>OY743187.1:5620644-6971288 GCA_963555705.1 Ligustrum vulgare
CGCTTGATAGTAATATTCCTTTTGTTTTTAAAAGAAAACAATCAAAGAGATTATTATTATTATTATTATTATTATTATTATTATTATTATTGCAAAGGTGTTCAAGATTTTTTTTACAACTAAAAAATTTAGATTCGAAGACATTGTAATGTTTGTCAATTTTTCGAGTTTGGCTCGAGCTTTGCTGCTCAGTGTAAGTAACATAAATATAAGAAAAGAACCAAACAACTCGAGCTCGACTCATATGCAGCTCAACTGAACTCATTCAAAATTAGCTTGTGAGTAAATCAAACCAGAGGCAAACTCAGTTTTAATCCGCCGATTAAGTTATAAACTCAGTTTTTTCTTCTTCTGTATTGCTACAAGCAATAAAACTTAAAAATTGATTACTGGATCCTAAAGAAGCAATTTCATTCACGATCACCTAATCGAATCAAAATATCAAATCCCAATCAAATAATAAAAAATCAAAACGACTTTGATTAGCAGATTCTTGATTTTTGGTCAGAACACGTAATTCTTTTTTTCCCCGTCTCCTGGTTTTCATTATGATGTGAACTTGTTAGCATGTAAGAGTGATGGTGTTAAAGAAAAAAGGGTACTCACAAATCGGTAGCGATAGGCTACAGCAGTGGCGAGCGAACGGTTTCGAAAAGCTGCGAGCATCGCACGAATTGCCATTATTTTTTTTTCAATTGGGAAGATAGAACTAAAAATTAGTTAATTTACTACTTTTTGGCCTGGACTTATAAACTTTTTTCCCCCCAATAAATACAGATATAAATTTTCATCAAATTGTGTTTGGCGAACATATTTTTTCCAAAATAATTCCTCAAATCACTTTTTAATCATAAACATTTTTTCTTTCCATTTTTCAACCACATATTTTACCTAAAAAATATTAAAAAAAACTTTAACAAACAGAAGCGAAATGTCTCATATCAAAAAGAACAAAAGTCTTTTTCAAAAAATAAAATAAAATGTGTCAAAATACATAAATTAGGGGAAAAAAGGAGTAGCCATTTAGATTTTCATGATCAACTCAATATAAAAGGTAATTGAATTCGTGTCAACATCAAAAGAATTATAAACCAACAATTTTGATTATAGAATTATATTACTTCAACCAACTACACCATAGTTGCGACACATCATACCAATTATTTGCATCAATTATGCGGATGGTACATATTATCCAAGCTTTCGTTGTATACAAGAAAAATATTCTCCTGTCCGTAATGGACGAGAATTATGTTGCGCAGTTGAATATTGGTTCATCACATTGGAGAATTGTATAAATATTTGTAGATTTTGGTGATTTTGTCTGCTAGCGAAGGAGCTTGCCAATCTTAGCTAGAAAGGTTTACGAGGGTATGAGATTTGTGGAAAAGAAATTCTTCGTGGATAATCAACATTTCATTAATAAAATAGTTTTTGCTTTTATTATAACTAGTTGCACACCCGTGCGTTGCACGGACATATTTCTTTTTCAAATAGATTATACATAAATAAATAAAGATCGAAAAAAGAAAATAAAAAAAAAAGAAAGAAAAGTAATGTTGCAGGCACCAATTAAAAAAAAATAATCATTCTTATGTTGATAATATTACAAATTCTGAATAATTTCCTTATACACAACATTTGTTGTTTTATTTGTTGGCTTCCCGTCTCTATCAGGTTAAAAGTTTGATCGAAAATGGACCAATAATAATCATTAAAAGCTTGAGCATCATGTTCTAAAAGGTAAAATTTTGTCTATAAATAATGCTAGGGACAATTTCAAACGACAAAATATTTATCCTAAGAACGTCATTGACTCCATACGATGTGAGGTTGTCTTTCAAGTTCTAGAGAAGACAATTTCCATTAGTAGTGTTAAATGCTATTACTATCAACAAAAGTTAAGGCCAATCGTTGTCGAATGTAGGACTCTTCTTGAAAAAGTCAGTGTTCAATCATAGACGTATATATAGAAAATATTTTTCTTCCAAAAGTTGAAAATTTCATTTGCTGTGAAAATAGGGAAAATGAGACACTGTTAATTAAAGTTGAAAAATATCTTTCAAGGAAAATTCTAGTATTCAAACCTGAAAAATTTGGAAAATGAACAAAAATTTGCCATATTCCTTGAAAAATGTGCAAAATACGTGTTAAACTAAGGTTTTGTTCGGCGGCCAGGCCAATTTAGAATTTTGGTTTATTTGACCTTTTTTATTTTTTTAAGATGCATGGTTAAAATTTGGATAAAGAAAATGTGTGTGGTTAAAACGTAAAAGTGGTTTGAGAAATTGTGTAAATTATAATTTGTTATTATTACCAAAAAATGAAAAAAAAATGCAGTTGAAAAAAAAAGTGGTTTGCGCTTAATTACATTGGATATTATTGAATAATGTGCAAAATACGTTTGACAATATTTTCCTTCCAGAAGTTGAAGAATTCATTTTCCGTGAAAAGAGGGAAAATGAAACACTGTTCATTAAAGTTGGAAAATATTTTCTAAAAATTTTTTTTTGCAATCAAATATAGCAAAGTTGGAAAATGTTAAAAAAATTGCCACCTGGTTTGAAAAATGTGCAAAATAAGTGTTAAATTAAGGCTTTATTCGGTGGCCAGACCAATTTATAATCTTGGTTTATTTGACTTTTTATTTTTATTTTTTTTAAGGTAAGATGCGTGGTTAAAATTGGATAGAGAAAATGTATGTGGTTTCAGAAATTATGTAAATTATAATTTGCAATCATTACAAAAAAAATGAAAAAAAAATGCAGTTGAAAAAAAAAAGTTGTTTGCGTTTGATTGCACTGAAGATTATTGAAAAATGTGCAAAATTCCTTGAAAAATATTTTCCTTCCAAAAGTTGAATTCATTTGCCATGAAAATAGGAAAAATGAGACACTGTTCATTAAAGTTGGAAAATATTTTCCAATGAAATTTTTTGCAATCAAATATGGCAAAGTTGAAAAATGTTAAAAAATTGCCATCTTCCTTGAAAAATGTGAAAATAAGTGTTAAATTAAGGCTTTGTTCGACGACTTGACCAGTTTATAATCTTGGTTTATTTGACTTTTTTTTTTCAAAGGTAAGATGCTTGATAAAACATTGGACAGAAAAAATGTGTGTGGTTAAAATTGATTTGAAAAATTATGTAAATTATAATTTGTAATCATTACCAAAAAAATTTTAAAAAATGCAATTGAAAAAAAAGTTGTTTGTGTTTAATTGCATTGGGAATTATTAAAAAATGTGCAAAATACCTGTTAAAATTTTTTTCTTCCAAAAGTTGAAGAATTCATTTGCAATGAAAAGATGGAAAATGAGACATTGTTAATTGAAGTTGGAAAATATTTTCTAAGAAATTTTTTTGCAATCAAATATGGCAAAGTTGAAAACTGTCAAAAAAATTGCCATCTTCCTTGAAAAATGTGCAAAATTAGTCTTAAATAAAGACTTTGTTCAGCAGCCGGACCAATTTATAATCTTGGTTTATTTGAATTTTTTTTATTTTTTAAGATAAGATATGTGGTTAAAAATTGGACAGAGAAAATATGTGTGGTTAAAAATGGTTTGAGAAATTATGTAAATTATAATTTGTAATCATTACAAAAAAGTGAAAAAAAAAAAGCGCGTTTGAAAAAAAGTTTTGTTTAATTGCATTGGGGATTATTAAAAATTGTGCAAAATACGTGTGAAAATATTTTCCTTCCAAAAGTTGAATAATTCATTTGCAATGAAAAGAGGAAAAATGAGACAATATTTATTAAAGTTGGAAAATATTTTTCAAGGAAAATTTTTGTAATCATATATTTGCAAAGTTGAAAAATGTTAAAAAAATTGCCATATTCTTTGAGAAATTTGCAAAATTAGTGTTAAATTAAGGCTTTGTTCAGCGGTCGGACCAATTTATAATCTTGGTTTATTTGAATTTTTTTTATTTTTAAGGTATGATGTGTGGTTAAAAATTAGACAGAGAAAATGTGTAGTTAAAAAATGAAAAAAACGCAGTTGAAAAAAAATGGTTTGCGTTTAATTGAATTAGAGATTATTCGAAAATAATGAAAAATATGTGTGAAATTAATGTGAATAAATCAATTTTAAAAAATATGTTAACATGAAAGTTGGCAGTGGGCCCATGATGTAGATTCTCAAGTAGTATTAATTATATATATTTGACTATATTCCAAAAACCTATAAAAAAAAAAAATGGGATGAAAATGAGATTTTCATTTAGGAGGGAAAAAGTGGGACCCAAGCTCAGTTGTTATTATATATACTAGTTGTCTACCCGTGCGATGCACGGGATGTATAATTTTTAAATCATAATTTTAAAAATATATTGATTCAATCATATCAAATAAAAAATAAAATTTCAATACAAAATGTTATTGAATTTGAAAGTTTAAAAAAGACAAAATTATTCAAAATAAAAAATGCTACATGTGCACTAAGTATACAGTGACAATCAAAATTTGAAACTCATTTCAATATTTTATATAGTTTTTTTATGACTTTTATTTACATTTTTCTTTGAAAATTTTCCTACCTCATTACCTACTTCCCTTTTAATATGTTATAATTTTTTATTAACTATATATTTTAATGTGTTGCTTAAATATATTTTATTTTTCATTGTTTTTTAAACATACCAATTTTTGTCAAAATGATGAAATGATTATGCCTCTATTTGGTAATAATGTTTGATTTATAAACTTGTTTATTTATGATTTTGGGGTAAAAAATAGTGGCTGAAAATTGGAGAGAGAAAACATGTGTGGTTAAAAAATTGATAAAAAAATTAATTATTTTTGTAACATGCATATTGAAGAGTCTACTCATTTATTGATATATTAGGAAGTAAAATTTCAATAACTTTATTTATTTATTTTTCAAATATATTAATTCAATTTTTTCATTTCTAACTTAACAAATTTATATACCATATTCTTATTTATTTTAAAATATATTAATCCAAATTTTTCGTTTTCAATGTAACACATTTACATAGATATAATATGACATTTATTTATGTTGAAATATATTAATTCAATTTTTTCAATTCCTACATAACACATGTTATTAAATTTGAAACTTTAAAAAAAAAATAATCAAAATAAAAAATTCTGCATGTATAGTCAGTGTACTGCGTCATTCAAAGTTTGACACTTAATTAAATTTTTTATATAAATTTCTTTTGATTTTTATTTACGTTTTCTCTAAAAATTTACTCACTTTATCACCTATTTTCTTTTTAATATGTTATAATTTTTAATTAACTTTATTTTTTAATATGTTGCTTACATATATTTTATTCGAAATACAATATATTAATTAATATATTTTATTTTTCCTTATTATTTAAACATACCAATTTTTGTCAGAATGATTAAATGATTAAATTTTCTACCAATTATCATTGGTGGTAAAAAGTTGATGGCAAATAATTAATTATTTTTGTAATATGCATATTGAAGAACCTACTCATTTATTGATATATAGGAAGTAAAATTTCAATGATTTTATTTATTTATTTTCAAAATATATTGATTCAAAATCTTCATTTCTAACTTAACAAATTTATATAGGCTATAGCATGGATTTTTAATTTTCAAATATATAAATTGAAAATTTTCAATTTCAATTTAACACATTTATTTACATAGATATGACATTTATATTCAAATATATTAATACAATTTTTTCATTTCATACATAACACATTTACATAGATATCACATTTATTTATATTCAAATATATTAATCCAATTTTTTCATTTCCTACATAACACATTTACATAGATATCACATTATTTATGTTCAAATATATTAATCTAATTTTTTCATTTTCAATATAATACTTTTACACATAGTATATTTATTACAAATCTTAATAAATATGTAATAAATAATAAATTTTCCTATAAAAATATTTATCTTTTATTTATTTATTTATTTTTATTTTTTTTATTATACATAAAAGTAGAAATGAGGATAGAGAGTCATTAAATGCAATTTTCCCTCCAAAATGACTCTCTCTCCTCACTTCTACTTTTATATATACTAGTTGTCTACCCGTGCGATGCACGGAATATATAATTTTTAAATCATAATTTTAAAAACATTTTGATTCAATCATATCAAATAAAAAACATAATTTAAATGAACTTTCAATACAAAATGTTATTGAATTTGAAACTTTAAAAAAGATAAAACTATTCAAAATAAAAAAATGTTACATGTACATTTAGTATACCGCGCCACTCAAGATTTGACATTCATTTAAATTTTTTATATAATTTTTTTTTAAAACTTTTATTTACATTTTTCTCTGAAAATTTGCCCACTTCATCATCTATTTCCCTTTTAATAAGTTATAATTTATTATTAACTATATTTTTTAATGTGTTACTTAGATATATTTTATTTGAAATTCAATATATTAATTAATATATTTTATTTTTCCTTATTTTTTAAACATGTCAATTTTTATCAAAATAATGAAATAATTAAGCCTCCATTTGGTAATAATTTTTGTGATATGCTTATTGAAGAACCTACTCATTTATTGACATATTAGGAAGTAAAATTTCAATGATTTTATTTATTTATTTATTTTCAAAATATATTGATTCAAAATCTTCATTTTTAACTTAACAAATTTATATTGCATGGATTTTTTATTTTCAAATATATTAATCCGAAATTTTCAATTTCAATTTAACATATTTACATAGATATGACATTTATTTATGTTCAAATATATTAATACAATTTTTTGATTTCATAAATAAAATAACATATTTACATAGATATTATATTTATTTATGTTAAAATATATTAACTCAATTTTTTCATTTCCTACATAACACATTTACATAAATATCACATTAATTATGTTCAAATATATTAATCTAGTTGTCTACCCGTGCGATGCACGGAATATATAATTTTTATATCATAATTTTGAAAATATCTTGATTATATAATCATATCAAATAAAACAAAAACATAAATCAAATAAAATTTCAATACAAAATATTGTTGAATTTGAAACTTTAAAAAAGACAAAACTAATCAAAATAAAAAAATGTTACATGTATACTAAGTATACCGCACTACTCAAAATTCGGCACTTATAAATTTTTTATATAAAATTCTTTTGATTTTTAATTACATTTTTCTCTTAAAATTTTTCCACCTCATCACCTATTTCCTTTTTAATATGTTATAATTTTTTATTAACTATATTTTTTAATGTGTTACTCACATATATTTTATTTGAAATCCAATATATTAATTAATATATTTTATTTTTCCTTATTTTTTAAACATGTCAATTTTTGTCAAAATGATGTAAAGATTAAGCCTCCGTTTGGTAATATTGTTTGATTTATAAACCTGTATAAATGATTTTGAGGTAAAAAATAATGGCTGAAAATTGGAGAGAAAAATATGTGTGGTTAAAAAGTTGATAGAAAATAATTAATTATTTTTGTAACATGCGTATTGAAGATCCTACTCATTTATTGACATATTAGGAAGTAAAATTTCAATGATTTTATTTATTTATTTTCAAAATATATTAATTCAATTTTTAAATTTCTAACTTAACAAATTTATATAGCATATATTTATTTATTTTAAAATACATTAATCCAATTTTTTCATTTCCTCCATAACACATGTCATTGAGTTTAAGATTTAAAAAAAAAAGAAGCAAAACTAATCAAAATAAAAAATGGTGCACACACAGTGTACTGCACCATTCAAAGTTTGACATTTATTTAAATTTTTTATATTAAATCTTTTTTGACTTTTATTTATGTTTTTCTCTGAAAATTTGCCCACCTTATCACCTTTTTTTTCTTTTAATATGTTATAATTTTTAATTAACTTTATTTTTTAATATGTTGCTTACATATATTTTATTTTTCCTTATTTTTTAAACATACCAATTTTTATTCAAAATGATGAAAGGATTAAATTTTCTACCAACTTATCATTAGCTGTAAAAGGTTGATAGCAAATAATTAATTATTTTTGTAATATACTTATTGAAGAACCTACTCATTTATTGACATATTAGGAAGTAAAATTTCAATGATTTTATTTATTTATCTTCAAAATATATTAATTCAAATTTTCATTTTTAACTTAACAAATTTATATAGCACGTATTTATTTATTTATTTTCAAATATATTAATCCAAAATTTTCATTTTCAATATAACACATTTACATAGATATGACATTTATTTATATTCAAATATATTAATACAATTTTTTCATTTTCTATATAACACATTTAAATAGATATCACATTTATTTATGTTCATTTCCTACATAACACATTTACATAGATATCACATTATTTATATTTAAATATATTAATCTAATTTTTTTCATTTCCAATGTAACACATTTACAAATATTACATTTACTACAACTCTTACTAAATATGTAGTAAATAATAAATTTTCCTACAAAATCTTTATCTTTTCTATATTTATTTTATTCATTTATTTTCAAAATATATTAATTCAAAATTTTAATTTCTATGTTAGCAAATTTATATAGCATGTATTTATTTATTTTCAAATATATTAATCCAAAATTTTCATTTTCAATATAACACATTTATATAGATATGACATTTATTTATGTTCAAATATATTAATACAATTTTTTCATTTCCTACATAACACAATTAAATAGATATCACATTTATTTATGTTCAAATATATTAATCTAATTTTTTCATTTCCAATGTAATACATTTATACATAATATATTTATTATAACTCTTATTAAATATGTAATAAATAATAAATTTTCCTACAAAAGTCATTATCTTTTATTTATATATATATATATATATATATATATATATATATATATATATATATATATATAAGTAGAATTGAGGAGAGAGAATCATTAAATGCAAATTTCCCTCCAAAATGACTCTCTCCTCACTTCTACTTTTATATATATAAAGATAAAGATAATAATAGAATAATAGATAATAGATAATAGATTTTTCCTTCCAGGCTCCACTATCGATCTTGAATATGTGATTTGTCAGAATAATTAAATAAAATATCAACATTACGAAATTCTCTTATGATTCTTGTAGCATATGAAGGATTTTGTAACCTGAAAATGTTTGTTTAAATTTTCTCATGATTCTTGTAGCTACTTACTATTTTCTTCTGCAAGTTTCAAAAATATTTCCAAACCCTCTAAATTGGGAATGAAATTAGTTTGATGATTCTATCTCTAAATTCAGATCAATTAAGAGCATCTACAATGTTACACTTTTCACACTGAAAAATGTTTTTCACATCATTAAAAAAGACATTGTGTCAATATTTTTATCTCTAATACTTTAAATTTTGGAGTCCATCACGATGACATGGAAACAATAAATGAAGAAAGTTTAAAACCACTTTCTACCACTTGAAAAAGTGTTTAACATGATGGCTAAGCAATTTTGGTTAAATGCTATTTTTTTTAATTTATTTTATTTAAATAAAAGAAATACCACATGGACAAAATTATGATATTAGAAATAATGCATTGGAGATGACATTTGACATTTTCTTTATTTTCCTTAAACATTCATTCTATGTGAAAAGAAATTTCATACATTAATTGTCATATGGCAAAATTTATTCAATGTGAAAAGTTTAGCATTGTAGATGCTCTTATTACTTACCTGGTCCAAGTCTTTTATAAATTGTTGTCTGAGTTTTACTTCATATTTTTCTCTTTAATTTCTTCATACCATGCATGATGGGATGACAAATCATATGCAAAAGTATTGTTAACTATTTCTTCTTTTTTAAATAAAGGTTTGCTTGATTCAATGAAACTTTCTGATGGATATGAAGCTTAGAGTCTGTAAAGGATCGCCAATTTGTAGAATCATAGCTCAGGAAGTAAAATGTTCACTGATATTTCGCGATGCGAAATACCCCTGCAAGTGCACGGGTCGTGAAGAGTAGTTAAAATGGATCTGAGAGTCCGGATTATCGTTCCCTCAAAGACTGTTTACTAATTACCGAAATGTGTAAATTCTTATCCTTATTTGAAACAATAAATGAAATGTGATTGTTTGGAAACTAATATTTATAACGATGACTAAAAGATTAAACCTTTTCACGAGATTGAGATTTCACGATTGCTGACTGTTTTTAAATATAGTTGAATGAAGTTGGGATTCACGGGTTTACCTAGTCAATTAAATCAATTCCTATTCCAGATTTTATTTTCTAAATATGTGTTCGATCGAATTCACAAATTCAAATTGAGATTCCTCTCTCGAGTTTAAATCAATCCTACCTAAATAAGTCAACCTTGTATCTCTACAGCGGGTCTGAATATTCCTTATCTAGATGCATTACATGCAAGAATTCACACATGATCGCACTAATCACAAGAATATATCTCTATCTCTCGTTCAATTAACAGATTTATTACCTAGATCTATGTTATTAACTCACCTCTCGAATTATGAAAATAACACATTAAATCATGAAAGAGTGGCCAATTCATTCAAGCATTAAACGCAATAATAAATCAATACATGCATTGAGGCGTTAAACACAAGGAATATGAAATTAAAGTAATTGACTAGGCTACATCATGATTCCCAACGTTAAGATTAGTTACACATAACGAACGAATGATAAAGACAATCTAAATCAAAATTAAACATGTTGGAATTTATGAAATTAACAATACGAAAAGAAGTCTTGCACCAAGAATCAAATTCCCTTGTTAAGCTCCTAAATTCCCCCGCTTTTCCTTGCTAGAATCTCTTACAAATTTGATGTCGAATTGCCAAGAATTCTCTAGTATTAAGCTCTACAAAAGTGCTCCTCTCGTTGCCTTCCGCACTCTTTGTCTAACTTAGGTTAAATTCCCGAGTATATTATGTTAAAATCGCGCACAAAAGTCCAAAACAGCCCAGTCGGAAGCCCACGGGATCGCGTGGTAGGGGTGCCAGCGATCGCGTGGCTGACCTGTTTTTCGTTATGCATAAAATTTATCGCCCATGTCGCGATCACTACAATGGAATGGTCGCGATCACTGCAATGGAATGGTCGCGATCGCGACATAGAGTTTTTGACGCGATTCTCCAAATTTTCCTTAGCTTTCAAGTTAGTCCTCTAATTTTATTTGCAACGTGTATCCCCAACTTTTGATTTGATCAATTTGACCCCATCACTTCTGTTTCTCTTCAATTTTTCTACTTTTGACCTTTATTTCCCGCAATTGCTTCCTTATTCCTCTTTTTGACTAAAATCTGAAATAACAACAATTAAACGTAATTTAGGTAGAATAAATTCATAAAACACAATGATATATTCTCGTTTTAGCATATCCCCAAGTGTATAAAATACACTTATCAAATACCCCCAAACTAGAATTATTGTTCGTCCTCGAATAATGGACAATAAACTACAAAATCAAATAGACAGGAGATAAAATATTTTTGTTGTGCCAACATGCTTACCATATGCCTCCATAGTCCAAATCAATTTATGCTTTAAGCAAACATCACGAACAACAATGCAAAATAATTTCTAGTTATATCATGCCAGAGTTTCATGTGTGTGTGTGTGAATAGCCAATGTCAAACGCACACTCATGCAAAATATATACTCAACACTGTGTGGCTCATTATGCATAATCCAACCCGAATCCCATGTAGTCAATCTATGAATTCTAATAAAATTCCTTTCAGGGCTCATGGATGATTACCACTTTCTGTTTTTCTCTCACATATCCCGGGTTTTTATCTATATGGGTTCTAAAAATATTCTTTGTTTTTTCCACACAAGGTAGTTAGAATCAGAAATATGCGTGCATAAAAAATCAAAAGACAGCAGTTCCCAATTCTACAACTTCAACCACTACAGCTCAGTCAACAAAGCTTATACCATGCAATAATTTTTTTTTGAACGACTTTTTCTTTTAATGTCCTTGTCTTTTACCATCTTTGTGCAGAATTTTTCATATTGGCTTTCTATATGACCCCTGTAGCGGGCTTTCAGATCGACAACTCCCAAACCAGTTGCGTTTAGGGTACCAGGTTCAAAGAACCCCTCAAACGTACTTGCCCGAGTCATAAAGGCTTAAACAGAAAAGTTAAAGATGTTATAATGTCTTATATTTAAGTCCACTCTCTGTACTTGCTTTCTAATTGACCCCTGTAGCGAGCTTTAGGTCGATGAATCCCAAGCCAGTTAGCTTTAGGGCACCAGGTTTGAAAGACCCTTCGAATTTACTTACTCGAGTCAAAAAGGCATTTGAAGAGCAAAATAAGACCTTCAGCATTTTTCTGTTTTTATGCTGAAAATGGTTTATACTCGTTGACCAAACTGTAATGACTAAAGTGAAAAACCAAGAACCACAGACCTCTAACCCGTCAATACACACAAATTCCAACCATTTTACCCTCAAACTTGCCTTTTAGCATGATTGGTTCTAATTTAGGGGTGGGATATCTTATGATCTAAGTTCAGGGATTTTCAAGTCATTTCTAAGTTCAAATTGCATAAACTCTGCACCACATGTATTAAACAAAATCCCTTACACAAGCAATTATCTAACGCTGGCTATGTGCGCAATGAATATGAATCTAGCAAAACATAACTAGTTCAAAATAAGTTCATGCTTTCATGTTGTCCAATTTTCAAGCCTAAGCACAAATTGATTCATACTATATCCTGGCAATAAGTAAGTCAACACAATTTTTAAATTATACTATTTTTTTTTAATATATAGCGTTAGACATCAAATAAAGGACCAAGTTGTTGCATTGATGACTAGGGGTTGAAGAGTTACAGAATATCAATTAATACAGGCCCATACGATCAAAAGTAAATACAGCCTAAAATTAGCAACTACCCCCAAACTTAAAAATTACATTGCCCTCAATGAAACAATAAAACAAGGAAGAATAAAAAATGAAGGCAAGGTAAAAAGAAAAAGATCAGGAATTTCCTGGGGGTAGGTCCGGCTGCTATGGCTGAGATGGTCCTGCGGCGTCCTTATCCAAATCTCATTCTATCCTCTCCAATGCTCTCCTTTCGATCCCCTCCAATCGGCTCTCAATGGAGAAGAGCCTGGCTTGCACCAGTGAGATCTGACCGCTGAATTCTATCATAGTATGCATGATGCGCTGCTCCCCGGTGATGTTAGACTGAACCAGACGGCCAAGTTGTTGTTCTAAAATTTCCAGCTGCCTGTGCTGTGCTGCTTCAGCTTCCCTCCTCATGTTGAATGTGCGTGTCAAGTCAGTTAACTCCAATAGCATCTACCGTAGGAATCTCTCATCACCGGGAGGAGCCGGTATATGTGCTGGTGCGGCTGGTCCTGCTGGATCTGCTGGTGCCTCTGCGTCAACTGGTGCATCAGGGTCCACTGGGGCTAGTGGAGGAGCATGTGGGCCTCGAGGCACCCTAGGCCTCGTGCTCTCTCGAGTACGTCTGCTGATAATCACTTCGAGAGGCGCAGGCTCTTCATGGGGCAATAGCTCAACTCCCTCGGCCACGCAGATAGCACTGATTAGGCAAGGGAACATAATCTGGCGGCCTGTGTCCAGCTGGGAGGCAAGTGTAAGAATGAAATCAAAAATATGTCTCCCCAAGTCCAACTTGCGTCCCCTGGCCAGATGATGAATCATACGAGCCCGATCTTCATTGAATTCCGTCCTATGCGATGTTGGATCAATGTTGTGGCACATGAAGATATGTAGAATCCTAATATTCTTAGTTAGCTCGCTATGTTCAAACCGCCCCGGCTTCTCTAATTCCACATTCAGTCGACCGTATAAGAAGTTGGTGATCATATCTATATCCAAATCAACCGGGATCTACTCAATCCCCTCTCTTGTTAGCTCCAGTACTCTCTCAATGACGGTCGGTGAGAAACGGATCCATTTACCCCGCACCCATGTCTTATATCTATGAGGTGCACCGTCAGTTTCAATAGCGTGGTTGAAATTGGCGAGAAATTCTTTGACCAATAATGGGTAGGGCTTTGTGTGGAGTGCTGGCGAATTTATGCTAACCCGCTCTCTCAATCAGGTGAGCCAACTCAGTATCGGGGAAGTCGGCTATGATCACTTCTCTTTCACTCCAGATTTTCTTCCCCCTGAGCAGGACCTCGTATCTGTGCATTTCCTCTCTGCCTAGAAACCTCTAAATATTTCCTATGTCTCCTTGGTCGGCTTCCGGATCCTCAGACGAGGTATCTCTTTTCTGCTTAGAGGGACCAGCCTTGCCCTTCCCTTTCTGTGCAATTGTAGCTTTCGGAGGCATTATTGTACCTATAGAGAACAAACTCATCATTAGAACCAATGTGAGAGTGGGAAAATACAAGAATAATGGCACAAACCCCCAAACTTGTGAAAAATTGCACAATAGAAGAGAAAGAATTTCAGCCTGACTAGTGCTTTGTAACCTCGATTATCGTGCTGAAAAAAATAAAATTTTTGAAAAGTGTCCTGAGCACAATAAAGTAGGTCACTTCATGAGTCACATATCAAAATTTGAGAGCAAACGGACAACAGATGAATAGTGAAACGGCCCGACGAAGTGGTGACGTGAGCGTGCAATGGCCCTGCAGTGACCTTGCAATGGTCTTGCAGTAATGGTGCTAGGAATTCAATCATGCAAAAATGTGTAATGCAATGAGCCAACAAGCTAAATTATAGCACAAATCCTTTGAAAAACATGTAATAAGAGTGATTGCACAAGTGGAATGCTCAAATTGCAACAAAATTCTAGTTGGGACATTTAATCGAACACATTGAAGGCATTACACAAATTATGAAGAATTCACAACTTTGGGCATATGGAAGTTACCCAAAATTTAAACCCATCATTTCCACACACAATCTATCCACAATCTAACCTAGCCCATTCTCCATTCGATCAAAATTTTGAAATTACCAAAATAGGGCAAAAACCAGTTAAAAGAGGAAAAACCCAATTTCTATGATTTCATACCTTGATTTCGTGAATAGGGGTGTGGAAGACTTTGATTATGCACGAAATTGATGGAGAGAACTCAAAGAAACGAGAATCAATTGAAATGGTGGCGAGATTGAGGGGTTGTCGCCCGGCAGCGTATGGTGAAATGAAAGAGAGCTGTCGGTTTTTTTTTTTTTTTTAAACAAAGGTCTCGCGCCCAGAACAAAAACACGATCGCGTGGTGTACCCACTAGAGATCGCTTGGTTATGGTAAAAAGAATCTGTTGAAAAAATTAACTGCATGTCACGATCACTCCAATGGCTGAGTAGCGATCGCGACTTGACCTATGATTTTATTTTATTTTTTGAGCAAATTATTTTAACAATTGTAATAGACCCCATAATGACTTTTAAACGTGAATGATCATGATTCTCGACCTCTAACCATATTCGACTAGTGAGGGGGCTCGGGAATGACAACTAAAGCCTATAGTTCTCAAATTTCATAAAAATCCTATAATGTGCCTAAAATGCCTAATCAAGCAAAGAATGACTGAGATGAATGAAAATTGCACAAAAACATTTTAAAGAGTACTAATGCACCTAAAAACTAACTAATGCACATGTCATGAATGCAATAATGATAAAAATGCTAAGGTAAAACTAAAACATAATAAATGAAAGAGAAGAAAAATTGGGTTGCCTCCCAACAAGCGCTCCCTTTATAGTCTCAAGCCCGACTTTCTGTGTTGTTCACTCTGGAATGGCGATGTCAATGTATGACTTCTCCTTATCAAAATCAACCTCAAAGTAATGCTTGATTCTCTGCCCATTCACTTTAAAATGACCTTTAGTTGGATGATGAAGCTCAAGTGTGCCATATGGAAATACTTGAGCAATTGTGAAATGACTAGACCATCTCGACCTCAATTTTCCAGGAAAGAGCTTCAAACGTGAATTGTATAAGAGCACCTGATCTCCAACCTGAAACTCTCTCTTGTGAATATGGCGATCATACCACTTCTTAGTCCGCTCCCTATAGATTGATGCATTCTCATAAGCTCCTAAGCGAAATTCATCCAATGCATTAAGTTGTAAGATTCTCTGATTTTTGGCTAAGTTCATATCAAGGTTCAACAGTTTTAAAGTCCAGTATGCCTTGTGTTCAAATTCAACAGGAAAATGACACGCTTTCCCATATACCAACTGAAATGGTGATATTCCGATAGGAGTTTTGAAAGATGTCCCGTATGCCCACAAAGCATCATCCAATTTGTTAGCCCAGTCTTTACGGGATGACCTCACTGTTGTTTCCAAAATTCTTTTCAACTGCCTGTTTGATGTTTCCACATGCCCACTAGTCTGCGGATGATAGGCTGTCCCCATGCGATGATGAGTTCCATACTTAGCCAGTACTGCCTTAAATAACTTGTTGTTGAAATGAGTTCCACCATCACTTATGATTGCTCGTGGTGCTCCAAATCGAGTAAAAATATTTTTTCTGATAAAATCAACTACAATTCTGGCATCATTCGTTGGGCATGCTTTTGCTTCCACCCACTTCAATACATAATCAACCACCACCAGTATATATTTGTTGTTGTATGAAGGTGGGAAGGGACCCATGAAGTCAATTCCCCATACATCAAACACTTCAACCTCCAAAACACTGTTAAGTGGCATCTCATGCTTTGATGATATATTTCCAGTTCGTTGGCATTTTTCACATACTTTGACAAACGAGAAGGCGTCCCTAAACACAGTTAGCCAATAAAACCCACATTGCAAAACTTTAGCTGCTGTTTTAGTAGCTCCCATGTGTCCACCATATGGGGCTGAATGACATCTCTCTAGAACAGGTATAATCTCATCATCCGGAATACACCGTCGAATTATTTGATCAGGTCCTCTTCTGTACAAAAATGGGTCTTCCCAATAAAAGAATTTCAGACCGTGAAAGAATTTCTTCTGCTGCTGATATGTAAAATCAGGTGGCAAAACATTGCTAACCAAGTAATTTACATAATCTGCAAACCAGGGCCCCTTATTCTTCTCTACATGCATCATATGGGCTAACAACATCAATTGTTCATCTGGAAATACTTCGTTTATGTCTTCAAGACTCTCCTGATCTACTTGCTCCAATCTGGATAAATGATCTGTAATCTGATTTTCTGTACCCTTTTTATCCCGAATTTCAATGTCAAACTCTTGAAGCAGTAAAACCCATCGGATCAGTCTAAGCTTGGCATCTTTTTTTCCAAATAAGTACTTCAACACAGAGTGATCTGTGTAAACCACCACTTTTGA
Organism: Ligustrum vulgare; assembly: GCA_963555705.1. NCBI lineage: Eukaryota > Viridiplantae > Streptophyta > Magnoliopsida > Lamiales > Oleaceae > Ligustrum > Ligustrum vulgare. The sequence goes on from OY743187.1 coordinate 5,637,936, forward strand.
TCCTATGAGATAAGACCTGAATTTGTCGAAGGCAAATACCACTGCCAACAGCTCTTTCTCAGTTGTGGCATAATAATTACATGGAAAATTTTGTCCTTTCTCTGCCCCAATGTTGCCCCCACAGCGTAGTCACTTGCGTCACACATGAGCTCAAAAGGCAAACTCCAGTCTGGTGCCACGATGATTGGTGCAGTAGTTTTTTTTTTTAGTGTATTAAAGGAAGATAAACACTCTTCAGAAAAATTAAAAACTACGTCCTTTTCCAGTAAATTACACAGGGGCTTAGTATTTTGGAAAAATCTTTTATAAACCTCCTGTAAAATCCATCATGACCTAAGAAGCTTCTCACTCCTTTAACTGAGCTAGGTGGTGGTAGTTTTTCAATTACTTGAATTTTAGCACTGTCCACTTCAATTCCTTTTTTTGAAATCCTGTGACCTAGCCCAATCCCCTCGTGCACCATAAAATGACACTTCTCCCAATTTAACACAAAAATTCGTTTCCGTACATCTTTTAAGCACTAGGGAGAGGTGGTGTAGACACTCATCAAACGAGGATCCAAAGACTGAGAAATCATCCATAAAGACTTCAATAAAGCGCTCCACCATATCGGAAAATATTGCCATCATGCATCTCTGGAAGGTTGCTGAAGCGTTACACAGTCCAAACGGAATTCTTCTGAAAGCAAATGTACCATAGGGACAGGTAAACATAGTTTTCTCCTGGTCAGCCAGAGCGATGGCAATCTGATTGTAGCCCGAATATCCATCCAGAAAGCAATAGTGTGAATGACCTGTTAGCTTCTCCAACATCTAATCGATGAACGGTAATGGGAAATGGTCTTTTCTGGTTGTAGCATTCAGTTTCCTGTAATCAATACACACTCTCCACCCGGTCACTGTCCTTGTAGGGATCAACTTGTTGTTTTCATTTGCAATCACTGCCATGCCCCCTTTCTTTGGGACTACATGAACTGGACTGACCCAAGCACTGTCTGAGATCGGATATATGATACCAGCATCAAGTAGTTTTACAATCTCTTTTCTCACCACTTCTTTCAAAGTCGGATTCAGTCTGCGCTGTCCTTCCACTGATGGCTTGGAATCATCTTCCATCAAAATTTTATGCATGCATATAGTCGGACTAATACCCTTGATGTCGGAAATAGTCCATCCAATTACAGTCTTATGTTCCTTCACCACCCGCAGCAGCCATTCTTCTTCCAAAGCTATCAAGTGGCTTGAAATGATAATTAGCAGTGTTGATGACTCCCCCAAGAATGCATATCGCAGATGTGCTGGTAAAGGTTTCAACTCCAAAGTGGGAGGAATTTCACACGATGGTTGAGATTTCAACAAATTTTCACCCAATGGCTCAAAATAGCGACCTGCTCTAAGCGTGAACCTTGGTGATGCCTCCAATTCGTTAGCCATCCTTGCCACTTCTTATTTTTCTGAGTTTACAGATTCTGACTGAACGATGCACGCCTCCAATGGATCTTCAGGATTCTCCTCATCATATACACCCCGAATTGCTTCTTGCACAAGGTCCACCTTGAAACATGTATCCAATGATGAGGGATACTTCATGGACTCAAAAATATTGAATGTGATCTTCTCCTCATCCACACGAAGTACTAGTGTTCCTTCGTGAACATCTATCAACGCTTTTCCAGTCCTCAAGAATGGTCGTCCCAAAATTAGCGGGATCGTCTTATCTTCCTCCATATCCAGTATAACAAAGTTTGCAGGGTAAATGAATTTACCCACTCTTATCAACACATCTTCAAGCAACCCCCAAGGGTATTTTATCGAGCGATCTGCCAACTACAAGGAGATGGTAGTTGGTTTTGCTTCTCCAATCCCGAGCTTCCTGAAAATAGATAAAGGCATTAGATTAATACTAGCACCCAAATCACATAAAGTGGATTCAAATTCAATAGAACCAATAGTGCAAGGGATTGTGAAACCCCCTGAATCCTTCAGTTTGGGAGACAATTTCTTCTGAATTATTCCACTGCATTCTTCAGTGAGCATCACTGTCTCATGCTCGTCCAGCTTTCTTTTACTTGTGAGGATTTCTTTCATGAATTTTGTATAGCTCGGCATCTGGGTCAAAGCTTCTGCGAAGGGAATGTTGATGTGCAGCTGCTTGACCTTCTCGATGAATTTAGCAAACTGCTGGTCTAGCTTATGCTTCCTCAGCCTCTGTGGATATGGTATGGGAGGCACGTAGGCTTTAACTGGGGTCGGGGCCTTCTTCACCTAATCTTCTTCTGACCTGTCGAATTTTTCTGTTGAATTCTCTTTCTTTGTGTGCTCAGCTTCTTTCTCTTCCACTGCTTCTATCACAAATTCTGATTTATCCGTTCTTTTCACATTGATTTCTGGTAATTGGACCCCACTTATGGTTTCTATGGCTTGTACCTGTTCTCTCGAATTTGTTTTTGTATTACTGGGCAATTTACCTTGTTGTCTTTCCGATCGTGCATTTGCCAACTGTCGCAATTGAACTTTTATTTCTTTAATGTTAGCTTGATGACTTTGCAGCAGCTGGAGTATCAATTCTTCACTGGAGGTCTTCTTCACTTGTTATTGCTGCTGTTGTTGTTGCTGAAATATTGGCGGTCGTTGAACATTTTGATTGTTAGCCCATGAAAAGTTTGGATGCTTCCGCCATTCAGGATTGTACGTCTGTGAATACATTCCTCCTTGTTGCCTCTGATTGTTCCCAACAAAGTTCGCCTGCTCCTTATCCGATTGACCTTGATATGCCATAGGACATTTTGATAATGCATGGTTCTCAAAACAGTAATCACAAACTATGGTCGTCTGAGCTGTAAGCACTGACTGCTGATTCATGCTGTCAAATTTCTTCGTCAATGCGTCCAATTTAGCATTAATAGCTGTAATTTCATTTACCGCAGCTATTCCACCATATTTCTGTGCAGTGCGATCTGAGTACCACTGATAACTGTTCGCTGCCATTTTCTCGAATATTTCTGAGGCCTCTTCATATGTCAAATCCATCACAGATCCACCTGCAGCTGAATCTGCATGCTTCTTGTTGTCATTGGTCAACCTGTTGTAGAAGGTTTGTATGAGGATCCAATCAGCTATTCCATGAGTTGGACATTGTCGAACCAGCTTGTTGAATCTCTCCCAAGCCTCAAAAATGGACTCTCCTGGCTGTTGGTTGAAAGAAAGAATTTCACGCCTTAGCTTTGACATCCGATCAGGTGGAAAGAACTTATCAACAAATTTTTGACTCATTACTTCCCAAGTCGTAATTGTGTGGAGGGGTAGCGTGTAGAACCATGCCTTTGCCTTGTCTACCAATGAGAAGGAAAATAGTTTCAACTTCACGGCGTCACCCGGAACTCCATTCATGCGCTGCATGTCACATAATTCTTGGAAAGTTCGCAGGTGTGCATGTGGATCTTCAGAAGGAAGCCCATGGAATACGACAAAATTTTGGATCAAAGAGATCAAAGAAGTCTTGATCTCAAAGTTATTAGCAGGGATAGCAGGCGGCACTATGCAAGTTCCAATGTTTCCTACTAGAGGAATCATATAATCTCTTAATGCAAGCCTCCCATTGTTCGGTAGACTCTGCTGTTGAACAACAATTTATGCTGGCAGATTATCTTGATTATGCTGAATTCTGTAATCTGCCATTGCTAAATCTGTGTGTTGAGCTGCTTCCAGCTGTTGTTTGCGCCTTTGTCGAAAAGTGCGTTCAATTTCTGTATCAAAAGGAAGCAATTTAGTTCTTCTTAACATGAATTAATAAAACAAATCGAGAATAAAATAAAGCAAAAACTAAATTAAAGTAAGAAATAAAATTCAAATAAAAGTAAGAATTTATTGGTATCGATATTAGTAAAAACAGTTCCCGGTAACGGCGTCAAAACTTGTTCACTGATATTTCACGATGCGAAATACCCCCACAAGTGCATGGGTCATGAAGAGTAGTTAAAATGGACCTGAGAGTCTGGATTATCGTTCCCTCAAAGACTGTTTACTAATTACCAAAATGTGTAAATTTTTATCCTTATTTGAAACAATAAATGAAATGTGATTGTTTGGAAACTAATATTTATAACGATGACTAAATGATTAAACCTTTTCACGAGATTGAGATTTCACGATTGCTGACCGTTTTTAAATATAGTTGAATGAAGTTGGGATTCACGGGTTCACCTAACCAATTAAATCAATTCCTGTTCCAGATTTTATTTTCTAAATATGTGTTCGATCGAATTCACTAATTCAAATTGAGATTCCTCTCTCGAGTTTAAATCAATCCTACCTAAATAAGTCAACATTGTATCTCTACAGCGGGTCTGAATATTTATTATCTAGATGCATTACATGCAAGAATTCACACATGATCGCACTAATCACAAGAATATATCTCTATCTCTCGTTCAATTAACAGATTTATTACCTAGATCTATGTTATTAACTCACCTCTCGGATTATGAAAATAACACATTAAATCATGAAAGAGTGACCAATTCATTCAAGCATTAAACGCAATAATAAATCAACACGTGTATTGAGGTGTTAAAATAAGGAATATGGAATTAAAGTAATTGATTAGGCTACATCGTGATTCCCAACGTTAAGATTAGTTACACATAACGAACGAATGATAAAAACAATCTAAATCAAAATTAAACATGTTGGGATTTATGAAATTAACAATACGAAAAGAAGTCTTGCACCAAGAATCGAATTCCCGTGTTAAGCTACTAAATTCCCCCGCTTTTCCTTGCTAGAATCTCTTACAAATTTGATGTCGAATTGCCAAGAATTCTCTAGTATTAAGCTCTGCAAAAGTGCTCCTCTCGTTGCCTCCTGCACTCTCTGTCTAACTTTGGTTAAATTCCCGAGTATATTATGTTAAAATCACGCACAAAAGCCCAAAACAGACCCAGTCGGAAGCCCACGCGATCGCGTGGTAGGGGTGCCAGCGATCGCGTGGCTGACCCGTTTTTCATTCTGCATAAAATTTATCGCCCATGTCACGATCACTACAATGGAATGGTCGCGATCGCGACATAGAGTTTTTGACGCGATTCTCCATCTTTTCCTTGGCTTTCAAGTTAGTCCTCTAGTTTTATTTGCAACGTGTATCCCCAACTTTTGATTTGATCAATTTGACCCCAGAACTTCTGTTTCTCTTCAATTTTTCTACTTTTGACCTTTATTTCCCGCAATTGCTTCCTTATTCCTCTTTTTGACTAAAATCTGAAATAACAACAATTAAACGCAATTTAGGTAGAATAAATTCATAAAACACATGATATATTCTTGTTTTGGCATATCCCCAAGTGTATAAAATACACTTATCATAAAACTACATGGAGCAACAAGTTTAATTATGGTTCTTCTATACTGTATTGGTAAGCCTAGAGTTAAGATCCAAACAGAGGAAAACTATTGGGAAAAGATCTTTAAGTTTACCATCTAAGGGAGTTTTATCATCACCAAATATGGATGACAATGGACCGAGCCGAGCTACGAGCTTGCCCTAAACGAGCCGAGCAGGTGCTCGGCTCGTGTGGGCAGAGCCGAGCCGAGCTTCGGCTCGTGGCTCTTTTTTTTTTTGAAGTTAACAGAAAATAATTAAATAAGTTGAATATTAATTATATATTGTATATAAAATTTTAATTAGTTGTGTAAATTTATAACAAATAATTAATATTTAGTAAGTATACTATATAATATAATAAGACTATAAGTGATGAATATTAGTAAACATGTCAAGAATTAATATTTGGAAAGACAAAATAAAATTGAGTAAATAAATTAAAATTTACAAGTTTTAAATTTAAAACCCTCCTCCTTTGTATCCGAGCTTGAGATCGGCTACTAATTTGATTGAATATTTGAATTTTGTACAAGGCGGAGTTAAAATTGTATACGAACAACTTGTTAAGTGTACAATTTTTGTTTTGAAATGAAAATTGTATTTTAAATGAAAGAATTAAAAGTTTACAGTTACATATCATTTACCTGACTGCATGCAATTTCGGCATACATATTTTGTATGCGAAAATGAGCGTCTTACCAATTTTTGACACACATTAATGCTTCCAAAATATCTTCTTTGAGTCGGCTCCTGACTTCTGATAAAACTCTTTTACCTGTACTAAAAGCAGACTCTGAATCTACCGTGCTAACCAGAGGTGTTAGTAGATCTTTTGTTATGGCCGAAACAATTAGATATCTCCATTCGTTTGTTCGCTTATATTCTAGAAAATCAAATTCTAAAGAAATAGCACGCTCCACATTTCTAACAGAGTGTTCGGATGAAGCAGCCGTTATTTATTTTTTAAATTTTTGGTATTTTCTAGGTAGATCAATGGTTGAAAATTGGAGAGAAAAAATGTGTGATTAAAAAGTAGTTTGAAAAATTGTGTTGTTTACAAATTTGTTTATAAATTGTAATCATTGCGTAAAAGAAGGGAGTGTAAGTAAATCTTGTTGAAAATAATTTGATTCGTTACAATTAGAAGACACAGTGTAAGAAGAAGTTCCTTGTGTTCAACTCATTTCATCCATTAAATCTAATAATTCTGCTTCATCGACTTCAAGTGTAGTGGCACGTGATGACACAACTTGTGTATGACTAACATTATTTCCTAATCGTGCTGCATATACGGTATACATGCTTTCTAAATTATTATAAGTGATAGGTTTATCCAAAATCAAGGAGCTATTGATTTTAGAAATAAGAAGTTTCGTACCCTTTAAGTTGTAACACGGGTCCATTACGCATGCTAAAGGAAATAACATAGGTAAATCTTCCCGATATTTTCTAAATTTAAGTTCCATGGCAATTATCATATCTTGAAAAAATATGTCATGTCTATATCTATAAAAAAGTTCTTGTAATAACATAGAGACGTTCAATAACTCTTGAACTAGTTGGGTAATATACCCCAAATATTATGTTGGTTGAATCGTAAAAACTTGTAAAAAATCTTTTGACTATGAAAGTAGCTTCCCAATCCGATTCTATTAATAGAGTATCACCGTCATTTCTAAGTGTTCTACTATTATAATATTCGGTTATTATGTGTTCATAACCTTCACATGATTTAAGTAATAAATATGTAGAGTTCCACTATGACCTACGTCGGTGATAAATTTCTTAGGATCTAAATTGTATTGTAAACACATCTCTTCAAAGTATTGTTTTGTACTCGATGATATAGTTATGTACACTAATGCATCTCTTATTCTATCCATTTGCTCTTTAATATGCTTTATTCCATCCTGAACAATTAAATTTAAAATATAACAACAACATCTAACATGAAATGAAAAATCACCAAAGTCCGAATTAAGAATTTTACATAAATTATCCACTACAACCTTATTTACATTAGTATTATCGAAAGTAAATGATAGAATTTTACTTTTAAAATCATATTCTCTAATAATTTGCAGTATAACATTAAATATGTTGGATGCGTTATGAGGAAATTCTATAATTTTAAATGCAATAATTTTTTTATGTATAACCCAAATTGGATCGATGTAGTGTACAGTTGCAGCAATATAACATTTTTGTTAATTCCTTCCCAAAGATCGGAAATAAAAGAAATAATACCAACATATTTATTTAAATCGAGTATTAATTGCTTCTTAGTTTTAGTAAAATATGCTATAGTATCAGCACGCAGAGTTTTTGGAGTAATACCAGCGTACCGGGTTAAAGATATTGTTTGATATATGTAACAAAATGTTCGTTGTCCACTATACTTAATAGCAACTCCGTCCCCGCAACGAATTGAATCATGCCGATTCGATTCTCTTGTTCGAAATACATCCAATTTGAAGGTGTAGTAGATCCAGCAGCAGAACCACTAGCGAATGAATCAAATCTTAACTCACTTGCTATAGTGACGATTGAGGTGTGTAGTACCAATACCTTTTTACCATGCCAATTGTTGTGTACAGTATTTGCACACTGCTTTGAACTCTTCAGGTAATGATTCAGTTTTTTTCCCAATTGAGATCAATTTGAAGTGATCCCAACACTTTGCAACTTTCTTTGTACATTTTGTAGCTTTTCGATTCCCTTTTGCGTCAAGAAGATCGGGATCATTTTCTAAGACTTCAACATCCACATCTTCTTCAACATCATCTAAATCGATTAGTTGATTAAGTACAACTTCTTCAAGATTTTCGAGAATTGGAACATAGTTGAGATCGACAAATTCATCGTTGAAGTGAGACTGAGCGTGAGATTGTGGTGTTGAATTATCCCCAAATCCAGGTGGACCATCGAATAATTCATTAAAAAATCTTCGACTGGTGGAATCCATTGTTTTGTAGTTGAAAATCAGATATAAAAATTGAAAAGTGTGGAGTGGAGTGTAGTGTAGTGTGTAATTGTAGAATTTGATAATTTGTAGTGTAGGTGAAGATTTGAAGTGATAAGAAAATTGAAAATAAAATATGTGCATTGTATAAATAATAAGTGATTAGAAAATAGAAATAGAATTGAGAGATTGAAATGAAATTGTAGACTTGTAGTAGTAGAGGTGGATTGAGAATTTGAGAGTATTGTATAGTAATAGTATAAGAGAGTTGTGTTGAGAGATAAAGAGAAAATGAAGTTGATTTTAGAGGTATTTATAGGGAAAAAAAGAAAAAAATAATATTAAATGACCGTTGGATGTCGCCAACAGTCGGAATCTGACCGCAACGATCAGACTCCGACCGTTGGGACGTCCCAACAATCGGATTGAATTTTTTTTAAATTAAACAAGCGGTTCGTCGGCTCGTTCCAACGAGCGGCTCGTGGTTCGACGAGTCCATTGGCTCGCTATATCGACGAGTTGAGCTACCCTAACGAGCCGACGAGTTGATGAGCCTTTTGCCACCTCTATCAACAAGCAATGAAAATGAGCACAATTCCATGGCTTTGGTTCCATCAAGACTTAGGAAATAGTCAAGATCTAGCCTGTAGTGTGGCGATGTATGGTTCTTCTTCATCTCTTTCACTTTTATATCAATTTATTTATTACTAGTGCAGTCCCGTGCGATGCACGGAATACAATAAAAATTGTGCATAAAATAGCATCGATATTTGAAATTTACTCATACTACCACTATTGCTATTTTTAATTTGCAAAATCTAAGAATAAAATATTCAATTAATTGAGAACTTCATACGGATCCAAAGATATTTCTATTACGACTTCATTTTAAGCATAAAGCCAACCAAGCGGAAGATTAAAAAAAAATCACTGAAAAATGAAATACATTAGTAATTGATTATTTTAAATGGCTATAATTTTTTGCTACGATCTATTAATTCAAAAATAATGTAGTAAAGCAATGTACGAAAGCTTCACATCAATATTAAAACATTTATATTACAACTTTATTTGAGTACTCAAAATTAAATAAACGAAGTAAATGAAGTCTGTAAAAAAAATGTTAAGGGATTATTTTAAATGGTTATAATTTTGTTACATTTGACGATTTTGTAATTCGAAAATAATGTGATAAAATATTATGTGAGATTTTCATATTGATGCAAAGATTTTGTTATTACAACTTCATTTGAGCCCACGAAACCAACCAAACTGTTCGATGTGAATCCCGCAAGCGCATGAGATCGTTGACAAGTAATAATTGTGATGATTGAGAGTATCGGAGGAATAATGTTCAGTCTTAATTATCAATTTATCGTCGATTCAATTAATTGAAATAATAAATAAAAAGATAGTTTGTTTGTCTATTTATTCTAAAAAATTGCAAAATAATAAATAATAACGAAAATAAAAATGTTGGGGAATAAATATGAATGGGGAGCATATATTGGAATCCGAATCCACTTGTTACCATCTATTTCAATTCAACAATTTTGTAGTTTAAATTATTCATGCGTTGCTTGACAATCGATAATTTACATGCAATTAATTTTCTTTTCCAAGACAATTAAATATATGCTAAAATGAAATGAATCTATTCCTAATCCGAATACGAATGTTTAGAAAGCATTAAATCATACAATTATCAATTAGATTGCACATGTCATAGTGTTATTCCTAACATCTAGTGTTCATGTGTTGATCATGCAATGTTCCAACTTATTGTGACTTTTCCAAGACTACAACAAGTAACGATATATTTAATTGGTGGTCAATCAATCAAATAATAACAATAAAGCATGCAAGATCAATCAAGACAACACAGGAAATTATTAAACTACTAATTATCGAATCAAAATTAATTAATAGCAAATTTCATCTTCATTCAGTACATAAATTAAATTAGCCTAACATCTTAATATGTAAATCAAACACAAAGAATTTAAAGAATATCACCCGGTTCATCCAAAAAAAAAATTGCCAGCAGCCTGCTTTCTCAATTAATCCCAAGCCAAACAAAGCCAACCACTTTCTCCTCTAATTCCCAAAGACTCTGCATGTATATATGTATATCTTCTGCCGACTCTCCTCTCTAGAAAATTGGCAACCGACTTCTATTTAATGTCTAATATGTATGTATATATATTTTCTCCAAATAGTCGGCCCCCTAATTCCCAAGATTCTTTGTTCACTCTCCAATTGTCTCCTAATATGTGTGTGTATCAATACTATATATAATGGGAGAATAGTGAATTAGTGTGAATGTAAAGTGGATTGGTGTGAATGTATTTATTGTTTTTATGATAATCAATGGTGTTTTTGAAAAACTATACATTAGTTTATTGTTGTTTAAAATATAAAATTCTTAAAATTAATTTTTTATTATCTTCTTATTTATTTTCTCATGCGAATGTGTTTTTTTATCCATTTACAGTTTTTTTTTTTTTAATGATTCATGCTTGACGTCACAATATTATTTAATCAACAACATAAGGTATAATCCTCGAATAAATTTTTTGGAGTAATTGCATAGTAATTCTTATAGAGTATTATTCATTTGATACTTTATTTGTCATTTTTTGTTTTTTTTACAATTCAAATATTAAAATACAATAATTTTTAATTTTTATAGTTTACAATTTTTTTAAATCATATGGATTAAATTCCATATATAAATGATTTTCCTATATAAGACTTATTATTTTTCATCTAAAAACTATGCATTCGTTTATCATTGTTTAAACTATGAACTTCTTCAAATTATTATTTTTATTTATTTTCCTATTCATTTCTCTTATGCGACAGTATTTTTTATCCATTTACAATATAATGATGTACTTTTCTTATCTAATTCTTATACGAATGTTGCAAAGTATTTGAATTTTGGTGATCATACATTTAAATGTGAAAATTGCGGGGCTTTTTTTTGGTATGCGGAGCGTATGGGCAAACAATATAACACAAATAAGCAGAAATATTCACTCTGTTGTATTCACTTTATTTATTTCATTATTCATGTTTGTTATAATCAATGGTGGTTTTGGAAAACTATGCATTAGTTTATTGTTGTTTAAAATATGAAATTCTTAAAATTAATTTTTTATTATCTTTTTATTTATTTTTCTCATGTGAATGTTTTTTTTTTCATGCTTAACGTGACAATATTATTTAATCAACAACATAAGGTATAATCCTCGAATAATTTTTTTTGGAGTAATTGGGTAGTAATTGTTATAGACTATTATTCATTTGATACTTTATGTATCATTTTTTTTTACTATTCAAATATTACAATACAATAATTTTTAATTTTTATAGTTTACAATTTTTTTTTTAAATCATATGGATTAAATTCCATATATAAATGATTTTTCTATATATAACTTATTATTTTTCATCTATAAACTATGCATTCGTTTATCATTGTTTAAACTACAAACTTCTTCAAATTATTTTTTATTTATTTTCGTATTTATTTCTCTTATGCGACAGTATTTTTTATCCATTTACAATATAATGATGTACTTTTCTTATTTAATTCTTATACGAATGTTGCAGAGTACTTGAATTTTGCCGATCCTACATTTAATTGTAAAAATTGTGGGGCCTTTTTTTGGTATGCGAAGCGTATGGGCAAACAATATAATAAAAATAAGTAGAAATATTCACTCTATTGTATTCACTCTATTTATATCATTATACATATGCTTGTTCTTATAAAAAATAGAAAAATATTGTAGTCGTAATTATATGAGAAGACATGATGATCGTGCAACGCACGGGTGAAAATATTAGTATATATAAAAGTAAGGAAGTGATTTTGTGTGAACAAATGTTGTAAGTAAGTGGTTTAGTGTGAACACATGTTGTAAATTAATGACATTTATTATTCTTATGATGATAATCAATGGTGATTTTGAAAAATTATGCATTAGTTTATTGTTGTTTAAAATATGAAATTCTTAAAATTAATTTTTTTATTATCTTCTTATTTATTTTTCTCATGCGAATGTGATTTTTATCCATTTACAGTTTATTTATTTATTTTAATGATTCATGCTTGACGCGACAATTTTATTTAATCAACAGCATAAGGTATAATCCTCGAATTTTTTTTTTTTTTTTTTTTTGAGTAATTGGGTAGTAATTATTATAAAATATTATTCATTTGATACTTTATTTGTCATTTTCTGTTTTTTTTTTACTATTCAAATATTACAATACAATAATTTTTAATTTTTATAGTTTACAATTTTTTTTAAATCACATGCATTAAATTCCATATACAAATGATTTTCCTATATATGACTTATTATTTTATTTCCTAAAAACTATGTATTCGTTTATCATTGTTTAAATTATGAACTTTTTCAAATTATTTCTTTCATGCGATAGTATTTTTTATCCATTTACAATATAATGATGTACTTTTTTTATCTAATTCTTATACGAATGTTGCAGAATACTTGGATTTTGGTGATCCAACAGCATAAGGTATAATCCTCGAATAAATTTTTTTGGAGTAATTGGGTAGTAATTGTTATAGACTATTGTTCGTTTGATACTTTATTTGTCATTTTCTTTTTTATTTTTATTTTTATTTTTTTTACTATTCAAATATTACAATACAATAAGTTTTAATTTTTATAGTTTACAATTTTCTTTAAATCATATGGATTAAATTCCATATATAAATGATTTTCTTATATATGACTTATTATTTTCCATCTAAAAACTATACATTATGATTTTCCTATATATGACTTATTATTTTCCATCTAAAAACTATACATTCGTTTATCATTGTTTAAATTATGAACTTTTTCAAATTATTTCTCTCATGTGATGGAATTTTTTATCCATTTACAATATAATGATGTACTTTTCTTATCTAATTCTTATACGAATGTTGCAGAATACTTGATTTTTAGTGATCCTACATTTAATTGTGAAAATTGCGGGGTCTTTTTTTGGTATGCGGAGTACTGTATGGGCAAACAATCAATACAAATAAGCAGAAATATTCACTATATTTATATCATTATTATACATATGTTTGTTCTTATAAAAATAGAAAAATATTGTAGTCATAATTATATGAGAAGACATGATGACCGTACAACGCACGGGTGAAAATATTAGTAATATATATATATATATAATCAAAGAATCCCCCTCTATTTTGTCTTTTGCTGTGTATGCGTATAGTGATGGTAATGGGTCGGGTATGCCAAACTCATACCCTATCCGCTAAATATTTACAACCTCCATACCCTACCCATATACCCATTTAAGAATTGCAGGTCGGGGGCGGGTTTGCTTCTATACCAATTTAAAACTCATTACTAATTATTTATTATTTTGTTTTTTTTAGGTTATAAATATGTTATAGGTACTCCAGATTAACTTGAATCAATTAAATGTTGGGCTTCACTTTGAATTTGTGTTGAAAAAAGCTTGTTATATGTTGAAACTATACAAGCGAATTTGAACAATTTTTTTAGACGTTAACAAAGTCAATAATTTAAACATATTAAGATTTAGATGTTAACAATATCAATAGATATTTGGGTTCTATTTTTTACTTATTAAAAAAAATCATTTTTGTTTTAAATTTTATAAATTTTTAAGAAAATTAATGGGCATACGGGTTGGGTATGAATATTGTAGTAAAATTCACACCTGACACATACACATATCGAGTTTTAAAGTTTACCTCCATACACTACTCACGAACCCATTTAGTCGGGTAATCCCCACCCATTTATATCGGGTTTTCATCGAGTATCGGATTCGTGAGTATTATTGTCTTCCCTACGTGTGTGTAACTCCACTTCTTTTTCTATATTTATCACTATTCTGCCCCCCCCCCCTCCCTCCCTCCCTCTCTCTCTCTCTCTCTCTCTCTCAATTGCACTAGGGCTCTCCTCCCAAGTATGTCTTCTCTCCATTCTACAATTCTTTTCCCAATGCCGTGTGTACCTATGTATCTCCAGAAGTCGGCTCCCCCCTTTTATGAACCTAAAGAGGGATTTATATAATGTTATTCAATTTGTTCCAAATTCCAATTAGAGTAGGACATCTTTTAAGGCTTCAATTTCTCAAACAAGTCAAGTTGGTCCTCGAGTATTTTTAATTGCACAATTAAATCCTTGACATTTTTTTTGTTCTTCATTTCGTTGCCCGTCTCATCTATGAATTGTTGCAATTTGGTTCTTTTTGCATGGTTTTAGTCAATTTTCTCCGCTTTGCCTCCAAACGCATCCAAATTTATTTTTTTCCTAAAACAAATATATAATTAGCAATATCATATCCTAAAACATTTACAATTGTCTAAATTTAAATCCAAGATAAGTACGAAAAATGTACTTATCACAAACAAAACAAAAATTGTACTGAAAGATGAAATATATTATTAATGTATCATTTCTGAACAGCTAAATTTTTGTTACAATTTAGGAATTCAAAAATAATGTAGTAAAATATTGTGTGAAAGCTTCACATGCATATTATAATATTACTATTACGCCTTCATTTGAGCTCTCAATATTAATTGAACAAATGGGGAAAAAAATAAATAAATAACAGAAAGTTAAGTGACCATTTTAAACGGTTATAATTTTGCTAAATTTGGCGGTTTTGTAATTCGAAAATAATGTGATAACGTACTATGTAAGAGTTTAAAATGATATAAAGATCTTATTATTACGACTTCATTTGAGCCCAAAAATCCAACGAAACGAAAGAAAAAAAATACTGAAAGATAAAATACATTTTAATGAATTATTTTAAATGTCTATAATTTTGCCACGATTTAATAACTCGAAAATAACAATCTAGTAAAGCATTTTACGAAACCTTCACATCGACTTTAAGATATTGCTATTATGTATTTATTTGAACCTTCAAAATTAAAAAAACGAAAAGAGGAAAAAAAAAGAGGCAATATATATATATAAATACACGTTTTCGTAGTAAAAAATACCTTGTAATTATGGTAGATAAATTTGAAATAAAAATAAAATCTTCAACAATTAAATTTGGAAATAAAATAAAATAAAATCCAAGTTGGACCTCGAAGACTTTGTAATAATATCAAGTTGGGATCATTAATAATAAATAAATACAAGCGATTTGGTGGCATCGTGACACGTTTCTCCAAAATTTAAAAATTATCCTTAAAAATTACCCACGTGCAATTAATTAATTATACCTTCTATTTTATTATTGTTTATGCTTGATCGATTGAAGAATATTTTTATTTTAATATTAAAAAAGTAGTATATGACATCATCATGACATATCCCTTGTGAACAGTAAAAATGGCTAGCCTTTTTTATAAGAGTAAGTGTTGTTATGTAAAATCGCAAGTATACGATATCGCAATCAAGTAATAAAGTGACTTTTGAGTCGAGTGATCGTTCCCACGAGAACTGTTTACTAAGTATCGAAATATGTCAGTTCTAAACTTTATTTGAACAGAAAAAAGAGAATTTGTGATTGTAAACTAAAACTAATAAATTAAACTAAAGAATTAAATTTGCGAATTTGTTTTTGTTTTAAAAACGATTGTAAGGTAGTTGAGATTTACGAATTCACCTAACCAATTAAATCAATTCCAATTCCAGATTTTATTTTCTAAATATGTGTTCGATCGAATTCACTAATTCAAGTTGAGATTCCTCTCTCGAGTTTAAATCAATCCTACCTAAATAAGTCAACTTTGTATCTCTACAGCGGGTTCGAATATTCCTTATCTAGATGCATTACACACAAGAATTCACACATGACCGCAATAATTATAAGAGTATATCTCTATCTCTCATTCAATTACTGGATTTATTACCTAAATCTATGTTATTAACTCACCTATCGGATTATGGAAATAACACATAAAATCATGAAAGAGTGGTCAGTTCATTCACGCATTAAACACAATAATAAATCAACACATGCATTAAAGCGTTAAAACAAAGAATATGGAATTAAAATAATTAATTAGGTTACATCGTTCATCCCAACATAGAATTTAACTACACATCATATTTAAATAGCAAAAACAAGAAAATAAAACGTTCATTGAAAATAACAAAGAAGAATGGAAAGATTGCACCAATTATCAATTCTTCAAGTATCTTCAATTCACGCCCCTCTGCGATGCTTGAATCTCCAAGAATTTGAATTGAAATCTCTGTTGTGGCTTGTTCTATGGAGATGCAAATGTCCAGATTTCGTGCCTTATGTGTTGTATATATAGGTTTTGGAGAAAACCTAGGTAAAAAAGCTCAAAGCCTGTTAAAAATCGCGAGAAAAAAATCTGATATGCGGCCCAGTCGGATAACCATGCGATTGCGCAGGCATATTTCCGGCGATCGCGTGGTAATGCTGTTTAGCCTCGGGTTATGATTTTGCACCTTCGTGCGATCGCGATTTCCATCTTTCCTCGACTGTGTAAGTTAGTCCCCGACTTTTAATTGCAGCATTAGTCCTCCACTTTCAATTGTTGCGATTTAGTTCCAAAACTTTATATTCTTCTTGAATTTTTCAATTAAGCTCTCAATTCCTTCAATTGGGACCTTCAACCTCTAATGTATTCACTTGAGCACCACGAACCTTCCCGATTGACGTCACATATCTCTTACTTGCTCAATTAAGCTCCAATTAACATTCAATATTGCCGTTTTTCCATTAATTGCTTCGTTCTTCTTCGATTGAGACATTTTCTGAAAAGTAAACAAATAAACACAAATTAAGGAGCATATATTCTAAAACGACAATAATTTCTTCTAATTTAGACATACAGATAAGTGTATGAAACACACTTATCAGTAAGCAAGTAAGTATAAGTAGATAAGTAGAGATAGAGAAATGTGACAAAAAAAAAAAGGCCTCCATTAAAATAGTCCAATAATAATTTACGGGTCAACTAGAAATCTAATAATAATTTATGGGTCAACTAGCAAATATTTCGTTAAAATTAGACGGCATGAACGTTTTTCACACTGAATGGTGAAGGTGGAGTGAAATTGTCAAAAATACAAAAGTTGGGTATGAATTTTATAATATATAGAATCTATAAAAGTATAGACATTTTGCGCCAACTATCGATTAAAAAAATAACCTAGGTCTGTCGGACCATGCCAACGCACTTCTCATCTTCATCTGATTTTGAAAATACGAGATAAATATTAACGAATATTTAAATGTCGTTGACTTTGTCTCAATATCGATGACTTTTGGGTCAATAATAATAAACCGATCAAAACGGCAGACAAAAGCTTGACTGAGACAACAATGGTGGCAAATATTTTCTTCTATTAAAACATCACTGATGACAAAAGTGTTCAAGCACACCATTTTCGATTCTTCCGCTGCAACTATTTATACACTCTTCTCAGTGCACTATCAGACTACACCGTTTTGAAGTATGAACTCGAAAACCTCCGACTCGAAGATTTTACCCGAATTATGCATACCGTTGAATCCGGAGAAGACCGCGGCCGCCGTCCCTAACGAGTAAGTAAACAAATAATCAATAGTTTATATTCAGTCCATTTTCTCTGCAATAACTAAGCTATTGATGATTTAATTATACTAGCCTGCGTGCAATATTCGTGAGGAATCTTCGTGTCAATTGCATGAACTCGGCTGATGATAAATGATGAATCTGTGTTATTTAAATCAACTAGTGATCAAGCTTTGACAAGGTTACTACTTAGCCATTCAATTTTGAAAGGTTTATGAACGCACACCTAACTTTTCACGAAATTACCCACCCAACATCTAACAATATCCAATTCTTTATGGAACGTCCTACATGACATGACTAGAAATTCTCGTCTAGTCATCAAATTTCAGTTGTGTCATTTGATGCAATTTGATGATTGGACGAGAATTAACGCCCTCGCATGACTGTTGTGAACCGAACGCCAGTATTCTGATTGAGGTTCACAATCTTTTGATTCGTAGTGATTGTGGCTCGTGCTACTTCATTCCTCGTGAGAGAAATGGGGTAGCCCACAAGTTAGCTCATTATGCTATTAGTACTACTTGTAATCATCTTTGGTTTGATTGTATTCCTAGGTTCATTCCCGGAAAGTCTTGTTAGGGATTGAATCTTTTTGTTGTAATACAATTCTCCAATTCAAAAAAAAAAAAAAAAGAACTGGAGAACTATTAGTCGTTGTGTGATGGACGGTAACTTCCTTAAAAGTTGAGTGGGCATTCAGAAACCTTTCAGATTTGAGTGATTAAGTAGTAACCTGGTCAAAGTTCAGTGAACACTAGTTGATTTCAACCCTTGGTCTGCTCGTCAATGATCAACTTAATCAAGCTACGAATAGGCTTGTGCAATGCACTTATTTCTAATGTTTTGTGTATTGCTTTGTTAGCTTCTTTTGAATTGAAATTGCTCTCTCTTTTAGGTGATTGTAGTGTGTTTATTGAAATTAGAGAGATTTAAGCTAGCGAAGGTTCAAATCACTTAATAAATAACACAATTAATAATATTTGATGATTTATAACAAAAACTCTGCTTCTTCAAGATAAACTTGAAGATGAAACAGCGCAATATTATTAACATTCTAATATAGGTTGCTTTGAAATTTTAGTATGTTTTGTTCTGATAATTGCTTTTTACTGAAGTTCCTTGTTTTTGTTTTTAATTTATTTCCTTCGCAGGAAAATTTCTAGAAACTGGACTAAGGCATCATTAGCTGCTGGGTTGTCATTTATAGCAGCCTTGTCCATTATAATTTTAGTCGGAAGGGTGAGGAGCTGACTCAAAGTTCAGCAATGCACGTATACAACAAGATAATTTTGAACCACCCCGTCTCAAAGTTTACGCTTTTAGAGAGGGACGCATTTTTTATATAAATTTATTCTTGAACACATAAATCATTGTTCACGATTTGTCAAAATACATTCAGCTTGTACTGCTTTTATTATCTTATATAAGTCTTATTATTCACATCATAAAAACTGTTAGCTTAAATTTTAATATGCAGGAGGTGGATAATTATCCGGGAGTGAGAACCTATACATCAATTGTCAGTGACAAGAGTTTTTATGGGCACTCTTTACTAATTGATTTCAGTATCAGGTAACGGTACACAATTAATATTTGTCGCCACTCAACAGTACTATTCATTGTGCCCTGTATGGTTGTAGGAATTTCATATAACACAGAGAAATTTGACAGATCCTGGAGATAAAACAAGGAACTAAAGGAAGCTTGGCAAGACACTTCTTTAGAAAACTTTCTTAAGAGAGGAATAATGTGCATCTCTTTCATTTCTATAATCAACTATTCCTTTTGCAATATGTGTAAACAATCCCGATCTAGCCATAAAATGTGTTCACTGTGGTTGTGATGCTGCCACGTGTCCCTTTAAATATTTTTTGGGACACGTGGCAATATCACACCCACAGTGAGTACCATAAAATGTGCCAACTGTGGGCACTAGATCAATTCCGTATGTGTAAATATTGCTATATCAAACTTGTTTGTAATTTCCATTCAAAAGCTAGAACCAAATTCATAATGTTATCTTCCTTAAATAGAATACACATATTTGATATTTCTCACTATTAGTCATGAAAAAGTTGCCCAAGAAAATTCCATCTTGGTTTTCTTCGACTAAAATAATAATAAATCCTAACTTTAACTATATAATCTTGTGATTTTCAATTGTGTTCTTAGGTTTGAAATAAGCAAACTAGTGTCCTGTTTATACCATATATATAGATCTAATTATTGTATTCACCGGCACACCAAACGCGACTAATGCACAAGGATGTTCCATAACTTCTTTGGCTTATAAAAAATTTCAATTCTTGTTTGCAGCAATGATGCCATTCTTAAATGGTCTTCCATTGGAAAATATTATCTCATAAAATCGTGATCAGTTTTCCTTACTTGGGTTTTCAGGATTGTGTTGGCAGTGTTTGGTTTTGAATGCCAAAAATTTTACTTAGAAAAAAATTATTTCATGAAATTTTTAGAGAATCCTTTTTTGCCTTCATATGCCTTCTTTTCCTTCTGTCTTTATAATTGATTTCATCACTTTCCATTCTTCTGTTATTTTCTTGTAACATCTAATGACAATTCTTGAAATCTTCTTTCAGTTTTCCAGCATTGCCTTGTGAATTGGCATCTGTCAGCATTAGTGATGTCTTTGGCACTGTAAGTTTCATTCATTGTTTCTTAAACAAAGTCTCTTTCTTGTTTATCTGTAGAGGAAAACAAAAATTTTGTCCATAACTAATTTGTTTCTGTAATTTTATTTTTAATATTTTATTCTTTGGTTATATATATCTGACTGAATTGTTACCTTCTTTTCGCAGAATATGTTGGACATAACTAAAATGGTTCACAAGTACCCAATAGATTCAAATTTAAAGCCAACTGGGTCTGAGTTTCGGTCAAGAACAATTGCTGAAGAAACTAATTACGATGAGCAAGATTCGCCTTCACTCAACGCACATAACTTTGACAAAATTTCACATCAGTATGTTGATCTTAAATGCCTTTAAAACTTCTATTTCCATTGCCTTATCCCATATAGCAAATTGATAATCTGTTCAAAATATATATTTGGCAGGCATCCTATTCTGGTAGTGAAATTCTATGCGCCTTGGTGCTATTGGAGCCAGCGCCTGGTAATCTGAATCCTTATTAATGTTAACAGGCTTTGAATTGCTTTCTCAATATCTGTTCATATTTAATATTTAACTTTTTGAGCATGAATGAGAATATTGAGGAGTTGTAGATTAGCTAACACTTGTATCCCATGTTTGTTCAGAAACCTTCATGGGCGAAAGCAGCAAAAACTATAAGAGAAAGGTCAAATCAAATCTTCAATTTTTTATGCTTTCTTGAATGAAAGTTGGACAATTTCATTATGATATCATTCCATTCAAAAGCTTATATACAACTTATTCAGATATGATCCAGAAATTGACGGGCGAATTTTTATGGGAATGGTTGATTGCACCGTAGAAACTGAATTATGTAGAAGGTACTTACTTCTAGATAAAGCTTTTTCCTGCATGATATATACTATCATCCATCAGAATAACTGATAAACATTTTCCTATTTTTGGTTACTCGATACATCGACTATAAAAGTATACTGTTTCCAGCCTGATTATTGTTCACTATATTCTAATTTTGGTACAAAGTAAAGTATTCTTTCCAAGTATTTCATAATGGAAGTTTATATTTCTTAGCACCATTGGTCATAAATTTGGATTGTGTGCAATTTAACTTCAGTAATTTATTTGTTGGCTGTCCTTTGATCACAACACATATATTTTCTACCTTAACCATTCCTTACTAATGAATGTTCAGGCATGGCATACAAGGTTATCCATCTATTCGCATCTTCCGCAATGGAAGTGATATCAGGTAAAAAAAATTTCTTTCTTTTGTGGTTCCTTATTTAAAAGCTTTCTGTTATGCTTTCAGATTTGATGTGTACTTACTTTGAGGAATGTAATTTAATGATCTGCTTTGTTATTGATGCCATTTTTGACACAGAGGTGACTCTGATGGTAATGGTTGGTACAAATTTCACGAATCATATTATGGGGATCGAGATACAGAAAGCCTAGTTAAGGTCAGTATAATCAATGTGTCTACTTTTGAGAAATTATTTTGAAAGGGTTTTTACAAAATTATGAAGTAAGGGAATAGATATGGAGTATGAAATGAACTTCTGTTGAATATAATTGGAAATTTTTAACTTATAAGACTGTGAAAGGAGTTTGATCCTTGCAGGCAATGGTGGATTTGGTTGCACCTATTTCATTGCAGTCGCCAAAGGTTGCTTCAGATAGCTTGCTTGCCAATACCACAGACGACGCAAAAAAACCTGCACCTTTAACTGGAGGATGTAGAATTGAGGGTTTTGTAAATATGAAGAAGGTAACATTTATAATATCTTGAGATGTGTTCCTTCGAATCTCAAGATCCCATCTTTGAAGGAATTTTTTTTTTATACGATATCCATGTAATTTTGTTTATGCTTAATGTATGATCTTTAGAATGCCATGTATTTGGCAGGTCCCTGGAAATCTAATCATATCAGCTAGTTCAGCTGCTACTCATTCTATCGATGCTTCGCAATTGAACATGTCACATGTAATTTCCCATTTTTCTTTTGGTAAAAAGAACTCTCGGAGGGTAATGAGTGTCAAGAGGAAAGTGTTGCCATATCTTGGTGGAAGCCACGACCGGTCGAGGTTGAATGGAAAGTCATATATCTGTAATCCAAGTGCTTCAAATACAAATATCACTGTAAGATTCATGTCTCTTTACCCTTCTCTGGTTTATTTATTTGTTGAAAATAAAGAGATTTATTACTTAAGTTTCATGTCTATTTATTACCATTTGTAATACAACACATGTAACATGTTCAGTACACAACAATATTGTTGTCCATAACATACTTTAATTATAAGCATTGTGAAACTTAATTATAATTATGTCAGTCGATATAAAATAAACCAAATTTAGAAGTTATTCCATTTGATGGATGTTCATGCTGCTGAAATAATTAACCACTTTGCATATTCAAGTTTCTAAGATTTGCTCGATCATGATCTTGTATAAATTTGCATATAAATTGCATACTTGCAGATCAAGCATTATCTCAAAGTTCTGAAAACCGAGATTATGACAAGATCCCATAAATTAGTCGAGGAATACGGGTACACAACTCACAGTACTTGGGTTCACAGTGTTGATTTCCCAGTTGTAAAATTTCATGTTGAGCCATCGCGAATGAAGGTATTCATATAATTGCATATTTGTACAGTGTTGGATAAGACCGCTCCATGTCTTTCTTCTTTAATAATGTCCAATAAGGCAATAACGCCATATGCGCTAGCATTACACTTTTTTTTTTCCGATTTGTTTCAAATCTTTCTTTCATAATCAGGTCATCATCAACCAATCAAAGTCCTGTTCGCGCTTTATTACAAACGTCTGTGCTATAATTGGAAGTGTTGCTATGGTTTGTTCTCTTCCCCTTCCCCTTCTACTTCTGTTCTATTTGGTTTCCGCCATTATTAAGAAATTTTACATTGTTCCAATTTCATATTAGCCTACACAAACGACGTTTTTCGTTCTTTCAGGTTGCTGGGATATTATATGTAATTCTGCACAACGCGATGAGAGCCTAAATCTTTTGACTGGAAGTCAAAATGAGTTGGTGTATAAACAAAATAAGTTTCTGCTGTATTTGAGATGCTGTAATAAATTAACTTGACTAGAGTGTACTTTGCTATTTAAAGTTCTGCAATGGAAGTATGAGAAAAACTCTATATTTTGGTGGTTCTTGCTTCTTCTTCTTCTTTTTCACTCTACAATTCTTTCGAAAATAAAAATAAATATGAGATCTGCTGATGGTTTGAGTAAATCATTCTTGTTGATTTGATGTCATTAAAACTAAATTTTATAAAGTATTTGGACCACCCAGATTGATACCTCTAGCAATAACCATGTATAAATTAAGAAAAATATGCAATTTATTTTCTTTTATACACTGTAGGTTATACACAAATATGGCAATGGCCAATACAAGCTTTCTATAAGACTCATTTCTCAACTGTATATAACCAATATAAACAACAAGAAAGAATCATTAACATAAGAAAAAAGTAAAAAGAAATCATTTTCAATCCCAAATGCACATCAAGAAACTAGGAGGAGGATTAATGAACCAAGAAAAGTTCCAATGGAGGCAATAACACTCATGTCAATTGAAGCACCACCACTATTCGTCGGAGACTCATGACCGGGAGCTGGGGCGGGGTTTATCTCCACCCCGACAGGCGGAGACTCTTCGAAGGTAGATGGGGCCGGCACCTCGGCTGATGGTGAAGGTGGTACTGTTTGATTGGAAAGGTTGCTTCTATCTGCCATTACAACCACTATTAGTTTTTCATTCTTGAGACAGTTTTCTGCCACTCCACTTATGAAGTAATATGGTCCTGATTGATCAAACTTGAACACTGTGTGGCCATCAGAAAATTTTGCAATGGGGGCTGCTGTGTGGCAACTTGTGTAGTCATCCCTAGTTACTTGCAATACAGATTCTTTATCACCAGGATAAACAAATACTGCAATTTCCAAAAAGATTATGAAAGTTAGAAGATCGAAATGTGATTAGGCTCGACAAAATCATTTAGCGTCCATAGTAATGGAGAGATGAGTATAGCATTGTTGACGGTGTCAAAACGACCCGAATAACACACGAATTGTTCTCAGGCATGGCTGGATGCGTCCTCATAATCAAACCAGGGTTGTAAGGGGAATTCTTGATACGACTAAGGTCGTGTTTATATTGACGGTGTCAAAGCGACCAGAATTACACGTGGATTTTGACCAGAATAACACGTGGATTTCCCCCCTGTAGAGGGGTTTTTGTCCCATGCATGGCAGACTTAGTGCCCAAGAATCGAACCCTCGACCTCTTGCCTTAGAGGTACCAAAAGTCTCCCTTTAAACTCCAAGAAGTTGAGGGTTCAATTCCAAGACGCACCCAACAATGCCTGGGACAAAAAACCTCTACAGGAACAATCCGTTCGGGTCGCTTTGACACCGTCAAGAAGTATGATTAGGCTCCATAAATTCGAACCAAGTAAGTCCAAATGCTGCTGGTGGGCAGCTAGTGAGCTAAAAGAAAAATGGAGATAAAATCAAGATCACTTACATAGGGTGTCTCCAATCTGAAACCGGTTCATCTCTGCCCACTGATTGTAACTGGCTGCATTTGGATCATTAGGGACTGTCCAACTGCCCCTTGGGCCTCCAACCCTGAATTCAAATGCATTACCTCTTTGAATCAGTAACAAAACACTAAGAACTCCCAATACTTGAAGGGCATTTCCTTTCGACCTTAGAACAGTTGGAGCCATTGGTGCAAGTCGACCACTGGACTAAAATATTAGCAGTCGTGTCAAAATCTGAAAGATTGGATTCAAATGAAGCTACTGGATGAAGGCAATTGTGGATGGACAGAGTGTTTGTAGGTGAGGTTTTGTATGGCCTTTACGAATTGTGGAATTGAAGCCTTTGCCTCTTTTTTTTTCGTTATTCTTCTCTCCCTTTCTGGGTTTCTTCACTTATAGTGCAAAGCATATGCGAATGTTTCGATTAGAAACCCTGTTGTTCTAGAGCTTTTTCTGGCCTTTTCAGCGAACTTTTTCCCTCGGTTTATACGTTGCTTTTGATCTTGTCTAGAATTTTCATGTCTTGCAATTGGGTAATGGCATCTAAAAGAATATCAAGAGAAGTAACTCTATATACAATACACAGTTCTTTCACGGTACCTCACAAGCGTCAGGCTGAGCCCCCCCTGGAGCCCAAAGTGGATACCACCTTATAATTTCTAAGAATTATGCTAGATTCTCCTCGACACTCATCACGAAGATGATGACCCTCCCTTCACATAAGTGTGGAGCCCACAGACTGCGGCCCCACACCCATGTGAGTGGGAGTGATCTCCAAGATGAATGTCGAGTGGAGTGAAGTGTAGTATTGTCCAATTTCTAATACAACTAAAAGCACTAGTTTGTCTCAATATTTACTCCAAGTGTACTCCAATTCGTCCCCCAGATTAGTGTGATGGAGTTTTTACACTTTGATTTTTTTTTTTAAAAAAAAAAAAAACTAATTTGTCCACTTCTTCAGCAGCGTTTGTAATAATTTGTAAGCAATGAGAGGAGGGGTAGAAAAAGATGCATGTAATCAGCTCCAAATATATAGAGAATAACTCCATTTCTTGTTATCGCTTCTGTTTTTGAGCACATCCTGGTAGAAATAAAAGCTGGGTTCCTATGTTTTCTCTAAATATATTCTATTGATGCTGTCTGAAAGTTCATGACTTCTTGGAATCAATACATCTCCAGCCTTTTCATGTCAGATACGTATGATTATAGTCTCTAGAGAAGATTTAGAAGGAATAAATAAAAAGTGACAAGTTACTAGACCCGAAAATTGTTCTGGTAGTCAAAGAGTTAACACTAAACATACAAGATTTAAGAAGAAAAATAAGCTCACAGCCTATTAAAGCCTGTTACTGTGTCAGTCTAGAAGCTCGTCAAATGCACCATGTAATCCTGATCAAGGCTCAAATTCGCTCCATCACAGATCAACGGTGAATCTCAGCAAGAGGATAAAGGAGGGATAACAGCACAAGGGCGAAAGAGCCATCTTACAGAACACACCATCATATTTACGAGCAATTGAAATAAAATGAGACGAAGCCGATGAATGGTTCAAATCCCAAATGTCATTATTTCGCATATCCATTAGCAATGGCAAACATACTATTAAGATAACACGACGGTGCTAGAACTAAGATATACTGGAAATAAAGTGCATATATATCATACAACCACAGGAATACTTTAACCACATAAAAAGTAAATTTCCATAACACCCTCAGCACTGACAAGCAATTTGATGGCACCGAGCAGAAACAGATGACACAGCTCAAAAGCCATGAATTTTGATGTGCTCCTTTTTCACGATCCCGGCCTGAACAAGAAAGGCGGAGACGTTCTTCCGCTGATCACCTTGAAGTTGAATAACCTGGCCTAGCTCTGGGTCCTGAACAACAGTACCATTGCAGCAAAACTCTTTCTTCAGATCCTTGAGTATTTTATTATAGCTGAATTCCTTCTTCAAACCCTGCACAGTAGTTAGGCTTTTCCTACCGTTCCGCTGCTGTACACGAATGTGGACATAGTCTTTCGATCCAGCATCAGAATTCTCAGCATTTGCATCAGCAAAAGGATCTTCGTCGGGGAAAAAATAAAAATAAAAAATAAAATTTAGCCAGTTCCAAGCAAGAAGGAAGTAATTCTACTCTACACTCCTGACATCTAAAAGGCCATTGGCCCAATAGGGAGTAGGAATAGTCACTCCTGCAGACCTGTTTCTACATTCACTTGTACACTATCACATCTAATATTCTCATTGTGTTAACATGCAAATGTTCTTTATACATCAGGTAAGATTGAAAATGAGTAGATCGGATAATAATTCTAGGAAATGTAGGGAATAAAAGAACACCAACCCAAAAGCATCAGGAGTCTGGACATTAATAAAGAAAAATATTTCGGATAAAACAAAGCAGCATACCAAATGCAGTCGGAGTTTGGACGTCGAAATCAGACATGAAAGTTGGCTGATATAGCAAAGGCTGTGTAACCCTTAAACCAGCTGTATATGCTCAGACCTGGTTAAAGAAACAAAAAATAATTATCAATGATCAGTAAACACCAGAATATATAGTCATAGACGAGCAAATTCGCCAATCTACATTTTCAGGCCTTGATGAAAGAAGAAAAATCTGATAAAACTATGAAAAAAAAGGAATCGTAAAAATGGTCAACGTGAAAAACCCACAAGGTCTCCAATTCTAACATGGGTGGAAAAGCATAATTGCCACAATCTTCACTCATGTCTTAATTTTAGTGCAACTTCTCTATGAAATGTTCCCAGAACTATAGCATCAGCCATTAGATTCAGTTCAGGACCACTTATAGTGACGCACATTTTTTCAGAACTAAGGTGAAGAACACATGCTAAATTTTCAATAGATAAAGATAGTCTCAAGATTCTTCAAAATAAAAGAAATTGTAAAAGGGAGGTGATTAAGCTTGGTAACAAGAGAAAATTCAGCTGACTGGGTGGATAGTGAACCAATTGATATCGAAGACTTGTCTAGTTTGTTCTATTACGCGGTCCCACTCGAAAGGGGTAGGTTCTGGGGGTGACACGATCCTGCATCAATTCTCGAAGACGACGAAGAAGGGACTCTTGCTTCCGTCTTCCTCTCTTTGGCATCCGGTGGAAATGTTATCTCGATCGACCAATTTCTTCTACTCTATGCCTACGAAAGGCTAGGCTCATTAGACGTAATTAGTCTGGTATGGCTGAAGAATGGTTTCATCAGTTCAATTTTTAATGATCAAATTTTGTCGATATATCTTGGTTTTCAAAAGTTTCCTAATTACACACTCGGACACTCCCTTAATGGGCAGAAAGTTGAAGGCAAATAATTCCAGTGAGTCCCTAACTGCCTAGTGCCTACAACAATCACTAAACAATTCAGGTTTTATTTGAAAAGAAAAAATTATAGTAGGTCACAAATAACCAGTCTATGAATAGATTGGCATTCACAAGAAACGCAGAGCATAATGGAGGAGCAACTGCAGTCCTCTAATGCAACCTTTGATCATCACAAATTTTATTGACATGCACAAATTTTACCTACCCCACCACTCAACAACCAAAATAAATCTTTAATCCACACTCACTAACTTTTGACATTATAATCAATAGTGCACACAATTAATAGACCAAATAAGTCAATATTTGATAGCTAGTGTTACAAGATGCAGTGATTCTTCATTTAATAATAAGAAAATAGGAAAAGATATCATTATTCCAAGTCATGAGTTAAGAAAGATACAGAAACTATTACATCAATAGAATTCAGCACGAATTATCAAATTGGTCTTCTATTTTCTTCAATATTAACAATACTAAAAGCTTAACCATAAGCTGAATTTTTTTTTTAAAAAAAAAATGATCCTCCGAGATTATACCATACACACACAAAGAGTTTAACAATGGTCTACGACTTCCAGTAAGAAAAAAACAAAGAACCGAAAACACACCTGGATCAGGAAAGTACAAACAATAGAAAATTCAGGTCTTTATAATATGAGAATAACAATTCAATCAACGAAAAAAAAAGGAATTCAAATTTATATAATTAATCAAGGAATTTGTCAAAGATTAAGACCTTCATCGTCTAAAAGATCAAAAAACTGAGAAACCCAAAACACACCCCGATCTATTCGAACAAATCAAAACAGAAAAACACAAATAATAGAACTTTCAATTCTTTATAGCATGCATGACTATTTAGTCATAAACATATAAGCGAATTAAAAACATTAACAAACAATCAAGTAGCATAAAAGAAAGTCGAAAAGGAAAAATCAACATTAGATAAAACCATCATGCAACTCTAATCGAATCGGATCTGAAAGGATCATTCAAATAAAAAGAGAAGCTGGGTTCGAGCACTTACTTGATCCGGAGAGGGGGTTTGGCGAGAAATTGAAGTCTGAAATTAAAGAACTAAACCCCAAATCCGGAGAAGCCGAGCAGATATTACCAGAAGTCAGTGCTTGGGTAGAATAAAAAAAAAAGACCTCCGCCTTCAAATTCGATTTTATAAAGAATCGAGATTAGGGTTTCGTAATACGTGAAATGGAATGTCGATTATTGGGGGAGGGACGTGGCGATGATCCAGAGAGGGTGTACGTGTGATTTTTAAGTGCGGGAGTAGGCAATAGATACTAAGCGTAAGTTTCACGACACAGTGCCACTGGGCACTGGCAACCGGCAACGTGGTTAAATGGTTACGGCCTTGCGACGAGGGGAGATTTGTTGGAATAGCCTTTTTAAATGTGGAGTATTTCAAAATGTCCTTCTTTTGTAAAATGTCTTTATTACCTTAATGAATTGCATTATTTTATTTACAAGATATATCCTTGAATTACTCAGATTGATTTAATTAAATATTTTATATTATATTCATATTCTTTAATCTTTTAAGTTCTTCCAAAAATACTCTATATTGTGATAATTTCTCAAAAGATTTAGGATGTTCTTTCTTTGTTATATATCCTAATGATATTCCATCTGAAACTTCATCTTCTATATCCTCGTATTCTTCTATAATTTTATGAATCGTATTTATATTTTTTGCTATTTCAACATAATTAAATTCTATTCTATTTAAGATAGCATAGTCAACATCTTCGTATATTTCTTTTAATTTAGATTGTCCAACAGAATGTATATTTTTAGATTTTTCAGCAATAGCTAATAAGAATGAAATTTCTTTATTATCTAAATATAGTTTATTATCACAGTTATTAGAAGTTGATGCTTGTGAAGTATCCATAGATTATCGGGTTGGTAAATTATTATACAAAATTCTCTGGTATAAGTTCATTCTTTGATCTAGTAAAATATAATAATCTGCAATATATTGTTCGTATTTTTTTAAGAGTTTATTATATTCCTCAGAAGATATGTTTTCATTTTTCATTTGATGTTTAATGTCTTCCATTTTATCTTTCAATATTTATAAAAGGTTATCTAGTCCTTCTATTGTATATCTTGGCATTAGGTTTTGACTGTATTTGTCATTATTTTATTTTCTAAATCTATTTTAATCTCTAATATGTCAGAATAATCTATAATGTATTGATCATGATTTTCTGAAAGTATATAATATTGTTCAGATGATTCATCCATATCTATTAAATGAGATATAATGTTATCTATTTTTTCCATTATTTTTTCTAACAAATTGTCTAATCCTTCAATAGTATATCCAGACATTATAAACACAGGGATAAATAATTTATAAAGTTTCAAGTAATTTTTCAAATTCTATGAGTGTTTGAGAATTGATAATGTCTATGTCAGCCATGATATCTATACTTGATTCAAATGATATATTATATTTTGAAATATTTTTCTTTCTCTTTTCTAATTTATCAATTATATCTTGAATACCATGTATCATTATAGATCTTACAGTTCCTCTAGCAAAGTTTTCTATTAAATTTTCTTTAAAACTTTTTAATATCTCTTGTGATGTAGCGACCAAGAATTTTTACGCGATTAATAATTATTTTAATAGAAAATCGTGTCGCTACTATTTCACCCATTTTTATTAAGTTAACGCCACGACGTATTCGTATAGCCAAGTCAAGAAATAATCGAGATCGTTCGATTTTAAATTAAATTCCGAATTTCTAAAAATATCTCCATTCTCTTGATTTAAAGTATATTAAGTCTAAGTACTTAATTCAATGTTATCCCAATATTTATTTGTACAAAAATTACTTTTATTATTTAAATTAAGAAAATATATGCAAGCATGAGAGGTTCCATTATATATAATAATTATGAGAATCTTAATTTAATAAATATGGAAAAGTATATAAATGGTTGATAGATTCCATTATATGTAATCATGAAGAGCATAATATTTGTATAAATATGGAAAAGTATATGAATGAATTATATACTTCATTATATATAATCATGAAGAGCATAATATTTGTATAAATATGGAAAAGTATATGAATGATTGATAAGACTCTATTATATGTAATCATGAAGAGCATAATATTTGTATAAATATGGAAAAGTATATGAATGAATTATATACTCCATTATATATAATCATGAAGAGCATAATATTTGTATAAATATGGAAAAGTATATGAATGATTGATAAGACTCCATTAAATGTAATCATGAAGAGCATAATATTTGTATAAATATGGAAAAGTATATGAATGATTTATATACTCCATTATATATAATCATGAAGAGCATATTATTTGTATAAATATGGAAAAGTATATGAATGGTGCTTTACTTTAAGAAAATGATGTGTTAAAATTAATAGAATTGAATGATTATGTTTACAATATGCCAACTTTATACATCTATTTAAACCCATCTCTTTTACACACAACTCTACACATATACACTTATTTCCAATCTCTTGACAAAATCCACAAGTAAGAGAAATTCAAGGTGGTCAAGAAAGTTTTGGTCCATTTACTACTACACTTCATTTTAATCTTTTAAAAGGTAAGTATATCTTATGTTTTTATGAAAAGTAAGTATGTTTTTATGAAAGGTAAATACACCTTATGTTTTTATGAAAAGTAAGTATGTTTTTATGACAAGTAAGTATACCTTATGTTTTTATGAAAAGTAAGTATGTTTTTATGACAAGTAAGTATATCTTATGTTTTTATGAAAAGTAAGTATGTTTTTATGAAAGGTAAATACACCTTATGTTTTTATGAAAAGTAAGTATGTTTTTATGACAAGTAAGTATACCTTATGTTTTTATGAAAAGTAAGTATGTTTTTATGAAAGGTAAATACACCTTATGTTTTTATGAAAAGTAAGTATGTTTTTATGACAAGTAAGTATATCTTATGTTTTTATGAAAAGTAAGTATGTTTTTATGAAAGGTAAATACACCTTATGTTTTTATGAAAAGTAAGTATGTTTTTATGACAAGTAAGTATATCTTATGTTTTTATGAAAATGTTTGGATCATTGCTATGAAATCAATCTCACAAGATTGTTATGGGTTCCATATGATATGTTTATGATTATACTAAGGGGACCGGAGTTTAGTAGCGCTACACATAAGAATTCTTGCCATTTAAGTTCGGTAAAATTCTTGTGTCTCCCTATGTTTATGAATATTTCAATCCTATCCTATGTTATGATGAAAATGATCCATATGCTTTCAAAAGAAAATTTATGCTTGGTATACTTACTGGGATTTTATAAATCTCACTCCACGATATTTACCATTTTCAGATAATTGAAGGTTCGAGGCGGTCAACATGGAAGTGGCAAAAGTGGTTAAGATTGATGAGATAATTATGTTGAACTTTATGTAAGAAAATTATGTTCTATTTTTATTCACAAATAAAATTATGGGATTCTAATTATTCTTTTGAATAATTTTACATTACTATTTAAGTATCGATAATATGATATGAGTCACTTTTTGTGGCACTCGAATGGTCGAGAATTCGGGTCGTCACAGTTGGTATCAGAGCAAAGAGTTTTAAAAACGATTCTGTAGATTTTTGAAATTTTATTTCTTTAAAAAAAAAAAAAAAAAAAAAATCACTATTCACGTGAACAGTAAAACGACGTGCTATTCATGATGAACAGTGAACGAAATCACTATTCATTATAAATAAAAAAAAAGTTGAATTTTCACATGTCAAGTATGGTTATGATTTTGAAAAGCATGATGAAATTTGATGTGCGAATTTCAAGGACAAAATTCATTTTAAGCAAGGGAGTTTGTAATGTCCTGAAAATTTTATGGAATATAATTAGTTAGTGATATGATGTTTATATTGATGTCTTTGATAAATTTCTAGAAGTTCGGGGACTAAAGGAAAAATAAGATTTGACGATAAATTTTATTTGGGTTAAGTTATTAATTATTGATGGGGAGATAATTACTATATCGATATTGGATTTGTTTTGAAGACTGTGATTAATTAGGAATTATGATTCAAGAAAATGTTGATTTGGATACAACCACATTAAATTATTGTTGATTAAAGGAAAATAAGATTATATGAAATATTTTAACTCATCACTCTACTATGTCACTCTCCACGTATTGACTCCTCGAACCAGGTATGTTATATGCTTTGCAAGTCATTTACGATTTTATTAAGACATGTTAAGTATGAAATATTCATATGTTATGAATCTTTATGTGTTACACATAATATACATGTCAAGTATGATATAAATTGATAGAAGACTCAATTTTTTTATTCTTTTCAATGTAGAATCATGAGACAGAGAGGATATTTATATGAATTTTGGTGCATATTAAGCTTAGTAAGATTGACTCAATTAGAAATTAAGTTGGGTTGTAACTTTTGCCCAAAATATATGGAATAATATATTAAACAAACAAAATTAATAATGAATTCGTACAATAATTTATCCCTTTATCACTACCTTTGTGTAAAAACAAGGGAAAAACTGTGGATGGTTATTAGTACTTCCTCTTCAAGTTTCAATTTTCGGTTCAATAATTTATCCCTTTATCACTACCTTTGCTTAAAAGCAAGGAAAAACTGTGGATGATTATTGGTACCACTCTTCAAGTTTCAATTCTGAAAAAAAAAATTCGGAAAGAAAAGAAAGAAAGAGAACGGGTGTTGAGCATAATGGGAATAATATGACTTAAGAATGATTTTCAAAATAATTGTTGTCCTTGAGTTTAGAAATGATGAACCTTAAATGGACTTTGCATAATTGATTTTAGACATGGCACTAAGTATGAGAAGTCAACAGAAATGATTAGAAATATGTTCAGATTATCTATCATTTAGATTTAATGAGAAATAGCGAGCCAATTTTATGAAGTTTTATGAGATGTTAAGATTATAAGTGATGTGGTTTTAATGAGACTTTTATGAGAAGCATTATGAAGTTAGAGATTTAAAGATTTGGTTATTGGGAATTAAGTAATGGATATTATGTTGAGTAAGTGAATTATGCCTCTATATTGAAGAGAAATTTATTATGAACTTTGGCCTTGTGATTAAATTTTGGGAATATGATTTATAACTTATAAATATAAGTATGAGTAATATTTTGAGCCAATTAAGGTATGGAAGGAAGTGATATTGTGATATTGAAAAATATGATTTGAAATTGTTATGTTGAGGAATATTGAATTGAATTATGGGATATTTTTTTTGATGATATTGAAGTGTTGGAATCGTTTTCAATATTTTTAGATCGTTGTGATCAAATGTGGAGTTATTTATTATTGTGAGTTATGAAGTATGCTTATGGTTTGGGATAAGTCCAAATTACAAGGGAGACTCTGTCCAGAATTTTATCATTTGGAATTAAGAGCATGATATGATAAGCATCCACTAAAGGAATTAAGGTTAGACATGCAAGTTCATTTACATCACAAACGAGATTTAGTAGATGATAGCAGAGATTTTATTATTTTCTCATAAGAGAACACACAAAGAGTCACACTGGAAAAGAAATACATGAAACACGCAAAAGCAAAAGAAAGCAACATGGGAAATTCCTCAAATTGAGAGATGTGTTTCCGGAGTAGCCGTATCCTACCACCTCTGACCTTTTGAGGAAATAAAGAAACCTTCAAAGAGGTGTGTTTCGAGAGTAAGAATACTCCGTAATCTACCACCTGGAACCTTTGAGGTACACACAAGATTTAAACATTAAGGAAATCCTAGGAAATTAGAGGGGTGTCTCGAGAGTAAGAATACTCCGTACTCTACCCCCACCTATTCTAAGATTCATAAAGTTAAGTTTACATTAACCGGACTCCATTTTCGCTTGATTCCCCTTCCTTGCGACCAATCTATCTTAACCCCTGCTGGATCTTGTATTGAGATATATGACTGCAGCTTATCCAGTAGTTCATCAATAGTAGGAACAGAAATAAGGAGCCTTCTGGAAAATGGAGAGATGAATCCCTGTTCCACAGCATAATCAAGAAAGGTTAACAAGCCATCAAAGAAATTGTTAACATTCAGAAGCCCAATAGGCTTAGTATGGAGATCTAGTTGAGCCCACGAGGTAATGTTAAAGATTTCTTCTAAGGTACCAAAACCTCCGGGCAGGGCTATAAAGGCATCAGAACCATATAGCATACAAGTTATGCGTTCATGGATGGATAATGTTTGAACTTCATGCCCTCGTGTTTTGCCTGCAACATCTACCAAAGGGACAGGTATGACACCGATTACTTTTGATTTCTCTGCAAGAGCAGATTGGGAAACACAACCCATTAGACCACTGCTACCACCCCCATACACAAGAGTGATACCTTTTTCCCCCAGTTTCTTTCCAAGATCTACGGCCGCTTCTAGATAACTGAAGCCTTTCCCCACTTTTGATCCACAAAATACACAAATAGTTTTGATCTGTCGAAGTTTTGGTGCTTCCATCTTTGATAGTATAGAAGAGAAAACTTACGAAGAAGATGTGATTTTGGGATGCCTGAACTATGAAATATGTTTGGCTATTTAAAGCCGAAAAAATTTACTGTTTTTGATTGATTATGAAAAAGTAAAGATTTACTTTTGTCAAAATCGGCCAACTTTTGACTGTTTTACCACAGATATCACCTTTCGGTGATTTATTTCCAGCTTTATCAAAACTCGAGAAAGGAAAATATATTTTATTTCCAAAACGCGTGAAAGAAAACAGCAAAATATTTTAAATGTGTATCAAGAGATTTACCTTATATCATTGTTGAACTGCCAGAAGCCTCATTTTGTAAAACAGACTGGCAAACAGGATCTTTTGCTATTATATTTTGGAGACTATAACGATTTTTGTCCTCGTTAAACTGAGCGTATAAGGAGAGAAGTTCACGTTGCACATAACCACTTGGGTGCGTCTCAAGAGTCAGTCGAATATCATCCAATGACTCCTTACTCAGTCCACCCTTTATGAATTTGATTTTATCATCCCGATTAGTAGAAGAATATCCTACTGTTTTGCAACGAGTATCACAGTTCCAACGAGCACATTTGTAGCAACCATTCAGCCTTTTTGCTCTTCGTTTCTTTGCGAAGGTGCTTTTGCCTAAACCAGGCATGTGCTTTGGAAATGTCATAGGTAATTCACCAGATAGTCGAACCTTTGCTTCGATCAACCAGCGAACATCTTCTGAAACACCATGAGCCATCAGCAACCTCAATCTTTCGAGTCTTATTCGATAAATTTTCCTCAGATCATTCATTGGAAGACTGGAATAATACTTGCGAATGTTTGTAAGAATGATATCCATGTTTTTGATGGATCTAACCTCTTCCCAGCATGAACTATTTAAAAGCATTAAGGATCGGAGGGAATCCGCGTGATATTGATTCCAGCAAGAAAGCGCGAAATAGAATAATGGAAAAGAGGGAACAAGAGTTTATACGCCGTTTACTTTCTTGATAAAAGAAAGATTTGATGATGACGGGATTTGAGATATGGAATATTTTCTTGGATTTTGGGTACTGATATTTTGATATAATAATCAAGGTATAGAAATAATACGGGGATACGTGAAAGTGAAATAAGGACTGTATTGAATCAGGATTAATAAGTTTGTGCAAGTGAAAGGAATACCTTACGGGAAATGTTATGATATTTGAGTTAAGAATTTTAATTATTTGGGAGATATTTGTTTATTGAATTTTGCAGAAATTTTGGGTTACAAATATTGGAAAGATAAACTGATGATTATGTTGATATGTGAATAACATGTTTGGGTATATTACATAGAGAATATTCAGGTAATCGTTTTAATTATTTTGGGATATTTGGTGATAAGAAGAAATGACAAATTATTATGGTATGATATGTTAGTAAAGATTTATTGAAATTTTAGAGATATTAATACGAATATTTGAGGTCACATGATACGATGATAAATGACAAGTTACATGAATACTACAAGATATGATGAAATATCACATACGATTGGGAATTTTCATTTTGATTCAGAAGAATTTATGAGTAGACATATGTCTATTATTGATAGAAAAGTCCATGTCTTAAGAAAACAAATTGATGCATTTAGTCAAAGTCCAGTGGGTTAAATATGGTTGGGTTAAATATGGTAGCGATGATGCTACATAAGAAGAAGAAGAAGAGATTCTGATTAAGTGTTCAGAAATCATAAGATCAAGTAAGATTAATTTCGAGGACGAAATTATTTTAAGGGGGTAAGTTTGTAGCGACCAAGAATTTTTACGCGATTAATAATTATTTTAATAGAAAATCGTGTCGCTACTATTTCACCCATTTTTATTAAGTTAACGCCACGACGTATTCGTATAGCCAAGTCAAGAAATAATCGAGATCGTTCGATTTTAAATTAAATTCCGAATTTCTAAAAATATCTCCATTCTCTTGATTTAAAGTATATTAAGTCTAAGTACTTAATTCAATGTTATCCCAATATTTATTTGTACAAAAATTACTTTTATTATTTAAATTAAGAAAATATATGCAAGCATGAGAGGTTCCATTATATATAATAATTATGAGAATCTTAATTTAATAAATATGGAAAAGTATATAAATGGTTGATAGATTCCATTATATGTAATCATGAAGAGCATAATATTTGTATAAATATGGAAAAGTATATGAATGAATTATATACTTCATTATATATAATCATGAAGAGCATAATATTTGTATATATAATCATGAAGAGCATAATATTTGTATAAATATGGAAAAGTATATGAATGATTGATAAGACTCCATTATATGTAATCATGAAGAGCATAATATTTGTATAAATATGGAAAAGTATATGAATGAATTATATACTCCATTATATATAATCATGAAGAGCATAATATTTGTATAAATATGGAAAAGTATATGAATGATTGATAAGACTCCATTATATGTAATCATGAAGAGCATAATATTTGTATAAATATGGAAAAGTATATGAATGATTTATATACTCCATTATATATAATCATGAAGAGCATATTATTTGTATAAATATGGAAAAGTATATGAATGGTGCTTTACTTTAAGAAAATGATGTGTTAAAATTAATAGAATTGAATGATTATGTTTACAATATGCCAACTTTATACATCTATTTAAACCCATCTCTTTTACACACAACTCTACACATATACACTTATTTCCAATCTCTTGACAAAATCCACAAGTAAGAGAAATTCAAGGTGGTCAAGAAAGTTTTGGTCCATTTACTACTACACTTCATTTTAATCTTTTAAAAGGTAAGTATATCTTATGTTTTTATGAAAAGTAAGTATGTTTTTATGAAAGGTAAATACACCTTATGTTTTTATGAAAAGTAAGTATGTTTTTATGACAAGTAAGTATACCTTATGTTTTTATGAAAAGTAAGTATGTTTTTATGACAAGTAAGTATATCTTATGTTTTTATGAAAAGTAAGTATGTTTTTATGAAAGGTAAATACACCTTATGTTTTTATGAAAAGTAAGTATGTTTTTATGACAAGTAAGTATACCTTATGTTTTTATGAAAAGTAAGTATGTTTTTATGAAAGGTAAATACACCTTATGTTTTTATGAAAAGTAAGTATGTTTTTATGACAAGTAAGTATATCTTATGTTTTTATGAAAAGTAAGTATGTTTTTATGAAAGGTAAATACACCTTATGTTTTTATGAAAAGTAAGTATGTTTTTATGACAAGTAAGTATATCTTATATTTTTATGAAAATGTTTGGATCATTGCTATGAAATCAATCTCACAAGATTGTTATGGGTTCCATATGATATGTTTATGATTATACTAAGGGGACCGGAGTTTAGTAGCGCTACACATAAGAATTCTTGCCATTTAAGTTCGGTAAAATTCTTGTGTCTCCCTATGTTTATGAATATTTCAATCCTATCCTATGTTATGATGAAAATGATCCATATGCTTTCAAAAGAAAATTTATGCTTGGTATACTTACTGGGATTTTATAAATCTCACTCCACGATATTTACCATTTTCAGATAATTGAAGGTTCGAGGCGGTCAACATGGAAGTGGCAAAAGTGGTTAAGATTGATGAGATAATTATGTTGAACTTTATGTAAGAAAATTATGTTCTATTTTTATTCACAAATAAAATTATGGGATTCTAATTATTCTTTTGAATAATTTTACATTACTATTTAAGTATCGATAATATGATATGAGTCACTTTTTGTGGCACTCGAATGGTCGAGAATTCGGGTCGTCACATGTGATGCATAGAGTTGCTCTTGGTATCCTATTTTATCAATTTCATTTTCATATTCAATGTCTTTTTTACTTTTGATATGCTTTTGAAAGATATGGACCTCTTTTAGTTCTGGGTTTTTTCATGATATAATTACTGTTATTCATGATATTAAGATTTTCAAAAACTGGTAAAGAAAGATTCATCTCTTCCATCACTGTCATAATCTATTACAGG
The DNA here is from genome assembly GCA_963555705.1 of Ligustrum vulgare. NCBI lineage: Eukaryota > Viridiplantae > Streptophyta > Magnoliopsida > Lamiales > Oleaceae > Ligustrum > Ligustrum vulgare. Next base: position 5,677,970 of record OY743187.1, read on the forward strand.
ATCATAATCATTATCATTACTAAACATATATCCTAAATATAATTCATTATTTATTTCAGTATTATCACTATCAAACCAAAAATAAATAATCGATTTTGTAATTTCTAATCCTAATATTCTTTTTAATGTTGGAAAGATAGCTAACAAGTATGGCATATAGACATGATATAACTTTTTTATTTCATTATTTGGTCTAGTAAACTGTTTATACATGAATAAAGGTTCAATTATGCTATGATATTCATCATTATAAGGACTGTTTTGATAATTAAATTTAACAATTCTGAATTCTGTCATGTTAAAAGCTCTTCTTCCTCCTAATTCCGTAAAGATAGATATATTAAGAATACTAATCTCTTTTCCTGTTCTCATTACCTTTGTATTTTCCTTCTATTGTTAGTGACCTTCAAGCTTATAGGTTTCTGCTCCACACCCTCCAATGGCTTCCTGCCTTCACGGGTTATTAGCTAAACCTGGATGAACTCTTTAGATGGAAAATATTTTAGGACAGAGTGTAGGGAGTTTTCTTAATAATATATCTTCTTTTTGGAAATAGGATTTAGAAGACAAGAATTTAGAAACTCATCATAATATGATAAGTAAATTGGGATTTTATTGATAATATGAAGATTGACAAAGGATTGGTATGAGAATTTTCAAAGACAGAAGATTTTTGGCTTTTTCACAAACTGAGTGCTCAAGAGAGTTCTGTCTTTCAACTAGCCCGGAGGCCTCTATTTATAATACTACATTGGACACAATTACATCACTGCTTACATCATCGATCTAACAATTTCACAGCTTTTTTCACCTAAGGACACACCTGTTCCTCTATTATTTATTACATCACATGACTCTTACATTATAGGGACACTTATCCTTCTATTTTTTGGTCTTGAGATGGCCCCTACATTGTTCTACATTGTTAAATTAAAGTAGATCTATTAAACAGCTTCCACTTGTCCATCAATTTTGTTGGCATATAAAGCAGATCCATAAGTGGCTTCCACATGTCCATCAATTCCTTTGGCATGTGGGGCAGTTCCCGGTTATGCACGCCTCTTGCAAAGTGGCAAAGCTTCCATGGATTTGATGAGTATCAAATTTATTGATGTATTCTTGCAAGATTGTTGACTTTTCTTTTCCTCCATTAGTGAGTAGGGTCCATCCAATATACTGGCATATGCATTTGAATTTTTTCTCATACAGATTTTTTGTAATGTTGTAGAGAACTTTAATTCCCAACACCCTTCGGAATCTAAACCATGATATTGTAATGTTTGGTACTGGCTTGGTATTTTTTTCAACTTCAATTTGAAAATTTCGAGCAACATACCCAATCGTGATAATATGCTCAGCAGGATAATATATCCTTCCATCAATTTCAGGACTGATTGAATAAAATTTTAAATATATGGATCTTCCTTGAGCAAATTTTGAAATTTCTCCTTTTAGTAAATCATCAAATTTTTCGATTTCTTTCAGATCTTTTCCTGGATAGATAAGATCCAAGAATCCATAATCAGCTGCCATTTTTGTCATGACGGGATCTCCTCCCTGAGTAACGATCAATCGTGGATATACATGGTCTCCAGACGAAATGTAATAGCAATCACATTCTTGAAGTTCATATATAACACAGTAGTTTTATATTCGTTTTCTTTTTGTAAAAAAGGGGAATCAACTTCCTCTTCAGCACGAATCCTGACTACCCTTGTATGTTCATCTTTGGCATTGATTGTGATTTTTCGAGGACTGGCTTCATTTATAACAACTTTTTTGGGACTTGATTCATCTCTTTTAATTATTGGTCCACCACTGCTTCCAGAAGATGTACCTGTTTGTATTTTTGATATATCTTGTTTGGTAATCAACGATTCAAACTGAGATTCAATCTCAATTATGTTATCGCTCAATTCTTTAGTATAATTGTAATGAAATGTTGAGATTTTCATCAATTTGTCAAGAGAGTTATTTCAATTGTAAATTCAATTCATTATATCTTGTGGTTTCGAGAGCCTTGTGAAAACTCGATTGTTGGTTAAGGGTAAGTGCTCCTTGTTGTAAGTCGTCTAAGGATTTGGTACTCCTTGTTGTAAGTTACCAATATAGTGGATTTGGCCTTGCTCGTGACGGAAAGCTCGTTAACGGGGGACGTAGATCACGTTGGTTGATTGAACCTTCATAAACCGTGTTTGCATTCTCTTATCCCTTTTACTTACTTACATTGCACTTACTTTATTCTATCAATTTATATTGTGCAACACTATATCTAAGTGCTATACTTGCCTTATCAATTAATTTTACACATTTATAGCACACTACATTGATAGTTAAGTTACTTACAACACTAAGTTCTCATACTTGTACACATTGATTTTTAAGTTTGAGATTATTTATCGAAAAAGTTTTATAAACCAATTCACCCCCCTCTTGGTTAGTTTACTCTTGGGCTAACATTGTTATATTTGTTTCAACAATTGTAACTTGTATATAAACGGCTAATGGAAAACTTATTTGGTTATTCATATATTCAACTTTTCTGCATAATATAGTTTGACCATTATGAGTTATATATAATCCTTCACGTTTTATACTATAATCTTCTAGTCCATCTAGAAAGCTCATTCCTAATAATACATGAGGATTTACCATACTACTATCTACATGACGTGGTACTAGGAGATTTATTCCTCCTATTTTTATTGGTACTTTTACTTCAAGTTCAGTCATATGTACTTGTCCATCAAAATTTATATATCTATATGGATCAGTTCTATGAGATATTAGTCCTTTATTTCTATTTGAAGCTATATGACATTCACTAGCTCCTGTGTCAATTAATATATTTGATCCTTTTATATGTTCTATTCCATTAAAATATTCACCTTCTATTTTCATATTTCCAGTATTTCTATTAAGTTTTATTTCTTTTGTATTACTAGTTTCTCCTAATTGTTTTCTACTAGGTAAACTTGTTGATCTCCTAATTAATCTGTCATTTTCAAATGTTATGTTATTATTAGGGTATTCTTCTTCTCGTAACTCTATGATTTCTGGTTTATTTTTTGTTATAGTAAGTTCATAGTTTCTTGGAACTAAACTTATTTGTTTATCTGGTTCTACAGCTTTACCAAAATCTTTACATTCTTTATGAATTTCAATATATGGTTTTTTAGAATAAATGTTTCCATAATTAGAATTAGTAAATGTGTAAAATGCCATGTATTCTATAGTCATAATTTTATCTCTTGGTTCCATTATATCATCTTTATGTAATTTAAAATGTAGTCCTAAAACTTCATTAAAATTTCTATCTTTTAATGATATACAATATTTTGGGTAACATGTAAATATTAGTTTCTTATATGCTAGATTTCCTTCTACTGTTCCAAAATGACTGTCTTTTAAATTTACAATTCTTCCATCATGTAAACTTACGGTCAAAGGCGAATCTAATCCTTCTCTAAACAGAGATTTAAACATTATTTGGATACCTGCTAAGTAAATATATTGAATCTTTTCACTTTGTTTTCTATTGATCTTTGTTAATAATTTTGTAACTGTATTTTTTATTAAAAGATTTAATTTGTGTGTTCCTTGAGTGGTTCTAACATCTATTGCCCTTTCAATTTTATGATATTCATTTATTGCTACTTTTTCTCTTTTCCATATTCTGTCTAATATTTCCCATCTTCCTATTTTCAAATCTAAAGATAATTTTTGTATTTTTCTGAACTTATTATTATCAAAAGTTACTTTTAATCCATAACATTCTATTCCTTCATATTCTTGTTTATCTATGTTCTTATTTGTTTCTATTTCTTTATTCTGATTCTGATTCTGATTCATTGCTTTCTGAATCTGTTTCACTTATATAGACTTCTTGATCATAGTATTCTTCAATATCTAATATTTCACTTAGTTCACTTTCTATTTCTAGATATTCATTTTGTAATATTTTAACTTTTTTTTGTTACAATCAGGGTTTATATGTCCTATTTCTCCACAATTCCAACATTTGCATTGGCTTTTATCTTTCTTATAAGTTTTATTTTTCTGTTTTTTATTTGGATTATATCTTCTTTTGTAATATCTCCTCTTAGGTTTTATATATCTTTTTCTGAAGTTTCTGAATTTTTTAAACTTTCTATTTTTATATTTTCTTTTATTATTTTTTCTTCTTTCAGGGTTACATCCCCATTGGGTAGGTTTTTTCATATCTTCACAACATATTCTAGTTAGTTTTCCTGATTTCTTTAATAATTGTCTTTGTTGACATATATATGCTAATCTTTCAAATATGAATTTTATCCTTGATCCTAATGTTCTAGGTGTTCCAGGGTTATCTCTAATAAATTTTTCAAATTCTATTTTAAAGTATATTCCCCATGAACCTGGTAATTTATTGTAATACATATCTCTATATACTTCTTGATTTTCATTACTATAGAATTGGACATAATATTATTCTTTAAATTCACAAGTGTATTATTTGATTTTACACATATCACATATTGTTAAATTTATTAATCTTATTCTTGCATTATCTTTTTCTCTTATTGATTCTGTTTCAGAATTACTTATCCAATTTTCTCCTAAAAATTTATCCGCAATATAATCTACTATCTTTTCTATTCCTTTTCTATCTGATTTTATTAGTTATGTCTGTACATTTCTTCTTATTAATGCTTTTGTATCACTGTTTATTCCTTCCCACCAATTTCTAACACGTCATTCAAAAGATGCTACTAAAAAAATTATCATTCTATCAGTATTTTCCCATGTATCATCTTTATTGTGTAAAAAGAATAGTATCATTGAATCTGCCCAAGTTAATAAGGTTTTTTTTAGTATCTATGTTACAATCTAAATCTAATTTTGTTCCTCCATGATTAATAGGTTTATCATAATTATCATTTGGTTCAAACCTATCTTTATATTTATTCCCTCTAGGTGGTTGTCTATATTTGACTCTATCATAATATTGTCGGTGTGATTTACTATATAAGGGTGCATAACTTTCATCTGGATCTGGTAATTCTTGTTTGGAAGTTCCTATTGAAGCAGGGTTAGGCGCTCCTCCAGTATTCATTAAGATTTGGTATTCATTAAAATTTTCTATACTTAACTGGTCAAAATTTTCTATAAGCAAATCTAACTCTTCATTCATTTTTGTCTTGTTCTTCTTCAAATTTTTCTTCAGTTTTTAATTTTCCTAAAGTTTTTTCTATAGATTTTTGTAATTCTAATTCTTCCTCTAGTATTTTTGGTAATATGTTTCTTCTAAATTCATCATCCATACTTCCTGTTTCTATTATATTTTTTTCTTGTTCGAAATGCTTCTTTCCGATTCTAAGTATTTCTTTTTCTATGAGTTTTTTGTCTATTTTCTTATCTTTGCTTTTGTTATTTTCTTTGAATTCTCTAATCTCTAATTTTAGTATATTTATATCATTTCTTACTTCTTTTAATTCATTTTTTACTTCTTGTACATCACTTATTAATGTTTTTATTAATATTTTTAGATCTTCAATATATTCACTTATCGACATTTTATACTTTTGGTTTTTGAGTTTTTTGTACCTTAAATAGTCTGTCATACATATGATCTATTTTTATTTCTAGCTTTTTGATTGTTTCTTCTATTGATATGATTTTTTTCGTTTTCATTCTTTCTTATATTTCATTTAACCTATCTATTTTTTCTATAATTATTCTAATTTTATCTTGATTAATTAATTCTCCTGATTTTCTTTGAAATTCTTTTAAGATTTCTTCATTTATATTTTTAACTTCTCCTATCATTTCTTTTAATTGTATTGTTAGTTTATTTTGAATATTTTGTAATTTTTCTTTGATATTCATGTTCTGTATATTTAATTGTTGTAATTTTTCGATAGCTAATTTATCTTTTAAATTTATGTTTTTATATGTTTGCCATAAAAATGCACTTATCCAATTTAATTGCATGTTAAGAAATCCATCAGATTCTCCACATGAGCTTAATGGTTGAAACATAGTTGTATTTGCTCCTTTTATTTGATAAGATCCAACTGGAAGTCTTATATTTTCTATTATTTGTTTTTCAAATTTTATTTCTGGAAATTTTGTCATTAATTTCTTCATTTAATATGTTCGATTTCTAGAATAAGTTCTGTTTCATATTTTGCTTCTTTATAATTCATTATTTGATATTCACAATATTCTTCTATTGATCCAATCATTGATTTTCTATGATATATTCTATAATATTTTAGATAGTCTTTCAATGTATTTATTTTATCATATTTTTCTTTTCTAATTTTTTCTTTGTCTTCTAAAATCGTTTGAATTTTTGGTAATTGTTTTAAATTTTTATCAAAATATTCTCTCTTTTTCTCCAATAATTTTAATCTTAATTTTTCTTGTCGTTTTATATTTCTTTCTTCTCTTATTTGGTCCATTAAATTTCTTCTTTGTTCTACTATTAAATATAATTTTTCATTTGTTTCTATGTCTAGATATCTAATTAATTGATGATCCGCTCTATGATAATCCATTTCTATAATCTTTATATAACTCTTCCAGTATATCTTTGTGGATTAAATATAATATTTCGTTTACGATTAAATCTTCTTTTATTATATCGAAATTTATTAGATCATATATTTCTCTTCTTACATCTTTATCTAAATCTTTTAAAGTGTTTAAGATTTCTATTTTATAATTATCGGGTAGTATTAATGTATGTATAATTATAAATCTTGATGTATATATTATGTATTCATTTTTATTTTTTGTCATATAATATTTATCTTTTAGATCTGCCATATGGCTCTGATACCAAGTGAGGGGTGCTACTATGAGCGAACAAAAATAAAATAAAATCATAAACAAAATTAATAAAATTTCAAGGACTAGGTTGTAATTTTTCTAAATCTTAATGGGTTTAGTTGAAATATGATATATAAGGATATTTGTGGTAATTTATAGGGTTTAAGGCTATTTTTAAAAGATATAAATTGTTAGGGTATTTTCATGTATTTCCTCTTGCGACGAGTGTGATTATGGATGGACCAACTTTTGGTAATTATATTGATATCATTAATTTTGTTAGGGTTGTATGTTGAATTGGAAAATTAGATTCTGTTCGATTTCATTCTGAATTTTTTTCAAAAAATTCGATTTCAATAGGTCTGAAATTCGAAACTTCTGAATTTTGAAATGGGAAAATTACACCAAACCTTGTACTTAAATGTTACAATTCAAAGTTATTGAACCGCTGAAAAGTTTTTCAATTATCAGGTGTTAATTAATCTATTTAATTAATTAAACATAATTTGACAACGTACCCACCGTCACTCAACTCCCCCATTTCCCTCTCCCTCCTGTCTCCATCTCTCTACCACTCTCTCTCAAACGCTGGCTGCAGCACGAGCTGACATTGCCTGGTGATCCAAAGCTGAACGTGAGTGACAGCAACAGCAGCGCCGCTTGCGCACATGTGAGTGTGGTGTGGTCAGATCGGTGGTGATAAATACGTAAGCACTAGGTGGCTGGTGGTGGCGGGCAGGAACTGTCAGTAGGTGTGGTGGAGCCGCTGCACGTAGGTCACTGCACCACCGCGTGGTGGCACTTTTGAGCTTGATTCTTCTGGTTCTGTTGAGTGAGTTGGAGGGTTTCTATCATTGAGAATTTAGGGGTAACAATTTGAGATGCAGTGGTATTGTTAAAATTAAAGTCTTATGTTTGTGTTTTTCTGGTGGTGGTGGTGGTGGTCGATTTAAGGCGACGATTTTGGTTGTGTGCACTGTGGAGCATTGCTGTTGATGGTGCCGAACTGGTGTGGTTGGTTGTGGTTGTGGCTGCGGTGAGGTCAGGTCAGTTCAGGTCGAGGATGGGGTTGGGATTGGAGGTGTGATTGTATTGGTGAAGGTGAAGGTTAAGGTTAAGATGGTAGTGGTGGTGGGTTGTGGTGGTGAATGTGACGGTGGAGGTTGTGGTAGCCATCGGTAGCAAAGTGACAGCGATATTGAAGGAAAGTGATCAGTTTTGGGGTGGGGGTGGGGGTGGGGTGGGGTTGGTTAGTTTCTGTTGGGATTGGGGTCAGGCTTTTGGAGTTGGGGAGGGTGGGGGGTTGGGTATTTGTGACCAATTATTAGGTAAATGTGATTAAAGACTAATTGTGACTTGTAGTGAGTACAGAATGTGACCAATTGGTGTGACCAAAATATTGACTAATTTTGACTTAGTGCGACTTACGATAAGTGTGGGATGTGACCAAAAAATAAGTAAGTTGTAATCAATAAATAACTAATATGTGACTAATTATAGATTATTGTGACAAATTATTAGGTAATTATGACAAAAAATATTAACTAATCATGATCAAAAAACGCGTAAGTTGTGATAAATAAATAAATATTATGTGATCAATTATAATAGAGATTGTGACCAACTGTGACTTTGTGTGGCCATTGGACGAGGATATGATGTGGCCTACAATTATATCAACTATGACCATGTGTGATCAAGCTGTGACCTTGTGTAACCGAACTTTGACCTCGTGTGACAGAACTATGACTTTATGTGACTAAACTGTAATCTTGTGTGACCAAATTGTGACTTTGTGTAACCGATCGTGACTTTTTGGGTGGTGTGGGGTGAACTTTGCAACTAAATTTGTAATCGTGACCGAATTGTTTCTTTGTGTAACCAATTGTGACCTAACTGTGACCTCGTTTGACCTAATTGCGACTTTGTTTAACTGGACTGTGACTTTTTGTGACCAACTATGACTTTGCTGAGTAGGGTTGGTGGGGTGGGTGGCGTATTGAAATTTTCTACTGGATTTGTAATTGTACTAGACTATTACTTTGGGTGGTCAACTATGACATTTTGGATGGGGTGAAGGCGGGTGGGGGTAGGTTGGGTTTGGGGTCTGTTCGGGCTAGGAGAAATTTGTGACTAAATTTGTAATTGTTACTTTGTGTGACCAGTTGGGACTTTGGGTAGGGTGGGTGACTAAATTTGTAATTACGATCGAAATGTGATTAAATTGCGATTGCAACTAAATTGTGATTTGTGACTGAAATATGATTTTGTGTAACCAATTGTGACTTTGCAGAGTGAGGTGATATGGGGTGGGGTGGGACGGGACGGAGTGGGCTGAGATGGGAAAAAATAGAAGAAAAAATCATTTTGGGGGTGGATGGGTGAGTGGCGAGGTGGGTGGGGTATGTAAAAGTAGAAGAAAAAAATCATTTTTTGGTGGGGGTGGATGGGGTGGTGGGTGGGTGAAAAAGAGAAGAAAAAAATCATTTTTGGAGTTGTGGGGGTGGGGTAGGGGTCGGGGTGAGGGTGGTAGGACAGGGTAGGGTGGAAAAACGTCGAAAGAGAGAAAAGAGATTAAAAATAAACTCATTTTTGTGGGGTGGATAGGTGGGGTGAGGTGGGTGGGATCGAGGTCGGGGTGGGGTTAGAAAAAGTAGGAAAAAAAATTATTTTTTGGTATGGGATGTGTACGATAGTTTCTAGGTCGGGTGGGGATTGAGAAAAGAAGAAAAAAAAAATAAATTTTTGGAGTGGAGTGGAGTGGGGTGGGTGGGTGGGTGGGTTGAGTAGGGTAGGAAAACATCGAGAGGGAAAAAAATAATTTATTTTTGGGTAGGGGAGGTTAGGATGGGGTGGGTGGGTGGGCTGGGGTGGGTGGGTGGGCGGGGGTGAAGGAGGTTGTGACGTCAAAATTTGAGTTTTTGATTTAATATTATATTAGTTTTAAAATAATATTTAATAGATAATTATGTTTATATTATATAATATACTATTATATATATTTTTAATTATTAGACACCTGATTTTTGAAAAAAATGTTAAGTTTGTTAGTTTTGAAAAGTGAAACTTAAAGTGTTCTAGTTATGTACTTTTCACTTTTGCAATTTTCCAAAAAAAAGGGGGTTGAAATTGGAACGAGTTTCAAAATTCCATCAAAAAAAATTCGCAGTATTCCAAACATATTCCAATTCAAAAATTCTGATTTATTCTGAATAAATTCCAAAAAAAATTTGTATTTGCATTACAATTAATAATATAAAATCTAAGAAAATAATTTGTTGAATAGTTAATAATATAAAAATATTATGAACATAAAATTTAACATATAGCTAATGGGCAACACTTTCATTTAGTTAAAAAGAGAGAGAAAAAAAAACTTCAATTTTAGCATTGGAGTTAAACTAGGTAAATCGGTGGTGAAAAAAATATTTTACGTGTCAAAAATAATACAAAAAATTCAGATTAAATCAAAAGGTCAAAATGCGTTCTCAGTTGTGGTATCACAAAATTTACTTTACTTATTCACTGTTTGTATGATCATCAAGTTTTGATTTTGGAGCGTGACACTATTTGTTACTAGAAAATAAATTTTTGAACCAAAAATGTTAGATCTATATAGAGTTCTAGGATAGAAAAATGTAAGAATTGTAGCATTGTTATTCTTGTCGACTTTTATTATATTGGATCATAACGAAAAAACTTATATTAAAACTATTTATAGATGTTATATTGTTATTTTATTATCTTTTTTGGTTTATAACTTTAATTATAATTTTTTACTAGTTGAAATTTCGAGCTCATTTGATTTCAAACATTCAATTCTTCGAATTTCTTTTTACATATACTTAAAATTATTATAAATCTTAATAAAATATTAAATATTGGAAATTTTCTAAACTTTTCGAAATTTTCAAATTTCGATTTAGAATGAAGTATATGTATTCCGAAACTTTAGAACAAAATTTTGATTCAGAATTTTTTTGGAAGGGAATTTGGAACACCTATTTTCTATCATTTTCGTCCGAAAAACACTCATAAATTTTATTAATCAGACCATATTATACATACACATTTATTAAAACACTAGTAGTAGGCACGTGAGTTGCACGTCTTATATATAGGATGAATGGGATGCGTAATGTTTTCATCATACCTACAACATCCAACTACACATTTCATCAACTTTTATCAAAATATACTAAAATTTTGATTTTAATCACCATCAAACAGAGATTATACATCAATTTCATGAAAAATGTGAATTTATGTTCTTTATACAATTATGAGTTCAAGACAACCCTCGATAATATAAGATGGTAATAAATTATAAAATTAAATAACAATAATATTAATAATAATGATGATATTTAATGAGAATAAATTGAATGGTAAGGGTATCATTGTCCATAAATATAAGAGATTAAGTACAAAAGGGAAAATTGAAAGTTTTAACCTCATCTACACTTTTAATACAGTACATAGATTGATAGATAGTTACACCACATTCATTTTACGAAAATAACCTTAACTAAATAAAATCAAAACAAAACATAGCACACCGTACACTACAATCATCACTGACTTCTTCCATCTTCAACCCGAGACACAACAATCATCACTAAATTAGTAATGGTGGTTCTTTGACAATTTGTCACAAATTTACGGCACACGATCATTTATGCAAACTTTTGTTTTGTTTTTTCAGTTTTTCCCATGTGCTTTGATTCTAAAGGTGTTCAAAATGTACAAGACTTCCTTCAAAACCAAAAAAAAGGTGTATCCCACACCTTGAGGTCCCGAATCGACCACGCTCAAGGTTATTGGTTCGAGATTGTAAATTCAGGTTATGCCTCACAGAGATCATGGTGGAGAGATTGAGTAAGTATAAGCAATTTTCAATAACTCCCGCATTTCACAATGAACAAATCCAATATTTCAATATTCGAATCCTGCACCCGAATGCGCTGAGCACTTACCAACCTCCCATTTACCACTAGGAGATGTGTCCTGAAGGCAGACTTTCTTCATAACGATATTCCTGATATGGATGTTATTGGTATTTCTAGTTAGTACCAATAAATACCAATAACCACCCTTATTGATTAAATTATTTCTGAAATTTTCCTGAGAGTGATCAAGACGTTTGGAGATTTCACATAAATGAATATGTCTTATGGATTGGGACTTACATTTCATAGCACTAAAAGACCGAATGGAGATTGAAATTTGTCTCTTGATATGGACGAGGATCATTTAGAAGCTCTGATGCAATCTATAAAGAGTCAATATGAGATTTTTTGCGTATGAAATGGCTTTGAACATATGGTCGGACTCGTTAGAAAACATTACTGAACTTTCCCAAGTGTGAAATGATAGGTTCTGCGACCACCGACCCAATTGGAAAAAACCATGTTGATATAAGATTTGGGGTTTTATATTTTATGGTGTAAATAAGAATTAAAAAAAATAAGAAAAACAAATATAATGGGTGGTTATTTTAATCAATTTAATTGTAGTCAATTTAGTAAATATGAAAAGTATGGTGTGCTTAACAAAATTAGTTGTGTCAGTATAATAACCCGTCAATTTTTTGCTTTTGAAAAATAATATTTCATTTTTACACCCCCCCCCTTTTTGCAATAATAAATGGTCAATTGGATCGATCTCCATGGAATAAATTTTTAATCACACACATTTTTTCACATTATTTCAACCACATATTTTAATTCAAAAATAACAAAATTATATTTAGGCTCCATTTTAAGGCTGAAATAAATAAAATTTGATTCATATTGTGTATTATTTGAGTTTTCTAGGTAAGATGTGCGGTTAAAAATTAGAGAGATAAAATGTTTGTGGTTAAAAAATGATTTGAATATTTATTCTCATTATAATTTGTACTATAATATATAAAAGAACATAATCTTACAGTGCGTTTATAAATTACAAAATTTTACATACCACTTTTTAACAGCACATATTTTCTATATCCAATTTTTAATCACACATTTTACTTTAAAAAAAAAGTCAAATAAAAAATGTATTATTGCACATGAACAATAAAAAATAACATTTTGTCAAATTATGAATATTGACAAGGATCATTAGGAAGCTCTGATGCAATCTATAAAGAGTCAATATGAGGTTGTTTGTGTATGAAATGGCTTTGAACACATGGTCAGACTCCTTAGAAAACATTGTTGAACTTTCCCAATGGTGAAATGAAAAGTTCTGCGACCGTCGAGCCTATTGAAAGAGACCATGTTGATATGAGATTTGGGGTTTTATATTTTGTGGTGTGAATAAGAATAAGAAAAACAAATATAATAGGTGGTTATTTTAGTTAATTTAGTAAATATAAAAAGTGTGATGTCCTTAATAAAATTCGCGGTGTCAGTATAATTACCCGTCAATTTCTTGCTTTTGAAAAATAATATTTCATTTTTACCCCTTTTTTTTGGGCAATAATAAATGGTCAACTGGATCGGTCTCTATGGAATAACTTTTTAATCACACATTTTTTCACATTATTTTCAACCACTTATTTTAACACGAAAATAACAAAGTTATATTTCGGTTTTGTTTGACGGCTGAAATAAATAAAATTTGATTCATAATGTGTATTATTTGGATTTTCTAGTTAAGATCTACGTTAAAAATTGGAGAGACAAAATGCGTGTAATTAAAAAATAATTTGAAAAACTGTACTCATTATAATTTGTATTATAAAATATAAACGAACAGAATCTTACAGTGCGTTTGCCAACCTTTTTTTACATATTTTCCCTCTCCAATTTTTAACCACACATTTTACCTTAAAAAAAAAGTCAAATAAAAAATGTATTACTGCACATGAACAATAAAAAAATAACATTTTCTCAAATTATGAATCATTATATAATTTCGGAGAAGAATTTGTAGATTTTGCTAGCTCATTGAGTAGTATATTAAAAAGTTGGTTTTATATAAAGTATGCATGATTTTGAAAAATGAGACCATAGTAAACAAGTAAATCAAAAAATAAAATTTTTAAAGACAGGAAACCACACAGACTGAAAAAATTAATCAGCTTAAATTTTTTTATGCGAGTTCAAGTTATTTTGACGGTCATTATATATTTTGAAAAGGCAAGGTTGAAGTTTGTTATGAGCTTTTCGAAGTGGTACAAAAGTAGACTTGGTGAAAAAAAGAAAAATATATTGTTAATGGACAATTTTAAACGACTATTACTTTTACGTTCTTATCAAGATATTTCTATTACAACTTCATTTGAACCCTAAAAGAAAAAAAGGTGATGACAAATAAAAAATGAGTTTTGAAAAGATAAGTTGTAGTTTTTATGAACTTTTTGAAGTGGTACATTAAAAACTTAATTTTGTATGAAAAAAATGAAATAAAAATGAAAAATGCATTGTTTATGGACCATTTGAACAATTATAACTTTTTCACGTTTGACAATTTTTTAATTTGAAAATAATGTGGTAAAGTACTTTGTGATAACCCAACGTTAACATCAAGATTTTGCTATCACTACTTCATTTGAGTCCACAAAGTTGATCAAACGAAGAAAAAAAATGCACAATATGAAAAAATATGGGTCTCCACTTTCCATCATTTGTCAAATTATGATCCAGCAACTGTTATATAATTTTCAAGACGAATTCGAATTTTTTTGTGAGGTATTTAAGTAGCATATTAAAAATTCAGTTTTATCTAAAGTATGCATGATTTTAAAAATAATATGAAAGTTAACAAGCAAAAGGAAAATAGAAAAATAGAATTTTAAGGACCGACAACCATACAAATTTAAAAAGTGTGCGGTTATTTTTGGATGCACGTTTTCATTATTTTAACAATCATTATATGTTTAAAAAAAAAAGACAAATATGTAGTTTTTTATGCCCTTTGGTAACAACACATTCTCCAAAATATCTTTCTAATCACACAACTTTTTCAAACTACTTTTCAATCACATATTTTAACTTGAAAATTCACATTTTTTGTTTTTAAAAAAAAAAATACCAAATATGGTTAGTTTTGTCTAGGTTGCATATGTCAAAAATGAGACAAAAGTTGACTTGTGAAAAAAATGAAAAATGCATTGTTAAGGGATAATTTTAAACGATTATAACTTTTGCTAAGGTTGAAAAGTTTGTAATTCGAAAATATTGTAGTAAAGTACTATATAAGAACTTTACATTAATATCAAAATTTTTCTATTACGACTTCATTTGAGTTTATAAAATTGATCAAGTGAAAAAAAACAAAGTACGTTAAAATAAGAAATAAAGGACAAAATAGTTTTGCCATGAATAGTAACATAAAACTCACTCAAGCCTGTTCGGCTGGAATTAATAAGGAGAGAGAAGGAATTGAAATTATTTTATTGATTTATTTGTGTTTTCTATGTAAGATGTGGGGTTAAAAATTGGAGAAAGAAAAAATGGATAGTTAAAAAGTGATATGAAAAATTGTGAAAATTAATTTTTGTGTTGTTTTTGTCTTTTTGTTATTTAATCTCCTGCCCCCGAAGACACCCTCATATATTGAGATCAGATCAGATAAGATAATTGTAATCGCAGCCGCCAATAGACTTGGTGTAGGTTGAGATCAACCTATGAATTGACGTAGGTTGAGTCCAATCGATTTTAATCCGTTTTCATAAAAAAGGTTGACGTCCCACTTTTCCTTCTTAAGGCCTGTTTGGTACAAATAAAAATTTTAATTTTAATTTAAATTAAAGTTAACAATTAAGTTCAACCAAATATTTTATGAGACATACAACGTTTCAACCATACATCTCATTAAATTGTTGCTTATTTATCAAGAAAGACGACCATCATCTAATGAGAACGTTTATTCAATACTGTTCGGCGGCAGAATTGGAGGGTTAAAAATTGGAGAGAGAAAATATATGTGGTTAAAAAGTTGTATTAAAAATTGTAGAATTAAAAAAAAAAAAAAAAACCATGATTCCCGAACAGAGGCTAACATGTAAAATGGTAGATGTTGTATAAGTGAGTATTGTATCTTGACATGTTCGAACAAAATATATTCGTTTGGTAAACTTGTTTATAACAAGATTATAAACAATACATTTCTTTAACAATTTTTTACACACACAATTTCTCAATCATATGTTTTAACTTGAAAATGTCGTATTCCTTATTTATAAACAAATATCTCTTACGAAATACATCAAGAAGTCCAAGTTATCATTCGGTTACAATAAAACCTGTCAAAACAAATATGAATTAGAGAAAGGGATTCCATGAATATTGGATGACTCGTTAAATGAGGTCGAATTTCATATAAAATGGACAGTAACAAAAAATATAACTAAAGAAATTCAATCGATCTATGCACGTAAGTGCTACTGCTTCGCGCATAGAAAACACTCAATTGATCTAATTTGACATAATAAATCACGACTGCAGTAGATAATTCGGTGGGAATTGTAGCTACAAAATAGGGGTAGCTTGCAGTTGGTAAAAGACAGGGGTAAATTTAGTTTTGCAATCTAATTTGAACATACTTCAGACTTCGGTAAGGAGGAGTGCTCATCAGGCTTCACAAAGGAAACTTAAAGAGACCGTTCAAGTACACCCCAAGAAACCGAGAGGACTACATAAAGCCAACAAGTAGAAGAGGCTCCCTTCAAATATCATCTTCATGAAGTTTTGCACTGTTCACTTCCATCTTGAACTTTGTTTTGACTTGATTTTCTTGGGTATTCCAAGCTTTCCTTATATTGACTCCAACCATGCTTTGGGTGCTTGTTCTATTTTTAGTTTCTTAAATATTTCGTCCCAGGTATGACCTGTGTACTTGTATTTTTTAGACTCTATTTTGTCTGAGTATGCCTGATGTATTTGTTTGTATGTCTTCCAAGATGCTATTTAGGGTCTGATAGGATGCCTAATTTTACTTGGGTGCTTCCAAGTTTGGAATTTCTCTTTGATCTATTTATTTACATTTTCAATAAAAAATTCTTATTCATTACATAGTTATCCGAGTTCTTTCAATGTGAATGCTCTATTCGAAAGCAAGCACACAATCGTGCATAACTCGCAACTAGAAAGTCTTATCCGGATTGCCTAGAAACTTGATAACGAAAATGATCTTAGCAGAACTGAAAACGTATCATTTTAATATATTTTTGCGCATCATTCAAAGAAACCATAGGGAATCAATAATGTCTTTGACCTTGACTTGGGAACATTCCATGAAACTACTAGAAAGTAAAACCAAATGAAAACCCAATTTAAGACAATAATAATAATAATATATTAAAGGAAGAAATTCAGTACTATTCTCCCCCCTAGAACATTTACTTAAAATCCCGCTCAAAATGAAAGCTTGCTCTGCACACTTATTACAGTACGATCGTCCCACAGTCAGTTTTCTGTTCAAATTGTTCTGTCTCTGCCCTCAATTCTCAGCTCTCTCAACGAAATTTCGAAAAATAAAAAAGGGTTCTTCCTCTCTCTAAAATCGACGAAATCCTTGAATCGATTGTATCAGATCTTGTGTGTTGTTTTTTACAATTTCAAGCTGATATTTTGCTCTATTTGTGGTTGTGTTTCGACAGCTTCACCGCACGCCGCTCTTGTTCAAGCCAGGTTTTCTGATTCCGATTGTTCTTGCTAGATATTAAGGTTAAGTTTCCACTTCTATTGATAAAAGTAGATTATAAAAGGTTGAAGGTTCCTGAAAGTTAGAATTATTTTCTCTAGTTTCAGGCTGCTAGGTTTTCGGAGCTGTGAATCCGTTGTGCAAAGTTGAATCTGAGGTGGGTTTTTGTGATTTGAAGATTTGGCTTTTGCTATGTTATTTTTAGTTCATTAAAACCCCTTGCTTTTCATTTCCATTAATCGGTGGTGTTATTGATAAAAATTATGTTATCCCACAAATTTTACTTTTAATGATTTGATTGATCTTTTGTAATTTCATTGATTTTTGTTGGAATAATTGTTATCCCACAAATGTTGTCAATGATGTGTTTCATTTGACATTTGGTTCCAGGCTCTTGACTTTTTCGTTGTTTGTAATGGCTACTTCTCGACTAAAGCCTGATTCTATATACACATATGGGTGAGATTCTTTTGGGAGATATGTATGACTTACTCAAAGACAACATAGAATTCGTTTTGATGGTTTAAGCTTCACATTAAATTGAAATTTGTCCCGTAACATCCAGCACTGCCTTCCTTTATGAATCCATTGGGTGATTATTGTGGTTAGTAATGTATTTTTATTGTCATGTTTAGTACTTCCTTTTCCTTATAAGTATATATTTAGGTGATGTGCAGTAACTTCAATGTAGTCTAATTTGGTTACAAGACATGCTGAATTTCTGTATTTCCCACCAGGTACAAAAGGCTAGAGATTTTGTCTACATTTACCAATGCTGTAAGTACTTGACATTTGTGCCCAATTATAGATTACTAAATCCTTTTATTTCCCACTTGGTGATGGGAGGAGCTCGCGTAAAAGTAGTAGCGAAATTATTTGTCAGAAAAAGGCTCATAATCGGTTATCGGTATACAATTTCTCCTTCGCTGAGGGTTTTATATTTTTGTTATACAGAAAATATATATGATATTCCAAATTTTAAATCCCTGTCTTGCTCTCATCCCTTCCTTTATGCATCTTTGGCTAACATAGTAATATTTTGTGTTTGCTGCATGTGTAGACAATTGTTTCTTTTGTTTGTCATTCTCATTAGTCGTGGAAGCACTTCATGCATTCATACGAGATGAGTCTGAGCACAAGTAAGTTGGTATTTTCATTTGCTATATGACACATTCTCAAATCAAATAACTTGGAGTGTTAGGCGTGATTTGGTAGGCTTTTATGCTACTTATAGCTGTACATATTTAAGCAACAATAAGGACTTTCGAGTTTGATAATTGTTGAAAATAAATCAACTTAAGAAAGCCTTTTAAAATAGGAACTAATAGCTGTGCATTTTATCATCTCAACTTTGTATTTTGAATTGAAATTCAAAAATCATGGAAGAAGGGAATTTTAGAATCCGACGGCTTCAAACCTCTCACTCCCAGTCGAGACTTTTTTCAAACCTCTCACTTATTTTGTTTTGATACCTCCTTTTATTTGGATCGACAGGAATTCTTTCATGCGTATGATGTTTAATGAGTTTTCTTTTGTATTTCTTTATTTGGCTTCTATTTTGGTGTTATTTGGTTTATTTCTTGCTACATACATATAGTGAAGACTTTACATTTCATGCCATAGGTGTCATTTCTGTTTGGTGTCATTACAGTCATTGTTGCATGGATATACTCTAAGTGGTTGGATTGTATGAAGTAAAAGGTAAAACAATAACATGGGTACAATAGACAAGTAATTTCATTTCTACGTTTTGTTTTTCATTTCTACTTATTTATTAAATCTTAGATTTAAAGTGAAATAAAAGGGAAGCGTGTTAAATCTTGGATAGAATTTTTTGCTTGAAAGAAACTAGATCCTGTGGCTTATTTTACTATGTAATTAAAAAATCATGTAATTGTTACGATAGAGCTTTGAAATCATCCCAGGTTTTAGGAGATTCTCTTTCCAAGGTGCTGTGAGTTACTAAAGATTAGTACCATCGGGACCAAATTTGATGTGAAGCTGGATCAAGGAGTCAACATAAGAGCATTCAGGTATGTATATATATATAGACTTAAAAGAGTCGAAAGCAAGTCCCTATGGCCTGGCTGATGATTTAGATATTTTTTTTTGTGGTATTAATGATAAATTTTTGGCTGATGATTCAGTATTTTGTGAATTATAGTTCTTGCACATTAGATTTTGTTCTTAAGTAGTTTTTACATTTTCTTACAGTTTCCTCTTTTGTACATGCAACCATTAATGTACCATCAGTCCTAAACTGAAGGATACTTGCATTAGTTTTCCTTCCACAAGTTCCTTCCAAAAGTTCCCCCAAAAGGTTTTTTCCCCAAGTTTCTACGAGAAGCAATAACGCAGTCGAATCACCTGCAACTATTACCAAATCCATTGATGTTGTGATAGAAGACTTGGAAGTTTATAGTTCCTTTCCTGTGAAGTAATGAATATTTGATTAAAAATCAAGCAACTTTTCTTGATTTTAGTATCCTCTTCTCCTCCACTAAATTATCAGCAGAAAACAAAAAGTAAAGAATAGAGAAAAGACTAAGGTGAAATGATAAGAAGTAATTTTTTGATTTTTCCTTTTTTCTGCATATTGGTAAAATTATAGTTTTAATGATACATAAACCAATTCATCCTCAATTTAATTGAATATGTTGGCAGTCTATTGCGTAGTCAATTTATTGAAATTATTGAAATCTTGGTTTGAGAAAATGAAATCTTGGTTTGGAATTTTGTGTTTCTTGAACAATTTTCTACTTAAGGAACTGATCTTAGTGTTTGGATATCGCCACTAGGTTGTCCCATTTACAGGGAGTGTGAAGAAAAGGAAAATAAAGAGATGTCATTGGTATAGAGAAAGTAATAAACAGAGTATAATCAACTATATGGATGCCCAATATTTTGGTGAGATTGGTATTGGAAAATTGCCCCAGAAGTTTATTGCGATTTCTTTTCTTCCACAGGTATAACGCTGTTACATTGTTTGAGAATCATGAGGAAGACATTGGGGGAGATTGAACAGTCAATACAATATTCAGATGGAACGACTAAGATAGGTTTTCAATAGAGTTATATTGTAATGTTAGATATTGTAACACTACAATATTATATAAATATGAAAATTCTCGAGTGAATATATGGAAGTCTTTTACTGAGTTGTGTGCTGTGCTATTTTTTAATAAAATACAGATGTTTTTTTTTATATCTAATATCGTGTTTGGTTAGTTATTGTAATATAATATTATTTTTTTATATATAACATAGAAGACTGAATTTTTATTTATAAATGGGATTTCCCATCAATGCAAACACAAGCAACACTTAACACTAAAAAACGACGACGACGACTCCACAAAGACTATTAGAAAATAAAGGAACATTCAAAAACAATAGAATGACACCATCATATCATAGATTCCAGACCCACACGAACAGCAACAGAACATTCAGAGGCCACCACGGAGACGGAGGACAAGGTGAAGGGTAGACTCCTTCTGGATGTTGTAGTCAGCAAGAGTTCTTCCATCCTCTAGCTGCTTTCCAGCAAAGATCAATCTTTGCTGGTCTGGAGGGATGCCTTCCTTATCCTGAATCTTGGCTTTGACATTGTCGATTGTATCAGAGCTCTCCACCTCCAAAGTGATGGTTTTTCCAGTAAGAGTCTTCACAAAAATCTGCATGCCTCCCCTCAATCTCAGCACCAAGTGCAAAGTTGACTCTTTTTGAATGTTATAGTCTGCCAATGTTCGGCCGTCCTCAAGCTGCTTACCAGCGAAGATCAGCCTCTGCTGGTCTGGTGGGATACCCTCCTTGTCCTGGATTTTAGCTTTTACATTATCAATGGTGTCAGAACTCTCAACTTCAAGGGTAATTGTCTTCCCAGTAAGAGTCTTGACAAAGATCTGCATGCCACCACGAAGTCTCAACACCAAGTGGAGAGTGGACTCCTTCTGAATATTGTAGTCGGCCAAAGTACGGCCATCCTCAAGCTGTTTACCAGCGAAGATAAGCCTCTGTTGGTCTGGTGGGATACCCTCCTTATCTTGAATTTTAGCCTTGACGTTATCAATGGTATCGGAGCTCTCAACCTCGAGGGTAATAGTTTTCCCAGTAAGGGTCTTAACAAATATTTGCATTCCACCCCTCAGCCTCAGCACCAAGTGGAGAGTGCTCTCCTTCTGGATGTTGTAATCAGCAAGGGTGCGGCCATCCTCAAGCTGTTTACCAGCGAAAATCAGCCTCTGTTGGTCTGGTGGGATTCCCTCCTTATCTTGGATCTTGGCCTTGACATTATCGATGGTGTCGGAGCTCTCCACCTCAAGGGTAATGGTCTTTCCAGTGAGGGTCTTGACGAAAATCTGCATTCCACCCCTCAACCTAAGCACCAAGTGGAGAGTGCTCTCCTTCTGGATGTTGTAATCAGCGAGAGTGCGACCATCCTCGAGCTGCTTACCAGCAAAAATCAACCTTTGCTGGTCCGGGGGAATGCCCTCCTTGTCCTGTATCTTAGCTTTGACATTATCGATGGTGTCGGAGCTTTCCACCTCAAGGGTGATGGTCTTGCCGGTCAGGGTTTTAACGAAAATCTGCATTCCTCCACGAAGACGGAGGACCAAGTGGAGGGTTGACTCCTTTTGAATGTTGTAATCAGCAAGGGTACGCCCGTCCTCGAGCTGTTTACCGGCAAAGATAAGCCTCTGCTGGTCTGGAGGGATCCCTTCCTTATCCTGGATTTTAGCCTTTACATTATCGATGGTGTCGGAGCTTTCCACCTCAAGGGTGATGGTCTTGCCGGTTAGGGTTTTAACGAAGATCTGCATCTGCAAGATTGAACAACAGAACCAGTCAAACATATGAAGTTCAATTAACCCAAAAATAAAAAAGTTAATCGGAGAAGATTTAACAAAAATAAGAAAGAACCAAAGAATTTGACAAAGAAACTCGGCCAAGGAAGAAAAATTCTTCGATGCAAACAAGATTAGTCAGAAGAGACGTGTAATTCTACTCTACCAAAAACAAAACAAAAAATCCTTAAAACTCCAAATATTACAATTACCCGATAGATCAATCGAAAACCTTAAATTAAAATAGATTTGCAGGATCCGCTAAAAAATAAATAGATTAAAAATCACGGATCGAGAAAAACAAGAATAGCACAAATTGAAAAATTTAAGAATCGAAGGCAGATTTAGATGGATAGCCTGTTGATCTGCAGAATCCATTAAAAAATACATTTGTCACAATCACAAACGCTAAAAGAGCCCCAAATAACTTTAAATTCAAAAGTCAAAAGTAATTTTTGGTCGATAACCTATAGATCTGCAATATTCAATCAAGAATTACTTGGTTAACCTGTGGATCTGCAGGATCCATTCCAAAAAAATAATTTGTTAATCACAGACTCTAAAAGAACCCCAAATAACATCAAATTAAAAAATCAAAGGTAAAATTTTTGATCGATAACCCATAGATCTGCAGTATGCAACCAAAATCAATTGACTTCACAATCAAAGGTCCAAAAAAATAAAATCTACAAATCCAACTATCAAACACATACTTTGATACAACAGTATTCAGAAAATCGACTAGAAAAAAAATTAAACAAATACCTTGAATTAGAGAGAGAGATTGTAATAATAACTTTGATGAGAACCAATGAAACGATATATGAGAATTACACCCGATTATTATGAATGAAAGGTAAGACGGGATAGTCGTGCTTATAAAGATGAGAGGTAACGGACTCGCGACAAAAAGTCTTCACCAGTTAGCCATTTGAATAATGACACGTGTCCTGTATGAGCTGTAATGCAATGAACCTTCACGCCAACGGCACATTATTTCTTTTTCTCTTTGTGGGGGATATTTTTAGGGAAAAAGCTGGAGGAACCAAAAAAGTTGCATGTGGTTGATTTTGAAGCTCACGGTAGGAGATTGATTTTGATTTTTTTTTTATTTATTGATTTTGAAGTTGATGTGATAGGTAAAATAATATATGAATATCATGTATACAGATGCACAACTTTCGATTCACCATTATATGATTCATGTAACATGATTGTTTTTTTATGAGTCATGTAGATTAAAGCTTCAGAGCGAGTGAATCCGATAATTATTTTTATTTTTAACCGTTTATAAATAGTTATTTTCAACATTTTTTTTTTTAAAAAACAAGTCAAATATGGTATACGAAATTGTTGATTTTTTTTTATTTTTTATTTAATTTCCAAGAAACTTTAACATATGGCCATATAAGCAATTTTTACTGGACATTTTAAATATTTGATTTATAAACAAATTTATAATTTACAAAACTTTTCAAACTACATATCTTGTCTTTCTTTACTTTTTAACTACAAATATTAACGAAGTGTTAGGCTATCTCATTAAATTATAGTTTAAACTACATAATTTTTTAAATTATTTTTTAATCACATATATTTTCTCTTTTCAATTTTTAATCAAACATTTTATCTCGAAAACAATAAAAATTTTTCTTTCTCATCTTTAATAAGCCGTCCAACACGAAAACACAAATAAAATCACGTTGGCTTATTTTGGGTGAAATAATTGCCATAAGAGTGCGTGAAGCACAAAAATGTAGAAGGGACCTAATTCTGATGCAATGGATGACGGTATATATCTTGCGATGACAAATTCTGGTTTACTGCTGTTTTGGCTTGACCAAGCCACCGTAACTTGTCTTTTTATTTATAAATAAACATATTTATAAACTATACTATAATTTTTAAAATTATTTATTAGGGTGTGTTCGGGAGATTAAATCACAAAAAGATAAAAACAACACAAAAATTAATTTACACAATTTTCTATACAATTTTTTAAATATTCATTTTTTCTCTCTTCAATTTTTAACCACACATCTTACCTAAAAAACACAAATAATCATCAAAATAATTTCAATTCCTTCTCTCTCCTTATTAATTCCAGCCGAACAGGGCCTTAATTATATACATTTTTTCTTTTCAATTTTAATCATTATTTTTTACCTCAAAATTATATATAAATTTGTTTATAAATCAAACAGTGTTATCAAACGGATATTATGAATTTATTATTAATTATTAATGAAAGAATATTAAAAAGACTTTTATGGGCAAAAAAGAAGACCGTAGAATAGTCTCGACCGTGCACGACTCGATCTGCTTGACTTGTATACATTATTTCGGTAGGTTTGAGAAGGTTCCGTATAGTCAAATATCGGGTAATTTTTTATATTTTAACCTGATTAAAAAAAAAAAATGCTTATAAATGAAGAATGTGATAATTTTTATGTAGAATATGTGATTATAAAATTATTTGAGAAAATATGTTATTTACCAAACGGAGGGTATTTAGGAGTGAACGCGGTTTGGTTTGGACGATTTTTGACAAAATTTTAAACCAAATCATTCAAAGCGGGTTGTAATTTTTTCAACCCAAACCAAACCATTTCATTTTGTAAACCAAATCAAACCAAACATTTTTTTGCAGTTTGGTGCGGTTTCGGTTTGCAAACGAAATAAATTGACACGTTCTAAATAAGTTTAAGCATATATATTTGACTAGAATTTCAACTTAAAGCCTTGATACAAGTCAAAATAATATATTATATCACTAATAGAGAACGAAAAAATACAAGATGAAGTATTAATTTTTACTACTAATTACGTAATGAAGCGAGATTCAATCAGTAAAAAATAAGTTTGGAAAACTTATTTCAAAAGCGCGTATTGGCATCCAGCTCCTCACCAAGAAAGCAAGTCTGAATCCTTTTGCAGCTTATCAGTACATAAAAAATGTTATTTTTTACTCCATAAATATATTTATTTATTTACATTGGTAAGATATAAGTTTCTGCTGCATTTTTTTTTTAAAATTGAAAGTTGGCCTTTATTAGAGAAATCAATAGAGTATTACCACAATTTGCATCCTAGAAGTAATTGTAGTTAATTCATTTGCAATTTTAATAAGTTAAATACTATAAAAATACGGATGATTCATTTCATTATTGGGAAGACTAACAACTAAATCATTTGACAGTTTATTACTACATAAAAAGTTATTTTTTCCTCCATACACATGTTTATTCATACTTACATTGGTGGAATATTATAAGTTTCTGCTGCATTTTTTTTTAAATTGAAAGTTCGCATTTATTTTTTATTTTTATAATTTTTTAAATTTTAGAGGGTTGGCGGTTTGAAACTACGGTTTTGAAAATTGAAACTTAAACCAAATCGTTTAAGGCGGTTTGAAAATCTTTCAAATCAAACCATTTCACGTTTGAAATCGAATCAAACCAAACCATTTGTTGCGATTTGGTTTGGTTTTACGGTTTGACGATTTATTTGTTCACCCGTAAATACGTGTTCGATAAACCATTTAATCACAATATTTCATACAACTTTTTAATCACACACGTTTGAAATCATTTTTAGCTACACATTTCACCCTAATAACTTTAAAAAATTGTTTACTAATATCTTATCTTAGTATATATAATAACAAGATAGTTGGCCCAAGTTTTCCCGTCAAAACTGCTGACATAATTTTTTTTTTTGGTCAAAATATGAAATTTATTTGTTTGACTTAAGATCATTAAATATCAATTGTATCAGCACCATTGCATTGACATTCATTCCCCACTACACGAAAATCAGTGCATTGGTACTAACAAATTGTTTAATCAATTCTATAATACATTGATTCATTAGTTGGATCATTTTTATATGGATTTAAAGAACAAATTATGTAACATTCAAGAATGTTAAAAAAAAAAAAAATCATTTTGTGAAATAGATTTTTTTTTTTTTTTTTTTATCATTATTATATTTTGACATTACAAAAATATCTACAAAAATATTATTTGTAACGTTGAGCAACATTAACGCAAGAAATAAAAAATATTGTTATTTTTCATAAATAAATTTAATACACGTGCAATTCTTTTTCATGTATTGATTGATGTTCTGCACGATCTAATTGAAAAGTTTTAATATCCTAAATTTTAAGGATTAATATAATAAAGTCCAATAAAGAAATTATGTCTATTCATTCTTTGGGAAAACATTTTTTTCCTGTGATCATTCTTTGAATTATGTTTGACATTCATTAATTCACATCTCATTTTTTAAAATTCGATTTTAACTATATTTTATTAATGAAGTATTATATACATGATATAAAAAAAATATCTACTTTTTAACAATATATTCTCCTATAATATACATTTCTTTTTAATTATATTGTATGCAATGACCATGAATCGTAATTGTTTAAAAATTATGAACCACAATTATTATTTTTAAAGAAGTTTTTTTAATTTACATTGAATTTTGCTATTGAATACTTTTTTGTTTCTTCATATTCTTTCCCATAATATATGAATTTAATTGTTTTTGTTATATATTTCTCACATTTTCATTAATTATTGAATATATTTAGTTAGTTATTCATTAATTAATAATTATAATTTTTTTTATTCCGTGCAACGCACAGGTGCGAATACTAGTCTTAGTAACAGCTGAACAAATTGTTATATATTTAAAAATTTTGAGCATAGGTACTACTCTGTTTTGTAACTTGTTTATAAACAACAAGTTCCTCAAATGTTTTTTAGTCACCACTCTTTTTTGTGGGACTGCACAAAAATATCGCGAAAATCACAAACGGAACATAACTCTTTGGCTTGAGATCGCATGAATCGACAGTTTCTTTTCTCTTAAATCGAACTAAACCATTTCAAAATGATTTGATTTAGGTTTTGATTTTCAAAACTACAAAAAATCTAACAAATCGCTTTTAATTCTTGATTAAAAATTAATTTCATTAATTTGAATCTACCGTTTCCCGCAAAAAAAAAAAGTCGAAATTTAACTATGAAAATAAAATTCTCATGTATATCTTTTCTCGTTTTCATTGTATTGTAATGATTCCAGAAAAAAAAAATGTGTAGAAGTTTCCTATCTTGCATTTTGAGCCATGCATGTATAGAAGGTAAAAAAAATTCTACTAAGCAAGAAAATTGATCAAGACAATGCAACAATAACTCATAATTACAATGAACTATTGAAAATGAAGATGAACTCAAATCCTTGACCAGAGCTATCAAATCTTCCAATGATGTCGACAATTAACATTCTGAAAATCATACTCTCACATTTCAGCGAAATTATTCACTCATCATTATGCTGTTATTATCAATCTAGTTCAATGGTAACTGTTGATTTCGGGCCCAAAGAAAGGTACAGTGATCCACCAGCGAAGGCCCAATAGTGGCCCAATGGACCCTGACCCCTCGCTAAAGGCCTAGAATATCACCTTGGGATGAATGCCGAGGTGGTATGTCAAGCAAACCTCTTTAGCCGACCTGGTTAACGCCCAGCCGATGTACTTTATACTCAGCCGGGGCGCTTTATGGCGTTGACCAAAAGAGAGAGATGGAGTCAGTGATGGGACACTGCCTTTACCCAGACGTGACAGGCGCCCATCCCCTACGAAATGTAGCAATGATTACGGTTGAAAAGCAAGATTGTCACATCCATAAGCTAGGGTGATGACAAGTGTAAAGTATGCCACGTGTCGCAATCCGAGACAAGAAGTTCCACTATAAATGAAGCACAATCGTCTCCAAGTAAGGGGTTAGCAATTTCTCATTCTTAACTCTATATTTCTCTCACTCCATTTTCTCTCTTCTACACATTTATATTTCCCGCACCCAATATATACTTGTCCAAAATGAGTACTGACTTAGGCATCAGAGTGCAAACGGGAGCCACCTCGCCCCCTTTTGCAAACTGATTGTTTGTCACAGTGCGCAGGAGATCCACGTGTTCAAGAGGGAGAAGCTGAGACGTGTTGGTCCAAGGTCCTTCTGGATTTTGTGGTCAACATTTTGGCGCCGTCTGTGGGAAACCATACTGCTAACCACGAAAACACATGGTAAAAAGCCACACATAGAAAGGTAGTCTTGAAAAAGGACGAATAACCTCTTGCAATAGAGCAGATAACTGCAAAGAGCTTTGAAAGATAAGCTGGTTGGCCTTGAAAAAGGTAGGAGCTTTGAAATATAAGTGCGATAACCTCGAAAAAGGTAAAAGACTTTGAAACATAAGTTTAAACACCCTTGAAATAGGCATAAAGAGCTTTGAAACATAAATTCAGTGACCTTGAAAAAGGTAAAAGCTTTGAAACATAAGTTTAACAACCTTGAAAAAGGTTTGGAGCAGTGAGACAAAGGTCTATCTATCCTTGAAAGGCAATATAAGACCAGAAATTCTTCTGAAACATGAATGAAAGTGACGGTGATGTTAACCCCCGTAGGGGAAGAAGTGGCCAACACAGCGAGGGCGAGGTTCCTCAAGGACTTCATGAAAATGTCAATGAGGAAGTGGCACAACCTAACCCACCTCGCCGGCACCGTAATCGCCTCATGATGAGAGATATGACACGCATGGCGGCCCAAATGTTAGAAATGCAGAAGCAGCAGATAGAACAGATTGCTGCGATGAATGCCTTTATGGCCAGATGGTATGCTATAAACGAACCTGTGATGCCTCAGCAATACTCGCAGCCACACTATTCACCATCCGAGGCGGCCACTGTCCCTTATTATTATCAAGGCCCGCAGGCATACGCCGAGGTGGAATCTGAGCCCTTCTACGAGCGAGACCCAGAACATGAAACACATGAGGAACAAAACCCACTCCCAGCTAGACGCAGGGAGGCTTCTCCCGCAAATTCTGGCAGCGTTTTCAGCCGAATAGGAGGGTTATTCAGGAGACAACGACGGGGACAAACAGACCCAGGTCGGCACAATGCCGCAGAGCCTAGAAATAGGCGCGAGCGACGCGCTGAAGAAGCCTTATCGCAGGGTCAAATGTATAGGGACCCCCAAGGTATGGGGGGAAGAAAGGATAACATCGGCACATGAGCCTAGGAATAGGCAAGAAAGAAGAGCCGAAGCAGTTCGGACTAATCCTCGTAACGAATTACAGAGCCATGAAAGGCCAAATTACGGCCGCGTTCCACCACCACAAAGGCAGGAGTACGCTCCGCCGTCCTATGACCAATACCGTGATCCGGAGTATTCCGGTCACGACGAGAACAGCGAGCTGCCGTCATACGAGTTGGATGACGAAGAGGAAGTAAGTCCCTTCACAGAGGGCCTCCGTAGATGCCCTGTACCCCATGACTTTGAGATGCCAGAAATAGCAAAATACTCTGGCCGAGGTGATCCTGACGATCACCCGTTAAATTACCGCGCCAGCATGGAGATAGACGGGGCGACCCCGACACTGAAATATAAAGCTTTTGCTTTAACCCTAGAGGGAAGTGCCATACGATGGTATAAAAAACTCCCTCCGGGCAGCATCCACAGTTGGAGGGATATGAAAACTGCATTTAAGAATGGTTTTGTTTCTTCGAGGCCTGGCCAACTCCCACTCCAACGCCTTCAGGATCTGAGACAAGGAAGGGACGAATCTCTGAAAAGTTACCTAGCTAGATTTACTGAAGAAATGCATATCTGCGAAAATATCACA
The DNA here is from genome assembly GCA_963555705.1 of Ligustrum vulgare. Classification (NCBI taxonomy): domain Eukaryota; kingdom Viridiplantae; phylum Streptophyta; class Magnoliopsida; order Lamiales; family Oleaceae; genus Ligustrum; species Ligustrum vulgare. The sequence continues at coordinate 5,707,969 of OY743187.1, forward strand.
GAAGCGGAGATGTTTTCCGCCTTAAAAGGAGGGCTAGATATGACCAGCATGTTTTGGAGGGATGTCCGGAGCAGAAAACCAAGGGATTACAATACCCTGGTAGACCTGATGAAGGAAGAGATTGTATCGGAGGAAATGGCTAGGGCCAGAGATAATCACCCCCAAGGGAGATACAACCTTGGATACTCCAATGAAGCGGACCTCAAAAAGGGAGGAAACAAGGACAGGGTCGGCGGTAACCGAGGTGGTGCGCCTCGTCCATTCCTGGGGACAGGATCTAGCTTTGCAGCAGAAATCACGGAAGCTATCCCTCACTTGCACTCTAACACCCCTTCTCAAAATCCTCTCACGGCTCAAGGGAAAGTGGAAAGCAGCCGAAGTGGGAAACAGCCCATGATTGGGGCTTACTGCGCCTACCACAGATATTACGGTCACGCAACAGAGGATTGCAGGGAAATCCATATGTTAGCTGAACAAAAGGCGCAGGGGAGAAGGGGAGGTGACTTCCCCCCCGATACAGGGAGAACTCAAAAATCTGGTGGCCAGAAGTTCAACCGAGCTGATAGGAGAGCTCCGTGGAAGAATTCAACCAAAGAAAGGATTGACAATCGTCAAAGAGACAGGAATAAGGGTCAAGATACCACCTTAGCACGTGCAAAAGATACACGGGAACCACCTATGCCTGTGGCCGACCTCCCCATTCGTGAAATCGACACAATACTGGGAGGCCCCCACCCAGGTGGGAGCACAAACAAGTCCCAAAAGAGGTATATAAGAGAGTCCAAGCAGCCCGCCAACGTGAATTATCATATCCATTCCCATCCCGTTGGGATACCTCGGACGGACCCTATCACATTCACACAAGACGATGCCGTTGGAGTGCACTTCCCCCACAACGACGCATTGGTTATCAGGGTGGTGGTGGCTCGAAATGGGCTATCACGGATGATGGTGGATGATGGTGCCTCGGTAAATGTTATTTACGGGGTAACTTTTGATAAGATGGGGATCATCACTCCTCTCATTCCAGTCCCTGATCCAATATACGGATTCACGGGGGACAGCATAACCCCCAGAGGGTCCATCACCCTTATGACTGAAGTAGGGCAAGCACCGACCCTCTCCAGAATTCCTATGGAATTCTTGGTGGTTGACAAAATCTCCTCCTATCACGGCTCAATTGGGAGGCCTGGTCTCATTGACTTGGGGGCTGTAACGCATACCAAATACATTTGCATGAAATTCCCCACGGAGCATAGCGTTGCGACTGTAAGGGGAATCCAAACAGAATCCCAGGCTTGCTACACAAATGCAATCCGGAAGTTTCAAGATCGAAGCTTGAACATGATCAGTGATGTAGCTATGGCCGAGGCTGCTCCAGACCCTGAAATATTGGGTGAAGGGCCTTCTGGAGGTAAGGATGTCACAATGACCCTAGAAGAGGATCTAGCAGATTTAGACCCTAGGATGGTAGGTGACAATTGCCCCACCCCGGCCGAAAGATTGGAATTCTTCGACGTAGACCCACTCGATCCAATCAAAGAATTACACATCGGACTGGATTCACCAACCGAATACCAGAGTCAATTGAAGGACTTCCTACTTCAAAACCTCGATGTATTCGCATGGAGGCATGGTGACATGATTGGGATCAACCCTAAGGAAGCCTGCCACAGGCTCCAACTGGATCCCCGAAGCCCTGGGCACAGGCAAAAGAGAAGGCCCATGAGTTCGGACAAGTATGAGGCCTTGAAAGACGAGGTCGCAAAGCTATTGAAAAATGGTTTCATCAGAGAGTCCCGATATCCGAAGTGGGTATCAAATCCTGTTTTAGTACCAAAACACAATGGGAAATTGAGGGTGTGCATTGATTTTTCCAACTTGAACCAGGCATGTCCCAAAGACAGCTTTCCATTGCCCCGGATCGATCAGCTGGTTGATTCCACAGCAGGACACGAGTTGCTAAGCTTCATGGATGCATATTCCGGGTACAATCAAATCCCCATGTTCGAATCGGATGAAGAGCATACTTCATTTATCACAGATAGGGGACTCTATTGCTACCGAGCTATGCCATTTGGCTTGAAGAATGCGAGAGCTACCTATCAGAGGCTGGTAAACCGCATGTTCTCGAAACAATTGGGGAACACTATGGAGGTATACGTTGATGACATGCTAGTCAAAAGCATGGTCGCTGTGGATCATATCCACCATTTGTCAAAAGCATTTGATGTTTTGAGAAGATATAGGATGAAACTCAACCCAGCGAAGTGCGCTTTCGGGGTAGCATCTGGGAAATTCCTCGGATTCATGGTAAATAAGAGGGGAATCGAAGCCAATCCGAACAAAATTAATGCTTTGCTAAACATGCAGTCGCCTCGAAACCCAAAAGAAGTGCAAAGCTTAACGGGGAGAATTGCGGCCTTGAACCGGTTCGTCTCAAAATCCACGGACAAATGCTTGCCATTTTTCAAGGTCCTGAAGGGAGGAAAGCGATTTCAATGGACACCAGAATGTGAGCAGGCGTTTTTCGACCTGAAAGCTTCTTTAGGCCGTCCCCCATTGCTATCAAAACCAAAATCTGGCGAGCCTCTCTACCTATATTTGGCTGTATCCAAAGAGGCTGTTAGCTTAGTGTTAATCCGAGAGGAGGATGGGAACCAGTTGCCAGTATATTATGTGAGCAAAGTCTTGCTGGACGCCGAGACGCGCTACCCAGATATGGAAAAACTTGCTCTCTCGTTGATCACAGCCTCTCGTAAGCTTCGTCCCTACTTTCAGTCACACTCCATACAAGTGCTCACCAATTTTTCCATGAGACAAGTGTTGCAAAAACCAGACGTTTCTGGGAGGTTACTGAAATGGGCGATAGAAATCAGCCAGTTCGACCTACATTATGCGCCTCGGACCAGGCGTTGGCAGACTTCGTAGTTGAATTCACCCATCCACCTGAGGTCGAAATGGTAAACAACACCGAGGACGGCCAACATGATGGACAGGAGTGGAAATTGTTCGTTGACGGATCCTCGGCTGATGGACGATCCGGCGCAGGAATATTGTTAGTAAGCCCAGAAGGGTTTAAATTACACAGTGTAATCCGCTTTGGATTCAAAGCCTCCAACAATGTTGCTGAATACGAGGCGTTATTAGCTGGGCTAAGACTTGCAAAAGCGTTGAAGATTACGTCCGTGGTGGCGAACAGCGACTCGCAGCTTGTTGTAAGCCAATTCAATGGGGAATTTTCTACCAAGGAACCTTCTATGGTCGCTTACTTGAAGAAAGTAAGAGATTTAGCTATGCACTTCGGAAAACTGGAGTTACAACACATCCCCAGAACAGAAAATTCCAACGCTGATGCTTTGGCCAAACTAGCAAGCAGCAGTGATTCGGAGCTCCACAATCTGATCCCTGTAGAGCACATGATGACCTCTTCCATTGAGCCGGGACCGGAGATCCTGACGATTGAAGAAGAGGGATCCTGGATGAACCCCCTCATCGCCTATTTAAAGCATCAGACAGTTCCAAACGAGCTCGAAGCAGCTCGGAAATTGCAGAAATACTCTGCGAACTTCGTGCTCTTGGACAACTTACTTTATAAGCGGAGTTACAACTCTCCTTTGCTGAGATGTGTGGGGCTAGAGGAAGGGCAGTATGTGATGAGAGAAATCCATGAGGGCATCTGCGGCAACCATGCCGGGGCTTTATCACTAGCTCGGAAAGCCCTCAAACAGGGGTATTTTTGGCCTACTATGCGAAAGGATTCCCATGACTTTGTGCGCAAATGTGATAAATGCTAAAGACATGCGACCATACCACATCAGCCGCATCACGAGTTAACTGTGGTGACTAGCCCTTGGCCCTTTGCAAAGTGGGGGGTTGACATTATTGGTCCTATGCCCAGAGGAGCTGGTAACAATTGCTTTGCGATAGTAGCAATTGACTATTTCGCCAAGTGGGTCGAAACGGAACCTTTGATGAAGATCACCGAGGCCAACACCACCAAGTTCATTTGGAAAAATATTATATGCCGGTTCGGGATACCACATTCGCTGGTTAGTGACAATACGAAACAGTTCAAAAACAGAAGCGTGGATGAGTTTTGTGACGATCTGGGAATTAGGAAGCTGTTCTCATCTCCACATCACCCACAGGCCAATGGACAGGTCGAAGCGGTGAACAAGACCATAAAAAATACCCTGAAAAGGAAGTTGGAATTCAGAAAGGGCGCGTGGGTAGATGAACTCCCACAGGTGTTATGGGCGCTTCGAACCACCTCGCACACCGCTACTGGTGAAACACCCTTCTCGCTGGCTTACGGAGCCGAGGCGGTATGCCCCGTCGAAATCGGAATCCCTTCGCTTCGTCAAATTCATTATGACGAAGTTAGGAACGAGGAAGCGCAAAGGGCCGGTTTAGACTTCCTCATGGAAAAGCGGAGTAATTCCCAAGAGGTAATGGCCAAATACCAGAAAAAGATGGCTCGATACTACAACAAAAGAGTGAAGAGCCGACGCTTTAATATTGGGGACTTGGTCCTCAAAAAGGTTCTTCCTTCAACACAGGAGCCAGGAGTAGGGACTCTGGGTCCTAACTGGGAAGGCCCTTACAAGGTCGTTGCCGAGGTGGTACCCGGAACATACATAATTGAGGACTTGTCTGGAGTACCTCTATGTAATCCTTGGAACAGGACCACCTTCGCCGTTATTTTCAATAAAACTAAATTCCTCCTCTATGATTGCAACATTATCATATGATTTCAAAAATCGTGGGCGAGCAGCGTTAAAAGTTACGTTAATCTCTATATTAGACAAACATAATGGATAAACGCACATTCTAAAATTATTTTGGTCATGACGCCATACGTCCACACTATGCATAAAAATTGTTAAGGACAAGGGACTCTCATAAGGCTAAACTACGATCACCACGTAAGGATTGGGAGTTTTAGTACAATAAATGCTTCGAACCACTCGAATCTAAGGTGCTGCACTCATTCACCGTCATTCACCATGCAATACGTTTGGAATCATTCAAATATAACCAAATGTTGTCATATAAACCGAAATCCTTGGTGCGTTATGTTAGTTCATACATCCGGACAAAGCATTTGCAAGACATACATATACTAAGTGCTGTGTGCATAAGCGTAAAAGACAAACGTAAAAAATTCTTATGTTATTTTTGCCGCAAATACCACACGCCTCCGCCAGGCATGAACTTTGTTAAAAACAAGGGACTAGGGTGAATTTACACTGCGACATTAACAGAGGTTCATACAAAGTTGTAAATGTAGGTGTCACAGAGTTTTAAGGTAAAATCGCTCAAAGGTAGGTCAAGATCAGATCTAATTAGCAAACATAGGTACCTCAACTGTGCCGGATCTGGGGGTATAGCAAATGATTAAACTTGAATAGAATTATTGTTGCGAAATGATGACAAATTCGATCCATTCATGAACGACCACATCGGATTTGAGGGACTAGCACGCCCAAAATATGGCCATCCATGACCAAATGTTTAGATATCGCCTCGGGCTAATGGCCGAAGAGGAAAGGCACAGGAGCCCCTCCAGCCGAACTAAGTTATGCTTGTCCGAGGTACTCCAAATCAGGTACATTTTACAAATCAAGACATTTACAGACAGACATTTACAATAGGTGCATTTTACAAATTAAGATGTTTACAAACAGACATTTACAATGTCCCACATATCATCTTTCAATTATGAAGCATTCGTATTTGGGAATATTCATGCCTAAGCAGATTAGAAACGTTGCTACGCCGAAATATAAATAAACCATTCCATTCATAAAAATGAGGCATTGATAAATCAAAGGAAGGTTATACTTACAATATCAGGTGCCGGGGCACTTACACAAAAAAAAAAAAAAAAAAAAAAGAAGAAGAGAAGAAAACAACTAAAACTAAACTACCCAACAAAAAGGCAAAAGTAGGAAGGGATCATTGTGGAGGGACGCCTTCTGGAGAGCCCTTGCTGGATGCATCAGGAGGATCTGCAGGAGTATCTTGAGGCTCGGGGTAGAATGCTTCAATGGAGGATAAATCCAAAGTTGGAAAGGCTTCCTTCACGTCCCCTAAAGCCATCCTAGCCCCTAAGTTCCCAAAAACCCGCTGCATGGCCTCGTACTCAGGGGTCTCTTCAAAGGTATCTTTGAAATTTTGGACAGCCTCCGACACTCTAGTATTCAAAGCATTCTCCACCCGTGTCGTAACAGTCTTCTCCAGGACTTCAGTGATCCTCGTTTGCATGTGCTTTTCCAGAGAGGCAAGCTCCTCCTCCGCCTTTGCCTTAGCCTCTCGCTCCCTCCCCAATTCTTCACTAGCTGCTGCCACCTCGGCTTCCAACCTGGACTTGGCTGCATTGGCGGCGGTCAGAGCCTCAGAGGTGATGGACTGTGCACGGTTAGCATCATCCAGTTTTTTGCACAATGTTGCCACGTCTGATTCAGAGGCAAGGAGGTCATGCTTCAATTTGTCATTGTCCTCTTGGAGGCGCTTCGCATTAGCCCTCTCTTCTGAAGAAGATTTGCGGGCTATGGATAGCTGGGCCTTGAGGTCATTGATCTCCTTGAGCATATTGTCCGCGTGCAGGAAAGCAGTCTCAGCATTCTTTTTGTCCCTCTGCGCCTCATCCACAGACGACTCCACCTCGTCAATAAGGGCCAACGCCCTGGCATTCATGGCCTTGGCGGCGAGCAACTTCCGGGACGGACTAACGCTGGAGGAGAAAGCAGACCAGCCCTCTGTCCAAAACTGCTCAGTAATGAAGGCGGCCCGGGCTGAAGGAGAACTGGGGGAGTCAAATAGAGAAGGGCTGAAAGTGACATCTTTGGGGAGAACGCTTGTTTTAATATGTCTAAGTTCTTCTGCCCCCTCCGGTGTCACCTTATAGGCCAACCCTGCAATGGGCACAGTTGGCTCATCCTCCAGTTCGTCAACCATTGGTGGCGGAGGCGCAGAAGTAGACTCCTTTCCCTTCCCCCTTTTTAGCCTCTTCAAAGGGGCAGGCTCCTCCTCCAATAACTGCTCAGATATGACTTCGGACAAGATAGGTGGCACTGAGGCGTCCTTAGCCTCCCTATCTCTCTTGGATCCACCCCTGTCAGACCTTTTTCCTTTCCCTTTTGGAAGGACTCCCTTAGGGTCGGCGTCCTTTTCTGTGTTAGGCTTTTGAGGGCCCACAGGCAACAGAGTAGGCGGTGGCATTAGGGCTGGAAGAGGGCCCTGAAGCTGGGCTGTAGACGCCTTGGAGACCTCCTTTGCCACCCCGACTTGCAGGTTGGCCAACACCGCCTTTTGTTTCCTTTCCACTTCACTTCCATGACGGAGTGCAGGGGGAATCTTCGTAGCCATGAGACCTTTCAGAGAAATCTTTGGAAAGTCCTTGGAACCTAGCAAGAGAAAGAGAGATGAGGCTATAAAAAAAAAGCATATAGAAATGAGGCTATAAAAGCGGTAACAAAGCAAACTCACCCATGGCTCGCATAAGACCGTGCTTGACGAATAGCTTGTTTTTTAGGATGACCCCTTGAAAAGTACCTTTGTAAGCGAACAGACGCCTCACGGCCGCTAAATCCACGTCAGGGAGTAGGCGGGCAAAAGTGTCCCCTGTCACAAATCAGAAACATGTTAAGAACCAACCAAAGAAGGTGAGTGGGAAATGAAAACAAGCGACACATGACACTTAAGGACACTAAAGCAAACGCAAGACTCACTAGGAACGGAAAGGGTTCGAGGAATAGAAATTTCCGGACAAGGGTCCACAGGAGAGCTTTGCCACTCCCCTGCAACCCAGAACCACTGGTTCCTCCAGTTCTTTATTGAGGTGGGATGACCATTGATAACTGGAGGATACGACCCCCTAGGAGACAAGTAATACCAATCCTTGACGTCTGGCCTCACATCCCTTTCCCTTCTAACTGATTTCTTCAAGGTGTAGAGGGTATGAATGATGTACAGTGGGATGGGATGGTCAGGGTTGACCTCTTGCCACACCAGCCAAGTACCCACTGCTTGAGTCCAGAAATTGGGAGCCAGCTGGTAGGGACACAGGTTATAACTCCTAAGCAATGCTCTGAAGAATGGATGCAGGGGTAACCTCATCCCACAGGATAAAGCGTCGTAACATATAGCCGCTTGGCTTGGAGGAGGACTGCATGGTCGGCAGGAAGGTGTAGGATGCACTAAACGGGCCCCTTCTGGCATCCTGAACTTCGCCGAGGCACAAGCCAAATCAACTCCTCGAATTTCGGTAGCAACCTCGCTGCTCTCCCACGAATTTGGGTTTGGATCGGGGACCACATGATATCCTGATATCTTATTTACCAGGTCCACCCAACTTTCGACCTGGGCTATTTCCTCTTCTGAGAGCCCCAGCTCCTCTCTATGCTCCTGGAAGGGGGCCCTGTTGCCCAAATCAAGATCTTGTGGGCCAGAAGAAGAACATGTTGCTCCTTCTCTCCCCATGTCTCTATCGCGTTTGCTTCAAAGTTCTTTTAGTGTAGATTCCTCTTCGGACGACAGATGAGCCATGTAGTTCTGGTTTCTCTCTTCTTCACTGTCAGAATCACTCAAATAAATTATACCGCTAGTCTTCCTATTCCTCCTCTTAATCTGCTCCCTAAAGAAACGGGAACTAAAAACCGATAAAGAGATGGGGCAGAAACCTCTGATGGGAATCGCTATCGCTAACATTTCCTGTGAACCCGTTCCCCCAACTCTTTCCATTTTTTCTTTTTTTTTTTTGTTTTGTTTTAAAGGTGGACGAGACTCAAAGAAAGAAAAACAAGGTGCAAAAAAACAAAATTTTCAAACCCACAATGAGAAACTAAAAGTAGAAAAGTTTCGTGTATACAGAGACCAAGAGGTTTACCTTCAGATGGCGAATGCTTGAAATTGTGCACTGGAACGAAGGATTCGCCAAGAAAAACTGTGGAATGTTAAAGACAGACGCTGGGTAGAAAGCCCTTGAGGAAAAGACTTGAAACTTGCAGGAAAGAAAGAAACGGAGCAAGCTTTCGCCAAGGTACTGCTGCAAAAGACTCTTAGAAAATGGTAAAAGGTGGGAATAACGAAATGAAGAAGGATTTATAGGAATCCCAACAATCTAAATTCCTTGATTTTCGTGAACCGCATGATTAATATGGGTAACCCATGCTTCTTGGAAAATGGGCTAATCAAAGCGCCAGCCGTCAGAGGGAGGGACAAAACCGTTCAGCTACCACGGTGAATGCCACGCGCCGTGAAATGTTACCCCCCTCCCATTTCATGCATATATTTCTTGGAAATAAATACCAATAGCACATCCAAATTGAATGCGCCGCCTAGGAAACGCGCTGGTACGATCCTGGCCGTCAGGGAGTGAAAATCTGAGGCGGAAGGTCGGCTATGGTATGGATCCGAACCTTTCGTAAGGAATTTCATCACACACGATCATGAACGATCCCCTCGGATTTGAGCTATAAAATCATAGCAAATCCTACACGACCATGAATGATCCCTTCGAATTTGAGGGACTAGTGTTGATTCCGGGCCCAAAGAAAGGTACATTGATCCACCAGCGAAGGCCCAATAGTGGCCCAACGGACCCTGACCCCCCGCTAAAGGCCTAGAATATCACCTTGGGATGAATTCCGAGGTGGTATGTCAAGCAAACCTCTTTAGCCGACCTGGTTAACACCCAGCCGATGTGCTTTATACTCAGCCGGGGCGCTTTATGGCGTTGACCAGAAGAGAGAGATGGAGTCAGTGATGGGACACTGCCTTTACCCAGACGTGACAGGCGCCCATCCCCTACGAAATGTAGCAATGATTACGGTTGAAAAGCAAGATTGTCACATCCATAAGCTAGGGTAATGACAAGTGTAAAGTATGCCACGTGTCGCAATCCGAGACAAGAAGTTCCACTATAAATGAAGCACAATCGTCTCCAAGTAAGGGGTTAGCAATTTCTCATTCTTAACTCTATATTTCTCTCACTCCCTTTTCTCTCTTCTACACATTTATATTTCCCGCACTCAATATATACTTGTCCAAAATGAGTACTGACTTAGGCATCGAGGTGCAAACGGGAGCCACCTCGCCCCCTTTTGCAAACTGATTGTTTGTCACAGTGCGCAGGAGATCCACGTGTTCAAGAGGGAGGAGCTGAGACGTGTTGGTCCAAGGTCCTTCTGGATTTTGTGGTCAACAGTAACGATGTAAAGAATGAATCAAAGAATGTTAACATATTTTAGTTTATACTAATTTCAAACTGTTCAGAAACTGGTTTTCACCGTTAACGCGTTTTTATCTTCTCCATAAGTCCTCTACTTTTCATTCAGTCGGTCTCACACTTTTTCAACACAATTTCTTTCCTTCATCTTTGAGCAGTATCTGTTTATGCTACAACGAATCCATAATCAACCAATTTTTGTTCTAGATCTTCTGTATATCTACCCTAACTCAGCTATTCAATCTTTAATTCACCGATTAGGGCTCCCATTCGTTCCCTTTCCTTTTATTACCGACTGAGAACATCTTCTTCGTCCGGCCATCCAACCGACGAATAGCCACCACCACCAGCTTCGCAGCGTTGAGGACATAACTCAGCCTGAGTTTGGGCGTGATCCGGCGGTGTCAGAGGCTAGAGTTGATCAGAGAAGTGAAGTGCAAACCGGGCCTTCAAACTCATATTTCGGCCAAACAGAAACTCTGATTGTGAAACGGTTTCCACCAGTAGCTCCGTGAGGCAGAGGAGCAGCTTTCTGTACACTTTGACATTTTCCAACGGGCCGTGATGTCTCCGGCGGAGGCTTAGATGTTTCTTGACGAGGCTTTTTTGGACAATAAGTTCTACACTACCAGCAAAGTTCTATTCCGAATTCCATCATCGGTAAACACATCCGAGTATCTTCCTACAACGGTCAGTCTTTTATAATCTCTTTCATTATCTTAGACTGCAAATGTGCATAAGTTAACCTGTGAATGATGTGTGAAGTTGATTTGTGGAATTTTGTTACTTGCATTCACCCACACTGCTCTGTGAGCAAGAATAAGGTCAATTATGAAGAGTAGATTGAGATGATTAATATGATTATTGCTAATCAGTGGTTTTATTAGATTTTTTACTTTAATGAGGGCCAAAGGGGTTTGATGGATTCATTTGAGTATTGATATCTCATGCTTTATTTCGGTGGAATAGATGGAATCATGTCTTCTGCAATATTCATGAAAATACCATCAACAGAACTGGTAAATCCTTGTTACTATCATTTAGTTTTCCTTCCTTGATTTATCTTCATAGTGCATACAATTAAGATGTCCAACTATGCTACTTTATTTGGTCTTCAGCAAAGGAGGGAAACTAAAAGCCCCAATATCTATTGTCCTCTTTCCACTTTTTCTTATCTGGGACTCGTGATTAACCAGCACAGTAGCAGATGCCTCTTTCTTTTTATCTTTTCATCTGAGCTAGGAATGAGAACCGCTTGCCCCCTCTTCTTTTTTGTCTGAAGCGAGGAGCCAAAAGGATTGAGAACGGTCTTCCCTTTATCGTTTGTTTTTTCAACTGATGAGCTAGAAAGGTTGAGGACTGTCTCCCCTATCTCTTTTGTTTTCTCGAGTGAGGAGCTAGAAAGACTACGGATCACAACCCCTCTTTCCTTTATTTTCTCATATGAGCTCCAAAAAGGATTAAGGATCAGGCATTTTGTTTTCTCAAATGAGCTGCCAGAAGCATTGAGAACAGCCTTCCCTTTATCCTTTGTTTTTTCAATTGGAAAGCTAGAAGGATTGAGGATTTTATTCCCTATCTCTTTTATTTTCTGGAGTGAGGAGCTAGAAGGACTATGAATCACGACCCCTCTTTCCTTTCTTCTCTCATATGAGCAGCTAAAATGATTAAGGATCAGCTCTTTTGTTTTCTCAATTGAGCACCCAGAAGAATTGACAACAGCCTTCCCTTTATCATTTCTTTTCTCAAAGGATAAGCTAGATGGATAGGGAACTGTCTTCCCTATCTCTTTTGTTTTCTAAGACCTGTATATTATAATTACTCGTTTATTACTAACGATTTCTTTGTGGAGACTTGCAAATTTTGTTTAGAAATATAGGTTCTGTCTAACTAATTTGTTTTTATTACATTTCGATTTGCAGTAAGAATTGCATTGAGTTATTTGAGTTGAATTTGTGGAAATTGATAAGTCTAAAATTGTGTAAGTATGAGAACCATTGTGTAAATTTGCAATAAACCTTTATTTAAGGATGTTTATCATATGTGGCTTTATTGGTTGTAGGAAGTAGTGATTCTTCCAGCGTCTTGGAGATAAGTTCTTGGTATTGGTCCAGGTAAGACACAAATATCACTATTAATATAGAGAAGTGATACATGCAAACTTTTAATGAACTATTGGATCACTAGAAAGAGAAACAACATTGCTACCCAATTGGATTGGAAACGTAGTGGGTATGGGGCTATGTTGGAGATATCTATGCCCATCATTTGATTCAATTTGATTTTAATGAAAATTTGGTTGAATTAATCCACATCTGCATGCATACTACTAGCAAATCTACTACGTGAAAATCATGAAAGCAAGCAATAGACTCATAATCAATATTGTAACTTCATTGTGTGTGATTTCAAAGCCAATATAATGATATGGAATTGGTAAGTAAGCTCGAAGTGAAACTATAAGCACACATGACCATGAATGTTTAAACTATTGCTTGGATCATCTAACAAAAAAAGAAACAACCAAAATTTTTAAGGAAAGAAGCAAGTAGTAGTGGACTTATGAGCAAGGAAAAAACTTTTATCATCTTCTTTAATTTCTACGAATGAGGAGTCCAAATATTTTATTTTCTCCTTAATCATTATAAGTATATGTTTTATTCTTGAATTTCTCTTTTGCTTGAATAATAAATGAACAATTGTTTCTCACAAAAGAAATTAATTAGCATTTTCTTGCAAGCTTGGAGGCCAAGTATGGAAGCCAGAAAATTTACCGATTTTTGTTCTAGGTACTTTGTTTTAGTTCTATTTGCAAATTGTCACTCTCAGAACAAAAAAACTTCTAACCGCAACCCGGACTCTGTATTTTTCTAAAATTGTTTTTGCTTCTACGTGCAACTTTGGAGGCCATAGAATGTACCGATTTTGAATCTAATTATTTTAGCTAAATTTCGTTGTGTGATAACATATTTTGCTTAGAAAAATTTAAATTCTTATTATAGTTGCATTCATGATCTATGCACAAAAAATGTAGTCTATGAAGAAATATTTATGCTCATGAAACGTTAATATTTAAGGTGCTCATTCTTTTCTTTTAAAGGTTTATTATTGATGATATTAAGTATTCTGTATGGTATAATTTATTTACCTTCTTAAATTTTATAATACTATTATCATATGCATCCCATTCCCATTTTATCATTGAATATTTTTTGTCAAATAAAAGTAGACTATATTTCTTCTGTATAACATGCCATTTGCATATAATTAAAATTATACCCATTTCATGTATTTTTCTCTTAACAATTTATGTCTTCAATTTTTTCCACCAATTTTTTTTTTTTTCCCATAACATCTTACTCCCCACCAAATAAGGATTTAGTTAGTTTCATTAATAGGTTTTATGTCTTATTCTTTATGTGTGTGTGTGTGTGTGTGTGTATATATATATATATATATATATATATATATATATATATATATATATATAATATCAATACATATTAGTTTTTTTACTTTTATTTCAACCAATAGGATGTTGCATCTGATTATACATAACCATCTTTAGGCAGAAAATTTGAATCAGTTTACTGTTGGCCATAAGAATATATACTCTTTGTTTGTCGCTGGATGCATGGCAAAAGTGACATTTGACAACAACTATATTTTTTTCTTTAATTATTACTGTTATCAAGTTTTTTTTTCCATCAGATGAGTTCAAGTTGAAATTATCATGACTCCATTTTTTAATTAAACATGTTGTGCTGAATTTAAGTTTAAATTATCATGACTCCATGTAACACGATTTTGAGTGAATGAGAATTACATTATTCAAAACTTTTTATTCCTGTAACTTTACTTTTGCTTTGCTATATGAAAGGAATTCTTTTTTCTTTGTGCATTATGCTCTTTATACAATTGTTTATATTAAATTAGAGCTTTCCTTTCAGACCTGGTAATGCATCTTTTTGATTATTGATTCAAATAAATTACACTTTTATGTTCGTCGTAGTTTAAATCTTCTTGTTTCCCACATAATGGTATATAACAATTATAAGATTGTACTGTATAGACCATTACCTTTGGGGATAAAATAATTAGGATCAACACTAGCGTCCTAGAGGAAAAACCCACAGGTTCCAATGTCCTATGATGCTATGATGATGTGTTGAAACAAGATTTCTTTCCATAGATTGATCAGGTTGGTGAAAATACATTGTTATCACTCCTGAATTTTAAAATTAATCAGAAATTCAGGTTCTATTTAATCTTATTTGATACAGGTTGCCCCAATGTTGGTTCCACTAATGAAATTTCATTGCCATCACAAAGTCAGCAAACTTGGAATGCTGTTTCAGGTCATATAAATTTTAATTTACAAACTTTCTTTGTTTACATATTCAAAGTTGCTATTACATGCTTTGAAATATTGTTGTTTTCTCAGCAATGCCGATCATATAATTATGGTTAACCAGATCACCAAAAAGGGCAGATTTCCCAACGACATAATTATAAGTGTCATGATGACCTTTTTAGGAATATATTTTCTCTCCACTGCCATGTTGGACGCTCTCGTCTCATAATTGTATGGTTAGGACTTTATCCTTGATCCAACTCCTCTGGTATCATTAGTACATATATTCATAATCCTTTGTTGTATGATTACACACATCTTTGTAGCTATCATATTTTTTTAATTTTATGGTGGTTTGATATTTTGTGATTTGGGGAGTTCAATATTTCATTTTCGATTGTCTTGTTTCATAGGTTGAAAACTCAATGCACTAACATTACCTTAAAACTAACAAAAGCCATGATTGAATGAGAAAAAAATTAGTGGTATTAAAAGAGAGAACCTTTTTTGTGTTCCCGCTATATTTTCATTTCTCAATAATGGAATATTTAGACGTTCTATTGTTTTTACTTCTTTTCCTATATTTATTAATTCTCGACACTTTCTTCTAATTGGTTAATTCTATATTCATTTGGGTTTTTGTTATATATTTTAGATTTGAGCTAGACACATATTATTGGAGTCTATGAGCTCGACTGCCAAGCGCCCAAAGGACCTGGTGAACAATATAAATGATAATTTTGATAATCCCATATGTAAAGAGTAACATTTCATAGGTTTTCCTTTATAAATCTTTAACTTCTACTGAAAGCTATTTTACTTTTCTCCTTCATTTACTGGAAAAATATAGATATGTACTTTTTTTATTGATTCTGTATCTGCTTTATAATGCTCTGAATTTTAGATGCATGAACGTCTATATGGAGACCATGGTCTTGATATGATGGACATTTTTCACAACAATCCATCTCTTGCATTGCCTATAATACTTAGTCGCTAGAAGCGGAAGCAAGAGGAACAGACCAAATGTCGTGCAGATTTCAACAAAGTATGGACTGAGATTTACGCTAAAAACCATTACAAGTCTCTTGATCATTGGAGCTTTTATTTCAAACAGCATGATTCAAATAACTTGGCCACAAAATGTAAGGTAAGCATTAAGGTTTTGTTAAACTTAGTTGCATCTTGCCTCTAAATCTGTTATTCACATGGGTTTTCCTCTTTTAGTTATTACCATATCTTGCAAGTTATGCTTTTGCCAACCATATAATTAGTTCAAGTCTCAACTTAAGTACATTGGAATATAATACGACGAAAAATATCTCTATAATTTTTTCTTTGTCAAATTTTCGTATGAGCAAACAGGAAATGCATATCCATTTCAAAATTTGGAGACATACTCATGAGTGTCATGCTATGTCACTAAACTAGGTTAGAAGAGTGTCATGTCGTGGTTAATAAGGATTTAGGGATGTTTTCTTACATCTTTTGGTTCTCATAACTCTTTTCATGCTTCTAATTGACAACCTTCATAACAAAAATCAAAGAGATTAAGTATAATGTGTTATTTGGTATTGCTGCTCGAAGTAACTACTCCATCCTTCCAAATCTTGAATATGAATATGCTCATGCTGACATTCATGAAGACTACTATGAAATCATTAAGTACTCATCCGAAGAGATCTCCTCAATGGAAAAGAAATCAAATAAATTTTTGAGATTCTATAGTGCTTTTCTTAAGCCAATGCTGAGTGTTCAGTCATAGAATTGTAACGCGAAACTACAAAATACACTACTAGAAGTGTAACTGAAAGAGATAGAATTCCAAATGCTGGTGCAAGCGGCCAAAGCCTAACTGCAATGGAGATTCAAATTTATCACCTCAACGAGTCAATTCCTATAAGACGCCAAGCTCCACAAATATTCATAATCTAGATAATGCAGATGGATCAATTGTAGCATCTAATCTACAGTAACCCAACTATGGTACAACTGTTACCATGGAAACAGATGTAAATCATGGTATGTATATAGTTCAACACTTGGTTTCTATGTTATTACTGATCTGTGAAGATTGGTTGATACTTTAGCATAATTTTAGTGTGATTTATAGTAGCAATCTTTATAGTAACTGCATTTGCATTTTGTATTCATTTACTTATGTTTTTTTTTTTTTTTTTTTTTTGCCATGATGGAATATTCATTTGAACTTCAAGTATGTGTTGCAAATTCTCGAGCTACTAATGACCATGGTGAGGATAACCGCAAGTCAAAGCTTAAAATGGAAGATACATTGTGCTCAAAGGTATGGATGTATGTTTTTAGCTAGACTGTGGAGCTCCATTTTGAGCTGAAGTAGATGCATTCTTCTATACTACTTATTCCATTATTTTTCTCCTTGGTTCAACTCCTTTTTGTTCTCGTGTTTCTATTTAGATGGAGCTTTTAGATAAGCTTATCTTCTTCTCTTGATGTATTTTTTTTCCATGCTCTAGGTGTAAATATGTTTCCTTGTGTGCAACAGGGAACGTTTCTGTGCCATCTTTTTATGACATGCCATTTGTAACTTCACATTTATTAATTTGCTAAACTTTAATCAAACTAAATGTTAAAAATGAAGGCATAGCATTTTACAGACGCCCCCTAATTGGGGTTAATTTTTTAATACAATATCAGATGGATATAGGAGTCTTTTAAATATTGATGGTTAGGTTCCAATATATCAACAACTTCACCTGTAGTAGCATACTTGCAAATAATCAATTCATGAACTGTGTGGTTTTAGATGTTAAGAGAATTTTTAAAGATTTTAGACCAATTTCAATAGTGCGATGCATCAATTTTACCAACCACAGTTAGAGAATTAAGCTTGTGCTTGGGGTTTTATATTAGCAGGGGAATAATGGTTTCTGAAATAGTGGACACAATGTTTTTGTTTCTACTTTGTAATTTTTTATCCCGTCTAAATACCTGGTTATAATTAAGTTCAATAATGGATTAAATTATTAGACATTTCCCTCTCTTTTCACCTCTAAATGCTGATTGCTTAATTATATCATCTGTATTTTTATCTTGTAGTATGGTCGTGTTTTGGAGATTGAATTAAAGATTCCACCTTGTCCTCCTTGTTACTGTTTTTTGGAGGTATTTTACTAAAACACAAATTCACAGTTTTATGCAGTTTTACATAATATGGGACCTACATTTTCTAAATTTTTTTTCCTTTCAAATTCTTAGATAATTAAGGAATCATTAGTCATCTAAGGAGCTTGAATTTTTACGATTTTTAGTTTGAGCATGCTCGGGATGCAGAGGATGCTATCGAGAGCAGAGATGGGTATAACTTTTATGGGCGTCGACTGAGGGTGAGAACTGTTCCTGAAATAAACAGTTTTTTAGAATTAGTTATGGTTTATCGCTTTTTCATTTTGTCCCCTTCTTCTGTTGATTTACTTTTGAACTTATTTTGCTCCTTCATAGGTCGAGCTTGTACATGGTGATAGAGGGCCATCATCTTCAAGTGATCGTCGTGGTGGCTATGGTGGAAGCGAAAGTAGAGACAGAGGTGCAGTTGGCAGCATATTCAGTACTTCGCGTCATTCTGAGTATCAAGGTGTTGTCAAACTTACTGATTAATGGTTACAGATTTTGATGTATGCTGACACTATTTCTTGTGTAAGAATGGTTTCAATGTCCTTATCTTAAAATGTCTACATGCATATAGTTATGTATCAAGACTGGTTAAGACTTAATAAAGTTTCTATCAATACCAGGAAAGTTGATAACGAAACAAATAATATTTCTCCCGGGGTCGAGTAGGCACTAGAGCCATTAAATTGTAACACTAATTCGATATTTTGTTCCTCAATAATGCATTTGGATTTGCAACATAAGAATCATAAGTGAGTTCAACTATTGATTTTCGCTAATATTTATCAACATATAATTCAATAAGTACAAATTTTGGATAAATCAAGTTACAATTGTATTAACAGAACGCTAATAAATACAACTTTAAAATAATTCTCGTACAACGTACGAGTTTCAACTAGTATATTAAAAAATACGAATTAATTTGACATCTAAAATATATTATAATATGTCGATAGGTAAACTGTGGATTAAAACCGAACCAAACAACAAAAAATGGTTTTGTTTGATTTGGTTTGTCAAATGAAATGATTTGGTATAGTTTGAAAAAATGTTAAATCACTAAAAATGGTTTTATTTGAAAATATGTCAAAAATCGTCCAAATCTGACAACGTTCATCTCTACTTTTTTGATCCATTTTTCAATTACATATTTTACTACAAAAACAACAAATTTTTTACAAAAAAAAAAAAAGTTTTTACTAGAGGCTTAAACTTTAATCACTATAATTTCACTATCTCACCTCTTTTTTACATATAAAAAGAGCCACTTTGCGGTTCATCGTTCAATTTTTTGGTCCATCTATTTTTCTAACATATATTATTGTTTTTGTAAAAACGGATCATGTGTTCGGTATTATCTCATTGGCCTCTATTAGGTATCATTTATTCAAAATCTTATTTTCAACCAACATTTACGAACTACATTATTTGATAATGGGTCTCAAACATGAGCTTAAGTACAAAATCTCCGGAAAATCACTATTATAAAACTCATTTTGTAAATGATGAGGGTTCAAACATGAATTAAATATGTTCACAAGACAAAAACGTAGTACATAAAAGAAGAATACTTCCCAAAAACAAATATTGATCCATTTTTTCGCACAAGACATGTTTCCTAAAATGGTAATTAGCAATATTAATTAACTATTTGTTATTTATTTTTGACAAGTCCCGTAGTTTCTTAGTCTCCATTCCCTCGTGAAAATGTATGAACACGACATGAAGCTGCATTCTCTAGAATCTGCAAAAATTGCTGCACGAAAACTGGAAAATCAAGTTTCAATGAAAAATCCGAAAAGGAGAATCCACATTGAAGAACACTTTAGTGCTTTGAATTTGAGGCGCTTTAAAATGTTTTATCGTGACAACTATTCTTTAGTTCACAAGATGTTGAAGGAAAATCCAGAAGCTGCATCAAAACTCCTGGCACGGGACATGGAAAAAGAGCATAAGAAATGTCAAGACTCGTATGAAGAATCTAAGTCGAGGTGGGCAAAAACGTTCAAAGACAACCACAAAAAGGCACTTAATCATTGGCCTATGTCCATAACAGAAACACGAAGAGCTCAAAGCAGAACGAGAACAATCTATAGCAACATCTTCCTTCAAGAAAGACGGGCAACAAGAAACATAGACAAAGTTAGACATACATCGCAAAAACTTATTTTTGCACGACGTAAAAAATGGATATTAATAACACGGCTATCACATACGTTTGACTAGATAAGATCCAAGTGTGTGTGCGCGCGCGCGCGTATATATATATATATAGCTGGTTCAAGATAACAATGTTAGATTCAAAAGAAGTCTGAGGTAGGGGAAATTGAACATCTCTTTCTGCGTTTCTTCATAATTTCATCTTTGAATCTAGAACACCAGTAACAACTAAATCTAAGTTCAGTAACTACATATACTTTATATTATCCACCGGATAAAAGTTAGACAATAGAGCAAAACGTAAGCCATTCAACATCATCCACAATTTAAAAACTAACAATTGAACGGACCTCTCTTTAAACCAAACCATCACAGGGTTTAGACGCCAACTTAGGCAACCGGTGAGTGAAGCTTGTGGTCCTGGGAAGTATCACCAGGCTGCCATACTGCAACTCCAGGATAACCAATGATAGGGACAAATTTGTTGCCGGCAGCTTGCCCTTGAGCAGCAAATGCAGCAGGTACAGCGGAAGGAGCAGGCAGAAAGACAGATTGGGCATTCATTGTCTTTAGTTGTTGTTCTAGCTTCTCCTTCTCGACCTTCAACCTTTGCTTCTCATCACGAAGTTCAGTCTTCTCGGCCTAAAAAATTAGTGGAATTTGGATGAGAGATGCACGGTTAGTAGTCAAATTTTGCCCATGAAACAGTGTACGTGGAAATAAAAAGAGAGACCACAAAGGCACAAACGTTATCATCTTTCTAGGAGGAAGCTTTGGACCTGATTGGAATCACTTTCTGCTCAAGATATTAACTGAGACATAAATACGAACACAAATATAGAGAAAGGCAGTCTTGCCTTCAGCTCTTTAATCTTCTCCTCGAGGTCCAATTTTGCGCACTTTAGCTTCTGGGCTTCATCTCGTAGCTGAGTCACTACGCGAATGGCATCAACCAAAATGGCAGCCTTGTCTGTTTTGGGAGGCCTTCCAGGCTCAAGGAGAGCACCCAATTCCATGAACCTGAATTCCATGCCAAAGCGACCACAAGAGTTAAGAGTAAAAGGGCATACTAAGCAGAGGGCAAAAGGCAGGAACATAGTCATACTTGTCATTTAGCCTCTCTCTCCGTTGCTTCTCCCTGCATGCTTTGGAACTTGATGGCACAGATAATTCAGTTCTAGCTCTGTTAAATATATAGAAAGTGACACATAAGACGATGTTTAGTTTAATGTTTTTGTCACAGGAAATTATTCCCTCTCGTATAGTTGGAATACATAAAAGTGATATTCAGTAGATAGTAACTCTTTAACTAAATTTGCAATTTTATTGTAAAATAGGCAAGCAGTGTTACAACATCCCAAGCTGGATAAGCACCAACATGAGGATGAAATATCAAGCACGTGCACTGTAAGGAGTTTGAGCACACAATCCACCGTATAAAAAAAAATGCATCTCAAGGCAAGAAAAAGTTCATTACCGTTTTTTTGAGCCAGTTTCCCTCGTGACATCCAGTTCTCCAAATGAGCCATCAATCTCCACTCTATCAATAGATTAAATCACAGAAAAGGAAAAATGAGTACGCCGATGAATTGGTAGTTGCTTATGTGAAACAGGGGGAGAAGAATCTTAGAACTTCTCTGAAGTGGGAAATATTAAATGATGCCTCATATCCAAATGAACAATAAAAATAACAAGTTTCACCTTCTTAGTTGCTTGAAAATCCAACATTATCGCAAATAAAAGGTATTTCGTCTCTCTGTTTTGAAGTACATACTCAGAAAAAAGTTGTACCCTCTCAGTCAGTCCAACAAATCTATTGAATTATTTCATTTTCACCTATAAGGACTTAACATTTTTGGTAAAATATTGATTCTACTTCACCTGATATCACATACAATATAAGCCAAAAAATTTAATCATAAATTACATGATCTAACATGATGTATGATAACAAAGGAAGTCAGATAAAGTAGCAAAAGTTTATGATATTCATATATCACTAACAAGAATATCTTTCAGCTGGAAAATTAATTAATTATTAGAAAACATATCAAATTTTACCATCTAAAGCTCGGTGCACCAGCAAATACATTGATGAGATTTAAACTTTTTGATAAAATTACCAGCCAAAGCCACAATATATAATACGTTACCAGAAAAAATTACTTTCCACATTAAATGCCCAAACAAATTTCACCAGAAGAATTTATAATCTTAGGGAAACTGCATAGAAATATATAATAAAAAACCTCTGCAGCTGTCGGAGTAATATTTACTTCCAAAAAGGGTTTGAAACACCAGGTTCAATAAGTCAACACCCTAACCTGACTTATCTAGTTATGAAAAGGGCTAAATGAAAGGACAAACATAAGGAGATAAAATCATGAAAGCTAGAGCATTATGAATTACAATGCAACATCAGAAAAAGCTAAAAAATGAGAGAAAATCATAAAAGGATATCAGAGAATAACAAAAAATGGCATCATATGGATCAAATTGAACTCAGAAAAAACTTAAAAAGCCCTAACAGATGTTAATTACAGGAAAAATGATTGACAAACAAATCGGAAAAATCATATTTAGTAGTTTTAAATAGTACCTGACATCAGATGAACCATTCAAGGCTTGCGTGGGCATAGAACATCCAGCATTTAGGCCAGATGAATTCCCATTAGGAACAGGGATACCCTCGAACTCATAACCATACAACCAATTTGTATTTCCCGGGAAATCCATTTCCGATCAGCTGCCAGAAAAGTGAAATTATTTTCCCGTGGAGAGAATCGAGTTGCCGTAAGGTTTTATATTCGGCAGTTTGGTAGAGAGAGGAAACTTGTTTTTTCCTCGTGTTGAAAAGGAAGTGGGAAATTTGATGAAATTGAAATTAGGGCAAGTTTCAATTGGGAAAATTCCCAGTAGAAGTCACTGAACCCTTCTCTTATCTAGATGTGTCAATCCGGGTGGTCCGGATCGGGTCGGTCCGTCAACATATGAGCCCGGTAACGACTCGCGTAAAAAAAGCCCGCCCGCTGCGGGTTCCGGGTCGACCCACAAATTTCGAACTACAACCCAGGCCCGCCCACTAGCCCATACGGGTCGAGCCCATGCGGGTTGCGGGTCGCGGTTCGTTCCGATTTGGCCAGTATTAATAAAAATATAGAATTTTTCATATTTATAATATATATATTTTTTGTTAAATTTATAAATATGAGATGAACAAAATGATAAATTCATATTTATACCATAATGTTTATATAGAATTTACATTTATATTTTATGTTACATGAATTACTTTTAAATTTACAAATTTAAATAAAATATAAACAAATAACAACTAAATGCTAAATGCATTTCTAATTATTACTATCAAAGAACATTACGTTTCTTACCTATTAGGGAGAAAAATAAGATTTTACTTTAGAAATTGTACTAGTACTAGAGTTTGTAGAAGAATGAAGATTTTCAATACTATGATATTTAATAAGTTTTTTTTTTTTTTTTCACGGGCCAGCGGGTTAACCGCGGCCCGCGAAGATTTGGCCCGCGAAACCCGCGGTTCACACCTTCTTGACCCGTGAACCGCCAGCACGGATCACGGGTCGGCCCGCGGTCCCGGGTCGATTCGGGCCGATTTTCACGGGTCTGATCGGCCCGCCCGTTTTGACACATCTCCAAGAAACATTCAAGTGTAACTCTCATTCAACAATTCAACACTGTCGACAAATTTACAAACTTTAATAGTAACGATACCATTTACAAGATGAAGCGAGTTCAACCGCACAATTTATACTTGAAAATGAGCTCTTCCACCTATTCACAGGATCTAGTTGAGTCTTGATCTCAATGTCTAAGTGCATAACGCCTTGTATCATATCCCTCGTTTGAGTGAAATTATTTAGGAAAATGTATTTTAGAATAGTGATTTTTGAAAAATTCTGTGATTTAAAATAAGAGAAAAAAGTATAATATTAGTTTATTAGAGAATTGTGGTTAAAAGTAAGAGAGAAACAATGAGTTAAAATTTAATGGGTGTCAATAATCTCTGTTCTAAAATAGTGCGGAACTTGCCCTTCACTCTTCCCATTTCGCTCGCACGTTGTCGAACTTAATCGCGCTTTAATGTGATCTTGACTTCGCCTTTTTTTCGCTTTATGTTTTTTAAAATTCAGATAATAATTGATTTGTTTAAAACGTTGGGTGGACGCATTCTCAGTGAATTTTGACCCTTCAATCTATGGAATATAGGAATTCAAAAGACTTCACTGGTACCACCAAACCAAGTGACGTTGCCATGCTCTTAGGATGTTTACGAATCGACAACATAATCTATGGATTATTGACTGTTCAAAATTCTAGATAAAAAGTATGTATGACAGATTACAAATTTTATGAACGAAATAATAAATGGAACAACAAGAAACATTAAATAATAATTTAAAAAACAAAAAAAATTCTAGATCTGGGGTATGCTACTATCTTGGGCCATGGAGAGGGGTTGTCTTTCATAGAAATCTTGGGCCTCACCCCCTCTTCGTTAAGCCCGTCTTAAAAATGGAAAATACCATTAGCATTATGGAGATGCGGGGTATCGATCCCCGTACCTCTCGCATGCTAAGCGAGCGCTCTACCATCTGAGCTACATCCCCTTCAGTTGAGGTTGGATTTGTCAATTAAATCATATATCCTTTTAAATTAATTTAGCAAATCAAGTAGAATTTTGAGTGTGTGATATAAAACTAAGCCCAAAAATCTCAATTTTCAATATTCCTACATTAACTTTCTTTAATACATATTTAGTATCATTGGTCATCTATTTTTAAAAAAATATTAAAAGGTTTGTTGAAGCTTGTAAAAATAAAGAAAGATAGTAAATATTTTTATGAAAAAGTAAAATAAAGAACAAAAAATACAGGATTTGTTGGAACTTGTAAAAAATCTTATTTTTAAATTTAAAGATGCTCTATTATGTAGAATATGATCTTTAAATATAGAGAATTTATTGAAAATGCTCTTATGTCTCTCTATTTGAAATTTATTGTTGTGAAATGTAAAAGAAAATTACGAGTCAAGAGGGTAGATGTGCCCTTCAAAGCAGACAACATGATATAACGATTAAGGCATGAAATTATGATTATTATAATAAAATGCTTTTTTTTGTAATGAATATTGCCTCATGCTAAAACCATAATATAATACGTATTGTCCGCTTAGGTGGGACGTTTGTCCTCTTGCTCCTTCAAGGTTTTCTTTCTTTTTCGCAAAATTCGAATTTAAGATCTATAATATTTTATGAAAGATGTAAGTTGAATTCTAGTATTAATTGGAGACGGAAAAAAATTTGAGTCAAAATTTTATTTTTTTTAATAATGGAGCTTCTTTTCATTTTTAAAATAAATTTGAAAGAAATATCATTTTAGACATAAATCCAAAATTGATTCTTGAAAGTCAAAATTTCAAGTGTATCAAAAATTAATTGGTCTAAACTCTGGGGGGAAGATTGTGCAATTATCTGAATTATTAATTTCATAATGGTACAAACATATAAACGCAGTACGAGGATTCGAGAATCGGCTAATCTCCGCGTCCTTCTCTATCTCCTACGTTGCAAAGGAAATCAAAATCGTACAACGATATGAAATTGCCCACAAAACATCCAACAAGAATGAGCCCCCAAAAAATGCGAAGAAGAAAGAACAAAAATTTCATAAAGTACCTAAAAAAATAATCAGTAAATCTTTTTCTGGGTTGAGTTGTTTATTGTTGCATTTCAAATGATATCACCCAATAGAGAAAAATAAAAATTCAATTTCCTTGAAGAGAATTTTTCTGGGTTGAGTCGTTTATTTTTGTATTTCAATCTCATTGGTAGATGCGATCCTTGTGGGAAAAGCTTTCAAATCAAAGAAAATTTTCTTCAATAATAGGGTGCATTGATTCTCCTCCTTTGTTTTTGGGCGCCATTTTTGGGTTTGTGCATTTTCTTGCGCTTGTGCCATAAAAATGTGATTTTAACGTACTTTGAGCTTTTACGTCGAACTCTTGAGAAGGGACATCAAGTTTATGGGTTGAAAGTCTGGCATTCCAACATTTGAAGGCTGTGCTTGTAGAAAAGTGGATAGAATCAGGGAAAAACTGTGAAGCAAAGAAAGGGCTCGGTTGGGTTGATGATATGAAAAGCATTGTGCAAATTGGGGTTCTTGATTCAAGAAAAGATGGGTATGAGAGGGATAGTTTGTTTAATGGCTTTTATTGTTCTGCTTTCCAATTTGGCAGCAGCAGGTGTAGAAAGAAGTGAGTGGGAGGCACAAGACCCTTTAGTGGCTTATCTGATGAAAACAGGAGAGATAAATCAGGAGATGGTACTTACTTCTACACTTTAAAAATATTGTTTCTTCTTGAATCATGAACTTTTAGAGGCACTTGCTCAGTATTTGATAACTGTGATTGTTTAACAGCATTGATTACTGATCTTTTTTTTTTTTTTTATGTTGAGACATCATTTTGCGTATGCCATTCTTGCATAATATATATAGGCTGGATTTCCTTTCCTTTTCCTTACTGGTTGTGTAATCTTTTAAGATTTTTGTCTGCTAGTAAGAGACATGAATTTATCCTCAATATTGAATGGCGATTAAGGAGATATCGGAGGGTTATGCTGTAGTGTGCATCTAAGCTCGTCCATATGCAGCTTGTCCATTTTATGCTCAGAGTACTTTAGAAGAGAAGTTCTTTTCCTGTTTGGTATTTCACATGTCATGCTTTTCTTCATTGATGCTTATATTCAACTAGACTATGTAGTTAGTGCATGTGTTGACGAGAGATAAAATGATGGCATTGATTATTAAAAAAAAAAAAAAATGATGCTATAGGAGAGGCAAAGTTGAAAAAGATTCATATCATTGACCCAAAGTTTATTGAGAACAAGGCTTTGTTTGTTAATTTTCTTTGTTTCATTTTGAACAATCTGTGTGTTACTTTGGGAGGCGGAGTTGGGTTTCAGCTACTAGATTGTCTCTGTGCATGTAAAATTTCTACTTATCACAGGTAAGTTATCATAGATGTGACTAGTACAACTTGTCCTGAACTTGATGAGAGATACACTATAAACTCTTTTTAGTTTTTTCAAGTAAATAATTTGAAGAGACTATTCTTATTATTCCATGAAGTATGTTTCCATGTTATGGACTCGTTAACTTCTATTACCAGATATTGATGCTGGTCGTATTTTTTACACTAATGAAGAACCTTTTTGTGTCTCTGTGGCTGCTAATACTATTGACAATTCCATGCTCTAGAAACTTTCTCATTTAAGTATAATGAAGTTGGCACTGAATTGAATAATAAAATGATTCTGTGTCTTCTCTACTGGGCCTTTTGGCTTTCCCGAGCTTAAGTTTTAGAGATAAGCCTTGCTGGAATTACAAAAACCCGTTGTGTGCATATGCAAAACTGATGGAATTCTTCTCCTGCAGGCTGAGTTTTTATGGTTAAACTGTAGGCTTGAGTTGATACATGCCAAGAAAGCTTTAGAGGATCTTGAATCATATGTCTCGGAAGAGAGATCGGGCGACAGGAAGAAACTTTCAAATGATAGATTATCAGGCAAAGCAGATATACATAAAACTGCCAATTGCTTGCACCCTCAGGTTACGAAAATCGTTCTAGATTGTTTAAGGAAAAGAAACCTCATGCTTCCTGTTTGTGGGGAAAAGAGTGTCTTTAAAAGTTGGTACACCAGGTATTTGGGGTTTTTATTTGCTAGGCCCGATTCTTCTAGTCGACGTGAATTAATCCAGAGAATTGGAGAATCACCATCACCGACCCCTACAGTTTCGTCACCTAGTCAAGCAACGTCAATTCCAACTGCTGCTAACGCTCCATTTCCTGCCAATCCCCCGTTGCTTCCATTTTTCCTTCCCGAATTGAACGGTTCAAGCTTGCAGATTAAAACTAGTAAACATTCATCTAAAAGTAGAAAATCTGCTTCAAAATCAAGCAAGAAAGAGAGCAACAGGAGAACTGTTATTGCCGCTGTTGCAACTGCTGTAGTGTCACTTGTTGCTGCGCTGTTATGTTTCTGCTGTTGCAGGTGTTGCAGGAGTGGCAATCGACGGGGAAGAAATGATGAGAAGCCACTTCTCTGCTTAAGCTCAAGTGACCATTCTATTGGTAAAATAGTTACTTCCCAGTGATGATCATATGATATCATCTTAAGTGCATTCTTAATATGCAATTTGAGACTGTACCGGACAATACGTTGGAAAGTAAGATCTTTCTTCTTTCATGATATTGTCCAGTACTACCTAATCCACCCACCAAATATGCCATAAAAGTATATATTGCACCGTCAAGTTCTAATTCTTTCTTAAATTCCTATCTTCAGCCTCTTCACGGAAGTCATTTGATCTAGCAACTTTAATGAATGAAGACCAGCAAGGTAATCAGTTAATTTATTGTTCACTGAACCTGAGAAAGACTAATGGCAAGTTTTATGCGAATTCACATTCTGTCAGCGATTCAGGAAACAAGATTCCAGTTGAAACCACTGCTGGATCTGGCATCCACTCAGGGAAAGATTTTGTGCAGATGCCACCTGGAATGTTAGGTAAACCAGGCTGTCCTCCACTCAAGCCACCCCCTGGAAGGACAAAACCACCTCTAGGCAACACAGCACCTCCCCCATCCCCACCTGTACCGCCGCCTATAAAACCTACATCTAATTGTCCTCGTCCTCCTCCACCTCCTATGCCCTCTGGCACGAAAACTGCTCCTTGTCCTCCACCACCTCCAGCTGGTGCCCCTCCACCTCGGCCACCTCATGTAGGCTTGAAACTACCTCGACGTTCACCTCTTGGACCAAATCATGAGTCCACTTCTACCTCAAGTGAAAGGGGAGACGGTGCAGCTTCCAAGACCAAGCTGAAGCCTTTTTTCTGGGACAAGGTATCGGCCAACCCTGATAATGCAATGGTTTGGGATCAGATCAAAGCTGGGTCATTCCAGTAAGTTTATTCTTCCCCTCAATGTAGATGATTTTAATATACTGGTTGATAATCAATGGAGACGCATAATAACCCTATGTACAGGTTCAATGAGGAGATGATAGAGAATCTATTTGGATATGATCCTGCTGTAAAAAATAAAAATCAGGGCAACAAAGAGTCTTCATTTAAAGATTCTTTTCCTCAATACATTCAAATAATTGATCAAAATAAGTCACGGAATCTCTCTATTCTTCTGAAAGCATTAAATGTGACCACTGAAGAAGTTTCTGATGCACTTCAAGAAGGTAATCTTGTTTCTCTTGTCCTTTCCGAATTTTGCCTCGAGTTATGAATTAGTTGATGGCTAAAAAGGTGAAGTTAATATGCTTCAATCAACTGATCTTGTTCATTGCCTAATAAAGAGGAAAACTCATTTGATATAAGAATTGAACAAATGTTCTAATAAAGTTTTTTCCTAAAAAGTACATCATTAAAAATGGGTTCTATGGCAATGATTTTGATGGAAAAATAAAAACCAAAAATTCATTCGAGTATTGAACTTCAAAATGTCAACTATATCTATAATTAATTATCTCTGGCCTCAAAAGAAAAAGAAAAGCTGTGTTTATGCTAGATTAAAAGCTGAGTTGGAGGTGCTATAACTATGCATTTTGTCATTTATTTCCTTTCAAGTATGAATAAATTGAAGATTCAAAAGCACATTGTGGCCATGTGTTTCTTCAATCTTGTACAAACCATTTTCTTTTGGAATCAAATATATGAACTTGTAAGACTGGATAGTTTCAGTTAATTGCTTGTGAATACTTCATAGTGTTAAATAAAATAAAACAATTTATATCACATTGGTGCCACTTACGTTAACCATTTTATTTTCATAATGAAATTCCCCTAGATAGATGATTTGTAGATCCCCTGAAAATCTTTGACAGGGATACCCTCTTGAGGGAAGGAATGAGTAGAATGCTCAATAAGATATAGTATTTCCTTACCTGTATTCTTCATCTTAAGCTTTGATTGGTGATTCATTACTACAACAAAGTTTGATATTATAATCACTTTATTCCATTAACTAATATTTTAATTGGTTCACCGTGAAAACTTGAAGGGAATGATGGTGAGATAAGAACTCCTCTGGTCCTTTGTTGTTTGATACATTTTCCCTTCGAGATTTCTCATGAAAAATATCACCACCATAAAGTCTAACAATTTGTAGTTACGATTTCCAATATTGCCCACACAATTTACAAAAAGGAAAATGCAAAAATATAAAAACTCAAAGATAGGCACATATTCAAACTCATTTCAAGACAAGTCGTAGATAGTAGCAAGTTGATCCTCAAACTTTCATTATTCGTGCAACCAGTCCTTGACAATGGAAACGGTTCAGATCTCTACTAAATTGTCACGTGACCCTCGCAGGCCCAACTCAGTGAAGTTGAATTTTGTTTTCCAAATTGGGCTGTGCTCGGGATTTTTAAATGAGGTATGTTTACAAGAGGACCACACGAAAATTTAACAGAGATTTGGATGCTTTTTTGTTAGAGGATTGATTGTGGAACTATAATTTAAGGTTGAGGATACAATTGCTCCTTTTCGAAGGTTGGGGAACCAACATTATATTTAGGTAATATATGTTTGAGAACCAATGCAGAAACTTTTCCCAAGAAAAAATAAGTAGGCAATAGTACGTCGATGGTTATGTTGTGCATTACAATTTTTTTGTTTGCTTCATTATCAGTTTTTTGTTGTGAAGTAGCTAACCTTCAACTGGATCAGGTAATGAGCTTCCCGCAGAACTTATTCAAACTTTGTTAAAGATGGCACCAACATCTGAAGAAGAACTAAAGCTAAGACTCTACAGTGGCGAGCTTTCTCGCCTTGGACCCGCAGACCGTTTCCTTAAAGTCTTGGTTGAAATTCCATTTGCCTTTAGGAGGCTAGAAACATTGTTGTTAATGTGCACTCTTCAGGAGGAGACATCAGCAATAGAAGAGTCCTTCAAAGTATTAGAGGTGAGATATTGGTGCTGTTAAATCAAATCTGCCTACTCCGATTAAAAAATAAAAATCTTCTCTTGTAAATTGTGTCACAAATAGATTTATGATGCAAATAACGTACAAGAAACTAAAAAGGAATTTATTGTTAGATGGCACATTCCCCTTAAACTTCGTTTTAATTCGACTTAACTACGTGGGAAGACAACTGACGGTAAAGACTAAAGAATGTATATTTTAAGGAAAAATGAGTGTTTCTCCCATTACATAACCTGCTGCAGATGATTTTTTCTTAATGGGATTTTAATAAGGAGAATTAGATAGTTTCAAGGAAGAAAATAGTTTTGATTTTGTAGTGTCCAGTCATTGGCAAAGAATTTTAAAGCCATTACATGCACTTGGTTATATATCTCATGGAGGCAGCGTTAGCCTTAAATCTATAGTTTCATTATCTTAATGTCTCCAAAATAATGCACCAGTATGTCCACTTCACCTATCGCAGGTTGCTTGCACAGAACTTCGAAAAAGCAGGCTGTTTCTCAAACTCCTTGAGGCTGTTCTGAAAACAGGAAATCGCATGAATGATGGAACATTTCGTGGTGGTGCACAAGCATTTAAACTCGATACACTTCTTAAATTGGCGGATGTGAAAGGAATAGACGGGAAAACAACACTACTGCATTTTGTTGTCCAGGAGATAGTTCGTTCAGAAGGTATAAGAGCTGCACGAGCAGCCAGAGAAAGTCAGAGCTTTTCCAGCATCAAGACTGAGGATCTGATGGAGGATTCTTCGCAAGAGTCGGACGAGAATTTGCGGGGTCTTGGCCTGCAGGTGGTCTCGGGTTTGGGTAATCAGCTTGAGAATGTAAGGAAAGCTGCAGGTTTAGATTCGGATGGCTTAACAGGAACAGTTTCCAAGCTTGGTCATGCATTTATAAAATCCCGGGACTTCTTAAATTCAGAAATGAAGGATGTAGATGAAGAAAATGGATTTCATCAGGCATTGAAGAGTTTTGTGCAAAATGCTGAGGCTGATGTCATGTTTTTGCTTGAGGAGGAGAATAGAATAATGACGTTAGTGAAGAGCACGGCAGATTATTTCCATGGAACGGCTGGGAAAGACGAGGGTTTGCGATTATTTGTTATTGTTCGAGATTTCTTGATAATATTAGATAAAGTGTGTAAAGAAGTGAAGAATGCACCAAGAAAGCCAACTGGTACCTCGAGGAAAGACGACACGCTTACACCTCCCGGCAAGACGATTCCGGCCAATACTCGTCAACGGCTATCTTCGGCCATCAGCGATAAACGAATGAATAGTTCAAGTTCAAGCTCAAGCTCAGACGATGACTAGTGGTATTTAAAGGAGAATTATGTTGGAATAACCAAACTCGATGGAGAATTATAGAATTCTGTTGTTTTGTCGGTTGTATGTAGAAACTAGTGATATCATTCATACCTGAACTCACTGTATTCTTTGTGCATAATATGACTGCACTTTGTATCCTTGTTGTTAGCAATTGTTCAGAGATTTTGCTCCCTTTAACCAATTATATGGTCAATTCGTTTTTCCTCAAATCAAAATTTGAAATTCCACGTAATTAGTCATTATTATTACAAGGCATTTCCTCCCACTTAATAACCATAAACAGGAATGGAAAGCTCTCAGTACATAATATTCTGAGTTCTAGCTTGGGGGTACTATCCTCGTACATATTCCACAATTATACCCTGCTTCATAAGAGCAATAAGACTGTATCTACACAACCAAGTTGAAGCGAAACACCAAGACGCATACGATCCCATCTGGTAAATATACAAGCATTATAAGAAAACTGGTAACAATTCAACAAACACAATCCAAACTATGGCGTATTAGGGATGGCAAATAGACCCAACAGCTCACAAACTCGGCCCATGGGTGGCTGAAGCTCGTTTTGAGATGAGATGACTGAGCTGAGGTCACATTTTTTGTTTCACAAATCCTTTATTTTCAGCTCGTGAGTGTCTCACGAGGCCCACCAGCCAAAGGGTCGAGCAGAGCTCAGGCGTCTATAGGGGCAACTCAGCTCAGCCCATCCCATTGCCACCGATTATGGTATATCGTACCAGCCAGTTCCTACTGAGTTCAATTTACGCCCTGTTTATTTTTTAAAAAAACCAAATCCACTAATTTTAACCACTTTTCAACCACATTTCCCAAAAACCATTTTTTCTTCCATTATCAAACAAGCTCTTAGAAACAATGTTTGGACAGATCTTCAACATCCTTGGAACTTGCATTATCAAATTGAATCACATTTTGCAAATGCTAACAGAGGTAGCAACAAAACCACAATCCTATACAATATGTAGCAATCATGCTAGGAAAAGTAAGCATTACTTCCTCAACAAATGGCCTTTCTTGGTTAATATCTACCAAAACACAGGCACATGAACTACTTCATACTCCAATTAGCACATTCCATATAAAAAGAGCTTGAATATACACAATAATTTACTCTGCACAGAAGCATACCTCACAATTCACAAATATTATTTTATTGATGAATTGAAAAGAACTACAAAAAAGATTTATTACTTCAATCTCCATTGAAATTAAGCTCTTCACGAATTAAAGAAAATAGGAGTTCTCTTCATTTACATACACATATCTAGCATAAGATCAACTAAAACTACAGCAAAAATAAAACTAAAATAAGCACATCACAAACAAAATACTATTTGAACTAAAGCTTGCCTAACCTAACATTTAACTCTCAAAACCCCAGATTGTATGTGAAGTATTTTATCTCTCTCCTTTCTCATCATCTAATCTTCATCAGCAGATGGCTTTGATGAACCACCAGCCTTCTTAGGCAGCAAGAGGTTGTGAATATTTGGCATCACTCCACCATTGGCAATGGTCACATCCCCAAGAAGCTTGCTCAGTTCCTCATCATTTCTCACCGCCAATTGAATGTGCCTTGGAACTATCCTAGTCTTCTTGTTGTCCCTTGCTGCATTTCCAGCCAATTCAAGCACCTGCACAGCCAAAAGTCCAAATTAACCATCTTTAAAAATTACTTTTCAGTTTCTAACACAAACCAATTTATTTCGACTTCAGAGTATATTAGTTTTTTAAAATTGAAAAACGAGAAAAACATCACAATCCATATCATTGGAAAATTCGTATAGAAACAACCATTTAAAAGGGAACTAAGGCCACAATGTGAAAAATAACGACTGTAATCAGAAAGAATCAGAACTAATCCATATCCAGAAATTTTAAAACAATCTTAAGTTTAGGAAAATTGAGCATAAAATTTAAAGTTTCGTGTGCAGTTGAGGAAATTTCAGAAACCCTAGATTTTGTTAACATAAAAATGCGATCTTCTTAATAAAGGCAAATTGACATTAATATTCTATTACCTCTGCGGCAAGGTATTCAAGGACGGCAGCGAGGTACACTGGAGCTCCGGCGCCGACACGTTCTGCGTACTTTCCGGCCTTGAGAAAACGGGCAATACGACCCACGGGAAACTGGAGCCCTGCCTTACTGCTCCTTGATTGTGCCTTCTTCGCCGTGCCAGATCCAAGTGTCTTGCCCCTGCCCGCCATTCGTATTGCAAAACAAGTGAATGATGAAATCAAGTAAATTCTTCGATTACAGGTAAAGTGGTAAACACGGAATTGCTGGTATGAGTGAATGAAGATTTAGGTCGTTTATATAGTGGTTGTGGTACGAATATGAACCAATAAGATGGAAGGACGCGGATCGTGAGTTTTAGCCGTCGATTAAGAAAATGAATGGACGTCCGGATTCAAAACCTGAATCTCGTTTCGGATTTCACCGCCCGAGAATTTTGTGTTTTGGAATTAAAATAACTGTGGAAACAATCTCTTTCAAAAATCTACTAGATCTTTCATCCATGCGATGCACGAAAATAGTAATTCATGGAAGTAATCTAAAAAAAGAAACTATAAGATGAGTTTTGGAAAAATGTTTAATTATGAAAACTTGATGCATGTTAACACCATACAAAAAAAGTACTCTCTTCTAGCAAAAAGCAACATAAAAATTAAGGTGACGTTCTGTTTGTATTTTATTTTGTATTTTCATTTTCGAAAATATTTTTCCGTTTCCTATTTTTATTTTTGTTTTCAAATTTTCTGAAAACTGTTTTTGAAAATGAAAAACTAGAAAATACGTTCTGTTTGAAATTTTGCAGAATACTACTCAAACTATTTTTAATTAATTTGCTTGCAGAAAACTAATGGTTCAAACTTAAATTTTCTTTCACAATACACTGAAAACATGGTTACATGCAACACATTAATATGAGCATTAAGAGTCTATATTAACACAGTTTGGTCAAGTTTGAAATTTGAGGAAACTCTAGTTCTATTAAAATCCAGAAAATGCAAGTTCTTTGAAAACCATCAGAGTCCATTTATCAAGGCATTTTTTGAAATATAACAAGAAGAATTTTCTCTTAATTTTTTTTGTAATGTTGATATTGAATTTAATAAAACTTTATTTAAACTTAGTTCCAAGTTAGGATAATTCTAAAAAAAATCTTTATCTAGGTTTAATTCCAAGCTAAGATAATTCTAAAAAAAAAATCTCAAAACGCATTTTTTGAACATTTTTTGTTGAAATACACACAAAACGTCCAAAACGAGGTTTTGGACATTTTACGTTTTGTGTACATTTTTTTTTTTCCAAAATACCTTTTCGAAAATAAAAACAGAAAGCGACATCAAAACAGTAAAGAGAAGAAGGCCTAAGAATTTGAATTTTTCAATTAACTTTATTTTTATTCATTGCCTATCTTCAAATTGTAAGATATAATAAGAAATCTAATCATTTAAGTTGTAAAACCATATAAGGACCTTGACTCAAATTAGAAGATCTTCATGAAGAAGCCAACTCCGCTCAGCCTCCTCCAAAAATCTTCTACTTTGACAAAAAAAAAAGCTCAAAAAATTATCCAAATAAGTCAATTGCAACTTTTAGCTTATTAAAAGCCATGCCAACACACCATAAATATGCTTGCAAGATGTGCAAATGAAAATAAAATAAACTTGCAGATTGCAAAAATGACCAAAGAATAAACATCTAAATAGATCCGCATTGAAATGATGCAAGAAATCATGGATATGAAAAAATGTTCAATGTCAGCATATTATTATCTCACAAGCAGTTTGCAAAAATCTAGTTCATAATAGGACATTTAAATAATATCTAACAAAAATCAATAGCACCCAATCTAGATTGAAAATAATCATTTGCAGATAATGATATCAAAAAATCTGTTTTTTGTTTGCGTCACCTGCAAGTACTGGAGTTTATGAATTCAAACAATCAATATAACACATGATAAAAAGTTGAAGACGTTAATTCCAAATAGTTGAAATCAATGAAAATTAAGAGAGCACAAATTCATTTCCCATGGCTCAATCCAAGAAACAATTGGTATGTTGACATAGCCCTTTCCCTTTTGATAAAACATTGAATGGGAGAATTTCTTGGGCCGAGCTAAAACATATTTTCAAGACTCAAAAAGAAAATAACAATTTATTTAAGTAATCTCAAGAAACCTAATTAAAGGTATAAAACTAAATTTATTTACCTGCTTCAGTGACATAGAAAAAGTAACATAATTCCAACATTTTTTAAAAGTCTTTACAACTACCTTTGCAACTTATCTCCACAACTTGCAAAACAAAGTAAGGACAACCAACCATCTCCACCATCATAAACATATTCCAATTTAGAAACATAACAAAAAATTCCAATATAAAACAGCCCTTAAATGCATACATCCATGCAGACATGAAATTAAAAAATAGACACTCAAATAAATGATTCAACAACTTGAATTATCAAATCTAATAAAATAAATTCTAAAACCTTTAAAAAGGAAGAAGAATTTAATATTTTGGCTCGACTTGCAGGCAGGAGAGAATCCTTCAAATAAATTATTCACTAACCTTCAAATAAATGATTCACTAACCTTGTAGGCAGGAGCGAATCTGTAATACCGTTTTTCATTTTTACGTGCATCCTTAAATTTCACGTAATAATTAGGTTAATGTTGTTATAAATTTTAAATTGATAATTTTTAATGTCTATAATTCTAATTATTTTGCAATGGAAGAACTTGAATGTCGTCTCGATCAATGTACAATTTAAGTCTTATAAATTGTTTCTCAGTCAAATTGTTTACTTTAATTGTTAAGATTGCAAATTCTATAATTATTTATTTGTAAGTGACGTGAATTGCATTCATTGAAATTGGGGGTAAAGTCTTTAATACATTTTAGTAATTTATAGAGGGTGTTACACTAAATTTCGAAACTTAAGAGAGTTGAGGGACTGAATTGCAACTTTTCGTAAGTTTTAAATTATAACCTACACGACCCTCTCCTCCCTCATTTCTCATCCCTCACGCTCGCGCTCGCTCTCGCTCTCTCTCTCTCTCTCTCTCTCTCTCTCTCTTCGCATACCTCACCCTCGGCCTCTCTCTCTACCGCTCGTCTCTCGCCACCGCAGCCGCTGCTCTCTCTCCGTCCGTTCCTCGCGCACCGCCGGCGGTAGGGTTCCTCTTCCCCTTCTCTTTCTACGCACACACCAAACACAACCCCCACACTCGCAAGACACAACACACCCGCAAGCACACACTGTCGGACCCACACTCACAACACACACATTGAATGGTTGTATGTATATATGGAATTGTAGGCATATATTGATGTATATATGGAATGAATGTATGTATATATGTTAAGATTTTCAAAATTTCAGATTTCAACTCATGTAGATTTCGAATTTTAAAGGCTAATTTTGGGATTTGAGTAATGTTCATACATGTATGCATAGAGGTAAATATGTGTATATGCTTGTATATTTCATACCTTGGGTTTAAGTTTAGATTTGAATTTAATTGTTAATTTCAGTTTTTGGGCTATATATATATATATATATATATATATATATATATATATATATATATATATATGAAAATTAATGTGCCGATTTCGAAAATTTTAATTCAAGAAATTAGTTAACTGTTTGGTTTAAATGCCGATTTACAATGGTTATTTTCAGATTGAAATTTGTGTGTGTGTGTGTGTGTTCAGATTTCAATTTGATTAGCTTACTTGAATCTTAGATTTAATGTTGAGTTGAAATTTCGAATTTCAGATTGGGGTAATTTAAATATATGTATGTATATATTGATATTATACATATACATAAATTTTAGACTTTCCAATTTATGAAATTTGTGAACTGTAAATGTGCATAACAATTTTAAACTTCGAAATGTAGGAATTTAGTATTATAACTTATATGTATAGTTTATTTTCAGAATTCAGATTTGATGGGATTATGAAATTAGTTAATTGTTTGGTAATGTTTGAGTTATAATGTGAAATTTGGATTTAAGAATTTATTTACAAATTATTTACAAATTTCAGATTTTAGCAATGTTAATTTTAATAACGTTGACCTGTAATGGTAAATTGATATTTGGTAAAGTTTAGTTAAGTTAAATATTTTAATTTGCATTCATATTTTTACTGTTTTAGAGTGGAGCCAACTTCAGTAGGGAAGAGGAAAATTCAAGCACCCAATAGCATGAAAATGATTGATGGTAAAAGTAGAATGATGGTGGATTCCGATACTACTTTCACTATGTTACCAGCGAAGTTCTACGACTTGGTGGTGAGTGAGTTTGTTACCCGAGTTGGCGCTTTTTACAAGCGGGCAAGTGAGGGGATGGACAGGATTGGACTCAATTCGTGTTATTATGGCGATGCTAAAGAGAAACTTTTCAGAAATATGCCCCATTTGGTATTGCATTTAGGAGAGACAACACACACGGATTATTGGGGTTTTTCTCCACCTCCTCCTTCTCTTCCTTTCTACTTAGCTCGAAATCTTTGTAGTGAGTCTGGTAGTCTGGTTCCATAGTTTTGGGTCTTATTTAATGTTGGTTTCATTTGTCATTTTAATTTGAAACCACTCATTTCCAAAAGGTAAACATTAATGTTCTGCTGCTCAAAAATTCCATATACTAACCAAACTTTCAATTTATCATTATTATAGTCAAGTTCCTTGAATGAGCTTTTGTTCCACTATTGAACCTACTTGAATCCCCCTCCCCCGCCCTAGATGATTGTGTTCAATGATAGAATGTAATAGAATTGTGTTCTCTATGTTTGGATATATGTTAAAAACTTAAAATAAAACAACGAAACAATAGAAGTTTTGATGGCAGTAGGTGTTTAAGCATGCAGGTGCTGTGTCATTTGATCTGGAAGTTTCGTGTAACTGAAGTCCTAAATGGTATTTTTGCATTGGGAAAACATCTTCAGTTATTTTCAACCGAGTATTACAAAATACATCAATATACCAAAATATAGTTTGAATCTTACAGTGCCAGCCAGGGGTGAAGCCTTGATACCTATTGATCTTAGCATTGTTATACCTGAAGAAACTTATGCTCCTATTGGTAACTATTTCCCATAATATACGTTTTCATTTATTTATTTTTTTGGCAAAAGAATAATTTGATTTTGTATTCGATTCTTTTCATGGGTTGTTTTTTGGAATTTTGTCTTTGTAGCGCCGCGACCTGGTATTGCATGGAAGCAGTTGATTGATGTGGGGGCACGTGATTGATGCAGACTACGGAGGTTCACTTGGGGTTATATTGTTCAACCATTTTGATGTCGATTCTAAAGTGAAAACTGGTGATAGGATTGCTCAGTTGATCATACAAAAAATTGAAAGTCCTGAAGTAACTTAAATTGATGATCTTGATTCAACTGTGAGAGGCTCTGGTGGGTTTGGATCCACTGACGTTTAACTTATGTAATTTGAAATAAATTGACTATACTAGAATCTAGCTACTGACTAAAGAAGAGGTAGCATTTTTGAGATATAGTTCTTTGCTTCAGTCATTTTGTCGAACACATTCTTGACAATGCTAATATAGTACTGCTAACATTAAATACGTGCTTATTGGTAAAGTAGTTGTCAGCTAAAATGTTGGTTAAATTTTATTTCTAACACATTTTATTGGATATATAACTTTTTATATCTTCCATCTTTTTCACTCTTAGCAATATTGGATCCGTGAGAATTTGATGGTGAATTGAAATTTAACAATTACAAAATGGCCAGTGTTGATTTAGATGTTAGTTGCAGTTTCGACATCCAAGTATGAAGGATTTATTTCAGATTCTTGTGCATGCATGGATTTCAAACCAGCGCCAAATACATTCACGTGTTTGAGATGTTAAAAGCTTAACTATTATGTTGAAGAATGTGTTGATTTTCAGTTCCTGCACTTAGTTTACGAATTTTGGCACAAAGCATATTGGACTTTTACAGTTGTTACGTGAATGCCATGTTCGGTAATCAGACAATGCTGAATAGGACAAACAAGATTATTGCTTTTTCTTTCTTAATTCATAGTTTTGGCTGCTTATTTCCCAATTGTACTTTTTTCATTAATTTAGACTCAGAGAAAATGGAATATGCCCGTACATCGCACGGGTGTGAAACTAGTTTTGATCTAGTGCCAACCGCTGACACCGTTATTTTGAATTAAAATCACTATGGAAACAATCTCTTCTCTTTCTCCAAATTTTGATCTAGTGCCAACCGCTGACACCACCAGCGGTTGACACTAGATCAAAACTACTCTTTCTCCTGCCCCGACTTCGAGCACTCTTAAGAAGTTCAACGTGTTGCTGTCAGACACATATTTACCCATGTCACAAGTTAGCCGTACTGGAAGGTGCAGCAAGATCACCCCATTTTTAAGAGAGCTAATGCTTATTAGGTATTTTGATTTGACACTGCTTCACACCTAAAATAGAAAGAAAGGTGTAGGTAGTCTGCATCTTCACATACATGTTTATTTCACCGAGTCTCTCTTCGAGACAGTGCCCAGATCGCTACGTCTTTCGTTAGGGTCAAAACTTACCCAACAAGGACTTTCGCTATAAGACTTTCCAACGTCAGGCAGGAGAAAATTTCCGTTCAACCCTATAGTGAAAATGAAATTAGATGGAAATCAAATTATATACCTAGCAAATATGTCGGTTTACAATAAAAAAAAAAATAGACGTTAAATGAATCTACAAATTAAAGTATTTGGTAATAAATAGAAGTTGGTTGAAAACTTACTTTTATTCGTGATGATTTGAGAACAACAATTAACAAGATGCATCTCGAAAAATATTAAGAATGCTCGAAGAGGAATAGTGGTCATCGTTTCCAAATGGAGCCGCATACATTTGTAAATATGTACTTTGGTAATTTTTTCTATTAAAATATACGTTTAAAAATTAAAGTGAATTTGTTTGAGAACTTATTTAACTTGTTCGTGATGATTTGATTAGAAAAATAATGTTAATAAATTATTTTCATGTACTGAAAAACTCACAACCATGACAAGAAAAAAGTGAGATTGTCCTCGAATCATTTTCATAACTTGAAAATGAAAAATCATCACGAGCACCACAAAAGAAGGTAGTGATCGAATTGGATAAATACAAGAACACGTTGTTTGTGAAATAGATTTACATTGAAAGATACATGTTCAATAAATCTAAATTGTTGAGGTTGATCGAAAACTTACATACCTTATTCATGGTGATTTGAGAACATCAACAGTTTTAATGACAATCCCCTCGAACAATTTTCGTATCTTGGAGAACCACATGAACAGAAGAGAAATTGGACATCGTCCTTGAATCATTTCTTAACCTTGCAAAACCACCAAGAGCGCAATCAGGAGAAACCGTGTATCCTTGTTCAAATCAAATTTGGGGCTTTTTTAAACTTCAATTCGTCATTTCAAATGATGAAGATTTGTGTTTACGATAGACTATAATTATAATTGTATAAAAGATGTAAACAAAAATTGGGTTTGCTATATATACAGAGAGTGCACATTGCGTGCGTGCGTGCAAGTCATGTGCACATCGTGCGTCACGAGCATGTGATTTGTGTTTGATTGTCGATTTTTTCACTTTGACAAACATACATTATTATACACCAATTGTATGAAAATACTCGAAGAAGACTAGAAAATATAATACTATCAATGATTTGCAGCATCGAAATCACAGATTTAAAAACTTATAAATTGGCATACCTTAAAAAGCAAAAACATGTTAATTGTTGCCTCCATTTGGGGAATATGTTTTTAAACATGTTTTTTCTACACAATTCCCCAAATCACTTTTTAATCGCACGCATTTTCTCGCTCCATTTTTCAACCACACATTTTACCTATAAAACATAAAAAAACATCTTTTTAAACCAAAAAAAAAAAAACAACTTTTAACAAAATCAATTGCTATTGCAGTAGTGATGATGTGTGTTTGCCGTAAAATGCAACCGTCGGTATCGCAAGTACGAAAGATGAGATTGTCACAAATTTGTAGTTCTTAACATATTGTTTCTTTATTCACTATTATATATAAGATTTACTTAGAATTTCACTATTCCTAAGGTCGAAACACGCCTTTCTCCAAAGCAGAATCACGCTTTCCGAAAATAAACACGCTAGCATTTTCTTGCTGTCTATCACAGTGTTTACTCCATCTCTTCATCTATAGCCACCTAGAATCTTCCTCCACTTCCTCTCTCTTGTTATCGTCCTCGGTTCAGCTCTTCGTCCACATCATCTCCTTCCCACCTATTTCTGATCCCGAAA
Organism: Ligustrum vulgare; assembly: GCA_963555705.1. Classification (NCBI taxonomy): domain Eukaryota; kingdom Viridiplantae; phylum Streptophyta; class Magnoliopsida; order Lamiales; family Oleaceae; genus Ligustrum; species Ligustrum vulgare. The sequence goes on from OY743187.1 coordinate 5,750,592, forward strand.
ATCAAGTCAAGGTGACGCTTCCTCAATACGTTTTTTCACTTACGCGTTATTTGCTTCTCACACTCACTGCTATCACTGTCTTCATTTTGTTCTCAACGTCTGAGTTCTCACTGTGAGTTCCAGAATATTCTGTTGTTAGGGTTTTCCTCTCTTCCATTTCGTAGTCATCGATGATTCACTATTGTAGGTCGGCAGAAAGGTCGTCATTTGGCGACAGCGACGATAGAGACTTGGCAGGCGGAGGACGCTAAGGTCAACCATGAACAAGGTGACGCAGACGTTGGCGGGGAGGGGCTTCGGAAGTAATATTAGTAATGGATACAGAATCTCTAGCTTCAAGTTCGCCAGAAAACTCATGACTTCCAGTACCTCGAAGGCCAGCACAATGACCTCAATGGTCGAGTTCTCTACTTCCTCCACCCCTCTCTCTCGAAGAATTTTCCAATTATACTTTCTCACGATAAGGTTTGTGCTTTTGCTGGGAATTCTGTTGCTTGTGTTTTTTTTTTTTTTTTTTAAAGGATTTCCCTATCTCTTTAGCAGCTTTTTTTTTTCTTATCGTCTGTTTGTTCGTATGTTTTTTGTTTTCCATCTGGTTTATATGTTTTCTCTAGCTATTGTTCTGAAGAATGTGAGGATGATTAAAAAGGGGAACCAAGTTTCAAATATTGCAAAGGGGAGTATGATATAAACACATACAATTCCATTAGAAGATCTTGTAAAAATTGTTGCCAAGGCATGTCCATATGCTTTTATTAAATTAATCTTCATTTCCTATTGGATTAAAATCTGATTGCAAATATTTGTAATGATTTTTGGCCTATATTAAGGAAGCTCCTATTCCTTTGAATGGAGTTTCTGGATATCTAAGGAGGGATGGTGTAGAGGCCATTGCAGGAATTAATGTAGATAAAATTAAAATAACTGAATTCATTGTTCTCTATTTAGCAGAAAGTCAAGGAAAAACATATTAGGCATCTCTTCAAAATTTATAAAATAATTTTATTTTATATTTATGTATGATTGAGAATAAAAATGTTTTCCTTTATTAATTGAAAATAAACGATAGAAGAAGAACTTTTAAAGTTCACACAATTATGTTTATGGTAATCAAAGTGACTGGTTTTGGGGCGTATAGGTTTTGGCTCCACTTCCAATTGGATCTGTAGTATATATGGTTCATTTCACCACCATCCCAATCGCTAGAACTGGTATTAACCCTGCTAGAAGCTTTGGAGCTGTTGTTATCTTCAACAACGACAAAGTCTGGGATGACCATGTGAGTTCAGTTCAATTCATTTAAATTCCTGTTTACATGCTTGTTATGTTATTCTTAATTATATTTGAACATGAACCTAATTTAATTATGCTGTGGATCTTCTGGGTTGGGCCATTTGTGGGACCATTGGCAGCAGCAACATATCACCAGTATATCCTTAGAGCTGCAGCCATTAAGGCTTTGTGCAATATATATTTTTGTAATTTTGTATATACTGAATATATGACGCCAATGTGATTTACTACTTAGGGAAGGTATCCCAACAAGTGAAGACTACAGGTTCTATTAAGTAAACATTAATAAATCTTATCTGAGATTTTCAACAAATAAGACTTACATTGATGTTGCATAACATCTTCTTAAATGATTGAATGGCAGGTTGAAGTTTTGGATCTTTCCAATTTTGAAGAGAAGGAAAATTTAAAAAACAGGTACTGGTTCTATTTATGTTCTTGAAAATGATACTCATGTTTTTAAATGCATGTATTTTGGACTGCCTGATTTCGTTCTTTTACCCTTTGTCTACTTATGGATTTGTTTTCTGAGAGATGGATGCTCTTTCAATTAGTCAATTAAGAGATCAGAGATCTAATTTTTTGGTGTTAATTTGTGGTATTAATTAAGTTGGAGAGTAAGACAGCGATTCTTTCATTCTATTGCACCTGGTGAGCTTGCTGGGGATAGAAGAGCCGTAGTTCCAACTTCAGGCTTTTCATTTACTATGCTACAGATGTGGAAGATCATTAAGGAGAACAAGGACCGTGATCTGCCTGAGCACGGTGTTGTGATCTTAACATCTATTTGTAATTGCTACTGTACGTTGTAAGGATACTTCTACTGAAATGTTCTCTTTATCATTCTACAGAGCAAACCAAACCATTACACGGCAATCATCAACCATTACTGTTGTGCCTATCCCCCTTTCAGGCAAGCAGTATTATTTGCGTATGCTCGTGAAGAACTACTTTATACTCTAAAGTTTATTTGCGAATTGTATTTGAAATCATCAGGTTTATTCCAAACTTTAATATAGTGGGTTGATTACAATCGCTTATTATGTCTGTTTTCATTAACTTTCAACATTCCACCAATTGATGTAATTCATAAAATGTAGTTTCCCATTCTTTCTAGGGCTACAGTATAAAGAAATCCAGCCATATTTTATTTTATTTTATTTTGTGTGAAATCTTTAAATTTCATATTTTGTGCGCAGACAATAATACTTTGAGTTGATTGGAATTGGAATTTCCTGACCGAAATTTTTTTCGAAAGTATTCCTGAGGATCAACTTTAGGAAATCCAAGATGGTTGCCTCTCTTAGCCTTGAGGCTCAAGAAGATTCATTATGATTGCCCCAGACACACCTTTTTCTTTATTCCTTTCTCCTACAACGTACTGTTCGCATTCTCCCTCTTAATTTTTACACTTGACTTCAGGATTGCAGGTAGTATTGAACTCGAATCTACCACTGCAATGTTGATTCTACTGGCAATGTTAGTTTGGAAATCCAAATCTTGAAAGATGGTTGGAGTCGAGCTCTGACTATCTCAAAGGTGCTACTTACACTCAGATCAATATTTACCAACGCTTTCCCTTTTAAGTACTTTTGCCTCCACACATTACTATTTGAACTGAAGTAGAAACATATGCACAAAGTGATATCCCTCTTGATGCGAACCACGTAGCAATTGTAGCTACGCAACCCACAAAATATTGAAATCGACCCAAGAACGCCAAGAAACCACGATTTATGGATCCAATTAAAATTAATTGAACCAAGCAACCAATACAATCACTGGGATATATTGACCACTTGATCACAAGCAATAATAATTCTCACCGAGATTTGAACAAACAAGAATAACTAGCAAGTTCGGATTTTATTCAATGAAGAATAAGATTGTGAAAGCAAAATAGCCTCTCAATTATAATATCAAAGTTGTGCGTTGAATAATGAAAATTACATCCCTATAAATAGGGTCAAAACCTGACTAAAGAGTTTTAATTATACAAGGAAACAAATACCTAAAAATAAAGAAATAAATAAAAACCCTAAAATTACGCGTATCGACTTTTACGGCCATAACTAATTCCTTTACGGCCGTAACCTTGTTACTGAACCATATTTACGGCCGTGATACCCTGACTTACGGCTGTAAGTCAAAAAAAATCCAAATTCCGATTTTTGAGCAGCATCTCCTTTACGGCCGTGAACCTCAGCACTTACGGCCGTAATCCTTTATTTCTCGCAATATCAATTTTAGCAGTGAGTTGGTTACGGCCGTAATAAATATAGGTTACGGCCGTAAATGTGAAAATTTACAATTTCCTTCGGCTGCCTGAATGAGGTTGATCCACTCATCATTTTGGCTCGGTCCCAACACGGAACTTGCTTCTTTTGATGACACGGTTTGATCTTCAAAGCTCGTCGAACCTGCTGAATTCTAGTTTTGGCTTGAATATTTAAATTTTCCTGTCAAGCCTGCTATGATTCGTATTATTGGGGTTCTGGATCACATCATACCCTCCTTCTTTAGGATGATTCGTTCCGAATCATAACTTTATTCCTGTTGTTTCACTTCACCTCCTGGATCAAACGGAAAATTTCTGCTTCCATGCCATGAGTTCAATAAATTATGCTCCTTTGATTGGAAAACATGGAAAAGATGGAGCTTGAACTCCCTTTACCATACGTAGTGTGGTTGAAGCTTCCAAACATAATTAACCTGTAAAAAGGATTTAAACAAAATGGGGAGGGACATGTTAGCTCCATGAGGTACAAGGTATGGATCATTGTATTCATGATAAATCACCATCAACTCCACTTCTTGAACCACGAGGCTTTCTCTTCGCCTATTTCCTCCTTTGCAATTTCTTGTTCAGTTTTTTTATCTTCAAACTCAACCACATCTCCGACCTCCACATTTAAATAACCATGTTCATGTACTACCTCATCACTACCAAAATGTGGATCTTCCAATTCAAAGCTCAAAATTTGAACTTCTACCCCAACTTCCAATTTTTCTTCATCAAACTTTGGAGTTTGATCACCTAACTCCACCTTTTCAAGCTCAACTACCTCTTTTAAATTTTTGGCCTCAACCAACTCTTTCATGTTTTCATTCTCTACCCCGTCAACTTTAAATTCATGCATATCCTCATCAGTAATTTTAACTTTTTGTTCGTCAATCTCTTTATCACCCAATTCCACACCTCTTACCTTAAATGTTGGATTTTTTTCAACTATTTCTACTTTCTACTTTCAACTCTCCCTCCTTCTTCCCAACATTCATATCCTGAGGTTCTTCTTGCAACTTAACTACATTTTTACCCCTCTGTGCAATCATGTCCTCTTCTAGAAGTCTTAATTGATAATTCAATCTGGATAATGGATTAATCTTTTCCTTCACCTCCTTTTGATCTTCAAGTATCTGCTCTAGTGTTAAACTAGTTAGGGTGATTGATTCTCCATCCTTCACAAATTTGTACCTATTTCTATTCTTATCATAAAATGCTTTCCTCTCATACTTCCATGGCCTACCCCACAACATATGACAAGACTCTAGAGGCACCACATCACATAATACTTCATCACTATACCTCCCAATGGTGAAATTCACTAAGACTTGCTTGGTCACTTTGAACTCCCCACACTCCTTCAACAATGTCATCCTATAAGGCTTAGGATGTTGTAGTAAATGCAACCCCAATTTTTCAACCATGTTGATACTAGCCAAATTAGAGATGTACTTCCTATCAATAGCCAAACTGCACAGCTTATCCCCCACACGACATCTAGTCATGAAAGTATGATCGAACTCATAATTCATCCCTTTATGTAGCTTTCAAAAATTTGATAGACTCAAAATAAGAGGGTTCGGATATTGACAAATATCAAGAAGGAATTTAATGTTGACTCGAAAACGAAAAACAATATTAAGAATTTTAAAGAAATTCAAGAAAGTGGTTTTTGAATTTTGACTAAAAAAATGAAAGAATATCAAGAATTTTAATTTGACTTGGAAGACAAGGAATTATCAAGAATTTAAGAAAATTCAAGAAAGTGGTTCTTGAATGGACTCTTTTTTTTTTTTGAATTTTGGATGAATTTTCGGAATAAATAATATAAATAAATAATTTTTTTTATATATAAATCCGAAAATTCGACAAAGAACACGACAAAACAAACGAAATTTTATTTGAATACCAAACGAAGGAAATAACGATTTTTGAATTTTTTTGTGACATGACAACGCTCCGCAAGTGCACGGGTCGCGCAAGTAATAAAGTGGATTTTAAGTCCAAGTATCGATCCCACAGAGATTGATTTAAATCGTATTTTAGATTACTACCTTAACCGGAACTAGAGAAGCTGTTGATTTAGAAATTTTGAATTAAAATTAAACTAGAAAGAACAAGGAAATTTGATTTTGAGAAAATATGACAAAAACATGCTAGAATTGAGAATCCACATTTATTCCATTAATTATGCATTAATTTAAACATCTAACAATAATTCACGAGGTTTTGAAAATCCATATTCCTAATATTGTCAAGACTCCCTTTCGGACAAGAATCAACATTTATTTCTATACACAATTCGACTATATTTCTATGACGAATCTAAATGTATAGAAAAGCATTACAAATTTAGTGAATACTATAGCAGATAACACAAAGCATAGGGGTATATTTCTATCCCCTATCGGACTTTGTGGCAATTGATACAAGTCTAATGAAATCTCAATCTTTCGAACTTAAGAAATCACAACCTAAATTCATACAACTAGTGATCAAGTAATTGCATGATAAAAAAATATAAATCAATTGCTCAAACCCATGAATTATGAAATTAAATGATAATCAATACATAAAATCCGGAAATAAATGCTTCATCACAATTCTAACATTTAAGAACCTAGCCTAGATACATAATTGAATATAAATCACAAAAGGAATGGATAGATGTCACCCTATTCATGCCCTTGATCTTCGTTCTTCAATTGTGTCTTGGCTTGGAGTGGATCCCTCCGCAATCCGACAGCGTTTTGGCCTCTCTTCAATGAATTGGGAACCTCTAATTTCGTGCCTTAGGTCTGGTATTTATAGATGTTCATGAGAATTAGGTTAATTGTGGAGGAAATTGCTGAATTCCGCGTAAAAAGCCCAGCTGAGGCCCAGTCGGGACTACCGTGCGGCCGCACGGTTCAAAAACACGCGGTCGCATGACTCTGCAGGTAAACTTCAGTCGCTGATTTTTTTGACCGTGCGACCGCACGCTTTTTCAACCGTGCGGCCGCACGGTTATACCGGCAGCTACAGTTTTCTTCTTTAAATTTCAGCAATTTGGTTCTCATCCTTTTATTGCACAGCATTTAGTATTTTGATCATATCTTTCTATTCCCTTACCCAATTGAGGTGATTCAAAGTCCGTTAGAAAGATAACTTAAAGGACTACAATTCTTCCTGATTTATAATTTTCCAAATTCCAACGTTTACTGCCCCGAAATTAGCTTTCAAATCTGGCTAAAAATCTGCCAGAAATCTTGTTTGATTGGAATGAATTTATGGTAATATTCTTACCATATTTCATTCCTTTTTGACTTCTAATTGCATCCAATTGACTCCTAAAAGTCCTCAAGTATCTTATCTTGATCCGAATCAACTATTGAATATTTGCAATTTGGTCCTTGAACTTCTGAAATCTACCAATTTGGTTCTTTCTTTGACTTTTCTTTCAATTTAGCCCTTGATCTACTTCATCCATTCTTGATTTGCATACTTTGGTTCTTTTATCATCCAATTTGCTTGTTTTTGCTCCAATTCCATTGTTTTTTCGACTTTGGAATTATTTCTGATATATAAACAAATAACACAAAATAAATAGCAAATATTCTAAAACAAACATATAAATTCATACTTTTAGGATAGAGATAAGTGTATTATCATGACACTTTTTGGATTAAAGACTCAACAAACTCAAGAACAAGAAGAAAGCAAAAAAAAAAACTGAAAAACAAAACACTCAACAAGATATGGATGATTTTTATGGGACTCAATGATAAACATAAAAATCAAACTGGATAGAAAACTCAAGAAAACAAAATAAAGATATAACCTTGATTTTTGGAGCCTAAGCTCTGATAACTACGATTTATGGATCCAATTAAAATTAATTGAACCAAGCAACCAATAAAATCACTGGGATATATTGACCTCTTAATCACAAGCAATGAAAATTACATCCCTATAAATAGGGTCAAAACCCAACTAAAGAGTTTTAATTATACAAGGAAACAAATACCTAAAAATAAGGAAATAAATAAAAACCCTAAAATTACGCGTATCGACTTTTACGGCCGTAACTAATTCCTTTACGGCCGTAACCTTGTTACTGAACCATATTTACGGCCGTGATACCCTGACTTACGGCCGTAAGTAAAAAAAAATCCAAATTCCGATTTTTAAGCAGCATCTCCTTTACGGCCGTGAACCTCAGCACTTACGATCGTAATCCTTTATTTCTCGCAATATCAATTTTAGCAGTGAGCTGGTTACGACCGTAATAAATATAGGTTACGGCCGTAAATGTGAAAATTTACAATTTCCTTCGGCTGCCTGAATGAGGTTGATCCACTCATCATTTTGGCTCGGTCTCAACACGGAACTTACTTCTTTTGATGACACGGTTTGATCTTCAAAGCTCGTCGAACCTACTGAATTCTTGTTTTGGCTTGAATATTTAAATTTTCCTGTCAAGCCTGCTATGATTCGTATTATCGAGGTTATGGATCACATCACCTCTTCTCTGTATACATGTTATATTTTTGTACCGTTCCATGTGTACTTTTGCAACATGTTATACATATAGGTGGTCTCATTCATGTCAGGAATCCTGACACATTGTTGGCTTCTTATAACAGTAAACATTTTACGCTATGCATTTCGGCTTTTTTACCTTAATGTTCTGTCCCAAAATTAGTTATTTTTCCTAACTATCTGCATCTAATCTAACAAATTGCACAAGTCCTTCACATAAATCTTTTCTTCATTTTTGCTTATGTGCTTTTATCCTGACTTGCATTCATCATCTTTTTATTTAAATCTTTTTCAAGTTGGATTTCATTAAATTATGTGCAGTTTTAGATGTCTTTAGTAGTATCTTATGTTTTGAGATTTGCAAATGCTTCTGAGTATCTTAAGATGTCTTTCAGGTTGTCTTTAGATGTCTTTCAAGTTGTAATAACATACATAATAATTATACTAGAAATCAAAGATTCAATTTTTTCCCCCAAATATCTCATTAGATTTGCTTTAAATTGGCCAATTAATGATGGAAATTCATACTTCTTCTAGACTTCGGTTCGAGGAAACAATGTGAAGTGAGTATAAAAACATTTGCATTTGGTACCAATCAACTTAGTTAAACTCAAGTTTGTGTAACTTGATCCTCCGCCACTCGTTGGTTTGTCTAACTATTTTAACTATGCAACGTATTAACTCCCTCAAATTACTAATGTCAATTTAATTTCAGCTTCCATTATATGTATGTTTTCTTAGTTTAGAAGCTAGCTTGGAAGCTATAATGTTTTGAGGAATGACATGAATATTTGAAAGATTGGTGTCAATTTAGGTTCAATTTAATATCAACTTCCATAATTTATTTGTGTTTTCTAAGTTCAGAAGTTGGCTTGGAAGCTATGATGTTTTGACGAGTGGCATGAATATTTGAAAGATTAGTTTCAATGTAGGTTTAAAATTCTGCTCAACAAAAGTACATTTAAGCTCTGATTGAATAAAAAACAAAACAGTCTTGAGGCATGTTTAATGCTCGTGAATGTTAACAGATCAAGCCTAATTCCTTTTTAGATTATAGCTATGGAGATTGAGCCAGTATATTGGACCACACCACTTGGGCTCCTTGTTGTGAAACGTTACTCGACATTAGGAAGACATCTGGTAACTTTCACTTATATTATTTATGGAATTATTTTCTACTTTTTTTTAATCATCATCAACAAAAGAAACTAATTCTTCTATTTTTTTATTATTGACGTTGTTGTTGTTGTTGTTGCTGCTATTAATATTATTATTGTTTTAATGGTGGTGGCAGTAGTAGTCTTTGAAGTAGGATATAGTCATTTTATTTTAATATCTCGTTCGAGTGTGTGTATTAAATTTTGAAAAATTGTATTTCATAGATGTAAAAAAAAAATTGATTATTATAGATGAAAAATATGCAATTTCGTCAGAGCTGAAAATCGTCAATCATTTCTTTCAGTGAATTATGATTTTCTCTTTTTTGGTTGAAGCGACTTACTTTTAGTTTATTGGTGGTAGGAGATTATGTACCTTTTACTTTTTCCGAGCTGCAGCTAAATTGGGATATGATGCAATAATGTAGTTTAATTTTGTTCCTTGTGAAATTTACTTCAAATTTTTATTCTTATAATATTTTTATCATAAGTCCAATTATCTAATCTTAACTGTAATTGTTTATGTCCAAATAACAATTTTTTAACTTTTAGCTCACGCAAATCAACACAAAAATGAAACGTTACGTGCTTTGCACGTGTACATCTACTAGTATATAATATAAATGAAATGCAAGAATGATCACATCAACTTCATTTATTTATTTATTTTTGAAAATAAGTATAAATTTCTTATGAAAGAAATACAAAATTATTATTATTATTTTTTGAATATAAACACAAAATTAATTAATTTCTGAAAAATGTAAGTTAACAATAATTTGAACAATTTCTATCCTTAGAAATTTTTTTGGTAGTGGTGGTTTTGAAGGAACATTTATATATATATATATATTTTTTGAGAATGTGCGTTTGAAAAAAAAAGTGATAAGTAATAAGTTCTGATGAGTATAAATTTTATTCATACCCGAGCCTTCACAAACCTCAAGCCCGAGCTCTTTGACAAAACATAATCTCTCAAGCAAATGTGTAACCCCGATAACCATCATGAACCCGAGGAGGCCCTCAACCCCGACCACATAAATATCACCATATATTATATCTTCTATCCCCGAGGAAGACCTCAACCTCGACCACCATAAACCCAAGGATGACCTCGAGCCCGAACACATGAATATTATCTCATATTACATCTTGATACCCGAGGAGGACCTCAACCCCGACAATCATTTATATCCCGAGTATATCGTTTGTCCTCATCCCCGAGCACTTGAATATTTAGCCACATCACATCATTGTACCCCCGAGCAACATATGAACCTCGAGGCCGGGCACTTAACATTATACCATACACCATATTGAGTACAACCCCGATCACACTCAAAATGTCAGTGGTAAAAACATTGTCCCGACCACTCATAATACCCCCGAGGATAGAATACCCCGAGTACATATATCTCACCAAAAAGGTGCATGATATGCTCGGGGTACATGATGCTCGGGTCATGCCTCTCATTGATCGGGTATGACTTGATCTGACACGTGGAGTATACAACCTCCTAATCCAAATAGAATTTATCTTCCATTAGAACCCTATCTGGGACTTATAACCTTATCCCTAAAAATTAGGAAGATGATTCTCAAAAGGACTCATGTCTAGTTTCAAGCACTTTAGTCCTACAAGGATTCAATTACATACAGCTATAAATACTCGTCTCTCAATCACAATTCAGGTACACAATTATATCTACAATTTATAGCATATTGCATAAATTTTCTCCTTCCTCTTTACTGACTTAAGCATCGGAGGGGCGACGATGACACACCTCCTTGCCTTTATTGCAGGTATTCGGAGATCCAGTTCGTGCTAGTTTATTGCTCAAGTTCGGAATATTCCAGGTGCGATTTTTAGCATCATCAAGTTCCATAAAAAATTGTTGTTGAAAATAAATTTGAAAAAAAAGTAAAAAAAAAAAAAAATATATATATATATATATAGTTACAAAAAAGCTCTTAATGAGGTGTGACGAGTGACATTAAACAAAATGATAAGTTCTTAAATGTATAATACGATATCCACTTAATTGAAATTATCATTTAACGCCACATAAAGATGATTCATAATGTTTGCATATAACATCACTTTATTTTTACATATTAACAATTTTAGCATATATTTGGGCCGATTTTCAGTTCACATCCCAATTTTTCTGGTCGAGCCATTGGTGTCTAGTTTATATAACATTGGTAAAGACTAAAGAGAAGGTCTAAGGAGAAAGACTAAGAGCAACTCCAGTCATGGTTTATACTAAATTCAATTAATGATTTAGAACTTCAAAAGTACCAAATTGCTCTTCAATGAAGGGATGTAAACGAGATGTTAAATAACTTTTCAGTTAAAATTGTATATTTTGATGTAAATTTACATCCAATTTTGCATTTGACATAGCCCACTGTATGTGCACTTTCTGGACGGCGTTATATATTCACATATATAAATTTTTAAATTCAGATTTATACCATATAAAGGGATATACTTTTAAATTCAGATTTATACCATATAAAGGGATATACGACGATAAATTGGGACCTTTTTTTTATTAGTTTTTAATTTCTTAGCCAAATTTTTAAAAATTTTAGATAGATTTGTTCGTAATTTACATATAAATAAATATTGCCTAAAATATAATAAGTTTATAAATTTACGAGCAAGAATGTTCGTGCAAAATAAAAAAAGTAAGGAAATTTATAAAATTTAATTTACATCTATGATTGGAACAAAATTTTGATTTAGATCCACTAAAATGTATATTGAAATGTAAAAGTGATTTTTGAGGAGGTATAATTTATACCACAATTAGAGTTGCTCTAACATATACAACATGATACAAAAACCAGAGCTTCGAATAACGAGACGAACATGCCAAGAAATTCAAGTATATAATACCCGCATCTACGTTCCTTAATGCAATAATTACAATTTATAAACTAATTTATAAACAACAAAATTTCTCGATCCATTTTTTAAACACACATTTTTTTCTACATTTTTTTACCACATATTTTATCTAAAAAACATAAATAAATCAATTTATAAAAAAAAAGAGCATTATAGTCTAAAGATCAAATATTCAGGCACCATGTCAACTAAATATTCTCAAAAAACAATCCAAAGATCAAAGCAGTGACAAGAACACCTCAGAGGTAAAAGAACTCCTGGATATATTATACTTTTTGAATTTACAAAGAAGCATGATCCAATGGTTTACACATCACATACCAAGAAAGTTGCCTTGGGCAGGTGATGCAAAACCAACTATACCGTTTTGGCTCAAACCATATGTAGTTACTTGAAACAAAAGCAAGATTCCAAATGATGATCCTGACTAGGTCACAAACAGGAATTTCATATCAGCCTCTGTTAGTTTAGCCAAAGCTTCTGAAGAGCCACCCACAGTCCTGGAATAGAACAACTATGAAAATGAGAAACAGAGCACAGGGATGAAAATTAACCCCCCTTTTGGGACAAAATTTGCGAGATATATGAATAGAATAAAAGATAAAAATGGCGGGTCATGGGAAGGAAGAAAATAAGTTGTCTAATTTTCCTTCATGAATGAAATAAAGCATGTTTGGCTAGGCTTAGCTTATAGTAGGAGAAGTTATGTTCAAGTTCAATTTACAAATAAAAAAATAAATAAAAAATGGATACACTGCTTTTTCTTATTTTTCTTACAATTTTGGTATATAAGTGTTACTTTTTCACTTATAGCATAGCAAAACATGCTCTTATCATGATTTCTTCTACTGACAATATCACAACTAGACATTGATTTAAATAAGGCATAGTTGGAGAGCGAATCAACGAAGTTAATATTGGAGTACCAATTCTCCATTTGTATCTTGAGATGCAGGAAACTTTTAACATAATCTTCAAATACCATTTGACTGCAGCTCGCAAGAGAGTCTAACTTACCCTTCAAATACTAATTCCTTCTTCTCCTGCAACTTCAAAATTCTCTCCTCGACTGTATTTTCAATGATAAACCTCACAATCCTATTAAAGAACAAAACAGATATTACTAAAAGCTTTAAGGGCTTATCAAATAATAATCAAAAAGAGATCAGAGAATGCAGAATTACCTGATTGGTTTGTATTGTCCTATTCGATGTATTCTATCCTGGGCTTGCCGTTCCACAGCAGGATTCCACCAAGGATCCATCAAGAAAACCTAGCAACGTCCAACAACGAAAGCACTAATCAAGTCAAGCAGTATATAAGCTAAAAGTGACAACGCATCAGAATCACAAACAGCACGTGCATTCCGTCAGACTTCTAAAAGTGTAAAATCATGTGAGATCGCGCATGGAAGAAATAGAATGGGAGGGGGTATTGAAACAATCTAAGGGAAAAGTGGGGGCTTATTTATTTCCTACTCTAGTTCTCTTGCAAATATAACTGAAGTTATACGATACTAAATGAATTAAGATGTAAATACAAAGGAAGAATAAATAAACATCTTAAACCATTGTGGCATTAGATATAACACACAGAACAGGTATTTAACCACAAAAAGAGGTCCATACATTCGATGCCACTGTAAGATTGAGTGCAACACCTCCTGCTTTCAAGCTCATAAGGAATATTCTGCAATCAGGATCCTCGGTAAATTTTTTGATGGCGGTATCTCTTGCTCCCAGGGACATAGACCCATCTAACTGAACACAGTTCACTCCTGACTGCAAAGAAACACATAAATCTAGTTCTCTCTTTTATAAAAAAGTGACAAAAAATCCCCAGCTAAGCCTTTGTTTGATAAACCGTTTATAAATACAATATTTCATTGGCCATTTTCTTGAAAAGTAAAAAATGATATGCGAGAATCTTTGACCAGCCGAAATTGTTGACTTTTAAAAAAGTGTCCAATAAGATGTTGCCACCTGGCCGTTTATAAACAATTTTTTTCCAAACAGAGGCTAAAACATGTTATACCTTGTCAAGGGAGTAATGTATGAGATCCAAAAAGGATGTGAATTGACTGAAGACAATTCCCTTTGCAGAACCATCCCTTTCAACCATGTTTCTGATTTCCTCTCTCTGAAATTAATTAATTAACTCAGAATGAGCAAATACAGAAGGATATACATTGAACACAAGAGAACTAACTAAAAAAAATGAAAAGCATAAAAGGAACTAGATGGAGCTTACAAACATTCCTCAGGAGTTTTTATGACAGTGACCTTTCTAAGTAAGACTACCTTAAATCATCTAGATAACTACTATTATTACTAAAATTTAATTCATCATGTCACCTTGAAGTCCTATCGTCTAATTTTTTTAAAGTTGGAGAAGTGGGATGGATAGGAGGGTAAATCTCCTCCAGAAACAGAAGGAATAACTAGTGCCTTTATTCCAGGCAAAATGACTGCAACTTTGATAGAAATACTTCCCTCGTATGCTGAGCAAAATTTCAGGAATGTACAAAATATAAAATCAGCAATCTGTAATCAGGCATAAGAGATCCTAGAAGCACGGAAGGGAGATTCACTTGATCTTGTAGAAGGTGTAAGTTGGTAGTGGGATGGAAAAGTTAAATGTATGCAATATGTAGCTAGCTAGTGAGACGTAGGGAGACCGAAAGAGAGACAAAAATCATCATGGCTTCATCCAGTTAGTGTCATGATATGTACTACGTAAAGCTCCTAAGTTCCTAACCAAGGATAAAACCTCCTCCGTCCATCAATAAGTAAAAGGAACTTCCGCTTTTATTTTTGTCTTCCTATTTGCAATTTTTTTTCCTTTTTCTTGTTTTTTGGGCTGGAGGTGGTGGGGTTTCAAACTTTACATACCAAAGCATCTATTTTGGTGCTTGTCTGGAAATCATTGAGCTGAATTCTATTCAAAATACTAGAGGGCCTGAACCCTCTAATGGTGGTTCTTGCATTCTGCTCCTTACTTTCCTTGTTGGCAGTGAAATCAACGGTAAGTGGCTTTGAACACAAAGGACAGGAGGCCTGTCCCTTGCTAGCAGAATAATCAATCAAACACGATTTGCAGAAGACATGTGCACAGGATGTCACCTGAAGCAATGACAAAACACTTATTGTAAAAGAGAAAAAAATAACAAAAAAATGTGATAAAGCAAGACAAGATCTCGTGATGGTCCAGGACTAAAGCAGACCAGCACCGAGATCAGAAATAAATTAATTGTAGTAAACCAATAAAATAACTAGACGGTAAACTACAGAAATACGTATAAAAATGATGCTCTATCATTTTCTCAATATATTTGTAATTCAGAGAAAACTTGATGACCTTTACCTAGAAAATGAGCAAAAGAGTCTAGGTCATCTCAAATAATTCCCATTAGAATTTAAGGTCATACTCATACATTGGAAGACTTGGCCCAGACAAAAAGATGTCAAAACAAGTTGTGCAATGCATACCCAGAATCTTCATACCAATTTCCACTCCCCAATATCAATGTTCGCGAGACGCACAAAAGGTTCAAAATTCAACCATCCAATAGAGAATTATCCAAAAGCGGGAGAATTATTGTTCACCATTGTCTATTTATTCAAATTAGAAATAAGCATCTCCAAAGGAAATTTGGAAGATTTTAAAGCAATAGATTACACACTGAGTATATTACTTCAGTCACATAATATTTTCCCTGGTTCTCTACCACATAGAAGGACCAAACATAACATACCAAATAGATTAACAACTTACAACAGGATCTTCTACAAGATCGTGACACAAGCTACATTGTTCACCGTTGCTAGTATCAACTGCTTTACCCTTTCTTTCCATTGCGGTAAGAGAATATTCCACAAGGTAAGGATGATCAACTGCCTGTCATAGTAAGAGAGATCAATCAGACATCGGCACATGAAAACAAGCAAGTGTTTGATTCGCGGAACCTCAACAAATTTAGCCAGATACCAATCCAAAAGAAGCTGGGTAAAAATACTAATCGTATCAAAATTTAGCTAATGCTAGTATTGCTACAATGCTACTTACTTCAACAAGACAAACTACATAAGCCGTCACAACAAGTTCAAATATGCAGCTCTTTTGAAAACAATCATTATAAAGAGAGTAAAATTAACATCATTCCTAATCTGGTCAGCATTTCCAAGTCAAATATCAACAAATGTGCAGAAATAAAACCATGTGCAGAAATCAATATTTTACCAGGTGAGGAACAATCATTTTCAAAATGCACAAGCAGAGAAAAATTATGGCATTAATCAACAAGGGAATGAGATTTGACTGTATATATGGACCAAAGATTTAAATTAAACCAAAAGTACAAATACGATATAATTTTATATGTTTTGTCGAAGATGATACTGTTAACACGAACAAAATAGGCAGTATTTCCATCACAATAAGACAGGATTTTAATAAGATATGTTCGGAATTACTCACTATATCATCTCCTGGTAGATAGTATGTGAAAGAACTGAGGTTAAGAAGAGATATTTTAAATCAATGGACATCATGTGGGCATCTAATAATTTGTAGGTGATCAGTACATTTTTACGTCATCTTAAGACAGGCCGTGGGTTTGGGATATAACAGGTCGGCCCATCCTGATAATATAGTCGGCCTACTTGCCCGATCTATCGTTGCCCGGTCTCGTTAAGTTATCAAATATGTTTGTTCTTATGTCGATATATATGCCCGGGCTTTCCTTCTAACTGTGCCCGACCTCATTAGAACCTCATTCACGATATGTTATATGGTCGGCCTATCCTGGCCACATTACGCCTAGAAGCCCAACACAAACGGGACTCTAAGTATTCTTCGTTTATGGGCCTTATCAATGGGCCACCTTCTTGGGCCCCCCAAAGAAGAAACATAACCAACAAGGAAACCTCCTGAAAAGGGGAAAATCAATTCTAGTGATGATAGAACTCTCCCTAAAAGGTAAGTTTATATCAAAATGACTCCTTTAACTAAAAAAGGCTATGGACTTTTCAGCCCTATAAATACAGTTCCTTTGATAACGAATTATTCATTCATTATTCTTTACGTTTTTCCAGTTATACATTATTTCTCTACTTTTCTCCAGAATACTAATTCTCACACCGGAGAGGCGACGGGGAGAATCCTCCTCGCCTTTTTTGCAGATCATTCAAGGGGAATTCAATCATCTTTTCCAATGATCAAGCAACTTTAGATCTTGTCACGTCAAGATTAGGATTTTTTACAGCACCAATAAGAATAACAACTCCTGAATACTAATAACAGAATTACACATTAGTTTTCCTATAATTATACAGTAAGCTTCTAGACAATTGGTATTCATAACAATTTATTCTTCTAGAAGCAAAACACTTGATGAATAACCATCCATAGTTGCAGAATTATACTTGTCAAGACAGCAAAAATTCTAAAGAAATAAAATTTGCAAACACGGATAATTGTGTGTTTAACACCCCTTCTCGTCTTGTAACAAACATGAACTCTAGGAATGCATTTAACAATATATTACAGTAAAAAATTATCAAGATTGCAATAGAGCAGCAGAACCATAACCTGTCTTAGGCGCGTTAGAAGATCAAATATGTGGGCATAGTTATTCATCACAGTCCCTGCCTCAACAAATCTGCAGATAGAAAATTATATTTTGATAAACAAGAAAGAACCTTAGAAACAATAAAATTCTTACTTTATAAGCAAAAAGTCGAAACTTCTAATGTTAAAATGGTAATTTACTACAGATGAAGAAAAATGAAAAGGTAAAATGAATTCACAGCACACTTCATAATCAAGTGGTGATATACAATTAAGCATCATAGCAAATACATAAAAACATACAGCATATGAAGGCCTCAATTTTTAATCCCTAAAAGGAAACAAAATATAAGCCAATAACTCAGGAAGACTCAGTAGGCGAGGTCAACACATCAGCCATACAAGACTTTGAAACTTCAAGAGAGCATCTTTCATTACAAGCAACTTAGAAGCTGGAAGCAGCAATAATCATCGACAAAATTAACTTGAAAAAGGACGAAACATGCAACATAAACCACTCATTTGCTAATTTGAGTTATTTAAAAGAAGCAGTACTGAGCTGCAAACCAGAGACTGCCTAAAAAGTCAACCATCAAAACTCCAATTAAACAAATCAAAAGAACAAAGATGAATAATAGATGACATACGTATTAAACTGTGCCCGGCTCTCATTGTACATTGCTGTATAATAATCATCTTCTCTAATATCCAGAGAGTGCCGCCTCAAGTTAACCTGAATTACAATTAAGAGATCAACTAAATAGAATAAACTTCCAAACAAATGAATTATACTAGCCTCAGAAACATACAATTCGAGGAGGAAGTGCAAGATCAGCAGCCCTGCCCTTTTTAGTACGTCTCAATAATATGCTTTTCAAAATTTTGTGCTTCAACAAAATCATAGCATCCTTACCAGGCCCAGAATTTCCATAATTCTGTATTGGTGTTGAAACATACTGAAAAAAAAGGGATATTACAGCCTCACTCAGCACACCATGTACACTAAAAATAAATGGAAAACAGAAAAGTAGCAAGTATAGAATTAGCAACTCACTCTGTTCCACCAGCAGAAGTGTCGTACAGCTTTATGAGGACAGTAGGAGCATTCTGCCGAGGTACTGTACTCATAAACAAGGTTCAAAAATAAATCATTGGTGATGAAATATTCTAAGGCATGGAATAAAGTAAATCAAATAATTTAAGGTCTCAAGGTTACTAAAGTTAAAAGTCTCCATTGGTGCTTTGAACGTTACAAATCAATCAACTTGACAGGTAGAGTCTGATGTATAGCAGTGCATAACAAAATAACACGAGTCAGTAAAATGGAGGATCTTGAAGTCATGTTAAAATTCACTCTAAGACAACATGGAATAACTCGTTTGTTGCATAAAGGGGAAAAAATATCACTGTTACAATTTCATCGAGCATGAAATATAGAAAGATGACACATTAAATATTTAATAGAAGGCTACATTTACCAAAACTATTTCTTTTTCCACATACAGCAAGGAACAAGAAATAAAGAGTGCATACAGCACAAGTCCCAGCTGCGAGGAGCTAGCAAACAATATTACTCTTTGCACAACATAATTATAAATTCTCCAGCAAATTACTGCATTTTTGGATTTATTGGGAGGCATACAAACAAACGTCAAACAATCCAACTTCGTACCCCCCCCCCTTTTTTTTTTGATGGATCCAACTTCATACTTGTACAAGCAGGTCTGTTGTTTCATTCTCCGGAGACCTTTTTTTTCCTATTTCTCTTTGGGTTTGGGGTCTGGGGGATGGAGAATGGGTGTTCACGGGGGTTAGAGTGAATGGTTTATTTTAGCCAGTACAAACAGAAATGCTTCAACTTGTACCTATAATCTAGTGAACGGCAATCACAGTCCTTGCAGAAGTAATAAGAGTAAGGAACTATCTGCAGAAAGCGAACCTGCGTGAATGCAAAGTATCTTTTATGAGATCTAAATATAAAATTGCATGACCAAACTAATCTACCGTCAGAATAACTTACAAGTGAGTAGAGCTCTCCAACACGATTCTGGAGGGGTGTGCCACTTAAAGCCCACTTATATGAAGATTGCAAAGCAAGAACTGCTCTGGTTGTATTACTGCGTCTGTCTTTTATATAATGAGCCTGTGTCAGAAAATACAGTCAGTCAATGATAAAGCTTTAGACTGGCGTATTTTAAAGAGGGCAGAAAAGGACTGGAAGAGACAAAAACTCGTTCAAAAGCGTAATATGCAGAATGAGAAAAAAGAGTACAGCCACTGATGTAGACTTGTTAGAAAAAATAATAATAATAACACCACAGGACCTGGGTGGGGGGGGGGGGGAGCACTCAACAACAATAAATATAAATTTTAAGATTAAAGGACCATGAAGATGAACTAGGAGATTCAACTTATAGATGGTTCACTAGCACAGCAGACTCCACAAGCATCCTAACGCATGGCATCCAATCACCAATTCTGCTATTTCTACATGCTGGATCATTTGTGTGTCTACGAAATAGGTCAATAGTGTGCTTTACATTAAAGGCACTTCACATTGTGACTCGTAGATGATCGCCATATATAGTCCATTAAGATTTAATGAAAAAACAAAATGCAGGGAAAATTAATATTTATATTCCTAAATGCTACACTTAATAGGTTCAAGCCTCTACCACAAGGATACAATGCATAATGGAAAAACCCAGAAGACACTAGCATAAAACTCTTTACCACCAATACTCCTAACAAATTTATATTAATTTTGCAACTCAGAGCAAATCCATAACAAGCAAGGGAAAAGTAGGAGTTGATAGCTGAGGCATCCAACATGAAGTTAAGGGGCAGTGAAATGAAAGTACCCAATGATAGAGAATTCAAGGGATCCATTCAGTGATTTTAAATAAATAATATGAAAATTAAATGAATAAAGGAATCTTTCGAATATAACAAGTTCCCAGAAGAAATAAATCTACAATTACACTATGAATCCCACAAGAAATAAGTCTACAATTACACTACGTGGTATTGTTTCACGTTTGATCCTATTTAAAAGTATAAACCGTAAGGGACTCTTGGAATTAAAATATAAAAATGGACATATTTAAGAACCAACAAAACTAATAGCTCACCTCATCCAAAATGATACGATTCCATTCCACAGAGTGTAATACAGATTTGCCTATAGGCAAGAATTGTCCAGATGGAACTGAAGTTTCAATTAAACCACCATTTCCCATGTCCTTCTCGCCATCATTATACTTCTTACCTTTCTTAGGATTTCTCTTCTTAGTTTCTACCACAGAGTCAGATGTTTTCTTCTGCTTGTAATCCTTCCTCTTCTGCTTCGACTGCTTATCAGTCCTTTCAGCACCAGGTCCACAAAAATATTTCAAGTGAATTTTCAACTTGTGATCATAGAATAGTTTTCCACACCACTGGCATTTTTCTTTGGGTGGCATCAAATACTTCCTGTAATCAGCCTCCACAATCGAATATGTCGTTATAACAAAATCATACTCAGAAAACTGATAAATATTCCTTTCTCTGTTGGCTCCATGATAAACAAGAACCTTTGTGCTTCCTTTCAAAGTGAAACGTTCTATCTCACTTACCCATTGCATCACAGCCACCACAGGACATATAACAAGTGATCCTTTAATTATTGGGAATTTCGTGGAGGAGGAGGTAGAAGACGAAGGTAATTCATTCCCAAAAGCTGCTCGGCTGATTTCTCGTTTAGCGAGAACAAGTGATATTGCCTGGATGGTCTTTCCCATCCCCATCTCGTCTGCAAGAATGCCTCCTCTGACAGTAGATTCTTCTTGCTTCAAAGACCAAGCTAACCATTCTTTCTGGTATCTCAGTAGCGACATTATCAATTCAGATGGAGGATCAACAGTTTCAGCTACCATGTCATTCTGATTGCTCAAGTCAATGTCTTTTGCCAAATTTTCATCAACCCACCTCTCATTCTCTTGTTCCAATACTTCCCACATTAATATAGGTCTATCCTCTTTCTTCTTCTTACCCTTCTTCTTTCTGTCACCCATTGCTTCACGCGTCTCTTCAACAATTCCTGAAAAATCAACCAACCTAATCCCCTCAACATCTTCCAGAATAATCCTATCAATATCTCTTTCTCCCTCTACTTCTATGCCACCATTCTCTACTTCATGGCTCTGTTCTCCACCCTTCTTCGACGAGCCTCTTTTCCTCCTCTTCGAAACACTATGCATAAAATCATCATCACCAATTTCCATTACAGCCTCTTCTTCTGGGTCATCATTACTTAGTACATTATAATCGGCATCCAAATCTATCATATCAGGACCATCATCAGAGACATCTATGTACTCGGGATTCAAGTTCCCTGCTATCACTTCCACATTCAAATTTATTACTCAACAAGATAACTAATATACACACGAATAAGCATATAAATTAAATAAATATACAGATAAAAACTAGTCTGAATGTCTGATGATAAATTAATAAAAATAACTATAAAAAGACACATTTTTTTATGACAAGGGGCAAATAAGGCTACAAAGAGAAAAAGAAGAAATAAAAAGGAATAATACCTTTGGAAGAAGAAGCGCCATCACCACGAGGACGAAGCTTCATTGTTGATATGAAGTCAAACAGGAAGAAAACAATAAAATTAGGGTTTTTCCTTGTGCAGAAAAAAGGAAGTTTGAGAGAGCATCAAGAATTTGTCTCTCTCGAAATACTAGTTTCAGATACAGAGATAATAGAAACGTATCGAAGAAAATAGGAAATATTGAATTAGAGATCCCTAATCTATTGCATGTATATCAAAGAAATCTCTAACTTTTTTTTTTCCCCTTAATATTTAGGTTGACGGCGCCGTCCTCAATCCGTTAAAGATTTACCATCATCATCCTCACCTCGATCTCGTTTACACGAGGAGGGGGCGAGGCGGGACGGAAATGTCCATAATCCCCTTTACATCCCCGTTTATTATTATATATATAATTTTGTCAATTAATGCCTTTTTTATAATGGTTATCTAAATGGTAACGGGGTGGGGATGCCAAGGAATGTCAATCCCCGCCCTCCCCCCCCCCCACCTCGTCAGATTATTATCCTCGTTCCCACCTCGTCCCTGTCTAAACGGGGATGGGGCAAGGCGGGGATGCTCATAATCCCCGTTTACATCCCTATTTATTATTATGCCCCTGTTTGGTAGAAATTAAAATCTAGATTTTAATCTAAGTCAAAGTCAACAATCAATCTAAACCACAGATTTCGTGGGACCTACAACTTTTCAACCACACATCTTATCAACTTTTATCAAAATCTACTAAAAATCTAATTTTAATCTCCACCAAACAGGGGCTATATATATAATTTTGTTAATGAATGTCTATTTATAGTAGTTACCTAATGTCTTATACAAATTCATTTCTTAAAATATGATTATTTTACAAAATTTTCATTTAATATCTCTAAAGAATGATTAACATTAATAAAAAAATTTATAATAACTTTTATAGAGTAATATAAGTTTAATTATGTTAATAAGTATGTTTAGAGATAATGAGATGAGATTTGAGAGCGAGAAATGAAGAGTAGTATATAGTTATTTGAGCGTCAGATGGTTCGTGACACTTTTAATTTGTTTGAATTTTTTTTTAATTAAACTTATTAACCGATGATGGTTTCTGGGCGAGTCTGGGGCGGGTATGGGGATTTGATAGCAATCCTCATCCCAGCCCATTTCCGATCAAATATATTTTTTCAACCCCTTCATTATCAGAGATTTTCCACTCCGTTCGAGGGCGGGTCCCCATCGGGGTTGGAGATTCCCCTACATTGTCATCCCTAATTTCAATATCATATCAATTTTACTCGCATATCTTTAATTATGATGACATCCAATTCCAACTTTTCAGTTATGATTTCTTTAACCTTCTTCATATCAAATAGAAGTCAGAACTCAATCAAAACAAAGGATAGCACGTTAAATTTTTCCACGGGAATAATACTTTACATGCCAAACGAAGTGGTAGACAACTAATGATTTTAAATGGCATCAATCAAAGTATAAAGTCCACATATCACACTCTATTAGTCACCTTTTTTGTCCAACATTGCATATTTTATCTCTAAATTGATTGTTAAGTTTATTATTATATCATATAAATATCCATCTAATGGTCTTTAAAAGTTTCTCTTTGGTCATTTTTTCCTAAATCCCGCATAATTATTGATGACCCAAATTTCATTAATGAATTGTGTAAATGAAAAAAATATCATGAATGGATGAGCACGGAAGGGGATAAGACAATGGACTATGATGGGTCTAAAAAGAGGTAGTGAGACGATTGAGATGATAATTTAGAGGGGTGGGCTTGCAAAAAATCTAGACGGGGTGCATGTGTTGGACTTACATGTTACGATATATAAAGAATGGTGACGTAAATTCATGAAAAAAAAGTTAGAGGACTTAATATTTAGGTCATAGTCGAGGACCTTCAATGCAATTTTTGTCTGAAAATAATTTTGCGGCAAGAAGTGGGGAACTGGGAATTGTTAATGCAGATTGCAGAGTCGCGAAAAGATAGACGGCAAATGACAATTATATCATAATTCTTTTTTTTTTTTTTTTTTTTTTTTTTTAAAGACACGAGAAAGAGGACAAAAATCCACCTATCTATTTTTATTTTTTTTAACCACATCACACAAGACAAGAGTAAAAGATTTTTTAATTCTGAAAAAATAAAATCCTAACTATATGAAAATACTATATATACACACACACTACTATAAAGCATCATCAATGACATCAATTGAGTTTTTCTTTTTTCCACATTTTCTATTTTATTTATCTATTATTTTTTTAAGTTACACTTTAGTCCTTATTCTTTTAAATTCAAGACATTTTTATCTTTCATAAGTTCCTAAAATTTGCCATTTAGAGCATGTTAGGTAATGTGAAAAGTTAAAGTTTTTGTGATTTTTTTTTTTTTATAAATGTGTGGTTTTAAAATATTTAAAAAGTAAAAACCTGTGAATTTGATTAAGAATAGATGATTGCAATTGAATTTGAAACGGGCTCTTAGTCATAAAATTTTCCAATTGTCAATTTTATCATTTAGTCATCGAACTTTTCAAATGTCAATTGTATCTCCCTAAAATCACGAATTTTATATAATTATTACTTCAGCACTTATAATATTCATTTTTTATCGTCCCCAGTTTGTCCTTTTTTCTTTTTCTTTATTTCATTCGTTTAGTTATTTCTGAAAGTTAGAAAAAGTTGTAATAGTAATAATATTTTAATATCAATGCGAAGATTTCGCACGTTACTTACTATATTATTTTCAATTACTAAATCGTAGAAAAATTATAGCCATTTCGAATTATCCCTTAACAATGTATTTCATCTTTCAATGATTTTTTTTTTTTTCATTTTGGTTGACTTTGTGGATTCAAATGAGGTCGCAATAGCAAGATCTTCATATCAATATGAAACTCTCATATAGTATTTTATCACATTATTTTCGAATTATAGAACCGTCAATTTTGGCCAGAATTATAGGCATTTAAAATGGTCCTGTAACAATTTTTTTTTTTTTTTTTCACGTTTTTTCTTTTGTCTCAATTTTGACATATGCACTATAAACAAAAGTAGATCTTTAATAAACCACTTCGACAAGCTTATAAAAAACTACAAAATTATATTTTCAAGATCATATAACGACTTTCAAAATATGAGGAATGCAAATCTAAAAATAATCGCTCAACTTTTAAAATTTTTATAATTATTGGTACTTAAAAATCTATTTTTCAATTTCCTTTTACGTGTTAACTTTCGCCCAATTTTCAAAATCATGCATGCTTTAGACAAAAAAATCTAGTTTATAATGTGTTCAAATTTCACATCTCCCTATTTTGTCATTTTTTATTTTTTAAATTTCCTTTTATTGATTAATTTTGCGGGCTCAAATAAAATCGTAATAGCAATATCTTGATATCAATATGAATCTCTCACAATACTTTATCACATTATTTCCGAATTATTGAATTGTCAACTACATATATCTTCTAATCTAACTCTTTATCGTATATAATTTAACTCTTTTAACATAGCTACATTTATCTAGCGTGTGTTTGAGACTCCTTATTTTAATAGTGGATTTTTGAAAATTATGTGGTTAAAAATTATGATTTTTTTAAAAATTTATATGTAAATTATTTATTAGTAAAATGTGTTTTTGAAAATTAATTTTGAAAAAATGAATTATTGAATAATGAGTGTCAAACAGGGGCCTAATTTATCTAACTATGTTGCAGCCAATTCTCAATTTTCACGTTGTTGTCAAGATAATGGAAATGGAGATTGGAGATGGATGAATTTTTCGCAAGAACAGTAAGGTTGTCAGTCCATTTCATATTTTTATTGTTTTGTAAGATTTTATATGTTTTCGACGGGGTGTAAGTGGTTCGATTTTATCGATTTTGACAGATTTTGAAACTAAACCGTTTCAATTGGTTTGAGAAAAACTCAAACCTAAACCAAACCATTTAAAACGGTTTGAGAACAGTTTGGGAAAAACTCAAACCTAAACCTAACGATTTTGTCCGAGTTTAAATCGCCTATTTCATCGTACATTTTTTGCGTATCTACTTTTATGTCATTAGTTTATTGATTTCGATATATTTGTATACATTATTGACAATAAATCTAAACAAACTAAATAAATCTATTATAAATTAAAATACTAACTAAATCAAAACAAAATCACGGTAAAATTACAATATCATGATTTTGTCAATATTTTAAAACTAAGATTTTACAAATAAAAGTTACGACACAATACAATACAAGTATATAAGGCCAAAAAAATAACATGATGTCTAATAAGACCTCCGTGATCATCATATCTAGAAAAAAGAAGTTTATTGATTAGATAGAGAGTATAACCCGTTACAATAAAAAAAATGTTTATTGATTAGATAGAGAGTACATAATCAATACAACAACTACATAAGCTTATCGTTGTCTGTTATTACGGACTCAAACTATTCATCGAATATATTGAGATGGAGATTATTGAATTTATTTAAATTTTGAAGTATAGTAATTGTCTAGTTGGGTAATAAATGTAATAGAAATTAACAAAATACCCATATAACTATTGAATTTGACATATTAGCTGAATTTTAGAAAAATTTTCATTTTTTATTTTTATATATTTTTTCGTCGGTCCGGATTGATTTCAAACCGCAATTAAAAATTTCAAATCTAAACCAAACCATTCTTGACCAATTTGGTTCGGTTCAAAACCATTTCGTTGATGGGTCCGCGTGACGCCAATCTGACGGTTTCTAAAATGTAGTTTCCGTTCGATTGTGATAAATGTTATATCAACGTTTATTTTATACACTTATATCCTTGAATATGTCATAATGTGATTCTATCTAAGTATTATTAATGCATTTTATGGTTTATATTGTATAGGATCACAAAGGAAGAGAAAAGAAGGAAAAAGGACCAAAATGCGATCAAAATGAAGTTTGGGGACTTAGGTGCAAATATATTTACGGCCGCAAGAAAAGGTGTTACGGCCGTAAGAAAATAAGGTTACGGTCGTGAAAGTGTCGTGAAGCAAGTTGAAAATAAGCAGAAACCACTTTACGGCCGTAAAGGAAAAGTTACGGCCGTAACTCCAATTTAAGGAAATATGCAGAAACTCAATTACGGCCGTAAAAGGAATGTTACGGTCGTAAATCTTCAAGTAAAAAATTTCATTTTTTTCAATTCTTTCCATAATTTTGGATTTCTTGCTCCCAAAGCTAGGGCACGAAATTGAGGCTATAAATAGGGAAGTTCATGACAAGAAAAGGGGATTATTATTGCTTTGAAGGAGGACGGCTTGCTTGAAGATTTTGAAGAAGAATTCAGAGATTCGAGAAGGTGAATCAAGACAGAGAAATATAGAATTCCTCATGACTATACTCGGCTAAGCTTCCATACCTAGTTCGAAGGGGAAGTTGTATTTTATATCAATTTGTTATTGCTTTTCCAAACTAGTAACGTAGTTCTAAGTCCTTTATTTTGATTTGTTGGATTCTTATGCGTTTTAATTCAATCAATACAATTATTTATTTGATTAAGGCCTTATCAATTAATTTGTTGTGTTGAGATTTGCTATTTTGAATGATTGGATCCGTAATTGTCTTTTTATTCAAATCATAGTAGCAATTGGAAATTTAATATTTTCATAAAGAATTCCAACTTGGGTTAATTGTCACGAGCTTGTGTGATTGATAATCTAAATCATCCTAATTCTACTCAACCAATATATAGTTGTTGTCTTAAATCTAAAGAGCTTGTTTTAGGTTATTCAATGGCTAATATTTGATTAGAGAGCTTATTCTAATTAAATGCAATAAAGGGAGAATCGGAATAGTTAGAGCTTCTTTTTTTTTTTTTTTTTTTTAATCCAACCCCTTCTGGTATATGCCATGAAAGCAGTGTTTTTTTTTTTTTTAACCACAAGTGTGGCTTATTTTATATCAAAAAATGCGAAAAACATATGAAAGGAGGGGGGCAAAGACCTGACCTCCAGCAAAAGTAAAGTACGACAATGTAAATAATAAGTGGAACAGAGAGCAGTAAAAACAGTGAAGAATAAATGTGATCATGGGCATTATCGGGGGTGGACCCTCATGTGTGATGTCATGGACCTGGTCATATGTCTGGTCTTGTACTCGTCCGGATCATAGTAATCCGTGTAAAGCTCTGTGTACTCTGGGTCACTACCTGTAGAAGGATGACGTGTAGGTCGTGGAGCGTCTCTAGTGGCAAGAGGATCACCCACCCATGGACCATGGATAGGGCGGAATGCAGGTGCCTCTGATCTCAAGGAAGGGCCCATGTGTGATGTGGCTGTGTCAGTGACTGAGGGGATCAAACCCATCCCATCAATGTCTCCCTGGATCTGAGCCTTCATCTTATCCTGTCTCGGGGGAGGATCAGGAGTAGATGAAGGTGTGGAAGTCTGAGTACAAGGGGGGATGACAGGTGGGGGCTGTCCAAAGAGCTTGATAACCAGACGGGTGATAAATCAAATAGGAAATTTGAACACGCATTACTTGGAAAGTGATAACATTGCGATAGAATACAACTGAACCTGAGAACTAGGGTTTGCAACCAATTGACTTTTATTTTATCTAATTTACGTTTTCACTTTATTTTCACGTTATTTACAATTCTTGAACTTGAAAACCCCCCATCTATTCTAATTGACAAAGCACTATTTTAGTTCCCGTTCCTCGTGGGATCGACTCCTACTTCCGCTATTACAATCAAACCTGTTAATTTGCGAGTAAGATATTTAATTATTATTTTGGTGCATTGCGACACGCATCAAATTTTTGGCGCCGTTGCCGGGGAACGGTTAACCAATTTAGTGTTTAATCAATTAGAATTTTATTTTTCTGCATTTATTTTATTTTTATTTTATTTTCTATTTTATTTCTATAATTTTTCAAAAAAAAAAAAAAAAAATTCAATTTTAAAATTTCATTTAATTATTATTTGTGCTTCTTTGCTTATATGCTTAAAACTCGGTCAACTAATTGTGAATTTTTTTATTTTGACCCAGAAATTGAGATGACTTTTCGACAGCAGAGAAGAGCAGCGCGACAAATGGCAGCTAACAATAGGACTCTCAAGCAACTGGCTACCCCCGATGTGGCTCAACAACCCTTATGTATCACGTTTCCAACAGTGGAAGAAGGAAAAACCTTCGAGCTTAAGTCTGGACTCATCCACTTATTACCAACCTTTCGAGGGAACCCCGACGAAGATCCGTATAGGCACCTAAAGGAGTTCCACGTGGTTTGCGACAGTATGAGACCCACGGGCATTACCGAGGAACAAATAAAAATGAGAGCCTTCCCATTTTCATTGAAGGATGCCGCCACTGACTGGCTCTATTATCTGCCATCGGGAACGGTTACTACTTGGAGCGACATGAAAAGGCTATTCTTGGAAAAATACTTCCCTGCATCGAGGGCCGGTACCATCCGAAAAGAAATATGTGGGGTGCGCCAGAACAACAATGAAACATTATATGAATACTGGGAGCGCTTCAAGAAGCTCATTTCGAGCTGTCCCCATCATCAGATTAGTGAACAGCTGTTGGTTCAATATTTTTATGAGGGTCTTGCACCAATGGACAGAAGTATGATAGACGCCGCAAGCGGAGGTGCACTAATGGACAAGACACCAGAGCAAGCACGAGCTTTAATATCCAACATGGCGGAAAATACTCAGCAATTCAACTCGAGTAGGGATTCCCAAGTCCGCCGAGTCAACGAGGTAAGTAGTTCTAATGTTGAAGGTCAATTATATGAACTAACAAATCTTGTCAAGCAACTTTCTGTAGGGAATTCGAAACAAGCCAAGGCCTGTGGGATTTGTTCGAACTTGGGACATCCAACGAATACCTGTCCGGTACTGCAAGAAGAAAACAATGAACAGGTAAATGCTGCTGGAGGTTTCCCTTTCCAAAGGCAACAATACAACCCATACTCGAATACGTACAACCCTGGGTGGAGGGATCACCCCAACCTGAGCTACAGAAATAACAAACCCCCGGGTTTTACTTCAAACAAGCCACAAGGACAATTCCAGCAGCAAGGGATTTTCCAACCACAGGGGCAATATCAACAAAAGTCTCAAAATTCAGGTATGTCTCTTGAGGATATGGTTAAGACATTGGCAACTAACACAATGCAATTCCAACAGGATACCAAGTCAAGCATACAAAACCTGGAAAATCAAATGAGCCAAATGGCCACTGCCATAAATAGGTTGGAATCACAATCCGGTGGTAAATTGTCATCTCAACCCGAGATAAATCCTAAAAACGTGAGTGCCATGACTCTCCGAAGTGGAAAAGATATTGAGGGCCCGAAATTGGAACCGGCTGCACCCAAAATGGAGGGAGATGAAAAGGAAGGAGTCGGGAAAAGAAACGACGCTTCGCAAAAACCTGAGGTAAATATTGACCCCCAATTAAATGTTAAACTAACACCTCCACCTTTTCCTAGCAGGTTAGCAAAATCGAACAAGGAGAGCAAAGAAAAGGAGATGCTGGAGATGTTCAGAAAGGTTGAAATAAATATCCCGCTACTAGATGCCATAAAGCAAGTCCCCCGGTATGCAAAATTTTTAAAGGATTTATGCACTAGAAAACGGAAACTGGTGGGAAACGAGAAGGTAAGAATGGAGGAAAGCGTTTCGGCCTTATTTCAAAGGAAATTGCCTCAAAAGGGTAAGGATCCCGGTATGTTCACTGTGCCATGTCAAATAGGTAACACCAAGGTAAATCATGCACTAATAGATTTAGGAGCATCCATTAATGTCATGCCTAGATCCACTTACATTGCTTTAAATCTTATCAAAATGACTAAAACAGATGTTATCATCTAACTAGCCGACCGTTCCAATGCATATCCAGACGGGGTAGTCGAGGACGTCTTAGTGCAAGTAGGGGGGTTGGTGTTTCCGGCAGACTTTTACATATTATATATGAATGATGATCACTCCCCAAATTCTACCTCTATACTGCTAGGAAGACCATTTTTGTGGACCTCCCAAACCATTATTGATGTAAGGAAAGGGGTGTTGACTATGGAATTCAACAGGGAAGTAGTGCAATTTAATATCTACGATGCCATGAAACACCCAAATGATGTATGTGCTGTTTATTCTATTAATGACATTACCCCTGCTGTGCAGAAAATTTTCGAGTTAAATTGCAGGGACGAGCTAGAAACAGCTATCGTGGAGTCGCTAAGGCAAGATGATGACAGCGACATGGGTATAAGCAAGGAATTACATGATGGAATTACTGCACTTGATTCACTGAGACCTACACCACGCAGGTACACCGTAAAAACAATTCAACTGACAGACTATCCTAACAAATTGTTACCTTCTATCTTGCAGGCCCCAGTGGTGGAAATGAAATCTCTCCCCGCCCAGCTGAAGTATGTGTTTCTTGGTGATGAAGAATCGCTTCCCGTAATTGTTTCATCCAACCTCACCAATATGGAAGAAGACAAACTTGTTCGGGTCCTTCGGGAGCACAAGGAGGCGATTGGTTGGACCATCTCGGATATCAAAGGAATCAGCCC
Source organism: Ligustrum vulgare (assembly GCA_963555705.1). NCBI lineage: Eukaryota > Viridiplantae > Streptophyta > Magnoliopsida > Lamiales > Oleaceae > Ligustrum > Ligustrum vulgare. The sequence continues at coordinate 5,782,513 of OY743187.1, forward strand.
GTCAATTTGCATGCATCGAATATTGCTTGAGGAAGGTGCCCAACCATCGAGGCAAGCCCAGCGAAGGTTAAACCCGGCAATGATGGACGTGGTGAAGAAGGAAATTTTGAAACTGCTAGGAGCAGGGATGATTTACCCAATCTCAGACAGCAAGTGGATCAGTCCAGTCCAAGTGGTGCCAAAGAAATCCGGAGTAACGGTGGTGGAAAACAAAGATGGAGAACTTGTACCAACTAGGGTCCAAACTGGATACCGGGTATGCATCGACTACAGAAAGGTAAACGCTGACACTCGTAAGGATCATTTTCCCTTTCCCTTCATGGATCAAATGTTATAGAAATTAGCTGGTCATTCCCATTATTGTTTTCTAGATGGTTTCTCCGGATATTTTCAAATTGCCATAACTCTAGAAGATCAGGAGAAAACCACTTTCACTTGTCCATTTGGCACGTTTGCATATAGACGCATGCCCTTCGGTTTGTGTAATGCTCCTGCAACGTTTCAACGTTGTATGATGAACATTTTTTCTGAATACATAGTGTGACGACCCGAATTCTCGACCATTCGAGTGCCACTAAAAGTGACTCATATGGAACCCATAACAATCTTGTGAGATTGATTTCATAGCAATAATCCAAACATTTTCATAAAAACATAAGATATACTTACTTGTCATAAAAACATACTTACTTTTCATAAAAACATAAGGTGTATTTACCTTTCATAAAAACATACTTACTTTTCATAAAAACATAAGGTGTATTTACCTTTCATAAAAACATACTTACTTTTCATAAAAACATAAGATATACTTACCTTTTAAAAGATTAAAATGAAGTGTAGTAGTAAATGGACCAAAACTATCTTGACCACCTTGAATTTCTCTTACTTGTGGATTTTGTCAAGAGATTGGAAATAAGTGTATATGTGTAGAGTTGTGTGTAAAAGAGATGGGTTTAAATAGATGTATAAAGTTGGCATATTGTAAACATAATCATTAAATTCTATTAATTTTAACACATCCTTTTCATAAAGTAAAGCACCATTCATATACTTTTCCATATTTATACAAATAATATGCTCTTCATGATTATATATAATGGAGTCTATCAATCATTCATATATTTTTCCATATTTATACAAATATTATGCTCTTCATGATTATATATAATGGAGTATATAAATCATTCATATACTTTTCCATTTTTATACAAATATTATGCTCTTCATGATTACATATAATGGAGTCTTATCAATCATTCATATACTTTTTCATATTTATACAAATATTATGCTCTTCATGATTATATATAATGGAGTATATAAATCATTCATATACTTTTCCATATTTATACAAATATTATGCTCTTCATGATTATATATAATGGAGTATATAAATCATTCATATACTTTTCCATATTTATACAAATATTATGCTCTTCATGATTATATATAATGGAATATATAAATCATTCATATACTTTTCCATTTTTTATACAAATATTATGCTCTTCATGATTACATATAATGGAACCTCTCATGCTTGCATATATTTTCTTAATTTAAATAATAAAAGTAATTTTTGTATAAATAAATATTGGGATAACATTGAATTAAGTATTTGGACTTAATATACTTTAAATCAAGAAAATGGAGATATTTTTAGAAATTCGGAATTTAATTTAAAATCGAACGATCTCGATTATTTCTTGACTTGGCTATACGAATACGTCGTGGCGTTAACTTAATAAAAATGGGTGAAATAGTAGCGACACGATTTTCTATTAAAATAATTATTAATCGCGTAAAAATTCTTGGTCGCTACAAACTTACCCCCTTAAAATAATTTCGTCCTCGAAATTAATCTTACTTGATCTTATGATTTCTGAACACTTAATCAGAATCTCTTCTTCTTCTTCTTATGTAGCATCATCGCTACCATATTTAACCCAACCATATTTAACCCACTGGACTTTGACTAAATGCATCAATTTGTTTTCTTAAGACATGGACTTTTCTATCAATAATAGACATATGTCTACTCATAAATTCTTCTGAATCAAAATGAAAATTCCCAATCGTATGTGATATTTCATCATATCTTGTAGTATTCATGTAACTTGTCATTTATCATCGTATCATGTGACCTCAAATATTCGTATTAATATCTCTAAAATTTCAATAAATCTTTACTAACATATCATACCATAATAATTTGTCATTTCTTCTTATCACCAAATATCCCAAAATAATTAAAACGATTACCTGAATATTCTCTATGTAATATACCCAAACATGTTATTCACATATCAACATAATCATCAGTTTATCTTTCCAATATTTGTAACCCAAAATTTCTGCAAAATTTAATAAACAAATATCTCCCAAATAATTAAAATTCTTAACTCAAATATCATAACATTTCCCGTAAGGTATTCCTTTCACTTGCACAAACTTATTAATCCTGATTCAATACAGTCCTTATTTCACTTTCACGTATCCCCGTATTATTTCTATACCTTGATTATTATATCAAAATATCAGTACCCAAAATCCAAGAAAATATTCCATATCTCAAATCCCGTCATCATCAAATCTTCCTTTTATCAAGAAAGTAAACGGCGTATAAACTCTTGTTCCCTCTTTTCCATTATTCTATTCCGCGCTTTCTTGCTGGAATCAATATCACGCGGATTCCCTCTGATTCTTAATGCTTTTAAATAGTTCATGCTGGGAAGAGGTTAGATCCATCAAAAACATGGATATCATTCTTACAAACATTCGCAAGTATTATTCCAGTCTTCCAATGAATGATCTGAGGAAAATTTATCGAACAAGACTCGAAAGATTGAGGTTGCTGATGGCTTTATAGCCCTACCCGGAGGTTTTGGTACCTTAGAAGAAATCTTTAACATTACCTCGTGGGCTCAACTAGGTCTCCATACTAAGCCTATTGGGCTTCTGAATGTTAACAATTTCTTTGATGGTTTGTTAACCTTTCTTGATTATGCTGTGGAACAGGGATTCATCTCTCCATTTTCCAGAAGGCTTCTTATTTCTGCTCCTACTATTGATGAACTACTGGATAAGCTGCAGTCATATATCTCAATACAAGATCCAGCAGGGGTTAAGATAGATTGGTCGCAAGGAAGGGGAATCAAGCGAAAATGGAGTCCGGTTAATGTAAACTTAACTTTATGAATCTTAGAATAGGTGGGGGTAGAGTACGGAGTATTCTTACTCTCGAGACACCACTCTAATTTCCTAGGATTTTCCTTAATGTTTAAATCTTGTGTGTACCTCAAAGGTTCCAGGTGGTAGATTACGGAGTATTCTTACTCTCGAAACACACCTTTTTGAAGGTTTCTTTATTTCCTCAAAAGGTCAGAGGTGGTAGGATACGGCTACTCCGGAAACACATCTCTCAATTTGAGGAATTTCCCATGTTGCTTTCTTTTGCTTTTGCGTGTTTTCATGTATTTCCTTTCTAGGGTGACTCTTGTGTGTTCTCCTTATGAGAAAATAATAATATCTCTGTTATCATCTACTAAATCTCGTTTGTGATGTAAATGAACTTGTATGTCTAACTTCAATTCTCTTAGTGATTGCATACCATACTATGCTCTTAACTCCAAACGATAAAATTCTAGGCAGAGTTTTCCTTTGAAATTTGGACTTATCCAAATCGTAAGCATACTTCATAACTCACAATAATAACTAATTGTACATTTGATCACAATTTCATCAAACTTCAATATCATCATAAATATTCCAGAAAATCAATTCATAATTCCTCAACATAGAAATTTCAAATCATAATTTCTAATATCACCATATCAAGTCCTTATTTCTCAATAATTAAGAGCCTAAACTTTAAATCTCCAACTTCATAATTCTTCTCATAAAAATCTCAATAAAATCATATCACTTATAATCTCAACATCTCATCATAACTTCATAAAACTGACTTTCTATTTCTCGTTTAATCTAAACGATGAATAATTCGAAAATATTATCTAGTCCTTTCTGTTGACTTCTCATACTTAGTGCCATGTCTAAAATCAATTATGCAAAGTCCATTTAGGGCTCATCATTTCTAAACTCAAGGACAACAATTATTTTGAAAATCATTCTTAAGTCATATTATTCCCATTATGCTCAACACCCGTTCTCTTTCTTTCTTTCCGAATTTTTTTTTTCAGAATTGAAACTTGAAGAGTGGTACCAATAATCATCCACAGTTTTTCCTTGCTTTTAAGCAAAGGTAGTGATAAAGGGATAAATTATTGAACCGAAAATTGAAACTTGAAGAGGAAGTACTAATAACCATCCACAGTTTTTCCCTTGTTTTTACACAAAGGTAGTGATAAAGGGATAAATTATTGTACAATTCATTATCAATTTTGTTTGTTTAATATATTATTCTATATATTTTGGGCCAAAGTTACAACCCAACTTAATTTCTAATTGAGTCAATCTTACTAAGCTTAATATGAACCAAAATTCATATCAATATCCTCTATGTCTCATGATTCTACATTAAAATGAATAAATTAAAATTTAGGCTTCTATCAATTCATATCATACTCAACATGTATATTTCACTTAAAGATTCATAACATATGAATATTTCATACTTAACATGTCTTAATAAAATCGTAAATGACTTGCAAAGCATATAACATACCTGGTTCGATGAGTCAATACGTGGAGAGTGACATAGTAGAGTGATGAGTTAAAATATTTTAAAAAAAAATTATTATTAATCATTTCGCATCTTTACATAAGATTGGGCCTAATTAACCCAAATAAAAATTTATCGTCAAATCTTATTTTCCTTTAGTCCCCGAACTTCTAGAAATTTATCAAAGACATCAATATAAACATCATATCACTAACTAATTATATTCCATAAAATTTTCAGGACATTACAAACTCCCTTGATTAAAATGAATTTTGTCCTTGAAATTCGCACATCAAATTTCATCATACTTTTCAAAATCATAACCATACTTGACATGTGAAAATTCAATTTTTTTTTTTAAATGAATAGTGATTTCGTTCACTGTTCATCATGAATAGCACGTCGTTTTACTGTTCACGTGAATAGTGTTTTTTTTTTTTTTTTTTTAAGAAATAAAATTTCAAAAATCTACAGAATCGTTTTTAAAACTCTTGGCTCTGATACCAACTGTGACGACCCGAATTCTCGACCATTCGAGTGCCACTAAAAGTGACTCATATCATATTATCGAGACTTAAATAGAAATGTAAAATTATTCAAAAGAATAATTTGAATCCCATAATTTTATCTGTGAATAAAAATAGAACATAATTTTCTTACATAAAGTTCAACATAATTATCTCATCAATCTTAACCACTTTTGCCACTTCCATGTTGACCGCCTCGAACCTTCAATTATCTGAAAATGGTAAATATCGTGGAGTGAGATTTATAAAATCCCAGTAAGTATACCAAGCATAAATTTTCTTTTGAAAGCATATGGATCATTTTCATCATAACATAGGATAGGATCGAAATACTCATAAACATAGGGAGACACAAGAATTTTACCGAACTTAAATGGCAAGAATTCTTATGTGTAGCGCTACTAAACTCCGGTCCCCTTAGCATAATCATAAACATATCATATGGAACCCATAACAATCTTGTGAGATTGATTTCATAGCAATAATCCAAACATTTTCATAAAAACATAAGATATACTTACTTGTCATAAAAACATACTTACTTTTCATAAAAACATAAGGTGTATTTACCTTTCATAAAAACATACTTACTTTTCATAAAAACATAAGATATACTTACTTGTCATAAAAACATACTTACTTTTCATAAAAACATAAGGTGTATTTACCTTTCATAAAAACATACTTACTTTTCATAAAAACATAAGATATACTTACTTGTCATAAAAACATACTTACTTTTCATAAAAACATAAGGTGTATTTACCTTTCATAAAAACATACTTACTTTTCATAAAAACATAAGGTGTATTTACCTTTCATAAAAACATACTTACTTTTCATAAAAACATAAGATATACTTACTTGTCATAAAAACATACTTACTTTTCATAAAAACATAAGGTGTATTTACCTTTCATAAAAACATACTTACTTTTCATAAAAACATAAGATATACTTACTTGTCATAAAAACATACTTACTTTTCATAAAAACATAAGGTGTATTTACCTTTCATAACAACATACTTAATTTTCATAAAAACAAAAGATATACTTACTTGTCATAAAAACATACTTACTTTTCATAAAAACATACTTACTTTTCATAAAAACATAAGGTGTATTTACCTTTCATAAAAACATACTTACTTTTCATAAAAACATAAGATATACTTACCTTTTAAAAGATTAAAATGAAGTGTAGTAGTAAATGGACCAAAAGGGTAAGAATGGAGGAAAGCGTTTCGGCCTTATTTCAAAGGAAATTGCCTCAAAAGGGTAAGGATCCCGGTATGTTCACTGTGCCATGTCAAATAGGTAACACCAAGGTAAATCATGCACTAATAGATTTAGGAGCATCCATTAATGTCATGCCTAGATCCACTTACATTGCTTTAAATCTTATCAAAATGACTAAAACAGATGTTATCATCTAACTAGCCGACCGTTCCAATGCATATCCAGACGGGGTAGTCGAGGACGTCTTAGTGCAAGTAGGGGGGTTGGTGTTTCCGGCAGACTTTTACATATTATATATGAATGATAATCACTCCCCAAATTCTACCTCTATACTGCTAGGAAGACCATTTTTGTGGACCTCCCAAACCATTATTGATGTAAGGAAAGGGGTGTTGACTATGGAATTCAACAGGGAAGTAGTGCAATTTAATATCTACGATGCCATGAAACACCCAAATGATGTATGTGCTGTTTATTCTATTAATGACATTACCCCTGCTGTGCAGAAAATTTTCGAGTTAAATTGCAGGGACGAGCTAGAAACAGCTATCGTGGAGTCGCTAAGGCAAGATGATGACAGCGACGTGGGTATAAGCAAGGAATTACATGATGGAATTACTGCACTTGATTCACTGGGACCTACACCACGCAGGTACACCGTAAAAACAATTCAACTGACAGACTATCCTAACAAATTGTTACCTTCTATCTTGCAGGCCCCAGTGGTGGAAATGAAATCTCTCCCCGCCCAGCTGAAGTATGTGTTTCTTGGTGATGAAGAATCGCTTCCCGTAATTGTTTCATCCAACCTCACCAATATGGAAGAAGACAAACTTGTTCGGGTCCTTCGGGAGCACAAGGAGGCGATTGGTTGGACCATCTCGGATATCAAAGGAATCAGCCCGTCAATTTGCATGCATCGAATATTGCTTGAGGAAGGTGCCCAACCATCGAGGCAAGCCCAGCGAAGGTTAAACCCGGCAATGATGGACGTGGTGAAGAAGGAAATTTTGAAACTGCTAGGAGCAGGGATGATTTACCCAATCTCAGACAGCAAGTGGATCAGTCCAGTCCAAGTGGTGCCAAAGAAATCCGGAGTAACGGTGGTGGAAAACAAAGATGGAGAACTTGTACCAACTAGGGTCCAAACTGGATACCGGGTATGCATCGACTACAGAAAGGTAAACGCTGACACTCGTAAGGATCATTTTCCCTTTCCCTTCATGGATCAAATGTTATAGAAATTAGCTGGTCATTCCCATTATTGTTTTCTAGATGGTTTCTCCGGATATTTTCAAATTGCCATAACTCTAGAAGATCAGGAGAAAACCACTTTCACTTGTCCATTTGGCACGTTTGCATATAGACGCATGCCCTTCGGTTTGTGTAATGCTCCTGCAACGTTTCAACGTTGTATGATGAACATTTTTTCTGAATACATAGGACATATTATAGAAGTGTTTATGGACGATTTTAGCGTGTGGGGCGATTCATTTGACACATGTTTGGACAATCTATCATTAATTTTGAAACGTTGCATTGACACTAACCTAGTTTTAAATTGGGAAAAATGCCATTTTATGGTAGATAAGGGAATTGTGTTAGGTCATGTAGTGTCGGAAAAGGGAATAGAAGTTGATAAGGCTAAGGTGGACATCATATCTGCATTACCTTACCCTGCCAATGTGCGGGATATACGATCTTTTCTTGGGCATGCAGGTTTCTATCGCTGGTTCATCAAGGACTTTTCCAAAATTGCATCACCATTGTGCAATCTGTTGCAAAATGATGTCCCATTTAATTTCACCGAGCTATGCAAAAAAGCCTTTGGCCAACTAAAGGAGCGGCTAACTACGCCCCCGATCATTCAACCACCCAACTGGGATCTTCCATTCGAAATAATGTGTGATGCCAGTGATTATGCAGTGGGAGCAGTTCTAGGGCAACGGGTTGGGAGAGCAGCCCATGTGATTTCCTATGCCTCCCGAACCCTGAATCAGGCTCAAGCCAACTATACCATTACTGAAAAGGAGCTTCTATCTGTGGTATTTGCTTTAGAAAAATTTCGTCCTTATTTATTGGGTACTAAAGTGATTATTTTTACAGATCATGCAGCTTTACGACACTTATTTGTTAAAAAGGATGCGAAGCCTAGAATCATCCGCTGGATACTTCTATTACAAGAATTTAACTTGGAAATAAAAGATAAGGCGGGGTCCGAAAATGTAGTTGCCGACCATCTTAGCCGGGTAGTGAAGCCCGAGGACAACCTACCTCTGCGTGAAACCTTCCCAGACGAGGGTTTATTTGCCATCGAAGCAAACCCCCCATGGTATGCTGATTTGGTAAATTACATTACTACTAAACTAATTCCTACTGGTTTTTCGCAGGCACAAAAGCATAAGATGAGAAGCGATGCTAAATACTACATTTGGGATGACCCGTACCTGTGGAAGAGATGTCCCGACCAAATCATTAGAAGGTGCATGCCGGAATCAGAACATAAATCCATCCTTACCTTTTGCCATTCTTATGCATGCAGTGGCCATTTTGGACCGAGAAGGACGGCACAAAAGGTATTGGAGAGTGGGTTCATTTGGCCGACCCTTTTCAAGGATGCATACATTTTCTGTAAGTCTTGTGACAATTGCCAAAGAACAGGTAACTTATCCCAACGAGATCAAATGCCTCAAAACCCCATTATTGTCTGTGAGATTTTTGATGTTTGGGGCATTGATTTTATGGGACCCTTTCCCCCGTCGTTTGGTTATAATTACATCCTTTTAGCTGTCGATTATGTTTCGAAATGGGTGGAGGCAAAGGCCACCCGTAATAATGACGCTAAAGTGGTTGCATATTTTGTAAAAATTGTCATTTTTAGTAGGTTTGGAATACCCCGAGCTATGATCAGTGACAAAGGCACGCATTTTTGCAACCGAACCATTGAAGCCTTGTTACGGAAATATAGAGTGATGCACCGGGTATCAACCGCGTATCACCCCCAAACTAGCGGACAGGCTGAAATTTCCAATCGGGAGGTGAAGTCCATCCTAGAGAAAACAATTCGACCAGACCGGAAGGATTGGAGCATTCGCCTCGATGATGCTTTATGGGCTTACAGAACCGCTTACAAGACACCAATTGGTATGTCTCCTTACCGATTGGTATTTGGGAAGTCGTGCCACCTACCGGTGGAACTTGAGCATAGAGAGAGCTTATTGGGCCATCAAGCAATGCAATATGGATTGGGGGGCAGTAGGAGACCATAGGAAGCTTCAATTGCAGGAATTGGATGAAATACAGAATGAGGCTTATGAGATTGCAATGATCTACAAAGATCAAACTAAAGCATTCCATGATCAACGCATTTCTTGAAAGAGCTTTTGTGAGGGCCAAAAAGTGCTACTATTTCAATCCCGGCTCAAATTACACCCAGGTAAGCTTCGTTCTCGCTGGGTAGGTCCATTTGTTGTTACTAATGTTTCTCCTCATGGTGCAGTCGATATTAGGAGCTTGCGCACGGATAAACAGTTCAAGGTCAATGGGCACCGCCTCAAACCATATTATGAGGGATTCCAAACTGAAAACTTGGAAGTAATCGCCCTGGAACCCGCTAACAAGGAGCACTAGTCCCGCGCGGACTCGGTCGAGCCAACGACAGTAAACAAAGGCGCTGCTCGGGAGGCAACCCGAGAGGGGAGTTTCTTTATCTCTTCGACTTTTTATTTTCGTAATTTCATTTTTGGTTAATTTTAGTTTACTTCGTCATTTCATACACACAAAAAAAATAATAATAAATAAAATAAAATAAAATTTCAGAGGCAGCCTTACGGCCGTAAGACAAAACCTTACGGCCGTATCTCACTTTTTAATTTTTATCCAGAAACCACCTTACGGCCGTAAGCCACATCTTTACGGCCGTAATTGATTTTTTTTTTTTTTCACAATCTTCAGAGGTCTGTTTACGGCCGTAATCCACCTATTTACGGCCGTAAACCCAGCGGTTTCACAAAAAAAAAAAAATTATAAATAATAACAAGGCAACTTCCATTTCAATCAAATCATTTCCCATCTTCTCGCGCAATCTCTTCCAACCCACAATCATAATTTCAAGGATTCTCCTTTGTATCGCATATCAATTCCATTTTCTCCTTCGCAAGAATTTAAGATGCTGAAACTGATGCAGGCCTTCCAGACTCAGCTGAATGGTATGCTGGAAGATCAGCAACTCATGCTGGAAGAGCAGAGAGCCCTTCGGGAGGAGATTCGACAACTGCGGAAACCCCGGAACGATCAATCGCCACATTAGTCCGAGGGAGTTTTCTTTTCTTTTCCCCCTTTATTGTTTTACTTTTCAATGAGGACATTGTATTGTCTAAGTGTGAGGGGGGGGATTGAATTGACTATAAGCTTATTGTTTTCTTTCTGTAATCGAATCGTTATAATTCATTTTGAGCCAGCATCCTTTTTAGCTTTGTTCTCTACTTGTGTCACATATTTATGCACTTAGGCACTTTGATAGGAAGCAACCCACTTTTGGTGCAATTTTTTGAAAAATCATTGCATAATTGGATATAAATTGAGCACATAGAGATGATCTCGCCCAAAACTGCAAAATAGGTTGAGAATAAAAAAAAAAAAATTTGTCAAATATCTACAACCTAATCAACCCAACCTACAATAGACAGATTACCCTTTCATATATAACCTTGAATGTCCCAATTATTATACCTTTGTGAGTAGTAATGGTTTGAATGCTCTTAACCGTTACCCTCGACCAATGGACTTAGATTGGAATGAAGATCAAGCAATGACCTATAACTCATAATTGGATGGGGGAGACACATGAAAACCATAATTTGTGAGCTTTTGAACCTAAGAGCTGTTTTTAATACTTATGAGTAGGGGTGGGCGTCGGTCGGGTTGGGTCGGTTTTTTGCCCAATCCGAACCCAACCCACCACGGTCGGGTTGATAAAAAATCAACCCAACCCAACCCAATTACGAATTCAAACCCAACCCAACCCAACCCACCAAATTTCGGTCGGGTTGGGTCGGGTTGGTCGGTTTGGGCTTTGGCCCAATTAGTAAAATTTTTGAAAAAAAAAAAAAACACTCAAGAATCTATCTTTAATTCAAAATCAATTATGTACACTACAATAACCAAAAATACAATAAATTGAACACTTGCTAATAAAATTAAAATATGTTCAATCAATATTTAAATAAGTCAAGTTTCATTACTTAAATAAAAAAAAAAAAAAAAAAAAAAAAAAAAAAAAAAAACGTCTTTTTTTTTGTTGGGTTGGGTTGGGTCGGGTTGTTCACCCAACCCGCAACCCGACCCAACCCGAAAATTTTAAAAAAAAAAAAACCCAACCCAACCCAATTTTCATGAAAAACCGACCCAAACCGATCGGGTTGGGTCGGTTTGGACGGGTTGATCGGGTTGGGTCGGTTTTTGCCCAGCCCTACTTATGAGCTTGTAATTCTTTGATGTGTGTCCTGCATGGTTGGGTTATGCTTGGATGTGCTTTCTTATGCATACCGTTGTAACTTCTTGATTCAAGTGCAAATTATAGCAAAGGCAATAGGTTAAGCCAAATTTGACTTGCTAAAAGAGCCTACCTTGCTACATGGACCATTAGAAGCCCGTTTGAGCCTTAGCCTTTCTTTGAAATTTTATGCCATGCTACAAGCCACAAATACCCTTTCTTTCGCATTGTCTCTGTTTTGAACCCATAAGAGAAGGGATTCGCAAGCTTTTGTTGATTGAGGATTGTGCTATGGTCTAAGTCTAAGAAGTTGAGATGATTATCTTGTGTTGGGAAATGGTTGTGTAATGGACTGAATTCAGGGGATTGTGGTTCTATCTTGTGCCAATTGATGACTGCGTAATGATTTGAAAAAAAAAAAGAGAAAAAGTTGCAGTCTATAATCGAAAAAAAAAATCGAAAGAGAAAAAGCAATGAAAAGGAAGTTAGTCATGAAAATTAGTAGTTGAGGATGTCAAACACTCAACTTGTGAAAAAAAAAAAGAGAAAAGAAAAGAAAAGAAGAGATTCAAGTTTGAACAAAGTTGGGTAGCGAGAAACAATGAAATTCATATTAAGGGGAAAAGGAAGTAATATCATTATGAATTGACTTGGTTTGCGAAGTTCCTTCTCGACTCAGCCTAAATATATCCTTTTATCCTACCTGACCCGAAGCCCCGTTACAACCAAATAAAGACATTCGCTTTGCACTTGTGTTATTGTTGGCTCCGGTTATGACAGTTAGGAAATCTGTGATATTAACTTATCCATGCAGAGAGCTGAGCGAAAATTCTAACCCTTATACACTTTGTGCGAAGAGAGAAATAGCTTGTGAGGGTGTTCAACCCATTACATATGCTTATGAGTGGTTTGAATTGCTTGGTCTAGGGTTGGTGGTATGAATGTGGTCGGGGGTACTGTGTTGACTGAATTCACATCATGAATAACTCGGTTTACGCAAATGAATTCCTCTAAAATTGGGCGAAACTATTTTTCTTGTAGCCACTCAATAATGGTTGGGAGGTGAGTGAACACGAGAGGTGAAAGGAAATAAACCATAACGAGCCATGATTGGGTTGAGAAATAAAGGGCGTTGCATCTCTAGCACACACTAACACAATCCGATCATGCAATGGAACATTCTTGATAAAGAAAAGTGGGTTGCAACCTCAAGTCTCTAAATTGAAATCTATTGTTTGAATCCTATTCTTATCCTTGCAAATCTTTGTTCGAGGACGAACAATGGTTCAAGTGTGGGGGGATTTGATAAGTGTTATATTAACGTTTATTTTATACACTTATATCCTTGAATATGCCATAATGTGATTCTATCTAAGTATTATTAATGCATTTTATATTTTATATTGTATAGGATCACAAAGGAAGAGAAAAGAAGGAAAAAGCCAAAAATGCGATCAAAATGAAGTTTGGGGACTTAGATGCAAATATATTTACGGCCGCAAGAAAAGGTGTTACAGCCGTAAGAAAATAAGGTTACGGTCGTGAAAGTGTTGTGAAGCAAGTTGAAAATAAGCAGAAACCACTTTACGGCCGTAAAGGAAAAGTTACGGCCGTAAATCAAAATGTTACGGTCGTAACTCCAATTTAAGGAAATATGCAGAAACTCAATTACGGCCGTAAAAGGAATGTTACGGCCGTAAATCTTCAAGTCAAAAATTTCCTTTTTTTTAATTCTTTCCATAATTTTGGATTTTTTGCTCCCAAAGCTAGGGCACGAAATTGAGGCTATAAATAGGGAAGTTCATGACAAGAAAAGGGGATTATTATTGCTTTGAAGGAGGACGGCTTGCTTGAAGATTTTGAAGAAGAATTCAGAGATTCGAGAAGGTGAATCAAGACAGAAATATAGAATTCCTCATGACTATGCTCGGCTAAGCTTCCATACTTAGTTCGAAGGGGAAATTGTATTTTATATCAATTTGTTATTGCTTTTCCAAACTTGTAACGTAGTTCTAAGTCCTTTATTTTGATTTGCTGAATTCTTATGCGTTTTAATTCAATCAATACAATTATTTATTTGATTAAGGCCTTATCAATTAATTTGTTGTGTTGAGATTTGCTATTTTGAATGATTGGATCCGTAATTGTCTTTTTATTCAAATCATAGTAGCAATTGAAAATTTAATATTTTCATAAAGAATTCCAACTTGGGTTAATTGTCACGAGCTTGTATGATTGATAATCTAAATCATCCTAATTCTCCTCAACCAATATAGTTGTTGTCTTAAATCTAAAGAGCTTGTTTTAGGTTATTCAATGACTAATATTTGATTAGAGAGCTTATTCTAATTAAATGCAATAAAGGGAGAATCGGAATAGTTAGAGCTTATTAACTATTTACGGGTGATAAATCAAATAGGAAATTTGAACACGCATTACTTGGAAAGTGATAACATTGCGATAGAATACAATTGAACCTGAGAACTAGGGTTTGCAACCAATTGACTTTTATTTTATCTAATTTACGTTTTCACTTTATTTTCACGTTATTTACAATTCTTGAACTTGAAAACCCCCTATCTATTCTAATTGACAAAGCACTATTTTAGTTCCCGTTCCTCGTGGGATCGACTCTTACTTCCGCTATTACAATCAAACATGTTAATTTGCGAGTAAGATATTTAATTATTATTTTGGTGCATTGCGACACGCATCAAATTGCTTACAGCCTTTTTTTGTGTCACATATGAATTCTAAATAACCGACTAGATTAAATAATGATTTATGGATGTTCTGATTTAAAACGGTTTTTTTAGTTAAGGTGTAATATATTGTTAGCATAACCCTCTTTTTTTTGTCTTTTTCTTCATCTTTGTAATCTTCTCACCTGTTGACGCTATTTTATACACAATTATTATCGCATTTCGTGCATCACACGGGCCACCACTAGTATCAATATGGAGGGTTATACTTTCTTTTAGAACTCCCATACATCAAATAGAAGTCTAGGAATGAAATCTCAACTCAAACGTTAAATGTTTTACCCGCAACGTGAAAATTACGTCTACTTATTGAATTATACTTTCACAAAAACGCATTCAAAATGATTAATTTATACAAGAAATATAAACCTCTAAATTATGTTGGTAAAAACTCTCAAATTCTTACTTCGTTACGAATTTTCTTTATCACTACAACGTTTCCTCTCAAGCACGCTTGTAGGAACTCTCAAGTTATTACGTTGTTGCGAATTTTCTCTCTCCTTTACTTCAACAATTTATAAAGGCGGATGGTCATTTCAAAATATGCAAACGATATAACATAAGCAAATGGAAAATTGCCAAATCTAATGAAATTTGATGGTTATAGAATTCACATAATCCACCATTACTCAAAGTCCAAACAGATATTTCAAATCATATATCCCAACAAAATAGCTACCATATGATATCACAGAACAAGAAAGTTTCCTCGAGCAGGTGATGCAAAACCCATTTAAGCAAGGTCTCAAGAACATACTCCCCTTCCAATTTAAAATCTAAGGACGAATCTCAAATCAGAGTCTCTTGATTTCATTTGGTTCTTTGAAGAGCCACCCACAGTCCTGAAATAGAGTAATAATGAATATGAGAACCCGGGCTAGGCGGTCATGAAAATTACACATTTCCTTTCAAGCACAAGATTTGAGGACTTACATGACAGAATGATATAATCAGAAGAAGAATAATCATAATCTAACTTACCCTTCAAACTGCTTTTTCTTCTCCTCCTGCAACTCCAAAATCCTCTCCTCTACTGTATTTTTTATGAGAAACCTCACAATCCTAGTAATGAACACAACACTTAGAGGGCTTACATGACAGAATAACATAATCAGAAGAAGATCAGAAAATGCGAAACCACCTGGTTGGTTTGTATTGTCCTATTCGATGTATTCTATCCTGCGCTTGCAGCTCGATAAAAGGATTCCAGCTAGGCTCCATCAAGAAAACCTAGACATGTCCAACAGATAAGCTAAAATCCATACAGATTATCAAAATCACTGATACTGAGTCCTTCATTTCAAACTTCTAAAAGTGAAATAAGCAGTTCTCTTGGTGTTAACCACAAACAAAGGAGTCCATACATTTGATGCCACAGTAAGATTGAGTCCAACACCTCCGACTTTGAAGGTCGTAAGGAGTATTCTGCAACAAGGGTCCTCTTTAAATTTTTTTATAGCAGGAGCTCTTGCGTTTTGGGGTGTATTCCCATCTACTTGCACACAGTTCACTTCTGACTGCAAAGAAACATATTACTCTAGTTTTCTCCTTGTTATTAAAGTAAAGACAGAACTCAACACACGTCTTACCATCTTAAGGGAGAAATGTATGAGATCCAGAAATGATGAGAATTCGCTGAAGACAATTCCCTTCGCGGAACCATCCCTTTCAAACATGTCACTGATTTCCTCCCTCTGATATTAGTTTAGATCAGAATGAGTAAATACCACAGACTAAAGAATGAGGAAAATTTATAAAGGCACCTTTTTTCCCATCTAGGAATATCTTAAGCCTTCAATCTAGATAACTACGCCTGTACTACTAAATTCCTCCTGTCATCTTGAAGACCTATTGACTATCTCTTTTGCTTGCTTGGAAGTGGAAGGAATCATTTTTCCCCTTTGTGTGTTTTTTCTCTGTGTAGGTGGGTGGTGTGGAGAAAGGGGGTTCAAGTTTAGCATACCAAAGCTTCTATTTTGGTGCTTGACCGAAATTTTTCAATTTTTAATCTACTCAAGATACTTTGCTTTTCTTTGCTTTGCTTCTTGCCAGTGAAATCAACGGTAAGTGATTTTGAACACAAAGGGCAGGAATTGGAAGGCAGTGTAGACAAACAAGATTTGCAGAAGACGTGTGCACACAATCTCACCTGAAACAATGACAAAATACATATTAAAAAAGAATAAAACGATAGAAGTTTCAAAAAAAACTGATGCAACACTAAAAGTGTATTCGAGGCAAAAATGAATTAAATTACAAGCTTTCTATGTCAAATTCTTGTAACACTATTTTTTTCTGAAAGCATCTAGGTAAGTTCAGAGAAAACTCAAAGATGACCATTACCCGGAAATTGAGCAACAAATATCTGAATATTTAAAGAAACTTAACTCTCCTTCAAAAATATGTTAAGCACAGGTTCATTGGCACATGATCCAAAAAGCAGAAGATTATAACCCGTTCTTTTTGCCGTTTTCGGCCCGTTTTTAGTTTTCGATTTTTGGAAATATCGAAAACGCGTTCACTTTGCCCATTTTCAGAAACGCGTTTTCCAAAACACAAAAAAAAAGTACAAAGGAAACTCAAAACGAGTTTATTGCGTTTTGGATATTTTGTGTTAAAAAGTCCATGTTAAGATTTTATTTTATTTATTTTATTTTTATTTATTTATTTTTTTTTTTTGTAAATGTGAGACACTTCTTTCACTTGAAGTTTTTATATTATTTTGACCATTATATATAGATCCATGTTAAGATTTTATTTTTTCTTTTTTTTGTAAATTTTATTTTTATCTTTTTATTTTGTAAATGAAAGACAGATCATTCACTTGAAATTCTTATGTTATTTTGCCATTATATATAGATCCATGTTAAGATTTATTTTTTTTTGTAAATTTTTTATATATATTTTTTTAAATGTGAGACACTTCCTTCACTTAAAATTCTTATGTTATTTTGCCATTATATATAGATCCATGCTAAGATTTTTTTTTTTTTTTGGGGTAAATGTGAGACACTCCCTTCACTTGAAGTTCTTATATTATTTTGCCATTATATATAAATTCATGTTAAGATTTTGTTGGTATATGTTGGATTTTGGTTTAGCTGAAACAATATTAATGATGAATTTATTGACATAGAGAACTAACTGATTTATTGACATTAAATTAATGTAATTCAACAAATCAACCATTTTTTACATATAAAATATCACAAAATAAATATATCAGAAAATTACAAAGTAAACGCATTTTTCAATTTTCTAAAATCACAAAGAGAACATGTTTTCAGCAATCCCAAAACAAACGACCAAAATCCAAAATTCAAAACAAAATTCAAAACTCAAAATTCAAAATCGAAACACAAAGAAAACAACCTCTTAATCTCTCATCATTGTCTATTCATTATTCAATGCTGAGTATGCACGTGAACATATGACATGAATAGACTCCCTTAGGTTATAAGAGTTGCTTTTTGGTCCTCTAAGGACAATTAGAATTAAGCATCTTCAAGGGAAGTTTTGTAGATTCTATAAAGAATAAATTACACCATAAGTAGATTACTTCCAGGCTCAGTACCAAAAATGATATACCAAATAATTGAATAAAGTAACAACTTACAACAAGATCTTCTACCAGGTTGCCACACAAGCCACATTGTTTGCCATTACCCTTGTCTTTGGTTGCAGCAGAAGAAAACATGAGCAGGTAAGGGTGGTTGGCTACCTGCAGTAGGTAACAAATGAAAGAACTCAAGTTAACAAGAGATATCTTTTAAATTACTGCATGATGTGTTGCCAACTAATTATTTTCAGGTTATTACAACTCTTAGATACTTATATTGGGTTTAAAAATCAGTTTTCTGTAATTTTACAGTGAGATTCTAGATCATAGTATTCCCAATCATTCAAAAATTATACAGATATTTATGCGCGCTTCAACATTCCTTCCAATCTCGTATAAATTAAGAACTCCAGGAATGCATTTAACAATATGTTACATGTAAAAATATCAAGATTTCCATGGATCAGAAGAACCCATAACCTTTCGTAGCTGCAATACAACATCAAATACTTGTTCGAAGACGATTCTATTCATTGGTACTTCGTCCTCAACTCTTCTGCAGATAGAAAAGTTTACTGTGTAACAATAAGAACGAACTAAAAATAATAATTTTCTCATACTATCAGGAAATAAAAATGCGAATCCCCAGTATTTACATTCAATTGAGCATACAAGCCATATAACTCAGCAGAAAAAAATACTTAACAGAATATGAAGGCTCGATTTTTAATGACAACAGAACAAAACCAAGTAACACAGCATACCAACCATATAAGACTTTTAAAAACCAGGTGAGCATCATTACATGTTGGATTGTTGGATTGAAAGTGTGAATGAGGAAATAGGAGTTGGGCCTTAATAAGTGGATCTTGGGCTATGGGATAGGATATAAGCCCAAATAGAACACTCCATTTCATGAAACATTGTTGCTTCAGATCTTCTTCTTCGTGGAAAGAACCCGTTCATTCAATACACCAGTTCATCTACAGATTCCACCCCTTCTTGAAGCATCTCCTACTTCTCTATAAATAGAGTACTCAAGTCTCCATTCTAATCATCCAAAAACATTTCAGAATTTATATTCCATTATCTCTGCAAATTTTTCTTCTTCTTCTCCTTCTTCTTCTTCTTCTTCGGTTCGTTTACAATTTCAAAATTCCGTTTGTGGGTTCTTGATAGAAATGGTGCTTTATGTATAAGAACGAAAAATGTTCTGTCCTGTGAGACAATTGCTAAGAGCCTTTCAGCACTAAAAGGAACAAATTTATCTTAAGGAAATCGTGTGAAGTCGCAAAGCTCGGGTTTATCAAATTTGTTCAAATTCAAAAGTTTATTTTCCATAATCTGTAAGTCTTCTAGACATTTTCTCGATCAATCACTTGTGCTCATATTTTTGGTTAGGAGGAGGAATAACAATCTTAAGACAAATTTTGCCTTTTCTTTTCTTTTCTTCTTCTTTTTTTTTTTTTTTAATTTTCTTTCTCCTACTTGATCATTCCCGTTTCTGATTCTAGCAAGCACACACATATATATAAATACATAAATATTCTTCATATTGACCTCTGCCTGCATATATATGTTAATGAATAATTAATTATCGAATCTGGTTCTTAATTTAAATTTGATATTAACCCCATTACTACATCAAATTCACCTTTCCACCTATTTGGTTTCTGATTATAAAATTCTATGGTTTCAGTTTGATAAGTTGTGCATGATTATAATTTTAATAATAATGGTTTACAAGTCAGTCTCACTATTGGTTGATAAGTGGTAGACCTTTTAATTGTTACATATACTTACTGCCTACATAAGAAATTTTGCATTAGCCTCGTAGATTCTGAAAATCTTTTATTACTCACTTCATTACTTTCTTGATTTGATTATAACTTACATAGAATTCTGTTTAGTAACTTAAATGGCATCAACAAGTACTACTACTCCGGCTCCTGTTACACATGGACCACACGGAGAGAAACCCGAAAAATTCGGTGGTGCGGACTTCAAGAGATGGCAACAAAAAATGCTATTCTATCTCACCGTTTTGAATTTGGAAAATATTCTCATACAAGATGCTCCGGTTGTTCTAGATGAGGAAAATCAAAAAGAGTCCATGATTGCATTGGATGCATGGAAGCATTCAGACTATAGAATTAGAGACGGATGGAATTTGTGGAATAAATTCATGTATTTCTCAATATATTCAATTGTACAAAACAGTCCTACTTATAATACAAAAAAATGTGAAGAAAGGAAAGAGATAAAAAAGGAAAAAATATACTATTCTAAAGTTAGAAGAATAAAATCTGCCTACAATCAATCTATCATATGGAGATCCTAAGATCTAGGTTCAAATGGATAACCGACCTCTGTCTGACTTGGTAGCACCTTGAAAAATAAATTTTCTAACCCATTCTTATGATAAGACGGTGCATAAATAGTGTTAGGATAAGCTAAGCTTTTAATAATTTCTAAAGGCATTAAGAAAAATGCATGAGTACGTGAGTATACTCAAAAGGTTATGAAATCACATATGTAAGTGTGAAGGGGCCGCTCCTGAGTGAATTTATTTATTTATTTTTTTTTTTGGCCAAGTTATCTAAAAACACTCATGAAACCAGGAGGTGTCTAAGGCCAAAATGGACACAAACATGAGAACGAACTTTGACTAGAGAAAGCATTATGTGGTTTCTATTGTCTCGGTTTACATAAATGGCTGATAGTTCCAGGCATCAATTCCACTGATCAATCAAGTGAATCCGATAGATTGTCACTATAGAAAGTTCCAAGTCTTTGACTATTTATCCTTATGCACGTTTTCTCAACTTAGAACTGAATTTTATTCTTTATCCAATTCTCATTCATGTGGGAGATTGTTGGATTGTTGGGTTGAAAGCGTGAATGAAGTAGGAGTTGGGCCTTAATAAGTGGATCTTGGGCTATGGGATATAAGCCCAAACAGAACACTCAATTTCATGAAACGTTGCTGCTTCTAATCTTCTTCTTCGTGGAAAGCACCTGTTCATTCAATACACCAGTTCACCAACAAATTTCACCCCTTCTTGAAACATCTCCTACTTCTCTATAAATTGAGTACTCAAGTCTCCATTCCAATCATCCAAAAACGTTCAGAATTTATATTCCAATATCTCTGCAATTTTTCTTCCTCGGTTCGGTTACAATTTTGAAGTCCCATTCATGGGTTTTTAATAGAGAGGGTGATTTTTCTATAAGAACGAAATTCGTTCTATCGTGGGAGACAATTGCTTGGAACCTTTCAACACTAGAGGGAGCAAATTTGTTTTAAGAAAATCACGTGAAGTCGCAAAGCTCGGGTTTATCAAATTTGTTCAAATTCAAAAGTTGAGTTTCCATAATCTGTAAGTCTTCTGGACTTTTTCTCGATCAATCATGTGTGCTCATATTTTCGGTTAGGAGGAGGAATAACATTAAATAGACCATTTTGCAAAAACATAAATAATCGTGGAAAAAATATAGCTTAAAAAACACAAAAATTGGTAAATGAACCCATCAGTAACTAAAAAGAGGCTCTAAGAACTTCATGGACAAATTAGAGAGAATCAAAATGGAAGAACCATTTCATAACAGTAGAAAGAACTGCAAATCTGAGATTGATAATTAATAAGATATAGTTGAAGGTACAAGAACAAAGGTGAATGATAGATGACATACCTATTTACTAGTGCCAGACACCGACTATATTTCGATGTATAATAACCTTCTTCAGTATTATCCAGTGTTTGCCATCTTTCAATAACCTAAATTACAATTAAGGAAAATCAACTAAGTAGAACAGACTTCTGAACAGATGTAAAAGTTAAACTTCAATTTTGTTGCTAAAAACATACAGTTTTAGGAGGAATTACAAAATCAGCTGCCCTGCTTTCTTTGGTACGTCTCAACATTATGCTTTTCAAAATTCTGTGTTTCAACAAAATCATAGCATCCCTACCAATCCCAGTATTTCCATGTGTATCTATTGGTGTAGAAATATACTGAAGGGAAAAAAAAAAAAAAAAGAGAAGAAGAAGAATAAGAATAAGAAGATATCACAGCCTCACTATCTCCATGCAATAACTAAACTAGAAAATAACTGGAAAACTGAAGAGTAACAATTATAGAATTAGCAACTCACTTTGTTCCACCAGAAAAAGTGCTGAAATGTATGAGGGCAGTGTGGACATTCTTTTGGGGCACTACACTCATATAGAAGGTAGCAAAAGAAAACAAAAAAAATCAAGGTCACTAAAATTGTTGCTCTTTGCACAAACAGTATTTCAATAACCCAACTTCGTATTTGTACTGTAGTCGTGTTGCTTCATTCCCCAGATATTCTTTTTCTTTTCTTTTTGGGTTTGGTGGGTGGGTTTACAGGAGTTAAGGGTAAGATTTATTTAAGAATTTAAAGGATCATGGAAATGCTTCAACTGTACCTATAATCTAGTGACTGGCAATTACAAATCCTGCATAAGTAATAACACCAAGGACGTATCTGCAGAAAGCGGACCTGCGCGGAAATATCTTTTGTTAGATTCAAATATAAAGTTTAGGCGTGAGCGTAGTTTCATATGGTTCTGATTTCCATGGAATTAAACCAAACCAAGAACCGATTGATTCTTTTTGTAAGAGTAGAACCTAACCGGAATTGAACCTCTGTTTTGTTCTGGTTCCATAAACTAAAATTTTCAAATTAAATGATTAATGCTAATATAAGTTGTATCACTATTTGACATACGTACAAAACGACAAAATAAGCATCATTCATCATTCAATAAAAAAAAAAAAGATAAGTTCAAATGTCATGATCTCAAACATCACCTACATTATTAAACTAACAAACATAGTTAGAATACAAAGATCAAGTTTCACACTCACACCACACAAATATCAAGTTTCACAGTTAAAAATCATGTTTGGTCCTAACGGTTTCGATACTTAGTTCTGAACCTTGGACCGGAACCGAATATTTCTTGATTTTTAGAATTAGGACCATTTAACATTTTGAAAGAATCAAACCGCTAGTTCCTATTCTTTTGCCCAATCCTATTAAAGTTGCATGACTAGTCTAATCTACTTGCACAATCACTTACAAGTGAGTAAAGATCTTTAACAGAATTCAGGATCGGTGTACCACTCAAAGCCCATTTGTATGAAGATTGTAAATCAAAAACAGCTCTGGCCGTGTTACTGCTGCTCCTCTTTATACAATGAGCCTGTGTAGGATAATACAGTCACTCAGAATGATTCACTAGTGAAGGGGTAGTGATATAGAAGTAGTTAATGATAGAGAAATTCAAGGGCTCAAAAGAAATAAATGTACGATTACAGTATGAATATCCTAATTAGAAGCATAATAGTAGAGTTCTTTGCAAGACAAGGGACTATCATGATTAAAATCTTAAAAGGGCTAATTTAAGAACAAAACAAACCTAATGGCTTACCTCATCTAAAATGATACGATCCCATTGTACAGTATGCAGTATAGAATAATCATGTCTCTGTTCCTTCTTGCCACTCTTCCTAGTATTGACTACAGAGTCAGATGTTTTCTTCTGCTTAGAATTTTTGGGCGGGATGAAACACCTGTAATCATACTCAAGAGTTGTATATGCAGTAATAACAAAATCATAGTCGGAAAACTGATAAACTCTCTTTTTCCTGTCGGTTCCCTCATAGAGAAGCACCCTCGTGCTTCCTTCCGAAGTGAAAAGATTAATCTCACTTACCCACTGTTTACAAACCGCCAAGGGACATATAACGAGAGTGGTTCTAATCAATGGAAAAACCTCGGGCAATGTGGGTGAAGATGAGGGTAATTCAGGCCCACGAATTGCTCTTTTCTTAAGAACAAGGGATATTGCCTGAACAGTCTTGCCCATCCCCATTTCATCTGCAAGAATTCCTCCTCGGTTAGGAGTTTCTTCTTGCTTTAAAGACCAAGCTAACCATTCTTTCTGGAACCTCAGTAGCGGCAATATCAAATCCGGTGAAGGCTCAACAATTTCACTCAACTTATCATTATGGTGGCTCAAATCAGCACCTTTTCCCAAATTTTCTGCAATCCATTTCTTCATCATTGGTTCCCATTCTTGCCACAATAATTTCGGTTTATCTTTTCCCTTCATTGTTAGTGTGAAGTAAAGACGGGAAGAAACTAAGAGATCAAGGGTTTTCTTCTTCGTTCCAAGTGTATAAATGGGGGAGAGGGCAAAATCAAAGGAAGAAAAATTGGTTGCTGGTGCAGATTTCTAATGCCAAACGCAAAATATAAGCGGGAAATCAGAAAGGGAAATTTGTTAGTTGAAGAAACGGAAACTGTTGCAGCGGAAATCTTCAAAACTTTTGATGCGTGCATCGTCTCCAACCCCATTCTTAAAACAGAGCATTAACATCCTCAGTCTTTCATTTTAGTAACACTCTAGTCCTTTGTTAACAATTTTATCCATGTAATGAGAGTAAAGAGGCTATAATTTATTAAAAAGAAATTTTTACCTTTATTTTAAAATAAAGATCAAGACAAGGAAAAAGGAAAATGAGAATCCTATTCCTCCATTGTTGTTAATACTTTCAGTGACGGATCCTGAAATTTTGTTCAGTTCGAGTCTACATCAATAAAAAAAAATTTAGCTAAGACGGATTTCAATAAAATAACTATATTTTTTTAGTCGCAATCTAAAAAATGCATAAAAGTCTAACTAAATTTTCTTTATCGTCGAATCTAGCACGGGTGACAGACCTAATCGTGAGGTAGATCCGCCCCTGAACACTTTCCTCTCCTAGGCCATAAAATTTCTTTTTAGAAGGGTAATAGTAATATTGTCTTTTTAATAAAATTTTATTTTATCTTGCTAATTAAAAAAAAAAGTAAAAGTATCCCATCAAGATCACTAAAATGAAAAATTAGGTACATATGCAACATGCAACGATGTTTTGGGAGTTCACTACACTTAGCCCATGTTTGATCTTGATTAAAATTTGATTTTAATTTCAAATCAAAGTCAACAATTAGTCCATATTTGATCGAGATTAATATCAGATTTTTGTAGATTTGATAGAATTTAATGAAAGGTATGGATAAAAAGTTATGGGTACTATAAAATACGTGGTTAATATGAATCCCTTGTTTGGTTTTCATTAAAAAAATTCATTTTTTCTACAGTGTTCAATCTCACTCATTCATTAAAAGTTAAGTCCACAATATTTGACTTTTCAACCAAATTTCAATTTTCCATTCTCTTAAAAAGCACTAATCATTTCAAAAAAAAAAAATTCTTTATAAACAATATCAAACACACTCTAATTGTCGAATTTAATCTAGATTATAATCATTACTAAACAGAGACTTAAGTTTAACCATATATTTTATGTGATCAACAATTTTTTCTCAATATATTTTATCAACATTTATCAAAATTTACTAAAAATCAATTTTAATTTATATTAAACACGTGCTTAATTAAGTATACGTAAAAGCGTATTCGAGAAGTTCGAGGTGCTTTTTATTTGAAAGATCGAATCTTAAAATTAAATATCAAGAAATTTTTAATTTTCATTATTTGATGATATGTAATTTCACACATAGTGATCATTATACGGTGATCACTAGTGTAGTTCCAAAATCCCACATCATTTCTTTTGCAGAAATAAATTGAACCCATTTCCGAAATACCCCCATTTTCAAATGGGAAATGCTACTTTGTCACCTTTTTTTGTCACCCTAGATGACTGAAACTTTGTGGACCGTTGATTTTAGAGTTGATATAATGTGTAAATAAAGAGATTGTTGTCATGTATGTAAGTGTAAAACTTTATGTCAAACTTTCGATTCCTCTAGCATGATTCATTTTCAAATACCCGTTGATCATAGCACACCAAGTAACATCATTTCTTTTCTCTTCCATCACATTGAAAAACTCTCTAGCCTCACTGGCTCTCCCACTCCTACAATAACCATTCACCATGGAGCTCCACGACACCACATCTTTGTTCAAATGCGTTCTCCAATATCCCAGTTTAGAAATACCCATTTAGCAGAACAATTGAACAAACATGGTCCCTCTAATTTAAGGTTTATTGATAGAATGTGTGGTCGAAAGAATAAACTTTATTTTTTTAACTCATTTTCAACCACACATTCTGTCAATAAAATAATTTACACACAAATTGTAGTGATTTTGGCTTCCCAATCTACTGCCAAGAATTTAGTTTCTGGATGAAAAAGAATAAAGAACAGGAATGCGGAAACCACTTCTATGCGGATTGAATGAGGATAAAATCCACATTATATGGATTGAATGTGGATAGACTTCACTGTGCACGGAGAAATTAATTTCCTCAATCCATCTTGTTCATTAAGAAGACTTAACACTATAGCTTTGAATCACACCATAGAAATACAGGAAATTTCTCCTTTTTGCAAACATCAGAAAGTTCTTCAAAATTGTACAGAAAATGCACTCTCACTTTCTCAATCTAACTCTCTCTATACCGAGCTTTCACTTCCTTTCTTCTAGTCCTCTATATCTCTTTATAGATCTACAAATCTTCTAACTAACACAGGTAATCAGTTATTAATTGTTACAACCACTAACAATAAAATCTGTTATAAAGACTAAGGCTCCAGTCTTCAATCAAGTTTCAAGCTTCACCCACAATAACTAATCTAACTGGTAAGTTTAGTAACATATTCAAGAGGCAACATCTCTACAATCTCCACAATTTACTCTTGAGGAACAATGATTAAAAGAGACAAAATGAGAACATCTTGCATGGTTGATGATCATCCAGATTTTATTTTTAGCAAATCCAGTTCCTTATGGAACTTGCTAACTGGAATTACCTTGGTGAGCAAATCCACAGGACTAATTTCAATTGAAACCTTGGTTACATTCCCTTGTAAAACATAGATGCCTTGTTGTAGCAATCTCTTCGTGACCACCACATATCATTTCACAACTTCAAAACTCCACCTCGAGCTTTATACACATAACCAGACTTGTCTGGTGCTCCCAATGAGATAAGGTTTATTTTCAGACATGGTATGTATCTCACTCCACCTAGGATCCTTGTAGAGTCATCCCACATTTTCATCTTGAGAGAACCAACACCAACAATATCAAAGGCATTGCCATTTCCCAACATCACTTTACTTCCAAAGTCAGGTTTGTAATAGAAGAACAAGTCCCTTCTTGGTGTTATATGAAATGCACAACCAGAATCCATCATCCATTCATTTCTCAGGTCCGGATTTGTAACAGCAAAAACCTCTCCACTTACATAGCAATTTGGGAAACTTTTACAATCCCCTTTTGTTTGTTGTTGAAGTTTCTTTGCTCCGTTCCCCTTTTCTTTCTTTGACGACATTTCTTTCTAAAATGTCCTTCTTGGTTGAAGATCCAACAAAGCTTCTTATATCTTGTTCCTTGCACATTCAAAATAGCCCCCTCTGATACGACTTGATTCCCAGCTGATTTCAGATCCAATTCTTTAGAATAGGATGCTAAAGTTACTTCTTTCAATGTCAAGGTGTCTTTACTATATTTGATAGTATCTCTGAGGCGTTCATATGCCTTTGGAAGAGAGTTTAACAAGAGGACTATTTGGTCTTCTCCATCAACCTTAATCTCAAGATTCTCCAAATCTGTAACCGACTTTGTGAACCCATCAATATTGTCATCAATGGATTTTGGGTCATCCAACTTGAAGCTGTAGAACTTTTGCTTTAAGTAGATTCGGTTAGGCAAGGCTTTGGTCATATAAAGATCCTCCAGCTTTTTCCACATATCACAGGCTGTTTTCTCCTTGATCACCTTCTTTAGAACCGAGTGGATCATAGTGTTTCTTGCTTTCTTGAGAACCTCAGATTTGTTTTGGAGAGTTGCATCCATATCAGTCTCTTCCTTCACAGCTTCTTCGAGTCCAAGATTTCCAAAGTGTGCCAACATTTTTTCTCTCCACAGGTTGAAGTTGTTTTCCCCATCAAACTTCTCAATTTCAAACTTTGATGAAGATGTTGTGATTGGAAGATTCTGGCTAGGCAGCTCCTTTCACGAATAATGCACCAACAACAATCAAGTAATTTGAAAAAGGAACCTTTAACATTTTGATCTTCTTCTTTTGCAGATTGGAACAAGGCTCTGATACCACTGTAATGATTTTGGCTTACCGATCTGCTGCCAAGAACTCAGTTTCTGGAAGAAAAAAGAATAAAGAACAAAAATGCACAGGAAACCACTTCTATGCGGATTGAATGAGGATAGAATCCACTTTATGTGGATTGAATGGAGATAGAATCCACTTTATGTGCACAGAAAGACAAACGAAAAAGAAGAAAAACAAGAAACTTTCCTCGGTCCATCTTATTCATCAAGAAGAATTGACACTATTGTTTTGAATCACCATAGAAATACAGGAAATTTCTCCTTCTTGCAAACATCAAAAAGTTCTTCAAGATTGTACAGAAAATGCACTCTCACTTTCTCAATCTAACTTTCTCTATACCGAGCTTTCACTTCCTTTCTCCTAGTCATCTATATCTACTTATAGACCTACAAATCTTATAACTAACATAGGTAATCAGTTACTAATTATTACAATCCGTTATAAAGTCTAAGAATCCAATCTTCAATCAAGTTTCAAGCCTCACCCACAATAACTAATCTAACCGATAAGTTCAGTAACAGATTCAAGAGGCAACATCTCTACACAAATCCAAAAAAAAAAATCTTAATTTTTAATCTCAAATTCTTCAAAAAATCATAATTAAAAACCACATTATTTGAAATAACTGATCTCAAACAGGGGCTTAATATATTAGGGACTAAGAGCTTATTTGGTAATGCCAAAAATTTCATCACAACTTTTCAAACTCAATCTCTACATTCATTCTTAGTTAAACCCACAAATTTTAACTTTTCAAACATTTTTAAACCACACATCCATAAAAAAAAAAAAAAAAAAAATCACAAAAACTAAAATTTTTCACATTACCAAATAGGCTCTAAATACACAAAACGTTTAAAGGTTACAAACTAAATACACCAAACATGAGCTTAATATGTTAGGGACTATTATTGCAAGAAACTCAAAGTTTATGGATCATTTATGTTATTTACATATTTTTATCAATAGGAACTAACGGAATCTAACGGTAGGGATCATTTTCGCAACGTTTGATAATTATGAGGGTATAAATGTCAAAATCTAAACGTTGTGGACTATTTTCACAAGAAGTCCAAAGGTTGGGGACTATCTATTTACCCAATTTATTTATTTATTTATTTTGAAATATCCAAATTTTTTATTTTGAAAATAAAGGGTAATAAGCACAAATGGTCTCCACCCTTTAGGTTTCTTGCGAAAATGGTCTCCAACGTTTAGATTTTTGCATTTATACCATCAGAATCACCAAACGTTACAAAAATGGTACCTACCGTTAGATTTCGTTAGTTTTTTTCATTAAAACGTGTAAATAGCACAAATGGTCCCTAACCTTTTAGTTTTTTACGATAATAGTCTCTAACATATTAATGTCACGTTTGACATTTTTAGTTTGTAACCTCCAAACGTTTGACGTATTTAATCCCTAACATATTAAGCCCCTATACGTTTGGCATATTTAGTCTCTAACATATTAAGCCCCTATTTGAAACCAATTATTTCAAATAATATAGTTTGTAATTATAATTTTTTGAAGATTTTGTTATTAAAAAAATTGAATTTATTTGTAAATTATTTTATTGATAGAATGTGTGGTTAAAAACGAGTTTTAAAAAATAAAATTTATTCTAAATTTCTAAAATGCATAATAAAATATTTAATAAAAATTCACCGCTTCAACCTATTGAAAAAAAAATAATGAATCCATGGAATATAAACAAACAAATACATTGGACATTATTTTAGAAAATGAATAAAAAATATGTTTTTATCAATTCTATTTTCGATGAGAATTGATCAATATCGATTTTCGAAATTTCATTTTTTTTCAAATCTCATTTTCTTCCACATGTTCTATTAATTTTATTTTTTTTTAATTTATGCACAAATTTTTAAAAAAATTACGTTTTAACCAAAATTCTCCAAACTTACTTTTCAAATCGATCGATTCTCAAAATCGAAAATCGAAATCGAAAGTAGAATTGATAAAAACATATTTGTTATTCAATTCATAAAATAATGTCCAATGTATCTGTTTGTTTATATTCCATAAATTTATTTTTTTATTTTTATCAATAAGTTGAAATGTTAATGCGGTGAATTTTTGTTAAATATTTTACTGTGCACTTTAAAAATCTAGAATAGACTTTATTTTTAAAATTTGTTTTCAACACACATTCTATCAATAAAATAATCTACAAATAAATTCAATTTTTTTCTTTTACTTTTTAATTACAAATTCTTTAAAAAATTACAATTACAAACCACATTATTTAAAATGTAATTTTTTTAATATATGCATAAATTAAAAAAAAATTAATAGAACGTGTGGAAAAAAATGAGTTTTGAAAAAAAAATGAAATTTCCAAAATCGATATCGATCAGTTCTTAAAATCGAAAATAGAATTGATAAAAACATATTTTTATTCAATTTCTAAAATAATGTCCAATGTATTTGTTTGTTTATGTTTCATGGATTCATTATTTTATTTTTTCCAATAGGTTGAAGCGGTGAATTTTTGTTAAGTATTTTATTGTGCATTTTAGAAATTCAGAATAAATTTTATTTTTTAAAACTCGTTTTTAACCACACATTTTATCAATATAATAATTTATAAATAAAATCAATTTTTTAACAACAAATTCTTAAAAAAATTCCGATTACAAACCATATTATTTGAAATAATTGATTTCAAATAGGGGCTTAATATGTTAGGGACTAAATATATCAAAGTATAGGGGCTTAATATATTAGGGACTAAATATGCCAAACGTTTGGAGGTTATAAACTAAAAATGTCAAATGTGACCTTAATATGTTAGGGACTATTATCGTAAAAAAAAGTCAAAGGTTATGGATCATTTGTGCTATTTATACGTTTTTAACAGAAAAAACTAATAGAATCTAACGGTAGGGACTATTTTCGCAACGTTTGGTGATTCTGAGGGTATAAATGCAAAAATCTAAACGTTCGGGATCATTTTCGCAAGAAATCTAAAGATTGGGGACCATTTGTGCTTATTACCCAAAAATAAACTAATATGAGTTTCTATTTTAGTTTAATATTTGATTCTACAATTAATTTATTTATGTGTCAATATATTTAGCCACTATTTGGTCAGGTTAAATTTTGATTTTTTGCAATTACAAAGGGGGAAATAGAGGAGGGGAGGGAGGTAGTGACTTGAATTTTAGACCTATACGTAACCATTCAGGCACCCGTGAATTCCTAATTAAAATTTGATTTTAATTTTAAATTAAAATCAACAATTAATTTAATTACATATTTTATGAAATTTAAAATATTTGAATTACACATTTAATCAATTTTTATAAAAAGTATGGCAAAAGTCTTATTTTTAATCCGTTTGGTAACACTGTTTGGTTTATAAATTGATTTATTTATGATTTTGAGGTAAAAAATAGTACTTGAAAATTGAAGAGAGAAAAATGTGTGATTAAAAAGTGATTTAAAAAATTGTATAGTTTATAAATAAAAAATAATATATTTATCAAACGGTGGCTAAATATAATAAAATTTTACTATTCTCGATTTTATCTGTAAAATAATTAATTCGATTAAAACTTGCTATCCGAAAACATTCCTCAACATCATTACAATTTTTTTCCCTCCCACGTAATGACCGCCTCCTTGTCTGCGGTTCTCCTCAACAAAATCATTACAATTTTTTTCCCTCACGTATATAGACTGACCCGTGACGACAACAGAAAACTTGCTGACGACAACAGAATACTTGCTCGGCAACCATTATTGACTATCTCAGGGAATATTTTAGCCTCCGTTTGGCAAAACATGTTTTTATCCTACACAATTTTTCAAATCACTTTTTAACTACATATATTTTCACTCTCCATTTCTCAACCATACATTTTACCTAAAAAATATAAAAAAACACGTTTTTAAATAAAAAAAAAAATTAACAAACAGAGGCAATATACTACAATTTACCACATTTGATGAACAAAAGTTATTTTTCACAATATTTATTTCAATAAGTATTAATAAAATTTTAATACTTTTACATAATTTAAACAAATAAAAAATTTATAAAATAACAATATTCTATTACAATGAGTCAATGATTATTAAAATATTAAAAACAATTCCCACATTTGATAGGGAATAAAATCAGGTTTTTAGTAGATTTTAATAAAAATCGATGGAATATATGGTTGAAAATTGTATGACTAATGAAATGTATGGTTAAAAACTTATTTGGACAATAAATGCTAATTTAAATAATAAAAAGTCAAATTTTATAAGGTTTTTATATTTTCACTATAATTTCTTATAATTACACCACATTTGAATTGCATTATTGGTCCATAATTTTTATTGATTATTACATTTATGTTCTTTATTTTTCATCAAGTTCTTATTGTAACCACCCGGGTCTCACTTAACTGGCTATCCCGACCGTTAAATAACGGCGTACTGTCCCCCACTGTACCAACACGAGTATTTTCAGCATACTTTGTTCTCATTCGCACACTCCCCGAGAAAACTTTTCAGGAGGTCACCTATCCTAGAATTCCTCAAAGCCAAGCACACTTAACTTTGGAGTTTCTAATGATGAACTTTCGGAAAAGAAGGTGCACCTTGTTGGTATGAGTAGTACCTATCATTTCCTTTAAGCTCTGAGTCTTACACTTATCATTAAATTTTTAGCAATTATCAAATTTTGTCCTTCATGATGATTTTCGTCCATTTTTTTTTCATCATGCTTTAAAACAATGAACAAGTATTCAATTAAAATTTTGATTTTTTTACTTATTAAGTGTACAAGCGGTAAATAAATTTTTTTAATCCCTCTTAATAGATTTTTTGACAGAAATCGATAGAAGAGACGAGATATATTAATCTAATGAAACAATTAAAATAAAAATATGATTAAAAAAAGTTAGGGAACATAATTGTAATATTGATTAAAGGTTATTGACATTTTTTGCAATTAAAATGTGGTGCACATATAAGAAGATGTTGTGACAATATATTTAACCTTTTTATATTTAAATAATAAATGATCATAGGTTTTAATAATTTTTATGAGTTATTATTAATTTCATTGAAAATGCAAATTTACATGATTTCTGCATTTGTCTTTTGTAACCAAGCAAGTATTTATAAATATTTAATCAATAAATTATACTTTTATTTACAAAATCAAGAAGTTAAAATAATAATTACAAAAAATCTTCAATTATCACGATATAACAATCGAACAGCGTGTGAGATCAAAAAATTATATTGAAGACCTTATACCATATAATCTTTACACAATTATTAAAATTAAAAAGGATTAAAAATAATAGCATTCATTCGATAACTTTGTCTATAAATTTATTTACAGATAACACAATTTGCACCCACTTTTTAACTATACACATTTTTTGAAACCATTTTTCAACCACGTATTTATTTTATTCTATTTTTATTTTAGTTTAAATTTTCCCAAAATTGTAATTGTATTTTACAGGGAAAAAACATTTAATGATTCTCTCTCGTCACTTCTACTTTTATATATGTATATGTATATGTATGTATAAAAGATTTACAGATAACACATTTTTTAACTATACATATTTTTTGATACCATTTTTCTACCACATATTTATTTTATTTTATTTTAGTTAATTTTTTTTCCCAAAATCGTAAGTGTGATTTGGAGGGAAAATGATATTTAATGCTTCTCTCTCCCCACTT
This sequence comes from Ligustrum vulgare, assembly GCA_963555705.1. NCBI lineage: Eukaryota > Viridiplantae > Streptophyta > Magnoliopsida > Lamiales > Oleaceae > Ligustrum > Ligustrum vulgare. The sequence continues at coordinate 5,816,684 of OY743187.1, forward strand.
CTACTTTTATATATGTACTAATGTTACACCCGTGCGATGCACGGTCATTTATTACTTACATATATTAAATATATATGTTAACATATGAAATGAATATTTAATTAAAAATGATAAACGAAAGAAAACAGTTAATTACAAAAATGTACATTATATGTACCTTAATTTTTAAAATTTTTTTTTACGGTTCGCATGTTTATCGTTTCAGGAATTTCTTTAAATATTATAATTTGAATTGATTTAAAACTTAAAATGGAAAAGAAAAATTACATTTAAATAGAATTTGTAATAAGTAAAAAAAATAGATATATCTATTGACCACAAAATCCGGCTGGACCTTGTACCAACACGTCTCAGCTCCCCCCTCTTGAACACGTGGATCTCCTGCAGACTATGACAAACAATCAGTTTGCAAAGGGGGCCGAGGTGGCTCCCGTTTGCACTCCGATGTCAAAGTCAGTACTCATTTCAAGCGAATATAAATTGGATGCGGGAAATATAAGTGTGTAAAAGAGAGAAAAGGGAGTGAGAGTAAAAATATTTAGTTCAGAGTATGTGATTGCTAACCTCCTATTTGGTGGAAGGAGTGTCTTATTTATAGGGGAAGTTATGGTTTTGGATGGCGACAAGTGGTGGACTTTACACGTGTATTTACCCTAATTGTTGGAGAGGAGGATCTTACTTTACGGTGGTAATCATTGCCACGTTTGGTAGGGGATGGGCGCCTGCCACTTTTTGATAAAGGCAATGTCACATCTCTGACGCTATCCATTGTCCCATCGCCCGTCCGAGGCGTTGCCCTAGAGCACCTCGGCTAGACATAAACAAGTTCGGCTAAAGGGGTTCACGTGCTGTTCCACCTCGGAAGTTGGCCCAAGGAGTTATCCTAAGCTTTAGTCATGGGCCAAGGCCCATTGGGCTTCTATTGGGCTCTCGCTGGTGATCCATTGTCCTCCTTTTTGGGCGCGGTCTCAACACTAGTCCCTCAAATCCGACGTGGTCATTTATGGGCGGATCGAATTTGCCATAGGTTCAAAGCTCTAATCATGTTCTCATAACGTTCTGTAATTGGATAGCCATGGGATTGCAGTTTTGCCCTAATCTCGTTGTTTGTTATATCTAGCGTTTTATAATTACTCTGTCATCCATCAGCTGAGAATCATTACATAGCACTTCAAACTTCAAGACTCGGAATGCCATTCTTTAAGGAGGATCGGACTCAAGGTGAAGTCGACCTTCTACTCCGGCTTTCCCTTCCAGACGAAAGTTGGGATTATACTAGCATATCTTTTTAGGTGGCGCATTTAATACAAGGAGGCTTCTGGTATCGATTCTCGAGAAATATGAAGGGGACGGTGAGTGACACCTTACAGCGCGTGGGACACACTTTGGTAACTGAATGGTTTCTCCCCTTCTTCCTACAGTTGGCGCTTTGATTAGCCCTCCCCCAAGAGACGCGGGTTACCCGCATCAATCATACGGCTCAAAGACCAAGGGTTTGAGATTATTGGGTTCCCTATAAAGCCCCCTTCATCCCAGCATTTCTCCTTTACCAATTCCTCTGAATTTTCGTATGAACTTTTTCGCAAGCGATAGCAATGGAGATTTTCCGCTCGGAAGATTGTTTCTACCACCCAACACTTTCCATTGGCGTGTTTATTCTTTCGAGTGCACAACCTTGAACGTTCATTTTCGAAGGTAAACTTCTTTTCCTTTGCATGTGCAAAACTTTTTCATTTTTAATCTTTGAGTGTGGGTTTGAAAATTTTGTTTTGCATTTTGTTTTCCTCTTGGTGAGTCTGGCCTACTCTTAAGAAAAAATTGAAAGAGTTGGGGGAATGGGTTCACAGGAACTGTTGGCAATGGTGATTTATGTCAGAGGTTTCTGCCCATTGTCTTTATCGGTTTTAAGTTCTCACTTCTTTAAGGAGCAGATTAAGAGGAGGAATAGAAAATATGGCAGTATAATTAACTTGGATGATTCTGACAGCGAAGAAGAAACGAACCAGACCTACATGGCTCATCTGTCTCCAACAAGGAGGCCTCTTTGCAAGAACTCTGAAGCAAGTGGGATAGGGACTTGGGAAGAGAGGAGGCAATGGGCTCTTCTTCTGGTAATCAGGACCTCAGCTTAAGTATTAGGGCCCCATTTAGGCGCATAGGGAAGAGTTAGGATTATCCGAGGAGGAAATAGCCCAGGTTGAAGGTTGGATGGACCTGGTGAACAAAGTGTCAGGGTATCATGTAGACCCTGATCCGAACCCAGAATCCTGGGAAAGCAGTGAGATTGCCACTGAAATTCGAGGCGTCGATTTGGCGGGAGCATCGGCGAAATTCAGGATACCAGAAGGGGTTCGACTGGTGCACCCCACGCCTTCTTTCTGACCCTGAAGTCCTCCCCCAGGTTAAGTGGTCGTGTGCTACGATGCTTTATCCTTCAGAATGAGGCTGCCTCTTCACCTATTTTTTAGGGCACTGCTTAAGAGCTACAACTTATACCCTTACCAGTTGGCCCCTAACTTCTGGACGCAAGCCGTGGGTACTTGGTTGGTGTGGCAGGAGGTCAACCCTGACTACCCCATCTCGTTGCACATCATCCACACCTTATACACCCTGAAAAAATCCGTTAGAAGGGACAAGGATGTGAGATTGGATGTCAAGGATTGGTATTACTTGTCCCCCAGAGGCTCATATCCTCCTATCATCACTGGTCATCCTACTTCAATAAAGAACTGGAGGAACCAGTGGTTCTAGGTTGCGGGGGAGTGGCAGAGCTCGCTTGTGGACCCCACTCCAGAAATCACTGTTCCCCGAACTCTTTCCTCCCTTAGTACGTCTTGTCTTCGCTTCGCGTCCTCAAGTGTTGTGTGTTACTTACTTTCCATTTTTGCTCACCACTCTTAATTTGTTTCCTTACTTTATTGGCTTATGACAGGGTCCACTTTCGCCTGCCTCCTCTCCTACGCGGACTTAGCGACAGTGAGGCGCTTGTTTGCCTACATGGGCACTTTTCAGGAGGTCATCCAACAAAACAAACTCTTTGTTAAGCACGGCCTTATGAAAGCCATGAGTGAATAAAAATTTGTTATTGCCTTCATAGCTTTTGCCTCAATCATTCATAGTCTTATTCTTCTATCTTTCTGGCTAGGTTCCAAAGACTTCCCTAAGATCTCCTTGAAGAGTCTCATGGCCAAGAAGATTCCTCCTGCCCTTCGTCACGGCAGCGAAATCGAGAGGAAGTAAAAAACAGTACTTGCTAACCTGCAAGTGAGGGTGGAAAAGGAGGTATCCGAAGCATCCACCGCCCAGCTTAAAGGTCCTCTTCCCATGTTGCTACCACCCCCTAGTTTGTTGCCATTGGGCCCCTAGCAGCCAAGCTTGGAAAAAAAAAGGCCGAACCCAGGAGGGCCAACATAACAGGGAAGGGGAAGAGGTCAGATCGGGGTGGCTCTAAGAGGGAAAGGGAATCTAAAAATGTCTTAGCACCATCTCCTCTGTCCGAGGATATCTCCGAGCCTATATCCAAGGAGGAGCCTGCCCCTTTGAAGAGGCTCAGGAGGGGCAAGGATACTGCTTCTGCACCTCCGCCGCCGGAGACTCGAGACTTGGAAGAGGAGTCTTCCGTGTCCATTCCGAGGCTAGCTTATGAAGTGACACAGGCAGTTGCTGATGAGCTTGCTCAAATTAAAGCCAGCGTCCTTCCAAGAGATGTGGACTTTGATTCCAATCTCCTCGACTCCCCCGACTCTCCGCCTGCCAAAGCTGCACTAGCCACAAGCCAATTCTGGATAGAAGGCTGGTCTGCTTTTTCTTCTAATGTCCCACCGGCCCGGAAACTGCTTGTGGCCAAGGCCATGAATGTTAGGGCCCTGGTGCTAATTAATGAGGTGGATTCTTCCGTTCTTGAGGCACAACGGGACAAGAAAGAGGCCGAAACTGCCCTTCGCCACGCGGATAAGATGCTAAAGGAAATCAACTACCTCAAGGAGCATATGTCCATCGCCCGCAAGGCCTCTTCGGAAGACAGGAAAACGGCCAAACGCCTCCAGGAGGATAATGAGAAGCTCAAACATGATCTCCATGCCTCTGAGGAAGATGTGGCGTCCCTTTGCAAGAAATTGGATTACTCCAACCGGGCACAATCCATAACTACTGAGGCCCTGACAGCGGCCAATGTGGCCAAAGCCAAGCTGGAAGCTGAGGTGACGACAATCACTGAGAAGTTGGGAAGAGAGGAGGAGGCTCGGCAAAAGGCGGAGGAGGATCTTACCTCTCTGGAGAGGCACATGCAATCCAGGACTACAGAGGTTTTGGAGCAGACTATCGCAGCACGAGTTGAAGAAGCTCTGAATGCCAAGGTGTCTGAGGCGATCGAGAACTTCAAAGACACTTTTGAAGAGACGCCTAAGTATGAGGCCATGCAGAGGGTCTTTGGGAATATAAGGGTCAGGATGGCTTTGGGGGACGTAAAGGAAGCTTTCCCAACTTTGGACATTTCCCCTATCGAAGCCCTGTACCCCGAACCACAGGATGCGGATAAAGGCGATCCTGCTGATCCCTCTCTGGATGTACTTGGCGGGAACTCTGCAGAAGATGTCACTCCTCAGTGATCCTTCTTTGTACTTATTTTTGCCATTTTGTATATTGCATATTTCTCAAAAATTTTCGAACTGTAGATGTAATGATGCTTTAAATTGTAAATGTAAAGATTCAATTAGCTCAATGTTTTGATCATTTTGTGAGGTTCAACAGTTATGTACACAAGTTTTGGTTTGTATAATGTCATTTGTTAGGGTGTGAGTTCTCTAAACGCTTCTAATTGTAAACCCTTCTAAACGCATTGTGTGCTTGATAGTCCCTCAGATCTAAGTAGCTCAAGACATTCATGTTTACTGGTTAGATCTGATTTTGACAAACACTTGACCATATTCGAGTTATACTTTGTAACACCTGCGACTCTACCTCCTTATGATTATTAGTTTGAACATGCCGCTATTGATGGTTTTAATACGTTATGACAAAATGAAATGAGCGTAGTGCGGGCTTATAAGAGTCCCTTGTTCAATGAAGTTCAAGTATAGTATTGTCATCATTTTACTTTTGCTTGAATACTATAGGTAGGGTTGTATGAATAATAATAATTTTTGGCATTTTTAACATCCGTCATATTTACCGAAGAGCACTTGACGCAATCTTTATCGTAACTAGCTTCAAATTTTCATTAAATTATGTGGAGACGTTGTAATCATCAAAGAGGGAATTTGATTTTACTGGAAATAGCGACGAAGGTGATCCGTGTTCCAAGGATTACACAAAGGTACCCCAGATAGGTCTTCGATCATGTATGTACCGGGTACCATCTCGCCGGTGACTTTGTAAGGGCCCTCCCAATTGGGACCCAAAGTCCCTACTCCCGGTTCTTGAGTAGAAGGAATGACCTTTTTAAGGACTAAATCCCCAATGTAAAAGTGCCGACCTTTTAACCTTTTGTTGTAGTAGCGGGCCATTTTTCCCTGGTACCTGGCCATCACCATTTGGGAGTCATTACGTCTTTCGAGGAGGAAATCCAAGTTTTCCCTTTGTGCTTCTTCATTCCCCGCCTTGTTGTAATGGATTTGACGAAGAGAAGGCACCTCAATTTCAACTGAACATACCGCCTCGGATCCATACGCCATGGAGAAAGGCGTTTCCCCTGTGGCGGTGTGCGAGGTGGTCCATAGTGCCCATAATACTTGTGGGAGTTCATCTACCCATGCGCTTTTTTTGGATTCCAACTTCCTCTTTAGGGTGTTTTTTATGGTCTTGTTCACGGCTTCTACCTTCCCATTTGCTTGTGGATGATGCGGATACGAAAATAATTTGTTAATTCCCAAATCGTCGCACAATTCATCAATGCTTATGTTTTTGAACAGTTTCGATTTATCACTAACCAATGAGTGCAGTATCCCAAATCTGCATATAATATTCTTCCAGATGAACTTGGTGGTGTTGGCCTCAGTAATCCGCATCAGGGGTTCCGCCTCGACCCACTTGGTGAAGTAATCAATCGCCACTATTGCAAAACAGTTGTTACCAGCACCCCTGGGCATAGGACCAATAATATCGATCCCCCACTTCGCGAAAGGCCAGGGGCTGGTTACTACAGTCAACTTGTGATGCGGCTGATACGGTATGGTTGCATGCCTCTGACATTTATCGCACTTGCGGACGAAGTTATGAGAATCCTTTCGCATAGTTGGCAAAAAATATCCCTGTTTGAGGGCTTTCCAAGCAAGTGATAACGCCCCAGCGTGGTTGCCGCATATGCCCTCGTGGATTTCTTTCATTATATACTGTCCTTCCTTCGGCCCAACACATCGCAACAAAGGAGAGGTGTAGCTCCGTTTATAAAGCAGACCATCCAAGAGTACAAAATTTGCAGCATATCTTTGCAATCTCCGAACTGCTTCTGGCTCGTCTGGTATTGTTTGATGCTTCAAGTATGCCAGTATATGACTCATCCAAGATCCTTCTTCTTCTATTGCCAAAATTTCCATTCCTGGCTCAATGGAAGAGGTCGGAAAATGCTCAATTGGAACCATATTGTGGAGCTCGGAATCATTACTGCTTGCTAGTTTAGATAAAGCATCTGCATTGGAATTCTCAGTTCTGGGAATATGATGTTACTCCATTTTTCCGAAGTGCACGGCTAAATCTTTCACTTTCTTCAAGTAAGCAACCATGACCAGCTCTTTGGCAGAAAACTGTCCGTTAAACTGGCTTACAACAAGCTGCGAGTCACTATTTGTCACTACAGACTTAATCTTTAGAGCTTTCACAAGCCTTAGTCCAACTAAGAGCGCCTCGTACTCTGCAACGTTATTTGAGGCTTTAAAGCCAAAGTGGATCTCACTGTGCAGTTTGTATCCTTCTGGACTCATTAGTAGTATCCCCGTCCCAGATCTTCCTTCAGTCGAGGACCCGTCAACGAACAATTTCCACTCACGGCTATCCTCTGTGTTATCAATCATCTCCACCTCGGGCGGATGCGTGAACTCAACTATGAAATCTGCTAATGCTTGACCCTTTATAGCTGTCCGAGGCTCATAATGCAGGTTGTGCTGGCTGATTTCTATCGCCCACTTCATTAACCTCCTAGATACGTCTGGTTTCTACAATACTTGTCTCATAGGAAAGTTTGTGAGAATATGTATGGAGTGTGACTGAAAGTAGGGGCGGAGTTTGCGAGCTGCCGTAATCAACGCGAGACCAAGTTTTTCGATATCTGGGTAACGTGTTTTTGCATCCAGCACGGCTTTCCTTACACAATACACTGGGAATTGATTCTCATCCTCTTCTCTGACCAATACTGAGCTAACAGCCTCTTTTGATACGGCTAAATACAGAGAGAGTGGTTCGCCAGCCTTTGGTTTTGATAATAGTGGGGCCTGCCCCAAGAATGATTTCAGGTCGGAAAAGGCTTGCTTACAGTCTGGGGTCCATTGAAATCGCTTCCCTCCCTTCAAGACTTTAAAAAATGGCAAGCATTTATCTGTGGACTTAGAAACGAACCAATTTAAGGCCGCAATTCTTCCCGTTAAGCTTTGCACTTCTTTTGGGCTCCGCGGAGAGCGCATGTCTAGTAGAGCTTTGATCTTATCCGGATTGGCTTCAATTCCTCTTCGGTTCACCATGAATCCAAGAAATTTTTCGGAAGCTACCCTAAAAGCGTATTTCGCGGGATTGAGCTTCATCCGATATCTTCTCAGAATGTCAAAGGCCTCTGACAAATGGCGGACATGCTCTGTGGCGACCATACTTTTGATCAGCATGTCATCCACATATACTTCCATGGTGTTTCCCAGCTGTTCTGAAAACATACGATTTACCAACCTTTGGCAGGTGGCTCCGGCATTTTTTAAACCAAACGGCATGGCTTTATAACAATAGAGTCCCCTATCCGTGATAAACGAGGTGTGCTCCTCATCTCATTCATGCATGGGGAAATGATTGTATCCAGAGTATGCATCCATAAAACTCAGCATCTCATGTCCCGCTGTAGAATCGACTAATTGATCAATTCGTGGTAGGGGGAAACTGTCTTTAGGGAAGGCCTGGTTTAAATTCGAGAAATCAATACATAATCTCAACTTCCCATTCTGCTTCGGAATTAAAATAGGGTTTGACACCCACCTCGGATACCGGGACTCTCTGATAAAGCTATTTTTCAATAGCTTCGTCACCTCATCTTTCAAGGCCTCATATTTATCAGAACTCATCGGTCTCCTTTTTTGCCCGTGCCCAAGACTTCTTGGATCAAGCTGGAGTCTATGACAGGCCACTTTAGGATCAATTCCAATCATGTCATCATGTTTCCATGCAAATACGTCGAGGTTCTCAAGTAAAAAACTTTTTAGCTGATCTTTGTATTCAACCGGCGAATCCAATCCAATCTGCAACTCCTTGATTGGATCAAGTGGATCAACACCAAAGCATTCCAGCCTTTCAGCTGGGGTAGAGCAATTGTCTCCGGCCATTCTTAGGTCTAGTTCCTCTTCCGGAATCATTGTAACGTCTTCACTTTCCGAGGGCCCTTCACCCAGTCTTTCAAGGTCTGGAGCAGCCTCGGCCATTGCCACATCACTAATCATGTTCAAGCTTCGGTTTTGAAATTTCCGAATAGCGTTTCTGTAACAGGCCCGTGACTCAGTTTGACTCCCCCTAACAGTTGCTACACCATGCTCCGTGGGGAATTTCATGCAAATGTACTTCGTATGGGTTGCAGCCCCCAAGTCAATGAGACCCGGCCTCCCAATTGAGCCATGATAAGAGGATATTTTGTCTACAATTAAGAATTCCATGGGGATTCTGGAGAAAGTTGGTGTTTTCCCTACCTCAGTCATAAAGGTTATGGATCCTCTAGGAGTTATGCTGTCCCCAGTAAATCCATATATTGGATCTGGGACTGGGATGAGTGGGGTGCTAGTCCCCATTTTATCAAAAGTTACTCCATAAATCACGTTTACCGAGGCACCATCATCCACCATCATTCGTGACAATCCATTCTGAGCTACTACTACCCGGATAACCGACGCGTCATTATGCGGGAAATGCACCCCAATAGCGTCATCCTGGGTAAATGTGATAGATTCCGTCCGAGACATCCCAACAGGATGTGAATGGATGTGATAATTCACGTTGGCGGGCTGCTTGGCCTCTCTGATATACCGCTTCTGGGAGTTATTTGTGCTTCCACCTGGATGGGGGCCTCCCAATATCGTGTCAATTTCGCCAATTGGTGGATCATTTGTCGGCATAGGTGGTTCTCTCGTATCTTTAGCATGTGCCGGGGAGTTATCCTGACCCTTGCCCGTGTCTCTTTGACGACCATCAATCCTTTCTTTTGTTGGATTCTTCCATGGAGCTCTCCTGTCAGCTCGGTTAAGCTTTTGGTTACCTGGCCTTTGCTTTTTTCCTTTGTCAGGAGAGAAATCGCCTCCCCTTCTTCCGTGTGCCTTTTGGTCCGCTAACATGTGGATTTCCCATGAGATAAACTGCACTAATCTGTTGGCATTTACTTGAATTAGTCAAAACTTACATTTTTATGGGGAATTGATAAATTCAGAGAGAACTCACGAGAGGTGAAAGGATATAATCCACATTGGGGTATCAATTTTCATTTTTGTTCGGAGAATATTGGGTGATGCATCTCTTACACACACTAACCCACTCCGATTATGCAATTTGATTTTCGTGCTAAAAAGAAGTGGGTTGTGACCTTGACTTTCCAGATTTAAAAGTCTAACATGTTCATTCGAGTCGTGCTTTAGTTCTTTTCTATCATTATTCGAGGATGAACAATGGTTCAAGTATGGGGGGATTTGATAAGTGCTTTACTAGCACTTTATTTCTTTACTTGTTGCCTCGAATTACTGTTAGTTTGATCCTAATTAAGTATTGCTTAATGCATTTTATGTTTTATATTGTGTAGGATCGCAAATGACAAGAAAAGAAGGAAAAAGGACCAAAAAGCACGTAAAAAGGAAGTTCGAGGACCTGGCATGTAAATAAGTTACGGCCGCAACATGAAAGTCACGGCCGTAAGCAGTTGATTGAACAAAAATCACGAAAATCTGCAGAAACCAAGTTACGGCCGTATTGGAAATTTCTCACGGCCGTAACAAGTTGTTAGTCACGGCCGTATTGTGAAGAAGTCACGGTCGTGAGGAAATGTTGAAGGATGTTATGGCCATATTGAATGCAAAGTCACGGCCGTAAGAAGTGAATCAATTGCGTAGAAAAGAAACAGAAAGTAATATACGGCCGTATGGAAATCTAAATCACGGCCGTAAAAGCAAAATTGTTGCGTTGTAAAATTAAACAGAAAGTGAGTTACGGCCGTAACTCCTTATATTACGGCCGTAACTTAAGCCCGAAAAAAAAGGAAAATTGTTTCCTAATTCAACTTAAACTCTATCTTTGGTATTTCTTTTTGGCTAAGCTAGGGCACGAATTTGGGCTCTATAAAAGGAGCAATTCAGTACCAAAGAGAGAGGAGAATTATTTTGAGAGCCACCAATATCAAGGTTTGAAGAGAAGAAATTCTGGGCAAAATCAAGGTGAATCAAGACAATATTTTTGGAGAATTCTTCATGGCAATGCGTGGCTAGTCTTCTCAACCTAGTTCAAGGGGGACGTTGTGTTCATATTATTTTATTATTCATTCCTCAAACTCGTAACGTAGTTCTTGTTTTTATGTTTTATTTATTGGATTTCTCATGAACATTAATTTCGTCAAGACAATGTATTAATTGATTAAGGCCTTGTCTTTTAATTATTGTGTTGATGTTTGCTAATTTGGGTAATTGGATTCGTATTTGTCTTGTTATCCAAATCATAGTAGCAATTGGTAATTTTATATTTTCATATGAAAATCCAATCTAGATTAATCAATTCGAGCATATGTAATTGATAATTTAGTTCACCTAATTCTTCTTGTTTTCACATAGTTAATGCATTAAATCTAGGGAGCTTATTCTAGGTTGTTCATTCACTCTAAATTGATTGGAGAACTAATTCTATTTGATTATTATTAAGGAAGAATTGGATTAATTAGAGCTTTTTGATTATTCCGGGTGATAAATAAAACAAAGGAAATAGTACATGCGTTGCTTGGGGAATGACAATATTATGATAGGGCACAACCGAACCTGAGAACTAGGATTCTTTATTATTTGATTTTTATTCCAGCTATTTTACATCTTTATTTGATTATTTAGATTAATTGCAATTTTCAACTCAAAACCCCCCCTTATAATTCTAATTGACATGGCATTAAATTAGTTCTCGTTCCTTGTGGGATCGACCCTTGCTTCCGCTATCACATTTAAATTTGAGTTTTGGCAAGTAAGGAAATTTAATTAATTCTTGGTGCATCGCGACGCGCACCAAGTGGCTGCATCAAATGGTGAGTAATGTGGCTGTGAGTACTGCGGAGGCACCATGGATTCATTCATAACATACCCTCTAGCCCTATAGGCATTTATCGCAGCAGTTTGTTCTATGTGCTGTTTCTGCATTTCCAACATCTGGGCTGCCATGCGAGTCATATCTCGCAGTATACGGCGATTTCGGTGCCGGCGCGGAGGGTTAGGTTGAGCTACCCCCTCATTTGTGTTCTCACGAGGCCTCTGGGGAGCTTCTTCCTCGTTGCGTTGGTCATTTCTGCTCCTACGAGGGTTAACATCATCGTCACTTTCATTCATGTTCATAATAGTTTCTTGATTTTATCTTTTCTTTCAAAGATAGGTGAACTTTGTTCTCAAAGCTCTAAGCCTTTTTTAAGGTTATTAAACTTATATTCCAAAGTTTCACGCCTTTTTCAAGGTTAATAAACTTATGTTTCAAAGTTTCACGCCTTTTTCAAGGTTAATAAACTTATGTTTCAAAGTTTCACGCCTTTTTCAAGGGGTTCTTGTAGTTCTTCGCTCTTTTGCAAGAGGTTACCCGCCCTTTTCAGGGTTTTTCTTTTGTGTAGCTTTTTACCATACGTTTTCGTGGTTAGCAGTATGACTTCCCACAGACGGGGCCGAAATGTTGACCACAAAATCCGGCTGGACCTTGGATCAACACGTCTCGGCTCCTCCCTTTTGAACATGTGGATCTCCTGCGCACTATGACAAACAATCAGTTTGCAAAGGGGGACGAGGTGGCTCCCATTTGCACTCCGATGCCAAAGTCAGTACTCATTTCAAGCGAATATAAATTGGATACGGGAAATATAAGTGTGTAAAAGAGAGAAAATGGAGTGAGAGTAAAAATATTTAGTTCAGAGTATGTGATTGCTAACCTCCTATTTGGTGGAAGGAGTGTCTTATTTATAGGGGAAGTTATGGTTTTGGATGGCGATACGTGGTGGACTTTACACGTGTATTTACCCTAGCTGTTGGAGATGAGGATTTTACTTTACGGTGGTAATCATTGCTACGTTTGGTAGGGGATGGTCGCCTGTCACTTTTTGATAAAGGCAATGTCACATCTCTGATGCTATTCATTGTCACATCGCCCGTCCGAGGCGTTGCCCTAGAACACCTCGGCTAGACATAAACCAGTTCGGCTAAAGAGGTTCACGTGCTGTTCCACCTCGGCAGTTAGCCCAAGGAGTTATCCTAAGCTTTAGTCATGGGCCAAGGCCCATTGGGCTCTCCTCGGTGATCCACTGTCCTCCTTTTTGGGCGCGGTCTCAACAATATCTGTGATACATGCTCGAAATTTTATTAAATTAAAAAGAAAAATGTCAAAATCAAATAGTTAAATTCTGTATAAATTGATCTACAACGTGAAATCACTACAATGAGAGAATTTTAAAAAATTAAAAAATTATAGATACAAACTATCAAAATATTTAAAACTTATTCAATAATTTTCAATACAACGTGACTTTTCATTTTACATCGAGCAGTCAAAGTGTTATGCTACCGAAAAAAAATTATTTTTATACGTTTTAAATAAATGTATTTTACCACTCCTTATTTTGAAATATTATGAGCTAATATGCCTTTATTTTTATTTTTAAAAAAATTAGTTAAAGTCAGTAATATGTATTTTGCATATTTTTATTATTTAAACCTATAGTATTAAACATAAATAAATGAACAAAATAAATAAATAAAACTAATTAAATAAACAAACAAACAAAATAAGTAAATAAATTAATAAATGAACAAAATGAGTAATATGGGTGTCAATTCGAATTGAAATTAATTATTTATGACCAAATTAAATTTAGTTCAAAAATTATAATAAATATCATTACTTAGCATCAGTTTGTAATTTTTTTGTTTATAAAAATATAATTTTTCAAATCACTTTTTAACCAAACACATTTTCTCTCTCCATTTTCCAACCATTACTTTTTACCTCAAAATCATAAATAAACACGTTTATAAACCAAACAGTGTTACCAAACGGTGCCTAAAACAATTTTGAAATAGTGTGACATGTGGAAAAATTAAAATGTACAAAATAAGACTTTTACATTTAATTTTTGATGTGATTTTTCATATTAAATATAACAAATTATTTGACCGTTAATAATTAAAACACAATTTTTATATTGATGATTATACATAAAATTTATAATATTAAGAACAATAAATAAATACAAATAATATATATATATAACACAATTTTTATATTGATGACTATACATAGAATTTATAATATTAAGAACAATATATATATATATATATATATATATATATATATATATATATATATATATATATATATATAAGGCAAAAAATTGGTTCACATTTATCCAGATTTTGCATTTACATTTGTCCTACATTCATTTTGCATTCACACTAATCCACTTTGCATTCATACAATTTAATTTTATGAAAAGTTACTATTTATAGAAACTGAAAATGAGCGGAAAATTGTTACTTTTATATATTGTAAAGATATATGTATAGAATAGAATATGTATAGATGTATAGATAAATAAATAGATATAGATGTGTCCGCACATGATCGGTGTCGATTACCTTGTTATGTTGCCGATCAATTGTGATCTTATCTATTTAGCCATTGTTTGGTAAAAAATGTGATATTTTCGAAATAATATATGTGGTTGAAAAAGTTATTTGAAAAAATATGAGTAGTTAAAAAGTAATTTAGACAAATTTATTATAACGATTTGTTCGGCGGCTTGCTGACCGTTTTTTTTTTTTTTTTTTTTTTGTATTTTCTAGGTAGATATGTGGTTAAAAATTGGTGAGAGAAAATGTGTGTCATTAAAAAATAGTTTAAAAAATTGTGTTGTTTATAAATTTGTTTATAAGAGCCCGTTTGGTCCATGAGATTTTTGTGATTTTTTTGTATTTTTTGGTGGATGTGTGATTTAGATTGATTTGAAAAGTAAAAAATTATAGTCTTGACCAATGATGGTCGGTTGAAATTGAATTTGAAAAATTTTTATAAAAAAAAAAAAAATCATAGACAAAGGGGCTCTAAATTATATCATTACGTAAAAAAAAATGGTGTATTATAAACAAATTTATCAAACCAAAGTAAACATCGCCGTTTCTTTTGACAAAAAGATACTTTTGTCCCACTTGGTAGCAACTAGTAACTACACACGTTCATTTTTCACCTACAAGACACAACTCTATATATTCCATCGAATATTACCATTCCATCCACCCCACCAATCTATTCAAATGATTTTTATTTTAACTAATAAGATTAAAATTATATTTATTTATTTTTTATTTCTTTTGCAAATTTTAATAAAAATTGATAAAATACGTGGTTAAAAAATTACGAGACTCGTAAGATATATAGTCAAGATTAATTATTGATTTTCACTTTGATAAGATTTTAGATTAAAATCTATATCAAGCAAGAACTTTATTTCATTTAGGGGAAAAAAAAAATCCTAAAATAACCCAATTATCATGCTCCCAACACTTGTTTACATGGTCGGTCCATGTCCATCTATGGGAGACTTTTATGCCCGCTTATGAATAATCGATGAACTTTATCTCATATTTTAGCATGTTCTCACTAAAGTGAACAATTAAAATATGTGATTAAAAAATTGTGGATCTTATGAAATATTAAAATTAATTGATTTTAGGAAGTGCTTACTAAAGTGATCACTGGCGGATCCAGCACAGGCCCGTACTGGGCTGAAGCCCAGTGCTTCATAATACCAGATTCTGTTAAAAAAAAAAAATTAATTCATAGTTCGGCCCAAATAAATAATCAGCTCGGCCCATTTGAAATTTACCCAAACAAGGATATCAAAAATGCCCAGAAGCTGTCCAAGGTCCAAGCCACAGTCCATTTCATTTTCTTCCTTTCCTCTGGCTCATTTCCTCCAGACGACCAGACCTCCACTTCCGTTCCGTCTGCGCCATTTCCCCAAAACAAATCAAACCTTCCGCGGCTCCGCCATTGCTCCTCCTTCGACCTTCTGCTCCGCCGCAGCGCCGAGCGGCCGAGCCGCCGCTCCAGCCTCCACAGTTCCAACCTCCAGGCTCCAGCTGTCCAGCACAGCACCGCTGAACGCTCGCAAAGTTGCACCAGCAGCCAGCAGCAGCTCAGGTCAGCACCAGCAGCTCACCTCGTCCACTCGCGGCTCGACCTCCTCCCCTTGCAGCGGTGGCGCAGCCGGACCTCCGGCGCCGGTAGAACCCAGTCCCCAGCCCCCAGGTTAGGTCCGTTCTTCACTTCTTCAGTTCTTCTCTAATTCTTCTGATTTTTGCTGGCTGCCTGATTGCTTCAAAAATCAAAATCAAAATTCAAATTCAAATATTCAATAATCAATATTATAAATAATTTGTAAATTGTAATTGTAGACCGTGAGAGTCTCAGTCCGTGAATGTAAATTATGTAACAAACTAAGAAATAACTAATAAGATTATAAGAATGTTATTATGTTACTGACTTACTGTTAGATTAGATAATAGATATAATTATATAAATATAATCATATAAGATAATGTTTTAATTGGAAATTGGAATTTAATTTAATATTGATTATTTGTGATTTTGAATTTTTGATTTGAGTTGAGATTTGAGAATGTGATATTCAAATGATATTAATATTATGTAAATGTGTTTTTAGGATTAGAATGTGTTTTTAGGCTTAGAATGTAATTAACTTTGTTTGAAGATTCAAGTGTAATAGTGATTCAAGTTATATTTTGATTATATATATTGAATTTTTGATGTATTATTATTTATGATTTTCCTTATATTAGATTTGGTACTCAATATTCTTGATTTCAATCCTCTTAGTCAAAAAAAATTTCGGGGGCTCCGCCCCCGAACCCCCGGGAGGGGGGCCTCCCCCCTCCACCCCCCACAACTTTTAGAGTCCAGCTCGGTACAACATGAAATCCTGGATCCGCCACTGAAAGTGATAATTGAAATATGTGGTTAAAAAATTGTAAATCTTATGAAATATTAAAATTAATTATTCACTTTGACTTTTATTAAAATCTCGTTTTTATTTCTTGCTATTTGCTCAGTATATTCTCATTAATAATTTCAAATTGCACCTAAAAATAAAGTAAAGACCGTTTTCTTTTCCAAGTAATATATAGCCCTTGTTTGACCCCATTATTTCCCCTTTTTTTTACAAATTTTTTCTACAATAATCAATCTCAACCCTCCAAAAAAGTCAAGTCCACAATTTTTTACTTTCAAACCACTTTTTAACCATTAGATTTTCAAAACCCAAATTTTAAATTGAATTAATGGGCTCAAAGGCATATATGTCGTGTCTCAAAAGCCATACCAATCCACGTGAAGTATCACTACAGAATAGAAAAACCTATCCAGAACACTGCGATATTATCTGCATCTATGGAATCCAAACAACCGGCCCTCCGTTCACCGCTGCTAGCCCCGCCGGACGAATCTTCCTGCAAGGCGGAGAAGCTATGCATTGATGAAATGTTGAAAAAGTATTGCGGAGAGTTTGGTTTCTGGCAGCTAAGGCACTTTGTGTTAACAAGCTTAGCGTGGGCGCTCGAGGGTTTCCACACCATGGTCATGATTTTTGCCGATCGGGAGCCGGCATGGAGGTGCTCCGGCGGCGGAACCTCCGGTTGCTCCACCGAGGCGAAGAGCGTGTGCCATGTTGAGCCTGGTTCGTGGGATTGGATTGGTGGTTCTGGAAGCTCCACGGTGGCGGAATTTGGGTTGATTTGCGGAGAGAAATATAAGGTCGGATTGGTTCAGGCCTTGTTTTTTGGTGGCTGCATGATTGGTTAGTCATCCGAACCCTATTCTTTCGTGTCTCTTTCTTTTGCATACATAGATGAATTTTCACATTCACGTTCCAATCACGAAAAAACATCGGAAACAGAAACTCTATTTTTTAATCACAATATATAAATTTTAAGCAAGCTAGAGTGTGACTTATACTGGATATTGATTATTCAAAAACTTATTTTTTTGGAAACTCAATTTCATCTCTACATTTTTTTTCTATAATAACAGAGTCTCTGTTTAACATCCATTATTTTAAAAAATGTATTTTTTGTATTAGTAAATTTTGAAGAATGTATAATTAAATTAAAAAAAAAAAGAGTGAATATGTAAATTATTTTATTAATAAAATATATTGTTGAAAATAAGTTTCAACAAAAATGGTATCAAATAGGGGCAAAATTCACTATGCACCATTTGTACAAATGGGATTCAAACAACTATTACATCCAAAAAGACTTTCATAATTAATAGCAGTAATTATTTGTCTCCAATGACTAGAATCCAGCACACACAGTCTTACTTGTCAATATCATAATGAACGGTCTTTATTAGCCGTCTTAATTAAAAATTAAATAAATAAAATAATATGTACTGTTGACGTCACCACCCTCTGGGTACTTACGGTTCGACCAACACACGGATTGTCCACCGCATGGTGTGAATTTGTTCCACGCGAGGTGGACGCGTCCTTAAGGAGTTTCGAACCTTGAATCTTTGGAATATATGAATTCCAAAAGGCCTCCTGTAACCACTAAACTACTTCCAAGCAATAATGAAGAGCAATCGCTCCTTAAAACATTTCTAAACTTGGTAACGATTATTTTTTATAGTGAGTCATGTGCCACAGATCATTAAGATAGAGATAAGGTCGGATATACATAAAAAAAATAAGGGTACAAAGAAATCAATTGAATATTATATGAAAAAAAAAAGAAAAGTCAACTTCAGTGACTGAGTCGTGTCAGTTTTACAAAACAATTAAAGAGACTGCGTTCTTAAGAAGTTCACAGCCCTATTAGAACCCAACCAACATATATAATGTTTGATAACTTGTTTATAAATAACATATTTTTTAAATTTTTTTTTAATCATACAAAATTTATCAAATCATATTTCAATCACATATTTTATATATTTTAAAAACATCACATTCTCTTTTTATAAACAAATTTTTTTTATAAAAAGGAGATATATTTAGTAATAGTTGCTAAGGATATAAGTATTTTTAGATATTTGTGTAAATATAACATGAAGCAAACGTAGTTGAGAAAGATGTCTACGTAGATAACTTCAAATTTGTTGAAAAAAAAAAAAAAAAAAACTTATGTAATTTTTATTTTTTGTTTATTTCCATAGTGAAGTTTAACTTTAGAGGATAATATTCCTCGTGATAACTGTATTTCCCAGAAGAAAAACACTTATAACTTTATTTCCATATTAAAACTATGTCCTCATCCCCGCTGCTGGAATTCATTGTAATGGGAAAAAAATATTTTTCTAAAGTCATGTTATTCTAAAAACTCTATTCTATCACACTAAGTGTCATACCCTCATCACACTAAGTGTCATACCCTCATATGGGAGGTGAGGTTGCTCACTATGAGACCGGTCCCACAAAAATCTATGTGAGAGGGAGCACCCGGTGTGATAAAATAAAGTGAGTAAAGAAACATAATTCATTTTTCTAACATCTATTTTTCTTTGTATTTTGATAGATGTACAAAGGTCTAAACATTGTGTCATATTTATAAAATTGAATGAATATGATTTAAAAAAGAACTTCAATTCTATAATAGGATTTTACAAGAACACAATCTTCTAAACACTTGATGTGGCAATAATTAGGGTCTATGATATTTTGGTTTTACAGCTTAATACTTTATTCGACGCGAGATTTTATCCCTTAACAAATAATACGGCAAAAAATGAAAAGAATTTGGGTTTGTGACCTTTTATGTTGATTTGAACAGAAGTCAAAAATATTATGAAAGAATAGAAGTTAAGCAATCTTGTATACTGCGCACTCAACATTCCATCAATGTTTGAAACTGGCTTGATAGTCCCAGGGCACATCTTCTAGTAGTAAAGGGGAGGGATGAAAAAGTGATCAACACAGTCGGGTGTAGGGTTCGAATCTTAAAATAATGGATTTGTGCCCTGTGACAAACGGGAGTTATGACTTACCACACCTCCACCCTGACTTTGGGAGGCATAACCTGTGATTTACCTCCTTAACCAATGACTCAAAGCAAGATCGGTTAGGGTCCTCAAGGTGTGGGCTACACCCTTGAAACTGGCTTGATATGTGACATGTATCGTTGCTTTCTTCAGGTGCTGGAGTATTTGGCCATCTTTCAGACTATAGATTGGGAAGAAAAGGTTCTCTGTTGGTGGTTTGTATCTTGAATGCCATATTTGGTTGTCTAACAGCACTCTCTCCAGACTACTGGACCTATGCACTATTTCGTCTTCTCACCGGTTTCAGCACCGGTGGCGTCGGCCTCTGTGCATTCGTACTGGCAACAGAGCCTGTTGGCCCTTCAAAACGTGGTGTTGCCGGCATGTCGACTTTCTATTTCTTCTCCGGCGGAATAGCCCTTCTTTCCGGTATAGCTTACATTTTTCAGACATGGAGAGCCCTCTATATTGCATCCTCCGTTCCATCCATTATTTTCCTCATAATCGTACTTCCATTTGTGTCCGAGTCCCCTAGATGGTACCTTGTTAGAGGAAAGACTGACCGTGCCATGAAAATCATGCGCGAAATTGCTTCATCAAATGGAAAACACCTTCCGGATGGCGTCCTCCTCGCCCTCGATGAGGAAGCAAATGAAGATACAGATAAGATTGAAATTCATAAAACAGCAATTGCATCGGAAGAAGCCATAACCGGATCCCTCGTAGACGTACTCCGTTCACCACTCATGCGTATCCGTTTGTTTCTAGCAGTGGCCATTAACTTCTTGTGTTCTGTGGTGTACTATGGCCTAAGTTTAAATGTTGTCAACCTAAATACAAACCTTTACCTCAATGTCCTCCTCAATGCAGTAGCAGAAATGCCAGCTTTTCTGTTAACTGCGGTCTTACTAGACAAGTTTGGAAGGAAGCCATTAGCCATCGCTACTCTATGGTTCAGCGGGATTTTTTGCATCATCGGGAGTTTGCTAAAATACCACTACGGACTATGGAATGTGATCCGGGTGGTGTGTAGTATTATGGGGATATTTGGCATGTCCGGAACATATAATTTGCTGTTTATTTACACGCTCGAGCTTTTCCCGACCGTGGTTAGAAATGCAGCACTAGGATGTGCTACTCAGGCAGCACAAATGGGAGCAATATTGGCGCCATTTGTTGTGGTTTTGGGTGGTGGAATTCCCTTTGCGGTGTTTGGGGTATGTGGGATGGCTGGGGGACTTCTGGCCTTCTATCTACCTGAGACTCTAAATAAGCCTTTATATGACACAATGGGAGGAATGGAGGATGGAGAAGGTACACAGGCTAATGTTTAAGGACTAAATAGTGAAGTTTTTAACCTGCTTAAAAGTAACTTAAATTAAGAACCTCTTTGTTAATGTGAAATTTTTTTATTTTTGTATTTTTTTATTTTTTGATGGATGTGTAGTTTAAAAATGATTGAAAAGTAAAAAATGGTAGACTTAATTAAGAATTGATGGTTGAGATTGAATTTGAAAAGTTGTGGTAAAAATTTTACCTTTACCAAACAAGCTCTAAAGGTTTTTATTCTGTCTTCACTGATTAATTTCTTACCTTATACGAGGTTTTCCTCACCTGTTGTTTTTAATAGTTGGGATTTCTTTGTAAATGGAGGTGATTAATTCTTTATTTTGATAGTTGGATTACTATTTATTGTGGTTCTCTCCTCTTCCTTTGACTTTAAGCTGTAAAGAATAATTCATAATCTCAGCATCAACTCAGAGAGCCACAAAACATAAAACGTGTCATTATATGGATCGAAGTTTAAGATAAAGAAAATACCATTATCAAATCAGATGGAAGCAAAGAATAAGTACTGATTTCTCGGTACAATTTACGTTCGACCCAGTGATCGTGTATCTAAACAAAAACAGGCACTACACGCCACTCATGAATTTATCAAGGACATAAAAATACGAATACACCCACGTCTTAACTTAGTTTCATAGTGAATATACACCCACGTCTTAACTTAGTTTCATAGTGATTATAACTCCCACTCAAATTATCAAATAGTGAGAGACTATTTGTTCTCTTTAAATCAAAATAAGGACATCAATTCATGATTAAATAACTGTTTGCCTGAAAGAATACACGTTCAACAAGTGAAATTTTAGTCACCGATGACCGTACTGTGGATGCGATGCCCGTTCTTAAAGGAGGGCGGGGGAGGTCTTGGTCTTGCATACTCTGCGAAAATAACCCAACCATCCAAGAACTGCAAAAAGAAAGTTAGCAGTTCAAATAAAGGCGAGAAAAAGAGAGAGAGAGAGAGAGAGAAGGACGAGAAAAGAGGAATGGAAATTGCGCGCTCTCAGCATAATTATTGTCACGTCACAAAATAACAAATAAAACGCTCATCCAGTTTGGTGTTTACCTAGCAAGGGCTAATAGGTGATGAGTCATTCAATAGTTGTTTAGCTATTAACCAAAGTGACCATCTATTCCATAAACCTGAAACCCATCTCACTCAATTGCATCACAAGACTAAGCAGCGGTCCCCAATACAAAGCATAAAAGGCAATTATCAAAGGTGAAGAACCAAATCTAACAATATGCCAAAATATAACAACCATTTGGGCACTTGTTAGGAACAAACAACTCAATCCTTTTTAGTGAAATGTTTCTTCCTATAAGACCAGATATTACAGTTTCTAGTCAAGCCTTATGTGGAAGAGTTATGGTAACACGGAAGCATAACACACAAGAAGAGATATATATTAAAGATCAATCTTGGCTATGAGCCTGACACTATTTTACCTTCTTTTAAAGTTGTGTGTACGTGCACGCATCCTTATTTATGACATACACACGTGCACATGGAACCAAAAATAATCAGATGAAAGGCATAAGTTGAGAGTGAGTGATGACAAATTATCAAATCCTCTTTCTAGTTTCATTTTAATTTTAATCTCAATTTAGGTTCCACCATCTACAGACATCCTCTCACCCTTTCTCCTCCAAACAGAATTTGCATGGGTAGGCTATTCCCTAAAAGATACTAAAGAAATGCCAATTTTCACTCAAAAAACATAGAAGTTATTCTCAAAGTAAGCAGAAAGGAAGATTCTAATCTCAACTCACCTGGCCATCCATGCCCTTTATCCCTGCTTCAGCTCCTTCTAAAGTTGCATAATTTACAAACCCAAAACCCTTTGAGTAATTGGAGTCACGATCAGTCACCACTTTAGCTGTAAAAAAGACAAAAAGTATTCATATAATTGTCGAGTGTAACTCTTAATGGGATTCAAGTTTCAAATAAGCTAAAATAGAACATACCACCAACTACTTCACCAAACTTAGCAAAGGCATCTCGAAGGCCTTCTGTAGTTGTACGTTTGCTAAGCCCTGACCATATATACAAAAGATCCAATGAGCACAGACACAAGAAACCCACAACAAAGACAAGCTAAGACAACAAATTATGAGGGAGCAAAATGCTGCCAGCAGATGAAGTGGACCTCTAGTATCTTATGATCTAACAGGACAATTAGCAGTTTCATGTGAAGAGGTCTTGAATCAATTCACATCAATATAGTCGAAAAGTAAAGAAGACAAGACAACCAGAAAGAGAAGCATTGAGGCAGACAAAATCTTGTTATCCGTCAAGTATATTTTCCAATAAACTACTAATCAATTGAAAAATACAAAACCAATTAAAACGTCAAAAGTTCAATATTTTTCATTGGATCAAATGTTAACGTATGCATACAGTATATTAACATTCAATGCACCATAAAAGTATGAAGCAAAAAAAAGTATATATAATATAGTACCAGAAACTGAACAAGGGAAAGGAAACTTAGAAAACATATAAAAGTATTTATCCAGAGAGAGACGTGCCGGATACGAAGAGATTTGTGGATGGTTCAGCTGGAGGAGGCTTCTCGACTTGATTCGTAGGCAAATTAAATGAAAATCCTGGCACGGACGAATACAGGGCTCTTAAGCCTCTAGGAGGTGGGGCAAATACGGCCGCCGCTCTCATCGCCATTTTTGGGGTTTAAGTTCCTTCGCCGGCTGGGTTTTAGAGAGCGAGTATGAAAGCGTACGCAAAGTCGAACCGGATTGCCGCTCGCTTTCCTCATTTATTAAGTGTCAATTATATAGACTTGCTTTCCTTATTACGTGTCAATTATAATTATATGGACTCGCTTTCTGTCAATTATAATTATATAGAATTGTTTCTTTATTAAGAAATATTTATTTTATTTGTTTACTAATGTACTCATATTTATTGCTTCCAATATAATAGTTTTGATAGTAAATAAGGGTTAGTTTGAATTTTTCTTTACAAAAATTACATTTTCAATGACATTAAATATGTTTTCTTAATCTGTATGAAAAGTCAAACATCCTATATAATTGAGACGGGTGACTATTCAGTTACACCCTACGAGTAGAGATGATAAAAAAAATTCGATCCGATCTGTCGATTTGAAGATCCGATTTAATCCAATCCGAAAAACTCTTGATCCGTGGATCGACGGATTGGATTTAAATTAGGGTGATCCGATCCGATTAGATCCGCGATCCGATTTATTTTTTAAAAATTAAAAAACTTAGTAAAAAAAATAATTATAAAGTCAAAAAATATAATCTTTTATTGAATTTGACACATAATCTCTAATTCTCGATGTATATATTATTTTATTGTATGAATTGAATGTTATATTAGTTACTTTATGAATTGGGTATTGACTTATTTGTTGTTAACTGAAATAAATAACGATTTTTTTTTAATATTTGTTCTTATCCAACCCTATTTGATTCGAAATTTTTATTATTTGATTCGAAATCCTGCAGAGCAAATTTGGATCGGCACCGATCCGCCCTATTACCATCACTATCTACAAGCGATGAAGTGGGCTACGTCGGCCCATAACGTCGTTCTATATTTGGGCTTATAAAAGGTGATTTACAAAAAATAGCATTAAATGAGGCAGTTAATTTCGTGTTTTTGTTAACTTGTTTTTTTCCCCCAAACAATTTATTAGAGCCCGTTTGGTGTAGTATATTTTGGATTTGTATAATGTAGTTAAAAATAATTTGAAAAGTGTGAAATTAGTGAATCCTACAAAAATGTGTGATTGAAAATGAATTTTTGGAGAAGTTGTAAAAAAAATCAGGAACCAAACAGGAATTTAATCACACACATTTTTTCAAACAATTTTTCAATCACATAGTTAATATTTTACCTTGTTTATAAATAAAAAACTTTTATCAAACATGTACATAGTTATTACTTATTACCTTTTCCCCGTGAAATTACATTATAAGAGCATCTGCATTGAATAGATAAATTTTAGTTACTTAAACATTATCACATAAAATTTAATGATTGTTAATCAATACATCTATATGTTAAATTAACTGGTATTTTTCTATTACATTTGACCAAATAAATTTAGCCAATTGGGTCATTTTCTAAGAAAAAATTAAAATTAAATGCTAAAGACCGCGAATGTGGAATTTTCAATTTCAAGACAAATATGTTACATCAACTAGTTAAAAAGTTGGCTAAAAATAGCAATCTATTTAACTTGTATAAATAATAAATGCACTTAACTAACATTCTAACATATCTATTTTTAAAAATTTTGGAAAGTAAAAATATTTTGTAAATTTTGAGTACCACTTTTTTTTAATGTTTTTCTCTTTTTTAATAATTTTGTCATTTTTAAAAAAAAAGTGATACAATGTCCCTTATTTTAAAAAAGTGACATGTATGTTACTTTCTCGATTAAACATAAATTAAAACTTTAGAATAAATTCATAACTTGTTAATTTTATTCAATATATTAGAGTAATTATGTCAATTTTTATCACAACTAAAAATGACAACTTGTCACTTTTTAGTTCTATTTGAATGTCAATTTTTAGATTTTTGCAATGTCAATTATGGAATAAAAAATTACACAAATCCACAAATAATAGTAGATTCATTACACATTCTCCATGTATAAATACAATTTCTCTTTTTTACTTTTTCTTTTAGTGTCACTTTTTAGTGTTACTTGAATGTCATCTTTTTCAAATTTTACAATATCCATCATTGATTAATAAATTATACAAATTCATAATACTAATAAATACATTACACAATGTCATTTTTTAAATTTTTTTTGATAAAATGTCACTTTTTATCACTCTTTCGTTTAACTTACCTTCTCTTTTAATTAAAAAAATGATACGGTGCTACATTCTAGTAAAAAAGAAGGTGATGATTGTCATTTTTTGCTGTTTTAATGTTACTTTTTCATTTTTTTTTTTTATTTAAATATTCATCATTGATTACATGTATAGTAATTTAAGAAATTACACAATACCATTTTTTTTTTTTTTTATAAAAAAGTGACACGACATTGACGACAATCATTGAATATCATCTCTTCAAAATTTGCAGCTCTCTAAAATCTACTAATCTTCAACTTTAAAACGAAGTGGAAGGCAAATCTATTTGAAGTTTCAGAAACTGAATAAATTAGAATGCACCATCTTGGAGAGTTCTCGCCAAAAAAAGCTTTTGTTTGCTGCTAAGATCAATAACCACAACAGAATTAGTAGCATAAGTTCACCAATTCAATCTGGCAATTCAGTTTAAATGCATTATCTTGTTGGACAATGCTATATGTATTCTTTGGGTTACTCTTCGACTTACGCACCATTTTACATTCGGGTGGAACCCACAAAATAATAAAATATTTGTGGACCCCAACTTATGTGAGGGTGTGTAAGCCTAAGTCATTATATAAAAATTTGTGTGTACAAATGAAATTGTACTATCTTGTTTGTAAAATGCACTAGACAGATATATTGTATAATTTTCATGGCATTTTTCCAGAAAAAATCCCTTAGTCCGCTAATTTCTTTTAAATCAAAATCATCTCCTATTTATCATCAACAAATTCAATCATTCGAGTAAACCTAGGAATCTCCGACGGAGAAATGGGGAATGGGAAGCAGAGGCTGAAAATTTATTTAGCAAGTCACCATCAACGGTATTGTCGCGACGTCCAGTGGCGGAGCCAGCCGAGAAGTCCAGGTAGAGCGACCGTTGACCTCGTCGGTCGTTGACCGTTGATCGACTAACGTGAACGATGACAGTAGCGAGATTGTGAATATTATTTATTGAAGTAATATTTAAAAATGAATAAATAGATATAAGAATAAAAAGTTGTAATTAAATATGTGAACATATAATCCAATACAAACCAAAATAAATGTAAAATACATGATAATGACATCAGTTGGTATTCGTTGGCTCGGACAACTGCATTCTTCGAGGTCTGATATTTTGGAAACGCTGTTGAGATTAAAGAAAGCATTCTCCATTGTGAAGAATGAGATTAAAGAAAGCATTCTCCATTGTGACAAGTATAAAAAGCTTGTCAAGTTCGGGTCTAAGCAATAACAACTCTTCAGCATTTAAGTCTGAAGGATAGAACTCAACAAGACGTAGCAATTTCTAAAAAAATATTTTCAAGCATATCTATTAATAAAATAATTTTGTACATAAGTTGAATTATCTTTCTTAATTTTTAATTAATATTCTTCAAAAAATTATTTTTTTCACTAAATTTATTACTAAGAAATTAGGGTAAAACATGCGTTAAATATCTTAAGACTTAAGGGCTTTCTTTTGACTAAATTTAAAAGATAGGTTGAGTGGAAATCAAGATATAAAGTGGAGTCAGTGGACACCTTCGGTGGAAATTTCCCTGGCTTCAATGAGGGGAATCTCTCTCTCTTCAGCAAAATCACCGGCAAATGGCAAGGACCCGGGTTTCAGAAGAGAATAAGTTCTTCTCAACCATCATCTCCTTGAAGAGTGGTGCCGTTATTTTTATGGTAGAAGGCAGGATATCCATGACTTGCTCGCCAGGCGCCAGCTCGAGGATGGTCATTGGTCATCAGGAAGCAAGCCCATCGTTAATGGTCTGGAAACGGAACCCAGGATACTGGTTGAAACGCGAACAGCTGTGGTGTGCTTGAGGAGGCGGCTGTGGGGGCATGGGTAATTGGGTGTAGACGACAACCAAAAAAAAATTTTGTTTTTTTGAAACTGGACAGTCGGTAGTCCGTCGGCGACGAGGTAGCGCGGCCGCGCTACCTCGCCATACGCTGGCTCCGCCCCTGGCGACGTCGCCAGCCGAAGATATTGCCTGAAAATCAAGGGAAAAAGTCGAAGGTACTCCTTGGACTCTCCAATGCAAATCCGGCGTCTCATTGTTGAAAGGAGTAGTATCTGACCGGAATCTAAATTTAAGCTTTTGTAAGATTTTTTTCCTCCGGCCGAAATCACAGATTGTCGCTGGAAACTGTAACTTCCACAGGTCGAAGCTTCACCTTTGCTTCACGAACCTTTCAGTGGTCACTGTTTGTTGATTATTGCTATCAATTTTTAGCTTTTGCAACTTCTTTAGGAATTTCTTAGTTCAAGTCATTGCCTCCAATTTGTAACTGTATCAAAATGCTCAGGTTACCAATTTCTTTAGGAATTGAGCCTTTGATGCCTCAAGAATCAGCATCCAAGTACTAAAGAGATTCTGACCAATTACCCAAGGCTAGGGATTTTGGAATCCTTCTATCAAAAATCACACCTAAAGATGCTATTTCTCCAAAATGTAATTTGAATTGATTTCACTTCAAATGCAACGAAGTGATTCAAAATCAGGACTAGTATCTCAACGAGTTTCTGCTCTCATGCTCCTGAGTAATTGATTTCCAAGGATAGTTGAAGATCAACTAACAGAAATTTCTCCTATCAACTGTGTGAAGAGAGAGGGCAAGGACCTAGCTTTCGTCAGGTATTATTAGCAGTTGATGATAGGCTATTAATTTATAAAAAATGCTAAATGAACAACACTTTTAAACAATAAGTTGAACAACACTTTCACATGGAAGTGGGGTCCACATATGAGGGCCCCACACTCGATGTGAGAGTGTTGTTCACTTTGTTGTCCCAAAGTATTGTTCAAGTAGCATGATTCTTAATTTATTACTACGTTTAAACATGAATTTATGTTCAAAGTGTATTTATGCAATTGGTTTCATTTTTAAAGTAATGTGCGTAATTTCCCTTGGATATTTGATTGTTAAATTCATATTCGATTTGCTATCTTATAGGATATATCCGATTTGAATTGAAATATTTTAAAAAAAAATAAAATTGGAAAGAGAATATTTTCAATCTTAATACATAATTTATTAATTTTTTATTGGAATGCGATTGGTTTGGAATTTTTCATTAAAAATTGTAAAGTATAATATAAAATTCAAAAAATAAAATAAAATATGCATGATAAATTTTGCGGAAATATATAAAATATTTTAAGCACCGGCCACTAAAGTTATACCAAAAATTCAAAACTTTATCTAAGCTTTGAAACTTATACCAATGATCACTCAAGTTTAACGAAAATTTCGAAACGGTCATTGAAGTTTGAAATTTACACCAATCGTCACTCAAGTTTGCAAATGTTTCGTCAATGATTACATGATTAAATTTCTAACCCAAAAAAATAGTTTGGTACTTAAAATTTAAATTCTCAAATGACCTTTTGTCAATGGTCACTTGAGGGAATATAATGCTTCTCTCATATTTATTTATGATTAATGTTATTTGATTAAAGATTAAGAGTTTTTCAGTGGGTTGATTTTATTGAAATATTATGTGATTATGATTGTTAGTTGTGAGAAAAAGCCCAGTGTCTCCTGTTTGGTAATGATTATTTTGGAGGAAATTTGAATTTTTAAAATAATGCGTAATTGGAAAAATTATGATTATCTTACAAGCTTTACATAACCCAATGTTCTTCATCATGTACAGTGAGTCATATGTTACATTACATTACAATGTTTTAGAAGAGACAAATTGCAGATTGTACGACAGTAGTGATCTACTGAGCGGCCCGCTAAGTTCCAGTATGAGTGCCTAGAATATTTTATTCTTACTTTATATATCTTGTGGCTCCGTTAGTTATTGGTTTGACTAGTCAAAAAAAAATTTGGTATCACAAAAAGGGGCAGAATGCCCCGATCAAAAATTATCATTTTCTCTTCTCTCCGTCGCGACTTCATCAGAAAAAGTGGAGGTGATTTCATCAAAACTCAGTTTTTTTTTTTTTTTAAAAGGTTTAGTGATTCTTAATATATTTAAGATTTAGATTCGGATTTTTTTTTGCATGATTTAACTTGATAATCTTAATCTTAATATATATAATAACAGGATAGTTGGCTCCTATTTTTCCGTCAAAACTGCTGTCATATATATTTTTTTTAAAAAAAAAAAAAAGGGTCAAAATATGACTTTTCGTTGTCTGGTGCAAGATCATTAATTACTAAACTATCATTAATACCAACTGCATGTGGATCAGTGCATTGATACTGGCAAAATGTTTAATCATTTTTTTTTATCGTAAATTTTTTTTTGATCGTATAAAAATTTTTTGATCGTAAAATGTGTAATCATTTGTATAATGCAAATGGTTCATGCACATTAATATTTATTGTATGTTATATTATGGAGCAGTGAACGTCCAATGATTGTTGAGAATATTTATAACTAAAAATTTTTATATGGCTAAAAAATTATATATATATATATATATATATATATATATATATATTTCGTTTATATAAACTAATGCAAGTAATAAAAAAACATTATTATTTTCAATAAAATGGTTTTTTTTTTTTTTTTTTTGCTATGGGCATCCTTTATGCTATTAAAGCTTTGTATTATTTAATATTTAATATCCATTTTTATTTTTTATTATTTATTTATACATTTTTTTTTCTCGAGGTTAATGTTTACTGTATGGTTTTTTATGGATCATTTAATGTCCAAATAAGATGAATAATTGGACTTTCCACCTACCCATATAACTATTTCTATAAGTTTAATTTTATTATTTAAAATATGCTTTTAACCACATAATTTCGAAAATATGCAATGTCATACAAATAATCGAATGAAGAGACGTCTTCAGTCCAAATAAAATAATATCATCCAGGATAATATTTCTGCTCATTCAACTTTATAAAAGATCTCTAATTTCTGATATGAAAATGAAAAGATGAAAATAAGCAACATATAGTTGGATCACCAAATTTTTATATTGATATAAAGAACATATTATGTAACATTCATGAATAGGGAAAAAAAAAAAAACTATTTCTGTGTGTAAAATATATAGAAATTGTTTCTTTTATTTCTTCTTATCATTATTATATTTTGACATTACTAAAAAAGGATTATTTGTAACGTTGAGCAACACTAACACAATCAATAAAAATCATTGTGAAATAAGAAGAAATAAATTGATTTATTAAAAATGCATATATATTTTTTAAATAAGTGTTTTGTAATTTACATTGAATTTTGCTATTGAATACCTTTTTGTTTCTTCATATTCTTTCCCATAATATTTAAATTTAATTTTTTTCGTTATATATTTCCCACATTTTCATTAATTATTAAATATATTTAATTACTTATTCATTAATTAATTGTTATAATTTTTTCCCGTACAACGCACGGGTGCGAATACTAGTTTGTGTTAAGATGCAACAGTAGCTCCACCACCATGTCGTCCTTCAATGCCGCCCTTATCCAGTCTTTACGATAAAATGTTCAATTTGTTGAAAATTACACACAAAATCCCTCTCTAATTAAACCTATAGAATTTTTTTATGTTCAAGAAATAATAAGCAAATCAGGAAATAAATACGAACACAGAAATTTACTTGGTTCGGAAACTTACTTACGTTTACGGACCCTCGCCAAAGCTTTTCACTATATAATAAATTGTTACAATTATATAGAATTTGCACTCACCAAATCCCCAAGTATTGTAAGAAAAATAACAAAATTTTACCACATCTACCAATTTCTACTTTTTTGTACAACACACAAAGAACTCAAGAAAAATCAAGATACTAGACTATATTTTTCCTCACAATACTATCTAGTCACGTGTAATTAATTAGCTCCTCAACACACATATTTATAAGTAAACATGACCAAAAAATGTGTATTACTTGTACTCCCAATATATTTCCTTGTTGAAGTAGAATAATTAGAATAAGGAAAGAAATTTATCCCAAAAATATTATCTTCATTTTCTTCTCACATTTAATTTGGTCTTTAAGTTAACCACTTTAACAAGAAAATCAATTGTTCAAGATATTCTCATTCTTTATTTGGTTCAAATATCCTAACACAATTGGGTAAATATGTCGAACATGTGATGAGCAATGTGAGGTTGTAATTCTTTAGCATATAGGCAACAATAATGGCGTTAAAAAATAAGACATTGGGATTAAGTATGAGATTAAACACATTACGAGCAATGAAGAGACGTGTGCACTTGGAGGGGCGTTCCTTTGCACTATTGCTTGTTTTAAGATCTTAATCATACCTGATTTTCATAATTATTTTTTAAACAGTTGATTTTAAAACTTTTAAATATAAAAACATGAATAAGCGTAATTTTCCCATATTAATTAATGGGGAAAAAAGGGCCCTATTCGGCTAAACATTATAAATCAAATTATAATGAGCACAATTTCTCAAACCATTTTTTAACCACACACATTTTCTCTACTCAATTTCAACCTCACATCTTACTTAAAAAATTCAAATAATACACATTATAATTCAAATTTCTTTTATTAGGGCCGTCGAAAGGAGCATAAGTCAGTTAACAACAAAAAAGACGAAAAAGCTTTTCCACCTAAGGTGTAAATTTTTTTCTCACCAATAGATAAGAAAACATTTTCAAGGAAAATGGTTAAAGTGTGCTTTAATTTGTGTATTATTGAAAATATTTTCCAAATCAAATTTTCCAATCAAACATCAAACAAAAACGTAAAATATTTCTCATGATGTAACATTTTCTAGGTAAAACTAAGGCAATAAAAAAACAACCTTATATTATTTGTGGACAATGGAACACCTGGTGGGGAAAAAATCTGGTCATATTTGATGAAGAAAGAAAATAGATCTTGACCAAGAAATTAGGGTAAACAGCACAAATGGTCTCCAACGTTTGAGTTTCCTGTGAAAATAGTCTCCAACGTTTAGATTTTGACATTTATACCCTTAGATTTACCAAACGTTGCGCAAATGGTGCATATCGTTATATTTTGTTAATTTCAACCGTTTATTGCACTATTTGAACTTATTTTTCATATTTTCAAAAGGGCATTTATGTATTTATCTAATTTTCCACCTATTTTACGACCAATTGAAAGGTTGTATGCAGAATCACAGATAACATCCCTGGAATAAAAAAGTTTTGGCGTATTAAGTCTCCAACTTACAAACATTTAACGTATTTAGTTCCCTAACCTACAAATGTTTAGCATATTTAGTTCCTAACATATTAATTCATTGTTTGAGACCCATCATTTCAAATAATCCGATTTTTTGAAGAATTTGTAGTTAAAAAGCAAGATTTTCTTTTTATTTATGTCTAGATTATTTTATTGATTGAAAACATCATTTTTTTAAAATTCATTTTCAATCGCACATTGTGATTTTTTGAAGAATTTGTGATTAAAAATCAAGATATTTTTTTTTATTTATGTCTAGATTATTTTATTGATTGAAAATATTATTTTTTTTCAAAACTTATTTTCAACCGCACATTCTATTAATAAAATAATCTATGAATTTTTTTTACCGATGTGTTGAACTGTTGTTATGGTGAATCTTTTATTAAATTTTTTTTTTAAAATCAAGAATAAACTTCAATTTTTTCGGTTTGATTTCAATTCGATTGGCTCAGCTCCCTTTTTTATCAACCCCTAAATGTTTTTTATTCATTTTCTAATTTTTTTTTATCAAAATCAAATAGTGTGACATATTATTGTTGAATTTTAATTAATCAATCTCTGTAAATTAATAAGCCACTATTTGTTAAACTATTTATAAATTTTTGTATAGATAATTTTATTTATTGAATGTGAGATTTAAAACGAGTTTTAAATAAAATTGAAGTTTTTCAGTCAATAAAATAATTTAAACGTAAATAAAAAAATCTTACTTTTTAGCCACAAATTCTTCAAAAAATTACAATTACAAAACACATTATTTGAAATAATTAAAATTACAATGCGCGTTTGAAAATGAGTCTTTTAAAAAATGATGTTTTCAATCAATAAAATAATATAGACGTAAATAAAAAAGAAATCTTGCATTTTAACCATAAATTCTTCAAAAAATTACAATTACAAATCACATTATTTGAAACAGTGAGTCTCAAACAGTGAATTAATATGATAAAGACTAAAGATGGCAAACGTTTGTAAGTTAAGGACTTAATACTCCAAAATATTTTCATTCCAGGGATGTTATGTGCATACAACCTTTTAATTGAATGTAAAGTAGGTGGAAAATTAGATAAAGATATAAATGCCATTTTGAAAATATGAAAAATAAGGTCAAATAGTGCAATTAACGGTTGAAATTAACTGAATATAACGACATAGACCATTTTCATAATGTTTGGTGAATCTGAGGGTATAAATGCCAAAAATTTTAACGTTGGGAACTATTTTCGCAAGAAACTCAAACGTTAGGAACCATTTGTACTGTTTACCCAATAAATTAAACCCGCAATATAATGGGGCCCACAAGATATAAAGAAAGAATAAAAAATTCCAGGCGCTCATATTGGAATTGGGCGGGGCGCTCAGTAGATCACCACTGTAACAGTACGAGCCTATTTGTCATTTGATTTAGGAGAAATTTAAGAAATTTTTGAATGTGTGGTTAAAAAATTGTTAAAATGTTTGTAAAATGTTGGATCCCATAAAAATATGTGGTTAAAAGTGAATTTGATGAGAATGTTGGAAATTTTTTCTGAACCAATAAGGGGCTTACCTGGTCAGAAACCATTCAAAATGACATTACGTCCATTAATGAGGGAGATGTTTGTGATAAAATTTGAGTTTAAAGATCGTTTGCGCAGCGAACTCATACATTAGGGATCATTTAGGCATTATCCCTTAAAAATTCGCTCCTTGAAGCAACGGAGTTGGTATATTCATCTTTCATGGTAAGTTTTTCGATCGTTAAATGTGCAACAAACAACATGATAAGTTCGATAATATGGATGACAATGTTCATGTAATATTTATTTATTTATTCAAACACAACAATATGATTTAGAACTTTTATGTTGTCCAAGTGTGGGCGTGCGGCTATCACTTAAGCAATGGTGGAGCCATCTTGGCCCCCACTCAATTCTTTGATTTTTTATACGTTATTTTTATTTTATGAAAATGTTATAACAACCTTCTGTTCACCGATATATCCCTGCAAGTGTACATGTCGTGAAAAGTAATAAAGTGGACCTAAGAGTCCGGATTATCGTCTCACGGAGACTGCTATTAAGTATCGAAATATTTTAGTTTTAGACCTTATTTGAACAGATGAATTTATGTTGATGTTTGAAATCCAAAACTACGAAAATCAATTAAAGAATTAAAATTTTGAAATTTGTTTTGTTTTTAAAGATGATTGTGAAGTAGTTGGGAATCCCGATTTCACATAACCAATTATATTAACTCAAATTCTAGTTTTATTTTCTAAATATGCATTCGGTCGAATTCACTAATGTATATTGAAATTCCTCTCTCGAATTTAAATCAATTCTACCTAAATAAGTCAACAATGTATCTCTACAGATGGTCAGAATATTCTTTATCTAGATGCATAACACACAAGAATTCACACATAACCGCAATAATAACAAAAGTATATCTCTATCTCTTGTTCAATTACCGAATTTGTTACCACGTTCTAAATTATTACCGAAAATAACTCAATATATCATGAATTGGTGATCAAACAATTCAAGCATTAAGAACAATAATAAATTAATATATGCAACAAAACATTAAAACTATGGAATTTGGAATTAAAATAATATGACTAGTCTACATCGTTCATCCCAACATGAAGTTTAGTTACACATCATTAATAAATAACAAAAATTATAAAAATAAACGTTCTTTGAAAGTAATATAAAGAAATGAACGCTTACACCAAGTATTGATTCTTCAATTATCTTTAATTCATGTCCCTTTGCAATGTTTGATTCCCCAAGAATATGATGTTGAATTTTTTTATTGTGGCTTATTCTTTGGAGAGACAAAGGTCCTGATTTCGTGTCTCATAAGTTGTATTTATAGGTTAGGGAGAAAACCTAAGTCAAAAATTCAAAACCTGTTAAAAATCGCGAGAAAAATCTGATATGCGGCCCAGTCGTATAATCACGTAATTGCGCAGGCTTAGGGCCGGCGATCGCTTGGTAAGGTGGTTTAGGCTCGGGTGATTATTTTGCACCTTCGAGCGATCGCGTGGTAGGAATCCAGCGATCGCGATTTCCATCTTTTCTCGACTATGTAAGTTGGTCCCCCGCCTTTTAATTGCACCTTCAGTCCTCCACTTCCAATTGTTGCGATTGAGTCCCCAAACTTTTGAATCTTCTCAATTTGATCCATTCAGCTCTCAACTCCTTCAATTGAGACTTCCAACTTCTAATTTATTCACTTCAGCACATTGCATCTTTCCCGGTCGACGTCATTAACTTCTCACTTACTCAATTAAGCTCCAATTGTGCAATATTTCCCTTAATTGTTTCATTCTTCATCTCTTGGGATATTTACTGAAATGTAAATAAATATGCACCAATTAAGTAGTAATTATTCTAAAACAAAATAATAATGTTTTAATTTAGACATAAAAATAAATGTATAAAACACACTTATCACCCTCCTTTTTAGTGTTATTAATTTTTATTCTTTGAGTATATAAGAGCATCTCCAATAGATTTTTTATATTTAAAGAGCATATTCTATATAATAGAGAGTATCTTTAAATTTAAAAAGTAAATTTTTTTACAAGTTTCAACAACTTCTTTATTTCTTGCTCTTTATTTTACTTTTTTCATAAAAATATTTATTGACTTTTTTATTTTTAGTTAATATTAATTTTATAAAAGTGAATGCTCGATGATATCAAATATGTAATAAAGAAAGCTAATGTAGAAACATTAAAAATTGGAACTTTTTGAATGCATTTCATAATAGAGAGTGAGTTTGACTCTCTAAATTAAAATGTTAAAATAAAGAGTCTATTGAAATGAAATTTTAACGGTTGACTCTCCAAAATAAAGAACATCTCAAATTTAGAGAGCTTATTATAATTACTCTAATGTGATAGTGTAGTTTTTAACTTGTTAATTATGATAATTTGGGTAGATTTAAATTCTTGTGAATTAATTTGCTTAAATTGTATAGATTGGAGTTTGGATTATTTATGTTTAATTTGTACAAGTTTAATGAAAATAAAATGGTGTCGAAATTGTTATTGCACAATTCAAATTGAAAACATTAAAAGATCATCTATATTACTACATATGTTTATTGTCCAATGTTATATTCATTTAAACAAATATATTTGATGAAATTGATTATAAGCTCATCATATGTTTTTTTTATTCTAAGCCTATCATATTGTTTTTTGGATTAAAATTTGTAGGTATAAGGTAAAACTTAAAAGTTGTGAAAAAAAAAGGTGCAATTTTTTATTATCTTTTTTGTGTTGTTTGTAATTAAAAAAAGAAAGAAAAAAGATCTATAGTTAAATCATGCCCCCACTGATTTTACATATTGGCTCCATCAATTACTGTAAGTCGAGCAACATAAAATCTACGCAATATGATCATCTTTAATTGGTCTTAATCATTTAAAAATAAATAAAATTAACACACACGTTTTCTTTCTTCAATTTTCAACCATACATTTCACCTCAAAATTATAAAGAGGAAATTACAGGAACTCGTGCTTTTTAAGAACCAAATTCAAAAACAAGATGAAACTTAAATAACTTCAAAAATCATGCCATTATTATAAATTTTAAGTTTAATAAATTATTAAACATAAATTTTATATAGTAATTATTAAATTAATCTTCTAATCTATCCTATAAATCAACAATTCCTAATTATGTGATTTCAAATTCAAAACCATAGACAGCTTGCATTTTCACGCTACAGGCCCCATCAACAGCCCTCTCCTTCATTTCTCTTCGATGGCGCCACCACGACGGGACCACCACCACCACCAAGCTCTGATCCTTCCTTTCCATTTCTCTTCAAGCAACCATGCTGCCACTTATATCGCGCCCGATTGGTTCATTTCAAGCATAGTCAAACGCAGCGACCATCTCAGCCCCTTCCACTCACAGCTACACACACCCCCCAATTTCAAACCTAAATCAACGTAGTTCTCCCACCTTCAATCCATGTCTCCCAGCGAAGAAAGAAGAAACGGTGCCACTGGAGAAAGGCTCCTTCAGCAGCAACAGCGGTCCATCGCGCTTATAAACAACTGCTGAGCACCGTAGCTCCAACATCATCGTTATAAGAAGATCTATATCTAAATGTGTTGGATATGGTTAGTTTGGAATGATAGGGTGGAGTTAAGTGACGTAATGATGGTTATGGTATTTTTTTGGAGGCGTCAGAGGCGGTGGTGCCATCAACAGGGTGAGGTGGAGTTGTGGTGGTGTAGGTGTTTGTGCGGTTTTGCGATGGTGTTGGTCGGTCAGTGGTGGTGTATTTGCAGTGCTTGTTCTGATAGCCTGTGTGCAGGGGTGATTGACGTTTCTGGTTGTGACCAATGAAATTGTAACCAAAGATCGTTATTGTTGGTGGTGATCGTGATGATGATTTTTGCAGTGATATATTTTGGTAGTTGCAACGGACAATGGTCATATGTATTGGTGTTGGATGGATAATTGGAAGTGGTGGAGGCTGGGATGGTGGAGTGGTGTTGGATAGATAATGGGGAGTGTCGGCGGATGAGATGGTGTTAGTGGAGCAGTACATAGTGGTGTGTTGTGGTTGTTGTTTGTTGACATTGTGGTGTTGGTGGAGTTGACGGTAGTGGTCAGGTCACATTCACGTTCAATTCTCAGGTCACACGTATTCTCTTAAGTCACACACGTTCATTTCTTTACCTATTCACTTTCCTAGATCACACACATTTAATTTCACAAGTCCTACAATCAATTCTTCAAGTCACAGGTTCGTTAAGATTCTTAAGTCAGGTCACATATTTATTCTCTCAAGCCAAACATTTTTTCAAGTTACGCACGTTAAATTTGTCACATGTTCATTTTCTCATGTCACACATTCGTTTCTTCACATGTTCCTCAGGTCACAGATTCCGTGGGCCACATGTAATAAATCATGGTGGTGGCTGTGGATGTTTGTCAGAGCTTACGAGCGTGGTGGCAGCAACGACGTAGTAATACAAGTGCTAAATTCACCCAAATTCTATGTCTTCAATTACACAATGGGAGTCATTCTATTTGGTTCTCAGTAAAATAATTAATGGGATATGTCAAAAATTCATCGTATTCTGAGATTTGAGATCAGTGCATTCCTGAAGAAAGGGTAAAAATGAAAACTTTTTTGAAATGGAAGATTGTAACTGAATCCTTGATTTAAGGAAGAGATAAATTTGATTAATTATTGGAATTTAATATCTAATATAAAAATATCAACTTTTGAATATTTGAAACTACTTTTCTTAAAAATAAAATAATATTTTATAACTGTCTGATTTGTGTACTTTTTCCAATTATAAATAAATCAATTTATAATATATTACGCCCCTGTTCGACGGCCAGCAGGTAAAAAAATAGTTTTTTTGTTGATTTTTAAGTAGATGGATGGTTAAAAATTAGAGAGAGAAAATGTGTAGGCTAGAGATTAATTTGAGAAATTGTGTAGTTTAAAAATTTGTTTAAAAAAAAAAAAAAACCCAAAAACTTTGTTTAACGACACTCAGGCTCAAAAAGAAGAGAAAGAAAACATAGTGTCCTAATTGCCTAGGCCCTAACTCCATGGACACCCGCGTATATGTGTCTATAAATACATATACATACACGTATAAATATATATATGCACTTGTTTACAATTCGAAAATCCAGAAAAATCCCGAATTAAGGTTTAATCGCATCTCCCTCTTTCCCTCCAATCTCCATCCGTTCATTTTGCAAATAGAGCAAAAAAAATATTTCTTGGAATCTCACTGGCAAATAAGTTTTGCAATTTGTTTGCTCAAGAACTCAATCAGTACCAGTTCACAAAATTTAATACAAACAAATACATTTACATATACAAACGCATGAAACGGGGTTATCAGCAATCTTCCCCATCCGGTTCTCATGGACCCCCTCAATCCAAACCCAGATTTAACCCTGAAGGTATTTTCCATTTATCATTATATTTTCTGATGAAATTAGAATACCTAAATTCTTATTTTGCTCTCTGTTTTAGGTTAAATGGAATAAAAAAAGCTGGAACTGATTTTAAAAAAAGTTTGGATTGCTGAGAGTAAAATTAAATCTAGGAAAAATGAAAAAAGATACTTCTTTTCTATTTTATTTAGGTTATAGTACTGGATATTCAACCTTGGGTTTAATAATAGGATTTTTAAAGTTTGAATTGTCACAAATACTCATTATTCTTCATATTGTGGGCGGGGGCTAGAGCCCGAAGCTTGTCTGTTGTGAACTTATGAGTGCATTTTGTTGTTGTTAGGGGATGAACAATTTTTGGAGGATGAGAGCACTAAGATATTTGCAAAGAAGGTGGCTGATCATTACAGCGCAAGGACCAATCAGACGTTGGAAGAGCGAGAAGCAAGCCCAATTATTCATCTGAAAAAACTCAACAACTGGGTACATATTCAGATATATCACCTTATTGATCTTTTATTTTTATGTTCTTTGTTATGTAAATTTATGACCAAAAGTTAATGACGATGCAGTTAAATTGTTCATAAGAAGTTGTTTTTTGACTGCTTCTCCTGATCATCAGATAAAGAGTGTTTTAATTCAGTTATATGCGAAAAGAGGAGATGCGGTTCTTGATCTCGCTTGTGGGAAGGTA
Organism: Ligustrum vulgare; assembly: GCA_963555705.1. Classification (NCBI taxonomy): domain Eukaryota; kingdom Viridiplantae; phylum Streptophyta; class Magnoliopsida; order Lamiales; family Oleaceae; genus Ligustrum; species Ligustrum vulgare. The sequence goes on from OY743187.1 coordinate 5,857,147, forward strand.
GTGTATGAGTGGGATTCTGTGGGATTATTTGCTGTTAACCAGTGTGCTTGTTTAGTAATTTAGAACTTTGACATCATTTATTTATTTTTTTTGTGCACCAGGGTGGTGATCTTATCAAATGGGATAAAGCAAAGATCAGTTATTACGTTGGAATTGATATATCAGATGGCTCGGTATGGTATCTATTCCTTGTACTTACTTCCCTCCACTGGAAATTGCATGGATCATGTATATCACATGCTCTAACATCTTATTTTCTCGTTTTTCATGCTAATGAATTTTACTCACCTATTTGAATCACATGGTGTAAAAATGTTAAATGAAGTTCAGCGTATAATCCATTTTTAATTTGTGAGGTTTTCTGTTATTAGGTGTTAGAACTTGATCTTCTGTAAATCGTTTTCTTTCCTAAATTTAAGTTTTAATTTAATACACTTCTTGAAGATACCATGGATCATGGACTAGTATTGTATTTTTAGGTATATGAATTTATCCTTCACAAATTTACCCTTTTGGCCTTTCCTTTCCCAAATACAAGATTCAATCTGATATATTTGTTGAGGATATCCTAGCACGTGGATTAGTGATAGTTTCTTTTATTGGCTGTTAGAATTTTGATCTTTTTCAAATTTATATATTTCTTTTTTGGAACTCAAGTTTTAACTTGATATTTAATTCTTGAAGATGCCCTAGAATGTGAAGAAGGTTAACATTTTAGTTGTTTTTGTTGCATATATATTACATCTAATCCTTTTATAGTTTTATTCATGTGATCATCATCTCCTCAACTCTCTACTGATGAATAATAATGGGAGGTAAATATTAAGGATTTTTTATAGATTGCATTTTCTTATGCACAAACATAGGAAATATTTATGTGCTTGATACATGAAGAACAATAATGAGATTTGACACCTTTACATATTTTAGTCCTTAAAAGACAAATTATAGATTATAGCCATAAAATTTTCAGTTGATCTCCTTGTCATGGCAACAGAATACTCTCATCGTTATTAAAACCTTGAAAGAGCTGCAAATGTCTTCCGAACTAATAAACATGGCTGTGCTTGTGTGAGGCAGAAATGTTATTGTGAAGTCTCAATTGAACAAAGATATGCTTTCTGTAAGTGTTTTCCTCTCACGTAGATGTCCACTAATGGGTTGCATTATGAGTGATCATTACGATTCACTTCATTTGTGCCCTAATCGCATTTAAAAATCTATTTCAGTTTAAAGATTGATAGTTTTCTTTGATAATTAATTCTGTAAGCATGCAAATTGAAATGATATTGATTGTTGCCTATTACAATTATAATTTTCAGTCGTGCTTTTTTTCTGAATTATCGGCTTATTCAATATTAATGAGGAGTTTGCCAACTGTGACAACAGATAGAAGACTGTCGAACTCGATATAATGGTGACGCCGACCATCATCAGCATCGGAATAAGTTCTCATTTCCTGCAAGACTCCTGTGTGGAGATTGCTTTGAGGTAATTAGTGATTACATTAGCTGTGCCAGCCATATACATGAAATTCTTTATCAACAATCTGATGTATACAAATGGATCAGACTTGTGTTTTAGTATCTGAAATTAGCCTTGTATTGTTACTTACTTTAGGCACCGGTGAAGTAATTTCTATCTTTCCCTGATGGATTTTAGGTTCGCTTGGATAGAGCTTTGGTAGATGATGCTCCCTTTGATCTTTGTAGCTGCCAGGTGAGTCTTGCATTCCTGCTAAAGTACTGGTCCCTGTTTTGGCATTACTTAATTACCTCAGACCAAAGTTATCAGTTATCACCAATTAAAACTGACACAACAGAAGTTTAGCAACGGACTGAGCGACAAAGCGACGGAATTGAGAGCTTGTAGGATACTTTTTCCCTTTTATTATCTTTTTGAGAGATTCACAAAAGACATTATCAATGAGCTTTTGACGTCCTCTCTTCACTAATCTCTGCTTTTATTTAACTGGAAGATGCATAATATTATCTATATGACTTCAATTTGCCTGTTGCATTGTTTAATTGTACGAGCACACTCAATTTTGGCCTTATCAGATTGGGAATGCAGCATCATAACCTTTTCAAAAAAATGCATACGTTGCTTTGTTGCCTTACACTTCAAAATTCTGTAGTGGCCTTTTGGGTTCTTGTTCTTTATGTAGTTGAAGTAACATAAACAATCTCCTACCCCAGCGGACAATTTTTATGTTGCCCACCACCACTGAAATTTTGCAAAAGTGTCCAACATTTTAAACATCACTAGTTGGACAATTGGCAACATTTCAATGGTGGTAGGCAATTTTTATGTTGTTCACTGGGGGCAAGAGAACGGTCATGGTTAAATAAAAGAACCTTGATGTTTTTTTATTCTTCTATGATACTTCTATCAGATAATATCCTAGTTCAAACTCCTTTATCAATATCATGCATGAGAAATTAAAAAGAAAAATGCACGTGAAAAATAGACGTTCATGTTATTGAGAGTTCTGAAATCATAGTTTTATGTGAACATTGCAAGCGGTTAACAATTATGTAGTTTTTTAAGTTTTATAATTAACTAGTCAAAACCTAAAATTTTGCAGTTTGCCATGCATTATTCATGGTCTACTGAGGCACGTGCAAGGCGGGCCTTGGCCAATATATCAGCTTTACTTCGACCGGGAGGCATCTTTATTGGAACTATGCCAGATTCCAATGTTATCATCAAAAAGCTTAGAGAAGGTCCTTTCGTTGGCTGATAATATATCTACTCTTGGAGTTCACTTGAAATTGAAAATGTATAGGTGTAAACTTGCTTTTTTATTACCCTTCTCGAAGCTATGCTTCCCTCCATGTTGTCTGTCACTAAATGTAAATGGAAACTGTTGTCCACTGTATGTGGCACTTCAGGCATTTACACACACACACACACACACACAGAGGTACATACTTATATGCAACACACACACAGGTACATACTTATATGCAATACACACACAACCACATATATATACACATGACTGCATACATATATTACTTTGTTAAACTCATCGGTGAAAGATCTATATGCCTTTGATGATGATTTTTTAAATGCTCTTTTTCTTCACCATCACTTTCTGGTTTCTTTGGTTACTGATTCACTTGTGACTACTCTAGTTAAGGATGCGAAGAGAGAAATACTGGAGAAATAAAATAATATTCCAGATAAAATAATTTTTTATTTCCTTCTTGATTTTGAAAATTGCCTAGTAGTAACTTGATCATTGTGGTAAAGAAACATTAAGTTTTTAACTTCTCGTTTTTCTGTCTTTGAGTTGCATAGACTAGATATACACCCACCCATGAACTATCCATGATTTCATTTTTGGGACCTCATGGCATTTTGTTAGATACAAAATCTTTTCCTTGTTACTTGTGATTTTGATAATTTTTTTCCCAGAAACTATGAATCCTGTGAATTTAATACCATTTAACTGATTATTATCCACTGAATGGAATATGCAGCTGGGGGGTTGGCATTTGGTAATAGTGTGTACCGGATAAGCTTTGATGAAGAATGTACAGAGAAGGTAAATCTCGTTATCGATAGAAAATTGCTGGTAAAACAGCTTATCTTACATATTGTTGGAAATTATCTATTTCTAATGAAAAAAATTCTCCATTTTGGTTTATTCCAGAAATTTAAGCAATCAAGTCCTTTCGGCATCCAGTACAGTTTCCACCTAGAGGTACCTACTTTTTGCTATTTCTAATGTTTTTATCTATTTGGTTAGTTTAATCTGGAACTTCACCTTAACCCTGTTCATTTATTTTGAATTTTGATATTTATTATGATTTCCCTTTCACTCCAAAAAAATATCCTCATGAAAAATGATGGAAGTGATTCTCTTGTAGGATGCTGTTGATTGTCCTGAATGGATCGTTCCTTTTCCCGTCTTCAAATCATTGGCAGAAGAGGTATTAGAATTCTGCATCTTGATTAAGTTTCTGATTTCGTATTTACATCAAGTAATTCTTTCAACGTCTCTTTGAAACCGTCTTTCTTGTTGTCCTTGAGTGATTATCGGCTTTGATGATTCTTGGAAGGATTAAAATACTGCACTCACCATAACGTTAGATCAAAATTGTGTAGAATGTAATAGATCAATCCTGATGTTAATAAAAATGTGAATTATAACACGGATTCGATTCGTGGGTTTTAACTACGTATTGGTGAAACACCCGTTTACATACCGTTTAATCTTATTTTCAGCTGCATTACAAACTATTTACGGCTTATGTTCAACTGTGTAGTATGATTTGGAGCTGGTTTTTGTAAAAAACTTCCATGTGTTCGTGGATGAATACTTGAAGAAACCAGAATTTGTCGAACTCATGCGAAGGCTTGGTGCACTGGGTGATAAGCAAGACCAGAGTATGTTCTAGATTTACTTTTATGTGAAGTGTGTCAATCGTCTTATCTAGCTCCTGTTTGATGAACATTTTAAAGAGAATTTCATTTTTCGAAAGTGATTTTTTGGAATCTGTGTGGGTGAGAAGTAGGAAAAATGTCTTGGTTTTATGTGTGTAATATTTTATTGTGCGAATGTGTGGTTGAAAATAATATGAAAAAAAGAGGTTTTGAATCAAACGGGATCTTATTTAGATCTGGATTAATTGGTTTGAAATTTCACTTGTTCATGTTCAGGTACTCTTTCACCAGATGAATGGGAGGTAGCCTACTTATATTTGACCTTCGTTTTGAAGAAGGTGAAAATCCATACTTCCATTGGAATATTTTGCCCAACTAAAATACAAATTTATATTCTTTTTACATGCGCGATTCTTGTTCTTCAAATGTTGCCCATTAATTTCCTTCTTTGCAATTTATCTTTTCTTGCAGCGAGGGCAACCTGATCAACCAAGAACGAAGAAGAGAAGAGACGGAGGAAAGATGCAGTTGTCGAAGGAAGACATTGCATTCATAGGAGCCGATGTTTAAACTCTTAGTTTCAAGGACGACGTCCAAATGGGACAAACAGCGCGAAATTCCCTTGTTGTGAAAGGCAATCTCCGTCCTTATATTTAACTCGTCTCCTCACCTCGAATTACGTTAAGGAATCCCGAGTTGCTGACCATTTTTGTGGTCGTGGAGATCAGAATAAGTTGGTATCTCCCCCTTAAAGCTTTCCTTTTACCCATTTTGAACTCAAATGTATCTTATTAAGCTGCTTTTAATTGCACCTGACACCAAGTACCAGTTTTTTTGATGCACCAATTCGATTATGTAATCTCTTTGAGTCACAATTTATATGGTGAAAGCAAATAAGAATGTGACCGATACAAAATTTTATTGAACTGTTATCTGTAAAAACTAAAAATGTGATGTTTCGACCAGTTATTTTTCGAGTTTGAATTTTGTGAATGCTGATGTTATAATACGAGTAATCGAAAATTCTCATTTTGTTCCGGGATACGCAGCAAGCATTTGTTGCTTGCTTCTCGAGCCTATAACTGGTGAACTATTTGGGGATGAGAAGAAAGCTTAGAATTCGATTATACGTTTCTAGGGGGTATTGTTCATCTACATCTATCCCAATGAGCCGTCTATCGAATCGTTACAATTAATGTTCGATCCCGAAGAGAAGGAAAAGATCTTCGAAAATTCGATTGGAACATTTCCTTGGAGGGTATATTTTGTGACTCCAGAATATCTCGAATATTGAATATTATGACCTAGGTTGAGATACTCGAGGATTATAATTTCATTGCTAGACAATTTGACTCGAACCTGGCTCAAGAATCAACCTCTACACACAAATATGCATGATTTATTTTTTTACACACGGGATCGTAGGGGAGGGGAAAGACTAAAGGAGGGGGTAGGATTCGAATTTTGAGATCGGGTTGGGGAAGCTTGAGCGCATTGTCATTGCAGCATACTTCCGAATCCTAATATGCATGAAATTCTAATCAATACTAAGGTGACCAGAACAACAGAAAATTAAAATAATATGGTCTAGTTATATTAAACTTGTGTAATGGTAAATGTAACTATTACTCCAACACGTTTAAAAAAAATCCTACTTATTTAAAAATAATTTACTTATTTTTAAATATATTATAAAAAAAGAAAAAAAAAAATTGAGCTAGGACAATAGACGATCCAACAAGCAACATTAAGTGTAAGGAAGGCACGCGCGGGCCCCAATCCAACATTACTATCGTACGTAAAAAAATGTGGTGTGACACTGACACCTTAACAAATTTTCAACAACTCGATTTGATTGAAAGCTAGTTTCCTAACATTAATCAGATGAAAATTAGCTCTCTACGAATGTGAAAAGCGTGCGACTTCTTATGTTATTTTCGAGCGCTTCAAAAATTTAATTGAGAAAGACAATTATATCAGAACCGAAAAATGATCATATATATATATAGAAAAAGAGATGCTTTTCTTAGCAAGTTATCCAATCTAAAAAGATTAACATTACTAATATCTATATAGAAGATTTGATTCCAAAGTTATATGCTTAAATTAAGAAAATAGGATTAGCAACTAATCTCAATTCTCAACCTTTATTTTTGAGCTGCAAAATCCCTCTCTTCTCTGTCATTTTTGTTTAATGCACCTGCATTATTAATGCCAAAAAGTAAAACAAAATTATTTATTCCTCAATTATAATTTATATACAAGATAAACAATAAATTCCAATTTTATGTTATTTTTAATCAATTTGGAATTGTGTATGTGAAACTCCTTATTTCTTCATCCAAAATAAGTGAAATATGGGGAAAAAAAAAAAAAAATACTATAGTTGATCCGACTCAATAATACAATGAATTAAATTTTAACTTCTTTCGCATTAATTAATATTAATATTACAGTTAAATGATAAGTCTCACTTCGAATAAATATAAAAAATATTGGTCCACATAAAAGAGTTCGAGTTATTCTTCTCAATAAGATTGACTTTTTCAAAATGGAACTTTAAAAGTCTTAATACAGCATCACATTTAACTCAAAGGAGCATTTCAATCCAATTAAGTTCATATTTAGTTAAGCTAAAAAAACTAATAATCGCACATTAATCCATCAACTAATATCGAATTCTACCAAGAATTTGATTTTAATATAAACCAAACGTATGCTAAAACTCAAAGGAGCCTATGAATTTCAAGATTGATTTGCTTGAACGATTCATCGCCTTGTGGATAAATCTCCTATATATCGAAAATATTTAACAGGATTCTGGCTACTCCATGCAACTAAAACTCTGATAATCTGGGCAGAGATTTTTTATATGAAAGCAAGAAATCCACTTACTTTTGGCATTACAATCTGGTGGATCTTCAAACAACGATAGAGAAAGCTGTTTATGAGCGACACCAATATCAAATAGAATCAGCCCCGACTTCGGATCATCAACGACGATATCCTTAACCGGAAGCCACAAAAAAAGCTCTTCCTGAGAGAATCCCTCGACTCCGGTGAGACTGCCGTACGTAAAATTCGCCCGAACAACACTGTCGTAAAACGCCATCGTATCAAACTTGGTCATACATGGACCATCGAGAAACACTTCGAGTAGCCCAGATTCAGACAGTGTGTAGGATTTCACCTCCTTCGGGAGAAGGCCGGCCGGCAACCCTCCGGACTGGAGGAGCTCATGAATGGAGGAGGAGTGAGAAAGTGGTAGAGAGAGAAGGAGTACGAGTAAGAGATTTTGAATGAACTCCATAAACGATAATGATACTGTGTGTGAAGATGAACAAATATGAATGATTTGTGAGGTTTTAACATTTGGTTAAGGAATTATGGACCTAGGGAGTTATATCAATGTTTTTACTAATATGCCCTTGTTATTTTTCGAGTCATAAGGTCGTCAACAAAACCATCTAAGCCCCTGTTTGATAATCATTATTTTGAAAAAAATGAGTTTTGAATAGTTTTTTTTAAGAAAATATGTGATTAAAAAGTAAAAAAAAAATTGAGTTTACATGAGCAATGTTTTATCGTGTATAATTTAAAATAAGTACCATGAAAAAATGAGTATCAAATAATGTTTGTCAAACGAGGACTAAATCTCTCTTAAATTGTCGAATAACCTCCACGTGTTTAACATTATGAAGCTATATCTTTTTCCCAACATGGTAGAAAATTGAATTTTTTTTTTTTTTTTTTTAAAAAAATTAGAAGATAAATTTGCTACTCGAACAATAAATCGAGCACTAACATGGTATTTCTCCATTAAGATAAAGACGTTTTAATCGATAAACTAATTTAAAAGAAAGTAGTTGAATGAAGTCCCGAAGAGGTTAAAACTCACATAACGTACCAATTTGAGTAATATTTTTCGTTTAAAAAATATTAATCCATTTGTACGAACAAACTTATACAAACAGGATTTCTAATGGGCCCCATAATTTGAAAGAAAGTAGTTGAATGAAGTCCCGAAAAAGTTAAAACTCATAGAACGTACCAATTTAAGTAATATTTTCTGTTTAAAAAAGATTAATCCATTTGTACAAACAAATTTGTAGGGTTCCTAACCCTCACATGAGGGGTCCACAAATATTTTATTGTGTATAGGCCCCTCTCATGTGAGAGTTAATAACCCTCTTTGTACAAGTTTATTTGTACACGTAGCATTTCAAGTTTAAAAGTTAGGTTAGATTGTACAACTAATTTTCGAATTAGTTAGTTAAACAAAAGCCAACTAAAGGGTTAATAATTCTTCATCATCTAACAAAGCCTTATGATAAGATCCATATATAACAATTCATTATCTAGAAGCTGATTTTGACATGAAAATGGATTTTTGAATATCAATTATTGACTTGGAGCATCTCTACTTTTAAATCGTCGTCTTTACAAAATCTTACACAGTGCTCTACTAGCTTCTTTTTTTTTCCCTCATCCCGAGGATATTTATGCTATGTCCAAGCATCTCTACTTCTAAATCGTCATGAAACCTACATGGTGCTCTGCTATCTTCTTTTTCTCTCGTCCTTTGGATTTTTATGCTACGTCCACATCTTAAAGAAATGTTTGTTTATCTTAAACTTTTCTAGGGAAGAGAGGTATTCGATAACATTTAACATCCTCCTTTCCGTCCCACGGAAGCCAACTCAAAATATTTGATCTTAGGTGCATTTTCCTCTGAGAAATATTATTGTTTGGTTACGATTGAACTGCCAATATTTAATAATTTTTTTTCTTGGAATATTGTTGCTACCGGATCAGGTAAAATCAGATTTTGGACCAAGATGAACACCTCATTTACAAAAATCATGAACTAGGAGGGCATAAGCGTCATTTCAAGCATGTTTCTTCTGTTTTATTGTCTAGGGGCATGGCTGCAATTAGTTAGAAATTCATGGCATAAAAAGTTAAAAACTAAAAAGGTATGGGATCACTTAAGGAAATGGCTTAATCCATCAGCTAAATTTCAGGAAGAAATTGCTGAAATTAAAAGAGGGCGTGGAAGTTCGGTAATTATCATTAATAATGCCCTGTCGATTGGAGAGTAGAAATGCCTAAAAATAATGACCGTCGGTCCCAAAGTACTCCATTTATTTTTCGATTTTGATCAACGCTTAAAAACTTTTAGTGGGCCATAATTTGAGCATAAGGTCATACGAAGAGCTTACGAAAATGTAAGGTCAATCTTGAGATGATCAGAGGATAGCATTAAAAAACTGTCACGACAGTTCTGCAATCATGTATCTACCAAAAATCATGGATAGATCAATGATCACGACAGTTACAGATAGAATTATCCTTATTATCATGCATCGATTCCACACCCAGTCCCTGCTTCTAGGTCAGCTTGAAATTTACAGTAGTACAGTACCTTTGCTTTTATGTAAAAAAAATCTAGGGGGAAGCTACATCAATTAGTGTTTAAAAACTAACATAAATGCTGCTACTTTTGGAAGAACTTCAATAGGAAACAAAAATGAATAACTTTTTGTAAAAATACACCTAAAAAAAAAATGGAAAAGCTTTTAGAGGAAACATAACTTTTTTAAAAAATAAATACACCCAACTAGAAGAAACACTTTTAAAAAATTAACCAAACGAATACAAAAGCAACTTTTGAGTTTCAAAAGCTCGTTTTGACTTCTCAAAAGTCATGTCAAACAAACCCTTAATAAATTAGTCTTCCGGAATAGAACCTCAAGTTCATCCAAAACCTTAAAATGCCTGCACCAGAGGAGTTGCAACTTGCAAGTCTAATTTACTGGTGCTCCAAGGACAAAGGTTGATCAAGGTGCAAACTGTCAAAATTGACCTAAAAGAGATCAAGTTCTGGCCAATGTTTTTGTCATCAATCACTCAATCTTTAACAGTAAAAGATGGAAGCCGGAGTTAATACATTCTTGATAAGCAACTTTTAAACACATCAAACATAAATAATCGTAAAAGTAAAGGCATGTCAACTCTATTAATTATACACGAAATAAAAACTGAAAATGACAATAAAAAATAACATGAATTAGTACACACCGGCACAAGCAGGAAAAAGGGATCAATTTAGTGTTTCTCAAAACCCACCTGTTAGCAGTGTATTTCAAATTTCAATGCCTCATGAGCATGTTAATGGTTTACATCGTTTGTGAGGGGGAAAAAAAGGAGAAATTTGTGTTCAATTCTGAGATTGGAAACACAAGTGGTACTGTACCACGAACAAACAAGTTATTTTCATATGACATGCAGCGAAACTGAAATGGATAGAGTAAAATGAAGAGAATTTTCACACCTTAAGAGTAGGCTCTAGATTAAATCCGGTCGACAAAACACAGGGAAAGTTAATGGATTCCGGGAAATTTCTTGATCCATCTTTGGGACATCTCTCTCTCACTAATCCTCCAATGGTATCCTAGATTTTAACTATCAATTCTCTCGAAAAAGTATAAGTATCCCATGTCAATCGGTGGGTTCTTCGAAGCCCCAACCTTGTCGTCATTGAAAATCACCCACCTTCCATCTTTGCGGATATGAGCAACATAATGACCACAGTGGGTAGATGTACCAATGTGACTCACTAATCCAATGAGCCGGTATCCTGTGCAAGTAATAAGAAAGTTGATGAATATAAAATACCAGAAGCACGTGCAATCAGCTCACGTGAATTCCACAAGTACCACAAAAAGAGGAAAAATGAGAGAGGACTAATGTCTTCTCACAGTGGAAAAAACTAGCAATAATGATAGTTTGATTAATAAACAGTGCAGTTTTATATTTATTTATTTTCCTTCTGTAACATGTCAAACTACACACATCTAGATTTGCTGAACCATGATTTTTTTTGGAGTACTTAAAACTTTCTAAAATTATTTAACTATAGAATATGTCAAGTGTGACTAGTTTGAATAAAATATAACACGAGCACAATCTTTAAAGAAGAGGACTAGCACAGGCAATATAATAATATCAGGTGCAATAGCAAATTGCAGATCCACAGGAAAAGGTATGAGAAACTCACTCCCATCTCCATCAGGCAGAACTTCATCAACTGCAGCAGCACTACCACTCGGACTAGTGTCCATATGCGATGTACCAGAAGGTGGATTAAATATCCATTCAGCTGCTTTTTCAATATCACCATCCTGCAAGAATTCAGTACAATGATCTGAGATACTCCAGAATTTCAGAAACAAGAACACATCTCCTTTTCTCGTATAGTAACACATGGAAAAGCTCCAGATACTAGAATTTTACCGAAGCCAAAAGTGCCTTTCGAGCAAGTTCTTCCTCAAAACCAAATGAAACTAAAGTATCAATTTTTGATGGGTCAATATCTGAAAACTTGGGAGCACTCTTAGCTTCTTTCGTGATGGGATCATCAATGTCTGGAAACAAAGCTTACAAATCAAGATCTATGAAGTTAAAAAACCACAAGAAAACTAACTTAGATAAAAAAACTGCCTTATATCCAAATGTGATTAAGAATACCGGGATCATTCATGTGGCTAAGTAACCAATTCATTGCTGCCTCAACTCCAGCATTGGAGGTATTGATAGCTGCCTTTTGGCAGTGAAGATAATTGAATCCCATGGACACAAGTTGGGTAACAATATCCTCATTGGCCGCAGGTTCAACTCCACCATCCCCTGCACATGTACACGAAGAAGAAAGTGTCAGATATCAAGTTTCTAAGATGGTGCTTGCAAAGATCAAAAAACAGCGCAATATAATTATAGTTCCTCTTTTAGCTGTTGTATTTGTGTTGAAAAGCGTATTCTATAAAATCTGGCTCTGAAGGGTCCGTGTCGTTCCATTATTTGAGGGAGCTTGTTTGCAATCATTATAATCTCTCTGTTGGGGACCTAGGCTTGTGGCATCCCCTCTCTCTTAAACTCTTGAAGGCTGTTCAAAATAAATCTTTCTTTCTTTCACCAAAGATGCTCTTTTCTAAGTTCCTGAGTCATCATACACCATTCAGTAGTTTTAAATCTTTCTTTCATTCACCAAAGATGCTCTTTTCTAAGTTCCTGAGTCATCATACACCATTCAGTAGTTTTTATTTTGTTATTTATTTTATTCTATATCTTTAACAAGATTTCATATTATGAAAAATGAAAATGACCTAGCACAGAAAATTTAGAAACGACAGCCATGAGCAATCTTTTTAAATTCAAATATCTACGTATTCAAAACATGGCATTATATCTATGCCCTCCAAAAGAGGTGGTAGTCAAACAATCATTAAAGATTGTTTCCATGTGTTAACATGGCAGGCCTCTGCCATGGATTAATAATTTGACCCATTGTCGTTGAAGTACTAAGATAGTCCATATAGATATATGCAAATAAAGATTGATAAAGTACAATTAGTGTATATACAGTAATATGCAAGATTTAGCCCTGTTTGAACAAATTAAAATTTATATTTTAATCTAAGTTAAAGTCAACAATCACTTTCAACCCCATATTTTATGGGACCTAGAACTTTTCAACCACACATTTCATCAACTTTTATCAAAATCTACTAAAAATTTGATTTTAATCTCCATCAAACAGGTGTTTATTCTTCCAGGATGACTAAGAACAATACATTATTTTCAAAAAAAAAAAAACTAACTAAAAGAATAAAATAGTTACACATTTGATATTAAAGAAACATATTCAGAGCATGAGCTTGTTTTGATTCAGCATACTATACACAAGTATGGCTGTATCACAAGCATAGCCTCATTCAAGCTAAGTAATTGCTCAATATTTACTAAAATTCACATATCTAGTCGAAATCAACTATATAACTGAAGCAAAGACAACAAATTGGGCATATCAACAAAGAAACCTAAAAGAGGGAACAATGCAAAATAGAGAGAGATAACATACCTCCTTCGGGCAACAATTCCTCCCCAGGTTGAAGACCCTTACTGCGCATATTACTTATGTCTATGGTATCAGGAACGTCAATGTACACATCTATAAAATCAAACCCAAAGAGAGCAGTAATAACTAATACCATTTCAAGTAAACAGATAAAGAAATCAAATCCACATATTAAAAAGTACCAAGTTTTTTGGGAACCCAGCCTTCCTCCATGACAAACTTTCGCATGTGCAAAACCAGATAATCAGGAAAAGAAGTCAAACCCGCAGTTCTGTGAACATAAATAAGAAATGTGTTGGATACAAAAGGATAAACATAAATCAAATGTAAAAATCCATTTAAGCACTCCCCTAGAGCAGTTTTGTCTTTCAAAGCACAAATATCAAAATCAGTTTCTAGAGTGATGAATGAGCAACTTCAACTTCAAAATCTGATTTAGTACTCCATGATATAAAACTGTGTATGAAAGTAAGAGAAAGACCAACATTTAATACACATGGGAAGTCGATGAATTTTCAATGACAGGCAACTTCAACTTGAAGCCTGATTTAGTACTCTTTCAATCTATAAACTGAAAGAGGGTGTGTGAGCCAGGGAGAGAGAAGACTAGAAAGCTCACTTTATAGCGGTTGTCTTGGCATCCAGTGCAGTGCTGTAGAAATCGTGCACCTCCTCAGGAGCAGAGAAGCAATCCAGGCAATCCTTCAAGGGCACCCTAGGCCTTACAATTTCATCAGCAGACCTGCCAAAACTTAACATATTTAGCAAAATGTTACATGGAAGTGAAAACACATGCAAATGGCACTGTTTCAACTTACAATTTCTTCCCTTCTGCTTCCTTCTCGGCCCGTATTTTTTGGAAGTCTTCTAATTCCTCTGAATTTCAAAACACGTGAAGTCAGATTGATGTCTACATATTTTACAAAAACAAAATATTCATACAATAGTAACAAGATAAACTCACTTTTGTTTGTAGCTTTGTGTAGCGGAATACTCAGTGAAAGAATATAGTCGTGTCTCTTGTTATATGCAACTCTGCCAGAGGGACATTGCAATCGCTCTTCAATGCCAAACTTGAAACTCCTTGAAGGATCAAAATTAGGATTTCCAGCATTGATCCTCTCAACTTGGTCGATGAAGTGCAGGAAGAACTCTAAAGCATCCTAGACATAACTTCCTATTAATTATCTATGCAACTAAATCCGGCAATCAAAAGAACAAAGAACATAAGGGAGATAGAAAATTAGTATGAGGGATGGAATAAGGTCCCAAACCAGCAAGTCATTGTTTTACAATCCCTAGCCATAAGCTAACAACTAGACATAACCATACAAGATGTCAAGAACATAAGCAGTTGCAACTAACAAATAGCCACTCTGATACAGATTTGAAGCTGACTTACAGTTTAATCAACCTATCACTTTCAAACATTTCTTAGTGAATTTTACAGGATTCATAGCAAAATAGAAACTACACTCGCATTTCATTGGCCATTTAGTCAACCCACAAACAGACGGTTATAACAAGTTGCAAAGAATATGCTCATAACATCGAAGATCAGAAATCACCAAACAAAACAAAATCTGGACAAACCAAGTATGATCTCCCACTTTCAAGATTATGATAAAGGTGGCAACATTAACGCACTCGAGCCTTATTGCAAACAATATAAACATGTAAGCATACCTGTTGTCTCATAGTTGAAAACTCAGGGTGGCTTGCAGCAATTACTGACTTGAACATACGAGGAGGAATGCCCTCTTGTTTCTGAAAGTTTAAGGCAGTCCAATAGTTAGAAATAGAGAGCCAGAACCCAGAAGACATGTTAACAATATTGGGATTGATGTCTTACAACATCTGAGAAATTTTGATTAACGTGAACTTAATAATTCAACTGGTCAACGCGTCAAAAATATGTACCATGTAGTGCATCATACTTCAGCATTCTTAAAGTATAATCTTTCGTTATGGTTCAATAATCATTTGATATATAAATATGATCCAAAAATAACGAAAACCAGAGGAAGTAGGCTGCATGCTGACTTACATCAGTTAATGTAGAGTTTGTCGCATCGCTAGCATCATCTTTCTGGACGACAAAGGCTTGCTGTTACTCATATGAAAACAGATATACAAGCATAAAGAAATATACATGCAACATACCTCGGTAGCTGGAATAGAATATTTACCAGAAAGCAAGCCATGAGCAAGCTTTGCTCTGCCAAGAGAATGGAATGTGTTAACCAAGCAATGGAGCAAACATTGGTAAAGTAAAATGACATTGTTACTTATCACAACCAAATGTCCCTTGTATTAACGAAACAAATGCTTTTACCCTTCAAGTACTACCATGTGAGAAACTGTGCGAAACAGATAACAAGAACCTGATAGCTAGAGAAATCACTTGTTGAGATTCAGGAAAAGTTATTAAAAAGTTTACCCTGGAAAAAGGTTTTACATTATCAGGGCATTTCAGCAGTCAGCTGATATATGGCAATTATCACATATAAAGCAGGGAAATCCCCATTATTCTAATAACCTTGCAAAATATTACTGTTGTGTCTAATTTAAATGGCTTTCTGTCAACAGCCGCTTCAATTTTCCAATCTGTACCCACCTTCCAATAATTCCCCAATCAAATCCCAACCAAAAAAATGAAAAAGGAAAGAAGAAAGGAAGGACAAGAAAACTGTCCCTAGTGCAGAGTTCAAAAAATTTAACTTCTTCCTTCACGACATCTCATCTCAACATTCAACTTACAAAGATTCAATATTTATATTGTAATGCTTTCATGAAAACACCCACTATCCTCTTTACGCAAATATCATTTTTAGGACTACCTAAATCCACAAAGCTTCCAGGAAAAATAATTTCCGATAGCAGTAATCCAAAGAGATTGGTTCAACAGCCAAGAGTTCAACACAAACTCTAAAGTCCAGAGATCAACTACCCTCCCCATCCTCTCCCAAACCCTTAGGGACAAAGATTTTCACCCTATAGTAAAGAGATCAAACTTTTAATTGAAATCCATTATTTGACCAATAATTGTTTCCTAAGGTAATAACAAGTATCATTGAGAAATATTTTGTTGATTACTTCCTCATCTTAGAGTTCCTAGAGCAAGCAGCAGTTCCCTAGATGGCTAGATCTTTGGATTCCTGGTTGCTCCACAGCCAGCGTATTCTCAATCTAAAAAAGTTTCTTAATTTGATGTGTTCCTCAAAACTAGCTCCAAACAGAAAACTGTTGTACCAACAAGCCATGTTAGGACGAAGCATAAAGCGAAACAATTAATGCAATTTCAGAAGTCCACACATGAATTAGAGAAAATAGCATCAACAAGTATTGCAAACAGATTGTCGTAAAATTATTATCTTCCAGTGGCTGGTTCCCTAACCAGAACAGAAAAAATTCGCAAAACAGAAAAAGGGAGGACGGAAGACTCTTGTAAACTAAAACACAAGGAGAAGACTGCGAAATGATAGACATATATAATAGCATTGGAGATAAAAGATTATAATAAAGTTGCTAACTTACAGCTGCATATTTAGGTCTACAGTTGGATCAGCCGGTGCATTATCAAAAGCCATTTTCAGATTTTGATCCAAGTAGTATCTGAAGGAAAAATCACATAAAAATGAGGATATGATAATAAGAATATCTGAAACTCAGGATTAATCAATGCCATATCAAAATTTTATTGTTATAAAGACTGCCAGAATATGGTACTGACCGTGTATTGAAGCCCCGAGTCGAAAAGACAGCTTGCATAGTTGCGGCCAAATAACAACTGAAAAGGGAACAGTATGAGTACAAGAAAGAAAAATAGCACACAAGTACAGCGGTTTAACTTTAGGTAACCAACAATACCTGTTGCCAAGATTCACAAGTCCTGTATAACCTGGTCCAAATAGCGGTTCTACCTCCTGTCCGCTTTCTTGAATACGGTTCCAGTCAAAGTTGGTGTTTTGATCAAGTTCCCTCTCGGCAGTCGTCATCTCAGTCTGAAACATTAACCAAAATGATGCTCATTACCACTTGATGTCAATGACGATTACTACAATATCGACAACAGATATAGGACAGACGCCGCTATTTTATTGAAGTAGCAAAAAAAAATGATAGGAGCTAGAATAATGAACACAACACAAACTAATAAAGAAATCCCCTTAAAGATTTTATCAGACTTTAGAAAAATTTGAATTGAGTGATAAAAGAGAAGTGCCTGACCACTTAGCAAATCACGTTTGCAATACTTCTTTGGAATTGGGAAATTACCAGTTTATCACAAAAAGGTTACTATTAATCATAAAGAATCTGGTCACTTATAAAGAACCATTATCAACCGAAATTGTTGATTTCTTTTCTTTCATCAGAAAA
The DNA here is from genome assembly GCA_963555705.1 of Ligustrum vulgare. Classification (NCBI taxonomy): domain Eukaryota; kingdom Viridiplantae; phylum Streptophyta; class Magnoliopsida; order Lamiales; family Oleaceae; genus Ligustrum; species Ligustrum vulgare. The sequence continues at coordinate 5,874,839 of OY743187.1, forward strand.
TAAGCATAGATCCGGAGATTCCTGAATAGGTCAACCTTTCGAACTGCTGCTGATTCTCAAATTCAAATATAATTGATAAAAATTATTAGTAAAAAACATTTAGAAATCTTACCAGGTATCTTAACACAAGTTGTATGCATAAAATAAAAGAAACTGGAAGCACCAAGGGAAGTGAATAGCTTATCCAGAAAAAGAAAATAATTTATATATATATAGCTATTCAGAAAAAGAAAATAAAAAAATTATATATATATATATACACACACACACACACATTAACTAAAAGCTTAATTCGTTGGAGGGTGAACCGCTGTTTGTTTAAATTTGATCTCCAACAATGTAATAACCCCCTCTTCTAAAAGCGTAATCACCTCTTTATAATTTATTTAATAAATGATCAAAGCACTTTTTATCCACATATTTCATGGGCCTCACAAGTATTGTATACTAATCTGCCACTTCTCATTTCTATCTATTTATAATTTAAACCGTTTATAAACAACTCCCAAGCATGTGCTAAGGCAACGTTTGGCTCATGTTTATAAACTAGCCTTTGTTTGGTAAAAAAAATTATAAACAAAGAATATTAGGCCCTATTCTCTTTGCTGTTTTGAGGTCCTTTTTTTGTTTTTATTTTCGAAAACACTAAAAACACGTTCTCTTTACCATTTTCGAAAGCGCATTTTGAAAAAAAAAAAATTGTACACAAAACGCCCAAAACCTTGTTTTGGGCATTTCAAGTGTATTTCAACAAAAAATGTTCAAAACGCGGAAAACGCATTTTGGAATTTTTTTTTTTTTTTATTTTTTTTATTTTTTATTTTTAGAATTATCCTAACTTGGAACTAAGCCTAAATAATTTTTTTTTTTTTTTTTTTTTGGAAGAATTATCCTAACTTGAAATTAAGCCTAAAATAAAGTTTTATTAAATTCAATATCAGCATTACAAAAAAAATTAAGTGGGAATTCTTGTTGTTATATTTCAAAAAATGCCTTGATAAATGGACTCTGGTGATTTTAGAACTTGCATATTCTGGATTTGAATAGAACTAGAGCTTCCTCAAATCCCCAACCTGACCAAGCTGTGTTAATATAGACTCTTAGTGATCACATTAGTGTGTTACATGTAATCATGTTTTCAGTGTATTATGAAAGGAAATTATAATTTAAGCCAGTAGTATTCTGCAAGCAAATTAATTAAAAATAGTTTAAGTAGTATTCTGCGAAATTTCGAACAGAACGTGTTTTCCAGCTTTTCATTTTCAAAAACAATTTTCAGAAATGACAAACCAAACACATTTTCATCAAATTTGAAAACCAAAATAAAAACAGGAAATATAAAACATTTTCGAAAATGAAAATATAAAATAAAATACAAACAGAAAACCACCTTATGTTTTTTATGTAAAATGTGCGGTTAAAAAGTGATTTTGAGAAATGTGTGGTTAAAAAATTACTTGAGGAAATATATAAAATTGTTTATAAACAAGTCTACCAAATGGAGGCAAACACTACAAGGCACTTTTTATCAACACATTCGAGGGTACTCACAAGTAGTATCTACTTATCCATTATATGTTTCTATATTTATAGTCAAAATGTATACACACTTCTCAATCATGCTTTTAGTCTATGTTGGTTCATTATAAACGCCTAAACAACTTTTTACCCATGGACCCACAAGTATTACCCACATATCCACAACTTGTTTCTATTTATAATTTAAACCATCAATAGGCACTTCTCAAATATGCTCTTAGTAAAATGCTTATTGCTTATAAACTTTTGACCTGTCCATTTGAATCTCCATTGATCATGGGGTGAAACACATCAAATAGTGTATGAAAACCTTAGGAGCCATTCTCTTTGTATTTCAGTTTTCATTTTTGAGTTTTGAATTCATTTTCAATTTTGTGTTTCGAGTGTATTTTTTAGCTTTTGAAAATGTGTTTGATTTGTCATTTTGAAACATTATTCCTTCAAAAAGAAAACTCGAAAACACACTTACTTTTGAATTGTGAGATATACCATATGAAATATAAAAAACACCGTAAACACATTTGGGGAAGAAGTATGGGAAAATTTGGGGATTTGGAGTAATATACTTAAAATTAAAATTAGACTTATTTTTCACGTTTTCGGCATTCTCAATTTTTTACACTAGAAACACCGAAAACACTCAAAACAACGAAAAATTTGTTTTGAGTTATCTTTACAAAAATTTTCCTTGTTTTCTAAAATGCGTTTTCGAAAGTGAACAAGTTTTCAATATTTTGGAAAACTTAAAACAGAAAATGGCATGAAAACAATAAAAGAGAACAGGGCCTCAGGAGTCCATGTTTCAAACTTAGTTTAAAACTGTTTGGTTGAAGATAATATGTAAATAAATACACTCTTAACAAGCAACAACTTAAACTTTAAATAAGTGTCCTTTCTCAAATAGTTATGTCTCAAGACATCCGTACTTTCTGCAAAACAATCATCAATAGAGGAGCTCAAATACTGCACATGAGAGCGGCCTTTCATGATGGTGTCTCTTATTAAATTTTTGAAGCTCTCTAATACAACATTTAATATAGGTCAGTTGAATATTAGACTCATACTACCCTATGGAAGCTCCCAGGAATATAAATGTAAATACTAAGACACTTTGCAGTGATTATACATTGATTTATTAGCATTAACTTGTTTTGGATCTATGCAGTGAGGACTGAGGACTCACAATTGGTCAAAGAAATTTTGACGGCAGATTGCTGAAGTCCTTAGGGAACAACTATATAAGCAAGTTCTAGACAGTGCAAACACGAAACAGAGTAGAATACAAACAGGAAACAGAATAGAACATGCATTTGATAGCGAAACATAATACACGCGTCAAAGGTTCTAACAATCTAACACAAACCTTTTGCAAGGATGAAAAGTCGATGCCAAAATGAAGCAGATGCTGTGCTAGAAGTGGATCCACGACACTTTCATCCTCATCATAAGAGTAAACATCTGAGCTGCCAAATTTGGAAGTCATGATTGTATTTGAACAAAATAATAGTAGAAATTAACATATTCAAACACTATAAAAAAATGTCAGCTGAGAACTGAATTTCACTGTAGCGCCTCATGTATCAGAAAGTGTAAACAATCATCACAGCATCTCATATGCATACAAGTTAAATCCAATTCAATTCAATTTTCTCTCCCCCATGCACATTTCTACGGCTAATATTTCTTATAGATACCAATAGAAGAGGAATAGAAGGTAGCTTAAGATAGATTATAATGAATTTGAATTTTGTATTACATCATTTGAAAGCTTATCTCCCTATGGTGTGTTTTTCTATGAAGTAAATGGTCCTGTTCATTTCAGGAAATAATGGAGTGATCCTAGTCTGTGGCATGTATCAGAAAACTGACATAACAAGAAAACTCTGATAATATTCATAATAATTGGAATGCCGATCCTTTCCTGCAAAATCACTGGCAAGAAGCAGGATAAACAATACACAATAGCAAATAATCATTTGACCAATTAAAATGAGGGCAATACCTGCTGCCTCTAAATCAGCCGTTATAGTTCCAAGCTTTACAGCCAGAGGATAACCGGTCACATTGTAATGGTTAATGGCATGGTCGTTTCCTCCACTTCCATCCCAATTACTTCTACCACAGAGTATTGATCCATCAGTTAAATTTAGCCAAAGATTCGCAGTCTTATCACACTTTTCACACTTCCAACCAGAGGGAGGAACAATCACCCCGTTATCAAGCTGTTTCAAATTCATGGCATGTTTACTAACGAGCTTCTTATCGGCAGTCCAAGCAGCAACTTGCTCTTTTCTCTCAGCCCCAGCAGCCATTATGACAGCATCAACAGCCAATCTGACCTGCAAATACAAATAAAAGAGACATTTTAGGACTCACTCTTGGTCTTATAAGCCTGTTTACATATAATAATACGACCTTCTCTGGCAATTCTACGGATGGAAAGGGGAGAGTGACATAGTTTGGCAAAATAATTATTTCATGGCTGACTTCATATTCAGGTTCATTGTTGTCATATCCTCCTTCGATACCTACAAACATAGAACAAGAGAATTCAACAAATGTACAACTATGAGGATAAGAACACCAAGAATTGCAAGATGCTAGATGGGAGCTACTTAAGAAAAGTAATTACCGGTCTAACAAAAATTTAAAAAACGTGACAAGCAGTCCCACACTAGAACTAATACAAAATCCTTAACCAGCCAGGTATCCTCAACTACAGGGGACACTATGCACGTCCCATTGCTGATGATTGAACAGCTTGCAGCTTGCAGCTTGAGTTAAAGTTATTAACACCACATCTAATTCAGTAAGGGATCCAGGACCTATTATAGTGGCACATGTACTAATTTGTTTTCTCTTTCTTGCAAAGCAAAGAACGTGGAAAAGCAAACATTGAAAATAGTCATTGCACATAAGATGAAAGCACTTCACATAAATTCTAAAACATTTACTCTCAATACCTATGGCCAGGAGAGTTGGTTTTTTGGAAGGCCTGTCCTCGGAAACTGGCTTTCTTGTCTCCTTAATATGCAGGTAAACTGGGTTTCCAGTCTTCTCATAGTTCCAACCCACATAATCCTTACCAAATGCAAGAAACGAATTCATATCCACAAACAGTCCACCCTCCGATTTCTGCAAAATAAATAAATAGCATTCACCAAAACACAAAGTTAAGCTAATAAAATTACAGTCCTCATAATCGATAATAACAACTTCATAAATTAAAGCAAAACACTTCCAGACTTACAGCATCAAATGATTATAAACTAGGTACGAGTATTTGTCCAAAAATTGAGAAACAAAAATAAAAGTGAATAAATACCGGTGTCTCGAAGGAAACACAGCATTCTTGTTTGTAGATGCGATTTGTTGGCTCGGGGATTCGGACCCGTGAGAGATGCGATCGGAGCAGCTCCATAAGGTTTAAGGAAAAATAAAAAATATTGGGAATTTAGATTTCAATGGGGAAGAAACAACTGAGGAAGATTGACGGGTATAATGTATATATTCCTTGCCCTAACGTTTAGCAAAAGCAAAGAAATGCTCTTGAAATGGTTTTGCGTCGGTCTCCTCACTCCCACTGGCTTGTGTTGCTCCCCGTATAGTCGCGTTTCTGGACTTTGTTTAAAATGGTAGTCGCGTGTTGATGAGTTAACGGCACGGCGTTTGGACATTATTTAGCCCCCTATTTGGTAGTCAGTATTATGGTGAACAAATAAACCACTAACCTGTTAAATCGAATAAAATAGATATAAATGGTTTTTTTTTTCGATTTTAAACGCAAAATAGTTTTGTTTTGTTTGGTTTGGAAAATTACATATCTCTTTAAATGATTTGGTTTAACCAGATTTCAATTGTTGAAACCGCTATTTGAAATCGCAACCCGTCAAATTTTAAACAAATATAAAAAATGAGAGCAAGAATAGCGCATCAAATTCAGATTTTTATTGAAACTTTTAAGTCAATTTTGAGTGTTGCTTTGTTTTTTTAGTGAAAATGAGTTATAGAATAACTTTTATCAAATTTTTAACATGTTCTTAACAGATTTATAACATTTGTCAATTGCAAAAATGTGAGATTTTTTCAATAATAAAGTTATGGGCTAATCTATGCATGTTTGGTCCTTCCTATAAGCATTTCAACCACATTCTCAATTAGAACTATAGGTGTCAATAATACCTACGAACCCGAAACTCGTTGGGTACCCGACATAAATGGGCGAAAATTACTCGATCCAATAGGTTTATGGGTAGGGTATGAATGTAGATTTAGAAACCCTACATGTGTATGTGTTGGGTATAAGTATTGTAGAAAAACTCATATACCCATTAATTTATAATTTTTTTTAAAAAAAAATAGTGTATTACAATTATATATATATATATATATATATATATATATATATATATATATATATATATATATATATATTATTGTTGATCAAGTATTATATACACACACATATTACCACTTTGGGCGACCACCAATGCCAAAAAAATTAAAAATTAAAATATACCTGCACCGTACCCGTACCTTACGCACACCCGACCAGCAACTCTTAAGTGGATATATGAGTAGGACATGAGTATTATAAATTTCTAATAGGTAAGGTATGTGTTTTCCAAACCTAACTCATACCCTTCCCATTGTCATCTCTAACTAGAACTATTAAATGCTGCAGAAAAGTTAAAATGAGGCATGTAGCTTCCATTGAAGAAATTTTATAAACAAATTAGACGAGAATTCATTACGACACGTATTTATAGCATATTGAATAGAAGAAATACTCTTATAGTAACACAATGTGTTGTCTTTTATTTATGTGAGTGGTTCTTAACAAGTAAATCTCATTTGTAATTGCAATCTGTCGAAGTAATCCTCTTATCAATGTGAGTTGCATCTAAAAAAAATTCAAGAACACCTTTTGACGTAATCTACGCAATGATTGGTAGATTAATCATTTATTCTTCCATTATCATATAAGAATGTGACTTGATTTTGGATCTACTAATTTATTTAATTGCAAACCGCACCAAACCGCAAAAAATGGTTTGATTTGGTTTTGTTTAGAAAATGAAATGGTTGAGTTTGATTGGGAAAAATTTCAAACTGTTTTAAACGGTTTGATTTGAACTACAAACCCCTAAAATCAAACTGTGTTAACCCCTAACCATTACAATCCATATTTTAACATTAAGGGTTCGTTTGATAATGAGTATGGAATTATGGTGGAAAGAAAATGAATTTCGGGTTCATTGTCCTGAGAATTAGAATTTTAACGCGTGTGATTGGTTTAATTTTCTACGAGGAAAAGGTGAGAAATTTTTCAAATTTTGTTATTTGATTGACATTATTTTTCGTGACAAATAAGTAAAATTTAGCTATTTTAATTAAAAATATATATATATTTAGTTTTTCACAATTTGTACTCGATAATAATAATGTAAATTTTCTAAAAAAAATCAACTAACAACAATAAAAAAGATCAAACGTGATGAAAATAATTTGCCACCCAAGGTGGAAAACTAATTCTCACCAAAGTGTAGAGAAAATTTGCTTCAAAAATCAAGAATTTCACAATTCTCAATCAAATGAGACAAATGAATTCCAAGGTAGAAGTATATAATCAAAAAATAAAAAAGATGGAAAATGGCAAAAGTTTTCCTACTTCGTAGGAAAATCCTTGCCAATCAAACAGTACCTAAGTAAAAGTTAATTATTAATTGGGAAACTTGCAGTAGCGGTTCCTAACCTTTCAGTTTTTTGCAGACTTTATCCAAACCTTCATTTTGTGCCACCCATAGTCCCAAACCTTACAAAAATATGCACCTGGAGTCCAAATAGATGAAAATCATCCAATTGACCGTTAGTCGACCAAAAAAGGTGATTTTGACCAGACTTAAAATGGGCAAAATGGTAACTCTTCTATTTATTCCCTTTTTATACCAAAAAATAATTAAAAGAAAAAACTGTTTATCTCCTCCTGCCTAAACCCACGTCTTACACCAACCCCGCCCCCGTCCCACGCTACGCACCATAACCAATTAAATCCAGAGCTATTTCCACCACCCACCACCTAAATCTGAAAACCCACATCCCAAAAATCTCATTTTCAAATCTTTGTTCTTCTTCTTTCTATCATCGTTCCCAAAAATCCAAAAAAAAAAAAAACCAGCCTCATGGACTTGTCTTCCCATCAACAGCTCTTGCCCGGGAACTGAAAATTGCCCTTTCGGTATTGGACAACTTGGCTCGAGGCCTTCTCCGACAGCCCCTGGGTTATGTCTTTTTGCCTGGGGTGGCATGAATACATTATGTTCCTGCTGGTTTGCATATGACAATGGCAAGAAAACTGATTGGTTTTGTGGATGTCGAGTTTGTTCCTGGTTTATCAACATCTGTGGGGTGAAAATGGAAGTCTCCATTTCTACAAAACCAAATGGAGTTGTAACGGGTCCAAGATTGTTGGGCACTGAAGAAAAAATGTTATTCTGAGAGTTGGGGAACTTGGAAATATTTGAATGGTTTGAAGATAAATTCCTAAACAACCCAATTTTTTCACTGTTAGATTGTTGCTGGGGAAACTAGAGTTCATAAAATTTGAACCAATATGCCCAACTGAGTCCGTACCAAAGGCTTGATCCACCACCCCAAACCCACCGTTGAACTCGAACTCTGCTGTTGGTGGCGACGGGGCAGTCCCAAATTGAAGAACCTTGTTCAGGCTGATTTTCGGGTCATCCGCATCCCCCATGATCCACGGCAGAATGGATTGTTCTTGGCTTGGCGAGGCTACGGCGGATTCCGAAAACACGCTCTCCCACTCGTCCATAGAACATTTTCCGGCAGCGAAAATCCCAATCTCAAGTGGTGGAGGAACGGGCAGTAACTCAGAATCAACTCCCGTATTGTTGTCATTATGAATAACCAGCCGGGGCATCGTGTTGGAGATGACTTCGGTGGTGGTAACTGTAACTGTGGCGGTGGCGATGATTGGTGGTGATGGCTGTGGCTGTGGCAGACGGTGGTGATCGATGGCAGTGGGAGTAGGGCGGGGTCAATCGGGGTGGGTTAAGAAGAAGATTAATAGGATGGGGTCAATTGGGGGTAGGTGAAGAAGGAGAGGAAGAATAGTTTTTTTCCTTTTCTTTTTGTTTTGTTTTAGTTATTTTAATTGTTATATATTATTAAATAATAAAATTACCTTTTTACTCTTTTAAATTGGTCAAAATTGGTCAGAGATAATATCTTATTGGTCAACTAACGGTCAATTGGATGGTTTCCATCCATTTGGACTCCGAGTGCATATTTTTGTAAGGTTTGGGACTGTGGGTGACACAAAATGAAGGTTTGAATAAAGTCTGCAAAAGACTGAAAGGTTAGGGACCGCCGCTGCAATTTTTCCTTATTAATTTTAATCCACATTTTGTGTAGTGATGCAACGGGACGCGTATGGGTCGGGGACCTCATTCCCATTCCCATCCCCATCCCGTTACATGCGGGGCGGGGGTTAAAAATTCTCCGTTATTATTATTTTGATTCTATCAACCTTTAAAAAAAAAAACTAAATCTTATTATCTCATACCTTTAAATTAGTAATTTAGGTTGGAATCATCCAACTTGATTTAAAATAATATGTAATTTTTCAAAATGTAATGAATTTTTAAATTTTTTACTATTTTTTAATTCTTAAATTATAAACCCATTTGGGGCGGGTCCCCGCGAGGATCGGATCTCATGGGGGAAATTACCATCTCTAAAATTTTTGTGAATTCCCCAACTTTTCAACTTATCAACTTTTATCAAAGTTTTTATCCATGTTTTGTGAATTTCACAACTTTTCAACCACACATTTATCAACTTTTATCAAAATTTACAAAAACTCCAATTTTAAGTAAATATGAAACCAGCGACAATGCCAATCTCGTACAATAGAACAAAAAATAAAGAAATGGATTATATTAATATTAACTCAAAAAAAATTATCAATAATATTGCACATTTTCAAACCACTTTTTATCACAGATATTCTCTTAAACTACTTTTCAATCACATATTTTTCCTAAAAAATACTTTTTTTTTTTTTTTTGGTTTGTAAGTCCCTACTTGATGGAAATTAAAATCAAATTTTTAGTAGATTTTGATAGAATTAATTAAATGTGATGAAAAATTGTGGACTTATAAAATATGTAATTGAGATTGATTGTTGACTTTGACCTAAATTAAAATCTGAATTTTTAATTCCTATCAAAACAAGGGCTAAACAAAAATTTTTTAACAAACAAATGCTTAATCTTAACTAAAAAACTATAGCAGTTATGTATTTTATTATGTTTTCGCGTTTCATGGTAGCCCACATTCAACATCAAATCTAATGGCCTAAAAGTGCGACATTGTTCTACTGTCGAGATTACTATTTTCCACAATATTCAACCAGTTGCCCATCATCGCCATCGACGCGAAAGATTTTCTTCCATTGCCAATAGGGCTGGGCAAAAACCGACCCAACCCGCCGAACCCGCCCAAACCGACCCAACCCAATCGGTTTGGGTCGGTTTTTCATGAAAATTGGGTTGGGTTGGATTTTTTTTAAAAAAAAAATTTTCAGGTTGGGTCGGGTTGCGGGTTGGGTGAATAACCCGACCCGACCCAAAAAAAAATACATTTTTTTTTTTTGGTAATGAAACTTGACTTATTTAAATATTGATTGAATATATTTTAATTTTATTAGCAAGAGTTCATTTTATTGAATTTTTGGTTATTGTAGTGTACATAATTGATTTGAATTAAAGATAGATTCATGAGTTTTTTTTTTTTTTCAAAAATTTTACTAATTGGGCTAAAGCCCAACCCGACCGAAATTTGGTGGGTTGGGTTTGAATTCGTAATTAGGTTGGGTTGGGTTGATTTTTTATCAACCCGACCGTGGTGGGTTGGGTTCGGGTTCGGCAAAAAACCGACCCAACCCAACCCACGCCCACTCCTAATTGCCAATTCCATTTTTCATCTCGTCTCCACATCATTAATGTCAAAGTACCTATTGGTGATAATGGTTCGATTACACAAACTAAGTGCTTATTTTACCATTTGGACAACGTTCGGCGAGATGAGCCTTCTCATTCTTGTTCAAAAATCCTCTCTTATTTGATTGAGACGGGAATAGAAGCCAGCCTGTTCTCTTTTTCATTTGTATCACCAGCTTTTCAGGCAAGACTTCTCTTTCTCCGGCCCACAACTGTTTCTTGAATTCTACTGGCAATGGAGGCCGTGTCTCCCGCAAATGATCCACGTGCATTCTTCTCTTCTTAGTAGCACCACATTCTCTTACGCCTGAGAATCTGGCTCGGAAAACTGGGAATTTACCAGCTAAAAGAACAAAGCAAATAAGATGTCTTTCAAAAATAATATTTACTTGAATATTTGAAATTCATTTCAACAGTTTAGCTGCTACATATAAAACAGTTCGGATGGGCAAGGTAACAACTACCCACTATCCTACATGGCAAGTCAATTTTCAAAAAATTGGGCCCACCTCCTTTAACACTAAAGACCAGTCTGAACCTTCGAAATTAAATTAAAACTTCCTCTCGTCTCTCTCTCTCCAACTGAACCGAAACACATTCTTCCCCAAACAAAAATCTCTGTCGTCCGTCCCGCCTGTTTCGGCCACCACCATCCACGGCGAAGGTAAGAATTTCTAAAGGCTGCTATTCTTGTTGCTTTAATGATAAGATTTAAGGGACACATTCCATTTTTTTCCCCTTATTTTTGCGAGTGAATCGCGCATGTTCCCTAATTTCACAGCGTTCACAAATTTTAGGTTTGATGCATGTTACTTGGTGCAATTCTTGTTGCTACAATGCTAAGAGTTAATAAATGCATTTAATTTTTTTCCTAAATCCCCACCCACCCCAATGAGTTTCTGCCCTAATTTCATCAAGCATGTAAGCTGTCCCAACTTCGCACATTTCATTAATTTTAGGTTCAACGGATGCACACGGTGAAGTAAATTGTGAAGCACTTAAATGTAGTGAATCAGAAGCAACGGATAATACGTATATTCCTCAAGTGTGCATTGGTCGAGTACCGAAAATTGGTCAGGAGTTTGAATCTCATGAAAATGCATTCGAGTTTTATAATCAATATGCTCGTGAAGCTGGATTTAGCACACGAATTGCAAACAGTAAGAAATGGAAAGAAACAGACGAAACTTACTGGAACCTGTTTGTTTGTGAGAAGGAAGGGAAAACAGATGAAAGATGGCGCATAAAATATAGGGATGCTGTGCCACGTATTGGACCACGAAAACGGCCAAACCCGTGTCGGTTGCAATTCCCAATTATCCATTGTAAAGCAGCAAACAAGAAATCTATGGGCTGTGAACAAATTTATACCATAACACAATCATGGGCTAACTACTCCTAGTAGAGTGCACTTGCTCCGATCACACCGCAATGTTTCAGCAGCAAAGAAATCACTTACACGATACTTGGGCGAAGTGAACATACCTACATGTCAGCAAGCGCGAATTTTAGAGATTGATTCAGGAGGTCCTTCGACCCTTGGATTCACTCAGAGAGATATCCGAAACCACGAAAGGAATATTCGAGAAGAACACAGGGGTCATGATGCAGAGACACTAGTTGAGTATTTCACATTCGAAAGAGAGAAAAGTTCGAATTTTTTCTTTGATTTTGAGACTGACATGGACAAAAGGTTGGTTCGATGTTTTTGGGCTGATTGTGAATCTCGGAGATCATATGCCATATTTAAAGATGTTGTAGTTTTTGATACTACACACAACACTAACAAATATTCGATGATCTTTGCCCCGTTTGTTGGGGTAAACCACCATGGTCAGACCATACTCTTTGCAGCTGGCTTACTTAGCGATCAGACTACAAAGTCATTCGTATGGTTGTTTTCAAAATTCTTGCAAGCAATGCAGCATCAGTTCCCTAAGATCATTATTTCTTATCAAGACGCGGCAATTTCTAAAGCAATATCAATGGTGTTTCCCGATTCGTTTAATCGATTCTGCATATGGTACATATTGAACAAATTCTCTGAGAAGATTAATACGATGGTGTATAACGAGCAGTACCACCATTTAGTTGACATAATAAAAAATTCGGAGACACAAGAAGAGTTTGAGCAATGCTGGAGTGGGGTATTGGAAACTACGAACTTGGACTGCAATGAATGGCTAAATAACATGTATGAAATTTGCCACCGTTGGGTCCCTGCATATGTGAAGCATGTTTTTATGCGGGGATGTCAAGCAGCCAGAGATCGGAGAGCAACCACTCATTCTTCAAGAGATATGTGAATAGAAAGAACTCACTAATGGATTTCATCACGCGTTTTAGCATGGCATTGAGACACCAGCGACATGAAGAGTTTGCTGCGAACCACGTTTACCTCAACGAGAGACCTAGACTCACTTCTGTGCATATGATGGAAAATTAGGCTGTTGACATATACACCAAGTACATGTTTTTGTTGTTCCAGAAAGAATTCGGACAAAGCGATTTCTACATTTTTTTCAAAGAAATCAGACAATTCAAATTCCAAAGTTTATAAGGTTGAGCGCTTCAAGGGAGGTAAATTGCTTGAGAAAAGTCGTGAGCTTATCTACTTCACGTTGGGTGATTATGCTTCATGTAGTTGTCGGATGTTTGAATTTGTGGGTTGTCCATGTTGACATATTTTGTGTTACCTAAAGAAAAAACAAGTGCTACTTTTGCCTCAGAAATACATTTTAAGAAGGTGGACGAAGGGCGCAAAAGTTGGCGGTGTTGCAGACTCGTTGGTGCTTCAAGAATCAGGTAACTCTTTACTCGCACGACATGTTCTTTTATCCAACATGGCTACTTCGTTGGTTGATGAAGCATCTCTAACAGAGGCACGTAGCAAATTCCTCTTTTCGGAGCTTGAAGCATTGAAAAATAGAGTAAAAGAGATAGATAATGAAATGACTGCAATGAGTGGCGGAAGGAGCAGAAGTCATGTGGAGATTCAAGGTATAAATGATCCAATTGGAATTAGGACGAAAGGATGTGGGAAGCGGTTGAAGTCATCAAAAGAAAGAGCCATGTCCAAAGGTGTAAGAACATGTCGTGCTTGTGGCCAATGTAGACATGACAGAAGAACATGCCCACGGTTGCATGATAACTACCAACAAACCCAAAATTAAGAAGACAGGTCGCACGAGGATCAGAGAGAATTCATGGGATACTATTCAAAAGACGAGATCAATTTGTGATAAACATTTGGGTAGTAAATACTTCAAAGTTTGTTTTCTGTAGCAAACACTTTATTGTGTTTGTTTAAAGTTTGTTGGATTTGTAGCAATCACTTTATTTTTATTGAGCTAGATTGTGTTTGTTTAAAGTTTGTTGAATTTGTAGCAATTACTTTATTGTAAAACAAAAGTAGGGATGCTCATGGGGTTGCAGGTGGTATTGCAGAACAGGCAACATTTGTGTCTATGTTTCAGGTCCCTCATGAGTGCACTGCCTAGTCTCCCATCCATCACGGATGCATCACAAATTGAGTTCAACATGTTAGTGAAACCATGGATGATGGTGGGTCTTGTAGGAGGAAGTGGATCTGGAAAATCCACTATTACTTCCTTGCTTGAAAGGTTTTATGATCCTGTCAAAGAAGATATACTACTTCATAAGCACAAATTTAAAAAATTCCAACTTTAGCAATGGATGGAATTCAAAATTGAACCAAACATAATCCATTAAACAAAAACAACATTACAACAGGACTTCAAAATTACTAATGGAGTTCAAATTACAGAAGCCAAAATGAGTCATTACAAAAGTTTCAACATGGTGTTCAAACTAATTTAAAAATCACAAGAGCTAATACTACAAGTAACGTGAATTTCATATAACAAAATAGGGATCGCAGCAGCTCAACAAGCTCATTTAACTTCTCCAATATCTTCACGTTAACTTCACAGTCCTCCATATTATGTTCAACTTCATCGGCTCAATCGAACTTTCCACATACAATGCCATTCTTAAAAAAAAATTAATAATTGTAGATAAGATCATTGTGGCATTTCCAACATAGACAAGGTCAGAGGAAGGATTTACTACCTTTGCTTTGTGGCATTTCCAATATAGATGTTGAGGATTCCTATCGGAATGTGAAGTATGTAACCTCATACAAGACCCACATCTGCTACATCTAAGCCCGAACAGCTCCTCATTCCTTGAAGATGAACTCATGGTTTTCGCCCTCCCTTATCCAAACAATGAAGATACTTACTGATTTAAGAAGCAGATATCTGCAAACAGTTCAACGCCTCTTCATTGAGTCTTGGAGATCTTTTACCTATTTCTTGCGTCGCAGAATCAATGGATGAAGGAATTGCAGCCACCCAGTCCTCGGAAATATCAGGCTCCCAATCTCCAGCATCAACTAGTCTAAAGTCATCAAATAACAGGGCTAGCATTTATTAGGCTTCAAGTCTAGAACTATAGGAAAATAAATATCAAGATACATTCTTTTCATTGTGAAATTTGAAAAGGAGCTCACTTTCATGCACAATATTATGCTCATACTTTACGAGAAAGGTACATCAGCGAGGTGCTTTTTTTTTTTTTTTTGGTTGGGGGGAATTATCCCATTTGTTCACAAACCATTATCAAACCATATTTTGCAATAGAGGTACGGCCCTTCAACTTGAAGCATCAAAATAACAACATCATCAAAAAAAAGTAGTAGTATAACAGTCTAGCCTTCTTGCTGAACAAGGGTGAGGAGTACAAATAAAAACAAATCAAAAAATTTAAGGGACAAAGCACACAACACTCATCACAAGCCAGGTAACCCAACAACAATGCCCAAATCCAAGCCACTGAATATTCCAAAAGGAAGCACATATCACACAGATTACTCCATAAAAATCCAAACGTTACAATCCAAACCTCGAGTTAACTTCTTTTATTTCATAAACTGCAAGTAAATAAGAAATTTAAATACTAAATCCTAGTTATTTTGATTTGAGCTAAACAAAAGACTTCATTCACAATTACAGGATCTGAACAACACCAAAGGCAGAGACTTAAAGAGCATAATATAGTAAGGAGAAGAAACTACTTAATCAGATTTATAAGAAACTACTTTGTACAGTGTTCAGATCGACGAGTATGGGGAAGTTTGAAATCTAACCTTCGCCGAACGGTGGTCCTTCGTGACAGAGGATGGACGATTCAAACGAGATGGACGAGTGCACACGAGAAACACCTTGTTTCACTGAAATGATGAAGGACCACTTGAATGCATCAAACCTAAAATTTGTGAAGGCCATGAAATTAGGGCACAGACACAATTCACTCACAGAAATAAGGAAACAAAATGGAATGTATCCCTTAAATCTTATCATTATTGCAACAAGAATAGCAGCCTTTAGAAATTCTTACCTTCGTCGTGGATGGTGGTGGCCGGAACAGGCAGGACGGACATCGGCGATTTTAGTTTGGGGAAGAATGTGTTTCGGTTCGATTGGAGAGAGAGAGAGAGAGAGAGACGAGAGAGAGAGAGAAGAGAGGAAATTTTGATTTAATTTGGAAGGTATAGACTGGTCTTTAGTGTTAAAGGAGGTGGGCCCAGTTTTTTGAAAATTGACTTGCCATGTAGGATAGTGAGTAGTTGTTACCTTGCCCATTGGGGGCGTGTGATCAAAACCGTATAACAATTAGTCGACACTGCAAATTCACGGAATAATTCATAGTGAGTTATTTGTACATGAAGCAAGCATGGAAAATCACATATAAGCACGAGGGATTAGATAGTACGATTGTTGCTGTCACTCTGCAGTAACACACAGACGACCTACTTGGTGTACAATGTCGTAAAATTAACCAGAAACCAGAAGGCAAGAATCCCTTGAAAAACACCAAGGATAAAATAGTCAAATTCACCTATAGCAAAGCATCCATGTCCAATCATATTCAGTTTCTACACTATTGTTAGTTTCATTGTAGCTATTGAAATACTACATGCTGATGAATGATCTGCATACCATTTTGCATTTGCACCAAGGAAACACAAGGTAGGATGGTTTACAACTGGGACTAGCATGCCAAATGCAAATTTTATGTTTCCTTTTCCTTTCTTGTTTTTCAAAATAGCTCTTTTTAGCATAGTTTCACTTCTGCTTACTTCATTGATGATAATTTTCTCAAGTATGTGGTCCAATTCACAAATATCTGCTTCTTTAGATGACAACCTTGCATTGGAGTAATTTACGTGATTATCCGAAGGATATAATCAATTTTTTCGTTTTTAAAAATAACCTGACTTAAATTATCAAATATCTCTTTATATCTTTTAGCTATTCTGTAAGGAATCATATTAATTATATCATCATATCCATTCTTAACAACATTTTGACTAGTTGGTAAGAAGTGTTGATTTGTGATAACTATCTTGATAACATAGAATGATGAGATCGTTGTTCCTTCATATATATCCCATTCCATTGTGGTCAAAGAGAGTCAGATATATATATGTTTGTACTTTTGATAACTTCAGTAAATCTCCAGACTGCCTTTTTAACATCTATAGGAAGTAATGAAATTTCCCGTATATATTTGCTTGGATATATGCAGAGTATATTCCCTAGTTCAAAGCAATTTTGAACCCAATTAGCTGGCACTTCCGGATATAAATTTACCTTGTTATATTTTTCATAGTGTAGAGTTTTCATCCATTTCCCTACTTCAAGGTACCAATCGGATAATATATTGAAAATAACAATAAAAAAGATAATTTCCTCATAGTTATTTTTGTTTGGTAATTTTTATTCGTGACAAATCTTTACCACATCCTTTAGATCTTCTTTCTCAATACGGGTTTTGGAATCAATTTCATTCATCTACGAAGAAGTTTCCATAACCTTCTTGGTATCTTGATTATCCTTCTTGGAAGAAGGCTTGGTATCTTTGTCCTTCATATCTTGTATACAAACATTAGGTTGAGAAATACCCTATGAAAGGGCTCCTAATACTATCTTTTCTTTCCCTTTAACTTCTAGAAGAGCGCTAGTATTCACAAGTCCTCGTGAAAGGGATATTAGGCTTGGTACAAGTGTCTTCCGCCATAGGGCTATATTGATATTATTGCAAAAGCTTTGTTGCATATTTTGTATCTGCATTTTCAAATAATAAACTTTTATTTCAAGTATTTGAACATTGACTCTTAATTCCTCAAGCTCCATCTCTGCTAAGATAATGAGGAAGAAAGTTAGACCGTCCGTTAATATATTCAATATAAAACTTGAAATAAGAAAATCATATTTGGATTCTAATAATGTATCTATTGGCAATAGATGGATCAACATTATTTTTCAGAAATACATTAAGTTTTGTATTATCAGTCCTTATTAAGAACTTTTTTGGCAACAAATAATATTCATATTTTTGCTCTCCTCGCTTTACAGAATTATTTACAAAAAATGTACAATTACATATATCTTATTTTTTTATGGTTTATATGCTTACCGTTACAAGAAATTTATTTAAACATTGTAATTTAAATTGATTTAAGTTTAAAGTGAGAAAAAAAAATTACATTTAAATAGAATTTGTAATTAGTAAAAAAAAAAAAATCTGTGATATGTGCTAAAAATTTTATTAAAATGAAAAGGAAAGAAAAAATAGATCGATGAACGCTCCTATTTTATTCTCTTTCATTTTCTATTTTAAAGGAAGAATATTCATGTGATATTAACAACGTTTTTTTTACAAATTTCAAAAAAAAAAAATTGCAATTGAACCAAGAAATTATTGGACGATTTGATCTTTGAGACGGTTTTACGGACAATATATTTTCAATTTGCTCTCACTTGTTATCCTGTATTAAATTTCTAGTTCAAATCTTCGATTTGATACCCATATTGCATATTTTTTCGACTTCAAAATAATACAATAATTATAAAAAGAACAATAATTAATACAAAAAATAGTTTATAGATAGTATTATGAAATTAAAATGGTATAATTTAAAATAAATGAGATATTGAGTTTAAAAAAATAAAAAAACTTTTACATTTGATCTTTTAGACGATTTTACGGACAATATGTTTACAATTTGTTCTTACTCGTTACATTTTATTAAACTTCTCATTGAAATCTTTTATTTGACATCCATATTACATATTTTTCGACTTAAATATAATAAAATAACTATCAGATAAATAATGATTATTACAAAACAAAGAATAGTTTATACATTAAAATAAATTAAAATCTCGATGTCATTAATAGGATAACACGATTTCTAATGTTATGTACCATAATAATTGGTAAAATATTTGTTACATTATTTTTTTCCATATTATTTTTTTATTTTGCATAGATTTCCAAATTTAGAAAAGTTGTTTTTGGAGGGAAACTATGTGTGTGTTATGTTTGGCATGTATTTTGTTTTTATATATGTATAGATATAGATAGGATAGCCGTCACCAATTTTTATTTATAATAAAATAACTATCAGATAAATAATGATTATTACAAAACAAAAAATAGTTTATACATTAAAATAAATTAAAATCTTGATGTCATTAATAGCATAACACGATTTCTAATGTTATGTACCATAATAATTGGTATAATGTTTGTTGCATTATTTTTTTTATCTTGTTATTATTATTATTATTATTATTATTATTATTATTATTATTTTGCATAGATTTTCAAATTTAGAAATTTGTTTTTAACGGGAAATTATGTGTGAGTTATTTTTGGTATGTACTTTGTTTTTATATATGTATAGATAGATTGGTTAACTAAATTCATTTCAATCATAAATGATTAATTTATGTTTCGATTTTTTCCCATTAAATTAAAATAAATAATAACTATACGAATTTTTAAGGCAAGTACAATTAAGTTGTGTTAATTTTACAAATTTAAGATTTCTTCAATTCATTCATCATTTTTACATTATTTTTATTTATTTACTGATTCTTCATTCTTCTATTTTTCATTATAAATTTAAATAACTAAAATATACAAAAATATATTACAGATTTTAATAATTAGTTCATATAATTTCTATTAAACAATTGATCGATCAATAATTTTTATTAAAATAAAATATAACAATATGAATAAAGAAATTATCAGTATAAAGAAAGAAGAATCAATTAATGTAACAATATTTATTAAAATTAATGATTATTTTTTTAGAAAAACACTTGAAATTAATAATTAATGCTTAAAAAATTAAATTATACAAAAAAAATCTATCCTACACCTCTTTTTGGGAAGAATATGATGAAGAACAATATATGAAAAGAAAATCGTCGATCTTAAGGAGAATATGTAAGTTGAGTTTTGCACATGTATTGTATGAGCCTAATTTTGTAGTTCAAAAGTTTTTTTTTTAAAAAAGAAAATTTCATTTATTGAACGTTAATTACAGAAATGGAATTGATATGTTTACGATACAATCTCTAAAACACTTAATTCGTGACATGTTTTCCCGTAAAGATGATAAAACATTTCAATGGTTTACAATTTTATTAAAATATTAAAATAATAATTATATGCCGTAAAAAATGGTGAAACTTTATTTCTTAATTTTATTAACATATATAAACAAAAAGACTCACTATATATATTTTATTTATATTTTCATTAATTTTTTTTATTAACATATAATTAAATATGCATTTAAAAGTTATTAATCATGCGAAGGATCTTTTGAGTTGAATTTCACGCTTGTGCACCATAAATCTTGATATTGATTTTTCAGTTTCGTGCATCGTCAATATTGTTTAATTTGTTACATTTATTTATATATAGGACCGCATATATTTAATTTGTTACAATTACATTATTTTATGTAAATTATAATGTAGCGACCGAGAATTTTTAAATAATATAAAATTAGTTTTTCTCGAAAAACATGTCGCAAAGTTTTAACCTAAATTTTATTTTTAAAGTGAAAGCGTGTTCGTCTAGCTATTATAAAACAAATTTAAATCCATTTAAATCGAGTCCAATCTCAAATAATTTAAAGTATCAAATTTCTTAGCAGTTTTAATTCAAATTTTAATAATTTTGAGTCCAATTTATTTAAGTCTATATTTTATTATTTTAGGTCCAAAAAATTTTGTTGTCCCAAATCTTGATCATTTTAAGCCCAATTCAATGGTAATTCTTGTAGTCTAATTTTTTGGCCCATTTAAGGCCTAGAAAACAGTGCCCTAAGGGTTACTATTTAGATAACTCAATTCTCTCCATCATAGTTTCACCACAGTCTCACGCAGCCAATCACCATTCTAGGTAATTTTTCTGTCCACCTCCATAATCGACTGTAGCTTGCAAATATGAAGTTTAAGATCGCACTCACGCATACACCAACAACCACCCAACTGTAACCCCAACTCCAATATATGCAGCCAAGACCCAACACCATCGCAACCATCGAGCCACTGTCAAACCCGTCACAAGCCGGGACACCACCATCACTGTCGAACCTCAACCTCACAACCTAGCACCACCGAACTCATTTTTCATTACCCAATTTCACCACCCCTACCAAGTATCATCATCACCGACCGCCCTTCACCACCTCAATTGCCTGCCGAAACACCCCAACCGTCACTGCCCACTTCTAAATCACTATCAAAGTCAAACCCAACTTAAAATCCAAAACCAATGAAATAACCTAAACCACCACTTACCTTGAAGTCTCGACCGTAGTTATCGCTAGAAAACACCCAACATCAAACCTCGGTTTACCTTCATTTTTGCACACAAAGCCGCCTCCACCCACGCACTGGCGCTACCACGAGACGGTGGCGATATCGCCGGCTGTGAAGCCGGCGGCCTGGGTCGGAGGAAGGAGCGTTCAGCCCCTTTTCTCATCACCGTTGCGCTCTCTCTCACATGAGAGAGAGAGAGAGAGAGAGAGAGAGAGAGAGAGAGAGAGAGAGAGAGAGAGAGAGAGAGAGAGAGAGAGAGAGAGAGAGAGCTTTTATTGGTTTAAATGGGGAGATTTATTGAAATAGCTTGGGTAAAGGTTTAGTTTTTCAAAATACCCCTTTTTAGCAAAACGTCTTTATTACCCTTAATGAATTGAGTTATTTTATTTGCAAGATATATCCCTGAATTAGTCAGGTTGATTTATTTCAATATTTTTTATTATATTCATATTCTTTAATCTTTTAAGTTCTTCTAAAAATACTCTATATTGTGATAATTTCTCAAAAGATTTAGGATGTTCTTTCTTTGTTATATATCCTAATGCTATTCCATTTGAAACTTCATCTTCTATATCTTCGTATTCTTCTATAATTTTATGAACTGTATTTATATTTTTTGCTGTTTCAACAGAATTAAATTCTATTCTATTTAAGATAACATAGTCAATATCTTCGTATATTTCTTTTAATTTAGATTGTCCAACAGAATGTATATTTTTAGATTTTCCAGCAATAGCTAATAAAAATGAAATTTCTTTATTATCTAAATATAGTTTATGATCACAGTTATTAGAAGTTGATGCTTATGAAGTATCCATAGATTATATGGTTGGTAAATTATTATACAAAATTCTCTGGTATAAGTCCATTCTTTAATCTAGTAAAATACAATAATCTGCAATATATTGTTCGTATTTTTCTAAGAGTTTATTATATTCTTCAGAAGATATGTTTTCATTTTCCATTTGATGTTTAATATCTTCCATTTTATCTTTCAATTTTTCTAAAAGGTTATCTAATCCTTCTATTGTATATCCTGACATTATGTTTGGACTGTATTTGTCATTATTTTATTTTCTAAATCTATTTTAATCTCTAATATGTCAGAATAATCTATAATGTATTGATCATGATTTTCTGAAAGTATATAATATTGTTCAGATGATTCATCCGTATCTATTAAATGAGATATAATGTTATCTATTTTTTCCATTACTTTTTCTAACAAATTGTCTAATCCTTCAATAGTATATCCAGGCATTATAAACACAGAGATAAATAATTTATAAAGTTTCAAGTAATTTTTCAAATTCTATGAGTTTTTGAGAATTAATAATATCTATGTCAGCCATGATATCTATACTTGGTTCAAATGGTATATTATATTTTGAAATATTTTTCTTTCTCTTTTCTAATTTATCAATTATATCTTGAATATCATGTATCATTATAGATCTTACAGTTCCTCTAGCAAAGTTTTCTATTAAATTCTCTTTAAAATTTTTTAATATCTCTTGTAATGCGTAGAGTTGTTCTTGGTATCCGATTTTATCAATTTCATTTTCATATTCAATTCATTTTTTACTTTTAATATACTTTTGAATTTTATATGGACCTCTTTTAGTTCTGGGTTTTTTCATGATATAATTACTGTTATTCATGATATTAAGATTTTCAAAAACTGGTAAAGAAAAATTCATCTCTTCCATCACTGTCATAATCTATTACATGATTATAATCATTATCACTACTAAACACATATCCTAAATATAATTCATTATTTATTTCAGTGTTATCACTATCAAGCCAAAAATAAATAATCGATTTTGTAATTTCTAATCCTAATACTCTTTTTAATGTTGGAAAGATAGTTAACAAACATGGCATATAGACATGATATAACTTTTTTATTTCATTATTTGGTCTAGTAAACTGTTTATGCATGAATAAAAGTTCAATTATACTATGATATTCATCATTATAAGGACTGTTTTGATAATTAAATTTAACAATTCTGGATTCTGTCATTTTAAAAGTTCTTCTTCCTCCTAATTCTGTAAAGATAGATATATTAAGAATACTAACCTCTTTTCCTGTTCTCAGTACCTTTGTATTTTCCTTCTATTGTTAGTGACCTTCAGGCTTATAGGTTTCTGCTCCACACCCTCCAATGGCTTCCTGCCTTCACGGGTTATTAGCTAAACCTGGATGCCTTCGCTGTATAACTCTTTAGATGGAAAATATTTTAGGACAGAGTGTAGGGAGTTTTCTTAATAATATATCTTCTTTTTGGAAATAGGATTTAGAAGACAAGAATTTAGAAACTCATCATAATATGATAAGTAAATTGGGATTTTATTGATAATATAAAGATTGACAAAGGATTGGTATGAGAATTTTTGAAAGACAGAAGATTTTTTGGCTTTCTCACAAACTGAGTGCTCAAGAGAGTTCTGCCTCTTCTCTAATCAGAAGACTCTTATTTATACAACTTCACGAGGTATTACTATACAACCTCTTACATCATTGCTTATGTAATGGATACAATAATTTGAATTTTACAAGGACCTACGAGGACACACCTGTCCATCTATTCTTTATTACAAGATACAACTTTCCATTTATTTCTTCACATGGCTACATTATAGGGACACCTATCCCTCTATTTTCAGTCTTCTCATAGCCCTTACATTGTGCTGTCTTGTTCCATTAAATCAGATTTATCAATTGGCTTCCATCTGTCCATCACTTCTGTTGGTATGTAAAGCAGACTTATCAAATGGCTTCCACCTGTCCATCAGTTCCTTTGGCATGTGGGGCAATTCCTAGATATGCACGCCTCTTGCAAAGTGGCAAAAATTCCATGGATTTGATGAGTATCAAATTTATTGATGTATTCTTGCAAGATTGTTGACATTTCTTTTCCTCCATTAGTGAGTAAGGTCCATCCATTGTACTGGCATATGCATTTGAATTTTTTCTCATACAGGTTTTTGGTAATGTTGTAGAGAACTTTAATTCCCAACACCCTTCGGGGTCTAAACCATGATCTTGTAATGTTTGGTACTGGCTTGGTATTTTTTCCAACTTCAATTTGAAAATTTCGAGCAACATACCCAATCGTGATAATATGCTCAGCAGGATAATATATTCTTCCATCAATTTCAGGACTGGTCGAATAAAATTTTAAATATATGGATCTTCCTTGAGCAAACTTTGAAATTTCTCCTTTTAGTAAATCATCAAATTTTTCGATTTCTTTTAGATCTTTTCCTGGATAGATAAGATCCAAGAATCCATAATCAGCTGCCATTTTTGTTATGACGGGATCTCCTCCCTGAGTAATGATCAATCGTGGGTATACATGGTCTCCAGACGAAATGTAATAGCAATCACATTCTTGAAGTTCATATATAACTTCAACAGTGGTTTTATATTCGTTTTCTTTTGGTAAAAAAGGGGAATCATCTTCCTCTTCAGCACGAATTCTGACTACCCTTGTATGTTCATCTTTGGCATTGATTGTGATTTTTCGAGGACTGGCTTCATTTATAACAACTTTTTTGGGACTTGGTTCATCTCTTTTAATTGTTGGTCCACCACTGCTTCCAGAAGATGTACCTGTTTGTATTTTTGATATACCCTGTTTGGTATCAGCCTGTTTGGTAATCAACGATTCAAACTGAGATTCAATCTCAATTATGTTATCGCTCAATTCCTTAGTATAATTATGATGAAATGTTGAGATTTCCATCAATTGCTTGAAACTTCCTTGGAGAGTTTCTGCAAGTTGTTCAATTCCAAGCTTTATATCTTCAGCTTCCTCCATGAGGAAGTTCATTCGCTTTTTGGTGTCTATCAGGGATCTTTTGATATTATCCATCTGCAAATTCAATATTCCTGCTTAAAAAGTCCGCAAGATAATTATTAACACCTTTAATATGAATTATATCAAAATTATAAAACGCCAAATAGGCTTGCCATCTATGGAGCCTTCTATATTGAGGTTCTGGTGGTAATTTGTTTTTTACTAAACCTGCAACTTGAAAATTATCAGTTTCAACAATGAATTTCTTAGATAATAAAAACAATGAAAACTTCTTTATTCCTCTGATAATTGCTAACAGTTCTTTCTCATGAGTAGTATAATTTATTTCTGCTTGATTAAACGTTCCACTTGAGTATCTACAAATTTCATTAAGATCTGTTTTTAATATTGCTGCCCAATACTTATCCGAGACATCAGTATTAACTATCAGATTATCTTTTTCATCTGGTAATCTTAATTTTGGTAAATTTTTACATTCTTCTTTTAGTGATTTGACAATTTCTGTATGTTCATCACTCCATCCTTTGGTATTTGTTTTTTCCTGAGTAAAATTTGAATTTTATGTCTCTTTTTTAATAGATTTTCAATAAATCCTTCTTCATAATTTAAACATCCTAAATTTTTTTTTATTTGTTCTTTTGATTCTAATTTGTTTGGAAAACTTTCTATCTTCTTAGATATATGAGTTTGTAATTTTATCCCCCTTTTATCTATTGATAATCCAAGAAAATCAATTTCTTGTTTTTCTATTATAGCTTTATTTTTTGAAAGAACAATTCCTTCTTTTTTGCATTCATTTATAAACTTAATTAAATGGTTTCTATGTTCTTCTCTATTATTAGAACATATTAATATATCATCGACATAGACGATTAAGAATTCATTAAATTTTCTAAATATGTTATCCATTCTTCTTTGATATATTTGTGGTGCATTTTTTAAACCAAATGGCATAACCATCCATTCATACTTACCTTGGGGTGTACTAAATGATGTATATTGAATACTATCTTCTTCCATTTTTACTTGCCAAAATCCCGATTTGCAATCAAATTTAGAATAATATTGCTTTCCTTTTGCAAGATTTATCAGTACCTCTTTATTTGGTAAAAAGTATCCATCAAATTTAGTATATTTGTTTAATTCTTTATAATTTATCACCATTCTAGCTTTACCTCTTTTTTGTTCAGAATGTTTCATGACCATAAAAGCTGGACTACTATGGGGTCCATTACTGGGTCTGATTAATTTTTGGTTAAGTAATTCTTTTATCTGAGTTTTAAATTCTTGCATATCTTGTATGGTATACATCATTGGTCTAACTCTTATAATAACATTTTCTGTTAATTCTATTCTAGCTTTTGGATGATGTGGTTTCCAAAATGATAATGAATTTTCTCCACAATTTTTTCCTAGTTGATCAATGATTTTTTCCATGTTTATTTGTATGTTCGTTTTCAAGACTTTTTTATACATTATTCTTTTATTTTTTATTTCATTTTGTGTAATTTGTTTTTTCTCTCATTTATCACCACGCTGTGTTGGCTGAACTCTGTAAGGTCGAAATTCTCTTGGTATTTTTAGTAAATGTGCACAAGGTGTTTGTAACATTATCATGTAATTATTTTGTTTTTAATATTGAAATTGTTGTATAAAGTCATTTCCTAGTAATATATCACATTCTAATGTGTTATAATTATATACTTTATTTACAACTATTTGTTTACTCCCAAGTATTATATCAATTTTATCAGCACTATTAATTATATGAGTACTTTCTCCTGTTACTCCTGTAATTTTTATCTTTCCATTAGTATTCCATGATTTTATTAAGAAACTTTTGAATATTGTTATATCACTTCCCGTGTCAATTAATGCACAGGTTGTTATATTTGTTTCAACAATTGTAACTTGTATATAAACGGCTAATGGAAAACTTATTTGGTTATTCATTTATTCAGCTTTTCTGCATAGTATAGTTTGACCATTATGAGTTATATATAATCCTTCACGTTTAATACTATAATCTTCTAGTCCATCTAGAAAGCTCATCCTAATAATACATGAGGATTTACCATACTACTATCTACATGACATGGTACTAGGAGATTTATTCCTCCTATTTTATTGGTACTTTTACTTCAAGTTCAGTCATATGTACTTGTCCATCAAAATTTATATATCTGTATGGATCAATTCTATGAGATATTAGTCCTTTATTTCTATTTGAAGCTATATGACATTCACTAGCTCCTGTGTCAATTAATATATTTGATCCTTTTATATGTTCTATTCCATTAAAATATTCACCTTCTATTTTCATATTTCCAGCATTTCTATTAAGTTTTATTTCTTTTGTATTACTAGTTTCTCCTATTTGTTTTCTATTAGGTAAACTTGCTGATCTCCTAATTAATCTGCCATCTTCAAATGTTATGTTATTATTAGGGTATTCTTCTTCTCGTAATTCTATGATTTCTGGTTTATTTTTTGTTATAGTAAGTTTATAGTTTCTTGGAACTAAACTTATTTGTTTATCTGGTTCTACAGCTTTACCAAAATCTTTACATTCTGTATGAATTTCAATATATGGTTTTTTGGAATAAATGTTTTCATAATTAGAATTAGTAAATGTGTATAATGCCCTATATTCTATAGTCATAATTTTATCTCCTGGTTCCATTATATCATCTTTATGTAATTTAAAATGTAGTCCTAAAACTTCATTAAAATTTCTATCTTTTAATGATATACAATATTTTGGGTAACATGTAAATATTAGTTTCTTATATGCTAGATTTCCTTCTACTATTCCTAAATGACTGTCTTTTAAATTTATAATTCTTCCTTCATGTAAACTTACAGTCAAAGGCGAATATAATCCTTCTCTAAATAGGGATTTAAACATTATTTGGATACCTGCTAAGTAAACATATTGAATCTTTTCACTTTGTTTTCTATTGATCTTTGTTAATAATTCTGTAACTGTATTTTTTGTTAAAAGATTTAATTTGTGTGTTCCTTGAGTGGTTCTAACATCTATTACCATTTCAATTTTATGATATTCATTTATTGCTATTTTTTCTCTTTTCCATATTCTGTCTAATATTTCCCATTTTCCTATTTTCAAATCTAAAGATAATTTTTGTATTTTTCTGAACTTATTATTATCAAAAGTTACTTTTAATCCATAACCTTCTATTCCTTCATATTCTTGTTTATCTATATTCTTATTTGTTTCTATTTCTTCTATTTCTTTATTCTGATTCTGATTCATTGCTTTCTGAATCTGTTTCACTTATATATACTTCTTGATCATAGTATTCTTCAATATCTGATATTTGACTTAGTTCACTTTCTATTTCTAGATATTCATTTTGTAATATTTTAACTTTCTTTTTGTTACAATCAGGGCTTATATGTCCCATTTCTCCACAATTCCAACATTTGCATTGGCTTTTATCTTTCTTATAAGTTTTATTTTTCTGTTTTTTATTTGGATTATATCTTCTTTTGTAATAACTCCTCTTAGGTTTTATATATCTTTTTTTGAAGTTTCTGAATTTTTTAAACTTTTTATTTTTATATTTTATTTTATTATTTTTTCTTCTTTCAGGGTTACATCCCCATTGGGTAGGTTTTTCCATATCTTCACAGCATATTCTAGTTAGTTTTCCTGATTTCTTTAATAATTGTCTTTGTTGACATATATATGCTAATATTTCAAATAGGAATTTTATTCTTGATCCTAATGTTCTAGGTGTTCCAAGGTTATCTCTAATAAAATTTTCAAATTCTATTTTAAAGTATATTCCCCATGAACCTGGTAATTTATTGTAATACATATCTCTATATACTTCTTGATTTTCATTACTATAGAATTGGACATAATAATATTCTTTAAATTCACAAGTATATTTTTTGATTTTACACATATCACATATTGTTAAATTTATTAATCTTATTCTTGCATTATCTTTTTCTCTTATTGATTCTGCTTCAGAATTACTTATCCAATTTTCTCCTAAAAATTCATCCGCAATATAATCTACTATCTTTTCTATTCCTTTTCTATCTGATTTTATTAGTTCTGTCTGTACATTTCTTCTTATTAATGCTTTTGTATCACTACTTATTCCTTCCCACCAATTTCTAACATGTCCTTCAAAAGATGCTATTAAAAAATTTATCATTCTATCAGTATTTTTCCATGTATTATCTTTATTGTATAAAAAGAATAGTATCATTGAATCTGCTCAAGTTAATAAGGTTTTTTTAGTATCTATTTTACAATCAAGATCTAATTTTGTTCCTCCATGATTAATAGGTTTATCATAGTTATTATTTGGTTCAAATCTATCTTTATATTTATTTCCTCTAGGTGGTTGTTTATCTCTGATTCTATCATAATATTGTCGGTGTGGTTTGTTATATAAGGGTGCATAACTTTCATTTGGATCTGGTAATTCTTGTTTAGAAGTTCCTATAGGAGCAGGGTTAGGTGCTCCTCCAGTATTCATTAAAACTTGGTATTCATTAAAGTTTTCTATACTTAACTGGTCAAAATTTTCTATAAGCAAATCTAATTCTTCATTCATTTTTGTCTTGTTCTTCTTCAATTTTTTCTTCAGCTTTTAATTTTCCTAAAGCTTTTTCTATAGATTTTTGTAATTCTAATTCTTCCTCTAATATTTTTGGTAATATGTTTCTTTTTAATTCATCATCCATACTTCCTGCTTCTATTATAATTTTTTCTTGTTCGAAATGCTTCTTTCCTATTCTAAGTATTTCTTTTTCTATGAGTTTTTTGTCTATTTTCTTATCTTTACTTTTATTATTTTCTTTGAATTCTCTAATCTCTAGTTTTAGTATATTTATATCATTTCTTACTTCTTTTAATTCATTTTTTACTTCTTGTACATCACTTATTAATGTTTTTATTAATGTTTTTAAATTTTCAATACATTCACTTATCGACATTTTATAATCTTGGTTTTTGAGTTTTTTGTACCTTAAATAGTCTGTCATACATATCATTTATTTTTATTTCTAACTTTTTGATTCTTTCTTCTATTGATATGATTTTTTCGTTTTCATTCTTTCTTATTTTTTCATTTAACCTATCTATTTTTTCTATAATTATTCCAATTTTATCTTGATTAATTAATTCTCCTGATTTTCTTTGGAATTCTTTTAAAATTTCTTCATCTATATTTTTAGCCTCTCCTATCATTTCTTTTAGTTCTTTAAATTGTATTGTTAGTTTATTTTGAATATTTTGTAATTTTTCTTTAATATTCATGTCCTGTATATTTAATTGTTGTAATTCTTCGATAGCTAATTTATCTTGTAAATTTATGTTTTTATATGTTTGCCATAAAAATGCACTTATCCAATTTAATTGCATGTTAAGAAATCCATCAGATTCTCTCCATGAGCTTAATGGTTGAAACATAGTTGTATTTTCTCCTTTTATTTGATAAGATCCAACTGGAAGTCTTATATTTTCTATTATTTGTTTTTCAAATTTTATTTCTGGAAATCCTGTCATTAATTTCTTCCTTTAATATGTTCGATTTCTAGAATAAGTTCTGTTTCATATTTTGCTTCTTTATAATTCATTATTTGATATTCACAATATTCTTCTATTCATCCAATCATTGATTTTCTATGATATATTCTATAATATTTTAGATAGTCTTCCAATGCATTTGTTTTATCATATTTTTCTTTTCTAGTTTTTTCTTTGTCTTCTAAAATCGTTTGAATTTTTGGTAATTGTTTTAAAATTCTATCAAAATATTCTCTTTTTTTCTCCAATAATTTTAATCTTAATTTTTCTTGTCGTTTTATATTTCTTTCTTCTCTTATTTGGTCCATTAAATTTCTTCTTTATTCTATTATTAAATCTAATTTTTCATTTGTTTCTATGTCTAGATATCTAATTAATTGAGGATCCGCTCTATGATAATCAATTTCTATAATCTTTATATAACTCTTCTATTATGTCTTTGTGGATTAAATCTAATATTTCGTTTATGATAAAATCTTCTTTTATTATATCGAAATTTATTAGATTATATATTTCTCTTCTTACATCTTTATCTAAATCTTTTAAATTGTTCAAGATTTCTATTTTATAATTATCGGGTAGTGTTAATGTATGCATAATTATAAATCTTGATGTATATATTATATATTCATTTTTAATTTGTGTTATATAATATTTATCTTTTATATCTATCATATGGCTCTGATACCAAGTGAGGGTGCTACTAAGAGCGAACAAAAATCAAATAAAATCATAAATAAAATTAATAAAATTTCAAGGACTAGGTTGTAACTTTTCTAAATCTTAATGGATTTAATTGAAATATGATATATAAGAGTTTTTGTGGTAGTTTATAGTATTTAAGGCTATTTTTAAAAGATATAAAATTGTTAGGGTATTTTCAAAAATTGGTAAAATTTTTAGGGTATTTTCATGTATTTCCTCGGTTTAAATGTTGATTTTTTTAAAATTAACCCTTAAGCCCCATCTTTTCAAGATCTTTTATTTTGGTCCCCAGTTTTGTAAAGTATTTTATTCAGACCTCCAGTTTTAAAGTCACATATCTCAGCCCTTATTTTTAAATTGAGTTATTTCAGTCTCTGGTTTCAAAACATTTTATTCAGCCCTTGCAGTTTTTTTGAAGTGTTTCTAATCAGCCTCATTTTTTTTTCAAAAAGTATATTTCAGTCCCTAAACTTTAAATTTCAGATTTAATAAATTTTCAGTTAAGTCCCTAAATTGTACTTTATCATTTTTAAAAACTTTAAAATTTCGAAATACTAATTCAAGACTTATTTACTATTTTTGGCTAGACGAAACGTGCGGACGATTAAGAGGTTGAGGTTACTTACCGCTCCACTTTTTACATGACTCGAGATAAATTGAGATATTCTCGTCTCACTAATTAGTTTATATTATAGTTGCATGTTTTATGTGGATTTACGTGAATTATATACTTAATTGCATGAGACAAGACAAGAATATTTTAATGAGATAAGAAGAGAAATTTATGTTATGCATGTCATAACTTATATGCTTTATTTGCATAAGACAAGAATATGTTCATTTGCATTCACTATGTGATGCCTATGATTAATAAGAGAATTTCATTATATTATTTGCATAATTACGTGTTCAATTATCTTGTAAATTAATTGACGATGAGTCTACTGATTATTTCTTTTGAAATACTTATTCCGTTATTTTAACAACATTTTTAGATTTCAGAGATGGTGGTGAATGAGGGGCAGTGACGTTAAGCATTAATTTTTAGTTATTTTTGAAAGTCTAGTTTATTAAACCTTATTAATTTAAATTGTCGGGATTTGGAATTTTATGGAATGTTTTCAAGTAAATTTATTTAAATTTGAGTTATCGTTGCAAATTTTCCAAATGAATGTGATGTTGAAAATTTAGTTTATTTCTGCAATACTTTGTTAAATAGTTAGTTATGAAGGACGATGTGGCGACCTGGGTTTTATGGAATTCGGGGCGCTACATATAAAATTTTGAGGAGGTTATTATTTCTATTCACGTTAGTCGAAAATATTTGGACGAAATTTTTTATTTGTTTAGTACAACATATATTCAAAAATTGCATTATTTAATTTAAATATTGCATTATTTAATTTAAATTTGAGCAATTGTTTAAATATGTTTTGTCTATAGCAATTTTCGTGTATCACAAGGGTGTGAGCAACTACAAACTGTACAAAAATGTATTATTTAAAGAAGTTTTTCAAAATTGATGAGAATTATAATTTATTTATATTTTAGGCATTCGTTGACAGTGTGTATCATTAATCAAAACAAATTATCTGTTCAATTTTTTTTTCCTATTTTGTAATGACGTTTACAGTAAAATCATTTCATATCATTCTTCCGTACAATGCATAAGTGTGATACTAGTTAATTACTATACTTTTAAAATCATTTTAAACCAACCCTTACGTTAGTTTCCAGTTATAAATTTGATGCATAATAACTCTTTTGTCTGGTAAACTTTTTTAACCACAACCAACTCCTCAAAACAATATTTTAACCACATATTTGCCTAAAAAAATCAAATTATTTGTTTATAAACAAAAGACTTTTACCATACAAAGGCTTGGAAGGCATTGTTCGGCTTTTGTGGAACCTCCTCCTCTGTTATCCAATGTTATCACTCCACCTAAGCCTTTGTTTTGGTAAAATTTGTTTATAAATGATCACATGACAATATCTAATTGAACACAAATTTTGAGAAGTTAATAATTTTGTCTTTTTAAGGATTCTTGCCTACCATTTTTTAATTTTCAGAAAAATCGACCAACAAAATATTGACATATCACTATTTATAAATAAGAGGAAATTACACTCCATGACACATTTTGCCTATGTATCAACAAAAATGACACTTTTTCATGATTTTGACAAATCTAACATTTTTTGACTTCTTTGCCCTTTACAGAAATTTTAACACAATTTGCATCCTACTTACATGGATTGACATGTCTAAAAAGAAGGTACAAAAAGTAGACAAAAGAGATCATAAAAACTACTCTAACCACCCCCAATATATGAATTGGTACTCGTGCCCTCACCCAAAAAGAAGGAAAAATCTCTGCATATCCCAAGTCTTCTTCAAAACTAAAGAAATCCTCTTCAAAGTCACTCTCCTTCTTCAAAACTAAAGAAATCGATTCCAACCCAAAAAT
The DNA here is from genome assembly GCA_963555705.1 of Ligustrum vulgare. NCBI lineage: Eukaryota > Viridiplantae > Streptophyta > Magnoliopsida > Lamiales > Oleaceae > Ligustrum > Ligustrum vulgare. The sequence goes on from OY743187.1 coordinate 5,908,696, forward strand.
CACCCCCCATCCGACGTCGATCGCGAAGGCTAGCAACTGAAAACCCGCAGATTGTGTTGGTGGACTCGCACTCTATTTTTATCCCTTACTGCACGTTCTCTCACCCTGGAATCCCCACTGGTTTATCTTATCGTCAGAGCCCATTTCCAGACACCGAGCACCACCACCTTCCATCGATGGTAAGCCCATATTTTTTTCCTATAACTCATTACTTTCATTTTTTTTCATTTGTGTTGTATTTTGGTTGAAAATTTGTCATTTTTGTGTCTAGATTTACGTTGTCCCATTTATTTTCCATGTTTGAACTATTTTTGAGGCTTCATTGTCGGGTTCGAAAGATTGAATTTTAAGAACAATGTTGATTGTAAATACTCTATGATTTGTTATATGAAGATGGTGATGAGTCTTTTGTCAATACTTTCTATCTTCAGTACATTAGATTGGAGGGAAATTCATAACTCAAACCCTTTCTTATGCATTTTTAGTAATGAATAAATAGGAAAAATAGTATAAAGGATTGGGGAGAATACTTGTTTGATGCGTGTGCGAGACTGTGAATATTTTGCTCCAGTGGAATTACCGTAACCTTTTGTTGTTTGAAAAGTTTGGTCGAGTTGAATTACTTGGTGGACGTGCGTGAGAGACTTTGAAAAGAGATTATCATATCTTCCTATAGAATTTTGACAAGTTTTTAATCATCTATCGAGGAAATTCTATCTTTCTCGACAGATGACATCTGCTATTTTCGAAAAATGGACATTTTGTTTGAGAGACTTTGAATATTCTGGTCTAGTGGAATTACCGTAACTTTTGATTGTTTGAAAATTATGGCCGAGTGGAATTACTTGTTGGATGCGTGTGAGAGACTTTGAAAAGAGAATATGTAATCTTCCAATCAAAATTTGACAAGTTCATAAGCATCTGTTGTAGCGACCAAGAATTTTTACGCGATTAATAATTATTTTAATAGAAAATCGTGTCGCTACTATTTCACCCATTTTTATTAAGTAACGTCGTGACGTATTCGTATAGCCAAGTCAAGAAATAATCGAGATCGTTCGATTTTAAATTAAATTTCGAATTTCTAAAAATATCTCCATTCTCTTGATTTAAAGTATATTAAGTCCAAGTACTTAATTCAATGTTATCTCAATATTTATTTATACAAAAATTATTTTTATTATTGAAATTAAGAAAATATATGCAAGCATGAGAGGTTCCATTATATATAATAATTATGAGAATCTTAATTTAATAAATATGGAAAAGTATATGAATGGTTGATAGACTCCATTATATGTAATCATGAAGAGCATAATATTTGTATAAATATGGAAAAGTATATGAATGATTGATAAGACTCCATTATATGTAATCATGAAGAGCATAATATTTGTATAAATATGGAAAAGTATATGAATGGTTGATAGACTCCATTATATGTAATCATGAAGAGCATAATATTTGTATAAATATGGAAAAGTATATGAATGATTGATAAGACTCCATTATATGTAATCATGAAGAGCATAATATTTGTATAAATATGGAAAAGTATATGAATGGTGCTTTACTTTAAGAAAATGATGTGTTAAAATTAATAGAATTGAATGATTATGTTTACAATATGCCAACTTTATACATCTATTTAAACCCATCTCTTTTACACACAACTCTACACATATACACTTATTTCCAACCTCTTGACAAAATCCACAAGTAAGAGAAATTCAAGGTGGTCAAGAAAGTTTTGGTCCATTTACTACTACACTTCATTTTAATCTTTTAAAAGGTAAGTATATCTTATGTTTTTATGAAAATTAAGTATGTTGTTATGAAATGTAAGTATATCTTATGTTTTTATGAAAAGTAAGTATGTTTTTATGAAAGGTAAATATACCTTATGTTTTTATGAAAAGTAAGTATGTTCTTATGAAAGGTATTACCTTATGTTTTTATGAAAAGTAAGTATGTTTTTATGAAAGGTAAATACACCTTATGTTTTTAAGAAAAGTAAGTATGTTTTTATGAAAAGTAAAATACATTATGTTTTTAAGAAAAGTAAGTATGTTTTTATGAAAAGTAAATATACCTTATATTTTTACGAAAATGTTTGGATCATTGCTATGAAATCAATCTCACAAGATTGCTATGGGTCCCATATGATATGTTTATGATTATGCTAAGGGGACCGGAGTTTAGAAGCGCTACACATAAGAATTATTGCCATCTAAGTTCGGTAAAATTCTTGTGTCTCTCTATGTTTATGAGGATTTCGATCCTATCCTATGTTATGATGAAAATGATCCATATGCTTTCAAAAGAAAATTATGCTTGGTATACTTACTGGGATTTTATAAATCTCACTCCACGATATTTACCATTTTCAGATAATTGAAGGTTCGAGGCGGTCAACATGGAAGTGGCAAAAGTGGTTAAGATTGATGAGATAATTATGTTCTATTTTTATTCACAAATAAAATTATGGGATTCTAATTATTCTTTTGAATAATTTTACATTACTATTTAAGTCTCGACAATATGATATGAGTCACTTTTAGTGGCACTCGAATGGTCGAGAATTCGGGTCGTCACAGTTGGTATCAGAGCAAAGAGTTTTAAAAACGATTCTGTAGATTTTGAAATTTTATTTCTTAAAAAAAAAAAAAAAAAAAAAAAAAAAAATTACTATTCACGTGAACAGTAAAACGACGTGCTATTCATGATGAACAGTGAACGAAATCACTATTCATTATATAAAAAAAAAAATCTGGGAAATTATTTTTCAAAGACATATTTTCAAAATTTTCTAGAGTTTAGTTTCTTCTTTAATGTATTTGACCTTGAAATTCTAGTTGGGTTAATTATTTTATAAGATTTATGAGTTTAAAACAATGTAAAGATTTGCACATTTTTTTTTTACGCATGTGATGAAATGAAAAGTTAGTCTATTGGCATGACTTTAAAAGCTTGCTTTATGATAAGAAAAGTTGAATTTTCACATGTCAAGTATGTTTATGATTTTGAAAAGCATGATGAAATTTGATGTGCGAATTTCAAGGACAAAATTCATTTTAAGCAGGGGAGTTTGTAATGTCCTGAAAATTTTATGGAATATAATTAGTTAGTGATATGATGTTTATATTGATGTCTTTGATAAATTTCTAAGAAGTTCGGGGACTAAAGGAAAATAAGATTTGACGATAAATTTTATTTGGGTTAAGTTATTAATTATTGATGGGGAGATAATTACTATATCGATATTGGATTTGTTTTGAAGACTGTGATTAATTAGGAATTATGATTCAAGAAAATGTTGATTTGGATACAACCACATTAAATTATTGTTGATTAAAGGAAAATAAGATTATATGAAATATTTTAACTCATCACTCTACTATGTCACTCTCCACGTATTGACTCCTCGAACCAGGTATGTTATATGTTTTGCAAGTCATTTACGATTTTATTAAGACATGTTAAGTATGAAATCTTCATATGTTATGAATCTTTAAGTGAAATATACATGTTGAGTATGATATGAATTGATAGAAGCCTGAATTTTAATTTATTCCTTTTAATGTAGAATCATGAGACATAGAGGATATTGATATGAATTTTGGTTCATATTAAGCTTAGTAAGACTGACTAAATTAGAAAAATAAGTTGGTTCGTAACTTTTGCCAAAAATATATGGAATAATATATTAAACAAACAAAATTAATAATGAATTCGTACAATAATTTATCCCTTTATCACTACCTTTGTGTAAAAACAAGGGAAAAACTGTGGATGGTTATTAGTACTTCCTCTTCAAGTTTCAATTTTCGGTTCAATAATTTATCCCTTTATCACTACCTTTGCTTAAAAGCAAGGAAAAACTGTGGATGATTATTGGTACCACTCTTCAAGTTTCAATTCTAAAAAAAAAAAAAATTCGGAAAGAAAAGAAAGAAAGAGAACGGGTGTTGAGCATAATGGGAATAATATGACTTAAGAATGATTTTCAAAATAATTGTTGTCCTCGAGTTTAGAAATGATGAACCTTAAATGGACTTTGCATAATTGATTTTAGACATGGCACTAAGTATGAGAAGTCAACAGAAATGATTAGAAATATGTTCAGATTATCTATCATTTAGATTTAATGAGAAATAGCGAGCAAATTTTATGAAGTTTTATGAGATGTTAAGATTATAAGTGATATGATTTTAATGAGACTTTTATGAGAAACATTATGAAGTTAGAGATTTAAAGATTTGGTTATTGGGAATTAAGTAATGGATATTATGTTGAGTAAGTGAATTATGCCTCTATATTGAAGAGAAATTTATTATGAACTTTGGCCTTGTGATTAAATTTTGGGAATATGATTTATGACTTATAAATATAAGTATGAGTAATCTTTTGAGCCAATTAAGGTATGGAAGGAAGTGATATTGTGATATTGAAAAATATGATTTGAAATTGTTATGTTGAGGAATTATGAATTGAATTATGGGATATTTTTTGATGATATTGAAGTGTTGGAATCGTTTTCAATATTTTTAGATTGTTGTGATCAAATGTGGAGTTATTTATTATTGTGAGTTATGAAGTATGCTTATGGTTTGGGATAAGTCCAAATTACAAGGGAGACTCTGTCCAGAATTTTATCATTTGGAATTAAGAGCATGATATGATAAGCATCCACTAAAGGAATTAAGGTTAGACATGCAAGTTCATTTACATCACAAACGAGATTTAGTAGATGATAGCAGAGATTTTATTATTTTCTCATAAGGAGAACATACAAAGAGTCACACTGGAAAAGAAATACATGAAACACGCAAAAGCAAAAGAAAGCAACATGGGAAATTCCTCAAATTGAGAGATGTGTTTCCGGAGTAGCCGTATCCTACCACCTCTGATCTTTTGAGGAAATAAAGAAACCTTCAAAGAGGTGTGTTTCGAGAGTAAGAATACTCCGTAATCTACTGCCTAGAACCTTTGAGGTACACACAAGATTTAAACATTAAGGAAATCCTAGGAAATTAGAGGGGTGTCTCGAGAGTAAGAATACTCCGTACTCTACCCCCACCTATTCTAAGATTCATAAAGTTAAGTTTACATTAACCGGACTCCATTTTCGCTTGATTCCCCTTCCTTGCGACCAATCTATCTTAACCCCTGCTGGATCTTGTATTGAGATATATGACTGCAGCTTATCCAGTAGTTCATCAATAGTAGGAGCAGAAATAAGTAGCCTTCTGGAAAATGGAGAGATGAATCCCTGTTCCACAGCATAATCAAGAAAGGTTAACAAGCCATCAAAGAAATTGTTAACATTCAGAAGCCCAATAGGCTTAGTATGGAGATCTAGTTGAGCCCACGAGGTAATGTTAAAGATTTCTTCTAAGGTACCAAAACCTCCGGGCAGGGCTATAAAGGCATCAGAACCATATAGCATACAAGTTATGCGTTCATGGATGGATAAGGTTTGAACTTCATGCCCTCGTGTTTTTCCTGCAACATCTACCAAAGGGACAGGTATGACACCGATTACTTTTGATTTCTCTGCAAGAGCAGATTGGGAAACACAACCCATTAGACCACTGCTACCACCCCCATACACAAGAGTGATACCTTTTTCCCCCAGTTTCTTTCCAAGATCTACGGCCGCTTCTAGATAACTGAAGCCTTTCCCCACTTTTGATCCACAAAATACACAAATAGTTTTGATCTGTCGAAGTTTTGGTGCTTCCATCTTTGATAGTATAGAATAGAAAACTTACGAAGAAGATGTGATTTTGGGATGCCTGAACTATGAAATATGTTTGGCTATTTAAAGCCGGAAAAATTTACTGTTTTTGATTGATTATGAAAAAGTAAAGATTTACTTTTGTCAAAATCGGCCAACTTTTGACTGTTTTACCAAAGATATCACCTTTCGGTGATTTATTTCCAGCTTTATCAAAACTCGAGAAAGGAAAATATATTTTATTTCCAAAACGCGTGAAAGAAAACAGCAAAATATTTTAAATGTGTATCAAGAGATTTACCTTATATCATTGTTGAACTGCCAGAAGCCTCATTTTGTAAAACAGACTGGCAAACAGGATCTTTTGCTATTATATTTTGGAGACTATAACGATTTTTGTCCTCGTTAAACTGAGCGTATAAGGAGAGAAGTTCACGTTGCACATAACCACTTGGGTGCGTCTCAAGAGTCAGTCGAATATCATCCAAAGACTCCTTACTCAGTCCACCCTTTATGAATTTGATTTTATCATCCCGATTAGTAGAAGAATATCCTACTGTTTTGCAACGAGTATCACAGTTCCAACGAGCACATTTGTAGCAACCATTCAGCCTTTTTGCTCTTCGTTTCTTTGCGAAGGTGCTTTTGCCTAAACCAGGCATGTGCTTTGGAAATGTCATAGGTAATTCACCAGATAGTCGAACCTTTGCTTCGATCAACCAGCGAACATCTTCTGAAACACCATGAGCCATCAGCAACCTCAATCTTTCGAGTCTTATTCGATAAATTTTCCTCAGATCATTCATTGGAAGACTGGAATAATACTTGTGAATGTTTGTAAGAATGATATCCATGTTTTTGATGGATCTAACCTCTTCCCAGCATGAACTATTTAAAAGCATTAAGGATCGGAGGGAATCTGCGTGATATTGATTCCAGCAAGAAAGCGCGGAATAGAATAATGGAAAAGAGGGAACAAGAGTTTATGCGCCGTTTACTTTCTTGATAAAAGGAAGATTTGATGATGACGGGATTTGAGATATGGAATATTTTCTTGGATTTTGGGTACAGATATTTTGATATAATAATCAAGGTATAGAAATAATACGGGGATACGTGAAAGTGAAATAATGACTGTATTGAATCAGGATTAATAAGTTTGTGCAAGTGAAAGGAATACCTTACGGGAAATGTTATGATATTTGAGTTAAGAATTTTAATTATTTGGGAGATATTTGTTTATTGAATTTTGCAGAAATTTTGGGTTACAAATATTGGAAAGATAAACTGATGATTATGTTGATATGTGAATAACATGTTTGGATATATTACATAGAGAATATTCAGGTAATCGTTTTAATTATTTTGGGATATTTGGTGATAAGAAGAAATGACAAATTATTATGGTATGATATGTTAGTAAAGATTTATTGAAATTTTAGAGATATTAATACGAATATTTGAGGTTACATGATACGATGATAAGTGACAGGTTACATGAGTACTACAAGATATGATGAAATATCACATACGATTGGAAATTTTCATTTTGAGTTAGAATTTATGAGTAGACACATATGTCTATTATTGATAAGAAAAGTACATGTTCTTAAGAAAACAAAGAGATGCATTTAGTAAAAGTCCAGTGGGTTAGATATTATAATGATGAGATTACTAAGAGAAAGAAAGAAGAGAAGAGATTCTGATTAAGTGTTCAGAAATCATAAGATCAAGTAAGTTTAATTTCGAGGACGAAATTATTTTAAGGGGGTAAGTTTGTAGCGACCAAGAATTTTTACGCGATTAATAATTATTTTAATAGAAAATCGTGTCGCTACTATTTCACCCATTTTTATTAAGTAACGTCGTGACGTATTCGTATAGCCAAGTCAAGAAATAATCGAGATCGTTCGATTTTAAATTAAATTTCGAATTTCTAAAAATATCTCCATTCTCTTGATTTAAAGTATATTAAGTCCAAGTACTTAATTCAATGTTATCTCAATATTTATTTATACAAAAATTATTTTTATTATTGAAATTAAGAAAATATATGCAAGCATGAGAGGTTCCATTATATATAATAATTATGAGAATCTTAATTTAATAAATATGGAAAAGTATATGAATGGTTGATAGACTCCATTATATGTAATCATGAAGAGCATAATATTTGTATAAATATGGAAAAGTATATGAATGATTGATAAGACTCCATTATATGTAATCATGAAGAGCATAATATTTGTATAAATATGGAAAAGTATATGAATGGTTGATAGACTCCATTATATGTAATCATGAAGAGCATAATATTTGTATAAATATGGAAAAGTATATGAATGATTGATAAGACTCCATTATATGTAATCATGAAGAGCATAATATTTGTATAAATATGGAAAAGTATATGAATGGTGCTTTACTTTAAGAAAATGATGTGTTAAAATTAATAGAATTAAATGATTATGTTTACAATATGCCAACTTTATACATCTATTTAAACCCATCTCTTTTACACACAACTCTACACATATACACTTATTTCCAACCTCTTGACAAAATCCACAAGTAAGAGAAATTCAAGGTGGTCAAGAAAGTTTTGGTCCATTTACTACTACACTTCATTTTAATCTTTTAAAAGGTAAGTATATCTTATGTTTTTATGAAAATTAAGTATGTTGTTATGAAATGTAAGTATATCTTATGTTTTTATGAAAAGTAAGTATGTTTTTATGAAAGGTATTTACCTTATGTTTTTATGAAAAGTAAGTATGTTCTTATGAAAGGTATTACCTTATGTTTTTATGAAAAGTAAGTATGTTTTTATGAAAGGTAAATACACCTTATGTTTTTAAGAAAAGTAAGTATGTTTTTATGAAAAGTAAAATACATTATGTTTTTAAGAAAAGTAAGTATGTTTTTATGAAAAGTAAATATACCTTATATTTTTACGAAAATGTTTGGATCATTGCTATGAAATCAATCTCACAAGATTGCTATGGGTCCCATATGATATGTTTATGATTATGCTAAGGGGACCGGAGTTTAGTAGCGCTACACATAAGAATTATTGCCATCTAAGTTCGGTAAAATTCTTGTGTCTCTCTATGTTTATGAGGATTTCGATCCTATCCTATGTTATGATGAAAATGATCCATATGCTTTCAAAAGAAAATTATGCTTGGTATACTTACTGGGATTTTATAAATCTCACTCCACGATATTTACCATTTTCAGATAATTGAAGGTTCGAGGCGGTCAACATGGAAGTGGCAAAAGTGGTTAAGATTGATGAGATAATTATGTTCTATTTTTATTCACAAATAAAATTATGGGATTCTAATTATTCTTTTGAATAATTTTACATTACTATTTAAGTCTCGACAATATGATATGAGTCACTTTTAGTGGCACTCGAATGGTCGAGAATTCGGGTCGTCACATCTGTTGAGATATTTCTGTCGTTCTCGATAGATGACGTCTGTTATTCTCGACAGATGCTCTCTTTTGTTTCATTGAATGCACATTTTCGTTTATCAGCTGCTATTTACGTCTCTTTGCATGTGTGTAAATGAACTGTGTAATATCATCCTCCCGAGGTGCCTTTTTTTGTAAATTGTGCAGAGGAACCAAAAGTTATCGTTATTTGGAAAAGCATATCCTCCGCAAGAAGTTATCTTTATTAGTTCGGATGATGAGGTTAATCAAGGGAATGCAAGTTATGAGTCCGTTGATGATGATTATTGAATGAGTTTTCAAGTTTTCCTTGTAATCAAAAAGTCTTTTATCTTGTTATGTTCATGTATTGTAGTAGAATCCTTTTAAATTTTGTGTGTGGACACTGCCACTTCAAATCTCTATCTAGTAAACTCAGGCAATTTTTGTGTGGACACACTACCACTTCAAATCTCTAAATGAGCTGTTTTTCCGTGAATAGTTAAGTACCATTTCAAATCTTCCTCTTCCTGAATTTCGGTCGGTGGTATGTTCATGTTAGGCACCTTGAATTGCAATAAGATCTCATTATGTGGACCAGTAGTTGGGAGTTTCACGTTCAATCGTTCAATTAGTCCATTGACCGTGATATCGCTAGGCACTACAATAGATGTAGTCTTGTTCCCACTCCACTTCCATTCATCATCTATGTTCACGAACTCTCCGTCATACGAGATGATAAATCGCAAATTATCACTTATTCCTGACACAACATTATATGTACGTAAAAAATTGATGTATGTCACAAATTCGAATTCAAAACGAAATTAGACAACCTTGCATTCAGTTGTTCATGTTATCGATCTTGAACTGGCATTCCCGACAGTTAAAATGTCAGGTTCGACATTTAAAAACTGTTGGGAATGACAGAATCTGACAAATGACTCGTCGAAAACTACAGTTAGTATTGTGCATCTGGAATTCAAAAACTAGGGTTCTTGCTATAAACTTTCAACGAAAATTAACGTCTTCCATCAATGCTCAAGTACCACAATACTTTAACACATGAAAAAAATCACAACAAAGAAAGATTTTTATGCATTTATGAGGACATTTATTGTGTCATCCAAATCCAAATCTATGGGTCTCAAGATCTCAATAAGTTGGAAACATGAATCATTAACAAAACATCAACATATTTAATACAAAAATGCTTACCTTTCAAAATAGAATTTCAAGCTTCAAATTGTATCTTCTTCAAGTGTTAATGGAGATGAATTGAAAAGTCTTTTGGTGCAAGAGAAATAATATTCAAATGAAATGGAAGAAAGAAATGAAATTTACGTTTTTTTTTCTATTAATTTTTTTTAAAAAAAAATAAAATTTTACTAAAGCTTTTATCCATTGGCTAATTCCTTTGTCCATAGAATTTTACTAAAGCTTTTATCCATTGGCTAATTCCTTTGTCCATTGGGTAATTGTGGAATTTCATGTACATCACATCAATCAATTCTTAAGTCCGCTTACTTAATACAACTTTTGTCTTGTAGTGATGTGAGGGTATAGTGGACAATTCATGGGCAAAATTAGTCATTTTTTAGCACCTTTAGAAAAAGTATCATTTTTTTTGGTATTATGCATTTTCATGTTATCCATACAAATGTCCCTATAAATAATTGTTTATAACTGATTTACCAAACTGTGGCTAAATCACTCTATTGTAAATTATCTTTAAGTCAAAGTACGAAATATATTTTTTAGTCAATAAATCACTTATTTCTATCTACAACATCTTATTTGCCTTGATTGTGACGGTTAAAGACTCATGGTTCCATCTTAAAAGGTCAACTTTATTAAGAAGAGTAGCCTTTAACCCTTATAAATTGGTGTATGTTTTCATCTTTATTCGATGTTGGATTTTATTCCTTAACATGTCCCTCAAGATGATGGCTCGTTTGAGCAGACTAATTTTGAAACTCGTGTGCTCATTTTTTGAGTTTTAATTGGATCGAATCGCTCGTTAGAGCTTAATAGACTTTGATACCATGTTAAAAACTTGGAGTTCCATCTTAAAATATCAACTTTATTAAGAGGAGTAGCTCAAACCATTATAAATTGATATATATTTTCATCTTTATTCGATGTTGAATTGCATCACTTAACAGTGAAGGGGGAATCTTAATCTTAATATTTATAATAATAATATAGCCGTCACATAAATCCGCACATAGTTTCCCGATCATTTTTATTTGCCATTTTAGGAAGCTTTGCAATTTTATTAATTATTTTAATAACTAAATTATGAACGTTCAATTAATGCAAAATTAATTATATGTGACATGTAATAAATGATTTATTGATTTGTAAAAAATAAAACATCTATAAAAAGGTCAAATGGTATATTATTTTTATTCTTTTGATAATTATTGTAATATTTTGAAGTCAAAAAATATGCAATATAGGTGTCAAATTCAAGATCTTAACGAGAAGTTTAATATAAGCTAACAAATTAGAGCAAATTCTAAATATATCATTTGTAAAATTGTCTCAAATAATAAAGGTAAAAGTTTTACTTATACTTTTTCCAATATTCAATATTTTTAATTTATCTCATTTAAGTAATAAATGATATCTATCATTTCTTACCTAAATTGAATTTGACATAAATAATTGATTTCAAATCTTTTTTCTTATCAAATTAAAAGAAATAATAGATATCCGATCTTTCTAAGTAAATTCAATTAAATCATTTGAATTTCTACAACTTTTCGTTTCGATAAACTCTTTGGTAATTTTGAAATTAATTTTATAAATTTACTCATTTTTTTCATTTTTCTATTTTTTTTTTAATTTCATAAATTTAAAATAACATTGAATTGTAAAATATATACTACAGTTTTTAACAATTAATTCATTGAATTCTATAGAAAACAAAAATATAAAGTTTTAGCAAACTTATTCTATTTACCAATAAAATATGGTCAATACATTTATTGAACTTGCACAAAAAATAACTTTTTTATGTGTGTGTGTAACATGACAATTTTTAATATTTGGTGAACAATAAAATGTCACGTTGTATTGAAAACTATTAAATAGGAGTATGTTTGATAGAGGCTATAGAAATAGTTTTAAATGTGTGATTGAAAGTGAAAGAAAGTAGTATAAAAAATAAAATAATTGTCAAATCAATCAATTAAGTGGTTGAAAATTGATTTTCTTTTTTAGAATGTGTGGTTAAAAAGTATTATGTCTAATTGTGAAAAATTAGTTTTCAAATAATATGTGGTTGTGAATGAACATAAAAAAAAATTATTTTTTAATAATCAATTCTATATATATAAATAAATAAACTAAGAAAACGAATGAGCAATTAACTGTTAAAAAAAAACAAGCAAGTCATAGCTTTATTTGTTACTTTTTTTTTTGGTATTTTGATTGTATATTGAATATACAATTTATGCATTAAAGTAATAAATCTTATAGGGAAAAATGAAATTACAAATTATTCACAATTTGTATGTGCAAGTTATTTATTTTATTTTATTTTATTTCTTTCATTGTGTTATTTTTGTCGAGCTTTATATTTTTACAACTTACTCAATAAATAATTTTCAATTATATATTCCGTGCATCGCACGGGTGCGATTACTAGTAATATTAAATAACAATTGATAATGTTACACCATCACTTACGCGTACATTAGCGTAAAAACTGATTGGTTCAAAAAGAATGAAATACGTGTAAAATTGTGACACATAAGACCTAGAATGATACTACAAATCCTTTTTATTCGATCGCATTATCGAGAATATCTGAATCACATAAGATTCAAAATTGTTTGAAAATTAAATACTACCTTAGCCATAGAAAATTTTGTATGGCTCACCAAGTTGATGATCCACAAACTAACAAGAAGCCAATAAATATGGAACTTTCTTGCACACACCACATTTACTTGCATGGTCCCACTTGAATTTCATACATGGACTACGATATTTGGAAGCCGATGTCCACGTAATAAAAAGATAATCTGGGACCTCTGCTCTGTTTTCCATGATTAAGAACACTTTATTCACACGTATATATCCTATAATGAATATAAATTCGACTGTACAAAACTGGAGATGAAATACATATTTTTGTTGCTCCATTAAAAAAATGAGACACACGGTTGAATATTTTTATTTTCTCCATTCTTGAAAGAACTATATTGCAAACTGCAAACAAAAAGCAATGTCCATCTCCGATGGAACATTATCTAGATACAAATACAATGTCTATCTATTTTTTTGATAAATGATAATAATTATTTACTTGACATAATTAATGTTAGACATTTTAGTTCTAGACATTGTCTAGCATTAATTTAATAATTTTTATCCAATTAAAATATTTCTCCCTTTCATTTTTCTTGAAAACTAATAATAATTTGTCATGTATGCACAATAAACTTTGTTGCATTGGAGAAGTTTTTTAATGTTAATGTTAATGTGTTTACCACATATACATAGTATACATTATCTTATTGGAGATGCTCTTATAATCAATAATCTAGTCGAAAATACCAACCCGTTATATTACCTAAATCCGATGTTCAGAGTTTGAGAACGGAACTTGGTGAATCAAATTATCGAGCAGAGAATCAATTGATTTATTAAAGTTACTCACTGATTATTCAATTGTTTTTCTTTATATTGAAAAGTGATTCAATTTTGGCATATCACACAAATTATTTTTAGCAACACTCTTGACTAATGTTCAAGTTTTTTAGACGATTTTTATAATTATATCCAAAATTAGTTAATAATGAGTTGATTTATTGGGTTATTCTTTTCAACAATTGACATGGTTACAAGTCATCAATCTTGAGGGTAGATTTTAAGACCCTTCATATTTACCATTTTATGCGTAGGTTAAAATTAAAATTTTAGTAAATTTCGATAAACTTTGATAAAGATGTTGAAAAGATGCGACTCATATGAAACATATGATTAAAATAAGTGTTGACTTTGATTCATAATTTGGGAATTTGAGTTCTTATATGTTGAGAAGGAGGTTGACGTAATTAATATACACGACACGATTTATCATTTTACTTATAAATCAACGTACAGAATCTGTCACCTCATTTTTTATCATTTTTTTTTGTCAATATACAATGGGTGGTGACATTAATCTTATTTTTGTATCCCTCATCTATATTGCCAGGTGTATTGGGTCCCACGAAGCAGGACGATCAACCCAATCGATATACTTGTTGTCCTACAAAACTACCACAGATTCTCATTTTGCACTGGTTTGAGTTTGTTGACTCGGAGAAGAGAACACAGAGGGAATATTAGGCTGGTCAGCATCCCTCTCTAGAGGCCTAAAGAGAGAAACCATGGCCTCCTTATCCTCACAATCCTTCTTTTCTCTCTCTAAACCCAAACCAAACAGTAATAATACCATCAAACCTTCCTTCATCCACCACCTGAAACCACCCTCCACCACCGTCAAAATTTTCTTGAAACCAAAGGATAAGAAGCGATCTTTGCCGGTGCTGGCCTCAGTGGGAAACGAACTCGACAACATACCTACGCAGAACGACGACAGAGTTGACCAGCAAAGTGGCGTCGTATTCATAGAGAGGGAAACAGAGGGAACGGATCTAGAAACGATGGTGGGTCAGGTGGTGGGGGGATTTGGTAATGAGACTTCTGGCAGGCTGTCATTTGAGGGTGCTTCTGGGTTTTCTTCTGCTGGTTCTGGTGTAGGTGATGGAGAAGTTGTGGATATACATAGGCTTATTGACAGGGCTATTAATGCCACCATTGTCTTGGCTGCTGGCACTTTTGCTATCACAAAGTTGCTCACTATAGATTGTGATTACTGGCACGTGAGTGGAATAATCCTGCAATTGATTTTATTTTGTGAAGTTTGGGTTTAATTTTATAACATTTTTTTTGTGAATTGTGGCTGACATAATTTTCTTGGCATATTGTTGAGACTTGGTATTTATTCCTTATGTGTATGTGAATCTGGCCATTGAAGAACTGATTCTTTATACGAATAGAGTATTCAAATTTGAGTCTTTATCTGAATATTTGCTACGCATAGTATAAGATCGGACTTTGCTGATCTAGTTTCAGCTTCTCTCCCTTTTATTGATAGTTTCAATTACCAGGTTAAAAACAAAGTGTTTTTTGCTTTTTATCATTATCTTTTTGACTTTCTAGTGTGGTTTTTACTAAAGTGATTTAAACAAAAAGGCGTTTTAGGTGTGGAAAATTGTTTCCAGCAAATAAATGTTTACGTATCATCCGTGTCAAGATTGCCAATTTTGCCCATTTGGTGTAGGAGATTTGGATTTTCGGGAGAATGTGGTTGAAAACGAGTTTTGGGGAAGTTGTTAAAAAATTCATAGACCAAACATGGGCTTACTTTCCTTCTTTGTATTTTCCTCACTTTGTTATTTCTTAGATATTCTAGCTCAATTACTGGATTAAGAGGAAATTGAATATTCTCTTTACTGTTACTGGTGGGCTGTATTGGTCTTGTCCGTTAACTGATACCTAGAGAAGTAGCTCTACAAGTACAACTCTTCTTACATGCTCAAATCACTTTTCAACCATACACATTTTCCCAAACCACTTTTCGACCACATATTTTACCTCAAAAATATAACATTCTCTGCTTATAAACTAATTTTTTTTTTTTACCAAACGGAGGCTAAATTGCTAACTATGAGCTGATCTCATTCTTAAGAGCAAAGGAGCTCATCTGTTTACACGGAAAGTGGATTTCAGATATGAAATGAGTACAAAGAATTGATAGCTGATGCATCAACAACTAATACATTTGACTGCAGAGAACTACAACAAAATATTCCTTGAGCTTGCTGGATATTATGTATGGATAGAACTTCAATTGGTTGAGTGATAAAATTTGTTAATCCATATAGGTACTACTTGCGAGTACTGATTTTTGGGCTTATAGTTGACCCGGGATGTATTCTCTTGTAGAGTGGAGAAAGCAGTTGGCAAAATTACTGCTTGACAAGATATTGGCTTTTGGATGATCCTCTCAACTGTTCCCTGGAATATTAGTCTTCCTTGAGGGTTGCATTCTTGGATATTTCTCGAAACATGTATTGCTGAGCTTAATTTTCATACTGGGATTAGCCAATAGAGTTTACTAACTGTAACTGCTCACACCAGGGCTCTTTAGCATTTTCTTATGAAGAGCTTACAGGAATCTGAATGTCAATTCTGTGAGCTCGTGATGCTATTGACCTCTAGCAGCTTTTAAGCACTAAAACTGCTGTTAGAAATGGCTCAAAAGCGCCAAGAGCAAAGCCAGATAACCTCTACACACAGAAGAAAATAATGTGATACATTCTTCTGTTTTTGTCTAACTTATTCAATTTATAGAATTTTGTTATGTTTTAACTGTACCAATTCTTTATTCATGGGGCCTGTATTTTGTGCTGAATATCATGAACCTCTCGTTAATTCTTACACCTCAGCAAGCAAATGATATCGGAGCATAATAAATATATTATGTTTGTAAAGTATGGTTGTCTGAGTTTCTGTGTACATACATACATCTTGGCAAAGCTTTCTAGATATTTTGCATTTTTTCCGTGTTTTCAGGTGACTTGAGTGTATGGTTATTGTTATTTTCTTGCATACACTAAGACAACACAGGTTTTATCCACTTCCTTCTTCCTATTTATGATTGGGTCTTTTAACTGTTATATACACATATTTAGATGTATTCATCAAATTGGGTATGCCTCTTGTTGGAAACTATTTTATTATTCGTAGCTACATATATCATATGTGCTTTATGTATAAAATTGCACTCATTTTGTCTGTTAATGTTAATATAGGGATGGACCCTCTACGAAATACTGAGATACGCACCCCAACACAACTGGATTGCATACGAGGAAGCTCTTAAAGCAAACCCCGTCTTAGCAAAAATGGTAATAAGTGGAGTGGTGTATTCCGTGGGGGATTGGATTGCACAGGTCAGTTGATATTTTCTTTTCATTAAAACTTAGATGTAAACAGCTCTTTTATTTGTTGATTTTACTGGGACTTATCAGCTATTCATTCACTCACCTGAAATACTTTGCAGTGTTATGAAGGAAAACCTCTGTTTGAGGTTGACCGTGCTCGCGCTTTCAGATCTGGGCTAGTCGGCTTTACACTGCACGGATCTCTTTCCCATTATTACTATCAGTTCTGTGAGGTAATTATTGCAGTTTCACTGTCTGCTGCATCGAATGTCCTTGTAATTTACTTATTTTCCTTTCTAATTATTTGATAAATGTGTCTCCTTTTCCAGGCTCTATTTCCTTTTGACGATTGGTGGGTGGTTCCCGTGAAAGTAGCCTTTGATCAAACAGCATGGTCTGCAGTTTGGAACAGCATTTACTTTACAGTGTTGGGAGTTCTCCGGCTCGAATCCCCTGTCAATATTTTTAAAGAACTAACAGCTACATTCTGGCCCATGTTAACTGTAAGAAGTCTTACTCCTCTGGGACTCACTGCTTTCTTTTCTTTTCTCGAACGAATATATATATATATATATATCAAGGAAGATTATACCCCCGTTTGACAACCATTAAAATTGTTATAAATTATTAGAAATTATTAAGAAATTCCTTTGTAGATCTCTACCTAATTTCTTACCTAACTCCCACCTAATTAATATTGTAAAGAATTATTGTGAATGACTTTATCTTCCTATAAATAGAGGCATTCATTGTTGTATTTCACACACCTAATGGAATGAGAATTCTCCTCTTTATTCTCTCCATCTCTTCATCTCTAATTCTTGTTTAGATTTTGATAGTTTTATAACACGTTATCAGCACGAGTCTCTAGCCAATTGAGTAATACGACGGGAGTATGCTCTACAGTTGCATCTAAATGATGAACTTCTGTATCAGAAACCAGATTATTATTAATCAACGTTTCATATTTCAAATCTAGTGTTTTTGGTATTAGAAAATCATTTATACATCATAGATTAGAAAATCAATTCCAAGTCCATAGAAAAAATTGGAGAAATTGTGTAACCCGAAACTTTCAAAGCAAATTCACGCACCGTAACGGATTGGACTATTATGAATACCTTGACTGAAAGATATGATTCACTCACTCATGAAAGGTAATTATTTCATTACGTTGATACCGCCTATATGGTCGGTTTAATTATTTCATTATGTTGATACCGCCTATATGGTCGGTTTAATTATTTCATTATGTTGACATCGCCTATATGGTCGGTTTAATTATTTTATTATGTTGACACCGCCTATATGGTCGGTTTATCAATTGAATACATATAAACACCTCAATTGTTGGTTAATTCTAACATATTAGAGGATTGTTGTCAACATATATACGTGGTGGTATAACCCCAGTATCATTATTGTTAATATATATATACAATATTATTTTTAATATATACTTGGTGGTATAACCCCAGTATTATTATTGTTAATATATATACAATATTATTGTTAATATATACTTGGTGGTATAACCCTAGTATTATTATTGTTAATAAAATATTGTTATTTAATACTTCATTAAATGATACCAGAAGTTATCACTACTAAAGATAGATAATATTTCATCAAATGATACCAGAAGTTATCACTACCAAAAAGTTGGTAAATGTTGATAAAAATATTTTATCCAATGGTACCAGAAGTTACCAATATCTGAATTTGAATGGGTGGATGAAAATTATTCAACAAGAGAATGTTGATGTATGATAAAATAATATCACATGATAGCACGGACATAGCTAATGTGAAAATAATCTCATCAGTATTATGAGATGAATATTAGATGATAAGTGTCTGGAAAAGTTCTTGCACGAGCACTTATGTATTCCAGAAGAAGTACATATTTACTCCAGAAGAAGTAAAAATTATCATCTAAATATACTGAAATGATATTATTATTGCTCCTGAATAAGCATAAAACGAGTCATACATGCAAAACGAAAAAGGGGAAAAACATTTATAATCCTCAAAATAAGAGATGTGTTTCGGGAGTAGCCGTATCCTACCACCTCTGACATTTTGAGGAAATAAAGAAAAAGGTGTGTCTCAAGAGTAAGAAATACTCCATACTCTACCACCTTAAATCTTTGAGGTACACAAGATTAAAACACTGATAAAATCCTAGAAATTTATGGTGTGTCTCAAGAGTGAGAATACTCCGTACTCTACCACCACCTATTCTAGAGTTCACAAAGATAAATTTACATTAACCGGACTCCATTTTCGCTTGATTCCCCTTCCTTGCGACCAATCTATCTTTACTCCTGCTGGATCTTGTATTGGAATATATGATTGCAATTTATCCAGCAGTTCCTCGATAGTAGGAGCAGAAATAAGGATTCTCCTAGAAAATGAAGATATGAATCCCTGTTCCACAGCATAATCAAGAAATGTTAGCAAACCATCAAAGAAATTGTTTACATTTAAAAGCCCTATAGGCTTAGTATGGAGATCTAGTTGAGCCCATGAAGTAATATTAAAGATTTCTTCTAAAGTACCAAAACCTCCAGGTAGGGCTATGAAGGCATCAGAACCATATAACATGCAAGTTATGCGTTCATGGATAGATAAGGTTTGTACTTCATGCCCTCGTGTTTTGCCTGCAATATCAGCTAAAGGAGTAGGTATAACACCTATCACTCTTGCTTTCTCTACTAGAGCGGATTGTGAAACACAACCCATCAATCCACTGCTACCTCCTCCATACACGAGAGTGATACCTTTCTCTCCCAATTTCTTTCCTAAATCCACGGCTGCTTCTAGATACCCAAAACCTTTTCCCACTTTTGATCCACAAAATACACAGATAGTTTTGATCTGTCGAAATTTTGGTCCTTCCATTTTTGAAAGTAAAGAAGGAAAAACTTATGGGAAAATGTTATTTTGGGATGCATGAACTATGAAAAATGTTTGGCTATTTAAAACCGAAAAGCTTCACTATTTACTGGTCGTTTTTCGAAAAAGTGAAGATTTACTTTTGACAAAATCATCCTACTCACCTTTCGGCGATTTAATATTTTTAACCAGCCTTTATCAAAACTCGTGAAAAGAAACAGAAAAATATTTTATATGTGCATATATATCAAATGATTTACCTTGTATTAATGCTGCATAGCCAAAGCATCATTGTTTATAACAGCCTGGCAAACAGGATCTTTTGCTATTATATTTTTGAGACTATATCTCTCTTTATCGCTGATGAATTTAGCCCATAAAGATAGTAGCTCACGCTGCACATACCCACTAGGGTGCGTCTCAAGAGTCAATCGAATATCATCCAATGACTCCTTACTCAGTCCACCCTTAATGAAGTCTATCTTATCATCTCGATTTATGGATGAATATCCTATTGATTTACAACGGGTATCACATGTCCATCGAGCACATTTGTAGCAACTATTTAATCTTTTTGCTCTTCGCTTCTTTGCAAAAGTACTCTTACCTAAGCCAGGCTTGTGCTTAGAAAATGAATCTGGTAATTCACCAGCTAATCGAACTTTTGCTTCGATCAACCAGCGAACATCTTCGGCATGCCATGATCCATCAGCAACCTCAATCTTTCGAACCTAATTCGATAAATTTTTCTCAAATCATTTACTGGAAGATTGGAATAATATTTGCGAATATTTGAAAGTATGATATCCATTTTTGATGGATCTAGCCTTCTTCCCAAGTCATCTATTTAAAAGCATTATTCAACGCGTAAAAGAGCGGTGGCTCCGCGTGTCAGTGATATGGATTCCATCAAGAAATAATGGAATAAATTATTGAAAAGGTGAGATAATGTGTCATTACCTTTTTCGATATAAGGGAAGATTTGGCGACAAGATTGAGATTATGAGATATTTCCTTGGATATTGTACCTGATTTTTCGGTATACTAAAAGTAATAAAGGTATACTGATTTAAACTGTACAGAAATACGTACTGATGAAATAAATGTTGTATTGAACCAGAAGTTCATACATATGTATAAGTGAAATATCTTGCTGAACCAGAAGTTCATACGTACAAGTGAATTACGTATATAGTATGAACCAGAAGCTCATAAATAAAATATACATTGTATTGAACCAGAAGTTCATACGTACAAGTGAAATATGTATATAGTATGAACCAGAAGCTCATAAATGAAATATACATTGTATTGAACTAGAAGTTTAGCGATATTGTTTTGAATCAAATATTCATACATAGAAATGAAATAAAACCGTATTGAACCAGAAGTTCTATAATAAACGGTTAGATTATCAAAGGTTTCAAATTATTTTCTATGAGAATAACTTATTCAGAAATTGTTTATCATACAACAATATTCTATGTCAAACAGGGATTAGCTCAAGAAGCTTTATGATTTGTAAAAGTGCGATATGTATACAATCCACCAAAAGCGCACTTAGATATATGATTGAGATTATATCTCTAAAAGAATGACATGTGTTATGGCATTTTAGCCGATTAATAATGTTTGAGAACATTATGGGGAAAACACGCCTGAAGCGTAATTATGCCTGAAGCATAATAACTATCGATTCCAAATAAAATAAATATCTCTTGAATGATTGAAATGATCCCTTTGAGACTAAATACTCTTGGTGAGTAAAAGGGACATAGTTAATAAGAGATTTATGTACTTGATCTCTATATGTTATATTGAGATGAATTGAAATGGAATCTATGAATAAGTCGACTGCATACCCTCTTATGAAAATGAGGTTGATGAAATTATAATACTTTGGCCAAGTATATAACCCCAATGTAGGGATTATTGTTCAAGGACCTGAAGTCCAAATGCTTAAATGTGTAAAGCAAGTAATTATATGTACAAATGAAAAATATTTCACAGTCGTAAAAGACGACTCGTTGCGCGCAAGATTTTTCATAGAACTGGCATGACATATGGTGGATAGACTATAGTCTAAATCACTAGCTTGAGCTCTTTGATATACCAATGAGTGAGATCAAAATGTATGATTCTCATCTCGGTACTTTGAGAGTATTCTTTGATGTACCAGTTGATCGGGGTACGTTGGGATTTCAAGTAAAATGATTGTAGATTATATGTCAAAATTGATATCTATTTCAATGATTGATTATGCTCCTGCAAATTAGAAATTGCAGTTTATAAAGTGCAAGAACATACATGTATAAATCATTGAAATATTCAATATGCCCAGATTAGTATCACTATAGAATGATACAAATGACTCCATGATATAATATGTTGAAAGTAAAATTGGAGTGTAACATTTATGACATCTGGGAAATTGATTATTCACTAGAAGTGAATATGAAAATGAATATATTTAATTATTCACCAGAAGTGAATTCTAGATTTTATTATTCACCAGAAGTGAATTCTAGATTTGATTATTCATCAAAAGTGAATTCTAAATTTGATTATTCACCAGAAGTGAAAAATGCAATATTTGATTATTCACCGAAGTGAAAGATGCAATATTTGATTATTCACCAGAAGTGAAAGATGCAATCAATAAATTAGTACAACATTGCTTAATATAGCATGTTATGACATCATGAGCTATGAACGATTTATATAAAGCTCATCATAAATTATAAGATGAAAAGATTCGTGATTGCATCAATATACTTGTGATATTCCATGAAAAGGAATAAATACGCGTTGCACTCTTTTTCCCTTAGCTGAGGTTTTGTCCCACAGGGTTTTCCTAGCAAGGTTTTTAATGAGGCAACAGTTGAGGCGTATTGATGAAAATTAATGAGAATACTGCACTCTTTTTCCCTTCGCTGAGGTTTTGTCCCACAGGGTTTTCCTAGCAAGGTTTTTGAGGCATCATCATAGCTATCAACAAGCTATAATTCAGCAACACATTGTTATACTGGAATGATATCAACAAATGAAGAAAATCATACACATCTTATGAAGAATGTTATGATATCGGCTACACACAGGAAGATTTTCATATATATTCCAGAAGAAAGATGATATCATTATTCAAAAGGTTCATGAATACTTGATTGCACACTTCAGGGGGAGAATCATGCTGTCATGCTGTACTCTTTTTCCTTCGTCCAGGTTTTGTCCCACAGGGTTTTCCTGACAAGGTTTTAACGAGGCAGCGGCTGTACTCTTTTTCCTTCGTTCAGATTTTGTCCCATTGGGTTTTACTGACAAGGTTTTAACGAGGCAGCACTAAAGCACTAAAACACTGAAGCAGCGAAGCACTTCAGATTTCAGTACATGATTTGTACTACTTATCATTGATGTCATTTTGGATATTAGACTCAATGATTAATGATGGCCAACATCAGGGGGAGCAGCTGTACTCTT
Source organism: Ligustrum vulgare (assembly GCA_963555705.1). Classification (NCBI taxonomy): domain Eukaryota; kingdom Viridiplantae; phylum Streptophyta; class Magnoliopsida; order Lamiales; family Oleaceae; genus Ligustrum; species Ligustrum vulgare. The sequence continues at coordinate 5,932,258 of OY743187.1, forward strand.
TTTTCCTTTGCTCAAGTTTTATCCCACTGGGTTTTCTTAGCAAGGTTTTAACGAGGAAGACAATAGAGCAATAAGTCATTCAAGGGGGAGTGTTATAAATTATTAGAAATTATTAAGAAATTCCTTTGTAGATCTCTACCTAATTTCTTACCTAACTCCCACCTAATTAATATTGTAAAGAATTATTGTGAATGACTTTATCTTCCTATAAATAGAGGCATTCATTGTTGTATTTCACACACCTAATGGAATGAGAATTCTCCTCTTTATTCTCTCCATCTCTTCATCTCTAATTCTTGTTTAGATTTTGATAGTTTTATAACAAAAATGAGTTTTCTCGGGAAAAATTAGTTTTTGCATAGTGCGTTTTTGGAGAATGTCTAGTTAAAAGTAGGAAAAAGTTTTGGTTTACATGAAGTATATTTTATTGTGAGAATGTATGATTGAAAATGAATATGAGAAAAAAGAGTTTTGTGTTAATGGTTGTCAAACAAGGGTTAATTATAGTGAACTTCTATTTCTTATCTAGTTGAAGAGTTCTGCCTAGTGGGATTGGGTACTGATAAATGTCTGCAATATGTGAATATGATTTTATTGGTTTCTTAATTGTTATGCAGTTTTCTTAATTGTTTTCTCTATGTTTTTCTTTTTAATTGAAACATAAGCTTGAACCTCTAAAATTCCTGAACTTCATTTACTCATGGTTTGCACATTAAGCCTCTACTCATGGTTTGCACATTAAGCCTCTGTTTGGTAACCAAAATAAACTTATTTATAAATCAGTTTATAAACTACCCAATTTCCCAAACTACTTTTTAACCATACATATTTTCTCTCTCCAATTTTCAACAATTATTTTTTACCTCAAAATCATAAATAAACTAAACAGTGTTACCAAACAAAGGCTAAAAATTATATGCGACTGGCTGTCTCATCTGACAGTGTTGAAAATGATTTAAATTCATAAATCAGGCCTTTGATAAAAATGTATCCAGCATGAACATAATGCGGCACCTATTTATAAATTCATAAATCAGGCCTTTGATAAAAATGTATCCAGCCTGAACATAATGCGGCACTTTGAAGATAGTATACATAGTTAAGTTTTCCCCTTTCTGACAAAAGCTTTTAGATGAGGTGGTTCATCGGTGTCTCTGATATTCAATTTTCACCTCATCCAATAATCTAATCCAAAATTAGGTCTTAAGATCATTTTTAGCTATGGTTCATCTGGTTAAGGGGTTTATGATTGGCATGGATGTCGCGAATGATCCCTTTCTTTGTACTCTAAATCGGAATACTAAGTGTCTTCAATGGTTTTGCGTCAAAAACATAATGTTTTTGTCACTGCAGTAGAAATGACTTTTTTTTCCTTCAGGCTGGTTGGAAGCTTTGGCCTTTTGCTCATCTCATTACCTACGGTGTGATCCCCGTTGAGCAAAGACTTCTTTGGGTCGACTGCGTGGAGCTCATTTGGGTGACAATATTATCAACGTAAGCACGACGTCTTAAATGAGCTCTCATTTCCAGTTTTTATGTTACTTTGCGCACTTTGCCATGTTTCGGGTAGTTGGATTAGGCAATGCTGGACAATCAGGAATGTGGTCGTTTGATATGATGATAATATCTGTCTTGAACTATGCTGCGATGTGACTAAAATTCTAATTTCTTTTGGAATTCAATTTGCCAGTTATTCAAACGAGAAATCGGAAGCCCGCATCTCGGATGTACCTGCTGAAGCTAATGTCGATGCATCACCAAAAGATCCATATGAGGTAACGCGAGATGCAACTTTCGACTGATATTAGCCCTTGTTTGGTGGAGATTAAAATCGGACTTTTAATAGATTTTAATAAAAGTTGATGAGATGTGTTGTTGAAATGTTGTGAGTCCCGTAAAATATGTGGTTGAGATTGATTGTTGACTTTGACTTAATTAAAATCTAGATTTTAATATGTTCCAATTTGAGCCATAATTCTGACCCGCCTCCTCTTTCTCCTTGCTTTCTGGATTAAGGTTTAACAAAATAGACAAATCGAGACTGGATGAAGTGACAAGAAATAGTTCTCCCGGCCTCGATTGCACGGAGATAATGGAATCCATCTATACGAAGGTAACAAGGCTGCAGGACCGATCCGCTATAAATTGTATAATGTAGATTTTTTATGCATATGTACTACAACATACATTGTTAACATTGTTATATAGGAATTCCCACTTTACTTTTCTTGTTCTTTCTTTTAGGGGTGGGCATTAATCCAACAAACCCGTCAAAACCGCTCAACCAAACCCGATCCGATCCGATCCGATCGATTTGAGTTGGATTTTGATGAAAATTGGGTTGGGTTCTTAAAAAAAAAAATGTTTGGGTTGGGTGACAAACCCGACCCAACCCAATCCAACTCGATCAAAATTTTAAAAATATAAGACCATTTAAATTTCAAGAATCTTAAGCCCATTTTTAATTTTGATGAAACTCAAATATGATTTGAACATAATTTAGTTTTATTAACAAGTATTCAATTTATTATATTTGAGTTTATTGTACGTAATTTATTTGAGTTAATAGTTGATTTATTGACATAATTTTTTAATTTTCTAAGATTTATAGTTAATTAGACCAAAGCCCAAACCATCCAATCCAACCCGACTGAAACTTGGTGGGGTTGGGTTGGGTTTGAACTAATATTTGGATTGAGTTGAGTTAATTTTTTATCAACCCGACCATAGTGGGTTGGGTTCGGATTGGGCAAAAAACCGACCAAATCCACCCCACGCCCACCCCTACTTTCTTCTTCTCTGGTACTCTGGTCTCAAGGTATATAATTTCTACTTTCCTTTCCTTGTTCTTTCTTCTTCTCCGGTCCTCTGGTCTCAAGGTGCACAAGGTCGAATCATTGTTTTTCAAGGCTCGAAACGAAAAGTGTATTTTAGGAAAAATAGGCCCTCTCGTTCGAGGTGGACCTTACGGGCCAAAAATAACGATAAAATTCAAATTTTCACATGACAAATATATTAAATAATATGTAAACTTTAAAAAAAAAAATCAAAAGGAAAAAAAATGAGGGGGGGGGGGGGGGGGTCTTTTGGGCCCTGAAACAATATGGACCTTGAAGTGGTGGCCCGTGGCCGTGGCCTCATCAGCCTATAGGCATGTCCAGCTCTCTCTGCAAAATGTGTTTGAAGAAGAAGAGCAACGCAAATAAAGTATATCATGATACTAGTGGATGAACATAAAGGATATGACATGTTAAGTACACGGTATTAGATATGATTCGTCAGTAGAAATGGCAAAAATAAAAATTTAGCTCGTTTTTCTTCTCAGTTCCATTCTTAGCTGTCGAGTTCACCTTACCGGATATAACGAAGAGGAAAATGGCAGATTTCGCTTTGTCGAACTTGCATGCACTCCATGGTTGATGGAGCTTGGAGAAATAACAGTTTGGCAATGGGCCCCTGTAATTTATTGGATGTTTTCTTGAAATTACTATTTTCAGTATAAGGTGCCTAATTTTTACAACTGATCAAGGATGATGCTTGAAATTCAATAATAATCTTGTAAGGCAAAACAAATTATATATTCTAATGGAATGATAATCATTTGAAGGAGACAAACGTGGCCCTATTTCTTCGATCTCATATAAACCCGTATAGTAAAGGATGCATTCCAGAAATAACGGAGTGATTACAAATAATTCGCTTAATCGATTGATTTTAAATGTAGGGTAATTAGCGCAATTGGTTCTCACCTTTCACACTTTTTGTGAAATTCGTCTCAACGTTTGGTTTTTTGGAAAATTCATCCTTACCTTCACCATTTCTTACTGAAAATGTGCTTACCGTCTAGTTCCATCCAAAATTCGTTAGTTGACCAAGAAATCACCTATTGACTATTTTAATAAAGGGCAAACAAGTCATTTCAAATTTAAAATAAAATGATTTAAAAGAAAGAGAAAAAAAAGAATTGTTACTATTCATCTTCTTCCTAACTCCATTCCCGCCCACCATCAACATACCCCCATAAATCGGTATATATCATTCTAAGGCTTTGATCAGAAGATTGAGGTGAGATGGACGATCCTCTTACCATAGAGCAGAGAGTTTGGTTTTTCCTCTTGAACTATTCTTGTCTTCGTACCATTGACCAGGAGAGTGTGAGATAGTAACTGTAATGAGATCGTTGTCTCTGGCATTTCTACAAGTCAATTGACATCAATTCTTTCAATAAACTATTAAAAGCATATCAATATACACCACTTTCGACCTGTGTCATAATCTTGTTGAAGCAGAGGATGCAGTAACAAAATCGCCTCATAATAGCGTACACAAATCTAATCTCTTCAAGCGTAGAATTTCTAAACTCAATCTCACCAGACTCTGTACATCGAGCAACATCAACAACATGAAATCGATTTTCACCAGACACCTCTAAATACAACGATTTGATGATTCTCTTTTTCAAAGGAAACATCATAGACTCCACTACATAAGTCACTCTCAGAAGCTCTACATTTGGAACCCTAGGCTGCGTTCTCTTTGTGTTTCAGTTTCCTGTTTTCATTTTCGAAAATGTTTTCTGTTTTCCATGTTCTGTGACTTTTTTCAAAATTGCTGAAAACGCGTTTGGTTTGTTATTTCTGAAAACTGTTTTCGAAAATGAAAAGCTGGAAAACGCGTTCTGTTTAAAATTTTGAAGAAAATTATTTCATATTGTTTGTGAATATAAATGAAATAAAGATATCATATTTTGAGTTACACAAAAAAAATAATGAAATAACCCCTATCACACAATTTGGTTATACCAAAAAAGTTCAAAAATTCATGTTGCCCTTCTAAAGTAATCGTTCCACATTTGAGTAGTAATTTTCCCTTCTAAAGTAATCGTTCCACATTTGAGTAGTAATTTTCCCTTCTAAAGTAATCGTTCCATTTGATACTTTATATAGATACATCCTTCTAGTAAGCACTCATAACGTTTAAAATTTAAGTTTCAATAAAATTTGCAAAAATCAATTTACGTTAATTAATTATACCCTTACAAAATAAGTGTTTACAATACAAAAGTAAAAAAGAAATGTTTATAATAATTAAGTACATGATACATCATCAGAAAGATGGTTTAATTTGGAGTTCTACGCAAAAAACAGAGTGCAATTCGGAGTTGTACATCAAAAGTTATACATGTTTGAAGACAATGACCTATAAAGCAAACACGAAAAGGACTAAATTGAAAGAAAAGTAAAATTTGTAAACTAATGTGCAACAAAATCTGAAGTTGAGGGACCTAAGTTGCAAATAAATTAGGATATTTTCGAAAAAAATTTCAAAATTTGAGGATTAAAATGACAAGTTTTGAAAATCAGGGACCAATAATGTAATTAAAAATTATAAATTTTGACAAATTTCAAATTTTTTTTTTGATTATTTTAATTTTTTTTTTTTTAAGTGGAAAACGGGAAAACGCGCGTTTTCCACTTACAAGGCAAAAATTTTGAAAAATGCGGAAAACGTGATTTTCACGTTTTCCATTTCATTTACAAATTTTGAAAATGTTTTCGAAATTTTTTTCCGAAAACGGCTCAAGAGAATACGTTTTCCGCGTTTTCGAAAATGGAAAATGGAAAACGAAAAACGACTGGAAAACGTCAAAGAGAACGCAACCTAATAGTCTTCCTCGAGTTCTCATTTTCTTTGCATCAATTTCTGACATAAATATGCGAAACCCTAAATCTCCACCAATAAATTAAATGCACATAAATTGATGCTTTCTACAATACAAGCTGGATCATTTCCTGCCTTAACACCAAAAAGATGTCTCGGGCGCAATTATAGAAATTGGAAAAAATAAAGAGGGTTTAATTGAACTGAGCGGGTGAGAATGAGGTTGGGAAGAAGATGAATAATAACAAATATTTTTTGTTTGTTTTTCTTTTACATCATTTTAAATTAAATAATAGGAAACGACTTGTTTGCCTTTCATTAAAATAGTTAATAGATGATTTTTGGGTCAACTAACGGATCTTTGGATGAAATTAGATGGTAATGCTGTTTTTAGTAAGAAATGATGAAGGTGAGGATGAATTTTCAAAAAACCAAATGTTGGGATGAATTTCAGAAGAAGTGTAGGGACCAATTTCGCCAATTACTCTTAAATGTATTGAAAAAGGTGCAAAGAAGATGTTAAGAATGGTCATTAGATTTCATTTCAACATTTTAATTATGCCCCCAAACTATGTAAAGATTATTAGTTAGTCAAGATATTCATTTTCTATGCTCCCTGTCATGATACGTACAAACACGCACGCATTTGCATGAACACATGCATGAGCTAGCCCCAAATTCTAAATGCATAAAAGTTATTTACTCCTGTTTGTTATAATTAATTAAAAATTAAAAAAAGAGTCAATTGTGGTAAAAGTTGATAAAATTTTGTGGGTCAATAGACTTAATACATAATTTACTAACATATTGGCTATAGCCCCTGTTTGGGGGTAATTAAATTAGATATTTAGTATATTTTGATAAAAAATAATGAAATAGATGGAGCTGGGGGACTGGAGAATTGTTGGACTAGGCCATCAAAGATTCTTTTTTTTTTTCCTTCCTTTTTAATACAAACAAAGTTTTTTTTTTTTTTTTTTTTTTTTTTTTTTTTTTTTTTAAATCGATAAAAACTGTGGATCCACTAAAGTGTGGTAAAAATAAATATTGACCTTGACTTAGCCTCTATTTAGAAACATTTTATTTATAAATTTTGTTAAAAAACTGCTACGTTCAACTTCTCATTAGACATTTTTTTTAAAGTCATCAATTTTTCGACCGATCAAAGATTTTTTTTCCACCATTCACTAGTACAAAAAAACATAAAAAAATGAGGAATACACGTAGGTTTTTTAAAAAATGACGTGTAAAATAGGACGGTGTCATTTTCGTAATTAAAATTTAAGAAAAGGCGTCGATTTCCATTTTAAACCGACTCACAAAGTTGGACCGGCCGACTTTGCTGTACTGGTGATTTACTTTTAAGAATAATGGTCCAACGAAATATTGTCACATACCTATTTATAAACAACGATTTATAAATAGATGGTCAAACACAGTATTAGATTTTTATCAACTTTTAAAATTACACCAAGGTTTAACTCGATCTTCTCATAGAAAAATGATAGCATACAATGGAAATCTTTCTTCCATTACATGAATTCACTTCATTGACGTTATCTGTCATTTGCTCAATTGATTTTTTTGTTAGATGCAAAATTTTCTAAATATATATTTGCATTTGAACTGAGAGCCTATTTGATAATGTGAAAAGTTTTGATTTTTATGATTTTTTTTTATATTTTTTAATGGATATGTGGTTCAAAAATGCATGAAAAGTAAAATTGATGGGCTTGACTAAGAATGAATGATTGAGATTGAGTTTGAAAAATTTTGATGAAAATTTTTTCATTAGCAAACTAGCTCTGAATTTGGTCTTTTTGATTAATGAAGAATCATATCAAGATTAATATCATAAGGTTGTAAAATCTTCATTAGATATTTATCTAGCTAGTGCATGCATCTCCATATATCATTGCATTATCAATTTCCATATTAAGAATTATGAAGTCAATAATATTAAAGTTGTTTAACTCTTTCCTTGAAAGGATTGCAATTAGCGATAATAAATTTAAGATAAATCCCTCTCGACAGTCCAAAATCATGTCATCAAAAGAGAGAAAATATCACTTATTTGATAGAGATTAAAATCAGATTTTAAGCGAATTTTGATAAAAATTGATGAGCTATGTAGTTAAAAAGTTGTGGTACCTATGAAATATATGATTGTGATTAATTGTTGACTTTGATAAGAATCTAATTTTTAATCTATACCAAAGAGGCACTTAATTTGTGTGGGGGGTGTGGCCTTCTTGATGCCAATATATATGCAAGACCTATTCATGGTAGAATATAGTCGACTACATCTTGTCAACCCATTAATGAAAGAAAAGGACACCCACAACAAGAAATCGACATCGAAAAATTGTTGTAGATTTAAATCAAGAAATTGTAGAAAATGATGGAATTAAAAGCTGGTATTGGGACAAAATAATATTGTTAATAAGTTTTCCTAAATCCTAGGAATGCATTTGCAAGAAATCATAATTAAGTTGTTTATCTATGTTCAGTTTGGCTTTCATCATCAAGAAAAAGATGGCATGTGAATAATTACATGCACAAAAAACTGATCATTTGAGGTTGCTTTCTTGAAGTTCAACTGAACAAGTATATCGGGTAATAGCAATTGATAACTCGATCGATGGTTTCCTCAATTTTTCAAGGTCGTCCAAATTAATTTCTTCTTGTTGTTTGGCATAGCGATTATAGAAAGAATATGACACATAGTTGTCTTGATGTACAATTTAATTAACGTTTTAAACACGTCTCAAGTTAATGAAAACCGTTGGTATCATTAATTAAGATGCCATTTGAGAATCAAAAATATCTTTTCTTATCAAAACAATGTTCTCTCTTTTAGGTCTTCCAACCAATCGATCCGACTCCGAAAAACTGCTTAATTTTGCTGTAGTTTACAATCTTAACCAAAAAATAAAACAAATAATAGGATGTTTAAGTTTTATGATAACAGGAGCAAAGTTTTTATTTTATGTATTTAAATTCATTTAAAGTAGTAATATAGAGTTGTATATTTACACATTAATAATTATTTCACTCTAGTAATCAAAGATGTATACATAGCAGCCATCAATTACATATAATTAAAATGACTGATAATATATACGGCCTCACCTAAAGTTACCCAAGAAAATTGTTATAAAGCAAATTGACTTCGATTCTTGGTCTAGGCGTACCAGTTCATGCCTGTAACATTATACGGGTGGCGAAAAATGCCATCACCAAGAGATCCAATCATCGGCTGTGAAGGGTTTTGGCCGAAGATGGTGGCGATAGAATTGATTCCATCACAATTTTCTGCAAGATATTTCTTGTTCGGACGAGCTTCTTCGTTGTTCCAGTACTGATTCAAATTCGACCCCTTAGCTGGGAGAGTACAAGTACTTGATGCTGGTGTGAGTACCATTGGAAGAAGAAGTGGTTTTGAGGCTGATAGAGAAATTTGGCCAGTGTTGATTCCGTCATTTGCAGTGTTAATCATTCCAGAAAACATGTTCACGTGTTCGTTATTTTCAAGTAATCCGCCATAGTTTGAGAGCTTGAGTCCCTGCTGATGCTGTAATTTCTGTTGGTTAATAGCCAAAGATTCTATCACATCATCCCCTATTTCTTGATCTATATGCCTTTGAGAATTATTATTCTTCTTGTAAATGCGGCATAAAACCCAATCATCAAGCTGAAAATCATGCATCAAGAACCAAATATCAACATTTTTTTCATCAAAAAATCTTAACTGAGAGAGAGAGAGAGAGAGAGAGAGAGAGAGAGAGATTAAGGGATCAGTTATTTAACCCTTAAAGAGCCCTTTTTGCTGCTAACAAAATCACACCCAGGAGGCTTTGTGTTCAGTTTATTGTCGGGGAGTCTATATTCATGCATGATCCAACTAGTTTTGATCCCTTTAGGAGGCTTCCCTCCGTAGAAAACTAATGCCTTCTTCACCCCTACTTTTTGAGTCCCTCCGGCACTCAAAATCGGCTTATCAGTTCCGGTGGCCTTCCAATATCCGGAAGTCGCAGCCCGGTTCGGTCGAGCCCCATTAGGGTACTTCCTTTCCCTCGGGCTGAAAAAGTACCACTCTTGCTCTCCAAACGTCGCCTTAGCTGAAAAAATAACTAATAAGATATCGTCGATCGAAGAAAAAGAAACTAAAATCTTGTTTTGTACAATAAATGCAGTTACCTGGGAGTTCCCATGGATCAAATTTGTATAGATCAACGTCAGCTATAATGGACACCGGCAGAGGGACGGAGGCGGCCTTCTTCTTGAGGTAGTGCACCACCAGCTCCTCATCCGTGGGGTGGAAGCGGAATCCTGGAGGCAGGTGGGGCTGCTGTGAACCTCCGGTGGATGAATCTGTGCTCTCCATCGATTTATTCATCTCTCTAATTTCTTTCACTCTCTGTATATTTATACATATATCAATATCTATATTCTTGAAGATTTTCTTTACAAACTTCTGGATTTTGAAAATTTATTAGAGAAAAATAGTACAATCAAGAAAATGCTCTGAGCTGAAATGTTGGCCAGCTAGCCCATGTTTTATACTGTACACGATCCATTGTATATATATATATACATACATACATATATATATATATATATATATATATATATTATGGTAAATCATAGTTCATGTTTGGCTAATCCTGAAAATTTGACTTATTCGGTGTGAAATAAATAAGTTAAGCATATTTGGTTAAGTTTATAAGTAGCTTAGTCTTGCTTTTTTGCTTATTACCAGAAAGCATCCATTTACTACCTAAACAAGACCTACAAAAGTTAGCCCTTGTTTGGTATCCTTTAATTTTTTATTTTTTTTATTTTTTTCTACGGTAATCACTCTTAATCATTCAATAAAAATCAAATTCACAATATTTGACTTTTCAACAAAATCTCAATCATTTATTAAATAATTGATAACTAGAAATTCATTATTAAAAATATTCGACAGAGTATTAAATAAATTTCTACATAGAAAATTGTGTTAATAATTGACAAAATCATTTTTTTACAAGGAGTAAAACAATATTTATTTACTCTATTATGTTACTGTTTCAAGATAGATCGAATAGTAAATATGCTTTGAAATAAATAATTTTGGTAATGAATAATTATTTTAAATGATGTTATGAAAAAAATGACTAGCGTATTTTACAAATTCTAACACAATTTTAGATTTTATTTCATAAAATTGTATTTTGTTTCTAATATAATTGCAAAATAAATAAATAAATAACGTATTTTTACAAATTATAACCATATTACTACTATATTAAAAAAAATCTATATTAAATAACTAATATATATTAATGAAAACAAAGTCATTTACAAAAACTCAATTGGTCCACTGGTTGTGTTACTTCTTCACAATCCTTTAATTAAGAGCTCGAGACTCAAACTACATACTTTGCAAAAAAACAATTAATCTCCAAAAGGGCTTCGTGGGTTGGGTTAGTCGGGTCTTTCTGACGGAATTAATGCCGTCGCGTAATTTTTCCATCGGAAAGTATTATCGAACAGGATTTCTCTGACGAGTTGAAATCCGTCGAAAAAAGGCATTTCCGACGGAAAATGACATTTTACCAACTGATTTTTCTGTCTGAAAAAGTCTTTTTTTTGTAGTGATAAGTAGAAGATGATTTTTTGAATAGTAACTTTTGGAGAACGTGTGATTAAAAAGTAGAAATCTTTTGTTTTACGTGTAAAATATTTTATTATATGAATGTACGATTGAAAATGAGTTTGAGAAAAAAAAATTATTTAAAGGGAGTCAATAAGCACTTATAATCAAGCAATAGGCAACGCTGAAAATTATATAGTGGGTGCCCAATGGGGGCACGTGACGGCCCCCTATTGGGGGTTGTCAGGCTGGGCTCGATGGGTATTGATATGGTGCCCCCAAGCCTTCTGTAGGCAATGCACTCAACTCAAATCATGTTTGAAACAAAATTTACTTGAGAAAAACTTGACCTACTTGTAAGAATAGCCAAACATGCTCTAGGGTTGATCAGTACAATAAATATATATTTTTTTTAAATTCAATAATTTTGATCTGTAAAAAATTCTCATCCTTCATTTTTTCTTTAAAAAAATAGACTAATGAAATATTCACACGCTACTATTTATAAACAATATTTAAATACAACATTTATAAACAGTTACTATAAGACTTTTATTTGATAAAAGATTTTTGTTTATAAATTTTTTGAGGTAAAATATGTAGTCAAAAAATTGTTTGAAAAATTTATTTTATAAATAAGTTTAGCAAGCAGAGGTTGATCATGGTTTTATCCATGTGGAGGGCGACACGTGTGAGGATCGTTTTGTGGGTCCCGAAAGCAATATTCAAATTTCAGATTGATAAAACGCTTTGGAGTGGGATGAAATCATAAAAGTTACACTGTTTCAAATGTCACAAGCTTTTGACATGCAAAAAAAAAATCACATCGACACCCCCCTTAATTGTAGACAATTTCTTATCAGTCAATATTTTTGCGGTTAAAGTCGATATAAAATCATGATTTAGGTAGGTAAGAGCATCTTCTATGTCTACCTATTTTCTGACAAATAAAAAATGTTTATATGACATAATTAATAATAGACACAATATCTAACTCTAGACGTTGTACCATTAATTTAATAATTTCTATCCAATCAATATATTTTTTTCTTTCATTTTTCTAGAAAAATAATAATAATTTGTCACATTTACATATTGAACATTATTACATTAGAGTAGTTTTTTGATATAATGTAAATTTTTTTGCCACATGTACAAAGTAAACATTGTTTCAATGGAGATGTTCTAATAGTCAACGTAAAAATTTGTGCGTCAAATTTTTTTTTTCTTTAAATTAAGGGAGTACCATTTTGACTTTCTCATATCAAAAGTACTATGACATTTGGAAGAAATCTTTCGTTCCACTCAAAAGGATGAAATCAAATAAAATCATTATATTGAGACTTTAGTCATTTAAGTAAAATAACACGAATGGTTTTAAGCATCTTTAATTTTTTTTGACTAAAGAAACCTCGAAATTATTTCTTAAATGTTAAAATACACTTTTGATTCCTCGCCCGTCACAGACAGGGTGAGGCCCAGCATCACCCTGCCTGTGAAGAGCAAGGTACCCTTGCCCGTCACGGGTAGAGGATCAAAATTCTGTTAAAATAATGCATGATGTATTTGAAGAAATTAAATATATAAAGAAAATATACAATTTTACATTTTACAGACCAATCTCATTAACCTTGCAATTAAGCTGTATGTTTTAATTACTTATTTTTCACTTAGACCAACAAAATAATTATTCACACAATAATTCTTTGCTACAAATTATAACCACGTTTGCTACTTATTAAATTTGATTTCAATCTTAAGTCATATTGAACGATTAATTTTAATCACACACACACACACACACATATATAGGACACATATTTTCAAACCACACATCTCATCAACTTTTATCAAAATTTACTAAAAATCTGATTTTAATCTATATTAAACATGAGCTATAGCTATCAAAGGATACAGAGGTCGAATACGGCTTAATCAAAAGTACTAATAAATTGAGAGCATACGAAATAGATTTTTATAGCTTTTACTTCTTATAAAAGAACTTTTAGAGAAAGTTGATTTTGCCTCCTCTAAATGTTAACCAAATAAAATATTTTTTTTAAAAAAATCAAATAAGTGCAAAAACAAGTACTTCATTTCAAATTACTTTCAACTTTTAAAAAATCTTATCACACGGCCCTAAATCAATTTTCACAAATTAATGTCACATTCTCTCTACGAAAGTCTCCATGGAATTAAGTGGGGGTTCTACTGCTGGTTTATAGTTAGGGACAAGGGTCCCACTTGGTATCAAATCTTGTAATCCATGTTTATAGTATTGAATATTAATGTGTTACATTAATGTCCGCAGGGTGTCCAACCACATAATCCTATGATGTAATCCATGTTTAATTTTCACAAGTTCACACTAATTATTCAATTATTATTACAATTTAAGCTATTAATTTATCAATTGATTGTTACAATTTCGTCATTCATGTTCAGTTCATCACTACAAATATTAGTCGTCTTTCCTTCTTTCCGTTAAAAATATCGACCAATTTGAAAATAATACCATTTAAATGTTGTACAATTTCCCGAGCTAAAAAATTAATAAATCGATATTGATTACTATTGCCTATAATATTCTAATCACCAACATATAGTTAATTGAATTGTTAAACTATTCTAAAATATTCATCCATTCAAAGCATGTTTATTGTTCTACTTAATTAAAAGTTATTTTAGCAAAAAGTAAGTTCAGATTACTTTCATAACTATTCTCTTCCTAGCAATTGATCTTTTCTTTCCTCTTAGGCATGTTCCAGGAGCATTAATAAAATTATTTTATTTTGCTAATTTTCAGGCATATTGATCAACCGCGTAGTATTTAAGGCTTATTTGGCAGAATTTCTGCTTTCATTTTTTTCCTTTTTAGAAGACTTCCCCAATTAAGTTGTTTTAAATAGATTCAAAAGTCTTGTCAAACGAGTCCTTAAATATTTTTTAAATGCTCTATTTGTGCAAGAATAATTATTTGAATTTCGATGTTCATTCTTTTTTACACTTTCGACTAAGTCACGTACATGTTATTGATTGTATCAAAATATAATTCAATATTTACAAATAATATTCCACACATGGGTTGCATAACATTGGAGTCAATATCTTTTAATGACTTATAAGAATGAGGTATCAATCGGTTTCGGTAAACCTAACTTGCTCTTTATAAAAATGAGTAAACAAGCATGTGACATAATATATTTATGTACTCTTTGTTATGTGTTCCTCGTGACTTCATATGTTTAACTAAGAACAAATGCAATTTTGTATTTTTCGAACTGTCCAAACGTTTGTTTTATCATAAAAAATATGAATATTTTGATATTTAATTTAAACTTTGACACTCTTAGGGGTAGCAATAGAGTGAAGATAAGAGGATGGCATGGGTGATTTGGAGTACATGCCAAGTCAAAAACATTACACAAATGCTCCCACCCCCCACCCCCTCATGTAAGGGGGCGGTCACCTCGGGGATAAGCTCCGAGGTGATTGTAGCATTTTTTCATATATTATACAGCAGACGTAGTTTACTTCAGTATCGCAACATTTAGTACTCATATATTGACTTAAGGTATTGTCTCTACCCTTTATTACCCTGAAAAAGTGGGGGGCTTGTTTAAATTGAATTTTTGCCTCTAAAAATCTAATGACCCATTAATTCTTTATAACGTACTCGATTTTTTTAATTATTATTATTACGACGAATAAGCTAGTAGTCATTAGATAGTAATCAATTCATAAACCATTTTTCTTGTTCATATATATATATATTAGATAAAGTTCAGTTTAACGTTGATACACATTAAATTTCAAATTTATTTATAATTTGCAAGTTTACACAACACACTAAGGCAAAGATGAAGACAGTAATACAGCCACACCGTGGCACACAAAGATAGCAATCTGGCCACTGAAGGCACCAAAGCATTATAATTATTAATAACTTAATTACTAATAGTAATTTCCATCCCTATATACATTACAATCCGATCCTTTAAAAAAAACACACACACACACACACACATTACGTTCTATTTTGGGGAATTGATCTGATCTATCCGTCGCTAATGCCCATTTTAAATAATTTTGAATTTTTTTTTAAAAATTATATGTATATAATGATGCCAAAGAAGTTGGAATGAACAGGAGACCAGAGATTGCGGCAGTGGAAAGGCGTATAGCCACACTCTTATAACAGATTCAGAGGCAAAGTTGCAATTGCATGACCCTTTCATCATGTGGTTCAAGTCTCCAACTCTTGCACGAAATCATCAAGTTGGCAATACTTTACTTCAAGATAACACATGGCTTTACAGTATCAAGTAAGAAAAAGAAATTCAAAATGAAGTATATTGTTTTGAGAGTAAATAGTCAAATAAGGACATATCTATTTATGACGCTGCCTATTAAGGATCTATCGTTTTTTTTTATAAGATCTTACCCTTAATCATCTTTTTTTTTGCCCGATTAGGACCTCCGTCCACTTACGTTAATTTTTTTTTTTCCGTTTGTGCAACATATGAAACACATTTTTAAATAAATCAAGGCCTATACTTTATATATTTGGTTAATTAAAGACTTATTGTTTTAAGTATCAAATAATATAAGGATCTATCATTTCAAAGTTTTGTGTTTTAATTTACTTTTATAATATTTTTCATCAAATTTCATTTCCCGTTATAACTACATTGAACAATTCAAAAAATACATTTATTTGTTTAATATTTTTTTTCCAATTTTTAATTCAAATAATTATATTTTAACTCTCTGTTGAGCAATACTATTTCGTTTATAAACACATCATTTGAATAATTCAAAGAACATGTTTATGCTTTTAATAATTTTTTTCTATTTTTAATTCAAACAACTATGTTTTAGTTACTGATAAAAATAAATTTTTTTTTTTTTTTAAAGTAGGGTAAATATAAAATATTTTATTTTAAACTCACATAAATTCTTATCGAAAACCATCAATTAATTTATATAAAAAGGAAAAAATTTAATTATTCTAATTAAGAATATAAAATAAATAATTTAAAAAACTCTATCGAAAAGAAAAAAATTAAAACTTAAATTTTAGTTTAAATTTATATAGTCACTGGTTGGTATTATATAATAATTAAGAATATATAATATAAAATTAATGCGTATGACTATTTTTTGACAGCATCCTAAAAACAAATATGTCCTTATTTGGCTATTAAACTTTTTCATTATAACAATACGTTCATAAATAAAATATCGTAAATATTATATAATATTAAATTAATACGTATGACTCCTTGAGCAAAAATATTAATTTAATACATAAGACGTGGAATATTATATATTCTTAATTATTATATTTTTTTTCTTCTTTTATATAAATTCATTGATGGTTTCGATAAGAATTTAAGCAAGTTTAAAATAAAATATTTCACATTCACCCTACTTTTAAAAAAATAATATATTTTTTATCGAAAACTAAAACATAATTGTTTGAATTAAAAATAGAAAAAATTCATTAAAAGTATAAACATGTTCTTTGAATTGTTCAAATGGTGTGTTTATAAATGAAATAGTATTGTCCAACGGAGGGTATAAAAATAATTATTTGAATTAAAATAAAAAAAATTATTAAACGAAACGTATTTTTTAAATTGTTCAATGAAGTTATAACGGGAAATGAAATTTGATACGATAATATTCTAAAAGTAATTAAAAAACAAAACTTTGAAATAATAGATTCTTATATTATTTGATAGTTAAAATAATAGGTCCTTAGTTAAATGATAGATCCTTAATAGGCAGCGATCCAAAATAATAGATCCTTATTTGACGTATTTCATATAATTCGACAGTATTTCCCGTACTAAACATAATAATATAATATTGACGTGTTAGGGGGAGAAAGACCTTGTTTTCACATCAATGAAGAACAAAACATAGACTCCTAAGTTATGCGTGTTTCTAAAATTGCAAATTTTGACAAAAAATTAAATATGTAAGGTGACTTGTTGTATAATCATTTTCTAATTAAATCCATGGCTACAACTTGGGCTGAATTGAGTATATATGTTTATAAATAAATATTTGGGTAAATTGTTCGAAATTGCGGGAGTTGCCAAGATTTGTTTCGGGATCGTCTTGAGCGGATATGGCCAAAAGGAAACGGAATGGTTGTCAAATTCAAGGGTAGTAAATCGATGTAACACGTGTATCTATAAATATTTTATTGTCAATTTTGATACAAGTACTTATAATTTCACATATAGGTTGACATATTGCATAGTTGACAGAATCTTATTAATTCATAAATCACATCAATTTTTAAATCAACATTCATAAACTTGACAACTCATTTTTTTGTCAACCTATTTGTCATACCCTAAATATGACAACTCATTAAATCAATATTCATAAACTTCACAACTCATTTTTGTTTTATTGCACATCTCACTCTCTCTACTTATCAAGTTAGTACTTACTTTTCATAGTTACTCATCGATTTTCTTGGTGGTAAATCGGTGTAACACGTGTATGTATATATATTTTATTGCTCATCTCTCTTTCTTAATCACGTCTTTTCATGCTTAGTTAATGTATCAAATAATTTTTTAAGTCGAGGTCAATCTTTACTTCACATAATATTCGCCGATATCCGAGGCTTTGTTGGCATTAATCTTAAGCAATGTCATGTCACAGATAGAAGTCCATTTCTATTGGACAAGAACTAGTCTTCTAAATCGCGCGAATTACGCGAGCACTGTGCGCGCATACACACGACGCGCACTTCTTGCGCGTCGCTTTGACGAAAAGCGCAAAAAATGCGTTTTGAAATTTTTTTATCTAAAAAGCGCGCGCGAAGCGCGCACAGTGCACACGTAAGCGAGCACAAAGCGTGCTGAAGCACGCCCGATGCGCGCAACTGCCCTTTTTTTTTCTTTTTCTTTTCATTTTTTTTTGTTTACTTGTTCAAGTATGGATATAATTTAAATCAAATATCTAGGAATTGAAAAACCTTTTTTAAAGCTTACTCCCGCTTAAGCTTCAAAAGCTTGACTCTTGAACTCCACGCTTTGTCACGCTTCACGCTTTTTAGAACATTGACAAGAACATCATGATATATATATATATATATATATATATATATATATATATATATATATATATATATATATATATATTGTACTATGTAACTATGGGGACAATACATAAATAAGAGGGTTAGAAATGCAAATTTCAAAATTAATAAAATAATTTTCAAATTTAAAAAATCAAGTTGTAATTAAAATTAAATAATTTAAAATGTTTTATTAATTAAGGTCACGACACTGTATAATTTCTTGTCACAAAATGCAAATCTTTTAGGAAAAATTGATTTCAATGTCACAATTTATCAACACAGCAGGTCACAAATCAGACTTATTTCTAGGTTACAATTAAAAAGAAATCAGCCAGGCAGCAACGATGTGCGTGGCCGCAGCCGCTGCACACAGCTTAGCACAACACATGTGTTGCTCGGTGCTGCACTTGTGATCGGGCGGTGATCATCATTTACAGCTATGGTCGGCCGAGTGGTGTGCACGATGGAGGGAGGAGGGAGAAGGGGGAGGAAGAGAGGGGAGAAAGGGGCCGAAGATGAATAGAGAGAGAATTATCCCTTTATTTTATTTGCTCTTGTTTGGTATAGATTAAAAATAGATTTTGATAAAAATCGATGAGGTATGAAGTTAAAAAAATTTGGGTTTCAAAAAATGTGTAATTAAAATTAATTATTGACTTTGATTTGAGATTAAAATTAGATATTAATCAGAATTAAGTATGAACTTTGTTTTTAATTTCCTTGAAATCGGAGTGTAACAATTGTAGCTTTAAAAACTGGATGAAAAATATCCTAATAGAATTTTGACTTGTGACACAAGACAAACTGACGAAGTCCTCCACTAACGTTTAGTGAAGTGACATATCCTGATTGTCACGATCCCAAAATTCAGGCTATTATTATTATTATTATTATTATTTAAGTAACACGCGCGTGCACACACACACACACACACACACAGAGAGACTATTCATACAATGATATGTGCACATAAGCTCTTTACTTATTCAATTGCCTTTGAACAGAGAAAGCAGATTCCAGAAGGTTTATAATAGCCTTGCGCTGGATTAGAAACCAAGTTGCAGGAGGTTTCTAATAGTCTAACACTGTACTGAAAACATAGCTGTAGGAGACTTCTAATAGCACACTTTCAGAAATAGGACAGATTTAATATATTTATTAAAAACTCTTTCTAAATCTGTTTAGAACCATTTTAAAAATTTCTAAACAATGAGTTTACCTTGTTAAACATTTAGGATCATCATTCCTACTTTAATTTTGT
Source organism: Ligustrum vulgare (assembly GCA_963555705.1). Classification (NCBI taxonomy): domain Eukaryota; kingdom Viridiplantae; phylum Streptophyta; class Magnoliopsida; order Lamiales; family Oleaceae; genus Ligustrum; species Ligustrum vulgare. The sequence goes on from OY743187.1 coordinate 5,951,929, forward strand.
CATTTTCAAAACAACAACGTTAAAAACAATTTCAATACTTCATAAAATAATGTTTAAACATCAAGCGGAATTTTAAAATATAAAGCCCATTTTTTTCATAAAAATCTACTTATACATCTCAAAATCGAGCTCCAAATAGTATTTAACTCCTAAATACTAAAATAATAAATTTTCATTATAAAATAGTTTTAAGTACAAAAGGGCTTAATCTTTCCTCACTTTTGGTTACCAATAAGTACTCTTCATTCTCGACCGGTATCCTCCATAGGGTATCAACAATACAAAAACTAATGCTCCATTGCCTATAAAAAGAGACAAGAAACAACTATGAACCACATGGTGATCAAAATCGAGAAAGTCAAACTTCGATGCACGTGCCCGTGGGACCCATGACGAGATCCGATGCCGAAGAGGTTCAAGATTCAAGGCTAAATAATGTGAATAACTCAAGAAAAGAAGTCAAGAATCAAGTTGGAGCAAAAAATGAGAGGAAATTGGACTCAACCAATTTCGGTCGACTGAAAGTCTGCAGAGAATTTTGGAGCTAGCCTCAATCTCGTTCGGCTGAGGATTGGTCGACCAAATTTGGTCGACCATGTGTTCGACCGAAACACCCTGAATTCAAAAAAAAGGGGTTTTTGTACAATTTTCGTATTTACATCTTTTACCCATTTTTGTACATTAAATATACTTTTCATTTCAAACTTAAGATTAACTTGTGATGTTCATTGAATACTCCTGAAAGCTTGATCTTGTGAGACTCCTCTTTGGGTTGAGGTAAAACTCTTTTATCTTGTTTCTTCTTGAAATTTAATCAACTTTGATTGAGTATTATTATTCTTGTATTTGTTATTTATTTTCCACCACCTTGAAATATGTTTAGTTGATACCCATTGGGTTATGTTTGTTTAATCCTTGAATTTTGGGTTAGATTTAAACTTGGGTTAAGGTGTTTATCGCTTTATTTTACCACTTTAACTTTATTGGGTTGGTATTAAGGGCACCATAACTTTACTAGTTGGACATTCTCATTGACCCAATATGAAAATCAATGTGGCATTTGCTCATAATCTTCATCAACACATCACTTACAATGGAGTTGAGTATAAGGTTTGGCCTCGTGGTTCATGCACCCATTTACACGTTCCTAGTAAACCTTGGGGTACTCATTCTATGGACTTTTGTATTGGGTTTACTTGGACTAAAGAAAAGAAATTATGCTAATTTTGTGGATGTTGGTAGGGGTATTAAACTTTCGCATTTTATTACATGGCATGAAGCCAACATTGCTATCAACATGATGAATCTTTTCTTTTGGGGAGTGGTGCATTTGCATAAAAATGATGCTCAAATTGTGGTTGTTAAATTTGTTTGCAATGGAATTGCTCATCCTATTAGTAAATTTTCTCTACTTGATGTTGTTTTTGGCCCTAGCCTACTAACTCTTTTGAGATTTATGCACTTATTTATTGATGGAGGTGTTAGTTTAGGTGGTCATAAAAATGTAAATTTGGTTGAGCCCCTGATAGAGAAGGTGAGCGTCAATTTAAGGCGCATATTGAAAAATGCACTTCCAATCCGAACCAAGATCGAATGCAAGTTGTATTTCACCTTGGTGGTTGGATGTTGTTCATTTGGAGGAAAGAACGGGTTCCCGATATAATAAAATCCAAATTGCTACTCTATGGTATTGGCACATCTCAAGCTCTTGACAACGCCTACAAATTGATTTTGCACGGTGAGTATGAAATTTCAGTTACAGTTATTGTGTCTGAATTTTTTATTTTTATTATAGGTGTCGATTCATGGTCAACTCTGATGCAAACCACGTAGAAATTGTAGCTACGCAACCCACAAAATATTGAAATCGACCCAAGAATGTCATAGAACCACGATTTATGGATCCAATTAAAATTAATTGAACCAAGCAACCAATACAATCGCAGGGATATATTGACCTCTTGATCACAAGCAATAATAATTCTCACCGAGATTTGAACAAACAAGAATAACTCGCAAGTTCGAATTTTATTCAATGAAGAATAAGGTTGTGAAAGCAAAATAACCTCTCAATTATAATATCAAAGTTGTCTGCTAAATAATGAAAATTACATCCCTATAAATAGGGTCAAAACCTGACTAAAGAGTTTTAATTATACTAGGAAAGAAATACCTAAAAATAAGGAAATATATTAAAAATCCTAAAATTACGGATATTGACTTTTACGGCCGTGACTCCTTCCTTTACGGTCGTAAGAAGCTTTCTGTTTCACAGTTACGGCCGTGAGACTTTATTTACGATCGTAAGTCATATTTCTGAAAATCTTAATTTTACCCGAGGCTGTATTACGGCCGTGACAATGTGTATTACGGCCGTAAGTCCAACTTCTTTCAAATTCTCAGTTTTCAACAGTGGGCTCTTCACGACCGTAAGAATTATGGGTTACGACCGTGAATTTTGAAACTTTACAATTTTCTTCGACGGCTTGAATGAGGTTGATCCACTCGTCGTTTTGGCTCGGTCCCAACATGGAACTTGCTTCTTTTGATGACACGAACATTGTTTTGGTCATTGTTTCTTGTACTAGCTCGTCAATTGCTTCGTTGGCCCTCTTTGTTTGCAATCGAGTCATTGGTCCTCCTTTGATTATCAACGGATCTTTGTGTGGGCTTGTGTTCGTAGTCTGGATCACATCATTCCCTCCCCCTTCGAAAGGATTCGATCTCGAATCTGTACCTGCATCAAACGGAGATAGATCAGAAATATTAAAAGTATCCGAAACATTATACTCACCAGGAAGATCTAGTTTATAGGCATTGTTGTTGATCCTTTCAATCACTTGGAATGGACAATCTCCTCGCGGTTGTAACTTTGATTTGCGTTTTCTGGAAACCGCTCCTTCCTCAAGTGTACCCAGACCCAATCACTGGGTTCAAATATAATGCCTTTTCTTCCTTTGTTAGCCTGTGATGCATAATGTTCATTTTTCTTTTCAATCGCCAACTTCACCTTGTCGTGGAGTGATTTAACCATCTCAGCCTTTTTCTTTCCATCTAAACTACTACGTTCATTCACAGGTAAAGGAATTAAATCCAATGGTGTTAGCGGATTAAAACCATAAACAATTTCAAATGGTGAACAAGAAGTAGTAGAATGTATAGCCCTATTATATGCAAATTCAATAAATGGTAAACACTCTTCCCAATTTTTCAGATTTTTATTGATTATGGTGCGCAACAATTGAATCATTGTCCTATTTACTACCTCGGTCTGTCCATCGGTCTGTGGGTGACAAGTTGTAGAGAAAAGTAGTTTTGTTCCCAGTTTGTTCCAAAAGACTCTCCAAAAATGACTAAGGAATTTAACATCCCTATCCGAGACTATACTCTTAGGAACCCCATGTAAGCGCACGACTTCCCTAAAGAAAATATCATCTATGTTGGTAGCATCGTCAGTTTTGTGGCATGGTATGAAATGTGCCATTTTACTAAAGCGATCTACTACCACAAAAATCGAATCTCTGCCCTTCTTAGTCCTTGGTAATCCTAAAACAAAATCCATAAAGATATGACCCAAGGTTCACTAGGGACGGGTAAAGGCATATATAATCCATGGGGTTTAATTCTAGATTTTGCCTTCTTGCAAGTAATGCATCTACTACAAATCCGAACCACATCAATCTTCATCTTAGGCCAATAGAAATGTTCACTTAGGATTTCGATGGTCTTTTTAACCCCAAAATGACCCATTAAACCTCCACATGTCCTTAATGTATTCAAATCCAAGCAATTTAGCATTCAAAGAATTTAAAAGAACATACCTTCGAGACAATGCATCTGGAACCACATTTTCCTTACCTTGTTTGTACCGAATGACATAAGGAAATGTTTCGATGAACTCAACCCACCTCGCATGTCTCTTACTCAGCTTAGCTTGACCCCTCAAATGCTTCAAGGATTCATGATCAGTGTATATCACGAACTCCCGTGGTCACAAGTAATGTTGCCATGTCTCCAACGCGCGCACAAGTGAGTATAACTTTTTGTCATATGTGGGATAATTAAGTGCAGCCCACTTTAGATTTTCACTAAAATAAGCTACTGGCATTCGATCCTGCATTAAAACAGCTCCAATACCTAGCCCTGAGGCATCACATTCAATCTCAAAAGTCTTGTCAAAGTTAGGAAGTAATAAAATCGGTGCTTTACACAACATATTTTTGATAGTCTCAAATGCATGCTCCTGTTCTACACCCCATTTAAACCCTACACTTTTTTTGACAATTTCTGTGAGTGGTGCGGCAATTGTGCTAAAATCTTTAACAAAGTGCCTATAAAAACTAGTCAAGCTATGAAAATTTCTAACCTCAGTTATGCTTTTAGGTGTTGACCATTCTTTAATAGCTTTGACTTTCTCTTCATCTACTTCTATCCCTTTAGCACTAACCACATAGCCAAGAAATACAACTTTATCCATGCAAAAACTACACTTTTTAAAATTAGCAAAAAGTTGCTCTTGTCTCAAAATCACAAGCACACATCTAACATGCTCCACATGCTCATTCAAAGTTTTACTATATATCAAGATATCAAAAAAGTAAACTACAACTAATTTACCTATAAATGCACGTAAAACATGATTCATTAAATGCATAAATGTGCTAGGTGCATTAGTAAGTCCAAACGGCATAACTAACCATTCATATAAGTCATATTTAGTTTTAAAAGCAGTTTTCCACTCATCTCCTTCCTTCATTCGAATTTGATGATAACCACTCTTAAGATCAACTTTACTAAATATACTAGAGCCATGCAATTCATCCAACATATCATCTAACCTAGGAATAGGATGACGATACTTTACCGTTATGTTATTGATGGCTCTACAATCAACATACATTTTCCAAGTCCCGTCCTTCTTTGATACTAGTAACACAGGTACGGCACATGGACTCATACTCTCCCTTATGTACCCCTTGCTCATCAATTCCTCCACTTGCTTTTGAAGCTCCTTCGTCTCCTCGGGATTACTCCTATAAGCGGGACGGTTTGGAATGACTGCTCCAGGTACAAAATGAATCTAATACTCAATACCTCGAATGGGTAGCAACCCACTAGGTATATCCTCCAGAAATATATCGTCAAATTTCTGCAAGAGAGAAATAGCCAAACTAGGGAGGGGTTTGTTAGCTTCATCAAGGGCAAGGAATGACTCCCTGTACAATAAAAGGACCATTGGTCGATTTTTCAAGAAAGCCTTCTTGATTTTACTACTTTTGGCATTGAAGCTCACTCTTGGTTTTTTTTTTCTGGCACTCTTCGTTCCCTTGCCTCTCCTTTTTCTGATGTCGTGGCTCCAACCCTCTTTTCCTCTCCTTTTTCTGAGGTCGTGGCCTCAACTTTTTTTTTTCAAGTTTCCTCACCTTTTGTTCTTCATCATTTTTCAATTTAACTTGATCTGCATAAATTTGTGATGATGTCAATGGTGTAAGTGTAATTTTTCTCCCATCCTTGGTAAAACTATATCTATTTTTATACCCGTCATGTGTCACCCTCCTATCATATTGCCAAGGCCTACCCAACAAAATGTGTCCGGCTTGCATAGGAACTACATCACACATCACTTCATCCATATAGCTACCAATCGAAAAGTTCACTAACACCCTCCTATTTACCTTAATTTCACCACTATCATTTAACCACTGAAGTCTATAAGGTGATGGATGCTTTAACAATGGTAACCCTAATTTCTCAATTAGTATGGTGCTAGCAACATTTGTACAACTACCACCATCAATAATCATACTACATACCTTGTCTTGGATGCGACACCGTGTATGAAATATGTTCTCCCTCTGTTGCTCCACGTCATCCATGTTGAATTTAGCACTAAGGGCTCACCTCGCTACTAATAACGGTCCATGCTCTGCGGATAACAATTCCTCACTATCACTAGCTTCCTCCAAAGCGGGCATGTCGCTGTAGTCTTCCTCATCACTGCCACTTTCCCAAGCCCCCTCTGCTCGCAAGGTAATAACACGCTTATTAGGGCATTGAGAAGCCACATGTCATCTTCCCAAGCATTTGAAGCATTGGATATCTCTACTCCTAGATGGTTGAGACTCCCCTTTGGGTGGAAATTTGTTAACGTACTCCTCCTTTACCTTGGGTACCTCAATCTTCCCCTTCGAAATAGCCCCAGCTCCTTTATTTTCCCATCTCGGCTTCCAAGACGGATTAGAACCCGAAGGACCCGACTGATACTTAGCTGTCCCTTTTCTCTTCAATTGCTTCTCCACTTTCATGGCCATATCTAGCATATCTTCTAACTCCACATAGTGCTGCAATTCGACCACATTTGCTATTTCTTTATTCATCCCATTCAAGAAACGAGCCATAGTGACTTCCTCATCTTCCTCCACATTGGCTCTAAGTATTAACATCTCCATTTCCTTATGATAATCCTCAACACTCTTAGAACCTTGGTAAAGACTCTGCAGTTTTTGATGAAGTTCCCTATGGTAATGACTAGGGACAAACATCTTCCTCATGACAGTCTTTAATTCACCCCATGTACTAATAGGTCTCTCACGATTTCGCCTCCTAGAAGTTGCTAATTGATCCCACCAAGTAAGTGCGTAATCTGTGAATTCAAGAACCGCAACCTTAACCTTTTTCTCCTCCGTATAACTGTAACAATCGAATATCAACTCAATCCTTTTATCCCATTCTAAGTATTGTTCCGGATCACTCCGACCCTTAAAGGAAGGAATAGTTGTTTTGATATTACTCATGCCACGATCCTGTCGATCAACCTCTCTATCTCGTCGTTCGCGCCTAACCTCTTTATCCATAAGTGCCCCATCATCATACCCATCAAATTCATCTTCTTCCTCCATCTCTATCCTATGGCCACGCCCCACTTGTCTCCGCACATTGGGCGCTTCCCTAGGCCGTTCTAATCTTTCAATCCTGCTCGACATATCCCCAAGCATTTTCTCAAAGCGTTGTGCCAACTCTTTCACCATGTTGACTTGATCATCGTTCTTTGCTGTAGTAGAATTTTTCGACATCCTAAAACTAAGTAATATATGTCTCACGTGTATTTCGCTCGTGTATCACTCAATTTTTGGCTTTTACCCTCTATTGATCTCACCTCTCTGCCTTTTTTCACTCAATGGCTTTCACCCCCAATTGCTTCAAAGAACGAATTCGAACTTAAACAAGTTTAAGCCCGAATGATTCAAATCAAGTATGAGTGAGAATTTTTATGAACTATTTGGAAAACTCGAAGAAGACCTTGAGAGAATGGAATTCGACTCTATAAGGGACTTGATGAAATTTTCGTTTTTTTATCTTCTCGAAAATTCAACTACGAAAATAAGGAAACAAACTAAATTTAATTTGGATACCAAACGAAGGAAATAATGAATTTTGAATTTTTTTGTGATACTTTTTGGATTAAAGACTCAAGAACTGGAAGAACACGGAGAACAAGATTAAAGAAGACTCAAGAAAACAAAACAAAGATATAACCTTGATTTTTGGAGCCTAAGCTCTGATACCAAATAATGCAAACCACGTAGCAATTGTAGCTACGCAACCCAAAAAATATTGAAATCGACCCAAGAACGCCAAAGAACCACGATTTATGGATCCAATTAAAATTAATTGAACCAAGCAACCAATACAATCGCAGGGATATATTGACCTCTTGATCACAAGCAATAAAAATTCTCACCGAGATTTGAACAAACAAGAATAACTCGCAAGTTCGAATTTTATTCAATCCGTCTCAAAGGCGAGAAAGACCTCCTAGAGAGGCGAAACAAAGACCTTCGTTGATGATCCGTAAGTACCTATGAGGCAGGATATCGTCGACATTACAAGGCAATCCGTCTCAAAGGCGAGAAAGACCTCCTAGAGAGGTGAAACAAAGACCTTTGTTGATGATCCGTAAGTACCTATAAGGCAGGATATCATCAACATTACAAGGAAATACATCTCAAAGGCGAGAAAGACCTCCTAGAGAGGCGAAACAAAGACCTTCGTTGATGATCGGTAAGTACCTATAAGGCAGGATATCATCAACATAACAAGGCAATCCATCTCAAAGGCGAGAAAGACCTCCTAGAGAGGCGAAACAAAGACCTTCGTTGATGATCCGTAAGTACCTATAAGGCAGGATATCATCAACATTACAAGGCAATCCGTCTCAAAGGCGAGAAAGACCTCCTAGAGAGGCGAAACAAAGACCTTCGTTGATGATCCGTAAGTACCTATAAGGCAGGATATCATCAACATGACAAGGAAATCCGTCTCAAAGGCGAGAAAGACCTCCTCTAGAGGCGAAACGAAGACCTTCGTCGATGATCCGTAAGAGTAAGTATTCACGGAGCGCTCAATATAAGATCTGATACCCTTTCGGCACAAATCTAGTACCTTTCCGGTACAATTCTGATAAATATAAGATCTGATACCCTTCCGGTACAATTCTGGTAAATATAAGATCTGATACCCTTCCGGCACAAATCTAGTACCCTTCTGGTACAATTTCGTTACCCTTCCGGTACAATACGAGAATTATCCCCTTGAGCATCTAGAATCTCAAACTGGTGAATACTTAACATCTTAGAGTTCTTCTTATTCATGCACATTCTTAGGTATACTTTTGAATCTAACTGGATGCTTAGAGAGTGAAACATGAATACATTTTGTATGAGAGTTATATCTCAACATCTGATGCTTATGAAGCAAAACTTCCATTTACTTTACTTGTTCAACATGAAAGAACATTAATCTTGCTCAAGTCTTTGCACACAAGATAGAATTCTTTGAATTTAACATAATATGAGCTTTAACTACTGAGTATATCAATTAAGCTCACATGTGCTTCACATAGTTAAAGAGCAACTACCATTCAATGGGGGAAAGCTTGCTAAACTCAAAGTGAATAAGAGCAAACTTAAGTTTAGACATGTTATAAAGATCAATGAACTTACAATATGCTGGAATTAATTTAAAGAATCTTAAAATAAACTTTTACACATCTACTTAAAGATGTAATTGTAGCAAAGTTCTTATGAATTCATCCAAATCTGAAAATAACTTTAAAATACTCAATTATCTTTATTTAAGAATCTGAATTTTAACTTTAAATTCCCCAAATACCTTTATTAAAAAAAATCTGAAGATTTCCTTTAAAGTATCAAATCAAAAATTACTTTAAAGTACTCTAAATAAATAGTTTCAAGAATCTGAAAATAACTTTAAAATATGCAAGTAAAATTATTCAAGAATTGAATCTGAAAATTTCTTTAAAATATACAAATAACATTATTCAAGAATCTGGAAATGCTAGATTAAGGCAATTTAAATAACTTTTCAAGTTGTAAGTTTGTTTTCCTTCATTTTATACACATGCAATGTTGTATTGGTGATGATAGCCATCATAGGAATCAAAATTCAACATGCAGTCAAATAAAATATAAAATTATTGTAGTGATTCTTTAGATTCCAAAAGTAACATAAGCTATTGAACTAAAAATTTACTTTAGATAAGAACCAAGTCAAAAATTTAAGGAAAATCATGAAAACCAACATTAAGTATTAAATAATCACAAACATATAACTCTAATAAGTCAAGGATATTACTTTACTGCAGAAATTCAACTGTACATAATAAATATTGCAAGAAAAACATATAAATGCTTTACTCACACATTTCATCAAACACTTAGAAGGTATTTATGTTCTTAACATTAAATCTTGAAACATAGTTTAGCAAATCAACATAATCAATAAAGAACATATTAAATTCTGTAATTTAAGAATAATACTTCAACACTACATGAAAAACGTAACACAATATTACACAAATCAAGTTTCACTCACCTCTAACTTAGATAAGGTGATTTTGAGTCAATACACCTACAATCATTTAACCAAGTGTTAGAGTAATTTCAATATACTAAAATATTACTTCTTAGTCCATGTTTTACCTATAAAATCTATCCAAAAATGAGGATTTCGCAGTTTAGAACAATCTGCCCAGAATTACGAAAGGATACTAGAAGCCTCTCGTTATGCCTCTGTCTAGGCTTCTGATAGCCTCGTCCAGCAGAAGATTTTCCCTTCTTCCATCTTCTTCCCCATTTTTCGTTCAGCAACTTCTCTCTCAGGTTCTCTCTTGTCTCCACATAGAAAAGAAGAATAATTGGGGCTAAAGTTCATCTAATTGGGTATATATAATGTATATGTCAAATAAACCCCCACACTTCTTATCGTATGTAATTTGGACCTTATAAATTGAAACTAAGTCCTCAAAGCTTTCTTTTCTGTCATCCAAGCCCTAAAAATTTTGGTAAATAATTACTTCTCACCAAAATAAATTGATGTGCCATACATGCCCTTAAAGTAATAATATGGGAATGCCAAGTGTCCATTTTTCCATTATTTTATTAATAAAATTTCTAGGTTTTTCCATCTCAAGTTTCCACCTTCGGGTCAATATTTGAAGGTCAAGACGAGCTCCGTTTTGTCTAATCTTTATATCGTTGTAAAACTCACACTTTAAACTTCGTAACTGTTACACATGCAAAGAAAGCGAATCATTAAATGGCCCGTTCTACACTTCCAAAAAGGCTGCTCGACCACCAATTTATACTTAGGAAAATTTTGAGGATTTTCAAGATTCCAACTACTTTTCACATACAACTTTACCTCGACTTTTTAGGCACTTACTGAAAGCTGGCCGTTTCAAATACAGGCCAACATGAGAAAGCGACTGTCCCTGACTTTTGTTAATGGTCATTGCATACGACACAATTACAGGATATTGTCTTCTTATGAATTTAAATGGCAACCTGGGGTCTGATGGAGTCAACGACATTCTTTGAATTAGAACGGTATCACAAGCATTGCTTCCAACAAGTATTTTTGCTTCAAAAATGTGCTTTCCAAGCCTCGTAATGATCAATCTAGTTCCATTGCACAAACTAATAGAATGATCTATATTTCTCAGAAACATTATAGGAGTGCCAACTGTGAGCTTCAATCATGATTCAGCACACCAAACACCTAATTCCATTCAAAAATTCAGGTGTGTGAAGATTTTACAATACATCTACATTTGCATCTGAACTGCACGTTGAATCAGAACTTAGATAAGTTCTAAATTCCCTCGAACTAAGTGATATCATATATTCATTCACAAATTGAACATCTAGAGTAGGTGCTAGGATATCCCTTCCTTGCAAATGACACGTGTCAGTCAACTTGCACGATAGCCCATGATATGTGCAACGAACAATTGCCTCCACTGAATCATCAAACTCACTTATAAACATATCGTTCGAAAACTCAATTTCTGCATGGCCATCATTCGGTCCACCAATTTTACCATCCCCAATGCTGGAAATCCATTCTGAAAAGAACTTCAACTTGACACCATCAACACCAGTTCCAAAATCTTGTAGCCTCATATTTTTGGTTAACCTCAGAACTTTACAGTTTCTCCACAAATATGACGAATTAATAGATGCAAACACAATATCCTACAGACTTCCCTTTGGAATAACATGTAATATATGTCGAAAATCTCCACCAAAAACTATAGTTTTACCTCCAAATGGTAAGTCAGTGCTCATTGAATTACTAAATCTCAAAATGTCCCTCATGCTTATATCCAATGCCTCGAAACAATATTTGTTCATCATGGGTGTCTCATCCTAAATAACAAGCTTACATTTCACAATCAACTCAGCAAGAGGGCTACCATGTTTAATGTTGCACGTTGAATCTTCATTTGGAGTAATTGGAATTGCAAATCTAGAATGCGCAATTCTACCACTGGGTAGTAAAAGGGATGCTATTCCACTCGACGCCACATTCAACACAATTTCACCCTTAGATCTTATACCAGCAAATAAAGTTTTCCAGATGAACGTTTTACCCGTTCCTCTATAATCATACAAGAAGTATACTCCACCTTTGTCATTTTTGACTGTATCCATAATTGTGTCATATGCAAAACGCTGCTCATCACATAATTTAGAAATCAACATTCCGTGCTCTACTCACAAAGATACCCTATCATACCTCATTCCATTTTGTATCAATCTATTTTGGCAACTCAAAAAGTATCCGATAGAGGGGAAAGGCATTGTAGGAAAGTCGTGCAAACTCTTTCCGCAACTCCGTAATATCTTCTGAATTTCCACAAGGCAATAGCTTTGTATTTCTTCATCGGTCAATTACAAGCCTGCATAATTTGAAAGTGTATCAATGCCTTCAAACAACAAAAATAAATAAATAAATAAATAAAAATTCGCTAAATAACAGTAGCATGGCAATACAATCTTTTTAGTATGTCCAACATTCTTCCCAAACATGTAATGGCAATACAATCTTTTATAGTATATCATCTGATAAGTATGTCCAACATTCTTCCCAAACATGTAATGGCCGTGATAATGACTCGGACAACAGTAGCATGGCAATACAATCTTTTTAGTCTCTCCGCAGATGCCTAATGACTTGCTTCAGCTATTCCATCAATTTATTCTCTATCATCATCCAATTAACCCATGATATAGCAAGCTTCTATAAATGCTTCACATGTAAAACCATTTACAGTCCTAATTTCATCGTAGCTCTTGGGTCCACGCACAAAATTTAAAAGTGTCATGAGATAATAGCTTTCTCCACAGCTTGGAGGAACAAAGAAAATACGACCAATAGAGAATCCATGCAGCCTTGGTTGCCATTCTCTTGTTGATGTCTCCCACACAAATTTTGTCGAAAATTCAGTATATGTCAAATCCTTCGTGCCGGGAAACTTTTTGTTTGCATCCATCCAAGATAAAAACATATTTTGGTTCACAGTAGGCCTATTAACTACTTCATCAATTGAATCGGCATCTTGCGATTTGGAAGATGAAAGCTCAAACGTTCAACTGGAGGATCTTTTTACTGAATGTCAAATTTAAAGATTCTCCACATGGCCTCGTAAGGTGAAATATATCTACAATCATAGAACATGTTGATCTCATCAACATTTTTTACCGATCCATCATCATCAAAACTTTGATAAAAAGAAGAAGTGACGCGGTCATGTCCGTAGTTAACATTCTTGAATTAGTACTTGATCGATCGAGATTGATTACATCACCATCACATTCTAACTCCACCAACATAATAAACATAAAATGTCGCCCACCACAATCATCGTCATTTTTCAATAAAGCTTAAAGTTGGGCCTGGTATTTAACCCGACAAAACTTGGTTTTAATAGAAAAAACTCAAAAGCCTCGTCGCTGGAGACTGAAGATCACTTCTGCAACTACAGTGGTAGGGATGGCATTGAGGTAGGGAATTCCCGAACTCGATGGGTACTCGATCCGAACGGGACGGAAAATCCCCAACAATGGCGGGGATGGGGTAAGGATGGAGATGTAAAAGTATCCCTGAACCAAGGAAGGGGATGGGGATGACGATCCCAGCCCCAAAACTGCCCCAGACCACGTCCTCAATTACAAGTTCAATTAAAAAAGCCCAAACAACTTAAAAAATGTCATTAATTGCTCATCTCAAAAGCCAAATAGTTTTCTATTAACTATATAAAACAAACAAACTTTTCTATTCATTTCTGCCCCCAAGATCCTGAATTAATGAAACAAACAAATTAAACATCATTTTGCTACAAAAAATGAGTTCACATTAACCACAATAAGATTGTACTACAAATGAATTCCCATATTGGAGTTATGTTTAATATAGTTACAAAATGTTCGTGTGTTTGTAAGTCGAACTGAGGATATGTATTACGTATCCAATGTTGCATTCGATGATTTTTTCGACTCCAATTGACTAATGTTCGTTCTGCGTAGGAATGAAATAGAAATCATTTCATCATGTTTGTGCAGGAAAGAGTTACAGATTTCTATTACTTCATCTATTGAACAAGAATTAACTTCGACTAATTTGATTTTCAGCTGTTACTTGTTAAACATAGTTAGATTTACATCGATAAATGTTTTAATGTCTACCACAAGTATTGATTAATTCGATTAAGTTTGATTACATATTTAGTATTACAATGTTCTTAACTCGTTATACTCAAAATAATTTAAGAATCTAAAAAATATATAATAATAATAAATGGGGATTTTTGCATTCCCGCCCATCCCTGTCCCGACCATGTTTAAATGGGAATATGGTAGGTATAGGGAGGTAAGTTTTCGGCGGGCCGAGGACGGAAAATGACATCCCCACCCTAAACATGAGATCGTCGCTGCTACCCTTCGAAGGCGGCGATCTCACAACCACTTCACCGAATAGCTTGGGGGCTGGGTGGTAACAAGGTTGTAGAGAGAGGTAGAGGGCTTGGGGGCTGGGTGGTAATAAGGTTGTAGAGAGAGAGGTAGAGGGGCTGTACGTTTGGGTTGATTTGGTTAAGTAAAGTTTATAAATTATTTAGTGAATAAAATATTTAATTAATAAATATTAATTGGATAGTTAGCACCTGATTTGTAAAAAAATTAATAATAATAAAAAATAGTTATTTATACTTTATTTTTAAAATTGAAACTTAGAATGTAGGCCTTCATGCTTTGGGAAAACATTTTTTTCCTGTGATCATTCTTTGAATTATATTTGACATTCATTAATTCACATCTAATTTTTTAAAATTCGTTTTTAACTATATTTTATTAATGAGGTATTCTATACATGATATAAAAAAAATCTTTACTCTTTAACCATATATTCTCCTATAATATACATTTCTTTTTAATTGTATTGTATGCAATGACCATGAATCGTAATTGTTTAAAAATTATGAACCACAATTATTATTTTTAAAGAATTTTTTTTAATTTGCATTGAATTTTTCTATTGAATACTTTTTTATTTCTTCATATTTTTTCCCATAATATATGAATTTAATTGTTTTTGTTATATATTTCTCACATTTTCATTAATTATTGAATATATTTAGTTAGTTATTCATTAATTAATAATTATAATTTTTTTTGTTCCGTGCAACGCACGGGTGCGAATACTAGTTTAAATAAAAATAGAATAGCCGTCACTAAAATACACAC
This sequence comes from Ligustrum vulgare, assembly GCA_963555705.1. Lineage (NCBI taxonomy): Eukaryota > Viridiplantae > Streptophyta > Magnoliopsida > Lamiales > Oleaceae > Ligustrum > Ligustrum vulgare. Next base: position 5,967,033 of record OY743187.1, read on the forward strand.
ATAGTTTCCCGCCAAAAAAAACTTTCTAAATTTGAATTTTTTTTCTAAGAAATGGTATATTAAATATTTTAGCAATTATTATTTTTCATGTGTCACTAATTGCATTGGCATCCGTGCTATGCTATTAATAACATCAAAATGTTATTTTTTCTATTTTATTATTATTCTTTAAATAATTATTGTATTATTTTGAAATAAAAAAACATGTAATATGAGTGTCAAATTAAAAATCACAGTGAGAAGTTTAATACAAACTAACAAGTGAGAGCAAATTGTAAATATATTGTCTGTAAAATCATATAAAAAATTAAATTTAAAGTTTTATTTTTTATTTTTCCTCAATATCTAATTCATTTTAAATTATATCATTTAAATCCTATAATATTATCTATAATTAGTTAACTAAATTCATTTTATTCATAAATGATTAATTTCAGTTTTGGTTTTTCTCATCAAATTAAAGTAAATAATAACTATACGAATTTTCAAGGCAAATCCAATTAAGTTGTGTTAATTTTTCAAACTTAAGATTTCTTCAATTCATTCATCATTTTTACATTATTTTTATTTATTTATTTATTCTATTCATTTTTCTATTTTTCATTATAAATTAAATAACTAGAATATGTAAAAATATATTACAGATTTTAACAATTAGTTCATATATTTCTATTAAACAATTGATCGATCAGCAATTTTAATTAATATAATAATGTAACAATATAAATAAAGAAATTGTTAGTACGAAGAAAGAAGAATCAATTAATTTAATAATATTTATTAAAATTAATAATTATTTTTTTAGAAAAACACTTGAAATTAATAATTAATACTTAAAAAATCAAATTATACTTAAAAAGTCTATTATACACCTCTTTTTGGGAAGAATAAAATAAAGAATAATATATGAAAAGAAAAACGTTAGTCTTAAGGAGCATATGTAAGTTGAGTTTTGCACATCTATTGTATGAGTCTAATTTTGTAGTTCATTTTTTTTTTTAAAATCATTTATTGAACATTAGTTTCAGAAATGGAGTTGATATGTTCACGTTATAATCTCTAAAACATTTAATTCATTACATGATTTCCATTAAAGATGATAAAACAATCCAATAGTTTGAATTTTATTAAAATATTAAAAAAAATAATTATATGCCGTAAAAAATGATGAAACTTTATTTCTTAATTTTATTAACATATATAGACAAAAAGACTCACTATATTTATTTTATTTATATTTTCATTAATAATTTTTTATTGACATATAATTAAAAATGCATTTAATTATGTTCAATTAAATGCACCGCATTTAAAAATTAAAAATTATTAATCATGCGAAGGATTTTTTGAGTTGAATTCCACGTTATTGCGCCACAAATCTTGAGATTGATTTTCACTTTCGTGCATCGTCAATATTGCTTAATTTGTTACATTTATTTATATATAGGATCACATATATTTAATTTGTTGCAAATACTTTATTTTATATAAATTATGATATTTCTAGGTTTATTATTTCTATTCACATTAAGTAAAAATATTCGGACGAAATTTTTTTATTTATTTATACTATAAAACATATATTTGAAAATTTGAATTATTTAATTTAAATTTGAGCAATTGTTTAAATATATTTTGTCTATAGTAACTTTCGTGTATCACACGGGTTTAAGCAACTACAAACTGTACAAACAATGTATTATTTAAAGAGATTTTACAAAATTTATGAGAATTTTAATTAATTTCTATTTTGAACATTCGTTGACAGTCTGTCTATATCATTAATCAAAGTAAATTATGTGTTCAAATTTTTTTCTATTTTGTAATGATATTTACATTAAAATTATTTCATATTATTCTTTCGTATAACTCACGAATGTGATTCTAGTTTTTCCTAATACAAAATAACGGATTGGATTGGCCCAGAACAAAGTGGCCTACAACGTTGTTGGAAGGTTTACTCACGGGCCAAGCTAGGATCGGATTGTATTTTTTTATACATGGGCGAATCCAGGACTACAATGAGCTAAATCAGACCTAGATGAAGGCAGGTTCAGTCCATTGAAAATTTAGCCTCTCTTTGGAAAACACGTTTTTTATAACACAGTTCTCTAAATAACTTTTTAATCATATATTTTTTCTCTCTATTTTTTAATAATACATTTTACTTAAAAAAAATAAAAAATAAGTTTTTAAACAAAAAACTTTTAACAAACAGAGTATCAAAGATTTGCAAAACAAATCTTGTTTGGCGTTAGGATGTTTTGGTTTTGGAGGAATTAAAAAAAAAAAAAAAATAGTAATGATGATGATGATGATGATGATGATGATGAAGGATGTTTTGGAGGAATTTTGATTTTTTTTTTTGGAAAATGTGGTTGAAAAATGTGAAAATTGATGTATTATATATAAATGTGTAGTTGAAATTAAATTTAGCCTCTGGTTTATTCTCATTAATTTTAACTCTTTTTTCTATAGGTATGAATTATAACTACACATTTTATTAATAAAATATTTTATATATAAACCCAAAATTTTTCTCTCGTTTTAACCAAACAAATATCCCATCGATCACTATTTTAAACTTTTTTTCCCTCAAATAATGAGAATCAAACAGTAGTGATGGTAACGGTACGGGCATGGGTCAGGAACCTCATTCTCATCCCCATCCCCGTTACATGCGGTGCGTGGGATAAAAATTTCTCGTTTAAATTCCCGTTATTATTATTATTATTATTTTTGGATCAACCTTTTTATTTTTGTAAAAAAAACTAAACTTTATTATCACATATCTTTAAGTAAGTAATATAGGTTGAAATCATCCAACTTGATTTAAAAGAATATGTAATTTTTCAAAATGTATTGAATTTTTAAATCTTTACTATTTTTAAATTTTTAAATTATAAAAGGGACGAGAATAGGCCGTCCCATCCCCTTCCCATTTGGGGACGGTCCCCGCAAGGATCGGGTCTCTCGGGGAAATCGTGATCTCTATTAAGTATCAAACAGGCTTAACGAGAAAAGTAAAAAGGAAAGTCACCAATACCAAAGAAGCTCTAAATCTAGGTATATCAAAATTTTCTTGCTCTTCAACTCGAGCATCTAAAGCCTTCAAAGATTTCTTCAAACTAGAAACCTTCTTCAACTGGCTTGCCTCTTTAGCTCTCTTTTCATCAAAAGTCTTCAAGTTTGCCTCCATGAGACAACTCATCTAGATGAGGAAGTTTTGCATTGTCTAGACTAGACGGCCCAAAGCAAAATAAACATCGTCACGCAAGTGAAGAATAAAGATATCGAGAATAAAAGGGGAAGTAAAAATAACGATGATGTACCATTCATTTTGAGAGCAATGCAACACCCACCATTTGAATTAAGACACGATAATAATATTACCGTTAATAATAACAACCGTCAAGATGCGAGAAAAATGTGGTGGGATCACAAATTTAAGGCTCTGTTTATCAAATTGATTTTAAAAATATTTTTAAACGACACATTTCGTGAAATCATTTTTGAATCACATATTTTACATCGAAAATATCACTTTTTTTTTTAAAACATAAAACTTTTAACGAAAAGAGCCTAAGATATTCGATGATCACCCTCTTGAAGTTTTGCCATATTTCACGTCTCTCACGGTAAAAACTAGAAAGCTGCTAGTCAAGAGAATAATTCTATATTCATCCATTATTTAGGCACAAGGCCTATTCTTGATCTTGAAGAGAACAAATTCTCCACAACTTGCATTGTGACTAGTCGTCGTTAAACTACGGAAATGAGAAGAGTCGTCAAATGTTCTTGAGGAGTGGAATTATGAATTTCTTACAATTAGACATGCATCATCAAAGTCTTCTAAATTTGTTCATATAGTTGAATGAACATTTTTTCCCCCCAAAATGAGATCCCTTTATTTTATTTCCTATACATGTGTGGATTCTAATAGAGTAAATTGAGTTGTGACACAAAATTTGTACACCATTTTGAGAGTGACAATTTGAAAATTTTGTCGCACGTTAATTTATATTTTTTATCAAAGTCAAAATTAACAATTAATCGCAACCACATTTCATTAATCCAGGATTTTACAACTTTTTAACCACACATAAATTTTTTTAAAATAATGATTAAAATCTCCATCAAACAAGGATCAAAACTAAAAATCTAAAACTAACAATCCGTTTTTGAGTGATTAACTAAAACGAACTTTCTAGCTAAAGAGCTTTAACTTCTGAAGAAAAAAATTTCAGAAAGAAAACTCTAGGATACAGGAATTTCTTCAAAATTGGCCCTTACCTACTGCCAACTAATAACTTTGTGATATTCAAATAACATAGAGAATAAGTTCTAGCACACTAGATTCTAACTAAGCTTACCTACTAGAAATTCCACCTAGCAAGATCAAAATATTGGGCCTTCGAGGCCAATGAAGCCCATAAAGTAGGCTCTTTACAGCTCCCATCAAGGAACCAAAAACCACAAATATTAGCCCAAAGAATTCTACATATTTACACAAATATCCCCGTATTTTTTACTATCTCAAATTCACCCCTACACTTCCGTTTATTATCATTTTTCACTGCCTAAACCCAAAACCACCCGGCTGAGTGGAAAACCGAATCCTAAACGGGTCAAGCGAGTTGGTAGACGTAGAACTCTGTGAGAATCCATTCACATTTTGCTGGAAGAACCCCGAGTTGTCGACTCGCTGTGTCCTGAGTCCACTCTGTACCTCCTCATCTACAACACGGCCAATTTGCTGCATAGCAGGGCCATACATTTGATTCTGACCATTCATGATGTTCTGGTTGTTCATAACTCCCTGGGTTTGACCCGTCTGGACTTGACCGAGTTCAGGCACCGAGTTGAGCCCAGCTAGAGTGGGCCAGTCAAAATTCCCAGAGCCCAAGTTTTGAATATTCAACTTCTGATCTTCTTGATGAAAAGTATTCAAAGAATTCATTCTTGGCAAAGAGAAAAACCGGTTATTAATCTCCGGCAACGACTCCAAAACGTCGCCGTATTCCGGCGACGGCGACGAAGTCGAACCATGACTATTCTCTTTGCTTTGAGCATCAGAAAATCTGGGCTTCTGCCCATTCGATGAGTTCTTCTTGTAAATCCGGCATAGCACCCAATCATCCAACTAAAAAACACACAAAAAGAAGAACCCATCAGCACTAAATTCACAAATATACATATATATTAAGACTCTGTGCATGAAGATGGTGAAATTTCTCACCCTTGAGCCACCAGTTTTACTGGGGGAGTCTATAAGCTTATATTCATGCATAATCCAATTGGTTTTGGTTCCTTTGGGTGCTTTCCCTACATAGAAAACAAGGGATTTTTTTATTCCAACTTTTTGTCTTACTGAAGTTACAATCTTATCAGTTCCCGTGGCTTTCCAATACCCAGAACCCGCCACTCTATTGGGTCTCGATCCATTTGGGTATTTTCTGTCTCTTGGACTGAAGAAGTACCATTCTTTTTCTCCAAAGATGGCTTTGCCTTCAAAAAAATTTAAAAAAAAAAAAAAAAATTTAGAAAATTGAAATTACAAAATGAAGAGATTTGATGAAACAGAGGAGAATAAACTTACTGGGAAGATCCCATGGATCAAACTTGTACAGATCAATATCAGCAATGATTTGTAGAGAAAAATGGTGACCGGCAATTTTTCTGCATAAATACTGAACTAAAAGCTCCTCATCTGTGGGATAAAACCGAAACCCAGGTGGCAAACTCAATTGTGAAATCGGGTCGGATTCTCCCACACCCATCTTTTTAAACTTCTGTTGCAGCTTTCTATAATCTGGAGAGTGCTGCAAAAATGATTTTTCTAATTTTTTTTCTGAAATGGGCGATTTGGCGGTTATTTATATACGCAGGCGGTGTAAAATAAGAGATAAGTACGGTCGTCCTTTTCTCGTAGTCAAGGTGGGTCCCAATATTTTTACCATTTAAAAGTATGCCACGTATAAGTGGGGTGGGGGTGCAAACTAGCGGGTCGATCTTATCCCGATGGTGCATGAACCGTTAACTATTGAGTCATCAGGCTGCTTTGCCACGTGCCATATTCTTGCTAAGCTTCTAGAATACATAAATTCACTGAGTTTGTCGTTTACTTGGTGAATAATAAAACATAAAAAATTAACTCAAAATAATTAAACCTTGATAGTTAAAAATTATATTTTTAATAAATTTGATAAGAATCTAGTTGAAAAAGTAGTCAGAGAAGTAGATTTCATAAATATATGATTAAAATAATTATTCAGTTTAATAAAATTTTACACAACCTAAGAGGGCTAAATTATACAATTTAAACTCGTCTCACGAAAGTTGAATCTTCAAATCATCGAACAAGAATTAACTTAATACTCGCTTGAATCACACTCAAGCTAAAAATCATCTAGCCGATTTTTTTTGTAATGCAACTTAATCTCGTCAATTGATAAGTACGATTCTTCAACATTGTCAAGATATATAATCGATCATCACACATTGTCTCTTCAATTATCGAGTGTGTAGTCGTAAATCTCTCGTTTAAGGAAAATCAGAGATGCAGCTAATTTTTCTAAATTCTATCATAATTTTATAAAATTGACTCCATTTACTAAAGTTTGGCCATATCACCAGTCCTTCTTAAAGCATCACATTGACGTTAGTTTCCGAATGGAACGCGAGTTAACAAGTCAATTTTTTTGGAGTGAATTGTAATAAATTTTTCTAAGTATTCAAGTCCAATAAACAAATTCTTTAATAAAAAGGTTACACTTCTGTTGGAATTTGGATCATGGATGAGAATAGAACTACACATCAAATAATGAACGAACTGAATTTCCACTCTGTTTGAACATGAATTCAATTCGCAGATCATTTGGCCATCAGATTTGCTAATTAGCTAATGAAATTAGAAAGTTGAGAGGATTTGCATTAAGATGTCCCCATTTAATGGGCATTAATCTCCCGTATTTATAGCAAAAAGGTGATCAAGACGACAAACACTTGGCTAACTATTGTGTATACATTTGTCATTAATCAGGTAAATTACAGATAATGAGCAATTGATTAGATATATTTAACAAGTTCTGTCTCACTTCAGTTCATCGCAAAGGTATATTACTCAGAATGAGATTAAATATCATTGCTTCACAGATGGAATGATCGGTATTCAAATATGCGAAGTGTCGATAGGGTGGTTCTCCCAGCTCGTTCCAACATTTAATGTAGCCTATGTAGGTAAGTTCACATTCACTTTGAATTCAATTCGATCAACGAGGTGCCACTAGGTTTTTAACTTGAGAAATTATCCAGCTCAATTCTATTAACGATAAGCTTTTTATTTATTTAAATATATATGCAATAATTATATATAATAAATAAAATAATTCAAAATAAAAAAAAATAAAATAAGCCCATTATTTTGGAATTTAGGCCGGAACTGTAATATTGAGAGGCAATTTCCATGCGTAGATTAAAACGCGTGGACACATATAAGGGAGCTATGCAAACGACACGTGCAAACACGTGTACACAGAGACACAGAACTTATAAAGTTAGGTGGAATATTTTTGAAAGGAGGGATGGCCTAAGTACGTATTATTCAAAAAAAATTTGACACGTAAAAGGTATTACGCTTTGTTCGGTTTTGTATTTTTCTGAGTCTTTTTTTGGAATTTCATTCACTCTACAACCTCAATAGTTATTTGTAATTTTGGTCGAACTTTGACTTTTATTATCAAATGTTATGGTCTTGGTGTTTGTTGAGTGTAAATCAATGTTGCATTCAAATATTAGGCAAGCCAAATTGAAAAGTTTTTATTTTCCTATCCCAAGTTTATTTTTTATTTATACCGTTCAATTTTATTACAGAAAAAGTAAAACTTCAATTTATGATGGGTCAGTTTGTTTGGGCTATCATTGTTCATTATAATTCAATTTATAATTGACACAATTTTCTAAAATATTTTTAAATCTCACATATTTTATTTTTTCAATTTTTAACCATATATCTTATCTAGAAAATCCAAAATATAATTCAAATTCGCAGCTGAACGAACTGGGAAAACATTTGTTCTGCCATAATACCATTTACCCATCATCTACTTTGTTTTGTAAATTTTTTTTATAAATGATCACGCGTTAATATCTGATTCGATAATTTTTTTAAAGCTAACAATTTCGGTTGGACAAAGTCTCAAATATTTCCATCCAAGATTTTTTGACTTTTCAAAAAAAAAAAAAAAGTTTAACAAAATATTGTCACGTACGATTTGCCAAATAGGGGCTTAAGTCTATATTTGACATGATTTCCACTTATCTTATAAGAGCATCTTCAATGGTCACTGTCCGTCAAGTTGTTGAACAGTGTACGTTTGAATGAGAGAGAAATGTGAGGGAGAGTTCAAAGAGAGATAAATAAATAAAAAAAAAAAAAAGAGGAAAGAGAGTGACACAAAAATGAAAAAAAGAAGACAGATTCTTGGCCAATGTTTGTCTGCTGACTGTTTCTCTGAATATTGTAGAGTAGTTGGAGCTTTTTTATTGTCACATGAGCAACAAGATAGAGGACAGACCACCTATTAAAAATGCCTTAAAAGTTTCCGTAGGGATGACAATAGCTCAAGCCATGTTAGCTCGTCTCATGTCCAAATTCTAGGCTCTTCACTCACTCACTCACTCTCTCACACACACACACTCTCTCTCTCTCTCTCCCTCCCTCCCCCTCTCTCTTTCATCATCATCATCATCACAAAGCATTACATTAAAAATCCCAATCCTTGTCCTCCCTAAGGCTCAAACCCAAGCTTCATGCCTGTTAAGGTGGTGCCTCCCCAATTTGGACTAGCCACCTTGGCCTATAATTCTAGGCTCTTCTTGATCTTCACCAGACAAGTCAATATTTATTAATAAATTAAAAAAATAAGCACAAAACGAGCATTTTTTAAGAAAATAATAAAATAACTCCGTAAATTAAGGATGAGAAAAATGTGCAAATCCACAAAGCACAAACGAGCCAACTGTGTACACGTACCTACGAGTTTTAACAAGCTGGCTCGTGGGCCTAAAAAAATTGTGAACTCGACTTCGACTCTTAGTTCATATTAAAATGAGTCTGAGCAGTCCATAATTATACTATGCCCTTGTTTGTTTCTCATGAAAACTTTTTCATTTTACTACATTACTCAATCCCAATCATCCATTAAAAGTCAAGCACACAAAATTTGACTTTTCAATCAAATTTTAGTCATTCATTTTCCTAAAAATCACTATTCATTTAAAAAAAAAAACTCATTTTAACTAAAATAAAAAAGACACTATATAATAATTGCATTACAAGTTATAATTATTTCATCATTAAGCTAATGACGTGACAGTATTTTGTTGATCTATATTTTTTTTAAAAGTAAAAAATTGATGGACGAAAATCTTTAAACAATTGAAATTGTTAACTTTTAAAAAAATAATTCAAATAAATGTGGTGTCCGTTTATAAACAAAATTTATGAACTAACTTTTACCAAAGAGAAGATAAAAGAAAAGGAAAAAAAAAACACGAAAGGTTTGAATTGTTGGAAATGACTATACATGATTGAAACTAGATGATTGATTTAGCAAGAATGCAAAAAGAGATGACAAACTTTATCTTCATTTAGACAAGTAAACATGAATACACAAATGTTTGGATGTGTTTGAACCAAGACAAACCCCCAACTTTCTCACCTTAGCACCACAATTTTGAATTATGGCCAATGCAAACATATGCATGCATGTTCAATATTATTCCACAATAGAAACAACTAGAGTTTGTTAGGATTTTCATTAATGCTCTTTTACTATATATATATGAAACAAAACCTCTCTCATGTCAAATCATGGAGCCGATCGATATATATAATCATGTAGACGCCCTTCTCAATGGACAAGATTAAATAATATCTGTAACGATCAGATCAACACATTATTGCTTCAAGAGAAACTCTCATCAAAGTTCAGTATGATTAATTTTTTGCCTTTTTTTATTCTATCGTTTAACCTACCAAGAGAACCGTAGAAGAAATTTCTTGAAAGGTCACGTAACTGATGATTTGTTCACTTCTTACTACTGTTCAGTCATTGGCTATGGTAAAATTACAACATAAAGATATAAATCTAGTATTCCGTTTTACGTCAAGCAATACTGGGAGAAACTCCCGAAAAATCGCTCTATTTCCTTACCACACCAATTCTCATGAGGGCAACATATGCAATCAATCTGTATGCCACAAGCATTATAGCCATGGCAACCAACGAAATAGCTACTCCTCCAAGTCCTACCGGTTTTACCGAAGGAAAGTCCTCGACCAGACAAGTTTTATCAGTCCCACAAGGATACGTATCACCGGGCTTGAATTGTGATTGCAATAGGAGCTTGAATGTGTAATTACTTATAGATATATACTTGATCCATCCTATGAACTTGGGAACATGTTGGACATAATAACCACTTGCTAGAAGGAATGAAAGCATGATAACTGACCCGAGTATGGTCGCCGATTTTTGGTCCATGACCAATGCTCCAATGGCGAGTCCGAGGCCTTGAGAACATAATACGCTGAAGAGGAGAACAAATAAGGCGCACAAGAAGTTCGCTGCCGTGGCTTTGAAGCCTGCCATCCAATAGGTTATGGTGACAAAGAGTGTGGGGAGGACTAATTCCATTGGGAGATCACCCAAAGTTAGTGCCATAAAATACGATGAAAGTCGATACATTCCCGAAGATCGTTCTTTTTGCAGCATCATGCGTTCTTGGGGAAAAGTGAAAATCGCTTGGAAGAGCGGATAGAAGCCCCAAAATCCGGAGTAGAAGAAGAAAAGCCCCACCTGCATTCATACCAATGTTCAGCAATGTCAAAAATGATTTTCAAAGTTACTTACCTTACTAATCATGTCAAAAATGTTAAGAGGTTAAAATCTCACATCAAATAACGATGAAAATATAGACTAATTTATAAGGATTTGAGCTATTTCTCTTAATAAAGTTGACATTTCAAGATGGAACGTCAAAATCTTAACATAGTATCAGAGTTCATTAAACTCCAACAAACAATTCCATTTTATTAAGATTCAAAACATAAGGACACGAATTTCAAGATTGATCAGCTCAAATGAGTCACCATATTGAGATGACATGTTAATGGATAAAATTTCACATCGAAATGAATTCGATACAATTGAAAAATCGAAGAAATGATCAAGACAAAATGATTGACCTATTTCCTACTTTTTGAGTACCAAAGATTCAAACTTACAAAGAATCAACATTGACCAATTTAAAAAGGGTTTGTATTACTCCTCTTAATAATATTGCACTTTCAAGATGGAACTTCAAGTCTTAACATTACCTTTCGAGAAAGTTAGTCTTTAAAGCAGGGCCTAACACATAAATTCAAGAAAAGATTTTAAAGCAAAATTTTGTTACCTGGTCTTGTATGTGACTGCTGTCCGATTGCCACCACAATAGTCCACAGAGTATAGATACCACTAACACCTGCACAATCTTAATGACGGAAAACGCTTCGTGCCTTCGTTCCTTCAAACCTCTTCGAAACAGCACAGAAAATTGTTGCCACCAACTCGTAGACCATCGCTTAAACTGCTTGTTATCTGTTGCTTCTTGAAGCTGACTATCAATTTGTAGCTCTGATTTCACCTTTGCAGCTAACTTAGTCTTATAAGCAGACACCAAAATTTGCTTAATGGTGGCTTGATCTTCCAGCGAATCATCGGTTGAAACTCCTTGAGAAAAATCAAAATATAGCATCAACTTCTTGTTTCAAACCAAAGAAAAATGACAAATAGTTTTAAGTAATTCTATATATCAGATATCATCAACGTACCGTTCGCGAGATCTAACAGATAATCTGAAGGATTCATTGCGACAGAAGGAGTAAATCCAATACTCGAGAAGTAATCCATAGCGTCCAAGCCCTTCCCAAAATACAGAGGATTGCCTTCGGATAGTAATAGCACCTTATGAAACATATAGAAAAGCCTACTCGATGGCTGGTGAATTGTCATAACTATCGTTCTACCTCCATTAGCCAATTCCCACAATGTGTAGACAATCCTTTGAGCCGTTGTCGAGTCAAGGCCTGATGTTGGCTCATCAAGAAACAACAAACTTGGATTAATAAGCATTTCTTGCCCGATACTAACACGTTTTCGCTCACCACCAGAGACTCCTCTAAGAAATGGACCGCCTATAATGCTGTCCCTGCATCTCGATAATCCAAGCTGAGATATCACAGCTTCTGCGTGATTGACCTTCTCCTGTCCGGTTATACTATTAGGCAACCTTAAAAGTGCGGTGTACACTAGCGTTTCTGTCACGGTCAGATGAGGATATAGGATATCATCTTGTGTTACGAAGCCCGTATTTCGCTTCATCGCATTTGAAAATGGCTTTCCATTGTACGTTATGAGTCCACCGAGACGTCCACCTAGTCGGCCTCCTAATGCGGTTAGTAGAGTTGTTTTGCCACTGCCTGATGGACCTAGCATGACTAGCAATTCTCCTGGAAACACTATACCTGAAATACCCTTCAAGATTAATTTCTCTTCTGCTTTTGAATTCTTCATACATCCTTCCTGCTTGATTCTAATCTTGTAAACAACATCCTCAAACTGCAAATGTAAGAAAAAAACACTCATTTTTTAGGATACTGAAGATATATTTCAAAAATACAACATTAAAAAGACATGAATGTTTCATTGAAACACGCCCTCACAAGATTTTAACTTATTTTTCTTCCTTTATACAACCCAATCCAGCAATCCTGTCGAAGATTTATTGGTTCTTAAATATCAAAAAAGCACTTTAAAGTTGGATATTTGAGATAAATAAAGTCAAAAGCATAAAGTCAAAAGCATACACGTGCAAAAGTTCTTTCAATCTTGGATTCAGGTAAAAAGTGAAACCCCTTTAAGGAAATCTAGTGTCCACTGATCCAATTTTCTTGGAGAGTTTTTTTGGCAAGAAATCTAAGAGTTATTTAAATTAAATTTCATAACAATTTAAAACAATATTTTCACCTAAATTATATATATGATTATCATCAATGACTGTTTGAATCTAATATTTACACAAAATCTAAATAATTAAGAAACAGTAAAGGCTCAATGACTTTAACCACAGCAAGAACTAAATCAAAATTTCAGCAGTTGTTTTATTATCAGATTAATTAGGGTAAAAAATTCAAGAAAACTAATGCCCAATTATATTTTTTTTAAAAAATCCAATTTGGAGTGAATTAATTGCCAATTAATTAATTAACAAAACCCTTCTAATGTTGCTGTATTTATTTTTTATATAGTACATGCATGCATTGTAACACAAAAAAATGAATCAGAAAATAAACCTTCAATGAAACTGGACGATTCGCTTTCTTGAAGATGGCCGGACTTTCTCTCTCCGTGGCCGCCTGAGTTTGGGCCTCCATGTCCAGTTCCATTCCGACACCAATCCGCCGGTAACTCCAACTCTAATTCTCTTTCAGTCGCTGCATGTCCACATAAGCAAACGAAAACCAAAAAAAATACACAGTTCGACGACTTAATTAAACGCAATAAATGAAAGTGGGTTTAAAGAAGACCTACACAAGTGTATGTATAATAATTGTATATAATAATTATAGTATGTATACAAATATCATGCAAGAGAGATGAATGGGGTTACCTGGGATGACATGGAGGAGATGATCACAAGATTTTGAGCTATATTCGGCTGATTTTAATGGTGTCGTTACTAATTCATTTCCCCTTTTCTAGGATTACGTTATGATCATTCATTTTATCTTTCTTATTTGTAGCTTTAGGTGGTAGATTGTGTCCTATCGGGAGTCATTCTTGATCATCTACTTCTCAGGTTCTTGAAATTTTCGCTTTTTTTTTTTTAAGCTTCTGTTGGGAGTACTTATAGGACAATTTTGCCCTTCTATTGGGAATCAAACGTTTTTTATTTTGACAGGTGTCTTCAACACAAGCAGCTGCAGAATGCTGCTTCATCTTCTAGGGTTTGTTTGAGCCCTTCATTTTTTATTTTTTGAAAAATGTATTGTTAAAAATTTGAGAGAGATTTTTGATTTACGAGTATTAAATTACTTCACTAAGAGAATCTACTTTTAAAATTAAATTTTAAAATAATGAAAACACAAGAAAATGAACTTTTAAAAATAAAATTTTCAATAATTAATTAGGTTAGAACTAAGAAATAAATAGAGTGAAAACACAAGAAATCAAATCTTAATTTGTGAAAATTTATTTTACTGACTAGTATTATTGTTCTACTATATATGAAGTTTAGATGATTAGCCCTTTGCTCACAAGATATCAAATCTTAATTTGAGAAAACGCATTTTATGCTGTGCGTACAACTGTAACATGTTGGAATTTAGGGTTAATTAATAATTAAATGTGTGAATTGGAAAAGTCTTCAATTGGTGCAATGGTTGGTCACAACTTTTCAAATATTTAAACTTTTATTGAAAAGTCATGATGTTTAGGATTGGATGTGACTATTCAAAGTTTGAAAATGAAAAGTCATAATCTTATGAATATGTACAATCTAAATCATTAAAAAATGAAAAGGTATGATCGAATGGTTTAAATTAATTTTGTCAAAAAGATGCAACCTTTTCAATAGACACTTAAAAATCTATAAATATGGACCTCATTTTCCATACTTCCTACTCCAAATCAATTCCATATAATTGATTTCTAATTCTTTCTTTCTTCAAATTTCGTAAAAATAATTTTCAAATTATTTTGAGTTTCGTATTCGATATTTATTATTCGATGTCAATTTCATTCTTGAATAGTATAATCAAGTGTTGGTTCGGTTGACAAAATTAATAATGTGCTATATTAATTTTGAAAGAAGCGTTGTGCCTTGGTAGATGGACGCCCATTCTTGCTTCATTTTATCTCATTCTAATTTTTCAATGTTAGTAAGTTGAAATTATATATGCATATCATGATTTCGATAAGTCAAAATTTATTCGATATTTTACAAGTGTAAGTCGTTATTTAATACTCTTTGCATGCACGTATTTTTTTCGTTAAAAAAATATAATTATGCACAAATTTTATCCAACTTAACATGCAAATGTCGCTACAAGTTTGGTCTTCACTATTTTCTAGGATGCGTCTCTAATTCTCAAATTTAAAAGAAAAGACAATTTGAAAATCGTTTCGTTGTGTCAATTCTAACACTCCTCAATACCGAGTATTGACACCAAAGTACCCAAAAAGCCAACACGGACTATGGTCCAAGAACTGTTGGGTCATTGAGGGCCGGGTCACACCTAAATCCCAATCGGTTCAAACTCGGCCGAATTGGTCGTTTATATATTTTTTTAATTGTTTTGATTTTTTTTTTAATATTATTTAATGTCAAGGTTGACCATCTGACCCTAGACTCAATCTCTCGATCGACTCGATGATACTAATTTAATGTGAGAAGAATGTTGATGCGTGTCGCGATGCACCAAAATAATAAATAAATTCCTTGTTCACTATTACTAAGAATGTAGCAATGGAAACAAGGGTCAATCCCACAAGGAACGGGAACTAACTTAGTGTCATGTCAATTAGAATCGTAAATGGGAGTTTTGTTTTGAGTTGTTTGTAAATGATTTAATTAATAAAATAAAGTAATTAAAATGGTTGGAATAAATATAAAATGTTGACGAGTCCTAGTTCTCAGGTTCAGTTGTATACTATCACAATGTTATCACTTTCCAAGTAACGCGAGTTCAATTTCTTCTTTGATTTATCACCCGTAAATAGTTAATAAGCTCTAACTATTCCTATTCTCCCTTAGTTGCATTTAATTAGAATAAGCTCTCTAATCAAACATTAGCCATTGAATAACCTAAAACAAGCTCTTTAGATTTAAGACAACAACTATATAATGGTTAAGAAGAATTATGGTGAATTAGATTATCAATCACACAAGCTCGTGACAATTAACCTAAGTTGGAATTCTCTATGGAAATATTAGCCCCTGTTCTCTTTGCTGTTTTGAGGTCGTTTTCTGTTTTTATTTTCGAAAACGCTAAAAACGCGTTCTCTTTACCATTTTCGAAAACGCATTTTGGAAAACAAAAAAAAAAAAATTGTACACAAAACGAAAAACGCCCGAAACATCGTTTTGGACGTTTTGTGTGTATTTCGACAAAAAATGTCCAAAACGCGGAAAACGCGTTTTGAGAATTTTTTTTTTTTAATTATTATATAGAATTATCTTAACTTAGAACTAAGCTTAATATAAAATTTTTATTTTTTTATTATTTTTTTTAGAATTATCCTATCTTGGAACTAAGCCTAAATAAAGATTTTTTTTTTTTTTTTAGAATTATCCTAACTTGGAATTTAGTTTAAATAAAGTTTTATTCAATTCAATATCAACATTACAAAAAAAAAAAAAAAATTAAATGAGAATTCTTGTTGTTATATTTCAAAAAATGTAATGATAAATGGACTCTGATGGTTTTGAAAGAACTTGTATTTTCTGGATTTTAATAGAAGTAGAGCTTTCTCAAGTCCCGAACCTGACCAAGCTGTGTTAATATAGACTCTTAATGCTCACATTAGTGTGTTGCATGTAACCATATTTTTAGTGTATTGTGAAAGGAAATTTGAGTTGGAGTTAGTTGTATTCTGCAAGCAAATTAATTAAAAATAATTTAAATAGTGTTCTGCAAAATTTCAAATAGAACGTGTTTTCCAGCTTTTCATTTTCAAAAACAGTTTTCAGAAATGACAAACCAAACGCGTTTTCAGCAAATTTGAAAACAAAAATGAAAACACAAAACAAAACATTTTCGAAAATGAAAATACAAAATAAAATACAAACAGAACGCCACCTTAAATTTTCACTTGCTACTATGATTTGAACAAAAAGACGATTACGGATTCAATCATTCAAAATAGCAAATCTCAATACAACAAGTTAAATGATAAGGCCTTAATCAAATAAGGAATTGCATTGATTGAATTTAAAACGCATAAAAATTCAACAAATCAAAGTAAAGAATTTAGAACTACGTTACTAGTTTGGAAAAGCAATAAACAAATTGATATGAAATACAACTTCCCCTTCGAACTAGGTATGGAAGCTTAGCCGAGCATAGTCATGGTGAAAAACCCAGAATTTTGCATCTTATTCATCTTCTTCTCCGAATTTATTTCTCTTCCACGTTCCAAGCAAGCCGCTCTTTCTTTTGCAATTCTTTTCCACCTTTTTTCTGTCATGAAATTCCCTTTTTATGGCCTCAATTTCGTGCCCTAACTTTGGGCTCAAGAAATCCCAAAATTATGGAAATATTTAAAAAATGGAAATTCTTGACTGGAAAGTTACGGCCGTAACACGGTTTCTGCCTATTTTTCTTAATTTGAAGTTACGGCCGTAACATATCCATTTACGGCCGTAAATGTGTCTCTGCATATTTTTTCACCATTGGAGGTTACGACCGTGACAATTTATTTACGGCTGTAACTCCTTTTCTGCTCCCTTTTGCGCCATGTTATGAAAATGCTTACGGCCGTGACTTATTTGCACCCAAGGTCCTCAATTTTCCGTTTTAAATGCATTTTGGTCATTTTTTCTTCCTTTATGCTCCTATACAACATGAAATACAAAATACGTTAATAATACTCAGATAGGATTAAATTATGATTAGTTCAAGGTTACAAGTGCACAATTTAAGATTTAATAAAGTACTTATCAAATGTATACAAAAGCAATTTTTGACTTTTAAAAATCATACTAAGCATGTTCTTAACATACTTACCATGTGCATACTTCATCAAATTAACAACTTTCGCATTTCATTAACTTTTTATCAAAATATAATTACTTTAATGCCCACCAATTAAACAGGGGAATAGTATCCATCTTCTCTTGCACATGAATTATTTTAGATGCCACGATTCCCGAGATTGCTTCTTTAGAAGTTGAAGAGATGCCAAAGAATCCAGTTCAGCCCATATCCTTGTGTATCATTTGTGTGAACAAAGATTTAACCATAATTATTGCCCAGTACATTTCAAGTTTTCAACCTTTAAACATGAGCAAATACCATAAAATTATAAAATGTAAATAGGACTTCTAAAATATCTCCAGTGCATTCCATGGATATATATAATAACTAAGATCGAAAGATTTTAGTTTTATGTGATTTTGATATTGTCTAATGAATAGATGACCTTGTTCAAATTTCCATCTTTATAAGTCCAATTTCATCTCTAATATGTATTGACTATCTAGACGGTCATCTCTAATATGCTAACCATTTCTCGACATTGTCTGTTGTACCAAAGGCAGATTTACATGTAAGTTGGATTGTGTTGTTGCACAGTCCAGCTTAATTCCAGGTGGCCCGAAATTTTCAAAAATTCTTAGTTTGCCCGGCCTAAATTTTTGGACAAATTTTATTACATCACAATTTTTAAAAGAGGAAATTAGTCCCCACCCTATATTTTAACTACCAAATTCAAAAATCAATATTTTAAGATATTAGTTCAAAAATAAGATGGTTAGATTTTAAAAATAAATAATATTATTAAAAAACCCTAACCCCCAATCTACCCCATCTCTCCCACTCAATCAGTTAGGAGTTTTGCACCAGTGATTCTCACTCCCTTCACCTTTGCCTTCGCCATCATTGCCTCCGCCAAGGACACCATCTCTTTCCGGTGAAGAAAATACCGAGAGGAGAAGCATGTGACTATGAAATACAGCGATGTATCTACCTACGTGTAGAGGTGCTCCCTTCACAGATCTGTTTTGGGCGTTGGGAGTGGTTTTGGGGTCGATTTGTGTTGTGTGTGCAGTGGTGTTGCTGAAGATGATGGTGGTGGTGGATTGATGCTTCGATGGTGGTGCAGGTGGTCATTAGTGGTGGTGGTGGTTTGTGGTGTGTTGGTGATGACAGTGGTGGTGGATTGAGGCTTAGGCGACGATAGTGGTTGGGGTTTGGAATAGAGACTTCTTGGGTGATGTCGACGTTGGCGGCTATGGTGGTGATGACACTGATTTCAACCTCGAAGGGGAAGATCAAAGTTGGTGTGTGAGTTACAGTGATCAATGGGGATTTGCTCAAAGACAGTGGTTGTAGTATAGGTGATGGTAGTGGTGGTTATGGTAGCGGCAATGGTGATGTGTCGAAAAGTAGAGTCGGTGTCGGTGTCGGCGCCACCGCCAGCGGTGCGGTGGTCGTGGGGTTAGGGGAGGGTGAGGGTGGACAGGGGCGGAGCCAGGATTTGAAGTCAGCGCAGGTGAAAATTAAATGAGGTTGGGAGGGGGGGGGACGGGGACTGCCCCCGAAATTTTTTTTCCTAGAAAAATAAAACAAAATAGAGATAACTTAATTTCACAAATGACAAATAAATAAATCTCAACTCAAGTGTAGTACCTTAAAATTGTTCCTTACGAGTTTTCATACTATGAAATCGTTGTTTAATAACTTCATTATCAATTTTCAAAGATATATCTTTCTCTATATAAACAACAAGGCTATCATTCATCCACTCATCACCCATTCGATTGTACAATCTATCCTTCACAATGCTCATTTCAGAAAATACTCTCTCAACAGTAGCTGTAGCAACCGGTAGAATAAGCGTCAAAGTCAAAAGCTTATAAACCAATGAATATACCTTATTTTTCTTTGTCATTACCAACTTCTCTACAAGATCACTAAGGCCTTTCAATTCTTGAAATGCATTGTTAGAGCGCATGTCAAAAATATAAGTTTCAAGTTGATCATCAAGTGTGAGAAGATCAAATCTTGAAAAATCTTCTTTTTAAAACGCCGCAAGTTGAATCAATCTTTTCTTATCGAAATCATAGAATGAATTTTGTGGATATAAACAAGCTACACAAAGGAGTAACTATGTATACCTCTTAGAAACGATCATTCAACTCATGAAGTTGCAAATCAATGATATCGTAGAATAAATCTACACAGCAATGATGTAAATTTGTCACTTCTGGTGGTAGATTACGTTGAGGACGACCACGAGGTGCACTGCGTATAAACACATCATCCATATTGGGAACATCAAGGTGATATCGCTGACAAAAAGAATGAACTTCTTCCAAAAACAAATCCCACCCGTTGTCTCTCATCAGTTGGAGTCGTTGTTTGCATATTTTCACCAATCTCATTGCATTCACAATATCTTGATCTTTCAATTGTAATGCCGTTGACAACTCATTCGAAACTCCTAAGACTTTTTTCATCAAGTGTAGATTAAATGCAAAATCAAACAAATGTATCGACTCCAATGAATTAAATGCCTCACTTTTTTGATCACCAGAACTAGATTCATCTTCTGAAATAAATTCAAGTACATCACCAACAACAGAGAACATTGAAAGCAAACTGATCAAAGAATTATAATGTCACCCCAAACGTGTATCACTAGAACGCTGAAGAGTAGATTCTTGACTAAGTCCCCGTCCACTTAAAACACTGCCTCTCTCCAATGCCTCAACGATAAAGTCTGAATGTTTCTCTCTGAGCAGATCAGAACATTTACAAGATGCTCCAATGACATTTACAACATCACCAACCACACGAAAGAAATTAGAAATTGAAATATTCTTCTTTGCCAGAATTACAAGAGCTAGCTGAAGTTGATGAGCAAAACAATGTATGTAAAAAGCATATGAGTTCTCCTTCAAAATGAGTGTTTTCAGACCATTGAACTTACCTTGCATATTACTTGCCCCATCATAACCTTGTCCTCTCAACCTAGTTATGCTCAAATTATATCTAGAAAATAGCATATCAATTGGAGCCTTAAGTGATATAGCTGTGGTACTGCTAACATGCTCAACCCCTATCAAACGTGCATTCACATGTCCACTACCATCCACATAACGTAGAACTACTGACATTTGCTCCTTTACTGATACATCACAAGATTCATCGAAAAGAACAGAGAATAATGAATCGCCAACAATTTTCATAATAACATTAATCGTTTCAACAACACAAGCACTCACTATATCCTTCTAAATATTAGGAAATGTTAATTTACAATTTTTAGGAGCATTTCCCAATACCACAGCTTTAATATCATCATTATGATCAGTAAGGAATTGCAATTGAACTAGGAAGTTACATGGATTGAGAGAACCTCCAGATTCATCATGGCCCCGAAATGATAACCCTTGGCGCAACAAAACTCTAAAACAATCAATTGATCCTCAAGATGAATACGATAATCACTACGTGCTTGTGTTGACTGGTTATGCAAAACCTAATGAATGTATTGCTCTTGATTCATAATGCTTCACAACTCATTCGAGCTTTATTATGTTTGCTGTCATACTTTCCCATATGAAGTCGAAATCTTTCTTTATTTTTCCAACACGTGAACCCTTTGCTTACAAAAGATTCACCTCCTCCTTGATAACCATGACTTGATTTGAAAAGATAACAGTGCAAACAATATTATCGGCATCTTTTGCTATACTGTACTCCAACCAATTACCAAATTCTTTGAACCAGGAAGACTGAAATCGTCTAAATTGGGATGTTTCGAACTATCGTTTTGAGAATACATGATCTGAGGTTGACAAGCTCCCTTTTGCAAATATGCTCTTCGAACTTGATCACGAATATTAATATTGTAATTTGAAATTGGAATTCTTAATCTAGGATCGGTTGGAAGTTGTGCAAGATCAACATCCACTCTGTTTCCATGATCAGTGGGAAGTTGTGTAACATCAATATCCTCTCTATTTGAAGTCCCCTCATCAACATTTTCTACAACTGGGAATTTTATTTTAAAAAATCTATCTAAGGTTGACATGATTTTTTCCTACAAACAACAACTCCCAAATTAAACAAACAAAACAAATAACAATTACAAACCACAAAACTTAAATTACGAAAATTCAAACAAATTTAATCAAATATATTAAAAATACCCCAAATGCCAAATCAATATTATTTTCTCAAACCTAATTAACGTAATATTTTAGTTTTTTAAACATTAAACATTAACCATCCAATTTCTTGCTGATCATAGAAATTATAAAATACCGTAAAAAGGCAGTGATAACTAACATTCTAATCCAAAAAAAACAAAAAACAAAAAGGATATGGAGGTCTAGCTCGCTGAAGGCGGAAGAGGAAGGATAGTAGAAACTTACATGCGGATGATGAGTGACTGATGCGGATTGCGGAGCACTGGAGCAGCCGAGCAGCGGAAGGTTGAGGAAGAAGTGGAACTGAGGGCAGAGCATCAGGCCCAGAGGATGGAAGTCGGATTGTGAGTCCGTGACTTCGCTGGTCGAAGCTAAGAGTCGGTACAGCGGGGCGACGGTCGGGCTCAGGTGGCAGCAGGCAGGTGAAGTCGAAGTTAGGGTGGTTGTTTGATGTTTTTTTGTCCAAAGGGTTTCAGCCTTCAGGTTCAATTCAACTTCTTCAGCTTTGTTTCCTTCGGTTTTGAAAGTTTTTTTTCCCCTCTCATTGGGCTAACCCGGGACAGCCCAAAAGTCCAGCACGGTCCATGGCCAGTGCTGGGCTTGGGCTGCCTCTGCCCCTGAAGGTGGATAATTTGTGACCTTTAATTGAATTATTGTGACCTAATTATTTGATAATTGTAATCCAAAAATAAGTTGTGACCAATTAATTTGTAACCTATCAAATTTGTAGTTTGTGGTCGAGAAATAAATTGTGACCAACTAAATCGATAATTTGTGACCAAAATATGAGTCAACCAAATAATTTTATAAATTGTGACTTAGAAAATTTATAATCTGTGACCAAGAAAACTAGTGATCTGTGAAAATTGTGGCCTAAAAAATTCTTCATTTGTATTCGAGAAAAAATTGTGACCAATGAAATTTCTGAGTTGTGGTCAAAGGAATTGTGACTCATAAATTGTTAAGTTGTGATCAATTGACTCGAGATTTGCGACCAAAAAAATCGTGACATACGAAATTCGAAATTTGTGATCGAGAAATAAATTTTGACCTAAAAAATTGTGACTGAGACCATAAACTTATAACTTGATTTGTGACTTGTGACTTGTGACCTAAAAAATTATGACTTGTGACCATAATATGTTTTGACTTAAAAAATTGTTACTTGTGACTATAAACAATAAAATATATAATTAATTATGATCTGATTTTTGAAATAAAACCTTAAGTTTTTTAATTTTGAAAAAATGTACTTTAAAAACTTTAGTTATGTATTCTTCCCAATATAAAATTTATTTTAGCCAACATAAATCTTGGATCCGCCCATGCTTGACCATAAACAATAAAATATATAATTAATTATGATTTGATTTTTGAAATAAAACATTAAGTTTCTTAATTTTTAAAAATGTGTACTTTAAAAATCTTAGTTATGTATTCTTCCCAATATAAAATTTAGTTTAGCCCAACATAAATCTTGGATCCGCCAATGAAAATCTACTAAAGTAACAACATGTGTAGTGCAATCCATGTTAGTATTTGAGATGCTCTAATTACCTGTGCTTAGGACAGTCGTATATGTATTTAATTTTACCCAACACTAGGCTTTCAGTCATGTAACAATTTTCAAAATCCCTTAGAAAGGAGAATATTGATGGGAATTTTCCTAGTAAAATGTTCATAGATATTTATTCCAGATTGTTTGGAATTTCCTAGTCATATTCATTCCTCCTTTCAAAAAATAATCACTAGCAGAAACTAGTAGTTGAAACTAACATGTTTGGTAAAATTTGTTTATAAACAATCAGGTGACAACATCTCATTTGATAATTTTTTTGAAAAGTCAACAATTTCAACTGGTTAAAATTCTCATCCATCATTTTTAACATTTTTAAAGAATAGATATGTTGTCACGTAACTATTTATAAACTACAGTTTATAAACGATTTACCAAACAGATTAAATGGCATTTTACCTACTTTTTTGTATTTTCTGGTAGTCAGTTGCTTTGCTTGCTGGTGAAGCGTTGAAATGTCACATATTTTCTTGGTGGTAAATCTCTCTCTCTTTTCATATTTCTCTCTGCTTACTCAAACTGGTCATCTATATTTACAAAGAGAAGAAGAGTGTATAGGCATACAGACAAGAGAAACAGATCGAGACCCAAGTTTTCTGTAAGAATCTCTTCAATGGCTTCCAAATTGTTGATGATCATAGTCTTCGTCTTCGATCTCATTGCTTTTGCCTTGGCCGTTGCTGCTGAGCAAAGAAGAAGCACCGTATGTCTTTCTCTTTCTTTCCCTACAGCATTATTATCGGTATCAAAATCTATCATTTCTCAGTCGGAAACTAATGAAATTTAAGAAATTCCGATGAACTGAAATCTGTCGATGTTGACAGGCAACGATAAAGTTGGATAACGAGAGAAATTATAACTACTGCGTGTACGATTCTGATATTTCGACTGGATTTGGAGTCGGCGCATTTTTATTCCTCATGGCGAGTCAAGCACTTATAATGTTTACCAGTAGATGCTTCTGCTGCGGCAAGGCTCTAAGTCCCGGAAGTTCGAGGGGATGTGCAGTTCTTCTTTTCGTTTTTTGCTGGTAAATTCTCATCTCAACCATACTCTTATGTTTTCTGTAATTAGAAAAAAAATTGAGATCAAAATATGGAAAATTGCGATTCAGGGTGACATTTTTCATTGCTGAGGTTTGCTTGCTGGCTGGATCGGTGAGGAATGCTTATCACACTAAGTATAGAACGCGGTTTTTTGAAAATCCTCCGTCTTGTGAGACGGTGAGAAAGGGGGTTTTTGCAGCGGGAGCGTCGTTCATTTTTTTCACCGGCATTATCTCCGAGTTTTACTATATTTCTTATTCCAAGGCTCGGGGAAGCCCCGGAGGAGAAGCTGGAATTGGTATGGGACTGTTTAAGTGAGTTCGATTAGGGCATGCTTTCTCTGCGTCGTATTGGATTTTTGATTTGCTGCTTATTTTGGTATGGGAAAATTTTTTCCTTCTTGTATAAATCTTCTATTCCGTTCCTTTACATCACAAGAAACTTATGCAATAAACGCCTCTTGGTGTGTTGATTATCGATTTTTATGCCTGGTCTGACTAACGTGAAATCGAACTCAGCCCTTGTTTGTGATTCTTTAAACTAGTAATCAAATCCGTGCACGGAAGATATAATTGACAATTATTTATTGAATAAGCTGTAAAAGTACAATACCCAACATAAATTTGTGTATTCATATATAATGAAAAATACTCAAAAAAGTAAAATATAAAATTGCAACTTGTATATTTCTTTTAACAACTAATTGTTCATTCTCTAATTTTCTTAGTCTATTTAGGCGAAGTAAGATATGGACATGTGACTTATTTTGTACTTTACAATTGGAAGTTATACTGGTTCTTCTTTGTATCATGTTTCACATTCCTATCATTTTGTCAAGGTCTTCCCAAAATTATGTGAGTAGTGTGCATGAGAACCACATCACATAGTACTTGATCACTATAGATACCAATGTGGAAAGTAAGAAGAATTTGTTCACTTATCCCCACCTCCCCATAGTCACTCAACATTTGCAATTGATAAAGATTTGGATTCTTCATTACCGGTAATCCCAATTTTTCCACCCTACTAGTACTCACTAAATTTGTGCAACTCTCCCCATCTATAATGTGAATACATGTCTTATCCCCCACAAGGCACCTAGCATAGAAATTATTTTCCACACACTTCTCCCTCTCATTAGTATGGGTCAAAGATGTTGGTGGACTAGCAACTCTCTCCATCAATACTTCTTCTCCTTCACTCCTCCCATAGAAAGATGAAATTTTCATTTCCTTAATATCAATTTTCTCATCCATTCCATATCTACTCCTATCAACCCATTCTTTTTTTCTTCTACTCATTTTTCAGTTTTGTTCATCATCCCCATCACTTCCCAAAACATACTCACATTTATCCCTAACTTCTCTTCCATTTTTCCTTTCCCTTCTCCCATCTCTATACACAATGTTCCCAAATTTATCCCTCATTTCTCCATCACCACTAGTTGATGTACTCTCCACTCTTATTCCTAACATTTTTAACATTCCCCTAATTTTCTCCATTTGCCTAGTCATTGTGGTCGAAAGATTTTGCAACATCTCCTTCAAGTCTTGAGATTGAGTATTGGAAATTTGCATACTTTGATTATTGAATTTGGACATGTTGTGCAAGTGTGGTAGTGTCCTCACAAAATATTTCACTCGTGTTTTTCTCAAATTAGGCTTTTACTCGATAATGAGCTCACCACTCTTACCTTTTTTCCACTCAAAGTTTCCTTTCTCAAGCTCTTCAAGGAAGGTAATCAACTAAACCGAGAAAATTAATTATGTGAAGTCAAAAACCCATAATAAACAAGTAAGAAGGAATTTAGAACAAGTAGATACAATAGCAAGTGAAATTTCTTTGCTTGCTATTATATAAGAAAATGAGATTTTAATTTATGGGACAACGTTTTAGGAGTACAAGATCACAATGGAGTATAAAATTCAAGTAACTATCAAGGGAAAAGTTTGGTGTAGGAAAAGATAGCTTATGTCAATGGAGTTTTCTTTGTGATATTTTATCAAACACTTAAGATGCAACATTTGGATAGTTTAGAATTTCAAGTGTTTGATTAAAGTAAACCTCAACAATTCTCAAATAAGATAACAATGATAATACCCAATATATGAGAATCAAGAAATAGACATGGGCATACCACAATCAAGCAAGAGGAATTTAGAAGCAAGTAGGTTCAATAGCAAGTGGAGTTTATGTGCTTGATATACCCAAAATGAACAATTGATACGTAGGGTAAAGTGTCAAGAACACAATTTCAACATTGAGAATGAACAACCACAAGTATTTAACAATGGATAGATGTTGAACACATAGGCATAAATAGTGTAGACTTCATTGATGTATTTTACCAAACACTTCATGCACACTTTGAATAGTGTAGATTTTTCAAGTGAATGGATAATGGAAACCCCCAACAAACTCAACAAAGATATCAAACAATATACCCAATGTATAGGAATCACCAAAAGCTCAAGAACAACAAATTTTTTATTTTATTTTTTATATGAAGAACACCAAGAACAACAAGAAAACAAAGATATCAAACAATATACCCAATGTATAGGAATCACCAAAAGCTCAAGAACAACAAATTTTTTATTTTATTTTTTATATGAAGAACACCAAGAACAACAAGAAATGTAAAGATAAGCTTACCAAATTAGAGCCAAGCTCTGATACCAAATGATGGGAACTCCTTTGGTGTTTGGACCAAAATTCCCACAACAATTTAATATCAAACCCAAGAAAATTAAAATGATAAAATAAATGAGGAAACACCTTAACCCAAGTTTATCATATCCAAAATTCAAAGGTTAAATAACATAACCCAATAGATAAAGATTAAACAAATTTCAAGGTGACGAAAATAAATAACAACACAAGAATAATATATTCAAAATATAATTGATTAACTTCCAAAGATATTACAAAGTAAAGGAGGTTTTACCTTACCTCAAAGGGAGATTCTCTCAAGAGCATTCAATGAACATATAAGTTTTTTTGAAATAGGATTTGAGTTCTTGTATTTATAGTACAAAAATTGGGAAAGAAAAGAAAAGTTGGAAAATTGCACAAAAAAACCCTGAGTAACTTTTGGTCGACTAAAAGTCACTGGACCTCTAAAATGAGTCAATTGACTTCGGTCATGTTTTTCTTCCACGTGGACTTGATTTCGGAGCTTTTAAATGAGTTCTGCCATCGACTCTTGGGCCTCAGATTTCGTCATATGGTCTACTGGCACGTGCATCGAGATTTGACTAGGGCACACTAGCACGTGTTTCGATATTTGGCTTTCTAGGATCTCATCACGTAGGCAAGTATTGTCAATTGTGACATAATAATTTGATATTCGTGACCTAATAAATTGATAAGTTGTGATCTAAAAAAAACTAGGAATTGATTAATTTAAAACCCATGATCTTAAAATTATTTGTGACGTAAAAAAATTATTAATATTTATAAGTTGTGATCTAAAATAAATTAAAATTGTGACCTAAAAATAAGTCTGTGACCTTAAAAATTTGACTTGTGACTTGAAATATATATATGTGTGTGTGTATGTGTGTGTGTATTAAAATATTTTTATTTCTTTAATTTAATTAATTAATTTTAATTACAACCTGATTTTTGAAATTATAAAAGTTTGTCCTCATTTCTAAAATTTGTATTTTAAAACACCATATTTATGTATTGTTCACGTAAGTTATAAGCTTGTTTGAAGTGTGAAGTTAAAAATTAGGTTGGGGTGTAATTTCCACTTTATATTTCTTGGGGAGAGTTCAGGCAATGAGCCCTTATTTGGGCTTGAGTACTGGAGGCCCAAATGTGAATGAATCTAAGACAGTACCGGTATTGTAAATAAAGACACGCTTGAGGCCCCAAAGAATACTCTTGGGCTTCAAAATAAAAAATTAGACCCATGATGATATCTTTTTTAGAATTCTTTTCTAATCGAACTCCTTTTTTTTTTTTACATATTTCATGAAATTTATAATTTTTAAAATCTTTTAAATCACATCTTTTATCTAATACTAGTATTGGATCGTGCGTCGCACGAGATTTGATTTTTAGTCGATTTTATTAGCGTCAAATATAAGTTAATCCAAATCGTGAAATATAAGTTAATCCCAACTCAAAGTACCCATTTGCTAAAATATTTCTATCTCGTGACTAAGCAAAATCATATGAGTATTGATAAGCGTATTTTATACACTTATTTGTATGTCTAAATTAGGATTAATTATTGTCGTGTGGGAATATTTTCTATTTAATTTATGTTTATTTGTTTACTTTTCAGAAAATGTCCCAATTGAAGAAGAATGAAGCAATTAATGGAAAAATGATACGATTGGATGTTAATTGGAGCTAAATTGGATAAGTGAGGAGTTTGTGACAACAACCGAGAAACATGCTTGGTGCCAAAGTGACTAAATCAGAGGTTGGAGGACCTAATTGAATGAACTAAGAGCTTGAATGGTCAAACCGAGAAGAAGATAAAGTTTGGGGACTAAATTGCAACAATTGAAAGTTGAGGACTGAAGGTGCAATTAAAAGTCAGGGACTAACTTGCACAGCCGAAAAGAAAGATGAAGTCGCGATCTCTGGTTACACACCAAGCGATCGCGAGATGGTTGTAAATTATAACCCGAGAGTTATAAGGTCTTCCACGCGATCGCCGGCATTATGCCTGCGCGATCGCGCGCTTGTCCGACTGGGCCGCAGATCAGTTTTTTCTCGCGATTTTTGACAGGCTTTGGGCTTTTTGACCTAGGTTTTGGAGAAAACCTATATATACAACATAAGAGGCACGAAAATGAGACATTTGCCTCTCCATAGAACGAGCCACAAGAGAGAATTCAAAATCAAATTCTTGGAGAATCAAGCATAGCAAAGGGCCGTGAATTGAAGATAATTGAAGAATCAAAACTAGGTGCAAGATTTCCATTCTTTATATTATCTTTAATGAACGTTAATTTTTACTGTTTTTGTTATTTATTGATGATGTGTAACTAAATTCTATGTTGGGATGAACGATGTAGCCTAGTCAGATTATTTTAATTCCAAATTCCGTTGTTTTAATGTTTTGTTGCATGTATTGATTTATTATTGTTCTTAATGCTTGAATTGCTTGATCACCAATTCATGATTTATTGAGTTATTTCCATAATCCGAGAGGTGAGTTAATAATTTAGAACATGATAATAAATCCAGTAATTGAACAAGAGATAGAGATATACTCGTGTTATTATTGCGGTTGTGTGTGAATTCTTGTGTGTTATGCATCTAGAATAGGAATATTCGGACCCTCTGTAGAGATACATGGTTGACTTATTTAGGTAGAATTGATTTAAACTCGAGAGAGGAATTTCAATTTAAATTAGTGAATTCGACCGAATGCATAATTAGGAAATAAAACTTGAATTGGAGTTAATATAATTGGTTAGGTGAAATCGGGATTCCCAACTACTTTACAATCGTATTTAAAAACAAAAGCAATTTCGCAATTTTATTTCTTTAGTTTAATTCTTTAGTTGTAGTTAACAATCTCAAACAAATTCGCCCGTTCAAATAGAGTTAGGAACTAACACATTTCGGTACTTAATAGCAGTTCTCGTGGGACGATAATCCGGACTCTTAGGTCCACTTTATTACTTCTCACGACCCATACACTTGCAGGGATATCTAGCATCGCGAGATATCAGGTGAACAAGTATAATAATAAAAAAAAATCAATTTTTTTTTAATTATTATTATTGTTGCCAAACCAAATAAAAAGAAAATAAATTCTTTTTTTTTAGTTTATTTATTTATTTTTACTGTTACCAAACCAGATAATTGACTTTAAGGTGTGAAAGCGGCCAACCAAAAATGAATTGTAATCTTTGAAAAGGCTCGCTATTCTAATATAGGGGGTTATCAAACTCTACTAACAAATTTACTTTTTAATTAAATGAAATGGGACTTAATTTAAGAGGAAATTACATACACCCATGTTTTATAAGTATCAAATTCAAAAACAAGATCAAACGATTCAAACCTTTATAATTTCAAAACTCAGGTTAAATGAATGAATTAATTAGAATTATAATATTCGGGTAATTGACACGAAACGTCCCCGCCTTTGATACTCATTGTGCAAAACGTCCCAATGTTCATATTTTTGGTGTATAACGTCTCAACGTTTGCCATTTCTTGCGGATAACTTCATTTATGTTATTTTTAACTTCCCTTCACCGTTAAGTTAGATTTGAACGGTCAAGTTATAAAAATTTGAAGGGCATTTTGGTCCAAAACAAGTTTAACCCTTAGAAAACTCAACAACAGCCGACCTTCTTCCAAATCATTGTACTTCATCTTCTTTTGGATGTGATTTTTTGTCTTTTCCTCTGTAAATTATTTGTTTTGTTGGTAATATAGGATAATATTGTAATTACATCCTCACGAAAGTTAAAAATTAAGGAATCAATTTTGTTAAACAGTTTAAAAACCATTTGTCTGCACCTTAAATAATTGGGGTTTTTAGTTAAATAAGTTGGTCATTTAATAACTTTGGTAAAATAGACCTCTCTATTGAAAAGTCAAAATTACCCTTAATGAATAAATTACAAAGTATATCCTCTCTTTATTCTGATTGATTTAAATCAGGACTAACTATTTTGACTTTTTGTAACTTTTTCAATTGTTTTAAATACTCTTTGTATTTTGATAATTTTTCAAAAGCTTTGGGATGATCTTGCCTAGTTATATATCCTAAAAATATTCCTTCTGAAAATTCTTCTTCTATATCCTTATGTTCGAGTGATATATTATAAACTATATTTATATTTTTTACAGTTTCAACAGAGTTGAATCTTATATTATTTATGTAAGTGTAATTAATATTTTTATATATTTTCTCTCATTTGGACTAGGCAACAGAATATATACCTTGATATTTTTCAGTAATAGTTAATAAAAATGAAATATTTTTATCATCCAAATACAATTTATCACAATCACTAGAAGTGGATGCTTGTAAAGTGTTCATAAATTCAAACGATCAGGTTGATCATGATTATATCTAACTATTCTATTATTTTGATCTAAGGTTCTTAAAACTAGACCTAAGAATCTAATTTCAGTATTTTCTTGTAACCAAATCAGTTGTTGTTGTTCATACTGATGATATCTGATGGTATTAAGTATTTTTTCCACTTTTCTTGATTATTTTCTTGTTTTAATTCTCTAAAAAGTTTTTCTATCTCTCGAATCTTAAATCAAAGGTATTATATTTAACTATTCTCCGTCTCTCAATATCTTCTCTATCATCATTGTTCATAATAAATGACTAAAAAATATAAGATTACAAGCATGTGGGAGCATATGTTTAAAACCATGTAAATGGCAGTAAGTAAACTTACAGTAATCAAATAGAAATAAATAGGCTTTCTCTCCAGTGTCGTCATATAGTTTCCTTGTATGTACTCAATTAATCCTTTGAATCAAATGAATATTAGATGTTTTTTAATAAATTGGGTCCACGACTGCTTCCACAAAAAGTTTTTCAATCAAGATTGCACTTCTCACTCAAGAGAACTAGTTGTGTTTCCACAGACGCTATCTCACAGTATTCAAAGTCTCTGTTTTCACCCCTATCGCAACTCCTTTCAAGAAGACCTTAGAACTTTCCTAAAACTGCAATGTTTTAAAAACAAGTTTTAAAACTGGAACGAGGCTCAAATAACATCCATAAATCACCTACTTTTCACCAAACAGCTTGACATGACTTTTCTGTTGAGCAATAGATTCTTCAAAGAAGAAAACTCATTTTGGAAAATATTAATATTGCCGAGGGTCATGAGAAACTTAATGAAAAGCTTTGATAAAAACTCAAATATCATTTCATTCATAGATTGACATTGTACATACTGAAAAAACTATATACGGAAACCTTTGTTACTCACCTTATGAAGTTTAGAACTCCATAAGAGATTATTTTACTACAAGCTTTGATATTTTCAGACTATCTACCAATATTTTTCTCGAATACAAGTGGTGTAGAAAAATTTTGGATAAAAGAGTTGATGTGATCCAGGATAGGAGCTCAAAGGAGAAATCAAGACAAGGCAATGCAACAACAATCTACATGGAAAATTGAGCAAGTTTCGTGTTGGGCCCGAGTGGAGAATCAAACCGGATCAAATTGTTCAAAGAGGTGAAGAACCATCAGGAGTTGAACCACGCGATCGCGTGGCACAACCAGGGTACGATCGCGATATTGCACCAAAAATTCACCCGAAGGTTCAAGGTTAACCACGCGATCGCGCGAGTTAAAACCGAGCGATCGCGTGATTGAAATCGGAGCAGAATTTTGCATATTTTATTTTATTTTCAGTTTTAGTTAGGGTGTGTTTGATTTGGTTGATTTTTCATGGAAATTGCCCAACTCCATGTTTATTTTCCATCTTTCATTGTTTGATTGGATTTTTTTCATGGAAATGGGTTTCCTTGCTTTCCATTCATGCGCGAGTGTTCCTTGATTTCAAGGAAATCGTTTTCCCAGCAAGATAGGAGAATTTATTTTTCAGAGAAAATCACGTACCATTTTCATCACGTTTGATCATTTTTTTGTTGTTAATTGATTTATTTTTTTTCCAAAAACTAACATTATTATTACTAAGTACAAACTTGTTAAAAAATGAAAAATAAAAAATATTATAATAGCTAAATTTTACTTTATTTTCCATAGAAAATAATGTCAATCAAACAAAAAAAGTTAAAAATTCTCCACTTTTTCTACCTAGAAAATTAAACTAATCAAACACATTAAACTTTCAATCCCAGGAACTCAATTCCCTGTAATTCATTTTCTTTCCACCCAAATTTCACCATTGCTATTAAACGCAGCCTTAGTTTAGTTCAATTAGAACTCTATTTTGAACCCATTAGCGGCTACCGTAATTGTTAGATCATTTTTCATTATTTATATGCTTTTCATTCATTGTAAAAAACAATTTTGGATTTGATTAAACGGTTTTTATTGATGATTCAATAAAATTGTAGGTGGATTCCTATATTTCTTCGAACTTATCAAGAATTATTTCTTGTGGCGTTCATCCCGAACTTATCAAGGAAGTTGGACAGATCCTTGTGGCGTTTCAAAAGTCTTGGTTCTTTATTCCACATCGTCGATCTTCGCTTCGTGAATATTTGGTCAAGATTCCACCATCCACCCACAACCTGAGTTCAGAACTTTCCGATGTTAATTCCGCGCATCTCGAATCGTATCATCCGGTATCAGAATTAGGGATGGCAATGAGTCGGGTTCGTGCTCGGTCTAGGCCGCCCCGCCCCTAACCCGAAATCTATACCCCGCCCAGCCCCATGACTGTTCGCGGGGCGGGTCGGGGCGACCTACCTGCCCAGTCAATGACCCGAAAATTATATATATATATATTTCTTTTCTTTTTTAAATTGGTAATGAAATTTTAGGTGAAAACTTAGGCGTCGAACTAATTAGAGATTTTAAATTTGAACTTTAAAGATAATATGTATATATTTGAAGGGAAAAAAAATCAATAAACAACATCATGGTATAGTGGTTGTGTATTCTCATACCCCTAAATCCCATCAAGGTTCAATTCTTTTGGAACTCATTCAATTTATTTTTAGTTTCTCATTCCAATTTTTAAAAAAATGGGTCACGGGGCGGGGAGAACCCGCCCTGAAATACTCCACGGGGCTGAAAATCAGCCGCGGACCCGATGGGGCGGGTAATTTTCGAGGAGGGTTATTTCGTGTCCTTCGGATTTTTTTTGCCATCCCTAATCAAAGCTAGACTCTGAATTCAGGGTTTTTATTCTATCCCAATTTAATTCTTTTATTTATAATCGAGTCTGCCATAAGAATTATCCATATCTTATTGTTGAGTCTTTTTTTGAGTTTTCTTGTTCTTCGTGTCAGTAAAGCTTTCTAGTTTTTTATCCATAAAAAATTTTCAACAAAATTCAAAAGTGTTTAATTTATAAAATCCGTATCAAAATCCTGCTCCGTTTGTTTTGTTGCGTTCGTGTCGAATTTTCGAATTTATAAAAAAAAAAATTATTTATTTATTTCTTCTGAAAATTCATCCATTATTCAAAAAAAAAAAATTTAAAAAAAGTCACTCCAAAATTCAAGTTCCACTTTCTTGAATTTCTTAATCCTTTATTTTATTGTTCTTTTCCATTTCATTCCACATAAATTTCATAATGTCTAATTTTCAAGAAAAAAATATCCATCTAGAAGGGGGAACGATAACCATAAATATCGTGTATTGAGGATATTAAATGATGTTAGAATGAGAATGGATAAACAAGAAAAGGAGACAGCTAAATTGAGAAACGAGCAATCTCAACCGGATTCTAGAGTTAGGAAGGATAAGAGGCGTGATCATAAACCTAGGGATATAATTGGGGTTAAGAGGGGAGCAGAGATTGATCCGAAGGCGATTTTGAAGTTTCAAAAAGAAATCTATGAGGAAAGAATGAGGTTTGAACGGGAGGTAGAAAGGAAAATGTTGGCTAGGTTACAAAGGAAAGAGGAGAGAAGAGAGACTGTAATTAAATAGTTAAGGGAGAGTGAAATACATATTTCAGTAGAGCCTCAGGTTGAGAATGTTGAAAAGACAAGGGTGAGTTAGAATTGAAGTTAGAAGTAGTTGAAGAAACTACGAATTTTGGGGTGGAATATGAAAAATTGGGTAGTAAAGAGATGGGTGAACAAAATGACATAATTGTTGACAAGGGGGCATGAGGAGAAAAATAATAGTGAGGTTGAAGTGATTGAGAATAATAATGTTGATAAGAAGCATGAATTGGAGGTTGGGGGGGTAGAAATGCAAATTCTGAACTTCAAAGTTGAAGATCAACATTTAGGTAGTTATGAGGGAGTGTGTAAAAATGTTGATAAAAGTGTGGTGTTAGAAGATGTAGTTGGGCTTGAGAGAAAAGAAAATGAAGAGAAGGAGAAAATTTTGAAAAGATTGGAGAAGGTGAAGAGAAGGGCCTCATTATTGGGAAAAATGAATTGGAGATAATGAGTCATGAGTACAAGGATCCATATCTTGTACCGTTTGAAACTAACATTCCCTACCCCTTTTTGCTTAATTCCTTTTTTTCAGGTTAATTGCACTTGGGAATTTGGGTCACACTACTTTTTCCCAAGGGAGCTTGTGATTCGATCCATTCATATAATCCAAGTTCCATGGTATTGTTGGTTGACCCCATTGCAGGGAAGCAAGAATTTTCCATTTAATCCAGGTGGGAAATTCTACACCAAGCCCCCAAAAGCAAGACACATTTGAAAAGCAGGCCAAAAGTTGATTCGACGTCAAATCATTTTCAAGAGAGGGGGGATGATGTGATCCGGGATAGGAGCTCAAAGGAGAAATCAAGACACGAGCGATGCAACAACAATCTACATGAAAAACTGAGCTAGTTTCGTGTTGGGCCCGAGTCGAGAATCAAACCAGATCAAATTGTTTCAAAGGAGGTGAAGAACCAGCTAGAGTTGAACCACACGATCGCGCGACACAACCGGGGCACAATTGCGCGACTGCTCCAAAAATTTACCCGAAGGTTTTAAGGTTAACCACGCGATCGCGCGAGTAAAAACCAAGCGATCGCGCAGTTGAAATCGAAGCAGAATTTTGCAGATTTTATTTTATTTTCAGTTTTAGTTATTTTAGTTCAATTAGAACTTTATTTTGAGCCCATTAGCGGCTACCCTAGTTTTTAGATCATTTTTATTATTTATATGCTTTTCATTCATTGTAAAAAACAGTTTTGGATTTGATTAAACAGTTTTTATTGAGGATTCAATAAAATTATAGGTGGACTCCTATATTTCTTCGAACTTATCAAGAATTATTTCTTGTGGCGTTCATCTCGAACTTATCAAACATTCGCGAGAGTATTTGTGGCGTTCAAATCAGGAACTTATCAAGGAAGTTGGACAGATCCTTGTGGCGTTTCGAAAGTCTTGGTTCTTTATTCCACATCGTTGATCTTCGCGTCATGAATATTGGGTCAAGATTCCACCGTCCACCCACAACCTGAGTTCGAAATTTTTCGATGTTAATTCCTCGCATCTCGAATCGTATCAAGAGTACAAGTGCTTGACTCAGATATTTTGGGATGTTCTCTTCAATGAACCTCTTCTCCTTTTATAGAGGCACTGGGGTTATTTTCCTCCATTTTCTTTTATTTTCAGAAAGGAACCTTATCTCTTTTGCAATAATTCATTGTTAAGTAGTCATCAACTACTTTACGGTGCTTTATTTCCTTTGTTGGCAAGCTTTAACCACTTTTGACGACTTATCCTCTTGACATATGACCACAGCTTTTCTTTGATAAAGAAACTTTATTAAAGTAGTGAGTGAAGGGTCATTGTCATGGCAACTACCTTCCATTATCTTGTTGTTTAGTGACCACCGTTTTTCTTTAAGAAATGACTTTATTAAAATAGTGATAAAGGGTCACTATTTGACTGCATTATTTTTCCATCTTTGAGTCAAAGAACTTTGCTAGGAATTCTGTACTATCGAGCAAGGCATGGCTCATATCTTCAACGGGATAGTGTTCACATCTATGCTCTGGATGGTCCCACATTATTTTGCATAGCTCTTTACGCATAGTTTCACTTCCACTAACTTCATTGATGATAATTTTCTCAAGTATGCGGTTCAATTCACAAATATTTGCTTCCTTGGATGACAATCTTGCATTGGAGTAGATTACATGATTATCTGAAGGATATAACCAATTTTTTTCTTTTTTCAGAAATAACTTGACTTAAATTATCAAATATTTCTTTATATCCTTTAGCTCTTCTGTAAAAAATCATGTTAACAATATCTTCATATCCATTCTTAACAACTTTTTGGCTAGTTGGTAAGAAGTGTTGGTTTGTGATTCCTATCTTGATACAATGGAATGATGGAATCATTGTTTCTTCATTTTTATCCCATATTCCATTGTCGCTGAAAAGAATCGAATATATATGTTTGTACTTCTGATAACTTCAGTAAATCTTCGAACTGCCTTTTTAACATCTATAGGAAGTAGTGAAATTTTCCGTAGATCTTTGCTCGGATATATGCAAATTATATTTTCTAGTTCAAAGCAATTTTGAACCCAATTAGGTAGCACTCCTGAATAGAAATTTATTTTGTTATATTTTCCATAGTGTAGGGTTTTCATCCACTTTCCTACTTCGAGATGCAATTGTGACAATATATTGAAAATAACAATGAAGAAGAGAACGTCCTCATAGTTATCTTTGTTTGGTAATTTTTGTTTGTGGTAAATTTTTACCATATCTTTTGAATTTA
This sequence comes from Ligustrum vulgare, assembly GCA_963555705.1. Lineage (NCBI taxonomy): Eukaryota > Viridiplantae > Streptophyta > Magnoliopsida > Lamiales > Oleaceae > Ligustrum > Ligustrum vulgare. Next base: position 6,004,990 of record OY743187.1, read on the forward strand.
TTTGCTCAATACGGGTTTTGGAATCAATTTCATTCCTCTGTGAAGAGGTTTCCATAACGTTCTTGGTATCTTGATTATCCTTCTTGAATGAAGGTTTGGTATCTTTGTCCTTCATATCTTGTATACAAGCATTAGGTTGAGTAGTACCCTGTGAAAGGGCTCTGAACATTATCTCATTCTTCCCTTTATCTTCGGGGAGAGCACTAGTATTCACAAGACCCGGTGAAGGGATACTAGACTTGGTACAAGTATCTTCTGCCATAGGGGCTATATTGACATTGCTGCGAAAGCTTTGTTGCATATTTTGTATCTACATTTCCAATTAATAAACTTTTATTTCAAGTAACCGGACCTTGGCTCTTAATTCCTCCAGCTCCATCTCTGCTAAGATAATCAGGGAGAAATTTAGACTGTCCACCTTCTAATACTTCAGTTTGGGGTTCTATTGGTGCATGCATTCAGCCATTTCAGGTGCTATTTCGACAATTTTAGTACATTTCCAACTTCTAAATGCTTAAAATTATGTGTTTTCGTCCCAATTGAACTTCTTTCACTTATGATTGTTCTAGATGTTCTTTTTCAGACTTAAGGAAAGGCATCTATAATTTATTAAACACCACATCTTTGTTATTAAGATCTTAATACCCTTTTCACCAAAACACGTATCTTATGTCCTTTAACCCAATGAGATAACATAACAATACGCACTTAACACCTCAACCATCCATTTTTTCCTCAATTTGATGTGCATATGTAGCACATCTAAACATCCTAATATAGTACATATTTGGAGGCTTTTTACTCCATAATTCTTTCGGTGTCTTAAAATCTATAACACTCGAATGTGACACATTAATCCAATAAACCGAAATGCTAGCTACTTCACCCCAATTATCCTTAGATAGACCCGAACTCAAGAACGTACATCTAACCTTATCCATAATGGTCATATTAAGCCTGTTGATCACCCCATTTTTTGTGGTGTGTACTTAACAGTCTTTTGTCCTTGAATACCCTTTTCCTATACTATAAAAGAGAGTTCTACTTGTGCCCTATTCATAAGCCGTTCAGTCGATTTGGAGCTGCATCTATGTCTGAAGCCGACTACAAGACATTTAAGCTGCTGAAGGCGTTTGAGCCATTAAAGCCTCAACTGTTTTCCTAATAATTTGCCTGACACACGCACTCCTCACTGTCTTTCTCCGTTTTTTCAATCAACCGTCCATACTTCCTCCATTTCCCCTACCTTTTACTCATCTTTCTCTGTGTAACAGCTAATCTGAGTTTCAACGCTAGGCTAAGCAACCAAGGCAACCTGTATCTCTCTATTTGTCTTCCAAGGTGGAACTCCTCAGGTCCCTACTATCACTGACGTTGAACACGGCGCCAGTGAGGAGCCGTCACTACCGGTTTCAGCACAATTTCTGAACTGAAGGATTGCTAAAGCTCAAAGGAGATGCCGGTTTAGATTTCCCAAGATTGCAGAGTTTTCACATGAACCCTAAACAATTTCTCTCCCCTGCTCTTTATCTTCGTCGATTTCTACATCGCCATGTTTCTGCTACCAACACGCCAACACCCGGCGCTGCCACCACCATTCCCGCCTTTTGGCTTCAACGTTTTTTTCTTGAGGTTTGTTCTTGTGATTTTGGTTTTAATGATATTTCTCCTTATTTTTTGAGATTAATAATTAATTCTTTGTTGTTTCCCCATCTCAACGAGCGTATCATCTCATCGGAGTACTCATGCGTGTTCGTCTTCTTCAGTTGTGTAACGCCCTGAGTTCTAAATATCCGGTTCACCACGTCATTGTCTTATCTAAACTTTAAAATAATATTTTAGCGGAAGAACTGGCTGAAAATTCATTTTTCTTTTGGCAACATTAAATAAACTGTAATGATCAATAAATTTTGAAAACATCTATGAAATAATTCAAAATAATGAATCGAACCATTAATATTACAAAACAATTAACAATGTCATAAATTCTCAAATAATTGAAAATCTAAAAAATATCCAACGTTTGGAAATACGGATAATCAAAATAAGATTTTCAATTATTTAACGACTATTGTCACAATCATCCATCACTTGCCACCAAGGTTCCAAAATGTGTAATGCGTTGTAATACGTCGATGTTGAGAATCAAGAATCACAAGTTTAGGCATGTCAATGTGAAGAATAGTCGTCATAATGCGCTTCGTATTTTTAATAATATTTTAATTAATTTTAAGACATTAGATAAATTTTTATATGAAAAATAGATTTTATTACATAAAAACTAAATATACAAATAATATAAAATATATAAATAATTTTCTTTAATTTTAGAATTACTAACTCAACAAAATAGAGATTTATGGTTGATAATTTTATTTATAGTATACTATTTGTTTCAAAATGTCATGATATTTTAATCATTATAAAATAAGAAAAATAATATTTAAATAATTGTTTGGAGAGAAAAGTTAAACAAATAATGGTAAGTAAAAATAATTTAAAAAATGCAAAGCAATTTAAAAAGAAAACAAGAAAGAAAAAGCTTGTCAGTTCCCATCCCGCATCGGATGTTGATGTGGGATGGGAACACCTATTACCCTTATAAAGGGGCTGTTCAGTGGTAAACTGAATAAAGTTTGCAAAGGGATTGTGCACTATTCAGTGGTAAGCTGAATTAAGTTTGAAAGGAATTGTGTATGTTTACATGCAGCTCTTGAGTATAGTTTTTATTTATTTATTTATTTAAATAACACTAGTTCAAATGATTTCTAACTGATTGGATTGGAAAATTAACGTTTTATTATTTGTTGTTGACTATTAATCACTGATTTTTTAGATTTATATTCAGTAAAAAGTATTATTCCGCACATATGGGTAATGCGAGGCGTTTTCCTCACGCATTGCGCTAATGCGTGTCTAGGCGACGTTTATTCCCGCATTTTAGAACACTGCTTGCCACCTGCTCCGGATTCTGCAAATATTGTTAAAATAGAAATGAGCATTTTATAGAAATACTCAATAGACTTATCGTCAATTAATTAATTTACATTATAATTGAAAATATAAACGCAGGCTCTTTAGAAACCAATCATAGGCTCTTTAAAAATCATAGGGTGTGGATTGCTCTTTCTTCTCGTGCACTTAAGCCACATAAGTTATGCATAACATTATCATTTATCTTGCAAGATATTCTCTTCTTTCTTTCTCATGCATAAAAGCATATAAGTTATGACAAGCATAACAACATAAATATTTTCAAAGAAATATATTCTTGTCTCTTTTCATCAAAATGACTTTCACATAAGTCACATAACATACACATTCACATGCAAATCATAATTTAAATCAATTAATAGGGGCGAGTCTACCTTAAATTCAACGAGTGCAAAATCGAGCGGGAATGACTTCAATCCTTTAAATCTCCGTATACCTCGTCTAGCCAAATAGAAAAATAAGTTAAATTAATCTTTTGAAATTTATAGTTTAAAAATGATAAATTAAAATTTAGAGATTGAAATTGTTGATTTTGAAAGTTGGGGGACTAAAATAAATACTTTTAAACTTGGGGACTAAAATGGAGTTTTTTAGAAACTTTCAGGATTCGAATAAAAAGCTATAAAAATATTCAGCCTGAAAATAACATATTTTTAAATTAAAGGATAGAGTTTTGAAATATTTGAATTCGTGGGCCGAAATGAAATATTTGGAACATTGGGGACTAAAATGTAATTTTCAAAACTTGGGTTGAAGCTTAAAATCGATATTAAACTATAGGGATTGAAATAATTGATTTTAAAAATGAAGGGGCTGTTTAAAACTATTTAAAAAATAAAGGGGCTGGAATGATTAGATTTAAGATCAAAAGAACTGAATTGTATAACTTTAAAACTTAGGGGACTAAGGTGCGAATTTAAAAAAATCAAAATATTTAAAACAATATACCTCTCTCTCTCTCTCTCTCTCTCTCTCTTTCTCTCTCTCTCTCTCTCTCTCTCTCTCTCTCTCTCTCTCTCTCTCTCTCTCTCTCTCTCTCTCTCAGAGAAGAGAGAGAGAAGGAGGTGCGACCGGAGATTGCACCTTGAGCACACCCGATCATCAGTCGAGGGTTTTGCCATCGAAACACCGCCAGCGAGTGGCGGTGAGCGGTGGACTATGAAGATGTTCAAATTTTAGGGATTTGGTGCGAGTAGGATACGAAAATTGAGGCAAAACGAGGCACTGGAGGTTCGAATTTTTCGGTGAAGAACTTGAGGTAGGTAATGGATAAATTTCTTGATCTTCTTTGATTTTGGTTTGATTTTGGAAATGGGTTTGGGGATGTTGTGGCCGCAGTGTTTGGCGGCCGATGTGGTAGAGTTTTGGGTTGGTCTCACAGGCGGTGGTGGCTGTTATGGTTTGGATTGTGCGGTGGAGCTTGGTGCAGGCGGTTCAGTGTGGTGATGATGATTCGGATGGTGAGGTGGATTGGGGCTCGCATGCGGTGGTTCAAGGTGAAATGGAGATGGTGGTGGTGGCTATTGTCGAGTTTGGATTTGAGGTTCAGTTCGGATGATGGTGGCAGTCGGTAGCTGACCACGGTGGTGGTGGTGGTGCTTGACTGGAATTATGCAGTGGCAGTCGAGGTGGTGGCTGATGATGGTTTGGAGGTGATTCATTTGTGGCTTTGGTAATAGCAGCGTTGGTGGTTGGAATGGACGAAAATATGCTGGAACAGAGTTGCGGGGTGTGATGATGTATAATGGAGTGGGTTGGGTAACGTGAGGGAATCTTGGCAGGGTATGGGTTGTGTAGTGTGGAATTTGATGTAATGGAAGTATGGGGGTTTGGTGTTGGGGAGTGTTGGTGGAAGTATGGGTTGAAGTAGAATATTTTTGGGAATCTTAGTGGAAATCTTGATAATTCACTAAATGGAACTCAAGAAAAATAATACGCGTGAATTCAACTGAGTAGGAAAATGGATCTGATAAAATGAGCTTAATAAAATTTTGGAATTTGAAACGGTTTTTGAATTACAAAAAATAAATAAATAAATAATATAATTTTAGAAACTTGGGATTTATTTAAAATCGGATTTAACTCGATATTTCTCGATTGGGCTAGACGACACGTCATAACTTTAAATTAAAAATGGGTGAGATCGCAGCAGCACGTTTTTCATAGTTTGAGAATTTCTTGGTTGCTACAACCTTACCCCCTTAAAATAACTTCGTCCTCGAAATTAAACTTACTCGATCTATGATTTCTGGATAGTTGGCTAGGATCTCTTCCTTTTCCCAAGTAGCCTCATCACTATTGTGTTTACCCCACTGGACTTTGACTAAAGGAATCTCCTTATTTCTTAAGACATGGACTTTTCTCTCTACTGTGCACATAGGTGCCTTCTCATAAGATAAATCTTTCTGAACTGTAATAGACTGATAATTTACCACATGACTAGGATCATGAACATACTTACTCAATAGGGAAAAATGAAAAACACTGTGAACAGCTGCAAGTTTTGGTGGCAAAGCCAAATGATAAGCCACATTACTCACTTTCTCTAGTATTTCGAATGGTCCGATGAAACAAGGCCTTAATTTCCCTCTCTTGCCGAAACGAAAAGTACGCTTCATAGGAGCTACTTTCAAGAACACTTTCTCTCCAGTCTCAAACTCTAAGTCTTTTCTTCTTCGATCGGCATAGCTTTTCTACCTGTCTTGGGTAGCTTTAATCCGTAATCTGATCTTCTCGATAGTCTCCACTATTTTTCTCAATTAATTCTGGACCCAATAATTTCCTCTCGCCAATTTCATCCCAATAGATTGGCGATCGACATCTTCACCCATATAGTGCTTCGTATGGTGACATGTCAATGGTAGCCCGAAAAATGTTTGTTGTAGGCAAACTCTACTAATGGAAAATGTGTCTCTCAATTACCTTTTGGGTCTATAACACATGCCCTAAGCATATCTTTCAATGTCTAAATCTGGAGATGGTATGCAGTAATAAAATTCAACTTAGTACCCAAAGTCCTCATTAAACTCTTCCGAAATCTCGAGGGAAAAATCCTCGGATCTCTATCTGAAAAATGGACACTAGCAATCCATGAAATTGGACAACCTCTCTAACATATATATGTACCTCATACAAAGTTATGAGAAAAGACGCTTGATAGCTATTGTGTAGAACCGAATTAATCATCCGACATTATCCAACTTATTAACTCATTCATTGACCTTCTATTTCCAACCTTTCAAGGATCTATACTAATATCGAATCCACGATATAAATATTAATTGTCCCAATGCTTAAACTAAAAATCAAGAAGATTGATCAAGAATAAATCCTTATGATCCAAAATATAAAAACGCGGTATCCATTCCAAAATATTGTGTACAAAACCCAAACTTGGAAGAATCTTTCTGGAAAGATTTACATATGTAATCATTTCTAATCTTGACTAAAATTTCCTTTTCAAAATTGGAGAAATTTAAACTTAAATCCTTTAGTCCATACTTTTAAATCATGCATCAAGTACTTGGTATCACATACTCATTCTAGCTGAGGACTAATGTACTAATTTAAAGTATCATCATAAGGATTAGATATCTCAAACCTAAGAAACCTCACTAACTTCCCAATGTGAAGTTCAAGGTACAATTTCTCCTGTTCTCCAACTTCAATTTATGTCACGCTTTGAACAATACTCCAATTAAATCTATCACCAATAAATAAGACTTCTGTGAATCATATAGGATTCCTTATCAAGTTTACTTAACCCAAAGGTACAATCCCATTATATGTAAAAGTCACACAACTGATCATCTAAGGTTTCTCATTATTGTAGCAAAATATTTTACTCACATCTAAAGTACAACAAGTAATAAGTAATCGAAACTGCATCACCAAAATTTTAAATAAATCCATATATCTTATGAGTCAAAACGAAAATTCCCAATCATAGGTAATATTTCACCATAATTCAATAAATGATCAAGATAAGATCAATTGACTCCATATATTCACACAATTCTTTCCGGGATGACCATAACATCTATTAACCGTCTACTCACCATATCTTGTAATAATCGTGTAACATGCAACTTATCATCGTATCATATGACCTCAAATTAATCATATCAATCTCTCTAATATTGCAATATCATATCCATCATATCTATCACATGAACCTTATACGTCAATATACTCACTATGATTATATATCAATCTCTCAGACTCAATAAATCTTGGATTCTACCATTTGTCACTCTTTCTTAGCAACACACTACTCCAAAGTAAGTAATCATTGTGAAGTCTTATCCCCATTCCACAAATCCTATCCATAAGGACAAATGCATAAAAGTTCTGACGCGATCCCAATCGGGGAATCTCGTCGAACAACGCGGAATAATGAAATTAAAACCTAGGAAAGATCTAAATCAGATCAAACACGAAAATAAACAAGAACACAAGAAATAAACAACGGAATTAAAGATATATCGACGATAAAATCTTGACCCGACAATCATGACGCAATTAATGACGATGCGGATTGAAGAACCAAGATTGGTGAACGCCACAAGGACTCGTCAATTTTCTTGATAAGATTCTAATTGGAAACGCCACAAATATTCTCGCGAATATTTGATAAGTTCAACACCACAAATATTTCACAATATTTGATAAGTTGGATTCGTTCTCGAAGAACACAAAAGGGACTCCTCAACCTTTCAATTGGAGAAAACTCTCTAAAATAATATTAATCTCAAAACTCAAACTGTCTTTTACAATCATGAAAAATGAATATAAATAAGAAAATTAACTTAACCACTAATTGGGCTCAAAACAGAATTCTAATTAGACTAAAATACTAAAATAGGAAAATAAATAATTAAAAACGGAAAAATAATCAAAATACGCTAAAATCCGGAAAAATCAGATTTACGGCCGTGATGAACTCATTTACGACCGTAAATGACTTTCTGCTTAAGACTTACGGCCGTGACCATATTTCTTACAGTCGTAACTATGAAATTCTGTAATTCTTCATTTAAACCCAAGGCGGAGTTACGGCCGTGAGGATTATTCTTTACGGCCGTAATGAAGCTTCTGGTCATCAAACTTTGCTCCTTTGGTTCGGCTCGATCCATTCGCCCTCTCGGCTCGACTCCAACATGAAACTTGCTCCGTTTTACACGTAGATCACTGTCATATTTCCGATGGCTCGACTTTTCCCTTCGATGCCTGGTCCGGATCATATCATACTCCCTCTCTTGAAAAGGATTCGACCTCGAATCCAATTTTGGTCGGCTTTTCAAACTCCTCCTGCTTTTCTGGGCTCAATGGTCATGTTTATGCCTTGTGCTTGCTTTCAACCTTTTGGGCTGCCCATTTTTCTCCTTCAACTTTCTCGGCTTTTTGGGCTGCTCATTTGTGCCAACAAGTTTTTTTTCCTATTTTAAGCTCATGGTTTGACTTCAGTACCTATAAACCAGATTTTAAAGAACTGGGGAGGGGTGTGTTAGCGTGAGTAAGCACAAATAGACTCATTTTTGTGGTAGACTCTCTTTTCTTTTGCTTTTTGCACTCAGTCTCTCCTTTTTCTGAGGTTTGAACCTCAACCATCTTTTCTTTATTTTTCACTCCCTCTCCTTTTTCTGAGGTCGTGGCCTCAACTCTCTTATTTTTCCCCTCAAACTCACTTTTCACCTTCAATTGATCTTTCAGGGCTTCAGTTGGAGATAGTGGCATTAGAGTAAACTTTTTCCCCCTTTTACCAAACTGTATCTATTCGTATACCCATCATGTAGCACAGCTCTTTCATGTTGCCACAGCCTCCCCAACAATATGTGACTAATTTGCATAGGCACCACGTCACAAACTACCTCATCAGTATGTCCACCAAAAGAAAAAGTCACCAATGCCTGTCTCTTCACCTTGACTTCCCCCGACTCAGTCAACCATTGTAGTTTATAAGGTGTTGGATGTTTCATTAAAGGTAAGCCTAACTTTTTCACCAACATTGTACTAACTACATTAGTACAACTTCCCCCATCAATCACCATGCTACACACTTTATCATTCACGATGCATCTAGTGTGAAAAATATTATCCTTCTGCCCTTCCACATTATCCAAAACATTCACCTTACGCCTAATGCTAAGAGCATGCCTATCAATAATTGACTCATCCACCACAACACTTTTCGCCCCTTCACTATCACACCTAACCTTTTTACGTGGACAATCAAGTGCAATGTGACCCTGTTTCAAACATTTAAAGCACTTAACATTTTTATCCTTAAGAGGCTTGGAATCATAATTATTTTTACCTTTGGTTGTCAGTTCCTCCCTCCTTTTGTGAACATGATCACTACTCTCCCGTTTTGATGTCTCTTTTCGATTCAATGGCCTTTCATCCATCCCATCTCCGTACCTAGCATGACATTCACGCCTACTACTCCTCCTAACCATAGAGTCTGCCCGCGATTGCTCCTTTTTCAATTGGGTAATCATCGCATCTCTTTTATCCATCCTAGCCATTACCTTCTTAAATCTTTCCTGCATCTCTGCCAATAATTCAACACCCTGCTCCAATATCTTATCCCCTCTTTCGGGATGTTTGTCGTCACCCATTGATGAATATCTCTCCTCGCGAGACATGGTTTATAACAAGAAGAAGAAATAAAATTCCTCACAAATCTTTATCACTCGTGTATCACTCTTTTTCCTTCTCAAGAACTCCGATAATCAATCCAAGAACTCTTTATCAAGGGTAGATAAACAAGAGACGAATAAGAAGAAATTGAAGAATTGAGGAAATTTGGAATATGGAAAAAAATGAAATTTTCGAAAATTTTTTTAATTTTCTACCAGAGAATTGGACTACAAATATGACAGGAAAAACAGAACTGGATTTGGAACAAGAAAAACACTTTTGAATTTTTGGGACTGACTCTTATGGATCAATTTGAAAAAAATTATAACTGGCAGAACTCGAAGAACAAGAAAATCAAGAAAAACAAGATAATATCAAGAATACCAAAACTGAATCTAGATCCAAGCTCTGATACCAGATGACGTGATCCCAATCGGGGAATCTCGTCGAACAACGCGGAATAACGAAATTAAAACCTAGGAAAGATCTAAATCAGATCAAACACGAAAATAAACAAGAATACAGGAAATAAACAACGGAATTAAAGATATATCGACGATAAAACCTTGACCCGACAATCAGACGCAATTAATGATGATGCGGATTGAAGAACCAAGATTGGTGAACGCCACAAGGACTCGTCAATTTTCTTGATAAGATTCTAATTGGAAACGCCACAAATATTCTCGTGAATATTTGATAAGTTGGATTCGTTCTCGAAGATTACAAAAGGGACTCCTCAACCTTTCAATTGGAGAAAACTCTCTCAAATAATATTAATCTCAAAACTCAAACTCAAACTGTCTTTTACAATCATGAAAAAGGAATATAAATAAGAAAATTAACCTAGTCGCTAATTGGGCTCAAAACAGAATTCTAATTAGACTAAAATACTAAAATAGGAAAATAAATAACTAAAAACAGAAAAATAATCAAAATACGCGAAAATCCGGAAAAATCAGATTTACGACCGTGATGAACTCATTTACGGCCGTAAATGACTTTCTGCTTAAGACTTACGGTCGGGACCATATTTCTTACGGCCGTAACTATGAAATTCTGTAATTCTTCATTTAAACCCAAGGCGGAGTTACGGCCGTGAGGATTATTCTGGTCATCAAACTTTGCTCCTTTGGTTCGGCTTGATACATTCGCCCTCTCGGCTCGACTCCAACATGAAACTTGCTCCGTTTTGCATATAGATCGCTGTCATATTGCCGATGGCTCGAATTTGCCCTTCGATGCCTGGTTCGGATCATATCAAGTTCATTCCTTATTTTGGAAACAAGATACCATCCATAACAATCTCTCAAAATTTCAAGGTATGATCTATCATAAACCTTCCTCCGTTCTAATGCATTACTTCTGCAGTACTTGTACAAATCCAGGACCTGATAAAATTTCTTTCATCAATTTCATCCAACAATTTCTCCATGATATTCTAGTATCATAAATGAAAACTTAATGCACATCAGTGAATCATTCAAATTACGAGGAAACCCTGGTTTATTTTCCATGACTAAGACCCATATTTCTTTGAATTCCACTTGGAACGAAATACAACATAACTTATTCATGGAAAGTCAACTTATTTCATAATTTCAACACATCATCACTTTTAGTTCTCACCATAAGAAAAATTACATTATTCCTTATAATTATCTATTGTACCTTTTATATTCAAATGACCTTATGAAAATCACCATTATCTCACATAATCTCAAACACTCAATCATATGCCCCCAAATTATCACTTTGAATAAATGGTTACTCCTTTAAGGTATCTCACCATAAAATATTTTCAATATCTTCCATTCATGATAACTGACTTTTCCAAATAATCATATTAAATGTAAATAACCAAATCTTTAACACATCATCTACCGATCAACTTCAAAAATAAATCAACAATATTATCACATACCATCATAATTTATAATATTCTCCAATATAAGTGATCATTTCCTACTAATAATCAATTCGTTCCCAAGAATAATTAAGATTCTTCTCAATAACGCCATAATATTTGTCTTCACTCATCTTTCAAAATATAACTTGACATTTCCCAATATATACATCAAGTCATCACATAACTTCATGTATACCTTGATATCCCAGTGGTTGTATACATCATCTTGTTTTTGAAATTGTGAAACAAGAAGAGCATTTCAATATAACTATATCAATTACAAAAATGATTATACTTCGAAGAAGCCAAAAATATCTCAAGAGTCATTATCCCTTTTTATCATTTACTAAATCTTGCTTATGGTGTAAATGAACATGCAACTCTAACTTCAATTCCCTTAGTTGGTTGCTTACCATACTATGCTCTTAACTCAAAATGATAAAATTATAGGCAGAGTCTCTCTTGTAATTTGGACTTATCCAACCTGTGGGTATACTTCATAACCAACAAAAATTCCAACAAACTTCAATCCCACCAAAAATATCCCAGAAATCAATTCATAATTTCTCAACATAACAATTTCAAATCATAGTTTCCAATATAAAAAATCACTTCCTTCAATACTTTAATTGGCTCAAATGACCACTTGTAGCGCCCCGAGTTCTAAATACTAGGTTCACCACGTCATCGTCTGGTCTAATCTTTAAAATAATATTTTAGGGGTCGAAATAGCTGAAATTCATTTTTGGCAACATTAAATAAATTGTAATGGTCGATAAGATTTGAAAACATTTATGAAATAATTCAAAATACTAAATCGAACCATTAATATTACAAAACATTTGACAATGTCATAAGTTCTCAAATAATTGAAAATCTAAAAAAAAATCCAATATTTGGAAATACGGATCATCAAAATAAGATTTTCAATTATTTAATGACTACTGCCACAATCATTCATCACTTGCCACCCTCTTCGAAATCTACAAATATTGTTAAAATAGAAATGAACATTTCATAGAAATACTGAGTAGACTCATCGCTAATTAATTAATCTACATTATAATTGAACACATAAATGCAGACTCTTTAGAAATCATAGGGTGTGAGTTGCTCTTCTCGTGCATTAAAGCACATTACTTCTCTTTGAAAAATCATAGGCTCTTTAAAATCATAGGGCGTGGGTTGCTCTTTCTTCTCGTGCACATAAGTTATGCATAACATTATCATTTATCTTGCAAGATATTCTCTTCTTTCTTTCTCATGCATAAAAGCATATAAGTTATGACAAGCATAACAACATAAATATTTTCGAAGAAATATATTCTCGTCTCTTTTCATAAAAATGACTTTCACATAAGTCACATAACATACACATTCACATGCAATCATAATTTAAATCAATTAATATGGGCAAGTCTACCTTAATTTCAACGAGTGTAAAAATCGAGCGGGAAATAACTTCAATCCTTTAAATCTCCGTACGCCTCGTCTAGCCAATTAGAAAAATAAGTTAAATTAGTCTTTTGAAAATTATAGTTTAAAAATGATAAATTAAAATTTAGGGACTGAAATTGTTGATTTTGAAAGTTGGAGGACTAAAATAAATACTTTTAAACTTTGGGGACTAAAATGGAATTTTTCAAAACTAGGGTTGAAGCTCAAAACTGATATTAAACTGTAGGGGTTGAAATAATTGATTTTAAAATGGAGAGACTGTTTAAAACTATTTAAAAACTAAAGGAACTGAAATGATTAGTTTTAAGACCAAAAGGACTAAATTAAATAACTTTAAAACTTGAGGAACTCAAAGTGAAATTGCAAAACTAAAAGGGACTAAAATTGACAACTTCAACACTTGTGGCTAGAATGATAAGGTGTAAGGATTTGGGACTGATTAGCGAAAATGACTTGAGGTTAGGGACTGAAATAAACATTTTAGGAACTGAAGGGCTGAAATAAATAATCAGCAAAACTTGGTACTGGAATAAAATTATATTAGAAGGCTGGGGACTGGTGAGGCAATTTTCAAAAATCAAAATATAAAAAAAAAACCAAAATATATATATATATATCTCTCTCTCTCTCTCTCTCTCTCTCTCTCTCTCTCTCTCTCTCTCTCTCTCTCTCTCTCTCTCTCTCTCTCTCTCTCTCTCTCTCTCTCCATTCGGTTCAACGCAAAGAAGGAAAAGGGGGAGAGAGTGGCTGCTACAGTTGCCTTCTCCGACAATGTGGCTGCCGACGGTTCAGCCGGCGTGGAGTCGTCGGGATGAGGCGGCTGTTGGGGTGGTGACAAGAGGGGAAGTTGAGCGATTTTGATGCGAAAATCAAAGTAAACCGAGGCTGTTTTTCAGTGATTTTTCCGGCCAAAATCCGGTCAAGGTAAGTGGATAAGTTCCTTGGTTTCTTCTTAGGTTTGGGTTTTGATATGGGTGAGGATTTGAGTTGGGTTGTCCGTGATTGGTGGCTGTTTGAAATGGGTGGTTGTTGAGTATTGTGGTTGGGACAGTGTTGGTGGTGATGATGATGGTTAGCCGTGATTTTTCTGGCTGATTAATGAGGATTTGGAGAAGGCAGTGGGGGTGTGGTGTAGTCGTGGTGCACGGCGGGGTTGCTGGTGGTTGTGGTCTGCGTTGATGGGGTAGTGGTTGCGATGAGGCAGTGTTGGTGGTGATGGAGCGATGTGGTGTGGTTGCGGCTACTGGTTGAAGGAAGATTGAAGGTGGGGGCTGGTAATCAGGGACGAATCCAGAAAATCAATCCAGCACGAGCGGATTTGTTCCAGCATGAGCGGACATTACTAGATAAGAGGAAAAAAAAAAATCCACACCAAAATTATAAGGTAATTTTTTTTTTTTTTTAGCAAATCCAACCCGAGCTACCGAACACCCTAGCCATATGCTAGACTCGTCCCTGCTGGTAATGGAAGTGACTGGTTCGGTGCTGCCGCCTGTGTGAGAGCCAAGAGGGTTGTTGTGTGGTGGGGAGGTTGGAATGGAAGTGGAGGATGAGTGGTATGGTGTTCGGTTGAGAGGAAGTCTGATGATGATGCTGAGTGGGTTGAGAAAAGTGAGAGTATGGATTGAAGTTAGGATATTATGGACATCTTGACAAGCAAAGAATGGAATTCGAGAATAATAATACGTGTGAATTCAACTGAGTCGGGAAAATGAATCTGATAAAATAAGCTTAACGAAATTTGGAATTTAAAACGATTTTGAAAAGAATAATTTAAGTAAATAAATAAATTGATATAATTTTAGAAATTCGAAATTTATTTAAAATCGAATTGGACTCGATATTTCTCGAATCGGCTAGACGAATACGTCACGACTTTAATTTAATAATGGGTGAGATCGCAACGATACTATTTTCATAATTTTAAAATAATTATTTAATTCGGGAAAATTTATTGGTCGCTACATCACTCCTTTGTCATACTTATAAATATATGCTAAAAATCATATTCCCAAAAATTTTGATTACAAGAACAAACTATATTATAAATTTCTCTCAAAATAGAGGGAGAAATTTACTGACTCAAACAAAATCTCAAGTCCTTATTTCTCAATAATTAAGAACCAAATCTTTAAATCTCCAATTTCATAATTCTTCTCATAAAAGTCTCAATAAAATCATATTACTTATAATCTCAACGATATATATTCCGAAAATATTGTCTAATCCTTTCTGTTGACTCCTCGTAAATGATGCCATGTCTAAAATTAATTATGCAAAGTCCAGCTAGGATTCATCATTTCTAAGTTCGAGGACAAAAATAATTATAAAATAATTCTTAAATCATATTATTCCATTATGCTCAACACTCGTTTTCTTTCTGATTCGGATACAATTTCTCATTATACTCCAAAACTCATTTCTTTCTTTCTTTCTTATTCGGATACAATCTATTTCTCTTTCTTCTAAATCTCATAAATCATTAAAAAAATAGGTATCCGAAATACTGAAATAACCATAAACATCATAAACTACTTACCTCGGAATTGGTGGAACGAATGATGGCAGTGACAATCTTTATTAATAATAATTAAATAATGGAAAATATTTCTTGAAATTTCTTTTTTTTTTAAAAAAAAAATTTCCAGTTTACAGAAACGCAGATTGGCTCTGATACCATGTTGTAGCGCCCCGAGTTTTAAATACCCGGTTCACCACGTCATTGTCTGGTCTAAACTTTAAAATAATATTTTAGCGAAAGAACTGGCTGAAAATTCATTTTTCTTTTGGCAATATTAAATAAGCTGTAATGGTCGATAAAATTTGAAAACATCTATGAAATAATTCAAAATAATAAATCGAACCATTAATATTACAAAACAATTGACAATGTCATAAATTCTCAAATAATTGAAAATCTCAAAAATATCCAACGTTTGGAAATACGGATCATCAAAATAAGATTTTCAATTATGTAACGACTATTGACATAATCATCCATCACTTGCCACCCTCTCTGAAATCTACAAATATTGTTAAAATAGAAATGAACATTTCATAGAAATACTGAGTAGACTCATCGCTAATTAATTAATCTACATTATAATTGAACACATAAATGCAGACTCTTTAGAAATCATAGGGTGTGAGTTGCTCTTCTCGTGCATTAAAGCACATTACTTCTCTTTGAAAAATCATAGGCTCTTTAAAATCATAGGGCGTGGGTTGCTCTTTCTTCTCGTGCACATAAGTTATGCATAACATTATCATTTATCTTGCAAGATATTCTCTTCTTTCTTTCTCATGCATAAAAGCATATAAGTTATGACAAGCATAACAACATAAATATTTTCGAAGAAATATATTCTCGTCTCTTTTCATAAAAATGACTTTCACATAAGTCACATAACATACACATTCACATGCAAAACATAATTTAAATCAATTAATATGGGCGGGTCTACCTTAAATTCAACGAGTGCAAAATCGAGCGGGAATGACTTCAATCCTTTAAATCTTTGTATGCCTCGTCTAGCCAAATAGAAAAATAAATTAAATTAGTCTTTTGAAATTTATAGTTTAAAAATGATAAATTAAAATTTAGGGATTGAAATTGTTGATTTTGAAAGTTGGGGGACTAAAATAAATAATTTTAAACTTGGAGACTAAAATGGAGTTTTTTCAAAACTTTTAGGACTCGAATAAAACACCTATTATCGAAAAGAAGTTGATTAGGCTTCAAAAACAAGGGGAGGCAGGCGAAAGTAGCAAGACTACTGGAGCAAAAATTACAGTTTCAGAAGAAACGCCTATTATCGAAAGTAGCAAGACTACTGGAGAGAAATTTACAGTACTTGCAGAAAATGTTACTGCAACAAGCTCGCAAGGACTTAAGGGAATTCAAAACCCGCAACTTGGACCACAAATCCAATTAAATACAGGAGATTCTCCGAAAACTCAATGTTCTCAAGAACATACGATTATTCAAAAACCAACTGAAATATCTCAGACACAACTGGAAACCACACCATTGGTGGGGGTAAATACTTCCATTGCAGGTACAAAATTCTATACAATCTTTGATGGACCTCACAGAGGATTCTACACAAGTTGGGCAGAAGTCGAACTTATTGTCAAAGGAAAACCATACAAACACAAAAGCTTTAAAACCTTTTCAGATGCTCATCAAGCCTATCTGGACTTTTGTACAAAAAATGGACACAGCCCAATCCCACACAAAAATTTATTTGACCAACAAAACCTAAATTTGAGACCAAACTTTTGTCAACCAGACATTAGATCCAGGCCCAGAATGCCTACATTCATACCACCATCCGAAAACCAAAGGATAAAATTCTTTTCCTACAGTGAAGCAGCCCAATCCAGCAAACCAGCCCAAATTCCAACCAGATTCAAAAAACTTGGAAAAATCCCAGCCCAAAAGGAAGAAACCACCTTTCCGGGTATCAAACTGCAAGATTTACTCTTACTTGAAGAAGAAGCACGTACAATAGGAGACTCTGCACCAGAAGGAGGGTACTATGGCACAATTGAGAAAAAATTCGGCCAGTTCATCTTCTTTGCAGGAGCTGAGCCCAACATGGTACAGACAACATTCCATTGCGGTCTAATTAAAGAAATCATTCCTGGAAATGATTTTGAAGAAATCAAATTACTTGATGAAAATTTAGTAAAAACAATCAAAGATTTTGCTAAATTTGTAATTAAAGACAAAAACCTCAAAATCATTCTCAAGATCAACAGCACAATTCCTTTTTGGAACGAGGATAATATTCTTGTCAAAGGATATCATCATGTACAGATCAAGACAGTCCAAGAAGTGGAAATCAACACTCCAATTGCTGGACAACTCACTGAAGTAAACGAAGAAATTTTGCAAGACTGGAGATCCCTTTCATTTCAAAGGGTTATTACAGGATTAAAAAATTTTGACGGAATCTCAAAGATTAAAGTAAACTACAGGTCAAATTTTATTTTAATTACTAGTAAAACAAGTACACTTATCAATGTAATGGATACTAGAAAAATTTGTAAGTTTGAACAGAATTTCTATTATCTGCCAAATGCACCAAGTAGCTACAAAGGACATTTATGCAAAGCTCTCAGATCAAGTCTCGGGAAGATGCACCTTTGTCAATGATGTAAAGTTGATGAGACTCAACAACAAGAAAATGAAAAAATTGCAGACAGCAGTACATCTGGCAGCATTAGCAGCATCCAATCATAATAAAAAGTTGAAAATACTTTTTGACCAGAAGTTTCCCGGTGAAACGCGTGTCAAAAACTATTTAATACTATCAACAAATTCTGAAAAAGAAGAGGAAAGAGAAAAAAGGACAAGAAAAGAAAAAGAAGAAAAAGAAGGCAAAAGAAGACAAAAGGAGGAAAAATTTTCGCATCAAATTTCTTTTTGAATTTACTCTGAAAAATATATCAAGGCTAAACACCTTCAAGACAGTGATCCACACTTGGATCAAAAATATGTAATTAACTATGTTTAAGAGTTTTTCTCTTAAACCTTCTATTTTCAATAAAAAGTCCAATGTTTTCTTCACTTTTCTTACTTTGTTCAAATACGTATGGATCTATTAAGAATTCAGGCAACTGGAGTACCGCTAGGCAAGTGGTCGCAAGGGAAACATAGCCCAGTAATTCAACATAGTGAGGCGTGGGATCAAAAAAGAAACGTAGGAAGCAGCAACCAACAACGTACATCAAGAAGGTTTAATTTTGAAAGCTCCTTAAATTTATTTTTATTTACATATTTGGCCAAGCATGAGATGGAGAGGTGATGATGATGATGATGATGATGATGATGATGATTCGGATGGTGAGGTGGATTGGGGCTCGCAGACGGTGGTTCAAGGTGAAATGGAGATGGAGGTGGTGGCTATTGTCGGGTTTGGATTTGAGGTTCAGTTCGGGTGATAGTGGCAGTCGGAAGCTGACCACGGTGGTGGTGGTGATTGTGGTGCTTGACTGGAATTATGCAGTATGCAGTCGAGGTGGTGGCTGATGATGGTTTGGAGGTGATTCGGTTGTGGCTTTGGTAATGGCAACGTTGGTGGTTGGAATGGACGAAAATATGCTGGAACAAAGTTGTGGGGTGTGATGATGTATAATGAAGTAGGTTGGGTAACGTGAGGGAATCTTGGCAGGGTATGGGTTGTGTAGTGTGGAATTTGATGTAGTGGAAGTATGAGTTTGGTGTTGGGGAGTGTTGGTGGAAGTATGGGTTGAAGTAGAATATTTTTGGGAATCTTAGTGGAAATCTTGATAATTCACGAAACGGAACTCGAGAAAAAAAATACGCGTGAATTCAACTGAGTAGGAAAATGGAGCTGACAAAATGAGCTTAATAAAATTTTGGAATTTAAAATGATTTTGGAATTATAGAAAATAAATAAATAATATAATTTTAGAAACTCGGGATTTATTTAAAATGGAATTTAACTCGATATTTCTCGACTGGGCTAGACGACACGTCATAACTTTAAATTAAAAATGGGTGAGATCGCAGCGGCACGTTTTTCATAGTTTAAAATAATTATTCAATACGTGAAAATTTCTTGGTCGCTACAAGTTGAGAGGAAAACCCTAGAAAACCACTCACTTTCTCTGCAAAGGTACTACTTCATCTATGGTTCAATTTCTGTAATGATATTGTTGAGAGCCATGTATATTCTTTGAATTTATGAGTTTTAAAGCAAGCGATGGTTTAATGGCTTCATCAATTTGTATTGATATCAAACTTTTTGTGGCTACCGTAGGGATTATGCAAATAAAACTCAAGTTACAATTTTTTTATGAAGTGAATTTCTAAGTTTTATCTTGACCGTTGTAAATGTTTCACAGTATCGCACATAATCATATATTAAATGATACATATTTCCTTTAGTGCAAACGTTCATCTAAAGAGTAGGCCTTTATGAACATGATTGGATACTTTTCTTATTAACCTAATTAGTGAAAAATGATGTTTGATTTAAATTAGGGCAAACTTATTTTCAAAATATCAACTTAGTGATGCAACACTAGTTGACTTACCTCCTGTATGAAATTTGCCTATTGGAGGCTCCCATTGAGTGAATACTTTTACTTCATCTGTTTAACTTTAGCCATGGCCCTTTCCTATTCACTTAGTTTTCCCATATTGGGGGTCCTGAACTTGGCTCTAATAATTTCTTAGCTAATCTTTTTGCTACATTTTAGCTAATCCCTTTCCAATTATCATTTTTTAGCTAATATTTGCTCATGCTTTTTCTTGCGAAATAGCAAAATGTACTCTGGAAGCTAATACTGACTTGCAAATGTTTTAAGTGTCATAAGCTATTATGTTTGCGGATCCTTTTGTTTCCTATGGCTTAAAGTTTGTTTTACATTATTTTCTTATTCTCCATTTATTTTATTTTAATTCATGAGACCAAACTAAATGAGATTAACATTATGCTTGACGAGGAACATTAAATTTGCGTGCATTTCTACAAGTTCTAGGTTTAGCTTCGATCTTTTGCAACCATAGATTTTCTTTTGAAGTTCTCAATCCACAAACAACTTTCTCTGCTTGGGATTTATATCTGGACCTCTTGATCATTTATCTGACCAAATTAATATACATTTTTCATTTCAGAAGAGGACGCTTGATGAGAATGGAGTTATCAATGACATTTATAGACACAACAAAAGTAAGTCACAAAGGGCTGAATTGGCTCTTCTTCTATTCATTCATTTGCTAATTTTTTGCTCAAAATTTTTAGCCAAACATGCTCATGTTCATATAAGTTCATTCACGTCCGGATCTGTGATTATATCTCCAAATTTTCTATTTTCTAACATGGAAGATGTACTAAAAAAATTAGGATTTACTTCTTTCCCACCATCATTTAGGAAGTTTCCATTTCTGAGTAGGGATTAATACTATTGAATTAATTTTTTCATTTATTACTTATCCATGTAGATGTCAAGAAGAAATACCTAGATATTCAAGTATAGGAGTACAAGGTAAAAATACTGAAAACTAACTTTGTTGTATTGAAGAAAGGCCATTAGATATTTGGCAGCTTCAATGAAAACTTTGATCCTTTATTTCAATGATGATTTGGATATTTTAGCAATTCAATTTTTTTTATAAAATATTTTCCTTGCTAGATTCTGTCGCAATAATTTAATTAGTTTAGTTTTGGAATAGTCTTATTGTATTGGGGGTACTTATTAAGATATCGTATTGAGACTCACTACTTTCATATTTTTCAATCACCTTTTAACCATACGTTTTCCAAAAAATCCAAAATTCCTCAAAAATTACCTACACCGAACATGCCCTTATTATTGTGTTTATGTTACCAACTACGAAATATAATTGTAATTTTTAAGAATATATTTCTTAATTTTACATAATAATATTATAAAAATCCATTTAAAGCATGAAAATTAGGTAAGCTGCTACAATATTTTATCAATAGAGCAGTGAACATGCACATTTGAACGAGTATAGAAATTTAATATGATTGAGTTACCATTGATAAGCCATAAAATAGCCTTCAATATTGGACATAAGAAGTTTGGTCGATGAAAATCTATGATAGTTTGAAATTATTCCTTTGAATGTCATCCTTAACTGGTTTAGCCTTATACTTTATACACGTTGAATTTCCCTATTATATGAAGCTTACAGTTTTTGGCAATTATATGGGCAAGATTTCAATATTCTTTTGGTTCATTCTTATGATTTATTCTTGCCTTTTGGAGGTCCTTGCAATGCACTTTCTCCAAATCTAGAAAACAATACGAAAGAAGTTGATTATTAGATTTGCAATCTTTTACTGCTGCTTTATTGTGCATGTTATTAAATATCTTCTACTTCATATGTTGCAAAATTTCATGATTGTCTACAATTCTGCGACTTTTTAATTTAGAGATGTTCATTGTTCATTTGTTAGTGCTCTTATTATGTTTACTACATTCCTTTTAGTTTGAAGGTACATTGGGAAAATGGTTTCACATGTGTCGATGGATCTCCTGAACATCTGCTAAATTTATAACTCACATAGGGGTTTAAAGTTTAATTAAAAGGTAAATTATTCATGGCTTCCACTTTTATTATGAAATTCTCAATTAGTCGCTTGTTTAAGATTTCGAGTATTCTGTGTTCATGGATTGTTACATCCAATTTTTCATTCTTGTTTTATAAGAATAGTCCTCCTTATCTATTGAACTGAATATCTTTTTGTATTTTTGTTACAATAATGCATTAAATATCCTTCATACACATAAGAGACTCATGTATAATGAATTACATTTTATATTTTTGGTATTAGTTATTTATATTTTATAAAATTTAATTTTACATTAAGCAAAAATTACATATGAAAATTCATTTAGGTCTCCTCATCACGTGAAATTAATTTAAGTTTCCTCTTCACGTGTGTCTTTTAGGCCTTTTAATCAAACTATGCTTCCTTTGTCAATTTGTTAATTTATTTGTTTTAGCATGATGGATAAATAAGAATAATATATTGAAATTGCTGTAAAAGAAGTTCCATAAAATTCAGTAGATAGCAAGCTTAGGAATGACAAGAATAGCATGAAATTCAATTCAACATGGCTATCAAATTTTGTGTTCGTAGTGGCTAGAGCCTAGAGATATCATTGGATAGGCATTTCAAGAAAATACGTGTAAAAATAATTTAATTTCTTTCTAAAATAAACAGGTGTCAAAGAAGCTCTAATTGTCGAATGTGTTGGCAAGCACTTGATCTGACCGAGTTCATTTCTATTGTTTGCCTTCTCATTTTAGTTTTTGGCTACCTTATTTTCAACATAATCATTGTTTGTATCCACTTTAAAGGACTTTATGTTTAAATGTCATGGCATTCAAAATTTGCTTAGGGCGGATACTATTTGTAGTTTAAATTGAGCCACAAATTCCCGGCATCAAGCCTGAAACAGAAGATGCTACACCTAAGCTCTCCACTGATCGTGTCAAAGGAAAAAGGAAGCTCGATTATTCAGCTTAATTCCTTTTGCTAAAAAGAAACATTGCTACAATCTAAAACTTTGTTACACACACTATCACCTTCTCGTAAATAATGTTGGTAAACACTTTTTGACTTTGTTTTAGATTGTAGCTTAGTGTTTCTAATTATATAAATATTTTGTTATGCTTGTAGTATTTACTATCAATGAAGGTGGATTTTAATCTCGTTGTGTTCTATATCTGCTATTCTAGATAAATTTCCATATAAATGCAGATATATTCTACTACCTAGATAAAATGAAATATTAACAAATTGAATAACTCATGATTCATGTGTTTTGTGTCTTCTATATCTTGACTTTATAATATTAGCTAGATTTTATGAAAATTTTTAGCTATATTAGGTAGCAGCATTAGCACTCAATTATGGTGTTCATGTATTATTCAGTTATTTTAAGAAATTTAGAATTGACAGAATCCTTAGATTTGTGATAATTAAAATAAATTTGAAATAGGCTACGATAAATTTGCCAAAGTAACTCATTAAAAGTACCTTATTCATTAACACGCTATTACATACTCAATAGTCATACAGCACGTGCATTGCACGTGCGTCTAATTAGTATTTGCAAAAAGAATCAAACTCGGTGTTACAAATCTCAAGGCCATCATCTACTATAGACAAAAAATATCCCTTCATACCGAGATGCTTTTTCACCCCCAAAAACTAGCATGAACATAGACAAGTGATTTTTTTGCATTGTGTGCCTCATTTTCGAAACTAAGTTTATGTGACTTACCTAGAACACGAGTCTCAGAAAAGGTCATCTTAGTCACAAGGTCTTTCCTAAACAAATTTTGACCATCTTGAAACTTCAAATCTTTATGTGTCACGTGCCCCATTATGTGATACCATAATTCAGTTACATCCTCATTGATCGAGAAAGAACTCAAATCATTCGATATTTGTGTCTCCCCAAGTAAGTAGTATAAACCACCTCTTTTAGGACCCTTCATAACTACCAATGAATTTTTAATTAACTTTTGAATAAAATTCTCAGATTTAAACTCATAAACTTCATTATAAAGGACATCTAGGGATATTGGGTTTCTTTTTAACCTAGTATCGTACTTAAAATTATAAAGAGACCTAACCATCCCATCATACATTCTTTTTACAACATCCCTAATCCCTTCTGCAACTTGGAAGTTTTTGTCATCCATGTAGACTTTCTTAGGTTCACTTTTCCCATAGTTGTAAAATCAATCCCTAACAGGACACATATGGATGGTAGCACTCATGTCAAGACTTCACCCTTGAATCATCTCTCTCTCACTAATAGTCATCACACGCAAGCTATCAATTTCAGCCTCTAGGGAAGCATTATTTTGGGGCTCCATCTCTTGGTCTTTCTATTTTCCTCTTAAAGTAAAAACAATCTTTCTTAAAAGTGTCCCAATTTCCCACAGTTGTAACACTTTTTATTGATCGTATCCCTTGATTTAAACCGACCCATGGATGTACCATTAAACTTCTTATATCGGTTACTACCACCCTCTCTCTTCTTGGATCTCCCCCTTACAAAAATAGCTTCTTCCGTCATACTCCTAGATTCATTTCTAGCATCTAGTTCCCTAGATTGAAGTGCATTTATAACAACAACTTGCTTAAGTGTATCACTAGAATATTTATAGCATTCCACACTTCTCCAAGACTCATGTAAAGAATTCAACATAATTTCCTCTAAATCCTCATCTGCAAATTTCTTATCATTATGTGTCAGACTCTTGAAAATTATGATGAAATTATTCAAATTAGTCTCTAAATCTTTACAAGTATCCATCTTAAAGCTAAAGATACTTATCGAGCAAGTAAATCTTATTAGATGGGGTCTTGATAAAAAAAAGTATCTAAGGTAGTCCATAAATCTTTAGCAGTCTTATACTCATCTATTTGCCTAACAATATTATCAAATAAATGCAAGATAATCAAACTATATGCAATCACATTGATTTCTTCATTGCATCAAGTTGTGTTTTCAATTTAGTGGAGATTTTGCTGGATCATCAAGGGTCTCTGAGAACCCTTTATTGAAACAAAATAACTCAGATTTTATGCTGCCAAAGTCTCCCTTTCCATATAATTGTGGCAATTCTATCCTTGAACCCACTATATATTTTGAAAAGGAGTATATGCTTTGGAAGATGAAGGGTGATCTTTTGGATCAGTTTCTGTCATAGG
This sequence comes from Ligustrum vulgare, assembly GCA_963555705.1. Taxonomy (NCBI): domain Eukaryota; kingdom Viridiplantae; phylum Streptophyta; class Magnoliopsida; order Lamiales; family Oleaceae; genus Ligustrum; species Ligustrum vulgare. The sequence goes on from OY743187.1 coordinate 6,030,232, forward strand.
CAGAAAATAGTTTTAAGTGAAAAGATTCTTTCAATAATCACTTTACACGCAGATGAATCACACCCGAATAGTAAATATGTACCAACAAATGAATGACAAAATATTTGTGTACAAACAAATCCAAGACTGCTTGCTTGTATCAAAATTTTAATCATTTAACAAGGATTCGGAAATTTTTAAATCAAATAATATATACTAATCACATTAGCGTGCCAATATGCACATATATCAAGAAAAGTCGAATTGCAACAATTCACAGTTTATAGCACGTAATTCCTATGCGAGTTCTGCCAACAAGTAATGATTATCGGTAAGGTAATCCCAAACATTATATAGCCACCTCACTATAGCATCTAGAACATGAATTACTGAAATGTAATCGAGGGTAAGTTATACAATATCGAGTGAACTACTTCCGCCAGTCCGTAGTTTGGAGGGATGTAAATTGAATTTTGAAAACTAAAGTTTAGAATTGGAATATGCAAGCTATGCAAATTTCCACCGCAAGAACCACCACGTACCATCGCCGACCACCTTGGAAGACATACATGCCACACCATTAGGCACTAGCAACACCTTTTCCTCGCAAACACGGATCTGGTATCCGTTTCTTGATCTAAGCTCTGGTTCGAGCTTGATTCGAGCAGCTTCAGTATTTTGGTCATAACATTCTCATCCCAATGTTCGATTGAGGATATTCAAAGTGATTTGGAAAGATAACTCAAATTTCTACATTTCTTCCAGAAGTAGCCATTTCCAAATTTGGATGTTAGCTATGTGAAAATCGAGTCTCTACCTCTGACTGAAAATATGAATCATTATCCTTGCGGGATTTGGATTCATCTTTAACTTCTAATTGCATTACAAGTCTTCTTGAACACTTCTTTGTTCTTCTTGACCCCAAATACTCAACTAAATCAACTACCAAACTTTAATTCAAATTGGGAATTTATAAATGAGTCATTTTGTTCACAAGATTGTCAGTTATATAAAAAACCTAACAATCTCCCCCTTTGGCATTGCGAGACAAAATACTATAATAAAGTCAAAATAGTAATAAACAATGTACACTACCCAATCTCTTTTGTCTCTTCCATTCCTTGTAATACCTGCTCCCTGACATCAAAAACTCAAATGCCAAGTATAAAAGTACATAATACATGAATATAACAATTGAAGCATATAATCATAAATATATGCATGCTAGTTTGAGACGTGATATAAATGTCAATTAAAAACTCCAATCAAAAAATTTACACCACTAAATATCAAAACTCAAACAACTATACAATATGGAATGGAATGCAAAACAAATTCTCCCCCTTACTGCGAACGTGGAATTTTATGAAATGGGATATGTATCTATGTCTCTCCCTAACGACCCCAAAGACATAAAATGCAAACTCTTCTGCTCCATATTTTCTCCCCCTTTTGTCACAAATGACAAATGGTGCAATTTTCGAATTAATTTTTAGAATAAATATGGAACAACTGAAAAATGATGTAGTTAGCATGCATAAGAATAATCAATGAATGCAAAATTTTCCCACGTACTTAACCCCCGAGTTAAAATGGAATAAATTGTATAAGCGACTCATGTGTGTAATGTGCCACTAATTCTTTGTAAGTAGGACTACACCTTAATTTTGTGAGAAAGAACATGCAAAATATCCTTCCCAATAAGCTTATTCCCCTACTTATGAAAGTCAAACCATTATAATGCAAAGTAGGACCTTAAAAATTGAAGATTATTTGTAAGTTTATATCAAACTCCCCCTTACTTCAAGCATATTTTTCAATAAGTTTCAAACTTTTTCAAGGTCATTATTTTTTTTATCTTAAGTGCAAGTTCCCCTCATTAGGCGACTAAGATGTCCCCTGAAGTGAGCTTTTTGCCGGTTAACCCAAGTCAGTTGACCATAGGCACCAGGTGATGAAGCACCCCTCGGGCTTAATAACTCGAGTCAAATAGGCCCCGACGAAGAACATTAATATATGAGCATTTTTATTATAAGGGGATTTATAAGAGCTTATATCTACTAAAGTTGGTCAATTAATGTTCAAAGTCATCTTACTGACAAGAGACCGCCATCCCAAATCTCACACACGTGGTTAAGTCCCACTTACAATATCAAAATGTATGCAGTGCAGATGGTACATGAAGACACCTATACTAAGTACTTCATATTAACTTAAGCAAGTAATGGAATTATGCTACAACTCATTAAATAAATTTAAACACGGTCACAACACACAAGTTTAAGTAAGTTTCACATCATGCTGTAAACATACCCAATACAAACAAACTGTTTTTGTCATTTTTCAAATTTCCAAAGTTTTTGTACTTTTCAAATATTCCAATGTTTTTTTTTTAATTTTCCAATATTGAAAGTATGAGAATGCATCACACAAAATAAACTAAAAAATAAATAAAAATCAAGCACACATCAAAAATAAAAATATGCACGTTCCAAAGCAGTCATAAAAATGCACATGCAACAAAAATAAAATTGTTGACCTATGGTCAATTTGACCTTATTGTTTTGATCATAACAAACAAGAATTTATTGTGTTGCTAACAAGTGTGCTTCAAGTGTTTCATGTAATGATAAATATTCAAAGCACTCAATATTCAAATCGTCTCTCAAAGATATTCAAAGATCAAAATTGAAGATGAAAAGCATGACATAAAGATCAAGAATTCAAACATACAAGATTAGAGTTCAAGTTCAAGAGTTTATTTAACCTATGTAAAGGTATAACACTCTCAATCTTTAGCGATGAAATTCAACGAGCTCGAAAATGATTTTTATGCATCAAGAAACTTACTTGAAAATTCATCACTTGCATAAAATATTTTTATCTAAGTCAAGATTGTCTTTCAAAGGTTATTTGATCTTAAATCATGATTATACTATGTTAAACCACTTTGAAAAATAAGTTAGAAACCTAAAAATCGAAAATTTTCATATTTTTCAAAAGTCAACGGTCAACAGTTGACTTTCGGTCAACCGAACTATTTCGGTCAACCGAACTTTTTCGGTCAACCGAAAGTTCAACAGTAAAATGTGTAACAGCTATATTAATGATTCGGTCGACCGAAACTCCAAATTTGGTCAACCGAAAGTTGCTGAATTTGAATATTTTGATCTATAAATAGCCATTTCATTCACATTCATTTACAACAACTTAGATAAGATTTTATACAAACTTTCTTGTGAAAATTCATTGTTCTTACTTGGTTTTTATTCATCTTTTATTTTCATAAAACTTTGATTGATCTAAACTTTGTTTTATCAAATTCATCAAAGTTTTTGGAAGAAAGTTTTGTGAAGATTCTTGGTTTTATTTTGTTTAAACTTCTTCAACATCTTCACACTAGATTGGAATTGAAGTGTAAGTCTCTCTTTGTTCTAAACTTGTTTTAATCTTTTAAAAGAGAGAAATTCCAATTAAGGAACTTTGATTATTTGTGCTACATTTTTCATCATCATTTGATTCATCAAAGTTCCATTGCCTAAACACTTTGAGCTTAACTTATTGTTAATTATTCAAGTGTGGCATCTCTTGGTACTTAATTTGATTCAATATTTTTAACAAGAGATTATTTGAAAAACTTTGTTTGATTGCATTGAACTTTTCATTATCATTTGCATCAAAGTTTTTCTCTAACACTCGAGCTTAATTCATTGCTATCTATTGAAGTGTTAGCCTAACTCTCTCGGTACTTAATTTGAGTATATCATTTGTCAAGAGAGTTATTTCAATTGTAAATTCAATTCATTATATCTTGTGGTTTCGAGAGCCTTGTGAAAACTCGATTGTTTGTTTCGAGAGCCTTGTCAAAACTCGATTGTTGGTTTCGAGAGCCGTGTGAAAACTCGATTGTAAAGGATAGGCGCTCCTTGTTGTAAATCGCCTAAGGATTTGGTACTCCTTGTTGTAAGTTACCAAAATAGTGGATTTGGCCTTGCTCGTGACGGAGAGCTCAGTAACGGGGGACGTAGATCACGTTGGTTGATTGAACCTCCATAAATCGCGTTTGCACTCTCTCATCCCTTTTATTTACTTACATCGTACTTACTCTATTCTATCAATTTATATTGTGCAACGCTTTATCTTAGTGCTATACTTGCCTTATCAATTAAGTTTACACATATATAGCACACTACATTGATAGTTTAGTAACTTGTAACACTAAGTGCTCATATTTGTACCCATTGGTTTTTAAGTTTGAGATTATTATCGAAAAAGTTTTATAAACCAATTCACCCCCCTCTTGGTTAGTTTACTCTTGGGCTCACAATTGGTATCAGAGCTTAGGTGCTCATTTTTAAAAGATTTTACAATCTTGAGTAAATGGCTAACCATAATCTTGAGGGGCATTCTACAAATCGTCCTTCTTTCTTTGATTGTACAAATTATAATTATTGGAAAACTAGAATGATGATTTTTATTCAATCCATTGATTATAACATTTGGGATGTCATTGAATCCGGTCCTCATGAGCTTACTATGGTCATTAAGATTGATGGAAAACCGGATCAAACTATTTTAAAACCTAGAGAGGAATATGATGAAAATGATTGGAGGAAATTGACTTTAAATGCTAGGGCCAAAAATATACTCTATTGTGCTTTGGATATTAATGAATTTAATCGTATTAGCACATGTGATTCTTCACACGATATTTGGCATGCTTTAGAAGTCACACACATGGGCACAAATAAAGTGAAAGAAACTAAGACAAATCTTTTATTTAAAGATTTTGAAAATTTCTTTATGAAACAAGATGAGCCCATTACTTGCATGATTACTCGCTTTACCGACATTGTCAATGGTCTTAAAGGCTTTGATCATAAATTTTCTAACGGTGAACTTGTGAGTAAAATTCTTAGGTCTCTCTCCCAAGATTGGAATCCATTGAGGATGTTGATCGAAAACACGATAGACGTCAACACACATCCATTGGAGGAGCTATATGGAACGTTGATGACTTTTGAACTCAACAATGCCGAAACAAAGGAGAGGACAAGAAAAGGAAAAGAAGAGGCCAAGCGCGAAATTGCTCTTAAATCATCACATGGTCACAAAAGTACCAAGTGTCGAAGCAAGAAAAGATTATTCAAAAAGAAAGCTCTACAAGCCACTTGGGATGAAAGTGATGATGAGCAAGATAAAGATGAGAGTCGAGATGAAATGGCCAACATGTGCTTCATGACTATTGAGGATGAGGTAAATTTCTTTGATACCTCTTGGACTTTAAATTATCAATGATTTGTTCGATAACTCTTCTTCATCCACTCCTGTCTAGTAGCAGAAAACTTACCAGATATTTGTATCACTAATTTGGTCAACCTGTTAACTTGATTAGCAAGAAGTTTAACTTGGCCAACTGATTTTTGATTATGATTCCTATTAAATCTCATGTTATGCTTTCTATTCAGGATATGATGACATCTGGGACGTATGTGACCTAACTCACCACAATGAAAACAAGTATGGATAAACCTTAGACCATTGTTGAGAGAATGCTGACGTCTATGCCTAGGTCGATGAGTCCTACGCTGAGGGTTAGGCACATATTTGGACTAGTCACATGTAGGGACAAACGTGGCCATAGATGTACTAGAAGGTTCATATCAAAACCTAGACCATCCCTATTGCTAGCAGACTTGCTCATTCCTAGAATGTTTTCTAGCTCGTGATACTACTAGAAAAAGGCAAGAAAATGAGCTTTGGAGTGTTCAAGTTCACTCAACAGGTTACTAACTTGGATTTCTAAGCTTCCTTTTTCAACATTAATTATCTAGCTAACCTGGAGGTCTTCTCAAGTTCACTTTCTAAAGAGACAACCTTCTTTTCTAATATCTCTTTCTCATTAGTCACACTGTGCAAATTACTAATGGACTCTTCTAATTTAACCATTAAGCCCTCCTTTTCTAGCTTAATATTATGCAATTTCTAAAGGCAGCTTTGTTCACTTTCTTCAACTAAAGACATTCTATATTTGGTTAAATGCCTCGTGTATATCTTGCTCGCTTTCAGCCTCTTCTTCATGTACTTTCCACTCTCCTCATGGGTGATTCATCACTCTGGTTACCTGATTCAGACTCACTATTAGTTAGAGTGGCATTCATAGCCTTGATAGGCTTCTTCCTACTAGGACATTCAACTCTCATGTGCCCAATTCCTTGACACTCGTGACACCTTAGATGCTTAGGTACTTTCCTGGACTCTCCGGTTCCTCTTTTATCCTTCTTACTCTTTCTAAATTTACTAGAGTCACCCTGTATTTCCCAAATTTCCCTTTCTTAGACTTAAAGAATTTTTTAATTTTTTTGATCATGTGGGCAACATCCTCATCTTTAACACTTTCATTAGAGGAATCAGAATCGTCATTCCTAGAGGTGTTCATGGAAATAGACTTAGATTTGGCAAGTTTATCTAAGGTATGCTCATAAGTCTGAAGGGATCTTACCAGTTCTTCAATTTTTATGGTGTCAATGTCCTTACTCTCTTCAATGTCTGTGACCTTTGGTCTGAAACGCTCAGGTAAGGATCTATGAATTTTTCCCACAATTTTGGACTCAGGAATCCTTTCACATAGGTTGAAACTAGAGTTGACTATGTCATTTAAGCTCGCATAGAAGACATCAAAAGTCTCATCATCCCTCATTCTAATTTCTTCAAACCTAATGGTCAACATTTGCAATTTAGAATCTTTAACAACCCGAGTTCCCTCATGTGTGGTCTCCAAAATATCTCAAACCTCTTTAGCTACCTCACACATGGATATTCTCCTCAATTCTTCCTAGGAGACATCCATAAATAGAGCATGTAAGACTTTGTTATTCCAATTGCACTCATCTCTCTCATTCCTAGTCCAGTTTTCTATGGGTGTGGGGGTGACTACTCCAGCAACGGTAGTAGATGGTTTTGACCATCCATTTAAAATACTACGCCACACTTGTTCATTTATGGACTTTAAAAAGGCCCTCATCCTAACTTTCCAAAATGGGTAATTTCAGACATCAAAGAATGGCGGGATAGATAATGAACTACTCATCTACACAAAATTAAGGTTAGGATACGAAATTAGGCTCTGATACCAATTGAAAGTCCTGGGGCACCCAGAGTTTGACCTTACGTGTAGAATAGTCACTGTTAAAACGAACATGTCAATTTTAATAGTTTCTAGATGGTTATTCAAACAAGTCCAATTATCCTAATTTGAATTACCACAGTCAATAATGAAAAGCAATAAAAAATCAACACAACAATATAATGACGGAGAAATCCAATGAGGAAAAACTCTGGGACCAAGCTAGTTACCTCCACTCTAAGCAATTCTAGTTACAGTTAGATTTATCCAGCTTCCTCTGCTAGATAACGCAAATCTACCCCTGCTAAAGATACAGCTACCTCCAGCAGCTTTCAGATCTTGATGTTTTTTCCATGTGGATACCCCAAGAACTCCCCGTTCTTGTTAACTTCCTGCGCTTGTAGTCCAACCTTCTTCAACCTCCAGCAACTCTGAAGTTTCACAATCGAAGAAGTAATCCTTAGGTTAAAGGATGCGTGTGTTTTAGATTAAGAAAAAGTTATATTTTCCTAACTTGGTTGTTTGAATCTCAAGAAATAAAGGATTGAATCTTTGTATGAAAAGGTTCTTAGATCTCCAAATAATGAATAAAAAGATGTTATAATGTTTAGGCTCAATAAACAACCATAATAAATTCGTGCTAGGGATTAGGTATAAATAGGAAAAGGTTTGGAAGTGGTTGGATCGAATAAAATTGTTGAAAAATATGTATTAGGAGCAAAATAGGTTTCGACTGCTCGAGCGCACATCGAGTGGAATTCGAGTGCTCAGAAACTGGAAAAGACGCTCGAGCGCAATTCGAGCTTGATTCGAGTGACTTCAGTATTTTGTTCATAATGTTCTCTCCCGATGTTTGATTGAGGTGATTCAAAGTGCGTTCCATTTCTTCCAGAAATAGCCATTTCCAAATTCAGATTTTTGCTATGCGAAAATTGAATCTCAACATCTAACTGAAAATCTGGATCATTATCCTTGCGGGATTTGGATTCATCATTAACTTCTAATAATTGCATCACAAGTCTTCTTGAACACTTCTTTGTTCTTTTTGACCCCAAATACTCATCTAAATCAACTACCAAACTTTGACTCTAATTGGGACTATATAAATAAGTCCTTTTGTTCACGGGATTGTTAATTACATCAAAAACCTAACACCATCCAGCAACTATGAAAACAAGCTTTAGTTGCTTCCTTGCAGCTCAGATTGCAGCCTCTTCAGTTCAGTGCACTACCTTCCTGAAGGGTAAAAGAAGGTCTCCTATAGATCACAAGAACAATCATTGGAAATGCCAACTTCAAGATCACACATAAATTACTCCTATTTCAAGACAATGTTGTGCAATGAATTTTCGAAAAGCCAAAGTTATCAAAAAGAAAGACAGAGAGTTTCTTCACAATGTTCTTGAAGAGAGAAAATATGTGAAAACCAAGTTATGTTCTATCTATGTAACACCCCAAGTTTAAAATCTTAAACCTAGGCATGTTAACTTCCTTTCACTTCAAATGCAGAAATAAAACATTTTAAACCTCAACATTTTCACTTTTCTATTATAAAATTCTGCAAAAATTTCGACAAAATCCCCTCTATAAATTGGACTTAACCAACCTGTGGAGGGATCTCATAATATTTTAAATCATCAAACACAACTCATTTAACATCCAACCTTCTACAATAATTCAAAATCAATCCCAAACTCCTCAATATAAATAAATTTAAACTGATAAGTGTGATTTACACACTTATTTAGTTCCTAAATTAGCAATTTAATTAACAAATTGAGCAAATATCTACTTATAAATTGTATTTATCTTGTACAATTAGGTACAAACTCAATTGGAAAGAAAATAGACAAGATTGGAGAGCAATTGAGCGAAAATAAGAGCAATGTCGATGTCCAATGACCTAATTGAAAGAAATCAAAAGTTCAGGGACTCAATTGCAACATCTCAGAAAGTGGAAGACTAAAGATGCAAATATTTCAGGGGCATATTTGTAATAAAAGTCAAAATGCGAGGACTAAATTGAAGAAGACCAGAAGATGGAGGACCAAATTGAAAATCATGGAAAGACGAAGCTGCAGGTGAACCACGCGATCGCGTGGTTCGACCATTTCGCGTTCGCGAAGTCAGCCCATAAACCAACCCGCGAGTTTTCATCACAACCACGCGATCACGAGGCATTCAGTCACGCGATCGCGTGGTCAAAAAATTGAGCAATAATCTGGGCCGACCCGGTTCGGCCCAAACGCGAAAGGACGCGGATCTAAGCCAAAAAATGGTATTTTTGGGCATTTTGAGTAGGGTTTCAAGTATTCTTTCCATCCCAATTTTCTTGACAAAACCCTAGCCTCTTTCCCTCTTTTCTTTCTTCTTTCTTTTCTTTTATTTTCTTTGTTTTTTGTTTTGTTTGTAATTAGTTTGTAGTTTAGTTTTGTTTCAAAGTTTTAGTCACCATTGAAGCAAGGAAGTAAGAAGTGAGGTGAAGATTCAAAACAAAGTTCAAGGAATTTTGGGGCAAAAACTCAAGGGAAGTGATTTATTTCATTATCTTGTATTTTTAATCTTTGATTTCTATATTTTGTGATGTATTTTTGTAAACCTCAACTTTTGTGCAATATTTATATAATGGGCTAGTTGTTTTAAGTTGGGATGATTGATGTAGCTTAACTTAGTTTAAGTAATTTTAATGTTTGTTTATTAATGTTGAGCTTATTTCATGTGTGTTTGTTATTGAGATTATTCCATGTGTTTGATTGATCACCAAATATATGTTTTGTGAAGTGTATGATAATTGAGAGATATTATGCATTTTAGACCAAATAACAAATGCTCTAGGTTCTTGTTAATGATAGAGATATACCTTAAACCCTAGATGATCCATTGAACTATTTTCACAAAGAGTTAATGCAATTGATTGGGCCTTAATCGACATAGAGATATAGTAGGTTAGACCAATTGATTAGGGTTAATTTCACTCGAGAGAGGTAATTAGCTAAACTTGGAAAATCGGGTCTAACATTGTAAATGAGTAATTTATTAATTTGCATGTGTTGAGAAACTACTTAAGCGAGAGTTAAGTGAAATCATGAATCCCAACTATTTTATCTTTCATTTTTCTTATTTTAATTTGGTTTAAAATTAGTTTCTTTAATTTAGAATTTCCAAAAATCCATCTTTTTAATTGTGTGTTTTATTTGTTAAGATTAAATTAACTAGAGTATAATAGAGTATACATTCCTCGTGGGATCGACAACCCGGACTCAAAAAAGTCCACTTTATTACTTGTACGCGACCCGTGCGCTTGCGGTACACTATTTTGAGCGAACATAAACCATGAGCTCCATTTAACTAAATGAAAGATTGATAAACTACTAAAGAGATAAATGGCTTGTCAAAACAAAATCCAATAAACAATTAAAAGAATGAACTAATCAAAATAACTAAAATATTTATGGAATTCCAATTCAAACTTTATTTAAAATGTGGAATCGTGGTACTGTGCGAGTCTGCCTCCAAATGTTTTATCCTCAGATCATCTAACTTTCATCACCTGAAATATTGGAGAGGAATTGGGATAAGCTAAAGCTCAGTAAGCAAACTTCGTGCATGTGATGCATGCTTATGACATAAAACGCTTAAAACAATATGAAATATGTATCCTCATTCACTTTAACCTTTCACAACTTTCAAACTTTTCAAACTTTCACTTAAACATTTCAAAACTTTACTTCATTTCCACCGTGAGGTCACTTGATGTATCTTCTAGTCAATCGGAGAGCAGTGGGCAATTCTTATTTGGAACCAGGTTAACATTCACATTTCTACAGCAAAGCGGGTTAACATTCACTTTCCCACCGCATAGCGGTTTAACAGTTCACCGTAAAGCGGTTGAACATTCCATCGTAAAGCGACTTAATTTGGCTACGCCGGTCCCCCGCGCCCCATTTCCCACACTTCTTTGATGACCTAGAAGTACACCCATTACTTCTTTAAAAAATTGGGATACATAACTTTTGACAAAACATACTTGCATATGGTAAATTTAAAGCATTAAAATTTTGATAATTAACACGAATGTCAATCAAGCACATTAATTCCACATCAAACATTCAACTTTGATAAAAGTAGGGGAATTTTACTTACTTGCAATTCTTAGTATTTACCGTTCTGAATTTGCAAGTGGAAAAATCTCGGATGCCCGTGACGTTAATGTACAAAAAGTCCTAATTATTCACATTCATCAATAAATATGACTTTTGACTCAAAACACATTTGAAATTCTTTTTAATGCTAACCAAATCCCAAGCATACCATATTCAAAACGAACAATAAAATTTCATACAAAGTCACCTTATCCTTTTTAATAATAACAGAACATCCAATCGAGATCAAAATTTCGAATTAACCTAAGTGTGACCTTAGAATATGACCAAAACACATAAAACTCATATTCAAGACAAGGAATGGATCTCAATGCACATTAGAAGGTCTTCTCATCTTTTAAATTCAAACTCAAAATTACTTAATCGTGATTCTAACAAGTCCACAAATAAAAAAATAACCATTTATTACAAACTTTACCAAAAAGCAATTAACTAAACTCCAAATTTTCACAGCTTTAACGTTATACATCTACAATTAAAATTTCAATAATTCATCAAGGTTCCAAACAAAATTCTCAATTTGACCATCTATGATTTAAAAATCTAAACAAAAAGTCAAAATCTGAAACTTTAACTAAAACTTTGGATCGTAATTTATATACATATATATACAATCTGAAATTTATATATGTAGATCTTCCATTATCGAAATCTGAAAGGTGCACACACACACACACACACACACACACACACATACATATATATATATATATATATATATATATATATATATATATATATATTGCCTCAATCTGAGTTTAACAGTTTAAAAAATTTTGAAATATAACCAAAACTCAAACCTGAAATTTATAATGAGGATCATTCATATACATAAATATATACATACAATTCCATTTATGTACATATAATAAATTTCATGTGTGAGTTGTGTGCGCAGGTTGAGCAGTGTGTGTGTGTGTGTGCGTGCGTGCGTGTCGGGGAAGTGGAAGGGGAGGAGGAAGGGGCTTACCGTCGGTGGTGAGGAGCTGGCTACCGGCGAGAGGGAGAGTGAAGGTTTTCGGTGAGGAGCCAAGAAGGTCGAGGAGCGGCGGGTTGTGTGTGAGGAGAGAGAGACGAAGACCGAGAGTGAGAGAGGAACCAGCGATCATAGTCGAGTATGAGGGTTTAGGTTAGGATTATTAATTTAAATCTTTTGGAAATTTGCAATTTGGTCCATCAAGTCTCCTCCTATATTTAATTACGTGAGTAACTTCCAAATAACTCCCAAAAATGTCACTAAGCTTTTTCCCCAATTTTAATAAATACAAATTAGGCCACATGAGATTTAATTAAAAAATAGAAATTGTAATCTTAACAATTAAAGTATGAAACAATGTATAAACTTTCTATTTGGTACATTGATTGAGACGGCGTCCAAGTCATTCCACTGCAAAATAATTTAAATTATAGACATGAAAATTATCAATTTAAAGTTTATAATAATATCAGCATACATATTACGTGGAAATTTCGTAACCTTGAAAAACGGTATTACAATCTATATTGAAGAAAAGTAGTCCCGGGGCGCATAACTCAGTTGGTTTAAAGGTGAGAGTGAGAAATCTCAGCTGAGCTGGCAGCTGTAGGGTGGGAGTTTGAATCCTACCTTTTGGTATGGATGGGGCTCCTTGCAAGCGCGGTTAAAACAGTAAGCTTTCAACCCTACTCTAGTGAGGCACATTCCGTAATTTACATCCTCTACAAATCCCTAGAACAGGGACGGATCTTAGTAGGGACCAGTGGTGGGCAGGCAAAAACTGAAAAAAAATTGAGTTCAAATACTTAGGCCAGCCCACCTCAATTCAAATAATATAACCAAGTAAAATTTCAAAATTATTTAACTTTAATTGGTGTTTAGCCCATACTCCATAGCTCCATACCCGAAATGGCTTGTGAAGTTGATTTAATTTGAGATTTGTAGTTTGTGAAGTTCATTTTTTGGTACTTAGATTTTGAAAATTTGAAGTTCTATATGTGACTTGTAAATTATAATTTGTTTACTTGTAATTTATGAAATTAAATTTTCTCTTTATTTTAATTTATTTCAGGAAAAATATTTCGGGGGGGGAGGGGGGTAGTGACCCCCTTTATCTCCCTCTCACCTCAGAAAACCTTTCATTTGCATTGACATAAATTCCTGGCTCCATCCCTAACTGTAGGGGCTCTTAATGTTGGAGTTCAGCCTTTTTTATATTGGAGAAAAGTACTCTGCCCATGACTGTAGGAGTTCCTTATGTTGGAGTTCAACCTCTTTTATATTGGAGAAAAGTACTTCGCCCATGACTATAGGAGTTCCTTATGTTGGAGTTCACCTCTTTTATATTGGAGAAAAGTACATGCATTCAGGTTTTTAAAAAAAAAGTTGATTTTGTTACCAAAAATACCAAACCAATTAAAACGAACCTTTTTAACAACTAGAAATTACTAATACACCATTACATGAAAATTCTAGAGGCAAATTAGCATGGCTCAATATTTTATCAATTCTGAAATAAAAAATTTAACATAAAATTTTACACCTACATATACGACAATAATATACTTCTTTATCCATCAAATCAACTCCATAATCAACAGTTCCAAAAAAATTCGATCATCTAAGTTGGTAAAGGAGGATGACTAACTAGGATTATTCATATTTTATATGAAATTTTAAGGTATTCATTGTGAGCAAATGTCCCCTGTTGAAGTTGTGTCGTTGGGCCCTCATCTGACAATCACTCCCCACCCGCCACATAGTGGGTGGGAAAGCTCTGCATATTTTATTACCTCTGACCTTGTGCAGTAGAATAATTTGGCCTCTATTTGGCAAACATGTTTAAAATTTTTTTTTTTTTTTTTTTTTACTGATACACCATTACATGAAAATTCTAGAGGCAAATTAGCATGGCTCAATATTTTATCAATTCTGAAATCAAAAATCTGACATAAAGTTTATACCTACATATACGACAATAATGTACTTCTTTATCCATCAAATCAACTCCATAACAACAGTTTCAAAAAAATTCGATCATCTAAGTTGGTAAAGGAGGATGACTAACTAGGATTATTCATATTTTATATGAAATTTTAAGGTGTCCATTGTGAGCAAATGTCCCCTATTGAAGTTGTGTCAGGTGGGCCCGACAATCACTCCCCACCCGCCACATAGTGGGTGGGAAAGCTCTGCATATTTTATTACCCCTGACCTTGTGCAGTAGAATAATTTGACCTCTATTTGACAAACATATTTAATTTTTTTTTTTTTTTTTACTGATACACTATTACATGAAAATTCTAGAGGCAAATTAGCATGGCTCAATATTTTATCAATTCTGAAATCAAAAATCTGACATAAAGTTTTACACCTACATATACGACAATAATATACTTCTTTATCCACAAATCAACTCCATAATCAACAGTTCCAAAAAAATTCGATCATCTAAGTTGGTAAAGGAAGATGACTAACTAGGATTATTCATATTTTATATGAAATTTTAAGATGTCCATTGTGAGCAAATGTCCCTTATTGAAGTTGTGTTAGGTGGGCCCTCATCTGCCAATCACTCCCCACCCGCCACATAGTGGGTGGGAAAGCTCTGCATATTTTATTACCTCTGACCTTGTGCGGTAGAATAATTTGACCTCTATTTGATAAACATGTTTAAAAATATATTTTGTTACAACAGAATTTTTTAAATCATTTTAATTTTCACTTTTTTTCGACTTTTTAACCATTTATTTTATTTTAAAAGTATAAAAAATATATTTTTAAATACAAAACTTTAGATAGATAATATTTAAGAAGCATCTCAGTACCAAACATTATAAAAGTCTAGATTGTAAGATGATCTTTTCAGTACGTGCTCTTATCATGTGATTTGGACCAAATTTCGATTGAATAATTCAACCGACAAGAAAAAGGTTGGAAATGATGCAGTAGATAAGTCGTTGGACATTTTATAAGTGGGTCCCCATGATTAAAAATATTATTTGATTAATTTATAAGCACTTAAAAGTGCTTATTTTAAATTCGTGTAGCACTATTTATATTCGGGCTATCTACCTAAAATCTTTAATCCCGAACTACGTCCAAAAGGACTAATTATGTGAAAATATACAAAAATAAGAAGATGAAGTTAAATAATAATAATAATAATAATAATAATAAATTGTTTTTTGTATAATTTAGTAAATAGAATTATTGGTTCAAATAATCTCTGTAAATTTATCAACCCTTTTTTTCATTTTTAAACTCATACTTGTCCATGCATAATGTCTCCTTGTTTTACATGTCACTCGATGACGTGGAGCGATGCCGGGGGATTTATTTACAAGTCCATTTAGTTTCATTATTACTTTATGTTTTAAAGTATGATTTAAATTTAAACATATAAAAAAGTAAAATAAAAAAAAATACATGATGGAATCAAAGAATTCGAGACGAGGGTAATTTTCTTCATTCTAGTCCTAATTGCTTAATTTGACAAGAATTTCACGTCTCATTGAGACAGAAAGGACGATAAAAAATGAGGTCATAATATTTTGCCATCTTGTTCATGTTTGGTGAAGATTAAAAGCGGAATTTTAGTATATTTTGATCAAAATTGATGAAATGTGTTGTTGAAAAATTGTGAACTCGTGAAAATTAAAATATGTGATTTAAATTGATTATTAACTTTAACGTAGAGATGTTTGATTGCCCATATTTTGCATAGAAAATATCTAATCAAGAAAAATATTTTCCTTATTTTTTGTTTAATTAGCAATTTTTCTTTGCTAAATATTTTCTAGGTACAAGCAAATGAAACATGTTTTATTCCATTTCCAACCAAATATTTTCTCAAACTTTAGGTGAGAAAATAATAGATAGACATTTTCCATCTTTCATCAAACGCCCTTATAGTAAAATTTAAATTTAAATTTATATCAAACATGAGCAATATTTTCATATAAAAGAATTCACTAGCAAATGCATAAATTTGGACATGCTTATAATAATAGTAAAATATGTTGAGATTGTTATCAAGTGTTCTTTTCTTACACTATATCTGTCCCATGTGAAACGTACGGTGTTCGACACAGCTCACATGCACCAGTCAGCCAACTCATAGAAGCCTATCAAATTGAATACCAAAACTTCACGTTTATAAAAAGTTTGATGTCCATAATATTATGTCTTTTGGTCTGGTCTTTTGATTCCTATAATCCTATGCTCAATTATTGTGAAGCCTTTATTTTGTAAACATGTGTTTATAAACGGACACATGACAACATTATATTGATATTGAATTATTATTTTGAAAAATTAATAATTTTGATTGATCAAAGATTTTCACTTACAATTTTTTACGAGCATCTAGATGTCCCGCTCTTCTCAAAACTCGGTACTTTGTTTGTTTGAGACTTTTCTTAATTAATTTTTAACTACATAGTTTTACGAGCATCTAGATGTACCGCTCACCTCAAAAAAAATTATTAAAGTTTTCTCATTTTTCTACAGTATTCAATCTCAACAATTTATTAAAAATCAAGTCCACAATATTTGACTTTTCAACAAAATTTCAACCACCATTTCTCTTAAAAATCACTATTCATTTAAAAAAAAAACTCATTTTAAATAATATCAAATAGACTCATAGACTATCTCCCTGAATAGTCTTAATTGACAACAGTGCATAATTATTGTTTAAGCATGAGCTTAATACAAGATCTTACACATTGTTTCCTTATATAATCACATTTCATAGACAATATATGAAGAATCTTAGCAAATAATTCTCCATTAATCTATCTATTCACAAAATGTTCTAAATATGAGTCCAAGCATGTTGCTTTGTTTGGTATAGTAATCATTATCAATTATAAATTTATTTACACTTTTAATTACTCATATTTCTTGAAATCACTTTTAATCGCACATTTATTTAAAAACATAAATAAAAAATGGCGGCTTCTTTACTAGAAATCTCTTCTTGATTGATGCTTGTTGAGTAGGTAATATGTCATTTTCTTTGTTTTGTCCTTGACGAGAGTTCCACCTATTGCGTGCATAATTTATCTTATTAGTTATATATTAACCCGTCAAATTAGGTAAAGTAAGCATAAGAAAAGGACCTTAATTTTTTTAATTTGTAACCTAAACATCTCAATATCATACAAAAGTGCCCTCGTTTTCAATTGAACCACGTTTATCACGATATTATTTTGCCCCTACTTCTTATCAAAAAGTTTCACAGAAATTTATCTTAATTAATGTTTGAAAATTAATTTCTAAATGAGTTTACAATATCGAAAAAGCTTTTAGGATCTGTTTGATAGGCCTTAATTTTCCATGGAAAAGGAAATTTTTTTCCAGCTTTTCTACTTTACTCCGTTTGATTGCAAAAATTTTCCGCGGACCCCACCCACTCGCCCTTTTCCTTGTTTTGGTGGAAAATATTTTCTTTGGGTTTTGGTGGATTTTTATTTTTCATGGTAGATGGAAAATTATTTTCGACACGTTTAATCAATTTTATTGTTGTTAATTGACTTATTTTCTTTCCAAAAAATAACATTATCATCATTAAGTAAAAATATATTTAAAAAGTAAAAAAAATCTGATTAAAATAGCAAAAAATTACTTTATTTTCCATGAAAAATAATGTCAATCAAAAAATAAAACTTGAAAAGTTCTCCACTTTTTCCACCTAAAAAATTAAATCAATCAAACACTCTCAATTGATTTTCCAAAAAAATAATTTCAAAATAAAATCATTTCCTTGAAAAATATTTTCTTCCACCAATTTTTTACTTTCACAATCAAACACACCCTTAGAGAAGGCAAAGTTGCGTAAACTTCTTTTAAAAGTTATTCCAATTAGAAAAAGTGTTTATATAAAATTAACTAAATGGAAATAAAAGTAATCTTTGAGTGTCAAAAATCTCTTTATGCATTATATATGTATGCACTTTTCATGTAAATGAATACACATTTGTTTATTGGTTAATTTCAGAAACGATAACTGAAGTTTCAATGAAATTTCGAGCCGAGCTATTGTTTATGGGACAAGCTTTGGTTGGGCTTAGCCCAAGCAAAAAAAAAAATTTGTCTAAAAAGTTAGAGCCTTGATATTCGACAGCCAGATTTTGTTCGGCTCATTGTATATATATATATTCAATAATAAATTTATGATTTTTGTTATAAAAATAAAATAAAAATTTAAAAGCTTGAAACTCGACTCAACTCGAAAAAGCTTGAGCCGAGCCTTATTTTTGGGAACTAGCTCTAACTTAGCTCGACTCGACTCGAGACAAAAAAGCCTGCATCATTAGAGTTCGAGCCTGGAACTTCGACCCATAACTCGACTCGATGACAGCCCTTTTTATAAATATATAAAATAGTTTCTTTGTAAGTAAAATGGTAATGGTATGTATTTCTAATAATTTTGTTTTGGGTTAATTTTTTTATGTTTTTGTTTTTGCTTTTTATAATTTGTGAATATGCATAGAGAAACAATTTTGTTTTTTCGGTCTTGCTTTTTATTATTTAGAATTTAAGTTTTAAATTTTAAATACTTAATAATTATTTTTTGGATTAGAAATTTAGTGAGTGTCCATTGCCTAAATACTTGCGTAATCATTAGTGTAAGTTTCAAATTTCAATGATGGTTTTGAAATTTTGGTGAAATTTGAGTAGTGATTGGTATAAATTTCAAACTTGAATTACCATTTGAAATTTTGATGAAACTTCATCAACCATTGTTGAAATTTGTTTGATTATTTCTATCGTTGTCAATCTGCAAGTTGCATGAATAGACTGAATAGTCTTCCAAGAAATATAATAAGAGGAAATAGGTTATGTGATAAGTAGTACATAATTTATTGCGCAACTTGCATTTTCTTGTAGTGCACTACATTGATTTTTCGAGGGAAAATAAATAAATAAATAAATTGTTACATGTCGATTGATGTGGCACTAGAAAATAAATTGAATTAATTATAACTTATAAGAAACCAAGAATGGATTATGTAGTTCGTCCTGACTCCTACTTAATAAACCTAATGATTAAATGCTAAAATTAATTAATTAGTAAATGTCCTTTGTTATATCACTCGACTGAATTGATTGTTAAGTACTTATTATTGGAAAAAAAGGTTCGAAAAATCGACCCTGAGCTGATAATTAAGTGGAACCCATATACCAAAATTAATGTGATCAGCATATTCACGTTTTATTTCGCGAGATCATTGACATAATATATTTATTTGCCGAATTCCTACATTTTGAAACATTGACTTTATATTTGGCTTTGCTTGAACAAAGATTTCGACTCCTAAATTGCTTAATTAGGCAATAATGTTAGTTAATTATTATTAATATTGTGATGTCCACTATATTAACAAGTCGGAGAGTCGGAGACCATAATTTTCGAACCCATCTATACATGTCAAGTTGAAATAGGGGTGGCAAAATGTTCAATGTAATCCGAATCTGATAAATACCTGATTTAGGGATGACGAAAAAATTCGATGAACCAGAGACCCGCCCCGTAGACTTTTAATTTTTTATTTAAAAAATAAAATAATTAGAAAATATAAATGGAATAATAAAAGGGATGGGAGGGTTTCCCTGCGAATCACCCTACCCACTTCGAGACCCTGCGGGGCGATTGCTAGCCCTTAGCAGAGCAGGCACACCAATTCCGAACTCAATCCATTGTCATCCCTAAATGGAGGGAAACTTTTTTAATCCACAGATCGGCAGGATGGATCCGCACATTTAATTAAAAAAATAAATTAATAGAACCTTAATTTTATTGCTAAAATATATAAAACGATCCACCTCGAAATTTGGCGGAACATGGGGCAGATATGGATCAAATCGATTCGGCCCAAATCCGCACTTGTTGCTACCACTCTGTTGAGTAACACTGTAAAATTATAAATTGATTTATTTATGTTTGAATTAAAATGTATGGTTAAAAGTGGAGAGAGAAAGTGTATCTGGTTAAAAATTAGTTTGAAAAATCTTATTATTTATAAATTGATTTACAAATTGTAATGATTACGTTAAAGAATAGGAAATTAGAAATCGAAAACATAATTTTCGAACTCATCGACACATGCTAAGTTGAAAGTTTTTGTCATTATCGTGTAAGTAATTGTTATTGACCAAACCCATTTGGTAGAGGATTTATAAGCCAACGTGATTTTAAGTTATTTACTACTGAATAATACTGAAAAAATCGATAAAACGTTACCAAAATTGTCAATTTATCAATCAAGATTAAAAAATAAAAAAATTGTAATTTTTATGTTTTTTAAAAAATGGTTATCGAACCACTCACACAATTACGTTCACTAGAATAGCTTCTTAGAGCATCTTCAATGACACATTGTTCAAGTTAAAAAAGTGTATCAAATCATCAAATTGGACAATGTCTAGTTATATTTTTCTCCAATGCACCCCATATTGTACTGAGTTGGCAAAAAAAAAATTAGACATTATCCAAGACCATGTCCAACTTTAGAAGGCATGTCTAACATGCTGATTAGGCAATAGTAGTGTGAAAATTGTTTTTTATTTTTATTTTTTGAATATAAAACTGAAAATTAATTACTGCTGTTACCATTTACAGTTAACACCTCATATTTATCCCGCCACTACCTGTGAACTAAAGCAATTTATTATATTACTTTAAAAAAAAGCAATTTATATTAATAAAAAAATCAACACGTTTTTAAACAATTGTTTATAAATAACAAATGACAATATTTAGTTGATCCATTATTTTAAAAATAAAAAAATTGTGAACGAAAATCTTTAATCAATCAAAATTGTTGACTTTCAAAAAAAGTTGTACAATAAAATGTTTTCACGTTATAATTTATAAACAAAATAAATCTTGCCAATCACAAGCTTAAATATGTCATAATAAACATAAAAATGTCACCCGTACGGCCGTACCCTCATATTAGCCTATGTTTGGTAAACCAATAATAAACGGTTGTTTATAAATAGCGATCATAAAAATTTTAGATCCAAAAAAAAAGTCAAAAGAATTATTCAATAAGAGCTTGTTTGATAAAGGTAAAACTTTTATCACAATTTTTCAAACTCAATTTCAACCATCCATTTTTATTCAAATCCATCATTTTTTATTTTTTTAAACATTTTTAAATCATACATCCATCTAAAAGAAAAAAAATTATAAAAATCAAAATTTTTCGCATTATCAAACTGGCTCTAAGATTTTGTATTTATAGTTTATAATTATAAAGTTTTCAAGAGGCTAACATGTACAGTCCTCCAGTTCGTCTCCTGCTGTCGCCTTCTCGTCTTATAAATACACGCACTTCACACGCCAAATGTACTCGATTCCACACCCTTTTCCATTTCTTCCTCAAGTTTGCACCCAAAATCCACTCTCTTTTGGCTTTGTATTTGCATGGCAGCTCGCTTGTTAGCTTTTGAGGTGGCTGATCTCTGCTTAGGCAAGCCGCCGCTGCGTGCCCTTCCTGTTTCAGCCACAGTCGGTGATGCCTTGGCGGCGCTAAAGTCGGCGGATGATAATTTCGTCAGTGTGTGGAATTGTGATCACTCTAAGAGGGATTTGAATGCCGGCGATGAAAACTGTGTGTGTATAGGGAAGATTTGCATGGTTGATATAATTTGCTATCTTTGCAAAGAAGAGAATTTATCTTCTCCGGCTTTGTCCTTGAAGTCCCCTGTTTCCGTTTTGCTGTCAAACGTTAAGGGTCTTGTTAGGCACGTGGAGGCCTATTCAAGGTAATTGGATAATAATAATAATTCCCTCTCACTCTTCGAGTTTTTTCAAGTGTCATTATTAGTAGGGATTTTGGCATTTCTGTTGAATTGGACGAGTCTGAATCTTAAATTTCTGGTTTCAGTGCATTGAATTTTACCATGTGGGTAACTGTTTGCTTAAAGTCCTAGCTGAATTGCTTGAGCTGAAACTTGAATGAAAAACAGATATTGAATATATAAAGAATATTCACAGATCTGGAAAGTGGATATTTAGTTTTAAACTTAAAAGCTAAAATCCACAATCCTTGATTTATCAGTTGTTGTTATTGTTGTTTTTATTTTACTTTATTTCAATTGTTGAGTATATTTGAACCATTGTAGTTTGTTTTTCCATATTTAATTAATCAAATTCTATTTTGCTATTTCCCTTGCAGTTTACTTGAAGCCATTGATTTGATCCTCCAAGGTGCCCAGAATCTTGTGGTTCCTATAAAGAGCAACACAGGCAATTCAAAGAGAAGACAACTCCTAAAATCATCTTCACCGAGTCCAACAGTTCACAATGGTCTCGAATTCTGTTGGCTAACGCAAGAAGATATAATGAGATTCTTTCTTAGCTCCATAGGCCTTTTCTCTCCGATTCCGACTCTTTCCATTGACACCCTTGGCATCATCAGCACAGAATTTTTTGCTGTTGGGTACCACTCCTTGGCTTCATCAGCCATTGGAGCCATCTCCCAAGCTATAGTTGATCAAACTTCGGTGGCTGTTGTTGATGATGATGGAACTTTGATTGGTGAGATCTCCCCCTTCGCCCTCGCCTGCTGTGACGAGACTATGGCAGCTGCCATTACAACCCTCTCAGCCGGGGACCTAATGACCTACATTGACTGTGGAGGCCCCCCTGAGGAAATTGCTAGTATGGTTGAGGCCAGGTTGAAAGAAAGAAGTCTAGAGGGAATGCTAGAGGAATTCGTGATCGAGTCCTCCAGCAGCAGAATTCTCTCCAGCTCATCTTCTGATGAGGAATTACCATCCCCTACTAGAACCCTGTCTAGGTCGAGCCGATATAGTAGGTCTAACAGCTACTCAGCGCGAATGGTGAGAAGGGCAGAGGCAATAGTATGCCATTCCGGAAGTTCTTTGGTGGCGGTGATGATACAGGCTATTGCTCATCGCGTGAACTATATTTGGGTTATTGAAGATGATTGCAGTTTAGTTGGAATTGTAACATTTGCTAACATGTTAAAAGTTTTCCACAAGAACTTAGAATCCATGATCTGAAGCAAAGTTTTGGTTCTCAGTAGTGAGAGTTCTAACTTCTTTTCATTGATGAAAATGAAAATAGGAAGGGAGGAAAATATTGTGAATTTGAGCCTTTACTTTGTGGTTTTCTGTAAAATTTGGTTTCGAAATGTTTGGTTTTGTACTAAATCAGTAAATTGTATGATCATAACAAAAGTAACAACTCGTGTGACCCAATTTAAGAA
The DNA here is from genome assembly GCA_963555705.1 of Ligustrum vulgare. NCBI lineage: Eukaryota > Viridiplantae > Streptophyta > Magnoliopsida > Lamiales > Oleaceae > Ligustrum > Ligustrum vulgare. Next base: position 6,053,725 of record OY743187.1, read on the forward strand.
ATTTTGGCTTTTGGCCCTTTTCTTCTTCTTTTGAAGAAAATACAAAAAGATCAGATAATTGGGAGTACAAGTGTACAACAAAGGCCCCCCATGTTAAATACTTAAATATTACTTTTTGTGAAACTACAACCCCTATAAACATTACTCCTTAAATCACTTCCAAATAAGCACTAATGTGTCCTAATCGACGAGTTGTCTTAGAGCCTGCTACCATGTCTTAGAGCATGTTCGGTAACGGAGAAAATTTCACTTCAACTTTTCAAATTTAATTTCAATCTTTCATTCTTAATCAAGTTCATAATTTTTGACTTTTCAAACTTTTCAAAATCACACATCCATTAAAAAAAAAAAAAAAATCCAACATCACTTGCAGTTATCGAGTGAGGGTTCGACTCCTAAAAATGGAAGTGACCCTGGCAAGCGGAGTTAATAGACAAGTCCTCAGCCCTGCATCATTTTAAACATATCCTGCGATTTACATCATTCATCAAGGTCCAGAACATTTGAGGGCCGTTTTGGTTACGGTTCAACCTCTTTTGAAAAAGCAAAGTCGTGTAAAAGGTCCTCAAACTAACTAGTCCTTCCTTTCTATTTCATGGTAAGCGGTTATGCTCATTTTGGGTCATATAAAAAATAAAAATATGTTGATTAGACCCTAATTGCTTCTATTATGACTCGTTTAAATGCGCCTAGTAGTTTCTCTTTACGTTCCACTTTCGTGTGGTAGTAAATTATTCAAGGAAAGACTTTTTAGGATTTGGTGGCACTATTTAACTTATAAAATTATTTATTTATGATTTTGAAGTAAAAAATAGTGGTTAAAAATTGAAGAAAATATGCATAGTTAAAAATTAATTTGAAAAATTGTATAATTTATTAACTGATTTATAAATTAATTTATTTTTATTAGCTAACGGAGGTATTTAATTTATGATACAAATTTGCCATCAAGCTGTTTAAAAGTGATGGAGGCTGAAAAGCAACTTGTAAGTTAGCGATTCCTATTGGTTCCGAATTGAATAATAATACTTTTGTAATAATTAATTTTAATTAAAAGTAAAAAAGAGTCCACTTCAAATTCTTTTATTCAAAAAAAGTATTCTTGTACGATAAATATTTACTTTATCTTATTATTATTAGTGCAGCCGGTGCAACGCACTAGATAAAGTAATCAGTGGCGGACGCAGACATTTAGAATTAGGGAGTCAAGACTCAAAATTATACTTGCAAAAAAGTTGTGAAAAATTATAACATTTGATATTGTATTACAATTGTTCTCTACGTGTTCTCATCGATTGATAACGTTCCATGATTACGTCATTTTCAATAATGTCAAATACATCCTTTTCAATATACGCAATCAGACTATCATTCAACTACTGATCTCCGATTCGGTTGCCCAGACGATTTTTGACATAAGTCATTGCAAAAAATGTTCTTTCATGGGAAGAATGAAGGCCAACGTTACAAGTCTGTAGACTAAGTGATACACTTCATGTTTATTTTTTGTAACCAACTTTTGTGCAAGTTCACTAAGACCCTATAATCCTCCAAAATCTTTGTCGGTGCGCATATCAAGAAGATAAGTATCAAGATCATCAAGTTCCAAGATATCTGCCGCGTCACAATCTATCGGATAATACTCACATAGACAAATCAATATTCTTGTCAAAAGCAACAACTAAATTGTTTGGAAACAAACATGCAATACAAACGAGCAAGTCACTATTGACTTCGAAAAAACGATCATTCAACTCTTGTAGTTACATATCAATGATGGTACAAAACATTTCCACACGAAAGTGATGCAAATTTGTCACAGTATCACGTCGTGAACGACCTAGAGTTATGAACATATCATCCATATTAGGAACACTGATCGCATGAACTTCACAAAATGAACAAATTGTTCCCAAAAAAGAATCTCATCCATCATTCCTCATGGTTTGGAGATTTAATTTACATAATTTCACCAATCTCAGGGCATTGACAATATATTGATCTTTCCTTTGTAATGCCTTGGACAATTCATTTTGAAATTCCCAATATTTTTTTCATGAGATGTAGATGAAATGCGAATTCAAATGTTAGCATCGACTCTAGTAAAATACAAGCATCACCTCTTGTTCCTGAACTTACAGTATCAGTAGCAATCATATAAACAAACATCGATTGTAGTTGAAAACATGACAATCAAGTTAATTAAACAACTGTAGTGAGAGCCCCAACGTGTATCACCAGAACGTTTCAAAAGTAGTTTCTTGATTAAGACCTCGTCCGCTTGATATTTCCCCAACATTGAGTGCTTCAACAATTTTAAGTCTTTGTTTCTCTCGAAGAAGATCACACCGTTTAGACGATCCTCCAACGGTATTCACCAGTCTATATACTAAAGTGAAGAAGGTTTCAATCCTTGGATGTTTCTGTACTACAGTTACAAGAGCTAGTTGAAGCTGATGAGCAAATCAATGAATGTAATACGCACTTGGGTTTTCTTTCAAAATAAGTGCTTTGAGACCATTATACTCACCTCGCATGTTACTGGCTCCATCATATCCTTGACCTCTCAAATTAGATATACTTAAGCTATGCTTGGAAAATAAATGATCAATTCCAGTCTTAAGTGAGACAGTTGTAGTACTCGAAACATGTGTGACGCCAATAAAATGTTCCAATACAAGCTCATTCTTCACATAACGAATTACGATTGACATTTTCTCCTTTACTGAAATGTCTCGAGATTCATCAACTAGAATAGAAAACAAACTATCACCCATTTCTTTCATAATCACATTAAGAGTTTATGAAGCTATAACACTTACAATATCTTTTTGAACTCGTGGTGATGTTAATTTCAGATTTTCAGGCGCATTCGTCAAAGCTACGACCTTACTCTCAGTATTATGATCACACAACCAGTGCAATAGTTCAAGAAAATTCCCTTAATTGTTTGAATCATCAGATTCGTCATGTCCATGAAAGGCCATCCCTTGTCGTAGAAGAAATCGAACATAATCAATTGAAGCATTCAAACAAATTCGATATTCATTTCTAGCTTGATGCGATTGCTTAATGATACATGATCGAATGCTTTGTTCTCGATTCTTAAATAAATCATACTATCGAATGCTTTGTTCTCGATTCTTAAATAAATCATACTTTACTCGAGCCTGATTGTGCGCTGCTTGATTTTGCAACATGTTTTCTATTACTTTGCTTCTTTTTCCAATTTGAGAACCCACCATTAACAAATGCACCACCACTTGAACTGAAAAGCTAACAGTAAAAGCAAAATACAACATTTTTTGATATATTGTATTCCAACCAACTAGGATGTTCATTATACCATGAAACACAAAATCGCCTATCTATATTACACATTCGTGTGAGTGGAATATCATGATTGCGAGGTTGACAAGGACCTCTTTGCACATATGCTCTTCGAATCTCATCTCGAACATTAACATCATAATTTTGTATTGGAACGCTCAATCCGGGATTAGAAGGAAGTTGTGTAATATCAATTTCAAATATTTCATTTCTGACATCTCCAACATTAGATTCATCAATTTCATCCCCAAGTTCGACATCCAATTCAACACCAACATCATTTTCATTCATTTTATCTCTAACATTCCTTTCATTTATATTTTGCTCACCCCAAGTAAACGTAGATTTACGTTTAAAGTACTTTTTCATATCTGATACAAATAATCAATTAAAACATTCAATTAGAATAATACTAATGGATTTGCATAAAACACTAAAAGGCAGACAGTAAGCACTAAAAGTCTAAAAGTATAAAACTAATCTGAAAGTCTCCTACCAATGCATTTAAAATTTTTAATTTAATTGAACAAAGGAATATGCTTGGACCAAACAAGGAAAACATATAATAGCAAGTTAGCAACTACCATTTTTTATTTTTTTATTTTTTTTGGGAGAATTAGAAGGTTAGGGTTTTATTTACCTTTACAATTTGGAGTTTGGATAATAAGTTAACAACCAGCGCATCGATCGATCGATGGTAGCTGGCGGAAGGAGGGCAGCAGCAGCACAGACAGACAGACAGGGGGACGAACACTAGCAGAAGCACTAGCGGAAGGAGTAAATTAATTGGCTTAGGCCATTTGGTTTTAATTGTGATTGTTTTGTTAGGCTTAGTTGAATTGCTAATTGGGATTTGGGATGGCCCACTCAATTTGGAAGTTACTGTATTAATAAAAAAAAAAGTCAAATATGTCAAAAAAATTGGGTAAATTGACCACCCATGACACCCCCTCCTTCCTCCAGTGAAAGTAATAATTAGGCACGTAATAGTATCGACAAGTTCAAAGTGAATAAGTCAATCTCTCTTGATTACTTAAAGTTTTAGTACTCTACACTAAAATTCGATCAAGGTCACATATGCTAGGTATTACAATGAGTAATAAGCTCAAAAGTAGTGTCCAATGTCATTCTCATTTCCTAATATGTTACAATTAAAAAAAAAAAACTCGAGAATAAGTTCCTTGACAATAACATATCTCCCTAACAATATTTGCTTGTCGGTTCTAACTCTTTGTAAACGCTGGGATAAGATATTTTTTTGAAACAACGTTAAATTTCTTCAACTTCAAACTCCAGCTAATAAGATGATTTTTTCTGAAACAATTTTTCTTCAACATCTTGCTCAAACTCCAGCTACTTGGATGCTACAATAACATTCAAAAGAATCAATTGATAAAGATTTATAGAAAAAAAAAAAAAAAAAGAATTGTGAAATGATGCAATCTATTAGGAAATGCATTCTACGGAATTTCATTACTTTGTTGGATCAACATTTTTTAAAACAATTTTTGCTGCTACTGCTTGTATGTACCAAAGAAGAACAAGAAACATCATATTCGCAATGTTATGCATTTTTTGCAATCATACTGCAATCTTTGAAGAGCTATTTATACTGTATTAGTTAATTGAAAATGGGAGAAATATATTTTGAGCATGACAAAGAAAGGAAAGTCAGATACCACTTTAAGATGTCTATGGGAAATCAAGGAAATGGTATACACTGAAAAATGTGATGTGAACAATATTCAGAATCACCTGTTAATATCAATTGGCAAAGATCATAGACATATTTTCTTTGCACCTGTAAGTTCCAATATATTGTCAAATCTACATTTCAGTCAAAATATGCAAAAATAAATAAATAAATAAATAAAATCTCAAGAATCCTTATTTAATAAGAATTAAACATTTTTTTTTTTTTAAAACGGAGCTTATGAAATGGGCATCGTTTGTTGGATAAAAATATCATGGTGCTTGTAGCTATTATAATAAACTGTCAAGAATGCTGAAACTCAATGAGATGTAAAATGGAAGATAATTAGATTCACCTCTCAATAAAATAATGTGACGCCATATTTAAGATTATTCTAAATAAAAACACCTAAAAACATATCTACCTTTATATATATCCTCCTAAATTTATGTCAGCCCCCTGCCAACCATATTTCTTGATATGGTGATTGGATGTTTTCTTCCTTGCCCGGGCAATTGTTTTGCAACTTCTCTTGTTGCATACTATGTAAGATATGTAAAACGAGATTAAAAAAAAAAAAGACGGGAACATATCAAACAACTAATATGTTTAACTTTTTCTGTTGTCGTATACACATGGACAAGCTACTTTTCCCAAAATGTTTACAATTATTTATGTTTCCTTACTATGAATTAATTAGTTTTATTCAACTTAAATTATTTATAGTGGAAATTACACGAAACCCTACTTTTAAAGATTCAAATTCATAAATAAGATCAAACCTATATTACTTCAAAATTCAGGTGATAATTAAAAATAATTAATTAATAAATTAAAATAATAAAATAAAATTAATTATTTAACCCTATTTCAATTTACACCACTCTACACTATTTCAAACCCTAATTATACTCCCCACGACCACAGATCTGATTCCACTTCTCTCTTAACGTAATAACACTTCATCTCTCTCACCATCTCTCTGCCTCTCACCATCACCATCGTGGTTCAATGGAGATCCCACCTTCCTCCCACGGCCATATCCCATGCCAGCCGGACTCCGCCCCTGGTTTGAGCGTCAACGGCAAATTAACCCTCTCTATTCTCCTCTGATCTCTGGCCGTCTACGCCCTCTCTTCGACGACTATGTAACGGTGGTTGCAATAACAGCGAGGCCACTCGACAGCGGAGATGGGCAACACCAACTTCAGCACGGCAGTGTGACTGTGCTTTCGCGCACAGTGCTTTCGAACAGGCAACGGCGATACCGTCGCGCGACGGATCTGTACTATCCTGTCGTGCGACGGATCTGCACTCTCCCGTCGCGCGAAGTCATTGATCTAAAGGCCGAATATTTGGAGTTGTTGGTTTTGCAGCAATAGCACTTTCTTTCATTCTTTTTTTTTTCTTTGGTTGGGGACGCCGTGGCAGTAGCGTTGGGAGGGGGATGACAGCGTTGAGACCTACCTTCTTCTTTTTCTTTGGGAGGGTGGCGACGTTGGGGGACTGGTGGTGGACTGGCGGTAGTGTGTTGATGTGATACATTGTGACCTAATTCGTGTCTGTGTCCAGTGTCTGCCTTCTTTTTTTCTTTGGGAGGGTGATGGCGACAACGACGTTGGGAGGGTGGCGACGTTGGGGGACTGGTGGTAGTGTGTTGGTGTGATATGTTGTGACCTAATTCGCGTCTGTGTCCTAATAATCTGATAATTTGTGACTTAAAATATTTGTGACATGATAAATCGTGCCCTAATAATATAATAATTGTGACTTAAAATATTCATGACCCAATAATTTGATAAGTCGTGACCTAAAAATAACTCGAGATCGATTAATTTAAAATATGTGACCTTGAAATTGTTATTACGAAGTAAAAAATTGTTATTGTGACGTAAAGAAACTCATTTTGTGACTTGTTTTGATAATTTGTGACCTTAAAATTTGTGACCTACTATTTTGATAATTTGTGACATGAAAGATTTGCATTTGTGACCTAAAATTATATTGCGTTGTGACATCAACTTATATAATTAATAAAGTATTTTTATTTATTTAATTTAATTAATTACATATAATTAAAACCTGATTTTTGAACTTTTTGAACTTATACCTTAAAATTGAAATTGTGTATAGTAATTACCTTATATATGTATTTTTCCCTTATTTATATCCTGCTGGCGGAGCTGGGATGGCCAATTGGGCCCTGGCCCACCTCATTTTCCATTACCATTTTAATTTTTTTTTTTTTTAATCAAATGTGGCCCAGCCCAATTTATTGGGCTGGCTCTTACATCTAATATCTAAGAATGAGAAATTTCTATGAGTGAACATCATATCTGAAACTATATTTATTGTTGTTCAGAAATGCCATCTTTACCAATGAAGACCAACATTACATGGTCTGTCTTCAGGACTAATGGTCAATATATATATATATATATATATATATATTTGAAATAATATTGATTGCACTATAAAGATGATTAAACGGTATTACCTAATAACACCATAATGAAAACTATATGAATCTACAATGAAAAATGTACTAATGCAGATAAAGATGATGATATTATAAGATCTAAAACATTTTTGTAGAAATTATAGAAATGCATGACGGTAAAAGTTTTAAATTACATTTTTTTGCACCTGTGCAATTGGCGTGTAGTCTTGAAAATTGAATAGGTTCAAGTAACTTACCTAAAAAAATTTAGCCCGTTAAATATAATAATTTTTCTTAAGAAAATTAATGAATATATGAGTAGGGTATGAGTTTTTCTAGGATCTCTAATCTAAAGAAGATAAATGCATATATAAGGAATTCAAAAGATAGAATTTAAAATTTAAGAAAGTCGTGGTTTTAATACAAAAATCAGGTTTTTAATTAAAAAATATGTAATTGAATAGGTTGATGTCACAATTATACAATTTATTGCCACGGACACAAGTAACAAATTTTATAGGTCCCAAATTTTGAAATTCCTTGTTCACAAATTATAAAATAGTTTGGTCAGATTTAATTTCCGATCACAAATAAAATTTATAGGTCATGACTCATTTTTTGTCACAAATTATCAAATTTGTCGGCCAAGACTTTTTTTGTCATAAATTAAAAATTTATAGGCCACGACTTATTTTTCGCTAACAAATTTTCAAATTAATTAGCCACAAATGACAAATATTATATGTCTGACTTATTCCTCGATCACAAATCATTAAATTTATAAGTTACGATGTACTTCTTAATCACAAATTATATGATAATCGGCTACTTCATATTTTTCGATCACGATATTATAAATCACAACTTATTTTGATCACAAAATTCAAAATAATTAGCCACAACTTAAAGTGTGAGTCACGATTATAAATTTAGTTATAATCTTAAATTTATTTTAGTCTCGTATTATTTATTAGTCAGAATCACTCAAATATTTGATCACTGTCATTCAAATAATAAATGTCAAATAGTCTTATCCTTACACTACTGTAACGCCCCGAGTTTCGAGGAGCGCGGGAACGTCACTTTTCTAAATTCTTGAATAAACTTTGTTGCGGAAAATGACTAAATATTAAATATCGCATTTATTGAATAAAAGTTTAGCGATAATTCAAATGGAATAAGTAAATTCGTACAAGTTTATAAAAATGACAGTTCTTTATAAAATGAAATAATTATTTCAAAGTTCACGACTTTTAAAAAAAATATCAATTTGTAATTTGCCGTCATTGCCCATCACTCGCCACCGTCTCCGAAAACTGCAAAAATTGTTAAAATAACGGGTTGAGATTTTCAAAAATGAAATACTCAGTAGACTCATCGCCAGTAATTAATCTACAAGATAATTGAACACGTAATCATGTGATGCGTGTCGCAATGCACCAAAATAATAAATAATTCCTTACTCGTTAAATATTAATTAATAATGTAGTATCGAGAGTAAGGGTCGATCCCACGAGGAACGGAAACTAATTTTAGTTGTTCGATCAATTAGAATGGAATGGGGGGTTTTGTTGTTTGAATTGCTTGAATGAAAACTATGCATAAAAATAAACAATTAAATATGACTAAAGAAATAATATGAGAGGAAATCTTGTTCTCGGGTTCGGTTGTGTCCTTAATTAATGTTATAATTTTCCTTGTAACGTGTTTCTATTCCTAATTCAATTATCAATCATAAATAATCAACAAGCTCTGATTATCTAAATTCTTCCTTATGTGTATTGATTCAAAACAAGCTCTTTGAACCAATTCTAGCCATGGACAATCCTAAACAAGCTCTTAGGATTTAATGCACGACTAGTATGAAAATTTAAAAGAATAGATTGAATTGGATCGTTAATTACACAAGCTCGAATTAATCAATCCAAGTTGAATTATTACTAAACCTACACGAGATTTATTTGCTACTAAAGTAAAGATTTAATGACAATTACGGATCAAGAATCTAAACATAGCATATTCATGAATCCAAAGATCAATAATCCAATTGGCCAAATTAAACTATTAATCAAATAAACTCAATTGAACATTCAAAACATAATAATCCAACAATTGAAATAAATGAATAAATTCACGCTACTAATTTGTAGGAAAAGAAAATAACATAATTAAATTGACACAACTTCCCCTTTGAACAAGATATGGAATTTAGCCTAGCATGGTTGTGGTAGATTCTTCAAATTGCTTCATGAATTCCATTGTTGTTGTGTTCTTGCGCTTGAAAATCTCCCAAGAATGCTCTATATTTTGCTCTCAATTTTCCTCAATGTTTTGCCTCTTTCACAATAATAAAAGTCTCTTTTTCTTGTCATGAAACTCCCTTTTTATAGCCTCAATTTCGTGCCCTAGTTTTGGGAGCAAGAAATCCAAAATTATGGAAAGAATTGAAATAAGGAAATTTTTGACTTGAAGATTTACGGTCGTAACATTCCTTTTACGGCCGTAATTGAGTTTCTGCATATTTCCTTAAATTGGAGTTACGGCCGTAACATTTTGATTTATGGCCGTAACTTTTCCTTTACGGCCGTAAATTGGTTTCTGCTTATTTTCAACTTGCTTCACGACACTTTCACGGCCGTAACCTTATTTTCTTACGGCCGTAACACCTTTTCTTGCGGCCGTAAATATATTTGCACCTAAGTCCCCAAACTTCATTTTGATCGCATTTTGGTCATTTTTCCTTCTTTTCTCTTCCTTTGTGATCCTATACAATATAAAACATAAAATGCATTAATAATACTTAGATAGAATCACATTATGGCATATTCAAGGATATAAGTGTATAAAATAAACGTTAATATAACACTTATCAAATCCCCCCACACTTGAACCATTGTTCGTCCTCGAACAAAGATTTGCAAGGATAAGAATAGGATTCAAACAATAGATTACAATTCAGAGACTTGAGGTTGCAACTCACTTTTCTTTACAAAAATGTTCCATTGCATGATCGGATTGTGTTAGTGTGTGCTAGAGATGCGACGCCATTTATTTCCCATCCCAATCATGGCTCGTTTCCTTTCACCTCTCGTGAGCACTTACCTCCCAATCATTTATGAGTGACTACAAAGATAATAGTTTCGCCCAATTCCAGAAGAAATCAGTTTCGTAAACCGAGTTGTTCATGATGTGAATTCAGTCAACACAGTACCCCCGACCACATTCATACCACCAACCCTAGATCAAGCAATTCAAACCACTCATAAGTATATGTAATGGGTTTTAACACCCTCACAAGATATTTCTCTCTTCGCACAAAGTGTATAAGGTGTTGAATTTTCGCTCAGCTCTCTGCATGGATAAGTCAGTACCACAGATTGCCTAACTGTCATAACCGGAGCCAACAATAACACAAGTGCAAAGCTAAGGTCTTTATTTGGTTGTAACGGGGCTTCGGGTCAGGTAGGATAAAAGGGTATATTTAGGCTGAGTCGAGAAGGAACTTCGCAAACCAAGTCAATTCATAATGACATTACTTCCTTCATCCCTTAATATGAGCTTCATTGTTTCTCGCTACCCAACTTTGTTCAAACTTGAATCTCTTCTTTTCTTTTCTATTCTCTTTTTTTTTCACAAGTTGAGTGTTTGACATCCTCAACTACTAGTTTTCATGACTAACTTTCTTTTCATTGCTTTTTCTCTTTCTCTTTTTTTTTTTCGAGTATAAACTGCAACTTTTTTTTTTTATTACGCAGTCACCAATTGGCACTAGGTAGAATTGCAATCCCCTGAATTCAGTCCTTTTCACAACCATTGCTCAACACAAGATAACCATTTCAACTTCTTGGACTTAGGCCATAGCACAATCCTCAATCAACAAAAGCTTGTGAATCCCTTCTCTTATGGGTTCAAAACAGAGACAATGCGAAAGAAAGGGTATTCGTGGCTTGTAGCATGGCATAAAATTTCAAAGAAAGGCTAAGGCTCAAACGGGCTTCTAATGGTCCATGTAGCAAGGTAGGCTCTTTTAGCAAGCCAAATTTGGTTTAACCTATTGCCTTTACTATAATTTGCACTTAAATCAAGAAGCTACAACGGTATGCACAAGAAAGCACATCCAAGCATAACCCAACCATGCAGGACACACATCAAAGAATTACGAGCTCATAAGTATTAAAAACAGCTCTTAGGCTCAAAAGCTCACAAATTATGGTTTTAATGTATTTTTCCCATCCAATTATGAGTTATAGGTCATTGCTTGATCTTCATTCCAAATCTAAGTCCATTGGTCGAGGATAACGGTTAAAAGTATTCAAACCATGACTACTCACAAAGGTATAATAATTGGGACATTCAAGGTTATATATGAAAGGGTAATCTGTCTATTGTAGGTTGGGTTAATTAGGTTGTAGATATTTGACAATTTTTTTACTTTTCACTTTCAACCTATTTGTGAGGTTTTGGACGAGATGATCTCTATGTGCTCAATTTATATCCAATTATGCAATGATTTTTCAAAAAATTGCACAAAAAGTGGGCTGCTTCCTATCAAAGTGCCTAAGTGCATAGATATGTGACACAAGTAGAGAACAAAGCTAAAAAGGATGCTGGCTCAAAATGAATTATAACGATTCGTTTACAGAAAGAAAATAAAAAACAATAAGCTTATAGTCAATTCAATTCCCCCCCACACTTAGACAATACAATGTCCTCATTGAAAAGTAAAACAATAAAGGGGAAAAAGAAAAGAAAACTCCCTCGGACTAATGTGGCGGTTGATCGTTCCGGGGTTTCTGCAATTGTCGAATCTCCTCCCGAAGGGCTCTCTGCTCTTCCAGCATGAGTTGCTGATCTTCCAGCATAGCATTCAGCTGAGTATGGAAGACCTGCATCAGTTCCAGCTTCTTAAATTCTTGCGAAGAAGAAAATGGAATTGATATGTGATACAAAGGAGAATCCTTGAAATTATGATTGTGGGTTGGAAGAGATTGCGCGAGAAGATGGGAAATGATTTGGTTGAAATGGAAGTTGCCTTGTATTTATTTATAATTTTTTTTTTTAAAAAATGAAACCGCCGGGTTTACGGCCGTAAATAGGTGGATTACGGCCGTAAACACGCCTCTGAAGATTTTGAAAAAAAAAATCAATTACGGCCGTAAAGATGTGGCTTACGGCCGTAAGGTGGTTTCTGGATAAAAATTAAAAAGTGAGATACGGCCGTAAGGTTTTGTCTTACGGCCGTAAGGCTGCCTCTGAATTTTTTTATTTTTTTATTTTTTATTTTTGTATGAAATGACGAAGTAAACTAAAATTTACCAAAAATGAAAATACGAAAATAAAAAGGTGAGGAGATAAAGAAACTCCCCTCTCGGGTTGCCTCCCGAGCAGCGCCTTTGTTTACTGTCGTTGGCTCGACTGAGTCATTTCTCATTCAACCGGGATTAGGTGGATTCCCAAAGACCAACTTCTTCTTCATATTCTTCATTAGTGCCTGCAAAATAGGGGGTAGAGATTGTCCATCAGAGACTGGTAACGAGATGGATGAGATTTTACCTGATTTTGATAACTTTGGACATTCCTTTCCACCAATATCGAGAACTTCCTGTACTAAAGAGTCATTCACATTAACAGAATAAACAGGATCATTATCAAAAAATTTCACGGAATCATAAATATTGAATTGAACAATTTCATTATCAAATTCCATGGAAAGTGTGCCACTACTAACATCTATCTTAGTTTTAGATGTTTTCAAAAATGGTCTACCTAACAAAATAGGAGTAGAGTTGGGGCAGTGGTCATCATTCATGTCCAATACATAAAAATCTGCAGGAAATACTAACCCGCCTACTTGCACTAGAATGTCTTTAACTACCCCGTCAGGATAAGCATTAGAACGATCGGCTAGTTGAATTATAACATTAGTCTCAGTCATATTAGCAAGTTTTAATGCATTGTATGTAGACCTAGGAATTACATTTATAGATGCACCTAAATCTATTAATGCACGATCCAGTTTAGTGTTACCTATTTGGCATGGTATAGTGAACATACCTGGATCCTTGCATTTTGGGGGCAGTTTCCTTTGGAAGAGTGCTGACACATTTTCCCCCATTCTTACCATTTCATTTCCCATCAACTTCCGTTTGTTGGTGCACAGCTCCTTTAAGAACTTCGCGTATCGGGGCACTTGCTTGATTGCATCCAACAGTGGAATGTTGATTTCCACTTTCCTGAACATTTCCAGAATTTCCTTCTCCTTGCTTTCCTTAGTCGCCTTCGCTAACCTGCTCGGAAAAGGCGGTGGATTTAGTTTCACATTCACAATAGGTTCGGTTTTTACCTGAGAGTTTTGTGGAATGCTGTTTTTCTTTTCGACTTCTTTTTCTTCAACCTCCTCCTCTTCACTCGCGGTTGGCTTTGATTGTGGCGCCTCAATTTCTTTTCCACTTCGAAGAGTAATTGCACTTACATTCTTCGGATTCACCTCGGGTTGAGATGGCAACTTTCCTCCTGTTTGTGCTTCCAGTCTGTTGATAGCTGTGGCCATTTGACTCATTTGATTTTCCAGGTTTTGAATGCTGGATTTGGTATCCTGTTGAAATTGTAGAGTGTTAGTGGCCAAAGTTTTCATCATTTCTTCGAGAGACATACCTGATGATTGTGGCTTTTGCTGATATTGTCCCTGTGGATGGAAATTTCCTTGTTGTTGAAAATTCTCTTGAGGCTTTTTGGAGACGAAACCCGGAGGTTTGTTATTCCCATAGCTCAAGTTCGGGTGGTCCCTCCAGCCAGGATTGTAAGTGTTTGAGTACGGATTGTATTGTTGTTTTTGAAATGGGAAGCCTCCAGCAGCGTTCACTTGTTCACTGTTTTCCTCTTGGAGCACCGGGCACGCATCCGTTGCATGTCCGAAGTTAGCACATATCCAGCATGCTTTGACTTGTTGTGCACTTCCTACAGCAAGTTGTTTAACGAGATTTGTTAGTTCAAACAGTTGACTTTCTATATTGGAACTACTTACCTCGTTCACGCGGCGAACTTGCATGTCTCGGGTTGGGTTAAATTGCTGAGTGTTTTCAGCCATGTTGGAAATCAAAGCCCGAGCCTGTTCCGGTGTTTTGTCCATTAAGGCACCTCCACTTGCGGCATCTATCATACTTCTGTCCATTGGTAGTAGTCCTTCGTAGAAATATTGCACCAGTAGTTGTTCGCTGATTTGATGATGGGGGCAGCTCGAGATGAGCTTCTTGAAGCGCTCCCAATATTCATATAGCGATTCACCATTGTTTTGACGAACCCCGCAAATTTCCTTCCGAATTGTTCCAGCCCGAGATGCAGGAAAATATTTTTCCAAAAATAGCCTCTTCATGTCATTCCAGGTGGTGACTGATCCGGATGGTAAACAGTATAGCCAATCAGTAGCGGCATCCTTTAACGAGAATGGAAAGGCCCTCATTTTAATTTGTTCCTCGGTAATACCAGTGGGTCTCATACTGTCACAAACCACGTGGAATTCCTTGAGATGCCTGTAAGGGTCTTCACCAGCATGTCCTCGAAAAGTTGGCAACAAGTGAATGAGTCCAGATTTGAGTTCAAAAGTTTTTCCCTCCTCCACTGTCGGAAAAGTGATACAGAGTGGCTGTTGAGCGATATCTGGAGTGGCCAATTGTTTAAGTGTCCTGTTGTTGAGGTTATGAGCTGTCATTTGTTCTAGTGCTTCCCTTCTTTGCTGTCGAAAAGTTCGCTCGATTTCTGGATCAAATAAAAAATATTCAGGATTAGTGGATCGAGTTTTATGCATATAAATAAATAAATAAATAAAATTTTCGGAATTTCAAATTTTTTTTTATTTTAATTAAACCGAAAATAAAAATAAATAAATAAAAATGCAGAAAATAAAATTCTAATTGATTAAACAGAAAATTGGTTAACCGTTCCCCGGCAACGGCGCCAAAAATTTGATGCGTGTCGCAATGCACCAAAATAATAAATAATTCCTTACTCGTTAAATATTAATTAATAATGTAGTATCGAGAGTAAGGGTCGATCCCACGAGGAACGGAAACTAATTTTAGTTGTCCGATCAATTAGAATGGAATGGGGGGTTTTGTTGTTTGAATTGCTTGAATGAAAACTATGCATAAAAATAAACAATTAAATATGACTAAAGAAATAATATGAGAGGAAATCTTGTTCTCGGGTTCGGTTGTGTCCTTAATTAATGTTATAATTTTCCTTGTAACGTGTTTCTATTCCTAATTCAATTATCAATCATAAATAATCAACAAGCTCTGATTATCTAAATTCTTCCTTATGTGTATTGATTCAAAACAAGCTCTTTGAACCAATTCTAGCCATGGACAATCCTAAACAAGCTCTTAGGATTTAATGCACGACTAGTATGAAAATTTAGAAGAATAGATTGAATTGGATCGTTAATTACACAAGCTCGAATTAATCAATCCAAGTTGAATTATTACTAAACCTGCACGAGATTTATTTGCTACTAAAGTAAAGATTTAATGACAATTACGGATCAAGAATCTAAACATAGCATATTCATGAATCCAAAGATCAATAATCCAATTGGCCAAATTAAACTATTAATCAAATAAACTCAATTGAACATTCAAAACATAATAATCCAACAATTGAAATAAAGGAATAAATTCACGCTACTAATTTGTAGGAAAAGAAAATAACATAATTAAATTGACACAACTTCCCCTTTGAACAAGATATGGAATTTAGCCTAGCATGGTTGTGGTAGATTCTTCAAATTGCTTCATGAATTCCATTGTTGTTGTGTTCTTGCGCTTGAAAATCTCCCAAGAATGCTCTATATTTTGCTCTCAATTTTCCTCAATGTTTTGCCTCTTTCACAATAATAATAGTCTCTTTTTCTTGTCATGAAACTCCCTTTTTATAGCCTCAATTTCGTACCCTAGCTTTGGGAGCAAGAAATCCAAAATTATGGAAAGAATTGAAATAAGGAAATTTTTGACTTGAAGATTTACGACCGTAACATTCCTTTTACGGCCGTAATTGAGTTTCTGCATATTTCCTTAAATTGGAGTTACGGCCGTAACATTTTGATTTACGGCCGTAACTTTTCCTTTACGGCCGTAAATTGGTTTCTGCTTATTTTCAACTTGCTTCACGACACTTTCACGGCCGTAACCTTATTTTCTTACGGCCGTAACACCTTTTCTTGCGGCCGTAAATATATTTGCACCTAAGTCCCCAAACTTCATTTTGATCGCATTTTGGTCCTTTTTCCTTCTTTTCTCTTCCTTTGTGATCCTATACAATATAAAACATAAAATGCATTAATAATACTTAGATAGAATCACATTATGGCATATTCAAGGATATAAGTGTATAAAATAAACGTTAATATAATACTTATCATCATGCAAATAATGTAGTGACATTCTTTTCTTATTCATAGACATCACATAGTGAACGCAAATGAACACATTCTTTTCTTTTTTTGGCTAGCAGATAAGTTATGCCCAGCATAACATAAATTATTTATCTCAAAAGAGATATTCTTTTCTCATGCAATTAAGCATAAAATCACACAAATCCACATAACACATGCAATTATAATATAAATCAATTAGTGGGGGCGAGTCTACCTTAAACTTAACGAGTGTGGTTGAGCGGGAATGACTTCAATCTTTCAAATCTCCGTACGCCTCGTCTAGCCAATAAGTTACATTAGTCTTTTGAAATTTATAGTTTGAAAATGATAATTTACAATTTGGGGACTGAAATTGATGATTTGAAAGTTGAAGGACTAAAATGAATGCCTTGACAGTTGACGGTCTAAATTGAATACTTTGAAAGTTGAGGGACTAAAATGTGTAATTTGAAAGTTGATGGTCTAAAATGAATACCTTTGAAAGTTGAGGGACTAAAATGAATACTTTGAAAGTTGATGGTCTAAATTGAATACTTTGAAAGTTGAGGGACTAAAATGTGCAATTTTCAAAAATTTAATTGAAACTCAAAACGAAATATTAAATTATAGAGTTTAAAATAATAGATCTTAAAAATGAAAGGGCTGAAATGATATGTTTTAAAATTATAGGACTGATTTAAATAACTTTGGAAACACGAAGGACCAAAATGCAATTTCTGAAAATTTAAAATATAGTATCTCAGATCTTATCTCTCTCTTTCTATCAAACGCGATCAGGGGAGGGGAGAAAAAGTTGTGACGGCGGCGAAAAAATTGGGAGAAACCGGTCTTCAGCCGGCGGAACACCGGCGCAGGTTGCAGCCCACGGAGAGGGTATCTATAGGCTAGGTTTTTCTTTGTGGATTTGGTGCGAGAAAAAGGGTACGAAGTCGAGGTGAAAGATCGTGACTTGGTCTGAAATTCCGACCATGAACCCGACGATTCAAGGTGAGTGTTTAGTATTGAATTCTCCTTGGTCTTGGGTTTTGATTTGGGTTGGGGTTGGCCGCTATTTGGTGGATGGCAGTGGTCGGTTTTGCATTTTGGTGGTATTGTGGTGGTGTTGATGTGAAGATGAAAATGGTTTGGATTGATGTAGATGAGGTGATAGCCGGTTATGGATTTGTTTGGAGGTGGTGGTGTCTGTTGAGAGATAGCCCGAACTTGATTCTGCAGTGATGATGAAAATGGGATTCGCAGTGGTACTGATGACTGATGATTGGTGATGATGAACTGTGGTGATGGTGAGTTTGGGGTTGATGCTAGTTGACAGATTGGTGGTTACCGGTGGTAGTGGGACTGTGGCTCGGCTGCGTGCGGTGGTGGTGCTAAATTTTTTATTGATGATGATGAACGGAGGTGGTGGCTGAATTGAGGGTGGATTGATTTTGGATTTTGTATGTTTGATTGATGGCAGTGGGCAGGGGAATTGGGGATTCGGTTGGTGTTGAATTGGTTGATTGTGGTGATGGTGAAGATGGTGCAGTGTGATCCGGTTCGATTGAGGCAGTCCGCTGATTGTGTTCTCGGGTGATGATGATGAACGGTGTTGGTTGAGTTCTGATCGAGGAGGTGGTTGTTTTGAGGTGTGGAGTTGCAGGTGGTTTTTGGGTTGTGATGTGTGTGAGTTGGCATTGCTGAAGAAATAGGTGATTATGATGAGGATGATGAAGGGGTCGATGATGATTATAATGGTGCTTTGCTTGTATTGAATTTGTGTTATTGAATTTGTGTTGAGATTTGTGAGGAGATGGAGGACATATATAAAATTTAGGAAAGATGGTGGATAGTTAGGTATGAAAAGGGTGGAATATGGTAAATCATCATTATGTTTTTGATTAGAAATTTTATATGAGAGAATAGTGGGGAAATAGGTTGGATTTCTGATTGGAATGAATTGTAGGCATTGCAGAATTTGGTTTGTTATTTTAGGGAGGTGAGGGAGAGAATCAGGGAGTGTGAAATAGAATTAACGTGTGGGGAGGTGGAATTATTGGAAACATGGGGGAAATGGATTTTTACCAATTGGGATTGTGCTAAAAAAAAAAAAAAAAAAAAAACTAAATTTGGGAATTAAAGGGATTTAAATTGGACAAAGATCAAAATATCGAAATAAATTAATTTGGACTTTAAAATCGTTAAAATTTGAATTAAGATTTAAAATGGTGACATTGGAAAATTTTGAACAAAATTCGGAAATTTAATTAAAAATCAAATATACTTGATATTTCTCAACTTGGCTAGACGATCGCGTCATGACTTTAACGTAAAAATAAAAATAAATTGGTGAGATAGTAGCGACACGATTTTCTAAATTTTAAAATAATTATTAATTGCGTAAAAATTTCTTGGTCGCTACAACCTACCCTCTTAAAATAATTTCGTCCTCGAAATTTAAAATTTTCTTAATTTAAAATAATTGGATATTTGATCAAAATTTCTTCTTTCTTGAACTAGGTAGCTTCATCACTACCAGGTCTTCCCCGTTGAACTTTAAAAATGAAGGATGAAATTGGGACAAGTTTAAAGTCGAAATTTGGACTTAAAGATTTAAACGAATTTAAATTTCTTTTCTTAAAATCTTAAAATAACTAATATGACTAGACGAGAGCGCTGGTTTTGAATAATAATCGTTGAGGTTGGAGAGTCGTAGCGACAAGTTTGGTAAAACAAGTCTTTTAAGTTTGAAAATTTCTCGATCGCTACAACCTTCTCCACTTAAAATAATTTCGTACTCGAAATTAAACTTACTCGGTCTATTATATCTGGATATTTAACCAGAATTTCTTCTTTTTCTCTCAGGTAGCATCATCACTACCATGTCTACCACACTGGACTTTGAGGCATCTCTTTGTTTCTTAAGACACGGGCTTTTCTCTTTCTACTATGCACATAGGTGCCTCTTTATAAGACAAATCTTTTTGGACTGTAATAAACTAATAATTCACCATATGATTTGAATCATGAACAATAAGTCACATTACCTAATTCTCTAGCATTTTAAATGGTCCGATGAAATGAGATCTTAAATTCCCTCTCTTGTCAAAATGAAAGGTACCTTTTTTAGGATCTATACTAATATCGAAACCACAAAATGTTCATTGACCCAAATGCTTAATCCTAAAAATCAAGAAGATTGATCAAGAACAAATCCTTATAATCCCAAAATATATAAGCGCGATATCAATTCCGAAATATTGAGTACAAAACCCAAACTTGGTAGAATCTTTCTGAAAATATGTACCATCGAAAACATTTATAAGTTCGAGTGAAACTTCCTTTTCAAAATCGGAGAATTCAAACTTAAATCCTTTAATCCATACTTTTAAATCATGAATCAAGTACTCGGTATCACATACACATTCTAACTGAGGGCTAAGATACTAACTTAAAGCATCATACGGATCAGATATGTTATTCTCAAACTTAAGAAACCTCACTAATTTCCCAATCTGAAGTTCAAGATTCAATTTTTCCTGTTCTCCCAAAACTTCAATTCATGTCACACTATGAACAATACTCTGATTAAGTCTATCACCATTGAAAAAGACTTCTGTGAATCATATAGGATTCCTCATCAAGTTTGCTTAACTTAAAGATACAATCCCATTATAAGTGAAAGTCACACCAATGATCTTCTCCGATTTCCTATTTTCGTAGCAAAGTACTTTACTCACATCAAAAGTACTACCGATAATAATTAATCGAAACTGCATCACCAAAATCTTAAATAAATCCATATATTATGACTCAAAATGAAAATTCTCAATCGTATGTAATATTTCACCATAATGTAATAGACCATCAAAATAAGATCAATTAACTCAATATTCACACGATTCTTCACGGGATAACCATAACATCCATTTACCGTCTAGTCACCATATCTTGTAGTAATCATGTAACTTGTTACTTATCATCGTATCATATGACCTCAAATATTCATATCAATCTCTCTAAGATTTCATTATAATAACCAGCATACCTATCACATGAACTTTATACGTCAATCTGATTACTAAGATTATATATCAATCTCTCAACTTCAATAAATCTTGGATTCTGCCATATATCACTCTTTCTGCACACTAATCCGTAATAAGTCATCACTGTGAAATCTGATCCCATTTTCCACCAATTCTATTCACAAGAACAATTTCCTAAAATTTCATTTCTTATTTTCGAACCAAGATACCATCAGTAAAAATTTCCAAAATTTCAAGGTATGATCTTATAAATCTGCTGAGTTATTGTCACAGTATAACTTTAGTGGTCTTTCTATACCATACAGAATATGCAGCCTTGTGACAAAATTTCGCAGCTATATTCCATAATTAGATGCCCCCAAAATTGCTACAAACTGTGCTGCCAAGTGAAAGAAGCTAAAGTGTTTGTTAAGCACTCCTTCCCGAAATAACTCCTCCAACTAGCAGATAAACGTAGCATGATGTGGATCTTTTACTTTCTTGGCATCTAGTAAAAATCGGAATCATAATACCATATGATCTCCAACTGATCCGATTTTCTGTATGTGAGCATGTAATCTTTTGTTCTCTTTAAATACCTTATAACCCATGTTTGGCTGCTTTCCAAATGATCCATCCCAGGGTTACTTAAATATCTCCTTAGTATCCTAATAATGTATGCAATATCTGAACGCATACAAATTTGAGCATACATCAGACTTTCTATAGCTAAACTATATGAGATCTGCTGCATTTCCTTAACTTCAATATAACTTTTCGGGCATTAGTTGAGACTAAATTTGTCTCCCTTAGCGATAGGGCTGTCCCCTGATTTACTGTCTTGCATGCCAAACCTTTTAAGTACTTTATCGATATAGCCCTTTTGTTACAATCCAAGAATACCCCGAGAATAATCCCGGTGTATCTGAATTCCTAATACAAAAGAGATGTCACCAAGATTTTTAATCTCAAAATTCCTTGACAAAAATCTCATAATTTTATGTGACATTTCTATATCATTGGTGACGAGCAATAATCAACATATAAAATCAGGAAAATACACTTACTCCCACTGAACTTGTAATACACACAACCATCAACAACATTAATCTCAAAACAAAATGAGATAATTACTTGATAAGATTTGTATTACCCTTAACGAGAAGCTGACTTGAGCACATAAATGGATTTCTTAAATTTGCAAATCATTTGCTTTGGGTCTACTGACATAAAGTTTTCTGATTGCACCAAATAGATCGTCCCATCAATGTCGCCATTGAGAAACGCCACCTTAGTATCCATTTGATGTAACTCGAGGTCAAAATGTGCAACAACCTAACTTTCCTGAAAGAGTCTTTTGCAGAAACCAAAGAGAAAATCTCTTTATAATCAATGCCATTATTCTGTGTAAAGCCCTTAGATACAAGACGAACCTTATATCTTTCCACATTACCTTTCGAATTCTTCTTGGTTTAAAAACCATTTAAGACCAATGGGCTTCGTACCTTATGGTAATGGGACAAGATCTCAAACTTTATTGTCTTGCATATGCTTATACTCCTTATTTATGGCATCAATCCACTTTTGAGAGTTAGAACCCTGCATGGCCTGATGGAATTGATTGGACCATCTTCCACCATTCCATTATTTCCTTATGTTCTAGGAAAAATACTATTTAAATTATCCGGAATAGCATTTTTTCCCTTTCTCTCGTGGATTTCCTTAATGGTTTTAGTTATTGAGGTTGTTGAGTTTGTACTTCTGAAATTTACTTTATTTTGGATGGGAGGTTCTTCAATATTGTCTAGTTGAGGTTCCGAATATGCTTCTTGATCAATGACATGCATAAAAACTTGCACGTCGTCAAAAGCAATAGTAGGAATCGAAACCGATCCTTCCTCAACTTATTCATTAAGTACAATATCTCTAACCTTATTTCTCCCCCCAAACTCAACTTCCTCAAAATTGTTGCAGTTCCCGTTTCAAAAATTGACTTAAGTGTGGGATTATAAAATTAATAGCCCCTTAACAACTTTATTTGTTTTCTTGCCCTTATCTTTAGAGGTGTTTGCCAAGTAAAAAAAACTTTCAGTTCTGTCCTGCTTCAACTTTTCTTCCTCTTGCACACGAAATAGAATGAGCTCATTTAGAGTTCATTTCTCCCTTTGATAGTTACAACTGACCTTAAATTGACTGAATTGTGCAAGAAGCTTGCACACTATGAAATGAGCTCATTGAGAGTCCATTCTACTTTGACAGTTATAACTAACCTTAAATTAACTATATTGCGCAGGAAGCGATATCAATACCAAATGCACGAGCAAGTCATTAGACGAGTCGAGTTTTAGTTCCTTAAGTTTTGAAGCAGTGTGAGACATCTACACGATGTACTCCCTTATTTTCCCATTGCCTTTACACTTTATTGAAATCAAGCTTTGCATAAGCGTGCTTGTTTCAGCCTTATCGTTTTTCGCAAAACATTTCTTAATTTCGGCAAGGAATTCATTGGCATCATATACCTCCTCAGATACTATACCACTAAAGGCTTTCGGAATGCCGCACTTAATGATCATGTGACTCGCGTAATTTAAGCAATCCCACTTCTCAAAGTTCCTCATTTGATTAGATGAACTTTCATCCGTAAGAGGAGCAGGTTGCTCAATTCTTAGTACACAGTCTAGATCCATGCAGCCAACGAAAAGTTAATGTTGTTGTTTTGATCCTTGAAGTTTGTTCCATAAATATAGGGATTAAATTTGAGCTTGTAGATATACTACTAGCAGAATTTGAAACTGAATAGAGAACACTTAAATAAAATAGCTCACATAAGTACCTTATTATGCAAATCATACTTTCAAATAATGGTATGGCCCATCACAAGATACCTAGCACAACATCAATATTTAGTCTTTGGACAGAAATATTGACTTGTAAGTGGTACTCTTGGTGTAGTGATCAAACACTGACAGTAAGACATGTCAACCAACAAACCTTTCTTTGGACCGATTTATTGATCACACGTAAAACCAAATAACCGTCACGTATTTATCACCACAAGTTCATGTGAAATTCGGGCCAAATGTTGACCTTCCTTTGGGCCGATCAATATCCGCATGAAATAACACACAAACACCCAATTTTCCCTTAGTGTAGTGATCAAACACTGGCAATAAGACATGTTAACCAATAAACCTTTCTTTGGACCGATTTATTGGTCACACGTTAAACCAAATAATTGCCACGTGTTTATCACCACAGGTGCATGTGAAATTCGAGCCAAATATTGACCTTCCTTTGGGCCGATCAATATCCGCAATGAATAACACACACAAATACCTTCTAATATTCAAAGTTAATTAATATCCACAAGAGAGGTTGCTTTGGCAACATGTTGCTTCAACTAACTTACTTTCGAATATTATATCTCTCAAAAGATTCTGATGTACCAAGATTTGAAACTGAAATCCATTGATTTGCATCTATATTTGACTTTAGGATTTGAATTATAGAATTCAAAACTTTAGAATAAAGCAATCCTTAAGTTGAGAGAGTCAATTGCAATATTCTTAAACCTTAGGTGGCCAATTATGTAAAATTTTAAGCTTGAAGGACTTAAATTATAATTTTCCCAAAACTTTATTGGCCAATTTAGAGAAATTCCAAGCATTAGGTCCCAATTTGAAAGAAAATTAAACTTTAGAGGTCCAAAATAGGAAATTCTCAATCTTTAAAGGTTGATTTTGAAAATTTTCAAACTTTAGGAGACAATTTAGCAAATTCCCAAACTTTAGGGACTTAATTTAAAAAAAAAATCAAACTTTAAGGACCAATTTTGAGAATTTCCAAACTTTAGTGACTGAATTAGAAAATTTTCAAACTTTAGGGACCAAATTAAAGAATTTTAGAACTTTAGATGCTGTATTAGAAAATTTCCAAACCTTAGGGACTGAAAATGAAAACTTTCAAACTTTAAGGGACCAAATTAGAGAATTTTCAAGCTTTAGGGACCTGTTAGAAAATTTTATCCACAGATAAATTATTTATCCAGGATCCAAAATCATCATGTTGGAATTATCAAGAATTAAATAACTTAAGCGGAAGCGTACCTTAATCAAACGTGATTCCTGATGAAGGATTACGGTGTTTTGATCTTCCAAATCAATACGTAGTCCTTATTATCTCTCTGATGATAGGATGTCAGACAAGATGAACAGTACGTAGGATTCAGGGACCATAACCGACTTTATATACTGAATTTCCAATTAACCTAATCCGGCCCATCATGAATTAGGTAATGGCCTGGTATCTACACATAAATGCCCATACATTTAATTAGATGCATTAAAGCCCAATATACTAAATCCTTATTAGATCACTTTAAATGGGCTTAACCAAAATCGATAGCCTTTTATTCAATACACAATAATTCACATATAAGCCCACACAATTGATTAAAATCCTTATAGAACCTTCCACGAACATCTTCCCCCCACATATCCAAAACTGCCACAAAAATCTCCACCTAAAAATTCTGCAAACTCGCTGCATAAAACCACCAAAATATCATCCAAAGACACCACTAAAACCACCACTGAAAATCCAATTACCTCCACCTTCGACGAACATCCTCTACCCACATATCTGAACGCATACATAGTCAAAAGAGATGGCACATCTATGTTGAGCTTGGCCGAAGGCTAACGACGACGATGTGGATGAATGGATGACGAACGAAACTGCGCTGCGATGGGTATGAGTGGGCAGCGACGAAGCCTCACGATGGGGGATGACTGTGTTTTCTATGGTGGGAGTGATCAAGTGGAGCTGCACGACGAGAATTCAGAGTTGAACAGGGACTCAAATCAATTGGGTCGACGTACTAAGATGATATTGGAGTTGTTGAATCGTGGGTGGGGTATAGGAACTTTATTTATGGTGTACACATTGGGCATCATAAAGTTTGCCCACCCGTTACTTGGAGGGTGGGCATTGGGTGTAGGGATGGGCGTAGATTGGGTTGGGTCGATTTTTTGCCCAATCCGAACTCAACCCACTAGGGATGGCAAAAAAACCCGGAGGACCCGAAATGACCCGCCCCGCCCCGTGACCCGGTAAAAATATTTTTTTTTTATTTAAATAATGAAATGAGAAACTAAAATAAATTTGATGAAGTCCAGAAAAATTGAACATTTGTGGAATTTAGGGATATGAGAATATACAACAATTATACCATTATATTGTTTATTAATTTTTTTCTTCAAGTATATACATATTATTTTTCAAGTTCAAACTTAAAAACTATAACTAGTTCAACGCTTAAAATTTTCACGTAAAATTTCATAAATAAATAAAAATCGGGTCCTTAGCGGGGCGGGAGGTCACCCCGCGACTTCGCCGGTCGCAGGGCGGGGCGGGGCTGGGTGATTTCGGGTCCGGGGCGGGGCGGCCCTGACCCGCCCCGAACCCGCCCAATTTCCATCCATACAACCCACTATGGTCGGGTTGATAAAAAATCAACCCAACCCAACTCAATCAAGTTTCAGTCGGGTTGGGTGGTTTGGGCTTTTGTCCAATTAACTAAAAATATTAGAAAATCAAAAAATTATGCCCATAAATCAACTATTAACTCAAATAAATTATGTACAATACAATAAACGAAAATATAATAAATTGAATACTTGCTAATAAAACTAAAATATGTTCAAATCATATTTAAGTTTCATCCAAATTAAAAATTGGCTTAAGATTCTTGAAATTTAAATGGTCTTATATTTTTAAAATTTTGATTGGGTTAGGTTGGGTTCGATTTGTCACCCAACCCACAACACAACTCAACCCAAACAATTTTTTTTTTAGAACCCAACCCAACCTAATTTTCATCAAAACCCAATACAAACCAATCGAGTTGGACTGGGTTAGATTGAATGATTTTGGCTGGTTGAGTAGGTTAATGCCCACCCCTAATTAGGTGTCAGGTGACTTGACACCCCCCAATAGGGGACGACTCGTGTCCCTAGTGGACACAATAATAATGTGCACACTGGGGGAACCTTAAAATTTTTAGGGTGAGGTAATGTAATAAATAATTATATAAGTGAATTTGGAACTAACTTATGAATAAATTAGAGAGGCAATGGGGCGTATACCTACACTGTGTGCCCCACCCCACGAGAAGAGCCTCAAATCCATACCTGTCCCATGACCCACTAAGTCATAACGGGGTAGGGGTGGGTATGAGTTCGGGGCGGGGCGGGGCATCCGGTTCCCACCCCGCCCCGTTAATGCCCCGTTTATTTTATTTTTCTTTTTTTTTTTAAAAAAAAAACTATTTTAACAATTTTTTCACTTGTTTATTGTTACATTTTCATCCATTCTAATTAAACAATTTTTTTAAATAACACAATATCAAACAACATTTTTTCCAATAAGATCATACAATATATTTGAATACTCATCATAAACAACAACTAACAAAATATAATATTTTTTCAAACTATATAGTAAAAAAAAAAAAATTATTATTTTTAAATATAAGTAGCAGGGTGGGTCAAACAAAACTTGTCCTACCCCATACCCGCTTCGGGTTTTTCATTTTAATCTCATACCTAGGGGTGGACATTAACCCACCAAAATTAGCCCAACCCGATCGATTTGGGTCGATTTTTTATGAAAATCGGGTTGACTCGAGTTCTACAAAAATAATTTTGTTCGGGTTGGGTCGGTTGTGTTGGGTTTTTAACTCGACCCGACCCAACCCAATAAAATTTTTAAAAATATAGGACCATTTAAATTTCAAGAATCTCAAATCCATTTTTAATTTAGATGAAACTCAAATATGGTTTAAACATATTTTAATTTTATTAGCAAAAATTCAATTTATTATATTTGAGCTTATTGTATTGTACATAATTGATTTGAGTTAATAGTTGATTTATGGGCTTAATTTTTTAATTTTCAAGATTTTTTGTTATTTGGACCGAAGCCTATACCACACAACCCAACCTAACCTAACCCGACTGAAACTTGATTGAGTTGGGTTGGATTTGAACTCATGTTTGGGTTGGGATAGGTTGATTTTTTATCAACCCGACCATAGTGGGTTGGGTTCAAGTCCCAACCCAACTCATGTCCACCCCTACCCATACTTGCCCCATCAACCCGCGGGGCGACTTTTTTTCACCTCGTTAGGGTCGAGTACCTATCAAGTTCGGGGCGGGACATATTTTTTTGCCATTCCTAGAATAAATAACATATAAATATTAATTTTGGATTGTGAATTTGAAAAGTGGGCTCCTATATAATTTTCACTTTCTAAAGTTACACTTATACCCTACTCACAAACTCAATTAATTGGATAATTTCTGCCTATTTATGTTGATTGTCAACGGGTTTCGAATTTGTGAATATTGTTAAGTGGAAATTACAGGAAAAACGATTTTAAAGGATTGAAATTCAAATATAAGAACAAAGTTAAAAATATTCACATTTCAGGTTATAAATAGATATTTAAAATAATATGAAATTAATACAATATTATAATTTAAAATGTATAGCGCCAAATTTGTAACTGACTCCCCTAAATATCCGCAATTAAAATATACACGTTCATCAAATTAAAATTATCCAATCTAATACTCAAATATCGAACATTTAGGTTCAATCACAATTCACAAGCAACATCCCAAAACCCTAAACCCAAACTCAATCACAAGCGACATTCTCGCAACCCGGAACTCCTAAATCCGAATTTCCAGCAACCTTCGCTCGCCGCAACCTCAAATTCCTGACCATCATTGAAGAAAAATAGTAGGTTGATAATGGTGAAAGGCATGAAGGCTGACTAGAATGAGTCTGGTAGCAAAAAAAGGATAAGAGATTCCGACAAGGGGAAGAGCAAGGCGAATATCACGACGACTCATGGAACTCGTCAATCATATGATTCGAATAAGGTATTTCGAAATCTTCGGTGACTGTAACTTATAATTTTGTAGGAATAAGGTAATGTAGATGATAATTTATTCATTGTGGCCTAGCTATCACATGTGACCTAAGGTATTGTATGTGATTTTGGGTATTGATTTATTCGTTGTGACCGAGGCATCATATCTGACCTAGGGTATTGATTGTGAATTTGTATATTTCACCATATTAGAGATGTGACCTGAAACCAAGTTTGGGTATTGTTTCAGTGTTTGGGTATTGATTTATTCATTGTGACCTAGGTTTCAGTTGTGACCTAGAGTATTGAATGTGAACTTGGAGCTATCACATGTGACCTAATGTATGTCTCCCTAGTTTCACGACCTGTAATACCCAAGGCTATGTACAGAGACTGAAAAAAACCACACCCAGTGAATACTTTATCTAGAGATAACAAGACTTTAAATTAGCCTTAAATCCACTCTGGCTCAGTGATGCATCATTAACTGTTTCAAATTTCAGGAAAATGAAGTTCTTGAAAATCTAATAAGATAGTTCACGTCTTTTTTTCATTAAAGAAAATAAGACTTTGAAACCAACATCCCAAGCCTATTAAATTTTATCCAAAATTAGGTCAAATTGCAGCTATACAAAGTCAGAGTAGTTAAAAAAGTAGGAGTATAGGATCAAACAATTTGCACCAAAATAGCTCTAGGAATATTATATATAGTTCTAAGATTTTCCATATATTATGTAAGCGCAAATTTCCATTCAAGTACTATCTCGTCGTTAGGGCGTTGGGAAGATAATAGGCGGGTTTGGGTTGCCATAAACGGATTCGGGTTAAATTTGGCATTTAAATTTGGGTATTGATTTATTCATTGTGACCTAGGTATCACATGTGACCTAGGGTATTGATTGTGAATTTGGGTATTTCACCAGTACAGAGATGTTCTGCTGACATTGACCTTGAACAAACTTTGTGTATTGTATGTGATTTCAGTATTCTCGTGTATGTGACCTGAAACCTACTTTGGGTATTGTTTCCTTGTTTGAGTATTGATTTATTCTTTGTGACCTAGGATATTGAATGTGAACTTGTTTATGTCACTAGTATGGAGATGGTCTGCTAACATTGACCTCGAGACAACTGTGTGTATTGTATGTGATTTCAGTATTCTCACATATGTTACCTGAAACCAACTTTGGGTATTGATTCATTGTATGTGACCTCGGTATATCAAAGATGTGACTTGAAACCTTATTGGTAT
Organism: Ligustrum vulgare; assembly: GCA_963555705.1. Lineage (NCBI taxonomy): Eukaryota > Viridiplantae > Streptophyta > Magnoliopsida > Lamiales > Oleaceae > Ligustrum > Ligustrum vulgare. Next base: position 6,083,813 of record OY743187.1, read on the forward strand.
TTAATGGTGGTGACCTTAATCTAATTTTCATGGAAAAGTTTGATTTGCATTCTAAAGGCCTGCTGCAGAGATTTTTAATATATAAAACTGCATCTTATAAGACATGTTGAATCCCGCAGTTTAGAACTTGGGGGGCACATATTGTGTAGATTTTGGTTTACATAATTAGTGAGTCCCTCAACTTATAGTCATAAGAAAATTATTTTTTTGCCAAACCAGGTCATTTACTTTCTCGATCAGTGATTAAACAAATAAGATTAAAAAATATGTTTAGTTTGGCTTTCAAGTATCAAACTGCTCAACAGGCGTGATCCTCTTGGTTTGTGTAATACACTGATGTGTGACCTGAAGATTGTTTGTGTAATACATTTTTCTCTATTGATGTACCTTAATGTGACCCTGTTTCTATTGATGTGGAATGAACATATACTGTTGGACTAATGTTGTGACTTACACTACTCGTCAACAGAAATGGAAGTACACTATTCTCGAGGGAGAATGGTTTACAGGGAAAATTACGTCCAATGTCACAAAGAATGCTCTGACCAACTTCAAATCCAAACTAAATAACAGTCAAAAAGAGATATTGGCTAACACATGTTTCTCATATTTTGTCGACTGCCATGAGATAGTGCTCCAGCCACAATTATTACACTTCTTTCTTCTGAGGATGGTTGAACAACTGAACCCGCAGGAGATGTGGTTCTTTATTTCCGGTAGATATGTTAGATTTGCTTTGCCCGAGTTCACGATGGTTACAGGTTTGAGATATGAAAGCATTGACAACCGGAGGAATCTTGAGAATTTACCTTCCAGAATAAAAGATACATACTTTGGCCATTTGAATACCGTAACGAATGAAGACATCAGAGATGTGTATTTGGGAGTCACAGATGCACCTGATCATGATGTAGTGAGGCTCGGAATTATGTATTTGATCACATCATATTTTTTATCTACATCATACAAGAAGGTGGTTGATGATTACCTGTTTCCCCTCGTCGAAGATTTTGATGTAATGAAGATGTTTCCATGGGGGAGGGAAATATTTGAAATATCAATTACTTCGCTGAAGGATGCCTTGAAGAAGAGGAATTCTCATTACCGACTAGGGGGTTTTTTACTTGCCTTTCAAGTATGGATCTATAAGACCGTACCAATATTAAATGGCAGAGTAACCACAAGGATTCGGAGCATGTCACCTCGAATCCTTAATTGGAGTGCCGATAAGATACATGTCTATGTCAGCCCAAGATAAGCTAACCAAGAGGGGGGTGAATTGGTTTATAAAACTTTTTCAATAAATAATCTTAAACTTAAAAAACCAATGGGTACAAGTATGAGAACTTAGCGTTGCAAGTAACTTAACTATCAATATATTGTGCTATAAATGTGTAAACTTAATTGATAAAGCAAGTATAACACTTAGATATAGTGTTGCACAATATAAATTGATAGAATAGAGTAAGTGCAATGTAAGTAAGTAAAAGAGATAAGAGAATGCAAACACGATTTAGGGAGGTTCAATCAACCAACGTGATTTACGTCCTCTGTTACTTAGCTCTCCGTCATGAGCAAGGCCAAATCCACTATATTGATAACTTAAAACAACGAGTATCGAATCCTTAGGTGACTTTACAACAAGGAGCACCTATCCTTTACAATCGAGTTTTCACAAAGATCTCGAAACCATAAGCAAAATACAAATGAGAATTTTACAATTGAATAAATTCTCTTAACAAATGATATGATCAAGTCAAGTATCTTGAGAGTTTTAGAATATCACTTCAATAGATAGCAAATATTTAAAGCTCAAGTGTTTATGAAAACTTTGAAAAATGATATGAGATTGTTTTGCTTGAGTCAAAGTTTTTCAACCAATGATCTCTCTTTTCAAATAATACTTAGTTAAGTATGAAGAGAGATTTACACTTCAATAAGTGTTTGGTGATGATGAACTCAATCAATGATCAATAATGAAGTAAGAGTATTGAGTTTTCTACAAAATAGAATTCTTGATAAAGATATGAAAAGTTTTGATCAATCAAGAAATTCTTTGCAATAAATGAAATAGATTGTAAAACAAAGTAAGCTCAATGATTTTCTCAATAATTTTCTCTCTTAAATGCTCTTGTAAGTTGGTAGAAATGAATGCAAGAGAAGTGGCTATTTATAAATTAAGAAATTGAGCTGCAGGATGTTTCGGTCGACCATTTCTACACTTTCGGTCGACCGAAAGTTCAAAACTAGCCGTTATACTATTTGAGTCGTTAGACTTTCGGTTGAGCAAACATTTTCGGTTGATCATACTTTCGGTCGATCAAGTGTGTTTCGGTCGACCGAAATAGAAAATTTTGGAATTTTAATTTTTATATCAAAAGGTTTATTTTTCCAAAATTTATTTCATGTTATGATTTGAAAATTCATTTTTATGCAAATAATGATTTCTAGAAATATTTTTGAGCTTTATGGACTTGCTAAAAATTGATGAGTCGATACCTTTACAAATAAGTTGAGATTTTTCAATATAAATCTTCTAAAGCTTTAATCTTCGGTTTTCGACGATCTTGTTCACTTCAAATCTCTTTTATGATTGCTTTGTACTTCAATGGATGACGATTTTGATCTCGAAGTATCCAAATGACACATATATGATAAAACTCAAGAATTGAAACCATTAGTAATACAGGAGATCTTGTTTGTTATAATCAAAACAATGTATACGTGAATAGTCATAGGTCAACAGTCTACTCTACCATCGAGGACAAGATATTCTCATAACCAAATGTAAGTTTTTGAAAGTAATTTTAGTTAGCCTCTTAACAGATAGGATAGAGTATGACAATCAACATATGGTCTTTTTTACATGTGGCACGTTTCAATGTCCTAATGGTAGTAGAGTTTATCACATTTTGTAGTATCTATGTGTTTAGGAGGTCACATTATATGTCATCTTAGTCACTAACCAAATTTTTTTTGAGGTCCATGTATTGTCAATCAGGTCACACTTCATGCTTCAATTAGTGATATAGAAATGTCAAAATGTCATTCAATTAGTTTAACACCCTTAGCACATATTAGTTCAGTAGGTCACAGTCTTGGTTTTCTGAGGTCACATTTATTGCCATTCAGTTCCCACTTCATGCTTCAATTAGTGATATAGGAATGTCAAAATGTCTTACTATTTTTTATTAACACCCTTAGCACATATACTTCACCAGGTCACAGTCTTGGTTTCCACACGAACTTTACATCCTTGTTTATGTAATTATCTGATCCAACACAATTTTGTTTCCTTCATTCTGGATACAGATTGAATTGTGTGACCTTGATCCTAGTGATCTGGAGATGATGCAACCATACATGACTGGTGTCCAATACCATAAGCCACGTCAACCGGGTGATGACGTAGATTCAGCTAAAAAACCTATTGCTGGTCAACTGATGATTACATATGATAAATCAGCCCATAAAGATAAAATAGATGATGATGATTTTGTCGATCCCCCACCTGCACAGCAAAAGTCATCGGGTGTGTTTGAGTCTCCAACAGATCAAGCTAGGGTAGAATTTGATGAGGATGCTTTCATGGACAATCTGATCCCCGCCTTTGAACATATAATCCTTATCGACGACACAAATTCAGAGGGGGGGTCCATCTGATAACGTAATTCGTTTAGTTTACACTAACAATTTATTTACCTTTGAAACAAAACTAATACAAATGTAATTTGTGGTATACAGGTGTTTCAGCGTTGGAAGAAAGAATTGAAAGATGAAATTGCTCAGGTGAAGTCACAAAACAAATATCTGAGTTTGGCTGTGAATGAACTGAAGTCACAAGTTGCGGTCCTACGTTCATACAGGAGTCAAGAACTGCAAGATATTGTTCAGACACAAAATGTATTGAAGAATGAGATGACAGGGTTAAAGAAAAATATTACATTCATGTCAGATTCTGTTTCCGCAATGATATCCAGTGCACTTGAGGCATTTAAAGATAAATTGAGTGACATGCACAGGGATCATGATAAGCATGATAGCATGGCATTGGAGGTAATTTCAAATTCATGCTTCTTTTTTGTTTTGGGTCTCAACCTCATTCTCAATGTTTAACATGCATGTATATTTATTATCTGATGTCACATGACCATGAAATAACTTTGTGTTCCAGACATGCATTCCACTATTTCTGAGGATATGTTTTTTGGCAGGAAAAAAACTCAGAACAACAGTCTGATGCCAAAGGGAAGGGAAAGTGTTTCCTTGAAGAAGAGATCCCTGAATATTGTCAAACTCCATCATTTGATTTAGGGATGAGATTCACCCAAAATCCTGCACCATCTAGTAGACCTGACTTTGTAGTTCCAAATGACGAAATACAAGGAAATCTGGATAAAATAGTAGCTGCTGTGGTTCAGGAATCCAAAATTGACAATGAACATGTATATTTATTACACCGAAGTTACAATGTTATATCTCATTTCCATTTTTACCAAGTTTACCAACCCGTGTCACCGTTTTTACTGTTGCATCCCATTTCAGATAACACCCACAAGTGCTCCAACGTCAGGGCTTCCAGTTAAGAGGGCAACAAGATCAACTAGAGCATTGCAATCTCCATTTGTCGCTGGGCAAGGAAAACACAACAAGCAATCTGCAACTGTAATTATCTTTGAGAAATGTGACCAGAACGCGGATGATGCAGACATCATGGCATTCAAGAATTGGTTCAATAGAGGCTACAAACCAAAGACCAAGTAAGACATAAATTGTAAAGTACTAGATTCAGTTTTTTAACCATATAAGACAGATCTTGTGACCATATCTTCACTTCATTGGCTTTGTAGGAAGAAATTCAACGATGAAGATGATGAGATCTCTCCACCTTTTCAGTTTGGACCAATCCGTGTTGGATACAAAATGTGGTGGCATGCACTTATAGATCCAGAATCATCGCTTTGTAGCACGGTTAGAATCTTTGCACCGTTACACAGTTTCATTTTCTCGCGTCACAAACCAGTCATTGCAAGTGAACAAAACTTAGTAAGACACTTTGATTCCATTAAAAGATGTGCATTATTTCTCTGCTACAGCACATGGACGCGTGTTTCTATTACATTCGTCAGGCAGCACGACATGGTCCGAACATACAGCGTAGATTCACGACAACTGACTCGACTTTCCAGGCATTGATCAAGGATTTGTACCCACTTTTTCTGAAAGACTCATCCACCCTATTTTCCAATACCTAACCGACATTATGAGAGGTGAAAGATTGGACATGAATGCTCCATGGAATGGTGTTAACTTTGTGCTACTGCCGATTTTTCCCACCAACCTGCACACTGGATGCTCGCAAAGCTCAATATAAGGAAGCATTCGGTATTTGGAGCAGTGCATCCGACTTGCCTCACAAGGATCTTTTGTTGTTTGAAGCATCTATGGCACAGGACATCCCTCAGCAGCAAAATGGGTATGGACATGATGTTACATTGCAGATGCTGTAAATTTATATATAGATCTCTATTGATAACACATGTATATTTGTTTTTATTTAGGCACGATTGTGACATATTTGTGATTAAGTATGCACAGTATGTGTTACACAACAAGATCAAGTCAATACCAAAGGATTTTGACGCTACACATGCACGGATGGACATAGCCGCAACACTTTACAAGCACAGACAAGTAAAAATTAACTCATCACGTCCTACAAGGAGAGGAGACAACATTGTCATTGCAGACGACTGATTTTCTGTCTAATCAATTGGTGCTACATCGTATATATAGGCAACACTTTTTTTTTTCCTTTTTCAAAGTAACAGATGCAATGTGATGTAATTATACTGGATGCATTTTAGTTATATTTTGTTTATTTCCTTTTTGGGTCATGTACATTTTCGCTATGTTTTCAGTATGATTCATTATGCTTAATGCGTCATGTTCAAAATTACATCGTATTTCATGTCCCATGTTATTCATACCAGGCCACAATGTATTCATACCAAGTCACACAGTAATCATATTAGGCCACATGTTATTAATACCAGGTTAAGTGTTATTAATACAAAGAACAAGGTTTGTAGAACATGTTACATATGAGTCATACCAGGTCACACATCATGCATACCATGTCACATGGTAGTCGTACTTGGTCACTTCTAATATTTTTGAGGTCACATTATTTTCATACCAGGTCACACGTTATTCTTACCTTGTCACAAGTAATTCATACAAATCATCAATGTTTGTATGATAGGTCACATGACTTTAATTCAGGACTACATGTTACTTGTGCGCGGTCACAAGTGAATCATTTCAGGTCACATTTTACTTACACCATGTCGCATGACATTTATACAACGCCGCAGTGTTATTATAGCAGGGTAAATATTACTCATTCGAGGTCACGTGTGCTTCATACCAGGTCACATGTTATTCACACTAGGTCACATGTTGTTCAGACTAGGTCACATGTTGTTCACGTCAGATCACGTAGTACTCAAATCACCTAACAGTTAATACAAACAATTGTAATTATTACTCATACCATGTCACCTGATATTCATACAAATCATCAATGTTTGTATCATAGGCTACATCTTACTCACTCTTGGTCAAATGATTTTAATTCAGGACTACATGTTAGTTATGTGTGGTCACAAGTGAATCATTTAGGTCACATTTTACTTATACCATGTCGCCTGATATTCATACAATGCCACATTGTTATTACAGCAGGTGAGCAGGCCAAATATTACTCATTCGAGGTCACGTGTGCTTCATAACAGGTCACATGTTATTTACACTGGGTCACATGTTATTAAGCCTAGGTCACATGGTGTTCAGACCAGGTCACAAGTTGTTCACGGCATGTCACATAGTACTCAAATCACCTAACAAGTCAATAACAAAATTGGTAATTATTACTCATAACATGTCACCTAATATTCATACAACGTAACATTGTTCTTAAAGCAGGGTACATATTACTTATTCGAGGTCACATGTGCTTCATACCAGGACACATGTTATTCACACTAGGTTACATGTTATTCACACTAGGTCACTTGTTATTAACACTGGGTCACATGTAATTGACACCAGGTCGCATAGTACTCAAATCAAGTAACAAGTTCATTATGTAACTCATTGTAAAACAAATGAAAAAATTAATGATCCTGTAATTACATCCACAAGTGGGAATTACAGATTCTAAAACTATGAAGGTATCAATTCATTTACTGATCGGAGCAAAGCTTGTGCAAGTACGCCTATTGTGACCTTTGCTTCCACAATGCCCACACTTCATTGATTGCCTCTTTTCCAACACTGATCTTTTTCTCTTCTTAGCTGGTCTTCCCGAGCTTCTTTTTTGGTTTGGAGGTAATACTACAATTTCTTGTAATTCATATGGAACTTTCCATTCATTCGGATTGCCAATCGGAAAGACAGATTCCTGATATGCGATCTTCTATGCAACAGTTTTGTAATAGTACAAACAGTATTCGTAAGGATCCCTTTTCGTGAAAGTAATAACAGCTAGTGCACGTGGACACGGTAATAGGTCAACTTGAAACATCCTACATGTACATGTCCTTTGTTCTATGTCAACGACAAACGACGAGCTTTCATCACTAACAGAAAATAGTGTATGATTTGTTGACGATACCTGCATCGAGTTATCATTACTCAGATTTCGTATAACATTTGAAATTATCAAAGCCACGCAAATGGTCATATTTTTATTGCATACCTTTAAACTCCGCACTCCTACGCTGCATTCCTTCATTAACTTCTCGTACTTGTTCGATAGCTTTGTGAAAGTTCCATGTGCAATGTCCCTATTCTTGCAGAACCAATCCTGTACTGTTTACCTCAAAGATTCTAATAATGCCACAATAGGATAGTTCTTAACTGATTTTGTCACTGCATTAACCGACTCTACAATGTTCGACGTCATTGTTGAAAATCTGTTCGCCGGCATGTGGTATCGTGACCACCTTTCATATCCTACGTCGTTCTAAATAAATAACACAAATAAAACAACATCAGTGAAATACTCTTGTGACATGATCACGTTCAAATATTTGTCCAATTTTTATGGACTTACCAAATAACCCCTTATGCATCCACTAATTGAGTCCAGTTGGAGCATGTGATACTCAAACTCTGCTAGGGTGTATGCGCAAACTGCCTAATTGAAAATTTGTGTGATATTGTGACCTGATTTGCCATAATGTTTCTTCAGTTCTGCAAGAGGTGATAAGAACATATACCATGACATGTTCCAGGGTAGATCTTTTCAATAGCATTCCTGATACTTTCATGCCGATCTGACACAAAACACAACCCTTACCTACTGCCGTACGCCCTCTTAAACTGTTCAAAGAACCATTCCCAAGATTTGTCATTCTCATTATCCCCAATACCAAAGGCAAGCAAAAAAATTCTATTGTTGGCATCCTGAGTACATGCCGTGAATAGAGTACCCCCATAGTGTCCATTAAGATATGTGCCATCAACAACAACAACTGGCCTACAATTCATCCATTCACGAATTGATGAACGAAATGCCATAAAGCAGTACTCAAATCGATTTTGATTGTCAATCTTCATCCCCGTGACGGAGTCGGGATTTGTAATTTCCAATACATGCAAAAAACTGGGCACTTGTTGAAATGATTCCTTTGGGTCCCCTCGTAATATCTTCAATGTCTTCACTCTAGATCTCCAAGCTTTTACGTAATTCAGTGAAAATCCATATGTATGCAACATATCGTTGCATGTGTCATTTGGAGTGTATATAGTTCTTGTGGAATTGTACTTGTACTTTATGCAAGTGGACACAATGAAGCTGGACACTTGCCTGTGTGACCCCAAAACTATATTTGATGGACATGTATGTCCATCATGCATGTATCTAATTTGAAATAAGTCTGTCTTCCCCAACCTAGATGACCTACACAACCAGTTACAGACACTATGTGAACACCTAACAACCTACTCCTTCTTGTCCAACCGAACAACCATGAATTCGAACGTATGTTGTATCGCATAAAATGCCAAGCTCATTTTTAGAGTCTCTTTATTCTTAAAAATCCTTCGCTCTTCAACCTCTCTAGCATCAGCATTCACCACAATTGTGACCAGATTATCATCCACCTCGCACGATCCCTCCACCGTTGCATTACATATTTCGTTAGCCATCTCATGTAATGAAAATTGTTCATCATTGAACCTGTGCCCCATTGCAATAGGCTCCATAAAAGGGAAAACATCATTGTTCCGCCCATTTTCCACGTTTGTAACTTCGATCATTATGGGGTACTTGGCAGGGTCGTTATCAATGCATTTCAATGACAGATAAGAGATAACATTGTTATCACTCTTAATTCTAACCGGTTGTATATCACCATTCAATGCATAACTCATTGACACTGCCACCTTGTTACGGTCAAATCCAAATTCTGTCATAGCTGCTTCCAACAATCTCGAACAATCACAATCTTGATTCACGATTACCAATGCAGAATGTGATCCATACATCATGCAAATGTGGATGTACCCCATGCGTGCACATTATGTTGGACACATTAGTCAATCATATACATAACAATTCTAATATTATGAGTTCATTAGGTCACAAAGTTTTACTTCCACATTTTGAATACTTTTTCACATATGTAGCTTGTCAATGAGAGAATTAAAATGACTCAGTATCATATAATTACTACACCAGCCACTTCCGAAACAACAATTAAACCTCTGGTCACATGGTAACGTGCTAATTACCCCAGGTCACACGACCACAGTTCAACACAAATATCATGACAGAATCGAATTAGATTACACCGTCAGGTCAAATTGTACAAGGTCACATGTAGTTTTAATATGTTGATTCAAGACAATGTGGACCAGATCTGGACTTTGAAAACACTATCAGGTCAAGAGTTTAGGTGAAACACATTATCAAGTAACATAAATCTAAATTTGTTAAAAGAATTATCCTTAATTTCAATTTATTCGTACTCATTTCTAAGAATACATCATATACATTAATGATATATGAGGTCACATATGGTACATCACAAATTATATCAACGTTGTCGAGGAAATTATCATAAATTACATACTGTTACCATTACATTATCAAATATAATTAAATTACCTCTATAAATTAATCTCCCGCCTTTCTATCAACCTGTCAGACACCATCCAACGTCCGTCAGCTAATACCTGGGGATGATTTTATGTGACCTCCGTAATTTCTTCAGTCGACGACAATGGAAGATTACGTAGACAATTGAAGTGATTGTGTCTTTCGTAATTACTTCAACGACTAGTAAATGAGGAATCAAATCAGAATTGAGAATTGTAAGAGACCTGTGTAATATGGTAAGTTTGTGTAACAGATTCCGTGATTTAAGCGCAAATATTTGAATTGTCGTTTCTAATATATATATATAAATATGACCTGAAAAATGAAATAATATGAATTGTTTTCTATTTATGATATAATATTATACTATAATGGTGGATTGAGATGTGTATTTTTCCCTATTGTTAACCCTAGTCCGACCCGTTTATACCACGTTACACCGCTAGGTACAAACATATATAAGGAGAGTTATGTAATTGACGGTTACTCTTACTCCTCTTTGAAACCCTAAAATTGTAGGCTTCATCTTCAATTCTGCACTGAGTTTCTACAGTAGCCGAACACCCTTTAGCGTCTGGTATTTACATTTCAGGCTACTTATATTTGCTGTTCTTGAAATGCTTTAAAGCAAATTTCGCTTTGCTTAGTTTTATTTATTATTATTATATTGAGGATTTGTGTTGAATTTTTTTTTGTGGTGCATAAATTTAAGATGGCGAAGCAGAAAGAGAAGTCTGTGAACGTTTCGGGAAAGCCGAAGCATTCTCTGGATGTTAATAGAGACGCGAACAAATCCAAAAATGGGCGGAGCTCCGCCACTGTGCGAAGGCTTAAGATGTATAACACGCGGCCAAAACGTAACACCAAAGGGAAGATTTTGAAACACGATTTGCAGTCCAAGGAGTTGCCGTCCACTCGGATTCAGCCTGATCGCCGGTGGTTTGGTATGACTTTTTTTTTTTTTGGGTCTCAGTTATGTTTGATTTTAATGTTAAATGATGATATTACGTGCTGTGTACTACAAAATGGTGCAGGTTCATTTTGTGAAATATTTTGAATTCTCCGAAATGCAAATTTTTTTCTCTAATACTCACTTGTATGAAGACTAGGAGAAAATACAATATGCCCCGATCTTCTTGGGTTACACCAAGGGTAAAAATCTTTCAAAAGGAAGAGCATGCCAATACCTTTTATCATAGTTGACAAAGCATAGATAGTCATCTAAATATTCTGGTTTTACTGGTTGAGAACATTTAGCTTAATGTCTTAAAAATGAGAAAATGATCAGTTCGTGATATTTTGAAAAGGCTTTTAATTGGAAGTTTAGAATGTCTGATGTTGTTTGTTAACTAGGCTCAATGTGTACAAGTAAAGAATATAACTCTGTAATTCATTTACCAATTTACTCTATGAGGGGATTTTATGGTCTAATAAAATCCCCTTTGGAGTTAAACATGAAACAAATGCCATTGTCCGTACTTTGAAAGCCACTGGACTGTCTTTCACATGCATGGGTAGGATGCTGATATTTGTTTCTTTTATTATTTGATCTTTGTGCCATTCTTATCGTACGTCAATTGTTTTGGGAAGAAAAGAAATTAAAAGCTTCATTTGTTCGTTCAATTTTATAGGCAACACCCGTGTTGTAAATCAGAAAGAGCTTGAATTTTTCCGGGAGGAACTTCAAACCCGTCTTTCAAGCAACTACAATGTACTTTTGAAGGAAAGGAAGATCCCCATGTCCCTCTTGAACGATCACCAGAAGGTTTGAAGCTCTTCATGACTTCATTGTGTGGATCTGTGATTATATTTACAACGAAACTTTAAATTTGAATTTGCAAGTCTTGTCTTTCTCACATCCTTTTTTTTTTAGTTGCTAATTTCACAATTTTTCTCTGATTCCCCAAGCAAGCAAGAGTTCACCTTCTTGACACAGAGCCTTTTGCTGATGCCTTTGGACCTAAGGCAAAGAGGAAGCGGCCAAAGCTGCCGGCATTTGATTATGAATCATTATTGAAGAGGGCTGATGGATCTCAAGGTAATTACAATTCATCTCATGTTCTGATCTGTCATGTGCATCCTGGCTCGATGGATTTGTCTATGACCATTGCCTTTGGGTATGATAATCTTTTTTCTGTAACTCTTGGTTTGATTTTAAATTTCCAGATGCATTTGAAGGGAAATATGGTGCTAATGCATCTGTTGAAGGAAGTGAAGATGGATTCAGAGATCTTGTTCGGCACACGATGTTTGAGAAGGGTCAAAGTAAGCGCATATGGGGAGAGCTCTATAAAGTTATTGACTCTTCGGATGTTGTTGTCCAGGTAGGGGAGGGACACAACAATATGTTACTTCAATTTTTATTTTATTTTATTTTCATACTAATTGAATATGTTCTAAATATTGTGGGCATGAAGGAAATTTACTTTTTGTGATTCTGCTTACTAAAAATTGGATTTTAATCTAAGTCAAAAGTCAACAATTAATTATAAACAAAAATATCATGGAACCCCTAACTTTTCAACCACACATTCCATCAACATTTATCAAAATCTTTTAAAAAATTATTTTTTTAATCTAAATCAACAGAGGCTTAGTTTTTGAACATAAAAGAAACTTTCCTTTTGCAGTCAATGCATTACGAGCAATCCACCGAGGAATAAGTAGTGGAGCGTGCTTTATAATGTGTTCACAGCTGACATTTTCTTATTTGGTTTACTTCTTCTGAAAGTTTAAATGCCTTTGATTAACTTCTTGTTGCTGCTCACATTTCTTAAATTTGGACTACTTCATATTACTTCGCTCCCCAGCTATTACCTGTAAAGCAGGAAGGGGCTATAGTTGGTACTCATGACTCGCATCTTGAGTTGCAGGTGCTAGATGCCAGAGATCCTCAAGGTACGAGATGCTACCATTTGGAGAGACATTTGAAGGATCATTGCAAGCACAAGCACATGATTCTTCTATTAAACAAGGTTTTCACTTTTATGTTGTAGCTGTAGGTGTTAGTTATTCTTTTTTGACAAGGTTTTGGCTGTTCTGTTAAGTTTAGTTTCTTATATCTCAACCGTGCCTCACTCTTGGACTTAAAATCTCACTATCTTTTCCTCAGTGTGATTTGGTTCCAGCTTGGTCTACAAAAGGATGGCTTAGAATATTATCTAAGGAATACCCTGCTCTAGCATTTCATGCGAGCATAAACAAGTCATTTGGCAAGGTATGCAACTGGCTTTTCACACTGAAATTATAATCCAGGTGAATTTCATGATACTGATATATGGAAATTGTTGTTACCTGTTCATCGTATATATTGTATTCTTACCAATCACTTTTTGTGTTTGCTTCTGCATGTGCACCTCCATTATTGGGTTTAGATAATATATGACATTTAACTTAGAACTAGTTGTTACTTAGAGGATTTGGTTGAATGAAACAGATCAATGGGTACATGTTACGGAGATCTTGTATTTGGTTGTGGAGTAAATTTGGAATTCAACACTTGCCATAGGAATTATTACTTCTCATTTTTTGCTTTTGCAAGTCGTGTGTAACCGTAATAGAATGACATTTTCTTTTTCTACAAATATTTAATGTTAAAAAATTGTTATTTTGTTGCTAAATTGCAAATATTTGAGTATAAAAGTCTTCGTTCTGTGGTTTTTACTAGGACTATAATAAAACTGAAAGGAAATCTTCACACCATTATCAAGTCCAAACTGTGAGAATGTCACAATACTCCCACAGCATGTTATATGGCAGAATTATACATTAAGCCCTTGTTTGGTAGAGATTAAAATCATATTTTTAGTAGATTTTGATAAAAGTTTGAGATGTGTGGTTGAAAAGTTGTGGTCCTATAAGATATGTGGTTAATATTAATTGTTAACTTTTGACTTAGATTAAAATCATCTGTACCAAACGGGCGCTAATATCGCATACTTGTCTTTGTGTGAGTTTGTCCTTTATTGTAAATAAAATTTATTTGTGTCCATATAATTTTATTTTTTTCACTTTCAGGGTTCTCTTTTATCAGTATTGAGACAATTTTCCCGCTTAAAAAGTGACAAACAAGCTATATCTGTGGGTTTTGTTGGATATCCCAATGTTGGAAAATCATCGGTCATCAACACTCTACGAACGAAGAATGTAATGTCCTCCTTTATACCTTCTATTCTTGTAGTGAACTAATGAGTGACACGAGAACATCATATGCAAATTGCTATTATGAATTAAAATCCTCAGTACTCTTTCTTCTTCCCTGATCTCAGTTGTCTTTTCCAAGATTTAGAAGCCAAGTCTTAAGTGTGTAGACACTGCATTTTGCTTTTTCATGATAAGGTTGCCCTTTCTTGATGCTCTATTACAAGGAAACAATTTGATTACCCATTAAAGGAAAAAGAACATGTATAATTTGTAAATGGTGGATTGAATATGGAAATATGTGTGAGTGATATATGGCCCTCTCCTGTTTTAATTCTTGATGTATAAAGGCATGGCTCTTGTTTGGTTTTGATTATTTGAGAATCACTTTTCTTCCAAACTCATTTTCAACCCCACGTATTATTACCAAAAAAATCAATTTTTACGTTTCTCCATTACTTTTCCCTATTTTTTAACTACACATTCACCAAAAAAGAAACACCTCTCAAAAAAATTATATCAAACAAGCACATGGTCTTTTAGGATCCTTGGCATGAGCTAATTTAGCATTCAACTATGGAGTCAATTCGATGTTTTTTAAAACTTGTCAACATACTCCCTTTACAATTGTACCAATTATCCACTTTTTTATGAGTAATAATGCTGTAGACTATTCAATGTTGACCAATGGTACAGAAGTCCAATCATGTAACACATAATGATTGATGCAATTTCACATTTTCTCCTTTGTGGCCATTATGGAGGCATTAAATGCAAAATATACCTTGACATGTATAGCTTCTTTTGGGTTCATCCGTAGGGTGAAATGTTGCCATAACAATGGTATGCAGGGAAGTAATATCTTTTGTGCTCTTGTTTGGATGTTCACACATTGTTCAATACTTCCTCTAAACTGATTTGCTGTAGGAGTTTTTGTTTGACATGATACAGTAGCGTCGTCGTATATATTGTAAGAGGGGTCGATATGAAAAGCGGAATCATGATTGAAGTTCAAGCTAGTAAATTGTTCATTTTAGCTTATATAGTTTTCCTTAAAACAGGTTTGCAAGGTTGCACCAATTCCTGGAGAGACTAAAGTTTGGCAGTACATAACTCTCACAAAGAGGATCTTTCTTATCGATTGCCCTGGAGTTGTCTATCAAAATAGTGACACGGAAACTGATATTGTCTTGAAGGGCGTGGTAAGTAAATCCTAGAGTTTACTTTTATTTATGGTGAGTCTTGATTTCAGTTGAATTCCCACCTTTAAGATTCTTTATGACTATTAACTAATGGTACTTGTTTAAACAATCAAGTTAAACAATTTTTGAAAGCAAAAAAGGAAAAAGGCTAGGAGTTGCCTTTTTATGACATAATTAAGTACCCAGTGAATGTTAGATATTTCTGGAGAATAGTCAAGGAGATGATCTCCAAATCTCCTTTGGTTTGTTTCTACTACATATATTCCATTTTACGCCTTCTGAAACTTGTGTAGAGAGTAGAGGCACTGTTTCATTTACACTTAGTGCTAACAGCAATTGCTTTCAAACAATTGCTTACTTGGTAGTTGGCAAGCTGACTGCTTGTATGGGTGCATTTCTCTTGGCGTCTAATCAATAAATGTTTTCTCAAGTAATCTAGTAGTCCAGATTTGATGCTGGAATTATATGTGCCAGCAAGTACCTATGTACTTAGGAATTGTAAGACTCTATGGAGGGTGTAGGGCCAGTTATGTTTCTGAAGAAATGGGGGGATAGGGGGAGTAATTAGTTTGTGAAATGATGAGTTCTGTTCAAATGCCAAATTCGCATGGCTGAGTGCCTTCTCGAGGCCATAGTCTTTGATTACGTTGTGATGTATAAATCCAGTGCCTGCACATTCAATGGTAACTTGGACCATTTCCTGCTCGTAAATATGTAAATATGCATGTTTCCGGTGATTGCTTTTGCAACACTTGAAAATCTCATATTATCGAATATGTAGGACTTGTTTCTTTGCAGTTGTTAACAAGATTACAAATTAATCCTTGTTCTTTCAGCTTCATTTTTATTTATGGAAAGCTTCTGACCCCTTCTCTGCTGGAGAAAATGTCACGTTTGATTTTGGTCTGCTATAATTAACTATTTAAACTGATTTATAAATCTATTGATGTACTTGGTACGTCCAGGTACGTGTGACCAATTTGGAGGATGCTTCTGAGCATATTGGCGAAGTTCTGAACCGTGTGAAGAGAGAGCACCTCCAAAGAGCATATAAGATAAAACACTGGTATGCTTTCTGCTATATTCCGCATATGATTTCTGTAGTTTGACATGGCTATATTTCTCTTCTAGTTTTGTTATTGTTTTCTGGTTTTTAAAGCTTTGTTCCATTAAATTGTGTGTTTCGAAATGTGATGATTTGTGTAATTTTTCGAAATGGTAGTTCTCACACGTGATAATCAAATAACTGCTGGGAACGTAAACCTTGCTTAGTATCTCTGCACATTACACGAGAACGTTGTGCACCCTCTTTTTTCAGCTCAGTTTCAGAAATCTGTAAGCAATATCCTGTCAACTCATTCTACTCCATGGTTTTCAGGGAGAATGAACATGACTTCCTCTTTCAGCTATGCAAGTCGTCAGGAAAACTTTTGAAGGTAAGTTCACCTTCTAAATGGTGAATTCAAATCTAATTGCTACTATTTAAAAAATTAAAAATAGCACCCATGAGAGGGCAATGTATTTTCATCTGTGACTTGCTATGTTTTCACAGACGTTCTATTGTTCTGCGTATCAATTTACGATTTTTATATCGATAAAAGAGCTATGGAGTGTTTGGTAACACTGCTGCAGTTTTTAAATTGTTTTTTTGTTATTTTCGAGGCAAGATATGTGGTTGAAAAGTGGAGAGAATTTGGATGGTTAAAAAGTGGTTGTGAAATTTTATTGTTTATAAATTATAATGATTGCGTTACAGAACAAAGTGTTAGATGCTTAATTTGGTTTCTAGGTCTTATTGTTTTATGTGTGGCTGGGATAAGGGTGTGGCTAAATACCTGAAGAAATAGTGTAATTGGAGCATGAATTTTGATCTAGTACCCATGAAGGGTACCACCCAATAAAATTGTAACACATCACCCTCTGTTATGGGTCCCAGCTCACCTCCTTCTCTTTGTTGGGTACCATAAGTGGTACCCTTCATGGGTAATCAAAACTGATTGGAGCATTCTTGTTGAAATGTTGGGGACAAGGGCTTGCAAATTGGCAATTGTTCAGGTGTTAGGCCCGACCCCCGAGAGAAGAAGAAAAAAGGAAATTTCTTGTATTTGGGTTCACACACAGTCCTCCATGGATGTGTTTCCTTTCATCCTTCCTCGTGTGTTTTGGGTGGGTCGGGTTTGCTTTATCGAGCTGAGTATTATTTGTTGGATATCGTGACAAGGAGTTGATTGTGTTGTTCTCTGTTTAGGGAGGTGAACCTGATTTGACTACGGCTGCAAAGATGATTCTTCACGATTGGCAGAGGGGTAAAATACCTTTCTTTGTTCCACCACCAAAACAAGACGAGGAGTCAGCTCAGGATCCTGTGGAGAAAGATGAGGCGGTCGATGATGATAAAGCTTCTGCTGCTAAAAAAGCAATTGAAGATGTTGTTTCATCACAACAGCTAAAAGATGTTCCGGTTCAAGAGGATCTTTTCACTGAGAATGAGTTGATTGGTGAGACGGTCGAGAAGCTTCTAGCCACTGAGTCGTAATTATTATCGCAGTTTTCTTAAAAAGTCTTCGCATTTCGTCACTTTGATTAGTTTTCTTATGTTTAAATTATCTAAGACAGTTTAATGTTTGTGGGAATCACGGAAATTTCAACAGAAGTTTCTCTTCTAGACGGAGTAAGAAATATTACTGGGGATTTCTCAAAATACTATGATGGTAGAATTATTTGGTAGAATCGTGCTTCCAATTTTGTGCTTAAGTTTGTACATTTTATGATTTTTATCTCACCATCAATTCTTTCTTTTTGTCAAAATTAAAGAGTTCTTTGAGGAAAATAATATTTTAAATAATGGTTTTTTGAAAAAATGTGTGGTTAAGTAAAGAAAAGTTTTGGAGTTATGTGTAACAATTTGTGAATGTGGTTGAAAATGAGTTGGGAAAATTACATAACTATCTAGATGTAATGTATTGTAATTAAAAAATACCCTATTTTCGAACTATTTGTAATATTACTGAATTTCTTGTCATTATTTTAAAAAAATATCGAATTTTGAAGAGAAGGAATGTAATATTTGATTGACATGATTAATTAGAAATTCATTTATTTAGAAAAATTATTATCAATTATTTTGCTAATTAAATTTGGAAATTTCAAATATCCTGAAATTAAGCCACACTTTTCCTTTCTTGGCAGACTAACATCTTTTATATTTATGTACTGATTATTTCCTATTATTTTTATATAATATTACATTGTTGTTACTAATATTATATGTTGTGTGATGTAGTGTAATACATGTTGTCTTTATAGTGTATAAAACATTCACAAAATAACGGTGTTTTAATTACATTACAGAGATTGTAATAATAGATAAAGTGAAATTAAACTCATTGAAAGACTATTGTGCATGTAATTTTACCTCATGAATCCATGGAGTATTGTAGTATCACTGGATGAAATATTACAACAAATGTAATACATAGTGCAAGTGTTGGGGTTGCTCGTAATATTACATTTATTACAATTAATTAATATTTGTAAAACATTACATTTGATGTAATTCTGAAGCAGGTGTATGATTTTATTGATTAAATTTTATGTAACGCCAATTCGAGGTATGTTAAATTGCATGTGATTTTAATTAAATTACATGGCTCTTAATATCACGTCCGATCTAGAAGATGACTTCCCATATTATTAAACCAATTTAATAATTGTAATTTTCATATTATTAGTTGATTTTAAATGTAATTATATCTCTAATTTAATCTCCTAAATAAATGGTAACTACATCCCTAAATAATATGTTCCATAATTAATGAAGTCAATCAAATAATACAATCTCTCTATCATAGAATCCGGTATTTTTCTAAATAATTTCTAAATAATGTATTTATCTAAGAAGGATTGAAGGAACTAGTGTAGAGTCCAATTAATCCAAATGGGTTTGACAAAAAAAATGTTTTAGGGTGTGTTTGATGGCAATTATTTGCCTTGGAATTTGCAAATATTTTCCATCTTCTAACTTTTATTTGTTTGATTGCCTTTTTTTTAATATGGAAAATATTTTTCATGTAGCCATGTAAATCACTATTAGGTAAAAAAATATTTTCCATCTTTGCTGTTAATTGACTTTTTTTTTTTAAAAAAAATAAAAAATTAACATTAATATTATTAAATACAAATGTGTGAAACATTATTTTAATTTTTTTATTTATTAAAATAGTTAAATGTTGTTTTATTTAATGGGAAATAACGTGAATCAAACAACAAACTTGAAAAATAGAAGATTATTACAATCAAACACTTTCAATTGATATTTTTTATAAAAATAATTTTCAGACAAATCAATTCCTAAAAAAATATTTTCTTTCCATCTATTTTTTCATATTTTCATTGGATGATAATCTGGACAAAATATCCAAGACAAACTGGACAAAATTGTGGAGTTGTTTATAATATTGGAAAATTACTTCAACTGTATCTTTTTTTGGATTACTTGTCAGTATTTCAACTTTCAGGGCAGAGAAGAAATTGATGTTCATTCAATTCGCGTTGTAAGTCAGAGAAAGTGATCGAATTTTTCAAAAATGTCACTGGAGCAACAGCAAAGTCAGGTTGAATGGCCATAGAACAATTAGTTGGGCCTAGATAAGTAAGTATCAAAGTAATAATTATGCATATAGATGGTTGCATGTGCACTTAATAAATGCTGATGCCCCAAAATTTGGCTGGTGCATTGAATTTGATTATAATCACCGTTTGGTAATGGTATTTTTTTTTTTTTTTTTGTTTATAAATCAATTTATAAATTACACAATTTTTCAAATCACTTTTTAATCACATATTTTTCTCTTTCTAATTTTTAATCACTACTTTTTACCTCAAAATCATAAATAAACCAATTTATAAACCAAACAGTGTTACCAAACGGAGGTAGTCTGGACTGCACCTTTCATTTTCTCTAACTAGGTTTTTTTTTTTTTATCTTTAACATTGTAACGGTTTATAAATTGTTTATTTATAATTTTTAGATAAAATGTGTTGTTGAAATTTGGAGAGGGAAATGTGTGTGATTAAAAAGTGATTTGAAAAATTGTGTGGTTTATAAGTTTATAAATCATTTGCCAAACACTTGCTAAATAAAATTCGTCCTAAACTCGAGCTTTACTTGAAGAATAGGACTTTGATTGGTATTGATTTTTCTCACTGATTGGAAGGATGGTGTCTGGGTATGTAATAGAAAGTGAAGGAAGCATCGGGCGAAGAGAGGTGGCTCGAAACGAAGGGGAAGGAATGAGAAAATATTAAGGATGATTTCTTATTAATTCTCTGAACCGGTTTGGGTTTTCAATGTACCTTGTAACGTTGAAGATAAATTGGAGTTAGATTGATACTCTCTTAGAAAATTATTACTTCAACCATGGCAGAATCTTGGACAATGACATTTATTTCGTCCACCGTTAGAAAATAAAGCTCAATTTTGAGCGCAAAGAACAAGAAGAAGACAAAATAAGTGGCATTATTTGTTCAAAAAGTACACTTAAAAATATAAAAAATTACTTACATGTGGTGGATACTGGATATGTCTTTGTTGTAAAGAAAAATGATATTTGTACAATTTTTTAAACAGTTATGATTGACAATTGAGACGTGACAAATTGTGATGTGATATGCAAATTACTTCAATTGAAAGTGAGGAATATGCATGTCTACGAAAAACAAGATAAGTGGGTTTAAATGTTGTTGATATATTTAGTACGTTGAATATGACATAATAATAATATTAATTAGTAATTATATGTTTAGTAGGTTTAACATAATATGACTTACGACAAAATGGATAAAAATCTTAGGTGGCGTTCTATTTGTATTTTATTTTATATTTTTATTTTCGAAAATGTTTTGTATTTTCTGTTTTTATTTATGTTTTCAAATTTGCTGAAAACGCGGTTAGTTTGTCATTTCTGAAAATTGTTTTTAAAAATAAAAAGCTAAAAAACATGTTCTGTTTGAAATTTTGCAGAATACTATTTAAACTATTTTTAATTAATTTGCTTGCAGAATACTACTGATTCAAACACTACAAGAAATCGGACCAACAGCGACTACAGAAGTCGTCCCTGAAAGCCTAAAAATCGTCGCTATAGATCAATAGCGACGACATTGTCGTCGCTTTAGACCCGTAGCTGAAAGTCAATAGCGACAACACCGTCGTCTCTATTTCTTCGGAGGCTATTGCGACGACAATTAGCGACGACATAGTCGTCTCTAATAACGAAAAATATTTTATTAATAATTTATTAATTTAACTTGACCCGATTCGACCCATTTTGAACCCGGCCCGAATTTGAACCCGACCCTAACCTCGAGTATTTATTTTTAATTCATATGATGATAGTGTTGGCTTGGAGACTCGAACTCTTGACCAAGTAGTTGGGTGAGTGATGTCTCAACCATTCTAGCAAATAAATTCGTGTGTCTTGTTTTGTTTTAAGTAATATATAATAGTTAACTTTAAAGAATCACATTTTAATAATAATAATAGTATATAAACATTTGTTCCAACACATTGACTTTAATATTATTTTTATAAATATCGAAATGCATTAATTTAAAAAAAAAAAAAAATCGAACCTATAGAGACGACAGGAAATGTCGTCGCAATAGGATCTCTATTGCGACGACATATTTTTGTCGTCGCTAATGACTGACCCTATTGCGACAACAAATTATGTCGTCGCTATAGGGTCGGGTATTTGTGACGACAAAAATGTCGTCGCAATAGTCTTGGTATTAGCGACGACTTTTTTTGTCTTATATAATTTTCGTCCCTGTTGGTCCGATTTCTTGTAGTGAAACTTAATTTTCCTTTTACAATACACTGAAAATATGGTTACATGCAACACACTAATGTGAGCATTAAGAGTCTATATTTACACAACTTGTGCAGGTTCTGGATTTGAGGAAACTCTAGTTCTATTAAAATCCAGAAAACGCAAGTTCTTTCAGAATCACTAGAGTTCATTTATCAAAACATTTTTTGAAATATAACAATAAGAATTCTCACTTAATTTTTTTTGTAATGTTGATATTGAATTCAATAAAATTTTATTTGAGTTTAGTTCCAAGTTAGGATAATTCTACAAAAATAAATAAATATTTAATCTTAGTTCCAAGTTAGGATAATTCTAAAAAAAATAATAAAAATAAATAAATAAATAAAAACTTTATATTAAGCTTAATTCCAAGTTAAGATAATTTTTTTTTTTTAAAAAAAAATCCAAAACGCATTTTCCTCGTTTTGAACATTTTTTATTGAAATACACACAAAACGTCCAAATCGAGATTTTGGGCGTTTTGCGTTTTTGTGTATAATTATTATTTTTTTTCCAAAATACGTTTTCGAAAATGGTAAAGATAACTCGTTTTTAGTGTTTTTGAAAATAAAAATAGAAAACGACCTCAAAACAGTAAAGAGAACAGGACCTTAGCCTCCTTTTGGTAAAAGCATAATTTTTGTTTATAAATCAATTTATAAATACACAATTTCTCAAATCACTTTTTAATCACATACATTTTTTCTCTCCAATTTTCAACTATTACTTTTTATCTCAAAATTATAAATAAATCAATTTATAAATCAAACAGTATTACCAAACGGAAGGTAATCAATCGAGGTGTAAAACTAATTTCAAAGACTCGAGAAAAAGATGTGTTAAAAGTGCATCTACGCTGATGCCTAGGCTCGCATGTGCGCGATGAGCGTCTTTCGCATTGATTGTGCATTAAAGTGCACTAGCTTGCTTAGACGTGATCCGCACTTTGTTTGCATTACTCTTTTAGAGGGCACAAACAGACATCCCAAGTAATTATCTCGAAAAAAATTAAAAGAGAATGTAAGCTCCTGTTCTCTTTGCTGTTTTGAGGTCGTTTTCTGTTTTTATTTTCGAAAACGCTAAAAACGCGTTCTCTTTACCATTTTCGAAAACGCATTTTGGAAAACAAAAAAAAAAAAAATTGTATACAAAACGGAAAACGCCCGAAATATCGTTTTGGGAGTTTTGTGTGTATTTCGACAAAAAATGTCCAAAACGCGGAAAACGCGTTTTGGGATTTTTTTTTTTTTTTTTTATAGAATTATCTCAACTTAGAACTAAACTTAATATAAAGTTTTTATTTTTTTATTATTTTTTTTAGAATTATCCTAGCTTGGAACTAAGCCTAAATAAAGAATTTTTTTTTTTTTTTTTGAGAATTATCCTAACTTGGAACTTAGTTTAAATAAAGTTTTATTGAATTCAATATCAACATTACAAAAAAAAATTAAATGAGAATTCTTGTTGTTATATTTCAAAAAATGTAATGATAAATGGACTCTGGTGATTTTGAAAGAATTTACATTTTCTGGATTTTAATAGAAGTAGAGCTTTCTCAAGTTCCGAACCTGACCAAGCTGTGTTAATATAGATTCTTAATGCTCACAATAGTGTGTTGCATGTAACCATATTTGTAGTGTATTGTGAAAGGAAATTTGAGTTGGAGTTAGTAGTATTCTGCAAGCAAATTAATTAAAAATAGTTTAAATAGTGTTCTGCAAAATTTCAAACAGAACGTATTTTCCAACTTTTCATTTTCAAAAACAGTTTTCAGAAATGACAAACCAAACGCGTTTTCAGCAAATTTGAAAACAAAAATGAAAACACAAAATACAAAACATTTTCGAAAATAAAAATATAAAATAAAATACAAACAGAACGCCACCTAAACATCTTGATTTATGTCTCTTACGCATGACAATCATGATAACAATTAACAAAACACGTCATAATAAAGATAATTGTTTGTTTGGTCCCATACAATTTTTTCAATATCTTACATTTTCTTCAAATTTATTTTCAACAATATATTTTTGTGAGACTCACAATTTTTTCCACATTTTAATTAATTTTTAACCACAAATTCTCCAAAAAAAAGTCAAAATTTCTCAATATTCCAAAAAATCACCTACTAAGAGCCCGTTTGGTCCATAATTTTTTTATTTTATTTTCATGATTTTTTTATATTTGTTGGTGGATATGTGGTTTAAATTGATTTGAAAAGTAAAAAATTATGAGCTTGATCAAAGATGGATGATTGAGATTGAATTTGAAAAGTTTTGTTAAAAACTTTTGATGCACCAAACAAGCTCTAAGAGATAAAAAGAAGGTAATAGGCCGCAAAGTAAAGAAAAAAAAAAAAAAAGGAAAAAATGTGTACCATCTCCATAACTTCTCCTTTTCTTTTAGAAAAAGGTAATTATATTCACAGTACAATTTTTTATATCTACATCACATTTTAATTACAAAAAAGGTTATCAATATTTACTCACTTTTACTTTTATGTCCTTTATATTTTTTTGAAACATTATTATTCTTAACTTTCAATTAATTAACATATTTTTGTTTTTAATCACAATTTCTATCCAAATATCTTGCTAATGTGTATCGAAAAAATGAGAAAATATTTATTTTTGACTTTTGCATTGGTTATTTATTTTGATTGTTTAAAAATACTATAGATAAGTAAGTTTTTATCGCCTCATAACAAATATTTGGATAAAAATCGTCTCTATAGACAAGATTTGAAATTTAACTAATGGTTGATGATTAAAAAAAATTATATAAAAAACTTGAGAGCGTAAGTGTAAAAATAAGAAAAACTTAAGAATATTCATTACAATGAAAATGTGGTATAATTAACAAATATTGTGATGTCAATATAATTGCACTTTAGAAAAGAGGGTTAAGTGGGTCCATGGTGTCTTCCCATTTTCTCCATCTTCGCTTTAATTTTGTCAATTCGAGTATGTTTCAGATTTGGCCCCATAATAATAATCCCATGTTCATGTGCTTGTGCCATGAAGGATAAAGATGTTGGATAATGGCATTAGGTATCAATCATTCTTCCTTTTGATTTTGGGTTTCCAACTTTTGCATGAAAAAGTGATACAACGTACGTAGTTCTCATATATCGTATATTTAGCACTATTTGATTAAGCTTTACAAATTACAAATATGAACTTGTTAGTTTTGTCATATTTGGTTCAACTTATCAAATATTTCGTCGAGAGTGAATTATTAATTTGATATTTAATCCATTGATTCAAGACTATATTAAGAATTATTGGCCTATCATTTATTCTTATTATACTCAGATATTTGATTGAATTTTACACTTGATAATGACAAATACAATAACCTTAAGACAAACCCACATGGAATGGAGAATTTTAAGAATGAACAACTTTCTTCCTCACTCTCTCCCCGTTATTTATGTTTTTTATGTAAAAAATAGTCATTGAAAATTGTGTGTAATTAAAAAGTAGTTTGAAAAATTATGTAGTTTATAAGCTGATTTATAAACTAATTTATTTGTTTACCAAACATATGCATGCTAAAAAATTGTAAAATAACGGTGCAAAACACCATTTATTGACTAGTTTCACATGCCAAGTCAACTCCAAATTATTCGCTAACTAACTCGGAATAATTTTTGAACTTTGTTTTTTCAAATACACTAGGCAAAAAGCTACTACAGTGCAAAAAAAATATCGTACCCAGATTAAGAATCTAAGATACAACATGGTTCCAGGAGAGAATGAAATCAAGAAAACAAATAAATGAATGTTGTAAATTGTTATGAACTAGTCCACTTGATAACTGGACTTTGCTGATTACAGATCTGTCAGAAACACATGTTTATTATAATATGATCTAACCTCGATTAATCCTTATAATTCGTGAGCATTGTTTTTGTGGACCCACGTTCTCTCCTTTGATGTATAGAGATGCCTATGGAAACTTATTTTATCAGTAAAATGATAATTACTTTAATTTTTTTTTAACCTTCAAGATTAGAAACAGTAACCTTTTAAAGCTTATCCAAAAAAAAAGGGTTGAACGCCAACCTTAGGCGCTTACACCGTCCCTATCCTGAGGATTGTGTGGATAAATGGACAATTTAGGTAGGATCAAGACAATGTCCCAGTGATTAGGGTGGCATCCTCACTTGGCATAGATCAGAGTTCGAATCCTATGGAAGGTTTGGGAGGAGTTTTAGTTGTAATAGGATATACTCAAAAAATAATAAAAGGACAATCTAGGCTTTGTTTGACAAATTGTTTATATACAATTATTTACTTATTTATAAATAACGAAGTGACTATATTTCATTTATCCATTTTTTTGAAAAGCAAAAAATGGTGGATGAGATTCTTTGATCAATCAAAATTGTTGATTTTTTTTTAAAAAAAATCTAATGAAATATTGCCACGTGACCGTTTATGCAAAAAATTATGAAAAGTTTTTATTAAACATAGCTTAGTCAAAGGTGCCAATTTGGGTTGGCCTGACCACCTATATATGAGGTCGATAAAAAACTCACACCCATTGCGGGTTTATGGGATCATCTTTAGATGATGAAAATTGGCCAGCAATTTTTATCAATTGTAGAAATATAAGATTAATAATTGGATAATAAACTCCATAATCAATTTTGCCAAAAGTTTAAAAATTTCATGATTTTAAATACATTTCTCAGTCCGAATCGGTTATATAAAATTCATTCTATTTTGAATTAATGAATGCAATTATAGCATTGTACACCCAACACGCGATTTTAACATTAAAAATGTTGAGTTCCATATAATTAAAAAAAAAAAGAATTAATTTGATTTTACTTTTAATAAAAAAAATTGATAAACCGAAATAACTCCGTATAGGACAAAAGATAAAATATTAAAAAAACCTAGCACTTTAAAAAAAACAAAAAACTTTCGTCGTGTGACTTATGTCACCTTCAATAAAGGATTTTCATCTCCCAATCGGAGGGAAATACACTTTGAAAAGTATAAAACAAATCTGCTGATCTGGTGCAGGTTCATTGTAATGTCGCGTCTCTCAAAGCTAAGGCCCCCACCAATCACACGCACATAATGTACAGGTTCTTATTTCTAGTCCCAGAGAGAGAGAGAGAGAGGGAGAGGGGGGAGAGGACATACGACTTTTTTTGCTTTGCCTTTTTGGTGTGTGAACATTTAATGTACATTTACAGCAAATTACTAAGAAAGAAATCGAAAACGTGTTCCTGTTTCCAGCTCATTACACTTCCTTCCTCACAGAGATACTGCATCCGTGGGCCTATGGTTGGTTTCTCATTGTCTTATTCGTGTAATAACTGGGGAGTCAGTTAAGGTTATTGGGTGTTCTTGTGGAGTATTTGCTGGTTTGGAAGCCAAACAAGTCGGATCGGTTCTTTCAGAGTTGGTTTTCAACTTTTTAACTCAGAAAACATGAGATCTTTTCTCTCTCTCAAAAACGAAAACTTTCTTGCTTTTCTAATATCATAGATCAGTTTCCAAGATAACCCATGTTATTGTTGGGTCTTTTTTTTCAAGTCATCGCGATTTGATTCCAAGAGGTTGGGTTTTGAAGTCAATGCTGATGCTTTTGGCCCCAACAGACCATCGCCGTCTTGAAATTCATCTACTTTCGGAAAAAAAGATTAAATAATTAAAACGCGTTTCATTAATTTGCAATCTTTTTTGTTGGGGGTGGGGTACCTTCTTTGGGCTACTATATATTTTGAACATTTTTCTCAAGAAGTTTTTATATATGAAATTTTCTTGCTGCAGATACTTATTGAATTCTGAAGAATGATGGATTTTGTTCATACCCAGATTGCATCGCTACAGAGATAATCTTAAGTAGGAAGGATTGAAAGTCAATTGAAAGCTTGGAGTTTGTGGCGAAGAAATTGTTGAGAAATGGCTGAATCTAAACCATTAGATTCGAAGGAGTTGAGGTCATTGGCCTTAACTCCAACATGGTCTGTTGCTGCTGTTTTGACTGTATTTGTTGCTGTTTCACTGCTTGTGGAGCGGTCTATTCACCATTTGGGTAATGTAAGTGACACGTTCTCAAACTTTAAAGAGCCCCTTTTTTTTTAAAAAAAAAAACTTTAATGAGCTTCTGCTTATGTTGTTTCGAATGTTTGAAAGATCCCGTGATATTTTTGATTAGGACCATATTGTCAGGATGTAATACGACATGCTACTTTTTTCGAATTTTAATATTTCTGATGAAACTGAAATGCATATTTGAAGTTTTTGTGTTCTGTATTGCGCATTTCTCTGCTTGTTGGTCTGAACCCAAATTGTCTATGTCGATTTTGTACAAACCAGAATAAAGAATTTCATATCAAGGATCATATATGCCATATGGTATTCAAACCAGACTAAAGAATTTATATCATGTAAGTTAATTTACAATAGAGTACAATTAAAATCCACTTTGATGAAATTGAAATTAAAGATATATCACAGGATGAAGAAGGTATTCGATGGATGGAAAACGGGATGGCTGTCAAAGTAATTAAATTAACTCTTTTTTAATCTTTTATCTGCTCACTATTGTTTGCTTGTGGTGTTTTGGGGTTCTTGTTTTTCCTTTCTTGATTTAGGTATCCTTACAAGCTACCATTTTACCATAATTCAGGATTGGAGGTACTTATGGAAGAACAGGCCAGACTGACATTTCACAATAAATTGATAGACACTTGTCTTAAATAAAGACTTGATTTTCTGATAACATAGAAATGACTTCTCAGCTTACTCTGCTACACAGAACCATTAGTAGGGTTGGGTAGAGGAGAAATCATGATAAAAAGGTCTTGTCTCTGAAGATATGCAATAAACAAGCCAGAAGTGTTATACTGCTCATTGAGAGGAGTAACTATCTAATTTAAATATTTTATTATTTAATAACATTTTTTATATAAAAAATGACCGTTGAGGGATGGGGAGAGGTGATATTGTTAATATGAAGATGGAGCCCTGTTTTTATTATATTTTTGTATAATTGGTTGTTCAAATCTTTGTTTCAGATGAATAAGACATAAGATTATGGGATACTCGGGTGACACAAATATCTATGCATGAGTTATCGAGAGAGGAATTGTTCGCTCGTTCATTCAGGCTAATCTTCATGAAGCCAAAGAACAAACTTTAAATCTTTTTAAATCTTAGACTGTAGAACTAAATGTTAGATAGATTGACATATAGAGAGATGGGTTGGATGGACTGGAAAAAGGGCTGGTATGTAGGTTTTTAATGTTTCTTGTGATTTCTCTTACTTTTCTGGACCTCTACACCTACTGGGATATGAATTATCAATTTCCAAAAGTCACAGTAAAAACTAATGCAAAATAATAGTAACAGAGAGATTTTTGGTATGTGAAACCTAAACACCAAATACTGATAGGTTCTTCGTATTTCTATGTATACTTTATAGGTTGAGAAGCACAGGTGCCTCATACCCAGGATTCCGGCTGTGCCTGTCAATAAGAATATGTAGAGATAGACTTATGTTGAGTTGACTTTTGTGAGAAATCTTCTGATAAATTTGGCATCAATTGACTTTACTTTTGGAAACATGACCTCATGATGATCTTGGCTGCTTCTTACTGTATGTTTTATCAAGGAACTTAAATATCAGATATATCAAGAGACTGGAGTTGGTATAATGTGTTTGCTTTTGAGGGATTTTATTGTCTTGCAAAATATTGAGATACAGAAACAGTTTCACTAAGCAAAAGTAGTAGCATTTTATCTCAACTCTTTTATTTTCCTATGCATTCTGGTGAGTGTTGTAACATTGTTTATGCACTCTTCAAGTTTTCCACGTAAGCATGTAAAATTCAGTTTTGACTAGTTAAATGAGATTATGGTTTCCTGCCATTACAGTGGTTGAAAAAAACTGATCGGAAACCATTGCTGGCAGCAGTCGAGAAAATGAAGGAAGGTACTAGTTAGTTTTAGATGCATTTTTTATGTTGAGCGAACTGTAAAAAAATTGCCACTCTTATCATCTGTTTAAAAGAGGCTTCATTTGAAATTGATCTACAGAATTGATGCTTCTTGGCTTCATCTCTCTCCTTCTTACGGCAACATCAAGCATTATATCTAATATTTGTATACCATCAAAGTTCTATAATAGTGCATTTGCTCCATGCACCGTGCAAGAAGTCAATGAGGAAAGGGAAAACAAGGATATGAATGGAACTTTTTTCAATGCTCAATCCCATAGGAGAATGTTGAATGGCCTGAATCAGAACACCTGCAGGAAGGCAAGTCAATTATCCACGAAACATGACTGCAATCCCTTTTTATTTTTACTCAGATTTGGATCGCAATAAATAATTAACAGAATTGGTTAGTAAATAATGAGATGAATAAATATCCTCTCTTTGTGAGTGTGTCTTCATTGTCTAGTACTAGTAGGGTCAATTACTTAGACAATTGTCATGTTCTTTTGTCTTTTATTTTTCATTTTTCTGAAAATGTAATAGTCATGTTTGCCTTTTCAAGTTTTTATGTGATTTAATTTCTAACTTCGGTTCAAATTTAATGAATCTGAATTTGATTTCGTTGAACAGAATTATGAACCATTTGTCTCATATGAAGGCCTTGAGCAACTGCATCGCTTCATCTTTGTCATGGCAATTACACATATATCTTACAGCTGCTTAACAATGCTATTGGCAATTGTCAAGGTAATATCTCAGTTCCCTTCAACAGAATTTCCTCTAAAAATTATGTCCTATCTATTCGCAGTGTGATTCAGTGTGCAAACTTAATTTCTCTTGGTTATTTGTCAACCTGGAAGTTGAAATGTAAAGAGGCTGTGTATATACTGTAATGACTAGGATTCCACCAATAGTTTGTCTACATGAATGGTATTGTTAGGAGAATTATGTGAACACTATATAAAGTCATATATAATACTTATCCGGAGGGCTGGCCCCGAGTTTTTAGGGGCCCAAGCAGGTCTCCAACCTAAAAAAATTATTGGGGCCTGGGCTATAAATAAGCATTGCAAAAAATTGACTGTAAAAAATTTTAAAAATTAAAATCCGTTGGCAGGAAGAATTGAACCCGTGACCATTCAAGCTAATTTCCTCTCCTCAACCAACTAAGTTAAGATTAATTTATTGTTCATTATTTCTTATTCAGAATTTATATATGGGAAAAAAACATATATAAGGTGTTTAGAATATTCAATTTCAATTTTAACATATAATTTCAAAAATTTCAAAAATCAGGTATCTATTTAACTAAATTAAATAATTAGATTTTTTTATTAATTATATAAATTCAGGTCACAATACAAGATAAATTCAGGTTACAAAATGTAAATTGCTTAAGTCACAAATAATTTTAGGGTCACAAATTATCAAAATAGTAGGTTACAATAACAGTTTTATCAAGTCACAAATAATTACAAGGTCACATGTTTTAAATTAATCAATCCCGAGTTATTTTTAGGTCACAACTTATCAAATTATGAGGTCACTAATCTTTTAAGTCACAATTATCATATTATTAAGTCACAATTCACTGATTAATTATTAGGTCACAGTATATCCGAAAACTTGCCCACGTAAATTCAGGTCACAATACAAGATAAATTCAGGTCACAAAATGTAAATTGCTTAAGTCACAAATAATTTTAGGATCACAAATTATCAAAATAGTAGGTCACAATAACAGTTTTAGGTCACAAAAAACAAACATTATATTCAAGTCACAGAAACAAATTTTTTAGGTCACAAATAATTTCAGAATTATAAATTATCAAAATATTAGGTCACAAATTAGACTTATTTTTAGGTCACAATAATAATTTTTTTAAGTCACATATTATAAAATCAATAAGCTACAAATGTCAAATTAATAGAATTTGGGATATTTTAAGGTCACAATTTATCAAATTATTAGGTCACAAATCTTTAAACACCCCCATCCACCCCACCCCACCCATAGAACCTAAACGTGTGACCACTGCAAATGAAAATGTGATTACACCACCATCACTGTCACTTCACCCCACCCACCTCCTCCTCCACCACCACCACGCTGCGCCACTGCTGCCACCGCCGTCGCCACCACCACCACGCTGCAATGTGAACATCGATGACACGAAGAAATCAAACCTAAATCCTACAAACAACCACCACTGCCTCACATGAAACCACCACTGCCACCATCGCACAACCACCATCTCACCACCGCCACCACAAAGAGCAATTTCACAACAAGCAGTTCAACTAATTTCAGACACCCTTAATATGCAACCTAAATAAAAAAATTCAGACTCTTAAATGGGTGTCAAGCACTCAAGGTCACATCGCCATTTTCATCACCATCGCCATTTTCAGCTTCCTTCACTAAAGCTCTCTCTCTGTGTAAACAGCTTTGACTAGACCAATCGCCGCCTGACGCGCATCGCCTCCATAGCTGAATCGGCGTTGATGGTATTCAGTGGAGGAGAAATGGAAATTGCAATTAGGAAAGGGCTTTTGCGATTCTCATGCACTATCACCGTCACCCATATTCAGTGGCGTTCGCCGCTTGTAGAACCGTCGGTAGCAGGCGATAGAAGCGACGGGTTTGCCACACCGCTGGTTCTGCCAGCGGTGAGTGCCACTACGTACTCAACCAGCGCTTATCTTCGCCGAAGGAGGGGTCTTTCTCCGTGATTCTCTTCACAGCCGCCACCATTATCGCCAAAGACCGGAGCACCAGGGTTTCGACCGCTTGAGAGAAGGAATGGGAGCAAAATGGTGAGAGTGTGTGTCGGTGGGTAAAGCCTGCAAGTTAATTGAATTATAATAATATTTTTAATTAAATATTTTAATTCTGAATTAACACCTGATTAGTGAATATAATAGTAGTAGCACTGACTTATGAAATAGTGCAAACATAACTCGGGTGTGGGGTAATTACCACTTTATATATATATATATATATATATATATATATATATATATATATATATATATATATACTTCTTGGTTCATGGGCCTTTTTGCTTGGGATATGGTCGGGGCCCTAGGTGGTCCCCTTGCCCGCGTTGCCCGCCTAATGTCAGGGCCGGCCATGGTTA
This sequence comes from Ligustrum vulgare, assembly GCA_963555705.1. Lineage (NCBI taxonomy): Eukaryota > Viridiplantae > Streptophyta > Magnoliopsida > Lamiales > Oleaceae > Ligustrum > Ligustrum vulgare. The sequence continues at coordinate 6,117,304 of OY743187.1, forward strand.
TTCGATAAGTAGAAAGCTGTATATGTGTTCATTAAGCTCCCCATTTTATTAGTGTTCGTCTCTACTTAAGATGTGGATTGAATATCTGATCTTTGCACTAATTTCTTCCACTATTGTCAATATGATACATGTTAAAAAGAATTATTATGTGCTGCCAGTTCATGATGACTGTTGTGGCATTTGTTATTGCTTGATGAAATAGACTCTGAACTGACTAAAATGATTTGAAGCCCAGATCTTTTCCATCATTGTTCATTCCTCCCTCTTTTTTTATTATTTATTTAATTATTTATATATTTTGTTTGCTCACTATATTTGCAGATCCACAGTTGGAGAGTATGGGAGGAAGAGGCTCACATGGACAGACACGATTCATTAACTGGTAGTTTGAGACCAGCTCCAGTTTTGGCATGATTTTTAACCTTGTTTACTATCTCTGGAAATCCAACCATTTTCAAATTTGTTTGTTTTCAAACCTTGAAAGGGGGGAAAAATATCCATTTAGATCTCTGTTTCAGCTGCAAAGGGACAATAAAAATGATATAAGTGGCTAATATTCAACACTCAAATACGACTATTTATAAGCATGATAATATCTTTAAAAAAAAGTCTCGACACATATCCACTTAAAGGTACTATAGAGTAGTTTTACCATGCCAATTCTTTTTGAAGTGAGGTCCTTAACTAGGTTCAAATTTTAGATATTGCTGAACACATATAAACCAGACAGGAAAGGCAGATCTTCCTACCCCTTAAGAGGATTTTAAATTCTCCATGGACCAGCAGTATTGGAGAGCTCAAGCGGGTTCATTTTGTCTGGATAACATGTCATATGTAGTGTGATGAATAATAGTCTGAACCAAGGAAACTCGACGGTAACCTAATTTCTGTTGCAGATATCACAAGGGCAACAACAATGCAAAGGCAGTCTACCTTTGTTAGGGTTCATACATCAACTCCTATGGCCAGGCATAGCATCCTCATTTGGGCGGTAAATTCACTTCTATTTAACTAAGTTCATATAGCAAATATTTATTGTTGTTCCAAGATATAGTCAACCAAATTACACAGTTGCATGGCTATCTTTTCACTGTCCTTTCTTTTTGAATTCCAGATCTTGATTAATATCTTTTGGACCTTTTAATGCTCAAAGATGATTTAATGTTATGCTAAAACTGCAGTTCTTTAATTGTGCAGACCTGTTTCTTTCGGCAGTTTGGACGTTCTGTTGTCCGGGCAGATTACCTTTCACTCCGCAAGGGATTCATCACAGTATGTAATTGTTTGAGCAATAGTGGGCATTCAGCTTCCTATTTATTTATTTATTTGAAATTTGTGATCCCTTTGAGAAAAAATTCTCTCATCGCAGCAGCAGAATTGAAAAAACGTATCAAGGCATTTAGCGGGAAAAGGACTAAAGCTGTCGAAGCTGATGGCAATTTTTTGTTTATTATGTTTTAGATACTCAGAATTGACATCGAATAATTCGTTTCCTATACACCATTATAATTGACTACTTATAAGCTTGACAGACTTTATTCACTTATTGGATTGATAGTTCTCTCTATTTACAGTCACATGCATTAGTGCTTGGTGGATTAGGTTTTCCATGGAGATATATAAGCTATATAAATACAAATATATTGATTCTTATTCAGTATTTTAGATTTTTCCTTGGTAATAAATATCTGAATCTTTACTTTTCCTGCCTCATCAGATCGACCACTATATGGCCGTTTAGATGAATACATATTTGTCAGCTTTTTTGCAAATCATATTCCTATTATGTGCCTGTTGGAAGCACTGCTAAACTATTTGATTGATATAGGGATTTGATTAATTTAATCTACATATCACAAGATTTCTTTCTACTGATGAATAGTTATTGTGGTAATACCATATTAAATTACACTTTACATCTCTTGTTTCTTATTTATGGCAGAACCACAACCTTACATCAAAATATGATTTTCACAGCTATATGGTTCGCTCCATGGAAGAAGAATTTCAACGTATTGTTGGTGTTAGGTAAGCAAAAAAAACCACCAAGAATAGCTTTTTAGGTTAATATATTGGCTAAAGAAAGTGAAAAGGATAATGGTCTTACCGGATTAATCCAAGCTTCAAAACTATTTGAATAGTGATAGTAGTAATGTCCGACCGTTACAACAGCGCTAACTGAACTGTAACGGAGTCCAAGGTCACTTCCTTCAATCTCCCTTTACTGTTAGATACTGATGTTACTACAAACTGTGTCGTGTGAAAGCTCTGTGTTGTCTTTAAGCTTCATTTCTATCCTCAAATGACATCTGTTTTATCAATTAACGCCAATTCTTTCTAGTTGCATAATTTTTTTTTCTCATAGGTTATGTTCGATACACAGTATTGAAGAGTAGTGCTTATTACTATATCCAAAATTAATTTATTTTTCTTTTTAACCATGTCCAGTTTTGTCTAATACCATAGACCAAACATGCTGTGGTAAGGTTTTTCTAAAGATGCTTTACTGACATTTCTCTTTTTCTTGGACTTTAACAGTGGTCCTCTTTGGGGATTTGTTGTAGCTTTTATGCTGTTCAACGTAAAAGGCACGTCATCTTTTTAATTGGAAGCTATAGCTTGTTTCCTTTTTTCTCGAGTATCTTGCTGCCTGATCCCTTGCCTCATAAAATTATGAAAGATTCAGAAGCTGATTGCACTTTATAACCTGCAGGATCCAATCTCTACTTCTGGATTGCTCTAATTCCTGTCACGGTAAGTTTATCTAGTTGAACACTATATATTACACCTTTAATACACTACGTAGGAATAAAAATCCTCTTATTTATGTACAACTAGGATTTGTGATTGAGTAGTTTTGACATGAAAATGAGAAGGAATTGACGATAGATGTCAAATATAAAAATAAAAGTAGAAAAACACGCAGAAATGGATAGTAGCCAGGTATGGAGGGAGAGAGTCGACAGAAGCATGAAAATGTGGGCAGTCCTTAAATTTGAAGCTCGACCTTCTCCGCCTCCAAGATTAAAGAGTTATTTGAGACAATTTACAGAAACTTGAAAGCAGGATTTTCTATTTTGTCATAACATGTTTTGGTTTAACTTATGTAAACCTAGTGAGGTGCTTGATCCTGTATTCAATGTTAAAAGAAGCTGATTGAAATGGATTAAACTTGCAGAGTTATTTTTTTAAAGAAAAGAGAATGAAAGGAAAGGAAAGGAAAGAAAGAAAGAATATGATCAAATGATTCTGCTGTTGGTAAAAGAAGAAATAAGGTTTGAGGCTATTAATTTTCCAGTTTCTTCTCTGATACACAATGTATTGACTGCAGCTTGTTCTATTTGTCGGAGCGAAACTGCAACATATTATTGAAACGTTGGCGTTGGAGAGTGCCGGAGTAAGTGGGGGTTTTGCTGGACCGAGGATTAAACCCCGAGACGAGCTGTTTTGGTTTAATAAGCCAGAATTATTATTATCCTTAATACATTTTATCCTTTTCCAGGTTGGCCAGTTTCATAGCAATTCTTGGCTTCTTTTTCTTTTTGAATTTCTTCTATAATGCTTCTTCTGCTGGTCTAAACATGATGCATTTGTACTTACTTTTTCCTTGTTCACTTTGCAGAATGCATTTGAGCTTGCTTCTTTCTTCTGGTTCTGGGTACTCCCTTCTCCCTGAAGTTCTTATTATTCTTTCAGAATTCTGTCATGTATAGATAAATGGATGCCAATGCCATTATCAGTTTTACATTTTTGTCATCTATGAGTTCTCCCAAATATTAATGTGATGCATGAAAAATCAATGGAGATATGTTCTTAACATTCGTGGACTTTGTCTTCGTTCATCTCGTATTTTTCTTTCTTTTTTCCTTCTTGGTAGGGGTAGATTGTTAAGATCATCTCATGAATGTGATAATATCATGTATGCAGCTCTAATAAGGGTGTGCTTTTATTGCAGTGGCAGTTTGGGTATGGTTCGTGCTTCATAAAGAACCACTTGCTATTATACCTACGACTAATTCTTGGGTATGCACAAATTTAGCTCATGTTTGGTTCTGATTAAAATCTGAAGTTAAAGTTAACAATTAATTTTAACCATACATTTTATGGGACCCAAAGCTTTTCAACCACACATTTTATTAACTTTTATCAAAATTTACTAAAAATCTGATTTTAATCCATACCAGAAAGGGGCTTAAACTGTAACACGATTTCCTACCATATATTCTGCAAAAATAAAATTATGTTGATCAAAGCCTGAGACTGCAGTTTATTTTGAGTAGGTTTGCCGGACAATTTTTATGCAGCTATAGCACCTTGCCACTCTATGCACTGGTTACTCAGGTACACCATCAAACCAAGAACATAAATTTAGAATGCAGAATGCATTATCCATAAGTTTCCTTCTTATAACATTAACTGTTGTTTGATAATATGGATTGAACCATACGCGACAATGAAAAAGAAGTTGAAATCTTGTTTACTGCAAATTTGAGTCCTCGGAATTGCTGTATCAATGATCCCAGAAAACTTTTGCGTAGATGGGAACGAACTACAAGGCCGCTATAATTCCACAAAGAATACGAGAAACGATGCATGGATGGGGAAAGGCGGCTAGGAGGAGGAGAAGACACGGCACTTTCGCAGATGATTCAACTATTCACACAGACACGAGTACAGTATTATCGGTCGAGGAAGATGACCATCAGTTGGTAGATAGTCCTCGAGTAGTAGTCCCTCTAACAGGCTCAGAAATCGAGCTGCAACCACATATTGTTGATATCAGTGGTCATTCGCCAGTTGCTAATGAGTCTTCGAGCAGGATTGGTACGCCTCTCCTTCGACCCTCTGCTACCATTTCTTCCTCGGTTTCTCCTAGGATTGAGCCTGAAATATTTACAAGATCCTTGACAATGCCCATAAGAAGAGAATAGAAACGAGACAGACACAGACAAACAGAACCAAAAGATTTAGTCTCCTGTTAATGCTTTTGCAGGTGTTAGTTGTAGCATAAGTTATAGATGAGATAGATATTGGCATGTGAGCCTTGTTTTGAAAAACCTTTATCCATGTATAATTCAACATCTGTTATTTTTTTGCCTCCAAATTTTATACATTTTCTGTTATATGTATAAATTGCTCTTTTATGAAAAATGGAAGATGTTACAGAAAAATTGAACAGAGGTGACAATGACTCGTGTAGTCGATCACAAATTTATTAAGAACACAGTTAGTCTACTGTTCTTCACGAAAAGGAAGAAAAATCTATTTTTACGTTCAGCGACTCGGCGCAGGCAAATCCATTTCACACCAGCACTCTGAAAGAAACTCTTTTCAAAGGCTTCCTTTAATCATTAACTTCCAATATACAATGAGGTCTTCAAAACCAAGCTATTGACGGTAACTTGTGATGTCTCGCAATGCGCAAAGTGTTAAAGAGATTTTTGTTCCAGGCTTGAGTCGCTTAACTTACAGGGGCGTGTCCTTAGGGATTTGAACCCTAATTTTAAGAGGTTTGTTGAGTGATCTCTCATTACAAGCTGCACGTAACGTTCCATAACACAAGCTTAAAAACAACGTAATAATAAGTTGAAATCGAGTTACATTTGAAGGCCATTTCAAACTGGTAATTAAGTGTCTGCATCTCATTTTGAAAGTGAAAAGGGAAGGAGTATGTTGAGCACTTTCTTGATATTCTTGGCTGAAAATTAGTATCAATGGACATTTCCACCACACCAAAGGGGTTGTCCCTCGTTGCTGCCGTCTGTTAGGCTATGGATTACATTTACAGGAGTAGTTGAATAGAACAACAGACGCACTACATATTCCACTGTACCGAGATGTGAGGTGGAGAGTGGGAACTATGTATTTGCATTCATTTCTTTTTTGCATGAACATTACCAATTTACCTTAAAAATCTCTCAAATAAGTAACTTCAAAATTTTCAACCCACGTGTTTTGTTCAAAACTAAACATGTGTAAATAGAAATACAATAACTGAAATATACACGTATGAGCAAAAAAATTACTTATAAGCCAAAAAAACAAGAGTTTTTGTGATTTCGAATAGTAATTTTTAGGAGAATATATAGTTAAAAAGTATGGAATCTTTTTAAATAAAATAAATGTGTGGTTAAAAAGAATTGAGAGAAAACCATGATTTTGAAATAATGAAAGTTAAACAAGGACTATATAAAAATGTTAATTAAAAAAATAAAAAAAGAAACTGTGTAATAAATAAACGTAGTTCAGCAAACACATTTCTTAGTTGATTTATCAAGGGCAAAAGGTAGTCAGTCCTGTACTCCTGTAGAAGCAGCTGAGGAAGGGTCAGGGCGTTCCCCATTTATCGCAGAAAAAGAAAATTAATAGTCCCCAACTCCAAAATTTCAAATACTCATAAGAACTAAAAGATATTACAGATCCAGAATCTCAAGAGAAGGTTACACAAAATATATGTTTTCTCGTATAAATACTCTAAAAAAACCTAGTAATATCAGATCAGCCATGGATAATCCATACACTATACTTGTTACATAGCAACATCTGGATCCAACCTTCTCTGAATAGCAGCTGCAGCCTGTTGATTCAAGCTAGTTAATAATAGACGGGACGAATATGGACCTTAAACATTTTTCAAGATCATCCTCACCTCGAAGTTGCCAAGCTTGTATTGGTAAGCCATCTCTTCCTTGAGTCGGGATTGCTCTTTCATTGCTTGAGCCTGCATCCAATCAAAAAAAACAAAAAAACAACCAATTAATTGACTATACTATTACACCGTGTCTAGAAAATGAGATTCTGTTGCTTATGCAGAAGAATACCATTCCACTTTGCATCTCCTGCTTTAAAGCTTCCACTTGTGCTTGCTTCTGTTTTTCACGTTCTCGCATAAGTTCTTGCCTGAGAAGTGAAATGGCCGAAAATTAGAAAATGCAAGAACTGATATCCGCAACAAACTATGCTAAGTTGCTAATACAGTGAAGCAAGTACACGGGGTGTTTTCATTGATAAATGCCTAAGTTATGTCGCTCTGATAGTCTGATATCATCTTGGTCAATAAAGTATTAGGGAAGCAATATCTTTTGCGTATATAGAGATTAGCAGCATCTCAAAGACTAAGAGCATCTCATTGCTTAGACTTTCAGAAAATGATAGCTGCCGCTGCGGCCTTCATGTTAGGGATGGACATGATGATAACCACTCAAACCAAACTAATAAATGCATAGTGCTGTTCAATTTGTCTTCCACTCTTTAAACCAACCAAATATGAATCATACTGAACATGTTCTAGTAACCCTAGTAACCCATGAATGAGTACTTTTCAGTGGCTAAATGAAAAAAAAAACCTACGTCTATAGCTCTAGATTTTGGTTCGAAAATGGACTCAACAGTAGAAGGCTTGCCTGAATCAAAGGAATGAAAGAATTTTCTAATCATGAATCTATAAATGTCAAAGTAAATCTGTGAATGATTAAAGCAAAGCAAGCAAGCAACATGCACTAGAAATTTAAACCAACCTTCGTTGCTCTTCATCGTTAAATACAGTACGCTCTTTTTCTGGGAGTTTCTTGATACCCCTTTTAATTTCCTTCTCTATTTTATGGCGATGATAAGCATCAAGGTCATAATATCTGCAACCATTAATGACGAGAAATGTGGTAAGGACTCAACTTAAAAAATCACGAGAATGAATAAGCACTTAACAATATTACTACACTACTTCATCCTCGCGGTAGCAAGTCATCTCGAAAAAGCAAAAGATTATTCTCTCAAAGACGAGCCTTTTGTAACAATATTTTTTTTATAAGTTTCATAAATCACCAAGGCGGACATGACATCCCACCTACATGCTTATGTATAACAGTCTATCAAAACGATAAATATAGTGTATGAATCTAAAATCTAAGATCAAATCCCCTACCACTACCACCCTAAAAAACTAAATAGCAATGAGCATGTTTGGTGTAGGTAGGTATTTTGAGAAATTTTGGGTTTTTGGAAGAATGTGTGGTTGAAAATTGATTGAAAAGTGTAAAAAGTGGTGGGTCCCATAGAAATGTGTGGTTGAAAATTAATTTGAGGGAAATATTGAAAAAATAGTATGAGGCCAAACAAGCACTAAAAATAAAAAGAAATATGCTGGGAGAAAAGAAAAGGAAAACAAGACATAAGGCGTATGTTTGGGATTAATAATTTTCTCCTAAACTTGTACTGCATTTCCAATGGATTCTACCAAACTGTGATTTTGAAGACTTGTTCGCCATTTTCATGAATATACAACTTCACCGTTATGTGGAAAAGTCAAAATGAAAGAGAAGATGTAATGGAGTATGTAATTAACCGTCATTTATTGTAGAATTCAGCTGGGCAAACTTGATAATCTCTTGATCTAAAAGCAAGTGCTCTATTGGTATTGTGAAACCTGATGTGCAGATTGCATTAAGTTATTCAAAATATTGGTTGAGACACTGTTTTCCGGACCCATTAAACGTGAATTATAATTTTAGGAGAAAATTAGGAATCTCAAATAATTGCAAGATGTATGAATGATAAAAACATCAACAACAAGAGTTATAGTGAAGGGACTAACTTTTTCGATGGAAAGGTAGCTGTGTTGTGATCTTCCATGAACCTGAGCATTATATACCATTGAAGTTACAATACAAATAACAATAGGGATGAACACCAAGGAAATATCAAAATTTCCCACTAATACAATTGTAGCATAAAATTGGAAATAAATGATTTATTACTGTTTGAACATTTGCTTCTCTTCCCAATTAGGCAGACTTTCCAGGTTCACCTGTTGAATAAAAACCATCATATTATTCAAGGCAAGAGCAAGTGAGCAACTCTCCAAAATACCTTAGAAGAATGGACAAAGTTAGTTTGCCTCAAAGTATGGAATATTCAATACAAGCACCAATGCAAACTAATTTGTGCGGTAATAGATCATTTTTTCCACATCACTTCCAAACAGTCAAGTGTAGGGAAGCAACTGAGAGAGAATTTTCAATGAATAAAAATAGAAAACTTAAGGAAGTACAGAAATATATTGGCGAGTGTCTATCAATCTTCTAAAGAAGAAAAAGAGTACATTAAATAGGACAAAAAGGAATACCTGTTTAACTTCGGCTAACCATGCAGTAAACTCTGGCCTTTTGTTCCTACAAGAAACCAAGGTAATGAAACAAAAGTGTGTGAGAAATATTGCAGCATTTATTAGCAGACAATGGGAACCAAACAAACAAAGAAGAGAAATTATCTGCATTTAAACTGCATTCACTATAGAAGCGGTTTATCCGGTTTTGATAGACTTTCAAACCAAACCGTTTAGGACCGTTTGAGAAAAACCCGAACATAAACCAAACCCTTTCAAACGGTTAGGACCATTAACCGGTTTGATCATATATTTTTTCTTATTCACTTTATTATTACCGATTCATTGACTAAAATATTTTCACAACTCATGAGCAATAAAATAGAAATTACTATACACACAAACTATAAACACGTGTACTATAAATTTAAATACCAACAAAAACGAAAAAAATCATAATAAAATCACAACAAAGTGTTTCATCACTTTTAGGCTATGTCCGTGCAAAAGAAATGTTAATACAATGTCAGAATATAACTTATAATCCATATTATAGGATTTAATGCTTATGGAATATGGATAATTGGATATGGCTACTAACCCCCCGTTTGAGCCTTATTTTTGGATAAATGAATTTTGCAATAGTGGATTTTAGGAGAATTTGTGGTTGAAAATGAATTTTAAAACAATGGAGATCATACAAGATCTAAATAAAATTCATTGAATTTGGATTGGACAATTTGGTAAAATCTCAATAATTAAATTTGAGTTTAAGACAATTTAAATATATGACTAAATTATTCACTTTTTATTAAAATTTAAATAGTTAATTTTTTATTGTAATTTACTGTTTAAATTCCAAAAAAATTAAAATTTAATGGTTATAATTTTTTAATTTTTCACAGGTAGAGTTTGATTTTGTTGAAATGTATATACCTATTTTATAGTCTAGAATAATTAGGGACTAGTTAGCAATTTTGTATAAGTTGTTCTACTTATACTACTCTTTTGTACACATTCAAAGATGAAGAAAATAGAATAATTTTCCTTCTTCCAAAAATATCATGGTATCAGAGCGTGAGAAGCCCTAACCTCCGGTTCAAGTCTGACCCGCCCCTTTCCCGGACGATTCCAGTGCCGACGACGCCGCCGGTGACCGACCAAGTCGCCGACAACCAAGCTCCTGGTTTTAGAACCCTTTTTCGCGATTTTTTTTGGGACTGCGCGATTCTACAGCGCGATTTTTTCGCGATTTCCTACTGCTGCCAGACCATTTGGCCGTTCCGAAGCTGACCCAGTTGATTCCGGCGATTCCGCCGCCGGTGAAGACTTGTATTTCCGACCTGGGGTTGCGTTTTCTCGACCTGGAGCTGGGCAGACGTCTCTTTCCGACTGGAGCTACAGTTCTGACCTGGAGTTCAACCTTCTGCAGATTTTATTTTGAAAGTAAACCTCTTATTCAAGGTTTTTCATTTTCTTCCACTTTGTGCCTCTGTGTTCTTCTCCAGTCAATATTGTTATGGGTGAAAATAAAAAATTTTGTGTGACCGATATGATTCCGGTAATGTCGAAAATTATGGAACATAAACTCAATGGGTCTAACTATATTGCTTGGAGTAAGACCGTTCGGGTGTATCTGCGTAGTATAGAGAAAGATAACCATCTCACTGAGGACCCTCCCACTGATGATACTAGATAGACTTGGTTGCGAGATGATGCTCGAATATTTTTGCAACTTCGAAATTCCATTGATAGTGAATTAATTAATCTGGTTGATCACTGCGAGTATGTTAAAGAACTGGTGGATTATCTGGATTCTATGTACTCTGGGAAAGGGAATATCTCTCGCATTTATGACGTGTGTAAAGATTTTTATCGAGCTACACAGCAAGATCAAACTCTTACCACCTATCTTATGAACTTCAAAAGGACTTACGAAGAACTCAATGTTTTACTGCCATACAGTTCCGATGTGAAAATTCAACAAAAACAACGGGAACAAATGGATGTGATGAGTTTTTTGGAAGGCCTTCGCCCAGAGTTTGATGCTGTTAAATCTTAGATTCTCTCCAGCCCTGAGATTTCATCTCTGCAAGAGACTTTCACTAGGATACTCCGCACTGAGAATAGTGTATCTGGTACTTCATCTCAGTCTAACAGTGCTCTTATCAGTCGTACTAGTGTACATGAACATGGGCGTCTATCTAATAGACGAGGAGGGGTGACAAACAGCCGTGATCATCGATCCCAGACTACTAGTTGTGATTATCGGACCCAGGACTTAGGGGGAGTTGTATGCTATTATTGTCATGAGCCGGGCCATACCAAGCGTTTTTGCAGAAAGTTACAGATTCATAATCAAAGAAGTCAGTCAGCTCATATTGCCTCCATTGACACTACACCGAGCACCTCTTCTGGGAAGACAGTTACAATATCTGCAGAAGAGTTTGCTAAATTTTCTCAATATCAGGAAGCATCAAGGTCTTCATCTCATCCTATCACTGCAATTGCCGAGTCAGGTAAACCAACTACGTGTCTTATTTCATCATCTTCCAAATGGGTCATTGATTCTGGTGCCACGGATCATATGACAGGTAATCCTAGTCTCTTCTCTACTTATCACCCACACACATCATCCATAAATGTTACCTTAGCTGATGGTACTACGTCTTGTGTCCTTAGATCTGGCACTATCAATCTACCCCCCTCCCTTTCCCTGTCATCTGTTTTAAGTCTTCCCCAATTTTCCTTTAATTTAATTTCTGTGAGTAAACTCACTCGTGCACTAAATTGTTGTATCTCATTCTTTCCTGATCATTGTCTATTTCAGGATCTTACGACGAAGAAGATTATTGGTAGAGGACATGAATCAGGGGGTCTCTATGTCCTGGATACTTCAGTACCACGATCCATTGCTTGTTCCAGTGTCTTAACCCCATTTCAAGCCCATTGCAAACTGGGACACCCGTCTCTACCTTTACTGAAGAAGTTATGCCCCCAGTTCCATAATGTATCGTCCTTGGATTGTGAGTCTTGTCAATTTGCCAAGCATCATCGTCTGTCCTCAGTTCCTTGGGTCAATAAAAGAGCAAATCTTCCTTTTGAGTTAGTCCATTCTGATGTTTGAGGCCCATGTCCTATTTTGTCTAAAACTGGGTTCAGATATTTTGTTACTTTTGTAGATGATTATTCTGGTGTAACTTGGTTTTATTTAATGAAAAATCGTTCAGAGTTATTCTCTCATTTTACTACATTTTGTGCTGAAATTAAAACACAATTTCATGTCTCTGTGCTTACATTACGATCTGACAATGCCAAAGAATATTTTTCTCATTCTTTTCAGACTTACATGGTTCAAAATGGCATTTTACATCAATCCTCATGTGTTGTTACACCCTCTCAAAATGGGGTGGCTGAAAGAAAAAGTAGACATCTCCTCGAGACAGCAAGAGCACTTTTGTTTCAAATGCAAGTTCCTAAACCATTTTGGGCCGATGCAGTATCCACAGCGTGTTTTCTGATCAATCGCATGCCTTCATCCATACTTCATGGTGAGATTCCTTATCATATCCTTTTTCCTGATAAACCTTTGTTTCCTCTTGAACCTCGCATATTTGGTAGTACTTGCTTTGCTCGTGATGTCCGTCCACAAATTACCAAATTAGACCCAAAATCTCTCAAGTGTGTCTTCTTGGGATACTCTCGTCTTCAAAAGGGATATAGATGTTATTGCCCTAGTCTTCACAAGTATCTTGTGTCTTCCGATGTTACATTCTTAGAAAACACTCCATTCTTTTTCCCATCTTCTACTTCTTCTCCTCAGGGGGAGGACGATGATTTGCTAATTTATACTATCACTTATCCATCACCTACTCTGCCCACTCCTACTGTTACGCCCCGACCTCCCATTCAACAGGTCTATTCCAGACGGCGTGAACCTCCTACTACATGTCCTGCACCAGTATCTTCTCCGTCACCAGATCCAGTCTCAAGTAATCTTGATCTTCCTATTGCTCTTAGGAAAGGTAAACGCCAATGCTCCTATCCTATTTCGTCTTTTGTTTCGTATGATCACTTGTCTCCTACTACTTGTTCTTTTATTGCATCACTTGACTCTGTAACCCTTCCGAAATCTGTTCACGATGCCCTGTCTCATCCTGATTGGCGTGCTGCAATGATAGAGGAGAGAATGCCTTGGATGCTAATGGTACTTGGGACTTAGTGTCGCTACCTGTAGGTGGAAAAACAATTGGTTGTAAATGGGTATTTGCTGTTAAAGTCCATCCTGATGGATCTGTGGCTAGACTTAAAGCCCGTCTTGTAGCTAAAGGATATGCTCAAATCTATGGAGTAGATTATTCTGACACATTCTCCCCTGTTGCTAAATTGACATCTGTTCGCTTGTTCTTATCTTTGGCAGCTACTCATGATTGGCCTGTCTATCAATTGGATATCAAAAATGCATTTCTCCATGGTGATCTACAGGAGGAGGTCTATATGGAGCAACCACCTGGTTTTGTTGCTCAGGGGGAGTCTGATAGGGTCTGTTATCTTCGCAAGTCACTATATGGGCTGAAACAGAGCCCTCGTGCTTGGTTTGAAAAATTTAGTCAGGCAGTTGAAAAGTTTGGGTTGAAAAAGAGCAAGTCTGATCACTCAGTATTTTATAGACAGTCTGAATCTGGCATTATTCTCCTAGTTGTGTATGTTGATGATATTGTCATTACAGGAAATGATATTGTTGGTATTTCATCTCTTAAGTCCTTCCATACTCAATTTCATACAAAAGACTTGGGGTTATTGAAATATTTCTTGGGAGTGGAACTAACAAGAAGCAAGAAAGGCATCTTTTTGTCCCAGAGAAAATATGTGCTCGACTTACTAACCGAGACAGGAAAATTGGGAGCTAAGCCCTGCAGCGCACCAATGATTCCTAATTTTCAACTTACAAAAGATGGTGACTTATTTGAAGACCTTGAAAAATATAGAAGATTGGTTGGGAAATTAAACTATCTTACCGTGACTCGTCCTCATATTGCATATTCTGTTAGTATTGTAAGTCAATTCATGTCCTCTCCAACAGTTCATCACTGGGCAGCTTTAGAGAAAATTCTGTGTTATTTAAAAGGAGCTCCTGGATGGGGTATACTGTATGAAAATCATGGGCATAATCACATCGAGTGTTTCTCAGATGCAGATTGGGCGGGTTCCAAGGTAGATAGAAGATCTACAACAGGTTATTGTGTATTTGTTGGAGGAAATCTGGTGTCGTGGAAAAGTAAGAAGCAGAATGTTGTGTCTCGCTCAAGCGCAGAATCTGAATATAGAGCTATGGCACAATCAGTATGTGAAATAACATGAATACATCAGCTCTTGAATGAAGTTGGTTTTAAGGTATCAATACCAGCAACATTATGATGTGATAACCAAGCTGCAATTCATATTGCATCTAATCCTGTTTTTCATGAACGAACCAAGCATATTGAGATCGATTGCCATTTCGTCCGTGAAAAAGTCCAACAAAATTTGATATCTACAAGATATGTGAAGATTGGAGAACAACTAGGAGATATATTTACAAAAGCTCTTAATGGGGTTAGGATTAATTATATTTGTAACAAGTTGGGCATGATTAACATCTATGCTCCAACTTGAGGGGGAGTGTTGAAATGTATATACCTATTTTATAGTCTAGAATAATTAGGGACTAGTTAGCAATTTTGTATAAGTTGTTGTTCTACTTATACTACTCTTTTGTACACATTCAAAGATGAAGAAAATAGAATAATTTTCCTTCTTCCAAAAATATCAGATTTCAAACTGACCTAAAATTTTCAAAACCCAAATCAATGTTCTGTTCAAACCATTTCGTTGGCGGGTCCATGTGACACCAAATTGACAATTTCAAAAGGTGGTTTTCGGTTCGGTTTTTCGATTTATCGTTTGTCAATTTTTGCTAACAGCCCTAGAACCAAGAGTCACCAGTCTTTATCGCTCACTAAAATGTAAAAGGTACAATTTTAGTAATATAGTTTACATATCTAAATTTCTAGTTCAGATCTCACCAAAGTAGTCATTGTCAGTGACAGGTAAGAAGATTCACTCATCATCAAGGGATTCACTCAAACATATGGTGACAATTATCGGGACATAGTACTTATAACTAGGGCGAATATAGTACATGCCTTAGAGCATCTCCAAAAAGCTCTTTAATAGCTCCATCATCTTATTTTAGAGGCTGGTAATCTGTAATCCTTAATAATTAAAATAAAAGGAGCGCATTGATTCTCCAACCGTAGAGGTTAAAGCTCACTGTCTCTATTATATTTTTAATGATTTCATCTATCATTTCACACTTTACTAAAAAATAAAGAAGGATTAAAAAAAAACATAGTATTAAAAGATGAGAAGATTGATTCATAATTGTTTATAAAAAAGAGAGGGGGAAAAAAAAGAATAGATGTACAAAGTATTGTTGGGCTTGAATAAACGACTCACTCTTTATTTTCTAAAAGTTCTTCAAGATATTCTTTATACTAGAAAATATGCTCTTTTGAATAAGAGAAGTTTGTCAGAGAGGAGTATTTATGGAACCACCACTAGAACGTTAATCAAGCTTTAGAAGAAAGGTGTACAAATTGATAAAATACATGCGTGCTTTGGTAGTCACGCAAACAAGCTTTTACAGGTCTGTTTGAAAGACGGGACATCTTCAACGATGGACCGATCACGCAATATTATAAGCATAAAGGAGATCATTGTTGAACAAAAATCCATGGTATGATGCCTATAAAAGCAGCCACTTGCAGTATAAAATCTTTACCTCTTCCCCATCCATCCTAAAAGGGTGATATCATCATATCATGGCCACGGACAGCATGTTTATTATCATCACAGGACCAAAATATTCGCCGTCACCCTTCCCATCAGCGGACTTAGACTGCAGGGTATCAGCATCCTACTAAATCCTAAAGCAGCAGAACTCGATTAACTACTTTTTGGGTACACCTGAGACTAAAGGTACACTAAAAAACCCAAGGTAAGCGGAATGGAGGGATGCCACAGAACCACCAAGTGATCCTCCATCCAGATGCAAAAAATATCTTTTTCAGCTATGGTAAAGGTGGGACTGTGGTCGGCAGAGTCACTGAACTCAGTTAATTCGTCAATTGTCCTATTCGTAACAATTGAACCAAGTTCCCAACATCAAAATAATCTGACCTCAGGGCTCAGTATTGGAATTTTTTCCAAAAGTTTCAGAGTATCATATACAGACTAATTTCCACCTATCCCTTAAATGTAATCATTAACTAACCATGGAAAATTATTGAATTTTTCATAACCTTCAATCTTTCATAGTTTCTGCAGATAAGTACAATTCAAAGAAAAAGGATAAACAAGCAACACCAAAAACACAATTTCACAAGCAAGCGAAAGAGTAGTAACATACCACATATCAGTTTCTCTAATGATACCATATTTTCCCCAAGAATTAGTCACAGCACCTTTCTTCCCTTTCTCTTTCTTCTTATCCTTCTTTTTCTTCAGTTTTTTCTTCTCTTCTTCTTTTCTTTTCCTCTTCTTATCCTTTTCCTTTTCTCTCCTTCGCCTCTCCTTCTTCTCCTCTCTCCTCTTTCTCTCCTTCCTCCTCCGCCTCCTTTCTTCTTCAGAATCCGAGTAATACGAACTACCCGACTCCGACTCCGAATCGCTAGAATCATCATAATCAGACAACGAAGAGTAGGAATCACTATCTCTTGACCTTTTTCTCTTGGAACTGGAGCTTCGAGTTTTATTCTTCTTCTTCGTTCGTTTTCTGCTTCCCTCTGATTTTTTGGGTTCTTTATCGGACTCTGAGTCCGAATCCGGATCGGGTTCCGAATCGTATTTGAGGCGGTCACGTTTATTGGATGGAGACACTCCATTTATGTCTTCTGAATTCCCGTTTCGATCCTTCGCCATTTTAGTGAGAGCTATGAGAATCTATGTATGAGAATTCTTCTATTCATTCAAAATGTAATTCCTAATGAATATAGACTATAAATAGGGGTGCACGATAGCACAATCGTAATATGTAAATTTTATAGGAGCATAAGAGTAATTCTCATTCAACCTAATTTTTAATATTTTATAACATTCCTCCTTGAATGACATATTACTCGTTTGTTCAATTGTCTGCCTCATTAAAATCTTGCTAAGAAAATCCAGTGGGATAAAACTTAAGTGAAAGAAAAAGAGTACAGTTGCTCCCTCTGATGTTGGCCATTGTGAATCATTAAGTCTAATGTTCGAAATAACATCTAATGATAAGTAGAACAAATCATGTACTGAAGCTTGAGGTCCTGAAGTGCTGCCTCGTTAAAACCTTGTCAGTAAAACCTAGTGGGATAAAATCTGAACCAAGGAAAAAGAGTACAACCGCTACTTCATTAAAAACTTTGTTCGAAAAACTCAATAGGATAAAAACTTAGCTAAAATGAAATCCAGCGCGTGTTTAATTTTCCTGATGATGTTGTTGGAGATCTCTGAGTCGACGCATCCCGATCTTATTTACCAATCTTTCAAATGTTGAAGTAGGTAATGATTTTGTGAACATATCAGCAATCTTTCAAATGTTGAAGTAGGTAATGATTTTGTGAACATATCAGCTAGATTATCATTTGAACGAATTTGTCGAACATCAATTTCACTATTCTTGTCAAGATCATGTGTGAAGAAATTTTTTGGTGAAATATGTTTCGTTTTATCACCTTTAATGAAACCTCCCTTTAGTTGAGCTATACACGCGGTATTGTCTTCTTACAAAATTATTGGATTTCTTTTTCTTGAAGAGAGACCACAAGTCTCCCTTATATGCTGAGTCATTGATTTCAACCATACACATAGACTTGCCTCATGTATTGCAAGTAGTTCAGCATGATTAGAAGAAGTAGCAGTTAATGTTTGTTTTGTGGATTTCCATGATATAGCAGTACCTCCACAAGTGAATAAATAACCTGTTTGAGATTTAGCTGTGTGTGGGTCTGATAGATATCCCGCATCAGCATACCCAACAAGTTCCGGTTTAGTTTCATTTGAATAAAACAAACCCATGTCAATTGTTCCTCGAAGATACCTCAATACATGTTTAACACCATTCCAATGTCTTTGTGTAGGAGAAGAATTATACATTGCTAGTAAACTTACCGAGAATGCAATGTCAGGTCGTGTGTTGTTGGCAAGATATAGTAGTGCACCTATAGCACTAAGATATGGTACTTCAGGACCAAGAAGTTCTTCATTATCTTCTTGAGGTTTACATGGGTCATTTTCCACATTGAGTGAACGAACAACCATCGGTGCTCAATGGATTTGCCTTATCCATGTAAAATCGTTTAAGGACTTTTTCTGTATATGTTGATTGATGAATAAGAATTCCATTTAATAAATGCTCGATTTGCAAACTGATACAGAATTTTGTCTTTCCAAGATCTTTCATCTCAAATTCTGACTTTAAGTACTCAATTGCCTCCGGAATTTCTTCAAGAGTTCCAATAATATTTAAGTCATCAACATATACAGCAATAATTACGAACCCATTCATTGACTTCTTTATAAAAACGCAAGGGCATATAGGATCATTCTTGAATCCTTTTTTCAGTAGATATTCACTAAGACGATTATACTACATACGGCCGTATTGTTTCAATCCATATAATGACCTTTGCAATTTGATTGAAAATAATTCTCGAGGTCTCGAATTATATACTTCAGGCATTTTAAATCCCTCGGGAATTTTCATGTGGATGTCATTGTCAAGCATGCCATATAAATAGGCTGAAACTACATCCATCATACGCATATCTAGTTTTTCATGTATTGCCAAACTAACTAGATATCGAAATGTAATTGCATCCATTACAGGAGAATACGTTTCTTCATAATCGACACCAGGTATTTGTGAAAATCCTTGTGCTACAAGTCGTGCTTTATATCTCACGACTTCTCTTTTCTCATTTCTTTTTCGTACGAATACCCATTTGTATCCTACAGGATTAATCCCTTTAGGAGTTTGAACAATAGGTCCAAAAACTTTACGTTTCTCCAATGAATCCAATTCTGACTGAATTGCACTTTTCCATTTTAGACAATCATTTCTTTGTTTACATTCCTTGATGGATTTTGGTTCATCATCCTCGCTATCATTAATAATTTCGAGCGCTACATTATATGAAAAAATATTGTCGACAATTGTTTATTCTCGGTTCCATCTTTTCCTCGTATAGACATAATTTATCGAGATCTCTTTATTTTCATCATTTTCAGGTACATGTACCACTTCAAGGGTTTTTATTTGAATTATGTCTTTGGAATCTTCGAGAGATTCTTCCTCCTTAATATGATTATTGACTATATGCTCATTTTTCTTTCGAGGATTTTTATCCTTAGAACCGATTGGTCTACCACGCTTCATGCGTATCTTAGACTCATTAACTTTATTTTTCCTTCTGAGACATCAATTCGGACTGGAGCATTCTCAGATGGAATGTGTGATTTTGTCACTCTTTTTAGATCAGTGAATGCATCTGGCAATTGATTGTCTATCTTTTGCAAGTGGATTATTTTTTGAACTTCTTGTTCACATTGCTTTGCGCGAGGATCTAGTTTGGATAAATATGATGCATTCCATGTTATTTCTTTTTCCAGCTGTTTAATTTCTCCCCCTAATGCTGGGAACATTGTTTCATCAAAATGACAATTTGCAAATCGTGCAGTAAATACATCACTCGTATTAGGTTCAAGATACTTTATTATAGAAGGAGATTCAAACCCAATATATATTCACAGTCTCCTTTGAGGACCCATCTTTGTTCGTTGTGGTGGGGCTATTGGTACATAAACCGCACAACCAAAAATTCTTAGATGGGATATATTAGGCTCCTGACCATAAGCCATTTGTAATGAGGAGAATTTATGATAAAATGTTGGCCTGATGCATATGAGTGCTGCAACATGTAGTATGGCATGTCCCCAAGCAGATACGGGAATTTTTGTTCTCATAAGTAATGGCCTAGCTATTAATTGAAGTCGTTTAATAAATGATTCTGCTAGACCATTTTGAGTATGAACATGAGCAATCGGATGTTCAATCTTTATCCCAATCGATATACAGAAATCATTAAATGCTTGAGATGTAAACTCACTAGCATTATCAAGACGAATAATCTTAATTGGATAATCCGGAAATTGTGCTCGTAGACGAATAATTTGAGCGAGTAATTTCGCAAATGCCAGGTTGCGAGTAGATAATAAGCTCACATGTGACCATCTAGTAGATGCATCTATTAAAATCATAAAATATCTAAATGGTCTACATGGAGGGTGAATGGACCCACAAATATCACCCTGTATACGTTCTAAAAATATTGGAGATTCATACCCAACTTTATTTAATGATGGTCTGATGACCAATTTGCCTTGAGAACAAGCAGCACATGAGAATTCATTACAATGAAGAATTTTCTGATTACTCAATGAATGTCCTTTTGAATTCTCAATAATTCTTCGCATCATAGTTGACCCGGGATGTCCCAGCCGGTCATGCCAAATTATAAAATTCTTTGGCTCGTTGAACCTTTGGCATAATATAACATTTGATTCAATTGTACTAATTTTTGTATAGTACGAGCCAGAAGGTAAAGCGGGTAACATTTCAAGTATATATTTCTTACCAGAGACAATAGAAGTAATATAAAGATATTCTTTATTACTTTCTTCGGTAGTCTCAGTATGGTACCCGTTACTTCGAATATCTTTATAACTTAGCAGATTCCTAGATGACTTAGGGGAAAATAAGGCATTTTGGATGGTCATTTTTGTTCCTCCACTTAGTACAATATTTGTTTTTCCCCATCCTTTAATAATAGGTGCAAATCCTATTACTGTACCCACATTAGTTGTCATCATTGTCAAATTCAAGAAATATTTCTCATTTCTGAGTATTGTATTTGTTGATGCACTGTCTGCTAAGCAAATATCCCCATCGATGATCTTAGAGCCATTCAATAAATCAGAAGTGTCCATTTCTTCATTAACAAAGAGAAATACGGTTACACACAAAATAATTATATTGAGAAGAAAATTATTATATTATCACACATATTTTTATTAAAAACAACGTGCAGAAATTATCAAAGTACCGTTAACACACTGAAATACATGAATACATAAAATTACAAGTAATAACTTTTCAACTTCGATCATTATCATGTTTAGCGATGTTCTCATCAGGTTTAATGAAATCATCAACATCGAGATGTGTTACTTCGAATGAGAACTGGTGCGCATTATTTCCTTGAAAAACAAAGTTTGTTTCAACATTTTTTCCTTTCTCATTTTGAGAGGCTCTGTATAATTCAACAAGATGTTTTGCTGTCCGACAAGCAAGTGCCCAATGGTCTTTCATACCAAATCTATGGCATGAACTGTCTGTCAATCTTGTTGACATCTTTCTTTTCTGGGAACTTTCCCCACTTTCTCCATAATTTGTTCCTCTAAAATTGAAGGATTGTTTATTATGTCCATTGTGAGGACGAGCATGATTTTGTCCTCCACGATGCCAAGTGTAGCTTTGTCCTCGTCCTCGATCTTGACTATTGCCACGACCACGATCGCGACTACGACCATGATTGTAATTGCGACCATGGTCTTGTCTTTGTTTATTATATGAAATGTTATTCGCTTCAGGTAGTGCAGCTGATCCGGTCGGTCGAGATTCGTGATTTTTCATTAAAAGCTCATTATTTTGCTCAGTCACTAGAAGACATGATATCAGTTCTGAATATTTTTTAAAGCCTCGTTCCCTGTATTGTTGCTGCAAGATAACATTCGAGGCATGAAAAGTAGAGAAAGTTTTCTCTAACATATCTTCTTCAGTAACTTTTTCTCCGCATAATTTTAATGTGGAAGTTATTTTAAACAATGCGGAATTATACTCAGATACTGATTTAAAATCTTGCAGCCTCAAATGCATCCAAGTATAACGAGCTCTTGGCAGTATGACTGTCTTTTGATGGTCATATCTTCCCTTTAAATTATTCCACATTTCAAGAGGATCCTTGATTGTAAGATATTCCGCCTTTAATCCCTCATCAAGATGATGGCGAAGGAAGATCATTGCCTTGGCCTTTTCTTGATTGGATGCAGTATTTTCTTCTTTTATGGTATCCCCAAGGCCATTAGCTTCAAGATGTATATCAGCATCAAGGATCCATGAAAGATAGTTCTTTCCAGAAATATCAAGAGCCGTAAATTCTAATTTTGTGAGATTGGTCATGTATGTAAGAAGTTGAGTAGATGCCTAAGGATGATCTCTTCACGGGAATTCAGTTTAAGTGTGTGTTTGAGACATTTTTAAGTGACATTGTGACATGTCACACATTCATTGGGTGATAAAAATAATTATTCCACCACTTACATAAATCAAACATGACCTATTTTTATAACGACTAGTGTAGAGGTGGCAAAAAAATTCATTCCGTCCCGTCGATCCGCTTACCTGACCTGATCCCGATCCGCTCCGTTTCACTTTAAAAAATGAAAAATTAATAAAAAATTATTATTATTATTTAAATTATTTACATTAAATTATTTTTTTTTAAAAAAAAATCACGGGCGAATCGACCAGCGAATCAAGGGGCCGATCCGCCCCCGACCCGAATTCGATCTGCCCTGAAATTTGGGGGATCACGAGACGGATCAGATCATACAGTTTTTGTGCCTCGATCTGCCCTGAATACACCTGTTGCCAACGCTAGACCATAAACCAAACATAACCTATTTTTACAGTAACCATTATATTACTCTACTAAGAGAATATAACTAGCATTTTTTCTATGCTCAAATTGCTTCCCTTAGTTCTAAACAGTAAGATCTCTCTCCGCAATTTGTTGAGTTTTTTTTTTTCTCAAAGCATCCAAAATAAACAATTGGGAATTTGGACTCATTTTGGCAAGTAAAACGGGTCATTAGGGCATTGACTTCCAATTAGTTAATAAGTGCATGTGTGTGCGTGAGAAAAAAAAGAGAGCAGCCGTGTGAATAGTGAAGTTGGGAGGCAACCACCAGGGTGAATTGAGAGAGAGAGAGAGAGAGAGAGAGAGAGAGAGAGAGAGTACAAGCAAGAGAGAAAATGAGGCATTCGCGTTGATAAGTGATGTTTTGTTAACATGCGTTGATTGTTGTGGTAGAGTACACATGGGTAGAGAATGTGATTTATCTACCATAGTGTTGTTGGCACACGACAGAAATTTCAAAGAAACTATTGGAGTGCATGTTGCACGTTATGTTTAGTGTTCTCGAGATAGATTGCACACTGACAGTAATTGAAAATTGACTGTTGTGGTGAATTCATTGTCAAATGAAAAAAGCTGTGCTCGATGAATTGAAAGAAAAAGGTACAAGTGAAAATACTTCGTACGTTGTTCTTTCTAGCTTTGGGTAGGGAAGAAGTGTGAGAATGAGAGAGAAATTATATGAGTTTCTTTCATTATCAATAAAAAGTGTTCTACTCTCATAGTTGTCGACGGTCAGCTGAGCTACATTAAATTCTTGTTTTTTTCTATTGCATTCGTTATTGTGTATTTGTGTTTTCACTGTGTATGTTTGGAAAATTGATTATTTGTCCTAATGAGTGATATCTGAGGTATGGGTGGGAAAAATAAATCGTAATTTTTCCCAACACAATTTGCAATGGCATCAAAGGAGCTATTGCGACTTTTTTCTACTTTGCAAGTGTACGAATCACACGAGAAATATAATAGATGAGTTCAGATACGCACTTATCAGGAGCTAAGCTAAGTTTTTCTCTTGCATGTAACGTTCTATTTTTTCTACATCTTCTTGGGTATCAACACCATGGGCATCATGATCAACTTTTATTACCTGCACAAGAAGAAGAATGGAAAAAAAATATGAGAACTTGGTTTTTCCAACTGCAAGGAACAAGCTGCAAACTATCATAGCTTCTCAATATCAGTATATGAAATTACGGTCACAACATAATGAGATATTACAGCATGTTTGGGCATGCTTAATTGTAAAGTTAAACTTATCTTTTTAAGTTACTTGTGCCAAGTAAGTTTAAATGGCATATAGATTCAGTGGCAAGATCTTGGCACTTACATATGAATATAATGAACTTAGGAAGAAAGGGGAAAATCAGTAAAAGGAATCATGATAGGAATTCTATTGGAACCTTCATTTTGTATCCATTTTCGAGGACCTTCAACTGTTCAAGATCTTCTTCCAGTTGAAGTGGAGTTGGTGGCAGCTGAGGATATATCTCGGGGAACTTTGAATCAAAGCTCTGTGCAAAATCATGATTAGAAAATCATTTCAAAATTATGTAAGACATCATTTTGCACATCAGGCTCAATGGGTAGTGATGAGTATAAATTTTATTCACACCCGAGCATTTACAAAAGCCTCAAGCCCGAGCTCTTTGACAAAATATAGTCTCCTAATCAAATGTGTAACCCCGAGGACCACCAGGAACCCGAGGAGGACCTCAACCCCGACCACATGAATATCACCCTATAATATATTTTCTATCCCCGAGGAAGACCTCAACCTCGACCACCATAAATCCGAGGATAACCTCGAGCCCGAACACATGAATATTATCACATATTACATCTTGATACCCTCGAGGAGGACTTCAACCCCGACAATCATTTATATCCCAAGCTTATCCTTTGTCCTCATCCCCGAGCACTTGAATATTTAGCCAGTCATATCTTGGTACCCCCGAGCAACATATGAACCTCGAGGCCGAGCACTTAAACATTACACCATACACCATATTGAGAACCCCGAGGACTTGAACAACCCCGAGGAGAATATAACCCCTGATCACACTTAAAATGTCCGTGGAGAAAACGTTGCCCCGACCACTCATAATACCCCCCGAGGATAGAATATCCCGAGTACATATATCTCACCAAAAAGGTGCATGATGTGCTCGGGGCACATGATGCTCGGGTCACGTCTCTCATTGATCGGGCATGACTTGATCTGATACGTGGAGTCTACAACCTCCTAATTCCAATAGAACTCATCTTTCAACAGAATCCTATTTGGGTTTTACAACCTCATCCCTAAAAAATAGGAGGATGATTCCTAACAGGACTTGTGCAATGCATGTATTTCAATCCTATCATAATTCGTCCATATATCACCATAAATACATGACACTCAATCATAATTCAGCTACACAATTATCTCTACAATTTATAGCCTCTTGCATAAATTTTCTCCTTCCTCTTTACTAACTTAAGCATCGGAGGGGCGACGAGGACACACCTCCTCCCCTTTATTGCAGGTATTCAGAGATCCAGTTCGTGCTAGTTTATTGCTCAAGCTCGGAATATTCCAGGTGCGATTTTTAGCATCATCATTGGCGCCGTCTGTGGGAACCATTACTAGAAGCCATGGTTAATACACGTTCTGGACTTCCACAAGCCACATTACCTGCTCATGATCATCCTGTTGTGGGGGAGCAGGTGCCCTCGACGTTCCCAGCAAACCCTACTACATTACCAGGAAATCAGACATCACACCCCCAACCTTTTGTTGATACCCAGGCAGCATTGGAGGAACTTCGTCAGCAAGTCGCTGCATTGACTCAGTTGCTCACGCAGCAGAACCAGCGTGCGCCAACACCCAAGGAAGGAAATGCTTCACGGGTCCAACCACCGAACCATACTGCTAGGGAAAGTACCTCGGGACTACCCTCGTCACCACCGAACATGACGAGTTCAAGAACAGTCACCATGCCCCCTGTCGAGCTTGCGAGAATTATCCAGGAGGGAATAGCAGCCGGTATACGAAAAAATACTCAGGCCCTAGTAGGTTTCACCCTGAACACTCCATTCACACCAGAGGTTTTATCCTTTTCCCTACCAGACAGGTTCAAGTTCCCGAGGATAAAGGAGTACGATGGTACAACCGACCCCGTAAATCATCTCAATGTGTACACTGACGTCATGAATTTGCAAGTTTCCCCCGATCAGGTCATGTGCAAGGCGTTCCCCCAAACCTTGACCAGTGCTGCTAGGGATTGGTTTCAACTCTTGAACCAAACTCAATTTCGACATTCGCAGATCTTGCCAATAAGTTCTCAGCTTTCTTTGCGAGTAGTAAGCGCATAAGGAAAACGGCTGCCTCGCTTATGAGACTCAGTCGAGGACAAAATGAAACACTGCATGAATTCATGACCAGGTTCAATGCTGAAAGACTACAGATCCCTGATCTTCATATCTCTGCCGCTGTATCTGCTCTTACTCATGCTGTAAGATGCGAGTCTTTCAAGATGTCTCTATCGAAAACACCACCAAAATCAGTGACCGAGCTCCTTACTCGAGGAGTGAAGTACATCAATATGGAAGAAACAATGTACCCCAGGAAAAATAGCCCGAGCACTGAAAATTCAGATCATATAGAAAGTAAGCCTGAACACAAGAGACAACATGACCATGGTACATGGA
This sequence comes from Ligustrum vulgare, assembly GCA_963555705.1. Taxonomy (NCBI): domain Eukaryota; kingdom Viridiplantae; phylum Streptophyta; class Magnoliopsida; order Lamiales; family Oleaceae; genus Ligustrum; species Ligustrum vulgare. The sequence continues at coordinate 6,143,929 of OY743187.1, forward strand.
AATATCAGGCTCGGGGCAAGCAAGAGCATGACTCTCCTACACCCTTCACACGTCTGAACGCCACAAGGGCAAGTATCCTCATGGAAATCAAGGATCTGGAGGAGTTGAAGTGGCCATCAAGAATCAAGTCTCATCCGGACACGCGAGATAAGAGCAAGTATTGCGAATTTCATCATGACCATGGGCATACCACCGAGGAGTGCCATGCATTACAACGAGAGATTGAATCTTTAATAAAAAAGGGGTTTTTAAAATCTTACATCAGTACTGAAAAATGCCCAAGGAATGACCACGTTCAATGAAAGTCCGAGGATGAAAAAAACCCACGGCCTGAACAGTAAACGTCGTCGTTGGCAAAACAGCCTCAGGAAGAAACTCACACAACGACAGCCCAAGCCTTGCTAGCTACTGATCATGCGTTATTTTATAAGTTGTATGAGTTTTCATACCCTAGTATTTACCATTTCTTTTCGTTATTTCGTTATTCTTTTCTTACATATAGCATCGGGGGCCTACGTGTCTACCTTTAATTTCACAGTAGATGGGTCGAGTCTATAAAAGCAATATGGGATGTCCAAAAAAAAAAAATCTCCATCATTGTTGAACACACAAAGCCTTGCCCCGCGCAAGCACTCAAAGCCTTGCCCCGAGCAAGCACTCAAAGTCTTGCCCCGCGCAAGCACACAAAGCCTTGCCCCGCGCAAGCACACAAAGCCTTGCCCCGCGCAAGCACTCAAAGCCTTGCCCCGAGCAAGCACTCAAAGCCTTGCGCGGCTTGCCCCGCGCAAACACATAAAGCCTTGCCCCGCGCAAGCACTCAAAGTCTTGCCCTGAGCAAGCACTCAAAGCCTTGCCCCGCGCAAGCACTCAAAGCCTTGCCCTGAGAAGCCTTCAAAGTCTTGTCCCACGCAAGCACACAAATCCTTGCCCTGCGCAAGCACTCAAAGCCTTGCCCATGCGCAAGCACACAAAGCCTTGCCCTGTACAAGCAAACAAAGTCTTGCCCCATGCAAGTAAATAAAGTCTTGTTCCGCACAAGCATACAAAATACTTGCCCGCGCAAGTACACACGACCACCCCGAGCAATCAAGTAATCAAATTGATATAATTAAGTCATCGGGTCTACATAAGCTCAGATTTATTTCCTAAGATAAGCTCAGACTTATTCCTTGCTTAACATTGTCTATTTCTCCTTATCATAATCATCGCGTCATGATACCTCACTATTACGCATCCATCTCTCCCCTAAACTCGATAATGGATGTGCGGGGGCCTATGATGAGTATAAATTTTATTCACCCGAGCATTTACAAAAGCCTCAAGCCCGAGCTCTTTGACAAAATATAGTCTCATAATCAAATGTGTAACCCCGATGACCACCATGAACTCGAGGAGGACCTCAACCCCGACCACATGAATATCACCCTATAATATATTTTCTATCCCCGAGGAAGACCTCAACCTCGACCACCATAAATCCGAGGATGACCTCGAGCCCGAACACATGAATATTATCACATATTACATCTTGATACCCTCGATGAGGACTTCAACCCCGACAATCATTTATATCCCGAGCATATCCTTTGTCCTCATCCCCGAGCACTTGAATATTTAGCCAGTCATATCTCGGTACCCCCGAGCAACATATGAACCTCGAGGCCGAGCACTTAAACATTACACCATACACCATATTGAGAACCCCGAGGACTTGAACAACCCCGAGGAAAATATAACCCTCGATCACACTTAAAATGCCCGTGGCGAAAACGTTGCCCCGACCACTCATAATACCCCCCGAGGATAGAATACCCCGAGTACATATATCTCACCAAAAAGGTGCATGATGTGCTCGGGGCACATGATGCTCGGGTCACGTCTCTCATTGATCGGGCATTACTTGATCTGATACTTGGAGTCTACAACCTCCTAATTCCAATAGAACTCATCTTCCAACAGAATCCTATTTGGGTTTTACAACCTCATCCCTAAAAAATAGGATGATGATTCCTAACAGAACTAATGCAATGCAGGTATTTCAATCCTATCATAATTCGTCCATATATCACTATAAATACATGACACTCAATCATAATTCAGGTACACAATTATCTCTACAATTTATAGCCTCTTGCATAAATTTTCTCCTTCCTCTTTACTGACTTAAGCATCGGAGGGGCGACGAGGACACACCTCCTCGCCTTTATTGCAGGTATTCGGAGATCCAGTTCGTGCTAGTTTATTGCTCAAGCTCGGAATATTTCAGGTGCGGTTTTTAGCATCATCAGGTAGTATAGACGTGGCTTAGACACAACATGTCCATGGACTCGACTAGTGCACCACGATTCTATTAATAAGATACCCGAATCCCCAAATGAAGCCAGTACGGAAATTGAGGATTGACCTTTCAGGCATGCATCAAATATATGAAAACAAATGTCCACATTTAGAAAGTTGTGAGATATGCTTCTGCTTATTGATTGCAAAGCAGAGAAGCGCTGACTTGTTAAATGGTATGAGTCCTCGTGAAAAATAAATTGCATACCCACGACACGATTGTCCACCACACATTTAACACGATTTGGATCAAATGCATCTTCAGGTTTCAAAGAAGTAACTGCTGTGTTGAAGACAGCATCTGGAGCATCCTGTCCAAGTTAAAATCTCACGTTAGTTGCATAAAGAGGCTACGAAACAACAAAGGTATGAACCCATTAACGAAGCATATTTTTCATATTTCTTCATAGTTTTTGCTTCGGGATTTTCATCAAATACGTAAAATTTGCCATTTAATAATATGCAGTGGATAAAATTGGTGTTCAAAGTTTGTATTTTATTATCTTAAAAGAGAGGAGAAATCTAATCAATGTAGCCTCAAGATAGTTTGCTCCACCACATTTGGCATACGCGTTTGCTTTCAAAATCTCATTCATGTCTCACAGATGATGATAAGATAATGTTCAAAAAAGTATTTAGATCTCATTCCAATTCAAAAGTACCGTGAGAAGCCCACAAGAATAGCCCTGAGGGAAATGGACCAACAATCCCAAGACGTAATACTCTTGGGACCATGGATGCTGTTGACCAAAAAATCCGGATGGACCTTGGACCAACACGTCTCAGCTCCTCCCTCTTGAACACGTGAATCTCCTGCGCACTGTGACAAACAATCAGTTTGAAAAGGGGGCCGAGGTGGCTCCCGTTTGCACTCCGATGCCTAAGTCAGTACTCATTTTGGGCAAATATATATTGGGTGCGGGAAATATAAATGTGTAGAAGAGAGAAAAGGGAGTGAGAGAAGTATAGAGTTAAGATTGAGAAAATGCTCACCCCCAACTTGGAGACAATTGTGCTTCATTTATAGATGAACTTCTTGTCTTGGATTATGACACGTGGCATACTTTACACTTGTCATCACCCTAGCTTATGGATGTGACAATCTTACTTTTCAACCGTAATCATTGCTACATTTCGTAGGGGATGGGCGCCTGTCACGTCTAGGTAAAGGCAGTGTCCCATCACTGACTCCATCTCTCTCTTCTGGTCAACGCCATAAAGCGCCCCGGCTGAGTATAAAGCACATAGGCTGGGCGTTAACCAGGTCGTCTAAAGAGGTTTGCTTGACATACCACCTCGGCATTCATCTCAAGGTGATATTCTAGGCCTCAGCTGTGGGTCAAGGTCCGTTGGGCCACTATTGGGCCTTAGCTGGTGGATCACTGTACCTTTCTTTGGGCCACAAAATCCGGATTCAACACTAGTCCCTCAAATCCGAAGGGATCATTCATGGTCGTGTAGGATTTGCTATGATTTTATAGCCGACCTTCCGCCTCGGGTTTCCGCTCTCTGATGGCCAGGATCATGTCAGCACGTGTCCTAGGCGGCGCACTCAATTCGGATGGGCTATTGGTATTTATTTCCAAGAAATATACGCATGAAATGGGAGGGGGGTATCATTTCACAGCGCGTGGCATTCACCGTGGTAGCTGAACGGTTTTGTCTCTCCCTTTGACGGCTGTCGCTTTGATTAGCCCATTTTCCAAGGAGCATGGTTACCCACATTAATCATGCGATCACGAAAATCAAGGAATTTAGATTGTTGGGATTCCTATAAATCCTTCTTCATTTCATTATTTCACCTTTTACCACTTTCTAAAAGCCTTTTGCAGCAATACCTTGGCGAAAGCTTGCTCCGTTTCCTTCTTTCCTGCAAGTTTCAAGTCTTCTCCTCAAGGGCTTTCTACCCAGCGTCCGCCTTTACTGTTCCACAGTTTCTTTACCGGCGAGTTCTCCATTTCCAGTGCACAGTTTCACGCATTTGTCACCTGAAGGTAAACCTCTTGGTCTCTGTACATGCGAAACTTTTCTATTTTCAGTTTCTCATTGTGGGTTTGAAAATTTTGTTTTCGCACCTTGTTTTTCTTTCGTTGAGTCTGACCCACCTTTAAAACAAAAAGAAAAATGGGAAGAGTTGGGGGAACGGGTTCACAGGAAATGTTAGCAATGGCGGTTCCCGTCAGAGGTTTCTGCCCCATCTCTTTATCGATTTTTAGTTCCCGCTTCTTTAGGGAGCAGATTAAGAGGAGGAATAGGAAAACTAGCGGTATAATTTATTTGAGTGATTCTGACAGCGAAGAGGAGAGAAACCAGAACTACATGGCCCGTTTGTCATCCGAAGAGGAATCCGCACTAAGAGAACTTCGAAGCAAACGTGATAGAGACATGGGGAGAGAGGGAGCAACGGGTTCTTCTTCTGGCCCACAAGATCTTGATTTGGGCAACAGGGCCCCTTTCCGGGCACATAGAGAGGAGCTGGGGCTCTCAGGGGAGGAAATAGCCCAGGTCGAAAATTGGGTGGACCAGGTAAATAAGCTATCAGGATATCATGTGGACCCCGATTCAAACCCGGATTTGTGGGAGAGCAGTGAGGTTGCTACCGAAATTCGAGGAGTTGATCTGGCTTGTGCCTCAGCGAAGTTCAGGATGCCAGAAGGGGTCCGTTTAGTGCATCCTACACCTTCTTTTCGACCATGCAGTCCTCCTCCAGGCCAAGCAGCTATATGTTACGACGCTTTATCCTGTGGGATGAGGTTACCTCTGCATCCTTTCTTTAGGGCCTTGCTTAGGAGCTACAACTTGTGCCCCTACCAGTTGGCACCCAACTTTTGGACACAGGCCGTGGGCGCTTGGCTGGTGTGACAAGAGGTCAACCCCGATTATCCTATCTCACTACACATTATTCATACCTTGTACACTCTGAAGAAATCAGTGAGAAGGGAGAGGGACGTGAGACCAGATGTGAAGGACTGGTATTACTTGTCTCCTAGGGGCTCATATCCTCCCGTCATTACTGGCCAACCTACTTCTATAAAGAACTGGAGGAATTAATGGTTCTGGGTGGCTGGGGAGTGGCAGAATCCGCCTGTGGACCCAAGTCCAGAAATTTCAGTTCCCCGAACTCTTTCCACTCCTAGTGAGTCTTGTGTTCGCTTTAGTGTCCTTAAGCGTCATGTGTCACTTGTTTTTTTTTTTATACACCTCTCTTCGTTGCTTACTAACGTGTCACCGGTTTCTGACAGGGGACACTTTTGCTCGCCTCCTCCCTGACGCAGACCTAGCGGAAGTGAGGCGTTTGTTTGCTTACAAGGGCACCTTCCAAGGGGTCATTCAGCAAAACAAGCTATTTGTTAAACACGGTCTTATGCGAGCCATGAGTAAGTTCGTTTCCTTATTGCTATTTCATCTTATGCTTTGTCTGCTTGCAGCCTCATTTTTCTTTCTTTCTTGTCAGGTTCCAAGGATTTTCCAAATATTTCTCTAAAGGGGCTTATGGCTACGAAGATCCCCCCTGCACTCCATCATGGCAGTGAAGTTGAGAGAAAACAGAAGGTGGTATTGGCCAACTTGCAAGTTGGGGTGGCAAAAGAAGTGTCCGAGGCGTCTACGGCCCAACTTCAGGGGCCTCTACCAGCCCTACTGCCACCGCCTACTCTGCTGCCTGTGGGTCCTCAGCAACCTAGCACAGAAAAGGGGACTGATCCTAAGGGAGTCCTTCCAAAGGGGAAGGGGAAAATGTCAGATAGGGGCGGATCTAAGAGGGACAAGGAGGCTAAGGGTGTCTCGGTTCCTCCTCCGTTGTCCGAGGACACGTTTGAACTTGCCCCTGAAGAGGAGCCTGCCCCTCTGAAGAGACTCAGAAGATGTAAGGGCAAAGAATCCACCTCTGCGCCTCCGCCTCCCATGCTAGAAGACCCGGAGGATGAGCCTTCTGTGCCCATTCCAGGGTTGGCCTATGAGGTGACACCGGAGGGGGCAGAAGAACTTAGACATATTAAAACAAGCGTTCTCCCCAAAGATGTCACTTTCAGCCCTTCTCTATTTGACTCCCCCAGTTCTCCTCCAGCCCGGGCCGCCTTCATTACTGAGCAGTTTTGGACAGAGGGCTGGTCTGCTTTCTCCTCCAGTGTTAGTCCGTCTCGGAAGTTGCTCGCCGCCAAAGCCATGAATGCCAGGGCGTTGGCCCTTATTGACGAGGTGGAGTCGTCTGTGGATGAGGGGCAGAGGGACAAAAAGAATGCTGAGACCGCTCTCCGGCACGCGGACAATATGCTCAAGGAGATCAATGACCTCAAGGCCCAGCTATCTATAGCCCGCAAATCTTCTTCAGAAGAGAGGGCTAATGCGAAGCGCCTCCAAGAGGACAACGACAAATTGAAACATGACCTCCATGCCTCCGAATCAGACGTGGCGGCCTTATGCAAAAAATTGGATGACTCCAACCGTGCAAAGTCTATTGCCTCTGAGGCCCTGGCCGCCGCCAATGCAACCAAGTTGAAGCTAGAAGCTGAAGTGGCAGAAGTAAATGGAAAGCTGGGGAGGGAGCTGGAGGCTAGGAAGAAAGCTGAGGAGGATTACACTTCCCTGGAGAAACATATTGACTCCAGAATTTCTGAGGCCTTGGAACGTACCATTGCGGCTAGGGTGCAGGAGGTTCTGAGTGAAGAAGTTTCGAAGGCAGTTCAGAACTTCAAGGATACTTTTGAAGATACCCCAGAATACGTGGCTATGCAGAGGGTCTTTGGGAACTTGGGGGCCAGAATGGCCTTAGGGGATGTGAAGGAAGCTTTTCCGACACTGGACCTGTCCTCCATTGAAGCTTTTTACCCCGAGCCTCAAGGTAATCCTGCGGATCCTCTGGGCGTGTCTGATAAAGGCCCCTTGGAAGATGTCCCTCCTCCACAATAGTCCTCTTCTGCATTTGTTAGCTTTAGTTTTTAGTTTTTTTTTTTTTTTTTTTTTATTGTAAGTCCCCCGGCACTTCATATTGTGCATGTCTCATTTTTATGAATAAAGAAGTTTATTCATATTTTGGTGCAGCAACGTTTTTTTCTTTACTGCTTATGAATGAGTATCTCCAAGTGCGAGTAGTTCGTAATTGTTTGACAATATGCGGGTATCTGTAAATGTCTAGTCCCCCAGATTTAACGAGCTTAATGCGTTCACGCTTGCGGGTTAAATCTGATGTCGACCAACTTTTGAGCAACTTTTACCTTACATTTAGTAACACCTCTTACAAATTTGCATTAACTTCTGTTTGTGGCGTGCCTATTTTCAATCTATAATTTCAACGACGTGCGCTTATGTTTTTACAACAGAAATAATATAGGGACTTTTACGTTTGAATCTACAGTATTTAGTACGCATATGTCTTGTGAGCGTTTCGCTTAAGTGTATGCATGAAAGTATCAACCACTTTGCGGAAACATTTAATATTTCGTGCGAAAGAGCACCCCGTATGTGCGAACTAATTTATCGTTTTTAGAACTTTGGTTCATGTGACAATGTCTGAGGCACTTACGTCTGAGTTTGCATGGATTTCAGAAATAATACAGTGATCGACGTTTGGTCTTTATAAGAGTCCCTTGTTTTTAACAATTTCATGCATGACGAATACACATGGTTAATTAGTATTTGGTGCAATCCTCATCATAATTAACTAGCGATTTCATACAATCATGTGACAACGCTGTGCCTCATTGAAGTGGAATTTGACTTATTGAAAATAGCGACGAAGGTGATCTGTGTTCCAAGGATTATACAAAGGTACCCCGGACAAATCTTCAATTATGTAAGTACCAGGTACCACCTCGGCTGTGATCCTGTAAGGGCCTTCCCAATTGGGACCCAAAGTCCCTACTCCTGGTTCTTGAGTTGAAGGAAGAACCTTTTTTAGGACTAAGTCTCCAATATTAAAGCGTCGCCCTTTCACCCTTTTATTGTAGTATCGAGCCATCTTTTCCTGGTATCTGGCCATCACCACTTGAGAATCGTTCCGTTTCTCCATGAGGAAATCCAAACCAGCTCTTTGTACTTCTTCATTTCTCACTTCGTCGTAATTAATCTGTCGAAGTGAGGGTACCCCAATTTCGACGGGACATACCGCCTCGGCTCCATATGCCAATGAGAACGGCGTTTCACCAGTTGCGGTGTGAGAAGTGGTGCGAAGCGACCATAGCACTTGCGGGAGCTCATCTACCCATGCGCCCTTTTTGGACTCCAACTTCCTTTTCAGGGTGTTTTTTATGGTTTTGTTCACTGCTTCCACTTTCCCATTGGCCTGCGGGTGATGTGGAGATGAAAACAGCTTTCTAATTCCCAAATCACCACACAACTCGTCCAAGCTTCTGTTTTTAAACTGTTTAGCATTGTCACTAACCAGCGAATGGGGTACCCCAAACCGGCATATGATATTCTTCCAAATGAACTTGATGGTGTTGGCCTCGGTAATTCTCATAAGTGGTTCAGCCTCGACCCACTTGGTGAAGTAGTCAACTGCTACTATAGCAAAGCAATTATTTCCGGCTCCCCTAGGCATAGGACCTATAATATCAACCCCCCATTTTGAAAAAGGCCAAGGGCTGGTCACCACGGTTAGCCTGTGATGTGGCTGATGTAGTATGGTTGCGTGTCTTTGGCATTTATCACACTTGCGCACAAAGTCATGAGAATCCTTTCGCATAGTGGGCCAAAAATACCCCTGTTTGAGGGCTTTCCGAGCTAGCGATAGTGCACCGGCATGGTTGCCACATATACCTTCATGGATTTCCCTCATTACATATCGCCCTTCCTCAGGCCCAACACATCTTAGCAACGGGGAGGTGAAACTCCATTTATAAAGTAGATCGTCCAAGAGTACGAAATTGGCAGCATACCTTTGCAATTTTCGAGCTGCTTCAGGCTCGTTTGGCACTGTCTGGTGCCTCAAATATGCAATCAGTGAATTCATCCAGGATCTCTCTTCCTCTACCATCAAAATCTCTGGTCCTGGCTCAATAGAGGAGGTCATCATGTGCTCTACAGGGATCAGATTGTGGAGCTCCGAATCACTGCTGCTTGCTAGTTTGGCCAAAGCATCAGCTTTGGAATTTTCTGTTCTGGGGATGTGCTGTAGCTCCATTTTTCCGAAGTGCATAGCTAAATCTTTTACTTTCTTCAAGTAAGCGACCATAGAAGGTTCTTTGGTAGAAAATTGCCCATTGAACTGGCTTACAACAAGCTGCGAATCGCTGTTTGCCACCACGGACTTAATCTTCAACGCTTTTGCAAGTCTTAGCCCAGCTAATAGCGCCTCGTACTCAGCAACATTGTTGGAGGCTTTGAATCCAAAGCGGATTGCACTGTGTAATTTAAACCCTTCTGGGCTTACTAACAGTATTCCTGCGCCGGATCGTCCATCAGCCGAGGACCCGTCAACGAACAATTTCCACTTCTGTCCATCATGTTGGATGTCCTCAGTGTTGTCTACCATTTCCACCTCAGGTGGATGGGTGAATTCAACTACGAAGTCTGCCAACGCCTGACCCTTTACGGCGGTCCGAGGCGCATAATGTAGGTCAAACTAGCTGATTTCTATCGCCCATTTCAGTAACCTCCCAGAAACGTCTGGTTTTTGCAACACTTGTCTCATGGGAAAGTTGGTGAGCACTTGTATGGAGTGTGACTGAAAGTAAGGACGAAGCTTACGAGAGGCTGTGATCAATGAGAGAACAAGTTTTTCCATATCTGGGTAGCGCGTCTCGGCGTCCAGCATGGCTTTGCTTACATAATATACTGGCAACTGATTCCCATCCTCCTCTCGGATTAGCACTGAGCTAACAGCCTCTTTGGATACAGCCAAATATAGGTAGAGAGGCTCGCCAGATTTTGGTTTTGATAGCAATGGGGGGCGGCCTAAAGAGGCTTTCAGGTCGGCAAACGCATGTTCGCATTCTGGTGTCCACTGGAATCGCTTTCCCCCCTTCAGGACCTTGAAAAATGGCAAGCATTTTTCAGTGGATTTTGAGACGAACCGGTTCAAGGTCGCGATCCTCCCCGTTAAGCTTTGCACTTCTTTTGGGTTTCGAGGCGACTGCATGTTTAACAAAGCATTGATTTTGTCCGGATTGGCTTCGATTCCCCTCTTATTCACCATGAATCCGAGGAATTTCCCAGATGCTACCCCGAAAGCACACTTTGCCGGATTGAGTTTCATCCGATATCTTCTCAAAACATCAAATGCTTCTGACAAATGGAGGATATGATCAGCGGCGACCATGCTTTTGACTAACTGTTGGGAACCCGGGTTGCTCTACTCACAAAAATCGATTTCTTGTGATAGATCATCCCGTTACAGGATTTTCTGTTCTATGTATTCAACTTGGAACAAATAATTTTGTGCACATAAAAAGAAAGAGATATTACCCTTGTAGCGTGCTTTACAATAATCTCTTTTCGCTGCTTCTTGATTTCACCAAAGCTTCAAACCCTCAAGCTTTCCTCGGTGTTCTCCAATGGCAGCTGTGCAGGTGCGTGGTCACCTTTCTCAAGACCTAAGTTAAACTAGGGTTATGGTTTCTTTGTAAAGAGGAAACACACACTACACACTTTAGTGTGTGTCTCGCCACTTTTCCTATTAGGTTAAGAAAAATAGTCTTGGGAGACTATTTGTAACCTCTTTACACTCCAAAACCCTACCAGGCCTAGTACCATAACCCAGACCCATTTCTGCACAACCCAATACAGTTAATAAGCCTGTATAAACCCATTTTAGTGAAGCCACCGAGGGAACCTGATCGGACCCAATTAAACTAAGCTCCAATAAATTAATTATGACCCGATCAACTCTTGATCAGTCAAAATTAATTTATTAATCACGTTCTATTCCACTAAAAGAACGAGATTGCACTCTTAGTAAAATTGAAATTACTGAAACAATTAATCAATAATTATATCCTCTGACTTATCGTTCTTACATGTTACCCCCGTCGATCAACTCGAATATTCGGAGCAAGTTAAAATGACCAAAATGCCCTTCTTCGAATATTCATAAATTCTCAACTCTCATCTTCTGTCTGACAGTTCGATGTGATCACATCACATCATAGAATTCAACAGTCACTGTCGAATTACTGAGCTCAGATTCAACTGTCCATTAGAAGAACCAGTGAGATTATGATCATACCTAAAAGGTGACGGATTCCATAATACGAATATATGTTCCTCGTTAGTTCACTTTAATTCCCAAAGTACCGAGATATTGATCAACAATTTGATCTCACCCATTGATACCTCAAAGAACTTCAAGTTAGTAATCGAAGTCCATTATCCGATTAGGATTAAGGTCCCACGTACGATAATCAAGTGAAATTAAATTTGTACGGTCAATGTCACAAATTAATTTCACGTGGTCCCGTCCAATACGTTCCAAACGTACTCTCAATTTTATTACCAAAGTCAAAGACAGACTTTAATAAAATCGAGACGATCTTATCAAAATAAATTATCCATATTTATTTACTGATCGTGAACGTTAATTTTAGATCGAATCACAAATTGAATCTTTCCGTGTTTAACAACTTAAACACTCAATTTGTAATATCAAATCGACCCATGGACAAACGCAACTTTATATTAATACAATCAATAAACATTTTATTTCGAATGTCGTGAATTATACTCTATGGGCATATATAATTCTAACACTAACATGTCGTCAACGTACACCTCCATAGTGTTCCCCAATTGTTTCGAGAACATGCGGTTTACCAGCCTCTGATATGTAGCTCCCGCATTCTTCAAGCCAAATGGCATAGCTCTGTAGCAATAGAGCCCTCTATCTGTGATAAATGAAGTATGCTCTTCATCCGATTCGAACATAGGAATCTGATTGTACCCGAAATATGCATCCATGAAGTTTAGCAACTCGTGTCCCGCTGTGGAGTCGACCAGTTGATCAATCCGGGGCAATGGAAAGCTATCTTTGGGACATGCCTGGTTCAAGTTAGAAAAATCAATGCACACCCTCAATTTCCCATTGTGTTTTGGTACTAAAACAGGGTTTGATACCCACTTCGGATATCGAGACTCTCTTATGAAGCCATTTTTCAATAGCTTTGCGACCTCGTCTTTCAAGGCCTCATACTTGTCCGAACTCATGGGCCTTCTCTTTTGCCTATGCCCTGGGCTTCGAGGATCCAGCTGGAGCCTGTGACAGGCCTCCTTAGGATCAATCCCAATCATGTCACCATGCTTCCACGCGAATACATCGAGGTTTTGAAGTAGGAAGTCCTTCAATTGACTCTTGTATTCTGTTGGCGAGTCCATTCCGATCTGTAATTCTTTGATTGGATCAAGTGGGTCTACGCAGAAGCATTCCAACTTTTCGGCCGGGGTGGGGCAATTGTCACCTGCCATCCTGGGGTCTAGATCTGCTAGATCCTCTTCTAGGGTCATCGTGACATCCTTATCTTCAGATGGCCCTTCACCCAATCTTTCAGAGTCTGGGGCAGCCTCGGCCATAGGTACATCACTGATCATGTTCAGGCTCCGATCCTGAAACTTCCGGATCGCATTTGTGTAGCAAGCCCGGGATTCTGTTTGGCTTCCCCTCACAGTTGCAACGCCATGCTCCGTAGGGAACTTCATGCAAATGTATTTGGTATGCGTTACAGCCCCCAAGTCAATGAGACCAGGCCTCCCAATTGAGCCATGATAGGAGGAGATTTTGTCAACCACCAAGAATTCCATAGGGATTCTGGAGAGGGTCGGGGCTTGCCCTACTTCAGTCATAAGGGTTATGGACCCTCTGGGGGTTATGCTGTCCCCGGTGAATCCGTATATCATATCAGGGACCGGAATGAGGGGAGTGCTGATCCCCATCTTATCAAAAGTTACCCCATAAATCACATTTACCGAGGCACCATCATCCACCATCATCCGTGATAGCCCATTTCGAGCCACCACCACCCTAATAACCAATGCGTCGTTGTGTGGGAAGTGCACTCCAACGGCGTCGTCTTGTGTGAAGGTGATAGGTTCCGTCCGAGGCACCCCCACAGGATGGGAGTGGATATGATAATTCACGTTGACGGGCTGCTTGGCCTCTCTTATATACCTCTTTTGGGAGTTGCTTGTGCTCCCACCTGGGTGGGGGCCTCCCAGTATTGTGTCGATTTCACGGATGGGGAGGTCGGCCACAGGCATAGGTGGTTCCCGTGTGTCTTTGGCATGTGCCGAGGAGGTGTCTTGGCCCTTATTCCTGTCTCTTTGACGATTATCAATTCTTTCCTTAGTTGAGTTCTTCCACGGAGCTCTCCTATCAGCTCGGTTGAACTTCTGGTCACCAGATTTTTGTATCCGCCCTGTGTCAGGGGGAAAATCACCTCTACTTCTCCCCTGTGCCTTTTGGTCGGCTAGCAGGTGGATTTCTCTGCAATCCTCTGTTGCGTGACCGTAATACCTGTGGTAGGCGCAGTAAGCCCCAATCATGGGCTGTTTTCCACTTCGGCCGCTTTCCACTCTCCCTTGAGCCGTGTGAGGATTTTGAGAAGGGGTGTTAGAGTGTAAGTGAGGGATAGCCTCCGTGATTTCTGCTGCAAAGCTAGATCCCGTCCCCGGGAATGGCCGAGGCGCGCCACTTCGGTTACCGCCAATCCTATCCTTGTTTCCTCCCTTTTTGGGGTCCGCTTCATTGGGATATCCAAGGTTGTATCTCCCTTGGGGGTGATTATCTCTGGCCCAAGCCATTTCCTCTGATACAATCTCTTCCTTCATCAGGTCTACCAAGGTATTGTAATCTCTTGGTTTCCTGCTCCGGACATCCCTCCAAAACATGCTGGTCATATCTAGCCCTCCTTTTAGGGCGGAGAACATCTCCGCTTCTGTGATATTTTCGCAGATATGCATTTCTTCAATGAATCTAGCTAGGTAACTTTTCAGATATTCGTCCCTTCCCTGCCTCAGATCCTGAAGGCGTTGGAGTGGGAGTTGACCAGGCCTGGAAGAAACAAAGCCATTCTTAAAAGCAGTTTTCATATCCCTCCAACTGTGGATGCTGCCAGGAGGGAGTTTTTTATACCATCGTATGGCACTTCCCTCAAGGGTTAAAGCAAAAGCTTTACATTTCAGTGCCGGGGTGGCCCCGGCTATTTCCATGCTGGCGCGGTAATTTAACAGGTGATCATCAGGATCACCTCGGCCAGAATACTTTGCTATTTTCGGCATTTCAAAGTCATGGGGGACGGGGCATCTACGGAGGCCCTCTGTGAAGGGACTTACTTCCTCTTCGTAATCCAATTCGTACGACGGCAGCTCGCTGTTCTCGTCATGACCGGAATACTCCGGATCACGGTATTGGCCATAGAGCGGTGGAGCGTACTCCTGCCCTTGCGGTGGTGGAACGCGGCCGTAGTTTGGCCTTTCATGGCTCTGTAACTCATTGCGAGGGTTAGTCCGAACTGCTTCTGCTCTTCTTTCTTGCCTATTCCTAGGCTCATGTGCTGATGCCATCCTTTCTCCTCCCATACCTCGTTGGTTCCTGTACATTTGACCCTGCGATAAGGCTTCTTCAGCGCGTCGCTCGCGCCTATTTCTAGGCTTTGTGGCATTGTGCCGACCTGGGTCCGTTTGTCCCCGTCGTTGTCCCCTGAATAACCCTCCTATTCGGCTGAAAACACTGCCGGAATTTGCGGGAGAAGCCTCCCTGTGTCTAGCTGGGAGTGGGTTTTGTTCCCCATGTGTTTCATGTTCTGGGTCTCGCTCGTAGAAGGGCTCAGATTCCACTTCGGCGTATGCCTGCGGGTCCTGGTAATAATAAGATACAGTGGCCGCCTCAGATGGTGAATAATGTGGCTGTGAGTATTGCTGAGGCATCGCAGGTTCGTTCACAGCATACCCTCTGGCCATAAAGGCATTCATTGCAACAGTTTGTTCTATTTGCTGCCTCTGCATCTCCAGCATTTGGGCCGCCATGAGTGTTATGTCTCGCATCATGCGGCGATTTCGGTGCTGGCGAGGTGGATTAGGTTGTGCCACCTCCTCGTTGGCGTTTTCATGGGGTTCTTGAGGAACTTCGTCCTCGCTGTGTCGGTCACTTCTTCCCTTACGGGGGTTAACATCACCGTCACTTTCATTCATATTTCAGAAGAATTTCTGGTCTTAGATCGCTTTTCAAGGATAAATAGACCTTTGTCTCGCTGCTTCAAACCTTTTTCAAGGTTGTTAAACTTATGTTTCAAAGTTCTTTACCTTTTTCAAGGGTGATCCAGCTTATCTTTCAAAGCTCCTACCTTTTTCAAGGCGAACCAGCTTATCTTTCAAAGCTCCTACCTTTTTCAAGGCGAACCAGCTTATCTTTCAAAGCTCCTACCTTTTTCAAGGCGAACCAGCTTATCTTTCAAAGCTCCTACCTTTCTCAAGGCGAACCAACTTATCTTTCAAAGCTCCTACCTTTCTCAAGGCGAACCAGCTTATCTTTCAAAGCTCCTACCTTTCTCAAGGCGAACCAGCTTATCTTTCAAAGCTCCTACCTTTTTCAAGGCGAACCAGCTTATCTTTCAAAGCTCCTTGCAGTTATCCGCTCTATTTATTGTAAGAGGTTATTCGTCCTTTTTCAGAACTACCTTTTTATGTGTGGCTTCTTAACATGTGTTTTCGTGGTTAGCAGTATGGCTTCCCACAGACGGCGCCAAAATGTTGACCACAAAATCCGGATGGACCTTGGACCAACACGTCTCAGCTCCTCCCTCTTGAACACGTGAATCTCCTGCGCACTGTGACAAACAATCAGTTTGCAAAGGGGGTCGAGGTGGCTCCCGTTTGCACTCTGATGCCTAAGTCAGTACTCATTTTGGGAAAATATATATTGGGTGCGTGAAATATAAATGTGTAGAAGAGAGAAAAGGGAGTGAGAGAAGTATAGAGTTAAGATTGAGAAAATGCTCACTCCCAACTTGGAGACAATTGTGCTTCATTTATAGAGGAACTTCTTGTCTTGGATTACGACACGTGGCATACTTTACACTTGTCATCACCGTAGCTTATGGATGTGACAATCTTGCTTTTCAACCGTAATCATTGCTACATTTCGTAGGGGATGGGCGCCTGTCACGTCTGGGTAAAGGTAGTGTCCCATCACTGACTCCATCTCTCTCTTCTGGTCAACGCCATAAAGTGCCCCGGCTGAGTATAAAGCACATAGGCTGGGCGTTAACCAGGTCGGCTAAAGAGGTTTGCTTGACATACCACCTCGGCATTCATCTCAAGGTGATATTCCAGGCCTCAGCTGTGGGTCAAGGTCCGTTGTGCCACTATTGGGCCTTAGCTGGTGGATCACTGTACCTTTCTTTGGGCCACAAAATCCGGATTCAACAGATGCTATGACCAGGACTATGGACCAAGCATACATTCAGTGGACTCCATCATTGGGTTCGTGTGCACCAAAGATTTTCTTAACGCCCTAGTACATATGGACCACTAACTTTGGATTTCAGTGAAAATAAATCAGTCTTGTCCATACCATGTAAATATTCAGCCCTTGTTCGATATAAATTAAAATTTAGATTTTAATATAAGTCAAAGTCAACAATCAATCTCAACCATAGATTCATGGAACCTACAGTTTTTCAACCACACATCTCATTAAATTTTATCAAAATTCACTAAAAATCTGATTTTAATTTCCATCAAATAGGGGCTCAGTCTCCTCGTACACTAGCCTATCCCAAGTTTAAGCCATCACGGGTGCTCTATAGTCTATACTCACTTAGGTTAATTGCAGTGTGTCTACCATAAAGGAATCATCCTTCAAACAAATCTGCAGTTGAGCACGAACTCTTAGTCTTATCTACATACTTTAATATGGCCTCGAGGCATAAGCACCACGAGTCATAGATTGGTATGGAACAGTCAACTGTTCATATATCTCATGCCAAATAGATACTGTCAATGAACTCGCTGCTCAATGCAAGAATTGGCATCACGTTTGGCCTTTTGGGGATGCTATTGACTGTTATATTGATGGAGAAAGAAGAAAAACAATTTCGAGCTCGAGCTCAACTTTTACTATCCCCATCTTTTCCATTTTTTTTCTTATTTGCAATACTACCCCAATTTCAGTAATCAGTAAGTATACACGAAAAAAAAAATTTACCGGAAGAGCCTTGACTATTCCATCTATTATTTCAGGTTCGATAAGAGGTTCATCTCCCTGAATATTAACAATAATATCATACTTATTCCCAAGCTTTTGATGTGCTTCATTACAACGCTCTGTGCCTAGAAAATTCATAAATGCAAAAAATTAGCCATGTATTGTTTCCGTGATTTTCAGCAGATAGAAGGATTTATGTTTACCATTACAACATGATTCTGATGTCAAATCCTCTACAACATTCTGCAGTTTTATCATCGTCCGTTGCCACAACTATATCAATAAATCAGCACCCGATCAGATACCACAAAAATCAAAACTCTGTACTAACCATTAGAGTGAATGAAGTAGAGCCCTACCAACGAAGACGCCATTTTCGCCCTCTCCCATCTTCTCTGTAATTAACAATTAAAAGGTGAATATTCATATATCCATAACATTGTAGTCTCTACAATTGTAACATCCATTTCATTTTTCTACTTCTTCTTTTACTGGACATGAAAATTGAACATAAAGTTGCATCCATTCGTAAGATAGATAATTTGAACCAACAAGAACTATAAATTCACAGTATTACAAGTTACAACAGCGCAAATGAATGAAATTCATCTTCACAATCTCATCAGCATATCACTTGCAAAATTTTCATAGTGGCCGCAAATACGAGTCTTTGGCCTAGCTCTGACTATCACCTCATCATGTTAATTATCTCATCTAAATGCTTAACTGATGGCGTACAGGATCAAGCCCTAGCGTTTTTGGATCGTTGGGATCGGCGCGCATGAGGTGTTGGGTTTCGCAACTTCAAACGACATTAACTTTGTCATACGGTGTCTGTTTTGGGCCCATAAGTACTTTTCGGAAAGGTCTCGACGAGCCGAACAAGACTCACCGCTTTGCTGTGATGTATGATGGTTTTTAGTCGTTTGAGGTCGTTTAGACCCTCAAAACGTCACTTTTCTATCTTTATTTATTTAATTTTTATGTTCACATTTTATTTTAATAAGCCTAGTCCATTTAATGGCCCATGGGCATTAGGTTTTCAATATTTAAGATTGTCTTACTGCTGTTATGAAGGGGATTTCGACTTTTGAATAAACATTGCGTGTTTTCTCGTGAGTTGTTATCCGTGTGGTTTTGAATTCAATCAGCGTGTGGATTTCTTTCGTAGGTGCGCCTACATCATTAACCCATTACAAAGTCACCACATTTGCTTATTTAAATGTGATCTTCAATAATACAAATGAAAACAAAGTCGTAGGAGTAGAAGAAAATAAATAAGCAGAAATACTTGGATCATGGGCTTGCCCAGGATGTGAACGAGTGGTTTGCCTTGAAACCTAGAGGAAGCGAAACGGGCGAGTATGATTCCGATAACCCGGTTCCGGAACCTTCTGGATCGACGATAATTCAAGTAGGATGGAGCAACAAGTGCCACCGCGGCCGCCACCCCATCGCCAGGCCGTGAATAACCCATAATTTGGTTGTTAATTGTTATGGACTATGGAGCTGGAACCGGAGCTAGAATCGGAGGATGACGGCGTGCAGATAAGGCATTGGGATTCTTTGCCGGAGAGATTTCGAGAGGGAGGGAGGGAGATGATTCAATCGTGCTGGCACTTAGAGGCTAGAGTGGTAGGAATTTATGATATAATGGCAGTTTTACGTAATTGTTACAATTATAAACCTATTTATGATAATTTAATTTCTCAAACTATTTTTTAATTATGTATTTTGTCT
Source organism: Ligustrum vulgare (assembly GCA_963555705.1). Taxonomy (NCBI): domain Eukaryota; kingdom Viridiplantae; phylum Streptophyta; class Magnoliopsida; order Lamiales; family Oleaceae; genus Ligustrum; species Ligustrum vulgare. The sequence continues at coordinate 6,163,136 of OY743187.1, forward strand.
CCACATTTAAATACATATTTTATCTTAAAAATATAAATATATCAATTTATAATTGCTATATTATTATCGAGCATAGCCAATTTGTGTATAACATTTTCTCAAATTATATGTAACCACATATTTTACCTCGAATATATGATTATTTTTATAAACAAAATTATTTTATCAAATAGGCTTACTTGTTAAAAATTTATTTCTAATTTACTGTTTAATTAATAAAAAGTTCTTTTTAAGAAACTGTGATGAAAAAATTAATATTGAATTCACGAAATATATAAATATAAATGATAAATGAATAATATTGTAACTAATAAAAGGTAATGATTGACTCGATTTCAAATTATGAAAACCAAAGGAATCTTAACAATATACTCTTAGAAAAAAGAAAAAAAAATGAACTTGTGTTGAAAGTTAACTGGAAAAATCAGAAACTAGAGTTGAGACTTAATAAAAATCTCATTTCAATTAAGGTCGATTTGATTACGAAATTTGAATTGAAGGAAAATGAGTGCCAAGAAATTGAATTGTCGATAACTTATTTCTCATGCAAAATAAATTCAATAAATTTGGGTTTGCATGATTAAAAGTGAATGATATTTGAAATTGTAGTAAATGTGAAAAATGAATTTTCAACTAAAATCAAATATTTTCCTTAAAAGGAAGGAAAATCACGAAAGTGGAGACAAGATAGAAAACAATTCCAACCATCAATATGCCGATCAAGCAACCATTTCTTCAAATTTGGGTGGAAAATATTTTCATTTTACGTGAGAAATACCCAATCAAACATACCGTAAGTTCAAGATTGTAATTCTAACAAAGTCAATGACATTTAGGGGGTGTCCCCAATATGGATTTTGAAGAAATTTAGAATTCCATAACATTCCACGTATCCTCAATTTGGAATTTTATAGAATCTTTTAAAATTCAAGGTCCTCAATATGGATTTCAATTGATTCCATAAAATTCCTGTGTCCTCAAACATTATTGGATTTCAGTGAATTTCTTAAATTGATGGAATTGAATGGATTATGATAGATTTGAAAGCACAAATATAAAGGAAAAATTCTTCTACAAATTCAACCATTATCCATCAGAATTCCAATTCCACCATTTTCTTCCAATAAATAAAAGAAAAAAGAAAAAATATCTGACATCTCTCTCACATATCGCACGTCTCTCTCCCTCAAAGCTAAATACCTCCTGAGGAAATACATGAAAATACCCTTAAAAACTTACCAATTTTTGAAAATACCCTACCAATTTTATATCTTTTAAAAATAGCCTTAAACGCTATAAACTACCACAAATACCCTTATATATCATATTTCAACTAAAACCCATTAAGATTTAGAAAAGTTACAACTTAATCCTTAAAATTTTATATACTTTTATTAATCTTGTTTATGATTTTATTTGATTTTTGTTCGCTCATAGTAGCACCCCTCAATTGTATCAGAGTCATATGACAGATCTAAAAGATAAATATTATATAACAAAAAATAAAAATGAATATATAATACATACATCAAGATTTATAATTATGCATACATTAATACTACCTTATAATTATAAAATAGAAATCTTGAGAACTCTAAAAGATTTAGACAAAGATATGAGAGATATTTATGATATAATAAATTTCGATATAATAAAAGAAGATTTTATCATAAACGAAATATTAGATTTAATTCACAAAGATATACTAGAAGAATTATATAAAGATTATAGAAATGGATTATCATAGTGCAGATCCTCAATTAGTTAGATATCTAGACATAAAAACAAATGAAAAATTAGATTTAATAGTAGAACAAAGAAGAAATTTAATGGATCAAATAAGAGAAAAATGAAATATAAAACGACAATAAAATTAAGATTAAAATTATTGGAGAAAAAGAGAGAATATTTTGATAGAATTTTAAAATAATTACCAAAAATTCAAATGATTTTAGAAGACAAAGATAAAACTAGAAAAGAAAAATATTATGAAACAAATACATTGGAAGACTATCTAAAATATTATAAAATATATCATAGAAAATTAATGACTGGATCAATAGAAGAATATTGTGAATATCAAATAATGAAGAAGCAAAATATGACACAGAACTTATCTTAGAAATCGCACATATTAAAGGAAGGAATTAATGACAGAATTTTCAGAAATAAAATTTGAAAAACAGATAATAGACAATATTAATTTACCAGTAGGATCATACCAAATAAAAGGAGCTAATACAACTATATTTCAACCATTAAACTCATTAGGGGTGGACAAAATGACCGGACCAAACAAAACCAAACCGAGCGGTTTGGTTCGGTTTTACAAAAAAAAAATTAATGGTTTGGTTCTTAGTATGGAGAACCAAACGGTTTTGGTTCCGGTTCCGGTTCTTGTTCTGGAACCAAGAACCAAAGTCCAAGTCCACTTTTAGATCAATTTTTTTTTTAATTATTCTTAAAAGTTAAAAAATTAACTTTATCTAATCTTTTGGTAATCTAGGTCTTAGCTTGTTTATACCATCAGAAATCTAAATTTATTTTTCTTTAATCCTCTCTTATTTTTGCTTAATATGTAACTGAAAATATTTCAATGTGGCTCTCACATCTCCTTTTACTCGATGGAAGATTTCATGCATTACATATCCCTCACCTTTTTGATGAAATTTGGACATTTGTTAATTCGTCCTAAAATATGATGCTTGTAGTTCAAAGAGGTATTATGAGATTATAGGCATTATCTTGTGTTTTGTGCATTAATTTTGTTTGTTTTATGTTAATAGTTTCGGGAAAGCATGAAGACGTAGTCATGTAACTTGATATAAATAATCTCTATTAATGACTCATTCGTCTACATTTTTAAATCATTGTTATTATACAATATTTTGTATGAAGATGTAACTTGATATTTGTGTATTAGTTTAGACTTTGGTAAATGAATTTCGTTAATCATTACTAAGTTCTAACTTATGGTCGTGGATATGGTATGTGATGATAATTTGCTTTTATATTTTAAAATTCAAGTAATGTACTGGGAACCAAACCAAACCAAACCAGAACCGAACGGTTTGGTTCCGGTTCGGTTCCATATCTTTATAAAAATCGATTGGTTCCATTAGTAAAAAAACCATCGGTTCATGGTTCGATTTGGTTCTAATGGAACCAGAACCAAACCGAACCATGTCCACCCCTAAAACTCATGGGGAGAATCTGATGAATTTCTTAACATGCAATTAAATTGGATAAATGCCTTTTTATTGCAAACATATAAAAAACATAAATTTACAAGATAAATTAGCTATCGAAGAATTACAATAATTAAATATACAGGACATGAATATCAAAGAAAAATTACAAAATATTCAAAATAAACTAACAATACAATTTAAAAAATTAAAAGAAATGATAGGAGAAGTTAAAAATATAGATGAAGAAATCTTAAAAGAATTCCAAAGAAAATCAGGAGAATTAATTGATCAAGATAAAATTGGAATAATTATAGAAAAAATTGATAGGTTAAATGAAAAAATATGAAAAAATGAATATGAAAAAATCGTATCAATAGAAGAAAGAATCAAAAAATTAGAAATAAAAATAGATGATATGTATGACATACTATTTAAGATACAAAAACCTCAAATTATTAAACAAAGGGCATAAAATGTCGATAAGTGAATATATTGAAGATCTAAAAATATTAATAAAATCATTAATAAGTGATGTACAAGAAGTAAAAAATGAATTAAAAGAAGTAAGAAATGATATAAATATACTAAAACTATAAATTAAAGAATTCAAAGAAAGTAGTAAAAACAAAGATAAGAAAATAGACAAAAAACTCATAGAAAAAGAAATATTATGAATAGGAAAGAAACACTTTGAACAAGAAAAAATTATAATAGAAGCAGGAAGTGAATTAAAAAAAAACATATTACCAAAAATTGTTAGCAATCATCAGAGGAATAAAGAAGTATTCATTGTTTGTATTATCTAAGAAATTCATTGTTGAAACTGATAATTCTCAAGTTGCAGGTTTAGTAAAAAATAAGTTACCACCAAAACCTCAATATAGAAGGCTCCATTGATGACAAGCCTATTTGGCATTTTATAATTTTGATATAGTTTATATTAAATGTGTCAATAATTATCTTGCGGACTTTTTAAGCAGGAATACTGAATTTGCAAATGGATAATATCAAAAAATCTTTGATAGACACCAAAAAGCGAATGAATTTCCTCACAGAGAAAGCTGAAGATATAAAGCTTGGAATTGAACAACTTGCAGAAACTCTTCAAGGAAGTTTCAAGCAATTGATGAAAATCTCAACATTTCATCACAATTATACTAAAGAATTGAGCGATAATATAATTGAGATTGAATCTCAGTTTGAATCGTTAATTACCAAACGGGTTATATCAAAAATACAAACAGGTACATCTTCTGGAAGCAGTGGTGGACCAACGATTAAAAGAGATGAACCAAGTTCCAAAAAAGTTGATATACATGAAGTCATCCCTCGAAAAATCACAATCAATGTCAAAGATGAACATACAAGGGTAGTCAGAATTTGTGCTGAAGAGGAAGATGATTCCCCTTTTTTTACCAAAAGAAAACGAATATAAAAATACTGTTGAAGTTATATATGAACTTCAAGAATGTGATTATTATTACATTTCGTTTGGGGACCATGTATACCCACAATTGATCGTTACTCAGGGAGAAGATCTCGTCATGACAAAAATGGCAGCTGATTATGGATTTTTGGATCTTATATATTCATGAAAAGATCGAAAAGAAATTGAAAAATTTGATGATTTATTAAAAAGAGAAATTTCAAAGTTTTCCTAAGGAAGACCCATATTTTTAAAATTTTATTCGATCAGTTCTGAAATTGATGGAATGATATATTATCCTGCTTGGATATGTTGCTCGCAATTTTCAAATTGAAGTTGGAAAAAATACCAAGCTAGTACCAAACGTTATAAGATCATAGTTTAGATCCTGAAGGGTGTTGGGGATAAAAGTATTTTACAACATTGCCAGAACATGTATGAGAAAAAATTCAAATGCATCTGTCAGTATAATGGATGGACCCTCCTTACTAATGGAGGAAAAGAAAAGTCAACAATTTTGCAAGAATACATCAACAAATTTGATACTCATCAAATTCATGAAAGTTTTGCCACTTTGCAAGAAGCATGCATAGCCAGAAATTGCCCCCACATGCCAACAGAATTGATGGACAGATGGAAGACGATTGATAAATCTGATTTGATGGAACAGGACAGCACAATGTAGAGGCCATGTGAAGACTGAAAAGTGAAAACGGAGGGATATGTGTCCCTATAATATAGCCATGTGAGGAAATAAAGGGACATGTGTGTCCTTGTAGTAAATGATAGATGGACAGGTGTGTCCTTGTATATCCTTATAGCATTATTCAAATTATTGTGTCTATTACATAAGCAATGATGTAAGAGGTTGCATAGTAATACCTCGTGAAATTCTATAAATGGAAGTCTTCTGGATAGGAAAAGGCATAACTCACTTGAGCACTCAGTTTGTGAGAAAGTCAAGAAATTTTCTATCTTGAAAAAATTCTCATACCAATCCTGTTTCAATCTTCATATTATTAATAAAATCCCAACCTACTTATCAAATTAGGTTGAGTTTCTAAATTCTTGTCTTCTGAATCTTATTTCCAAAAAAGAAGATATATTATTAAGAAAACTCCCTACACTTTGTCCTAAAATATTTTTCATCTAAGGGGTTATACAATGAAGGCATCCAGGTTTAGCTAATAACCCATGAAGACAGGAGGCCATTGAAGGGTGTGGAGCAGAAATCTATAAGCCTGAAGGTCACTAACAATAGAAGGAGAATACAAAGGTAGTGAGAACAGGAAAAGAGGTTAGTATTCTTAATATAGCTATCTTTACGGAATTAGGAGGAAGAAGAACTTTTAACATGACAGAATTCAGAATTGTTAAATTTAATTATCAAAACAGTCCTTATAATGACGAATATCACAGCATAATTGAATATTTATTCATGCATAAACAGTTTACTAAACACAATAATGAAATAAAAAAGTTATATAATATTTATGACATGTTTGTTAGTTATCTTTCCAACATTAAAAAGAATATTAGGATTAGAAATTACAAAATCAATTATTTATTTTTGGCTTGATGGTGATAATACTGAAATAAATAATGAATTATACATAGAATATGTGTTTAGTAGTGATAATGATTATGATCCTATAATAGACTATGACTGTGATGGAAGAGATGAATCTTTCTTTACCAGTTTTTGAAAATCTTAATACCATGAATGAAAGTAATTATATCATGAAAAAACTCAGAACTAAAAGAGGTCCATATAAAGTTAAAAAGAATATCAAAAGTAAAAAATGTATTGAATATGAAAATGAAATTGATAAAATAGGATACCAAGAGCAACTCTATGCATCACAAGAGATATTAAAAAGTTTTAAAGAAAATTTGATAGAAAACTTTGTTAGAGGTACTGTACGATCTATAATGATACAGGATATTCAAGATATAATTGATAAATTAGAAAAGAGAAAGAAAAGTATTTCAAAATATAATATACCATTTGAACCAAGCATAGATATTATGGCTGACATAGATATTATCAACTCTCAAACGTTGATAGAATTTGAAAAATTACTTGAAACTTTATAAATTATTTATCTTTGTGTTTATAATGTCTGGATATACTATTAAATGATTAGATAATTTGTTAGAAAAAATAATGAAAAAAATAGATAACATTATATCTCATTTAATAGATAATATGGATGAATCATCTGAACAATATTATATATTTCAGAAAACCATGATCAATACATTATAGATTATTCTGATATATTAGAAATTAAAATAGATTTAGAAAATAAAATAATGACAAATACAGTCCAAACCTAATGCCAGGATATATAATAGAAGAACTATATAACCTTTTAGAAAATTGAAAGATAAAATGGAAGATATTAAACACCAAATGGAAAATGAAAACATATCTTCTGAAGAATATAATAAACTTTTAGAAAAATACGAACAATATATTACAGATTATTATATTTTACTAGATCAAAGAATTGACTTATATCAGAGAATTTTGTATAATAATTTACCAACCCGATAATCTATGGATACTTTACAAGCATCAACTTCTAATAACTTTGATCATAAACTATATTTAGATAATAAAGAAATTGCTTTTTTATTAGCTATTGCTGAAAAATCTAAAAATATACATTCTGTTGGACAATCTAAATTAAAAGAAATATACGAAGATATTGACTATGCTATCTTAAATAGAATATGATTTAATTCTGTTGAAACAGCAAAAAATATAAATACGATTCATAAAATTATGGAAGAATACGAAGATATAGAAGACGAAGTTTCAGAAGGAATAACATTATGTTATATAACTAAGAAAGAACATCCTAAATATTTTGAGAAATTATCACAATATAGAACATTTTTAGAAGAACGTAAAAAATTAAAAAAATATGAATATAATAAGAAATATTGAATAAAATCAACCTGATTAATTCAGGGATATATCTTGCAAAAAAAAATAATTCAATTTATTAAGGATAATAAAGACATTTTGCATAAAAATGAAATTTTGAAAAACTATACATTTGGAAAAGCTATTTCAACAAATCTCCCAATACCTCATTTCCTTCCCTTTCCCTTCCCATAGCCCAGCCATTCTCCATTCTCCCCCAATATCCCTAATCAACCTCACTATCCCCTGTTCTGCCGAAGCCTACATCCGGAAAAACTCATTCTTCAAGAGAAGGGACACAATTCTTCTGGTAAGAATTTTGCAAAAAAAATATGCATATATTACTGATTTTTGGAGCTTTTAATTTGACCTACAAGATGTGTATTCTATCTATGAATTTTTTCACTACTGATTTATTGGTATTGGATAATTATTTTCTTTGGACCTTGTCGCTGCCCATTTATTGGTACTGGGTAATCATTTTTGCTGACTTGGATTTCTTCATTTCTTCAATGTGGAAATTTTTAAATTTTATGTTGAAATTATTTTTGTATCATATGGAAGTAATTTTTTTCCTAGAAAAATCTAGTTTCTCAAGGTACAGGGCTGACTCTTTGTTTGATTAGCAAATTGCTGATTAGCTCTTTAATAAAAGAAGCGTGCTTTGAAGAGGATGCTTTCTTATTTGTAATCACTTTATATATCATTGATTTCTTGCATTTTGTGGAATACCAACTTTTTCTAAGATTTTTGTATCACTCCCTTTTGCTAAAATTGCATAAAGGAATCAAAACAATCAATATGAAGAAGCCTCCCTCCCTCCTCAGCGTTTGCAAACCAGTGATTACCGATAATGACTTTTATCTGATCTTGTTAATGACAGTGTCATTTGAAAATAATTATGCATACTTATAGAATGTTTGAATTATAAAAATGCATACTTTAATGACAGTGGCATTTGCAAATAAATAATTATGAATAGTTATAGAATGTTTGCATTATAAAAATGCTTACTTTAATGACAGTGGCCTTTGAAAATAATTATGGATACTTATAGAATGTTTGCATTACAAAAATGGCTACTTTAATGCCAGTAGAATTTGAAAATAATTATGGATTCATAGAATGTTTTCCTTATAAAAATGCTAGATCAATTATCTGGGATCTCTCCATATGTGAAGCAAATTCACATGAAGTGTTCTTTTTATAAGGAAATGATATTAACCTTCTGATTTCCTTTTATCCGTCTCATTTGATTTTAATGATGTGAAGTATTAATCCTATGACATTGCATTTAGATGTACTTTAGACTGCTTTTTTGAAGATGAATTCCAAGAGATACTCAAGTTATTTTTATCAGCGCTTCAAGCAATACTTCAAGTATTAAATGATTTAATGATATTCATACACGGTGAAGAATATGTTGAACATCCTATTCGTAGATCAATTAGCACTGTTGGATATGATTACATTCATAGAATATTGAAAGAAGATCCTAAACATTATAGAGACATGCATAGGATGTATCATGATGTCTTTCTAAAGCTTTGCAACATCCTTAGAGAAAAAACACCTTTACGTGATACACGCTACATTTGTGTTGAAGAAATGTTCGCCACATTCTTACTCACGGTTGGTCAGAATAATCGTTAGTGTTACTCAAAAGGCATTTGATCGAGCACATTCTACTTCTAGCAGAAATTTTAACAAAGTATTGAAGGCTTTAAACTGAATTGCACCTGATATGATGGTCAAATCAGGAGCCGTTGTGCCAAGCAAATTAAGAGAAAGTACAAGGTTTTTTCCTTACTTTAAGGTAATTATTCAATATTCTCTATATATATTACTCATTAATATTGATGAAAATTTATTGTGTAAAAATTTACTTTGATCATTTATGATTGTATTGGAGCTACTGACGGTACACACATACCAGCTATAATATGTGGACGAGAATTGAGTTGCTATCGTAATCGTCATGGAACAATATCACAGAATGTATTGGCAGCTTGTACTTTTGATCTGGAATTTATTTATGTCCTTAGTGGATGGGAAGGTTCCGCTCATGATTCAAAACTTTTGAATGATACTTTAGTAAGAAGAAATGAACTCAAAATACCGCGAGGTGCACTGCTTTTTCTTTTTTGTTTAGTTTGTTGCATTATAATTATATTTTTTGGGTATGATTTATCTTCTTCTTGACATGAGTTTGATATTATGTTTGCATATACTTTATACTCAGGCAAAAAAAATTGTGGATTATGGATTTTCAAATCGTCACTAATTTTTGGCTCCATTTCGAGGTGTTCGATATCATCTCCAAGATTTCGGTGGTGAAGGTCGTCATCCAGAAAATGCCCGTGAACTATTTAACCTACGTCCCGCTTCATTGAGAAATGTAATTGAGAGAATATTTGGCATGTTTAAATCACGATTTGCTATTTTTAAATCGGCACCTCCATTCCCATTCAAAAGCAAGCGGAGTTAGTATTGGCATGTACAGGATTGCACAATTTTCTTCGCAAAGAGTGTCGTTTCAATGAATTTCCTGTTGAACCAGATGATGAAGATTCATCTCCACCGACCGACATTGAAGATGATGAAGACGTTTTTCGAACTCAAGAGGAACAAAGAGAGAATGCAAATGTGTGGAGAAATAACATAGCTCAAGAAATGTGGAGAAATACCTTAAATGAGGAGAATAGAGGTTGATTAAAAAGTTATGAATGTCATTTCTGAAATTTAAAAGCTTTTTGTCCATTCAATCAAAAAAATATGATTTTTTTTTTTTTTAAATTAACTAGAAGAGGTTATACATTTTTTTTTTTAATAACATAGTTCGAATATTTTTGCTTCTATTGTTTTTTAATTTTTTTAATGTTCACTTAAAGAAATTATATTAATTTTTTACTTTGTCTCAAGTTCACATTCAACTTGCGCAAAAAAATTATCCGACAAGAGGTAAAAATAGATGAAATTCTAAAATCCATTAAAAATTCCATATAACAACACATTCAACAAATTTCATCAAAAATCTACCAAAGTCCACTACAGAATTCCATCAAAATTTGAGAGAGTATGAAATTCTATTAAAATTCGTGAAGTAAAATTTCATTAGAATCTTAGAGATTCCATGAAATTCTATTAAAATCTATGAAATTCATGAATCTAAAAAATTCCTTTTTGGGTACACCCCCCTTGGATGGTTATGTTCACTCGATATGAATTTATTAATGTATCATAAATAGTGTTAAATGGTCATCAAGTCCTCACCATGTTTCCATTATATTATGATCCATCGTCTATAAATTAGCACAAGTTGGTTAACATTAAAAAATTATTTTAAGGACAAATATTTAATCGTAACCTTATATTTATTATCATTTTTCTTTTTTAAAATGATAATGGGTTAATTAATCTTTTCACTTCATGTAACACATTTTTTTGGATAAAAATCGTTGTCACTGTCACAGTGAAGGCGACATTACCGGATGGAGACCCGAATCACTGGAATTACATCCCCACAGGGCTCAGGGGACTAATTTAAGCACAGATAATAACTAATTAATAAACATGACGCGAAGAGGATGAGCCACCACCACTACGGCTGTGTCTGTCACTATCACCCCCATGGTGGTGATGTCTCCAGCGCGGTTTCTTTGCACGCCTCTCCTTCTTTGAAGCAATTTCTTCATGTGTCTCTCTTCCCTCGGCTGTATTATCTTTCACCTTCTTCGAAGACCTATTCTCCTTGGAAGCCCTTCTCTTCTTTTTCGAGGATTGGCCATTACCTTCATCGATCCCATCTCCACATGGGAGTGGTTCTTCGTCGTCATTTAACTGCCAATTACAATAAATCTCCTGCTGTTTGGAAAATTGCTGCTGCAGTGGCTCTCCAGCACCTGGAAGCAAGGTCTGAAATCTCACTTCTCCACTGGATCCTCCTTTCCGTTCCAGCAATACTGCATCGGGTCTGATAATAGTGCCAAGAATGCTCCTGTTGGGGCCAAGTCCCATTATGGCCTTTGCATTTGTCAACGTCATGAAAGCCGTTGAAAAAGCGGATCTCACCTGCAGTAACATAAAACGAAATAAAACTCGACTTCTACTGAAAATGTGATCCCCACTAAACGAGTTACAGGCCCACAAATTATGTAAAATACCAAAGAGCAAGGTAAAATTTTATCCAATATTAACTCGGTAATATGACAGCAGTTGCTCTCATTAGTATTACTCATTAGCAAGTCCAGAATGTTACCACAATTACAATATAAATAATAAAAAGAAAATCTGGTAATCTTCTTGAAGAATAGGAGATAACAGTAAACAGCAGAATTCTCCCTCAGATTTTTCCTTTCGAGTTTTATGGTTCTATGTTTTGGGGGTAGAGGCAGAGCAGCTATTAGTGATGTGATGCCAAGGAAGCAACCATTATGACTTGTATAGGTAAGTCACTCGCGATACAAAGTACATTTTCATTCCCTGTTCACTTCAATTCACAAATAGATGGAGGATTTAGGAAGTAAAGAAAAGCATAGAGGAAAAATGGTATTATTTATGATGTAAAGGAAAGAAAAGCAGGGGAAAATTTTGGCATCAAGACGAAATCTTACCTGAAAATAGTTAAAGGAGTTCTTCCCTATGTCATTATCTGGATCCTGTTGTCAGAACAAATATGTGTGAGAATATTTACACGATATAATAACCTGTTAAAGATGCTCTTTTTTGCTTTTCATCCCAAATTTGGGGTCATATAGTTTCAATTATCTTAATGATTAATGAAGCAGCACAATCTAAACAACAAATAGAATAGGAAAAAGAAAAGGAAGACACAAAATGATACAGCTACATTAATCATGTGCTCAGAAACATATCCAATGAACGAGACCTGTTGAGAAGCAGAAATAAAAATGTATCATAACTTATAAGGTCACCTGTGGGTCCTCAATAGCAATAACGGAGGGTTTTCCTTTAACTAAACACCTGAACAGAAGAGAAAGCGCAATGTTTACAATCAAACTTAAAAACGACTAAATCAGGTTAACAGTTTCAATACCATTGAAGAAAATGTTACCCCTTGCTGCTTTTTAAGAAGAAAGTGCCTCCCCCATTGCAAGATACACCAACATCAGTTGTATTCAACTTGCGGCCATATATGTCAAAAAAGTTCACCTATATTCCAAAAGCAAAATTTCATAATAACTTCAGAAGTCCATAAGCTTATTGTAACAAGCGAATTATTATTATTTTATAAAAATTAGAACGGAAGAAGATTAAATTGCCTATCACAGTCATCTTTCACTAAAGTTTCTCTATGAAATAACTTACATATTCTGACTAAAGATAACTACTACAAATCTGCATATAACACCCACTATTTTTAAGCTTGTATCACTCAAGTCAAAGATATAATAAATGAAATTTTGAATTTATGTAGTGACTGACCTAGTATGTAATTAGAGACTTTTTTACTTGTACAAAGAGAAATGGCCATTCAAAAAAAGGGTCAACTTAAATCCTCCAACGAAACCAACTACTATACAGAACATTGGTTATGAGCCAATTTCCTAATTGGACTTGCATTTAATGGATGACATTGATCATTCATTAATCATTACATTACATTCTCAAAAAGTGGGGAATCCAGTACATAAATCTGGGTATTTGCCATTAAGAAAAAATGAAAAACTCATTAGATTTGGTTTTGATGTGCTTCAAAAGCTAAATGGAAAACAGAAAATGGAGCAACCTAAACAGGAATCTCGAAATTGAGAAAACAGCAAGAAAAGAAAATCATATACTGTATACAATCACGAAATCACTATACAAGCTTACCAGTAGAACTCCCAGGTTAAATTCTGGAGAAGCCTGGCGATCTTGCTGACTCTGAAAATTATTATAAAATAGGGAAACAAACCCAATGAACAATCAAACGAAGGAACAAAATGAAGGATTAAAAGAATTATGACTCCTTTCATCTAAGAATTGTTGCTTTCAATAAACATTTCTCATGGAAAGGCAAAGAACATCACTGCTTTTGATAAGTTGGAACCGGACATAGTCTGTTTATATTTATCAGTGCTTTTGGAACAAACAGCAGCAACTATTCCAGTAATCATAACACTCTTCAGTTTAAAAAACAGGAGCAGAGCCTCCAATGGCACAAGGGGATCATTATTTTCTCGTCATAATTACTTTGATGACACAGTTTATGTATCATATAGTTGCCAATCAAATTTTGCATGCACGAGAATAGTCATATCAATATTGGAAACATCATTCTAATCTAATTACCTGCAACATTGCTATAAGCATGACAAGGAGCGCATAGGAACCAATTCCACCAGTGTACACCTAGAGAAAAAGGTGCTCCTGAGTTAAAGCAAAATGGAAAATATAATTTTTGGCATATTAACTTAAACAATGAATATTAACCTCATTCAACTCTCTTTGCTGCAGGAAAACTTTCAAAATCAGACACAAGGGTCGTAATGGTGGCCATTTAGATATAGCATCCTACAAGAGAGTTTAAAGTATTAAGCAATAACGTTATATTACCAACAAAATTAATAAAATTATTTACGAAGCTAATGTAACATACAGTTATAAACTCTGCAGATTTCGGCCCATTTTGAACATCAAAGCTGTTGTCAAGACATCAGAAAACAACCCGAGAAAGTAGTCAAAATGTGGCAGAAGGTTAAACAATTGAGCAGAAGATCATTTCCATGCATCGAGAACATGGACATGGACGAACATAAAGATATACAACTTTTCAAGAACAAGAACACGGACACCTAGGGACACTAAAAACGTTGCATTATTGAATTATGCCCTTGTTTAATCCAGACTTTTTGTTAACGTCAACAATTAATTATAACCGCATATTTCGTGAGTTCCACAACTTTTTAACCACACCTTTTATATCTTTTAAAAAATTCAATAAAAATCTAAGTTTAATCACCATCAAACAGAGATTATATATGCGCTATATTTTTATTTAGTATTTTGTTATTTTGCAATATAATTTATACTCTTTGATTAGGAATATTGGAAATGAAATCTTTCAAGCACGAGTGCGATCTTTTGTACTTTTTTTGATTGGTTTTGGAGAACAAAATGAAAATAGTCAAGTATAAAATTCACGTGTTCAAGACATGTCACCAAACTATCGATCACAAACATGAAACCAAGGAAGAGGGTTTGTGCTCCGCAGTTTTATGGGTAGGAATATTGGATATTGCAACTTTGGAAGGAGAAAAAATACGAAGAATGAATAAAAAATATCTACAGCCCCATCCAAAAATAAATTAGGGTGTGTTTGAATTTTGATTGGGGAGTGGAAAATGAGGTGGAATTCAATTCCATGGAATTTCAATTCCCATACCTCATAAGGAATTCCAATTCCTTGAATTCAAGGAAAATGTGACCAAATAGTGAGTGAGTGAGTGGAATTCAAATTCCATGAAAAATAAAAGTGTGTTTGATTGGAGGATGGAAAATTTGAGTGGAAATACATTTTCCATGGAATTCCAATGGTTGTCAAACACACTCTTATAGTAATGGCATTGACCATAAGTGCAGTGAAGAACCAAGGAAAAGCTTCCAAATCAAGTATAATTCCAAGATGAAGAAATATTAACATGAGATACAGACGCTGAATAGTCAAACCTTATATCAAAGAAAACACCACTTTTCTTCTCTACAAATTTAATAATTGGTACGCGAGCCTTTGCAATAACCTGATTTTGGAACAGAAAAAACCACAAGAAAACCATGAAAACATTTGAAATTTATTATAGTGAGAAGTTTACTCCGCAAAAAGCAGACCTGTATCTTCTTAGCTATTCTTTTTTGAGAAAGAGCCCTAGAAAGAGCAACTAAGCCAATCTGAGGACTTCTGATCTCTGAATGCAAGATCACAACCTACCAAGCACCGAATTTAATGTCAAATATCTACTTTTCCATAGAAATTAGTCCATATAGGAGCAAATCCTTGCATAATAAGAATTGGTAGGCTTGTACTGGTAAAATCTTCCAACAAATGCAAATTATAGTCAGAACATTACATACAACTAATGTAAGGAAAGTCTTATTGGATGTGGATATATTGCACTGTCTTAAACATAAAACATAGAAGCATCAAATTTATTGTTTTAAACTAACTTTTTATGAATGTAAGGGGAATCTTTTGGAAGCGAAAATAAATAAAGATTTTACAATTTATCTTTAATATTAATAATTTTTTTTTTTATCCCCGGTCTAAATAGATTGATTCATCATTACCGAGTTAACTTCAATTGCAAAATGGAGCATCCTTTTACAGAGCTTGGTAGTGTTGACAGTAATTTGTAATTGCGAATTGTTGCTTGGACTTGTGTGAGATGTTGATGAAGCAGGTCCCTTCAGTTGGTTGCATAGAAGGATCATTTTTGCGTTTTTTGTAAGTTGTGACACGACAGAATAAAGTGTTTCACCCTAGCGTTCGAGTAAAATAGGATTTGGCTAATGTGAAAACAGTGTAATTTGCAGAGTAGATTTATTAAATAGGGGAAAATGTCAATCAAGTCTCTCATACATGTCTTATAGCCACTAGAGTTGCTAAAAGCTTGACTAGGCTATGTTTTTTTTTGGTCACATAGTCATATCTCTATTCCCCCATCATAGGGAAAACAAATGCCAATTGTTGCACCGTGTCGTATTATTTTACAACCCTCAATAGTATCCAACTTTTCTTGTCTCATACTGAAAGTACTAAGTCTCTGATAAGCAAAATTTGTCATCAACATTCATAATTAAATAATGTCCCTGAAAAAATATCTTATTTTAGAAATATAAATTTTCCACAACCTCAAAATACCATTGACCCATAACTTCAAAGATTAAAATGCTCGCGCTGCAGAAAAACCAAAACGAATAGTTCTAGAAGTTCATTTTTCAAAAATTAGGAAAATAATAAGCAGCAAGCTTACATCAACGTCACTGGATGGAAGATAAAGGCCCGTCTTAAACGAACCAAAAACTTCTGCCTGCAAGATAATATCAACAGATAACTTCACACGGCTCATCAACTTATAATCTCACAAACAAGTGCGTGAGAATATTAGTGAAGTCTTACATATACATAAAATCAGATATACCTTAGCTTTGGGCCAGATATGTTTTATAACATCAACAACAGTTTCTATGGCAGCATTGCGTGATGCTTGCTCCTCGGGCGTTGGCGATAAGAAATCACAGAAATCGATTATCTCTGCATGGGCCCACATCAGTAAGTAACTAGTTTGCTTCTTTTATGGCAGATCTCAAACAAGATTAACTCCCTATGACCGCTAAAAAGCTAAATTTTTCATGATCACGATCTTTTCATGCAAAGACCTAAGCTTTCATATAACTTCCTATGCGATTCACCAAAAATTTAGCTTAGAAGTTTTTCTCCACAGCTTAAACTCAATTAATTCACTCACAAACAATCAAACAATTTAATCCAAACCTCTATGGAGCTGTAGAATGGGGCTTTTGAAGCGACAATTAGCACGAAACCAATTTCCTTCTAAGGTCCTCTCCTGCTCAGTAATGGCAGCCTCCAGCGGCAGAGGATGCGACAGCGGACGAGGAGTAAATGGTGGAGCCTCTTTCGTCTCATCTGCATCGTTCACCTCGAGAGAGAAGTAATCCGGGGCTAATGTTGCAGGAGAAGGGCATTGAACGGAGGAGAGAGAAATCTCGCTCCGAAAGATAACGAACGGTTCGTCATCATCTGACGGCGGCGGCGGTGTTGATGTTTCGGTAAAACTAGCGCCCAGCGGACTTAGGGTTTCATACAGAATATCCTGCTCTTCTTCCATCGAAGGTGTTGAAAAATCACCGGTATTGTGAAAATTTTGGTTCTCAGTATCTATGTTGCGAAGATTGAAGACGGATGGGTTCCGTCTTTAGTGCAAGGGGTTCAACTTCGATGAATTGATTGGTAATATGGTTATAAATTAGGGTATTATTGATATTTGGTAATGTCAATTGACCAAAGTATCCATTGTTTTTTAAAATCTTGTTTGTTAAAAAAAATTAATATTTTCATTCTTGCGAAGTACGAGAATATGTTTGTGATAGTAATTTCGATCAAAATTTATAAAAATATAATATTTCAATCGAAATTTATTAAAATATGTTAATTGTACAATCGTATTAAATAAAAACATAGTACAATATCATTTAATACAAAATATTATCGAATTCAAAATTTTAAAAAAAAATCAAAATAAGAAATGCAACGTGTACAAAACTAATCAAAATTAGGAAATCTTTATTTTATTCTTTCTTTCGAAAAATTATTTTTATTTATTATTTATTTGTTCGTTGAACTTTCTTCTTCTAAATAAGTTATTTTTATCTTTTTTTTTATATGTTAAAATATTTTGAAATAAACTATAACATAATAAACAAAATTAATAACCATAAATTTGCTTTGAATTGATAATTTTGAAATTAAAGAATATAAGGATAGCAATAATATCCACGAATCCGAAACTCGTTGGGTACGAGACACAAATGGGCGAAAATTGCTCGACCCAATGGGTTTGTGGTAGGGTATGAGTGTAGATTTAGAAACCCGACATAGGTATGGGTAGTGTAAAAAAAACATACCTGGTCCATATACCCATTAATTTTTTATTTTTTAAAAATTATTGTATTTAAATTTAAACAATATATAATTTTGGACAAGTAGACTCTTTGATATTTGCTTATTTTTGGACAATTGTAGTTTACTTACACTTCATTTTTATACTTTTACTTCATTTTTATATTTTTATGTTGCATAGGGATTGTTAATTAGTATATTACATGTGGATTCATGAAAAAGTTATAATTAGATACTTATATTATTGTTGAACAAGTATTATATATATATTACCACTTTGGGTAGCCACCAATACCAAAAAAATAAAAATGAAAAAATTATTAAAATTAAAATACATAACGGGTTTTAAATGAATATAAAAGAATACCCGTACCCTACCCGCACCTGATCCGCCAGTCTTAAGTGAGTATATGGGTTGGGTATGTGTATTATAAATCTCTAGTGGGCAGGGTATGGGTCTGTCAAACCAGATCAATACGTTACCCATTGCTATCTATAAGAATATTGTTTTTATAGTTTTTTGGGTATTTGATTTTATCTTCAAATGAGTAAATGTAGCTTTATTTGTAAATAACTTTTTTTTTTTAGAAAAATTTGTGATCTTTCAATTAATTATTAATTTTTTAATTAAAATCGGTTCGACCCAATCTGATCTTCTGAGCCTTGACATGTTACCTTTTATTGGTCGAACCGATTTCAAATTTTTTGAATACTGAGTATATAATTTAATTGATATAATTTAAAATAAATGAGATATAAAAAATATATAAAATATAAAATAAACTTTTACATCTGATATTTGAGATTTTTTACGAACAAAGTGTTTATAGTTTGTTCTCACTTGTTATCTTGTATTAAACTTCTCATTAATATCTTCAATTTGACACATATATTACATATTTCTGCACTTTAAAATAATGCAATAATTATCGAAAGAATAATAATTATTACAAAAAAATAGTTTATAGATAGTATTATAGAACTTAAATGATATAATTTAAAATGAATGAAACATTTATGAAAAATTATAACTTTTACGTTTGATCTTTGAGACGATTTTACGGACAATTTATTTTCAAATTGCTCTCATTTGTTATCTTGTATTAAACTTCTCGTTGAGATCTTCGATTTGACACTTATATTACATATTTTTTTAACTTCAAAATTATATAATAATTATCAAAAAGAATACAAAAAATAGTTTATAGATATTATTATAGAACTTAAATGATATCATGGACAATATTTTTACAGTTTGTTTTCACTGGTTAACTTGTATTAAACTTCTCGTTGAGATTTCCGATTTAGCACTCATATTACATATTTTTCGACTTCAATATAATACAATTATTGTCAAAAGAATAATAACTCTTAAAAAAAATAATAATAAAAATCGATTACATTATTATTATTATTATTATTATTATTATTATTGCATAGATTTCTAAATTTAGAAAGTGATTTTGGGCGAAAAACTATGTGCGTATTATTTTTAGCATATATTTTGTTATTATATATAGAAGATAGAAAGATAGATGTGTTTGAAAACATATTTTTTAATGTTTTCTAAATAAAATATGTAGTTGAAAAGTTGAGAGAGAAATTATAAATGGTTAAAAAGTGATTTGAGAATTGTGTTAAAAAAAAAAGTTTTAAATCAAGGTAAAGCGGGTATTAATGTCTTAGAATAGGGAACACCAAGTGAAAGAGCTGACATCTGGAAGTTGAGAAGGGGGATGAGAACTACTTTGATTGAGTCTTGTAGATAAACTGAACTCTTTGAGATTGAATTGCCAAACATAAGCTTAATAGTTATATTTAATTTCAGGTTATGATTGTAATTTACCAATCTAAATATTTAAATAAAAAATAATCTGTTCGATTTAATTTCCAAACCATTTTGTTGATGTTTGGATACTGCACCAAACATGACTCTATACCCCGCTTTAATTTCGTTCTCTTCTTTAATCTCGTCATGTAACTTCAAGAATTAGCGTACCAAACATTCCATGATTATATAGTGATGGCAACGGGTTGAGTCTCCCCGAACCGCCACCAACCCCACGAATTTCAGGGTGGGTCACCCTGCCACGCTGTTTATTTATTTATTTTCCCAGTTTTTTAATATTTTTTTTATTTTTCCTTATTTTTTTTATTATTTAATTTAATTAGGGCGGTCAAACCCGCAACCCCGCCTGGTCGCGAAAACCCGTCCCATACCCTCCTTGCGGGTCAGTAAGGCGAGTTTTTTTCGCCCCATTCGGGTCTGGTTCGTGTCTTTTTTTTTGCCATTTCTATTAATATATAACAATAAAACACATTGAGGCATGGTCGATTTGGTGGAGCAGATGAACGTGTAGACCTTTGATCACGAGTTCGATACTCATTGAACCTGTAACACCGGACTTGATCAATGCGGTTTACCAAACTAATGTGATTTACAGGC
Organism: Ligustrum vulgare; assembly: GCA_963555705.1. Taxonomy (NCBI): domain Eukaryota; kingdom Viridiplantae; phylum Streptophyta; class Magnoliopsida; order Lamiales; family Oleaceae; genus Ligustrum; species Ligustrum vulgare. The sequence continues at coordinate 6,183,773 of OY743187.1, forward strand.
TATTGTGTTAATCTGAGGGTTTACTAGTACGCACTCAGTGGAAATCGAGTGCGGATTCACTAAAAAAAAACAAGTCAGTTCCTTGATTCGCTAGAAAGTTGAATCATCGAAAGAGATTGAGGAAGACAACCATTATTTATACTTCTCCTTAAGTTAAAAAACAGATGGAATATGAATATTTGGATACATCTTTGAACTAGAATTTGGCTTGCCCTTATCTCAAAGTAGCTCATCCTCAAACAAAAACTTAATTTTTTTAACACTATTTTTCAACCAACGTTCTATTAATAAAATAATTTACATAAAAATTAAAAAATATATTTTTTTTTAACAACTCATTATCCTAATAATTTACTGTTACAAATTAATGAGTCTCAAATAAGGGCTTAAGTACAATTCTCCAAACAATCATTATTATAAAACTCACTTTGTAGACAATGAGGGCTCAAATAATGACTAAATATGTTCATAACAGAATAAAGAGATAGCACTTCCCCAACAACAGGTATTTGCACATTTTCCCTCCTGAAACATATTTCCTAAAATGGTAAGTAATATTAATTGACTATTTGATATTCATTTTGGACAATATTCAGATTTAAAATAATCAAATTGAATGCAATTTTTTAAATAGCTGTGTTTTCCAAGTCCTCAAGTTTCTTGATTTGCCTTCCCCTTTTGAAAATCAATTACATTTTTTTTTTTTTTAAATTCGTACAATTTTTTTTTTTTTTTTTGAAAAATAGAAAAATGAAAGAGGATGAAATAGGAGCATTCGTCGATTTTTTTTCTTTTCGTTTTAATAAAACTCTGAATGTACATCACAGATATATCTATGTTTTACTTATTACAAATTCTATTTAAATGTAATTTTGTTTTCCCATTTTAAGCTTTAAATTACAATATTTAAAGATATTTTCTGTATGGTAAATATACGAACAGTAAAAAAAATTAAGATACGTGTAATTTTACCTTTTCTGTAATTAATTTTCTTCTTTCGTTTCTCATTTTTAATTAAATATTCATTTCATATGTTAACATATAAATTCGATATATATATGAGTAACAAATTATCGTGCATCACACGGGTGTAACACTAGTAATATATAAAATTGGGCACATCCTTAAAACAATTGTTTGTCATTTTCTCACCCATTTTTTTGTTTCTATAAATAGTAAGTTCCCATAAAATTAAACATTAATTGTTAAAAGAATGTAATTTAATACAGATTCATTAATTTGCTTGATACATACATTTACATACGGTAAATGTTTTTTTTTTTAACGTGAACCCATGCATGAGGTACGCCCTTCAGAGTACAATTATGACTCCACATTGGTTGTAGATATTGACCTTCGGTTATTTGTGCACTATTATAAATTTTAATATGTGTATTTCCTTCTAGCATCTGCACTTCTGCTGCTATTTAATCAAAGAGAATGAATTTATTTAATGAGATGACCACAAGATTTACTGATTCAATAAATTAGGAAAAACAAGTATATAGTATTGATTAAACTTAAGAAACCGTGCATTTAAATATCAAAAATTATTTCCCAATAATAAAAATCAATTACAATTTATTTAGATTCATAAAAGTAAAAAATAATTAGACAGACAACATAACAGATACATTTATCTATATCATATAAAATAAGTAATTTTTTAAAAAACTCGCAATATGATTATTCACTAATTTAATTTTTTCTTTCTCAATTTTTTTCCTCTTTTTTTAAATTTCTTATTTCATATCGGAGATACATATACATACATAAATACATATATCAAATATTTGTTTATGTGTAGTTTTTTTCCCCATTTTAAGCTTTCAAGCATTTTAAACTACATTATTTAAACAAATCATATGAAAATAAAAACTTACTAGCTGAATTGGATCCCAAAAATAAAAAAAACTGTCAATGTATGTATACATCATCTTTTTTGGGTGCAAAAAATATACAAGAGATTTAGCCCCTGTTCTCTTTGCTGTTTTGAGGTCGTTTTCTGTTTTTATTTTCGAAAACGCTAAAAACGCGTTCTCTTTACCATTTTCGAAAACGCATTTTGGAAAACAAAAAAAAAAAAAATTTGTACACAAAACGGAAAACGCCCGAAACATCGTTTTGGGCGTTTTGTGTGTATTTCGACAAAAAATGTCCAAAACGCGGAAAACGCGTTTTGGGAATTTTTTTTTTTTTATTTTTTTTTATAGAATTATCTTAACTTAGAACTAAGCTTAATATAAAATTTTTATTTTTCTTTTTATTTTTTTTAGAATTATCCTAGCTTGGAACTAAGCATAAATAAATATATTTTTTTTTTTTATTTTTTTTGAGAATTATCCTAACTTGGAACTTAGTTTAAATAAAGTTTTATTGAATTCAATATCAACATTACAAAAAAAATTAAATGAGAATTCTTGTTGTTATATTTCAAAAAATGAAATGATAAATGGACTCTGGTGGTTTTGAAAGAACTTGCATTTTCTGGATTTTAATATAAGTAGAGCTTTCTCAAGTCCCGAACCTGACCAAGCTTTGTTAATATAGACTCTTAATGCTCACATTAGTGTGTTGCATGTAACCATATTTTTAGTGTATTGTGAAAGGAAATTTGAGTTGGAGTTAGTAGTATTCTGCAAGCAAATTAATTAAAAATAGTTTAAATAGTGTTCTGCAAAATTTCAAACAGAACGTGTTTTCCAGCTTTTCATTTTCAAAAACAGTTTTCAGAAATGACAAACCAAACGCGTTTTCAGCAAATTTGAAAACAAAAATGAAAACACAAAATACAAAACATTTTCGAAAATGAAAATACAAAATAAAATACAAACAGAACGCCACCTTAGATTTTTCCATTTTTCTGTGAAAGAAGCAAAGTATACGTTCGACGTCACGTCCGGCTGCTTTTTTATTTTTTCTCTATGGACTATGGTTGAATGTGTAGATCTGACCATAACCTTGCTAATCAATGACGTTCTTTGAGTCTTCCATCAAATCAAACAATTCAAAATCATATTAACCAGATGTGATTTAGCGTGAAATGAATGGAATAAGATATATTAGAGTTTTGATCTTGGTTGAAGAAGTGATTCAAAAGTTTCTGGTTTTGGTTTTGTGTAACGTGAAAGATTCGTAGCTAAATTTTGTGTTTATTTTCTTTTTATTTATTTTTATGTTAGAGTTGTCAAAAGTGCATGTTATCCCATGGAAACCAATTTTAATATCGGTTTGATGTTCATTATTTCTTACACAAGGTTTTATCTATTTTTGTCAACCACACATTTAACAATAATATAATATTACACAAAAATGCAAAAAAGTGTTTTTACTTTTTTTACAACATATTCTCCTAAAAATCACCACTCAAAATTACAAGTACTTTTTTTAAGCAACATCAAACACATCTTTAATATTCATAATTGTTATATTTGTTGAAAGAAAGTGCACAAATTTCGACTAATGAATCTAAATCAATTTTGGAATTTAAAATTTGAAATGTTGTATGTTTCGTGTACAAATAAATTATCTATTTTATTTAAGTCAAGTGAGCATAAAAAGGGTTATAAGTATATTGCAGATATGATTTATATATTACGAATGGTACAATTAATTTTTTCATCTCTTTAATTTTTAATGTAATTAAAAATTGATTAAAAATGTAGAAAACAATGACTAGAAAACGATAAAATATTGAATGAAAATGATTTTCATCTAAACAATATAAAAAACAATCACAAATATAATATTAGATTGTGCATGGACGAACTTATATTTTTTAACAATTCTTTTTTGTATTTTTAGCATTACGGTACTATCAAAAATGAATTTATAATATTTGATTTATCAAATTAAGATATGTTTTCATTGGTATGCCATATGGCAGATTGTCATCGACTATGAACTTTTTGCACTTTCGAACTATTTTGTCCAACATACGCAATATGTAAATCATTGTGATGCATAAGTTTCCAGTTTGTACTTTCAATTCTTAGTTACAATTGATTACATATTAAGCTATGAAGTCATTTTAGGACAATGAAAGTTTTATCTAATGTTGTTCGATGATACTAGATTAATTGAAACTCTGTTTGTTTAATATTTTTCCATATTTAAATTCTATTTGTAATGATATGTAGATTTTTTTTATTTTTTTATTTTACTTCATCTTTTTTTGCACTTATCTATGTATATGTCAGACATACCTTGTCCTATTTACAAAAATTGATAATTTGATTTTGATTTTTTGAGAATAAATTTTTTGTGAAAAGTGATTTCTTTTATTTTATTTTTAGAATGCGTAACTTGTGATTTAGAATAAATGTTCAGAAAAATTGATTCTTGAAAAATCAATTTCAAATGGGTAAGTGGTAGAGTATTATGTCTTGTGTGTTAAACATTCGCACCATTTTTATAAATTGAGATGCATAGATTTTTTTGGCACATAAAATTAAATATATTTACAATATATGTTCGAAAAAATTTAATTAAAATTAACATTTCATATTGCGTAATTTGTTACATTCATATAAATAAAGGATCACACGTATTTAATTTGTAATGTTAAAATAAATATGAATTGAAATTAATTTGTGATTATCTAGAAATTAATGTTACTAGACTAACTTGATTTGCAAGTTATTGCATCAACTCGAGGGTTTACTAGTACGCACCCAGTGGATAGCGACTGCGGATTTACTTAAAAAAAAAAAAAAAAAGAACGTCAAAACTAGGATGGGCCACATTTTCCCGGAATCGATTAGAACCGGTCGGTCCAGATCCGATTCGGCCAAGGAAAATTCCCTATTTGGTACTTGTATTTAGAATCGAACGGGAACGGGTCTAGTTCTCGGTTCTTATTAATTGGAACGACGGTACATCGGTTCCCTTATATGTTGAATTTTTTTTATTTTTTTTCAATATAAATTGTGAAGCGGTAAAACTGTTTTAGCAATTTCTCATTTGATCAAAATTCCTTTCCATTCTCAACTTCCCACATAAACAGAATTCTCCTCCAATTCCATCCAATTTCTTTGATTCCTTACTTTATAAAATCAATTTAACTCCCAATTTAAGTTTTAACTCACAATTCCCAACCCCAAATCTAAATATGTCGGTATTATCTAAATCCTAAGTAATTTTACAAACAAAACTCTAAAAGCTGTTGATATGAAATTCCGATTTTCGAAGGCAAATTTGCGCAAACGGTAGAGTTGAAAGAATTTTTTTTAAAAGTAGCGTTGAAAGAAATTTTTAATCTTTATTAGGGAACATTTTCAAATGTAAAGGACCGAACCGGACCGACCATGAACCAATTGGTTCGGTTCCGGTTCGATTTCGCAGCCAAATATGGAACCCTAATCAATTCGGTTCCTTTCCGCGCCCACTCCTAATCAAAACCAGGTCAGTTCCTTGATTCGCTTGAAAGTTGAATAGAAGAAGACAACCATTATTTATACCTCTCCTTAAGATAAAAAGCAGATGGAATATGAATATTTGGGTACATCTTTGGACTAGAAATTGGCTTGCCCTTATCTCAAAGTAGCCCATCCTCAAACAAAAAACATGAAATAGAGAATCTACCATTTTTCAATTTGAAATTATCAATTGCTCAGGAAAGAAATGGAATCAGCTTAGGTTAGCTTAGGTTATTAAAAAATTCAAATAGATCTAGTATTCTTTTGCGGCATAATCTGTTTAGTATAGATTAAAATCAATTTTATAATAAATTTTGATAAATTATGATAAAATGTTTGGTTAAAAAGTTGTGAGTACCATAAAATGTATAGTTAAAATTAATTGTAGACGCTGACTTGAGATTAAAATCATACAAAGAGACTTCGATGCTTTGACAGGAAAAACCAAGAACTAGTTCGAAGTTCAAGCTGGCTGCATCATTAGTGAGTTGTTTTCGAATAATTATACTTGAACCACGGGGTGAAGTGGTAATGCGTAGGTTCAATAATTCATGATCACAACATTTTGGTAACTCAAAAGGGTAGAAATGAATATGGGTTTACAATTGGATGGCTAAAATTCAAGAATATTTCCATAGAAAAGCTTAAATTTCAGAAGTAGAAGATCAAACATCCTTCTTTGTAATACAACTTCTGAGGGGAATAAAGTAAGAGAAAAAAGGAGTATGCTTTTTGTGTAGTGCGTGAGAAAATATATGATAAATATATGAATTCAACCGAGCATGTCGAGATAAATGATGGTTACAACACTCGGACTGTGACAATCGACACCGAGGCACCCGATTAGAAGCTTTCGGCCACTTTCAAGATTCCTCGAGAATTTCCTCAAAGGCGTGGGCCCCCACCCGGTCGCCCACCCTACTTCCCAGCTGCATTCCTTCAACTATAAATAGCAGTTCCAGCATAGAGCTGTTGGGTATTTGACCCAAATTAATCAAGTGTCTAGTGAAACATAATGAGTGTCTAGCTAAAACAAAGGATGGTGGAGCTAATTATGATGTCTATGAAATGATAATTAGTATAGGCTAATTATGGCATTGTGTGGTCCAATAAAGCATGTCATAATTATCCTTGACTAATTATGATGTTTGGTGTTAAGAGTTTTCACGGTGAATTCTCCTTCATAAATTGAGGAGAAATCAAGGAAGAAACTACCACCACAAATAGGTTGGTCTAATTAGTGACACACTGTGACCAAAGAGAGAAAATTGTGAGCCTAGCATATTGTGAAGTTTCTTGTAACTCTTTGTGGTGTAAATCAAAGGGTAGAAATTATATGTGGTAAAGCTCGTTTGTTGTATTTTCTCTATGGTCTGTGGGATTGGGTTGGTGAGTGAAAGTCTATATATTTGTAACAATTTAATATATAGTGAAAAGCTTTGGCGAGGGTTCGTGGACGTAGGCAAGTTGCCGAACCACGTAAATTTTTGTGTTCGTATTTATTTTCTTGTTTGCTTATTTTACTTTGAATATCGAAAGATCCTGTGGGAAAATTAAAGTGGGAATCGACGTGTCGGAAATTCCCAACAAGTGGTATCAGAGCTACAGGTGGTTCAAATAATTTGAAGAAAAAGAAAATATGTCAAGTACGATGTGGAGAAATTTGACGGGTCTACACAAAGTTTTTGAAAATTCCAGCCCTGGAATCGGGTCAAGTAGAATAAGGAGGAATTGTCCAAAAGGTGGAGCGGACTCGGCAAACTGCTCGAAGGACAATGCGACTCTCCTGGTGGAGGGTGGTGGTGATGTACTTTTGTAAGATGAGACTTCCTTATGGCATGAAACCAGTTGCCATGATAGAGGATGTGTTCTTACTGGTGGGTACATGTGTTTGCACACGGGCATTGGTTTGGCGTTAATGCAAGGTGTGTGGTGATTTGATGTCGATGGCTGATGAGCTCCCAAGGAAAGTCAAACATGGGAGTTGCACCATAATTTTTCAGCAATTTTGTTTCGACATGTGCCGATGAAATTCTCGGAATTCGTTGATAATTCTGAGTGGTTATACTCATATGGTGGAGTATGGGACCGTCAAAGTGGAAAAATGCTTGCCTGTTACCCAATATTTGAATTTGGTTTTGGCTTGGACTAATTTGTGTCAAGGTGGAGATTGTTGGGTATTTGACCCAAATTAATCAAGTGTCTAGTGAAACATAATGAGTGTCTAGCTAAAACAAAGGATGGTGGAGCTAATTATGATGTCTATGAAATGATAATTAGTATAGGCTAATTATGGCATTGTGTGGTCCAATAAAGCATGTCATAATTATCCTTGACTAATTATGATGTTTGGTGTTAAGAGTTTTCACGGTGAATTCTCCTTCATAAATTGAGGAGAAATCAAGGAAGAAACTACCACCACAAATAGGTTGGTCTAATTAGTGACACACTGTGACCAAAGAGAGAAAATTGTGAGCCTAGCATATTGTGAAGTTTCTTGTAACTCTTTGTGGTGTAAATCAAAGGGTAGAAATTATATGTGGTAAAGCTCGTTTGTTGTATTTTCTCTATGGTCTGTGGGATTGGGTTGGTGAGTGAAAGTCTATATATTTGTAACAATTTAATATATAGTGAAAAGCTTTGGCGAGGGTCCGTGGACGTAGGCATTTTGCTGAACCACGTAAATTTCTGTGTTCGTATTTATTTTCTTGTTTGCTTATTTAATTTTGAACATCGAAAGATCCTGTGGGAAATTAAAGTGGGAATCGACGTGTCGAAAATTCCCTACAAGAGCTTGAAATATAGCATCAACTCACCACTTACAAAAACTCCTCCAATTTTCAGTCCCCTCTTTCTTTAAACACTAAGATCATGTCGGACAAGTGCGGAAGCTGCGACTGTGCTGACAAGAGTCAGTGCGTGTAAGTATTTCTCATCTTATTTAATTCCAACAAGGCCAAAATTATAAATAAGCTACTGGTGCTCTGTGTTTTCTTGAATCATGTGTTGAATCACCTCTTCAAAAGTTTACTCTTTTAGATGAGGTGATATGAGTAGGAACAAATAAACGATCTGGATTCAAATTTCATCGCACAACCAGGCTGGCACAAGAGGAGCATGTCGAAAAAATGATTAAAAATGAGTTCTCCTCTTCTCTAATGGATTAAATTTTTAGATGAGGTGATTCAATATATAATGGGACTACCAGAAGCTAAATCCAGAGATCCATAATCATTACCCTTCGTCATGTATATGTATATAATATCATATCACACATGCAAACTATTCACACACAGATACACATGCTTGTTTATGATCATATACTCAGTGAAGCATACCCGGTAATTCGCAGGAAGGGTAACACCTACGGCATGGACATTATCGAGACAGACAAGAGGTACCTTTCTTGCTTGAGAACAAATCTTGGGACTTAATTCTGTTAAATTGCTGCCAAAATCTCACTCACTTATCTGTAATGGTAACTGAATCGTTGGATTTGTGCTTTGCTGCAGCTTCTCTGAGACCGTATTGGTGGGCGCTCCAGCAGCCGAGAATGACGGAAAATGCAAGTGCGGCACAAGTTGCGCTTGTACCAACTGCACCTGTTGTCAATGAACAAAATAATAAGTTGCGGGGACACAAAATACTTTATACTATGTAACCATGTTTGAATAAGGTTTTATCGTTGTAATCCATATTGTGTTAGTTTGTGTCCCCGTCTGTCTTTTACGTTATGTAATTTTACTCGTGTTCTGTTATCAATGAAGTATTGTTAGTGTCTACATGTTCTCGTGTTATTTTTCTTTTTCTTTTTTGTAGCCTACCTACAATACAATATCCTTATAGCATGTTTGGTTTGAGGATTAGATAAAACGCGACAATAATAAAGTAACTAAAATAATGCAAAAGCATTTTAAGACCAGAAACATGAAGCCATGCACATTATAATTATATTGAAAATTTAACAAACTGATACCCAATATGATTTTAGTCTGAAATCAACCACATATTTTATGGGATCCACAACTTTTCAATCATACATTTCATCAACTTTTATCAAATTCTACTAAAAATCTGATTTTAATCTATACCAAATAGAAACAACAAGCTATATATCGATCTGCTGAATGGAACAGTTCATTTAGCAGTAAAGATACCATTTCTCAGAGGCGTTGCTCTCTGAAACTGCAATTTAAGAGTCTGGAGTCCCATCTAAAGAAAGCAGAAGATAACTTACAATATGTTCGTTGATCTGTGTTTACGGCACATCTAGCACATGGAACACTGGATTGATCAGGACTGGAATCAACAAGCTGTTGCATTGATATAAGCATACTTTGAGCTTATTTCCATACTCTAAAGAGTGGATGGAAGAGCTCCATATGCCTTTTGAAAGATTCTTGCTCAGGAAGTCCGGTTAAGACTTCGACTGATACAGAAGATGAAAAATTAATTGTTATCGCATATTCAAATATCCAAAAAATAACATTTTCTTGCTTCTAGGACTATTTTTACATTACATCTAATGAAGCATATCAATCTCTACTTCATCATAAGAAAAATGCACAAACTAGTAGAAGATTAAGAGCATTTCTGGCTAAAAGACAGAAAGAAGCAGCTCATCAGTCATCTCCATGCTCCTTTTCGCTTTTAAGCAAAACCAAATATTCTGAAGAAATCAAAAAAAAAAAAAAAAAAAATCTAGAATGAACACCAAGAGGCAAGAGCCCACAAATTTCAATGCTCTTTTGAGAGAATTTATTTATAGCAAATGTGATCTACAAAAAAGTGACAAGTACATAATAAAGAAGAAAATAGAACAAGAAAACTTTCACATCAAATCTGAAATTTTCCACTTCTAAACATCAAATCTACTTCAACAAATTTGAATAACATGCATTCAAATTTATGTTCTTTCAATTCACAGTTTAACAAAGCATGCTTATCAACTGACAGGTTCCCAACTAATGCTAATCATACTTCTCCCTCCATGAATACACAAGAAAGAAAACCCACGAAAGCCCGAGTACAATGTCTCCAACAACCAGCCTCAGCCAATCCCGACCGAGATCCTCAACCTTCCTTTCAAAGTAAGCTCTCCAAATAGCCATTGCTACATGGAGAAGCACACAACCCCTGGCAAAGAAGCTGTGGAATTCTCTATCTTTGACAAACGCCACCATGAACAAGAGAAACCCAATGGCGAACAAAAGCAAACCCGAAAACGAGTCTGATGTCCTAATCAGCAGCTCATCGTGTGGTGTTGATCCCTGCAGCTTACTGGCGTGGTCTTTACCATGGCTAAGCACAAACACCTCATTGCTATAAAACATCATTAGAGCTCCACAAGTTAAGGCTATAACAGAATGGAGCATACATATAAGGAAAAACCCAGGTGACACCATTGATTATTCAAATAAATACTGACAGCTGTTCCCTTTTTTTCCTAGTAAATTTGAATAAGATTCAATCTTTACGCCTAAAAGCAAAAAATCACAGAAAACTCTTCCATTGCCAGTATTAATCCTACTTACCATTACATATATGAGAAAACATCAAAGAAAACCCAAAAATTATATATACTTGAAAAGCATGATTCAATTCAAGAAAACTGAACCAACTAATCAAAACCTAGAAAATGCTTCCTTCCAAGAACAAGATTTTCGGACTAAAAGCCTTTTATAGAACTTTAGGCTCGGGATTTCAGTAAAGGTAGAATCTGAAATTGGGATCCAATAAAAGATTTATTCGAACCCTGGGGTGGAATAGAAACACGGGGACGATTGAATGAAAATGTTATGGAATAGTATAATTTGAAGAAATAAAAGGTGCAAGCATGATTTTTTTATTTTATTTTTTATTTTTTTTAATTTTTTTTATCTGAAATGCAAGCATGATTGAGCCCCGTTCGGTGGCATAGTTGTTTAATTTTTTTTTATTTGACTTTTTTATTTTTTAAGAAAAAGTTTGTGATTAAAAATTGAAGAGAGAGAAAATATGTGGTTAAAAAATGATATTGAAATTTATGTAATTTAAAATATGTAATTATTACAAAAAAAATGAAATAAATGATGCAGCCGCACTAAAAAAAAAGGGTAACAAATCGTGGTTTTTTTAACTTTAATTTAAATTTAAATTTTGATTTTAATTGATTATTACAGTAAATTTCAAAAAATAAACATAATAGATAATTTTTATAAAATGCAACTTTATTTGCAGTAGACGAGAAAAATGTAAGATATTCAAAGTCCAAATACGCTTGAGTTAAAATTATAATTCTATGTTTTCCTATGTGACACGTCCACAAGTTTACGATTCCGTTGAGGTATGAGGGTTCTGCGGTAGTCGTATTCGAGACAACAATAAGCTTATACGTATGATTAAAACATAAATAAAAATTATTATTTCAATAAAATACGTAATTAAAAATGTTGTTTAATCATCTTATAATCTCAAGCATATATCGTTTTTCAAAATAGATTCTCGCTACAATTCCCTCGACCGGGCTAACCCATGTCCCACCTACCAAATTACCAATCACAAATCTTATTCTCTCCTGGATATGTAAGTAAATGGACGGTCAAATAATATTTGGAGTAGATTTTGTTGAACAAGCTTTTGCAGTGTCATCTACTTGGGAAGATCAAGCAAGGAAAACAAATAGGTAACATAACATAATGTTCCAATCCAAGATGGATCATGAATCATCTTGTTCACCTCCCTAAGCAGTAATTATATTGATTGTGAGAACAATGCGGGTCTACTTGATCTAATTGTCGACACAGTTTCAGGGTTTCACCCTTTCTATGGATCAGACTTGTAGTCCCGTACCCTTTTTATCTACCATGATATGAAAGAAGAAGGTGAGACTTGGTTAATTTGGCAAGGTTTGGGAGAAAACGAGATTTTGAGAGAGAAAATAGGGATACATCTTGATCCAATTGGGATCTTTTTTTATTGGATAGAATCGATTTTGATTGAACAAGGATCAATTTTTGTCTTCTTTTGAGAGCATATGTCTTTTAGAATAAGAATGTTAAGTCATGTACGCTAAAAAAAATATTTTTAACTAGAATCATGAAGTAATAATAACCATAACTAGGGATAATTTTTTTTACACGTATAGAGTTAAATCTGCATATATTAAGAATTCGCAAGATAATGGAATTAGATCACAAATACTTAGGTGTTGGCAGTCGCACCATGTGGGCGGCCACCTCATTGGGGGGCCACTGACACCAAATGAGGTGCTGCCACTCAAGAATCGAGGTGGGCGGGGCTGCCTCGAAGTGGCAGTACCTTATTACACTCTTTTCTTTTACGCAATGATTACAATTTATAAACACAATTTCTCAAACTACTTTTTAATCATACATATTTCTCTCTCCAATTTTCAAGCATTGACCTACCTAGAAAACACAAAAAATTCAAAAAATAAACGACGGCTCAAGCAGCCGAACACTCCATTAGGTGCCGGTGAGCCACCCACATATTTCTCCACAAGGAGATGAAACTCAGATGTAGGACTAAATCCTTAGGTGGCGTTCTGTTTGTATTTTATTTTGTATTTTCATTTTGGAAAATGTTTTGTATTTCCTGTTTTTATTTTTATTTTCAATGTTGCTGAAAACGTGTTCTGTTTGTCATTTCTGAAAACTGTTTTTGAAAATGAAAAGCTGGAAAACACGTTCTGTTTGAAATTTTGCAGAATACTACTTATACTATTTTCAAAGAATTTGCTTCTGAATTATATTAAACAATCTATATTCTTTAACTATTTTTTGGACCAAATAATAATGTCATTAATGTTCAACTCCAAAAAAATATTATAAGAAATTAACAACATATTCAAGTCCAAATTACTTCTATTATACATGTAACTCTAATTACTCATACAGAGTTTGATTAAACAAAATAAATTTAAAAGTCATCTTGACCTTGTGGAGTAATCAGTCCACATTTGATTAGCAATTTCTTCGCGCACTTGTCCCATTTGAGCTGTTTGGCTCGCATCAAACTGTATGGGTTCTCGAGCATCACTTGATTCAGGCACATCATCAAAAATCATATTCTCCACTGAATATTCTGTGAACAACTCGTCTAATGCGTGTTCTTGACGAATGAAGTTATGTATTGTGCAACACGCAGTAGGGATGTGCCTTTGCCTAATAAGAGGAAAATTGCTAATTAACTTCAGAATAGGAAACCTGGCTTTCAACACTCCAATACTACGCTCGATTATGTTACGGCACGAGGAGTGTCGATAATTGAATAACTCTTCCTTTCCTCGCAGTCTTCCTCTCCCAGCATAATCACGTAAATGATAGCGACGTCCTCGATATGGGGCAAGAAAACCAGGAATGTTTAGGTAACCAGCATCAACAAGGTACCATTCATCTACAATTATAAAATTAATACGATTTAAAGTTATGCGTGAAGCATATATTCCTAAAATATGTACAAAGTAATATAATATACCTTCACGTGGCATTGGAAATCCGTTTGCGGGATTTGTAACAGCGTCAATGAATACTCGAGAATCATTAGCGGTACCTTCCCATTCGGCATACACAAATGTGAACTTCATGTCGAAATCGCATGATAGCATTACATTCTGTGTGACATTTGTTTTCCTTCCCCGAAAAGCTGTCTGCCTAGATGCCGGTGCCCAAGCGGCCACATGTGTCCCATCAATTGCACCAATACAATTCTTAAAGTATGGATACTTTTGCAAGATGCGCTGATGCACAACCCCTTGGTTCGTCGGGCGTATTAACTCGGTGCCCAACTGGCAAACAGCACGTAAGACTTGCTTAAACCATTTATGTATTGTGTCATTTCCATGCTGAAATCTATCACCAACAATTTTGTAACGAGTACTGTGCCCTATAATCATTAGAAACATTGCTACCCCTTCCTCGACACTAACCTTCTTTCCATTTGTCAAGAGACCTTTTACTTTTAAAGTGTCACAGAAATTTTGAAACACGTGCTTTTGCATTCGAAAATTACTGTAGCACACACTTGGATGACCATTTAAAATCTCATAAATGTACATCCTCCCCGTCAGCATTGATGTTCTACGGGGTGTCTTGTGGATGAAATCTCTTCCAGACAAAGCTACTAATGTCTGGCATCCCATCATGTCTGTAGATAAATCGAAATCTTCCTGCATGAATGAAAATATATCTTCATCACTTGAGTCATCGGACAAACTGCACTCCAAGTCAGACATTTCCTACTCAAATCAAACATTATCAATATGCATTTTGATGATGAACACGAAAGATTAATAAAATCAGTACTATACAGAAATCATAATCCCAAACAGATAATAATTAATGAAACAGATGGTGAACACAAAACATTAATAAAAGAAGTTCTACATACACCAATAAGGATCCCACATCACGTTACTCAAGCATATTGTTCAAATAAAATTAAGAAAGTTTTCACCACTAACAACAACGACGACTAGGATAACATAATTCATGACCAATCGAAAATACAACAAACACACAAACTGCTCACACAAACATAATCCTAAATAACATAAACTGCTAACAAGACTACAGGAGCTCTAGGACAGGCATCCTCCTAACTTCAGGCACCATCACAAATTGCTGCCTGAAATCTTGATCCTTGAATGCCTTCATGGCTTTCACATACATCTCATTACTCAATCCTTCCATGTTGTTCAGGATTCTCATGCAAACAGCTTGCGAAAATGGATCCTGGCTACTTGCTTCATTATCACTAGTACCAGCAGATGATTTTCCTTGGAGTCGTGCAAGCTTTTCTCTGAGGTAAACCTGTCGCAGTTCACTCTCATCATTTCTTGCACTCATTGTGGACGACCACTGCTGCATACAAGCCTCGAGCTTATCTGATTTACTGATCTTAGGTTCCTTACGACGTCGACCAGGTATTGCTATTTCATCATCATCAATTTGTTCGGCTCGTACATGCACGCCCTTGGTCAGAAATGCATCCTCTATTTCTCGTTCTTCGTCCGACGTAGGGGGAGGTTGAGTGGAGGCATTTCCCAGTCCACCTGTTGCTGTGGTCCCACCAAATAGCTCTCCAAGCGTTTCATAATGTGGACATCCATTACTCCTGATGGTTTTGTACTCCGTCTTGTTTAGCTGCAATAATGTAAACAAACAATGTCAACGTCTATTTATATGTGCATGAAATTAATTTATATATCATGTTCTACTATGAGAGAAAAAAGTACCGTATAAAAATGTTCCCAGACTTCCTCTGGAGCATTTACTTTATTCGTATGTGGATCCCATGTGACGCCAGTATGCCCAATAATTTGAGAAAAGCACCGATGAGTAATGCGCAGACGGTTCCATTTACCTTTTAGTCGTGCTATTCCATAATCATGATTTGTGATGCGACGCAATTCATCATTGATCTTGCCCCAATCATCGGATTTGAATGTAGAACATTGTAATTTTCCCGCTTTCACGAAGTCATGACAAAGTTGAATAAATACAGTCTCATTTGTATCGGTCCATTGCATTGGGGTTACAGTAGAACCTTTGTGACCACCCATGTTCTGTTAACCCAAGAGTAAACTAACCAAGAGGGGGGTGAATTGGTTTATAAAACTTTTTCGATAAATAATCTCAAACTTAAAACCAATAGGTACAAGTATTAGCACTTAGTGATACAAGTAACTAAACTATCAATGTAGTGTGCTATATATATGTGTAAACTTAATTGATAAGGCAAGTATAGCACTAAGATAAAGCGTTGCACAATATAAATTGATAGAATAGAGTAAGTGCGATGTAAGTAAATAAAAGGGATGAGAGAGTGCAAACGCGATTTATGGAGGTTCAATCAACCAACGTGATCTACGTCCCCCGTTACCGAGCTCTCCGTCACGAGCAAGGCCAAATCCACTATTTTGGTAACTTACAACAAGGAGTACCAAATCCTTAGGCGACTTACAACAAGGAGCGCCCATCCTTTTACAATCGAGTTTTCACACGGCTCTCGAAACCAACAATCGAGTTTTGACAAGGCTCTCGAAAACCAACAATCGAGTTTTGACAAGGCTCTCGAAAACCAACAAGATATAATGAATTGAATTTACAATTGAAATAACTCTCTTGACAAATGATATATTCAAATTAAGTACCAAGAGAGTTAGGCTAACACTTCAATAGATAGCAATGAATAAAGCTCAAGTGTTTTTGAAAACTTTGAAGAATGATATGATATAGTTTTGCTTGAATCAAAGTTTTTCAACCAATGATCTCTCTTTCCGAATAATACTTAGTTAATTATGAAGAGAGATATACACTTCAATAAGTGTTTGGTGATTTTAACTTAATCAAAGATCAATAATGAATTAAGAGTATTGATTTTTCAACAAGATGGAATTCTTGATAAAGATATGAAATAGTTTTGAACAATCAAGAAATTCCTTGCAATAAATGAAATAGAATTTAAAATAAGGTAAACTCAATAATTTTCTCAATAAATCTCTCTTAAATGCTCTTGTAAGTTGGTGAAATGAATGTAAGATAAGTGGCTATTTATAGATCAAAAAATTCAAGTTCAGCCAGTTTCGGTCGACCGAATCAGTATTTTCGGTCGACCGAAAGTCAAAAACTAGCCGTTGCATTATAGCCGTTTAAACTTTCGGTTGATCAAGATTTTCGGTCGACCAGACTTTCGGTCGATCAAGTATACTTTCGGTCGACCGAAAGTATAAAAACATAAATTTTTATTTTAATGTCAAAAAGTTTATTTTTCCAAAAACTATTTCATGATATGATTTGAAAAATCATTTTTATGCAATTGATGAATTTTAGAAATATTTTTGAGCTTTATAAACTTGCTAAAAATTGATGAGTCGATACCTTTACAAATGAGTTGAAAATAGATCTTCTAAAGCTTTGATCTTCTGTCTTCGACGATCTTGTTCACTTCAAATCTCTTTAATGATTGCTTTGTACTTCAATGGATGACGATTTTGATTTCGGAGTATCCAAATGACATAAATATGATACAACTCAAGAATTGAAATCATTAGTAATACATGAGATCTTGTTTGTTATAATCAAAACAATATAGGCGTGAATAGTCATAGGTCAACAATTTCCCCCTTTTTGATTATGACAAACAATATGATTTGTAATTTGTAAAAATGATGAAATATATATGTAAGTACATATTCCCCCTTTCTTTTGCAATGTATTCCCCCTTTTTATCTTAATATTGCAAGATAAAACAAATCAAATCGTAGCTCTAATATCTCTTCCCCCTTTTGACATAAGCAAAAAGTGCCAAGTAGCGTTTAAAGCCAACGGAAATAGTCATGGGTTACTGACAATCAAATTTACCTCGAATAGAAGTTCAATAAAAATTTGGACATAGAATCCCCGTATTTTGCAGAAATAACCAATAAGAGCAGAATCTTATCATAGAGAAAGTACCTATATCTCAACATCATCACAACGCAAAGCAGGTATCAGAAAAAATCATGTGAATCATGTAATGCATATCAGTGAAGCACAGGTAAGAAATTATCATAGCGAAGATGTCATAGGTTTAAAAACTAGATTACATAGGTTGTAAGCAAAGTGATATGAAATTCACTACGAAAGATAAAAAAAATATAGTCTTCAATCGGCCGCCGGTGGTGGAGGTGGATTAGGCGGATAGATAGCGTAGAAATGAGCGAAGAAGGCTTGTTGAGATGTGTGCATATGTTGAAGTTGTTGTTGGATGCCTTCAACCGCCGTGGTAAGAGAATCAATACGCCCATTAAGGATGTTGAACTGATCTTCAGAGATGGACCTATGGGGAGGTGCTGCAGCTT
Source organism: Ligustrum vulgare (assembly GCA_963555705.1). Classification (NCBI taxonomy): domain Eukaryota; kingdom Viridiplantae; phylum Streptophyta; class Magnoliopsida; order Lamiales; family Oleaceae; genus Ligustrum; species Ligustrum vulgare. The sequence continues at coordinate 6,202,034 of OY743187.1, forward strand.
GTGGTACTCGAGCTCGTGGCCTCGGTCTAGGCTGGTCATCCCTTTGGACACCTTCACCCGTATCAGCGCCTTCACCAATCTCCAATTCCTCATCGGCTTCCTCTTCGGTAAACGGCCAAGTCGTGGGTCCCGATGCATCATCGAAACCTTGAGTATTGCACACCCATTGCCCATCACCCTTGACAATTTTCATCCGTTTGAGAGTGTTGATGTTGATAATATCGGTGTGTTTGGGTTTAAGAATAGGCTCATTGTCTAGAGGTACATTGAGGTGATTGAAATTTTTTGTAAAAATCATGTCGTAAGGTAGGCCTAGAACTCGAGTGGAGGTATGAACGTGATGGAGATGTTTGATGAAGATGTATGGAAAATCAAGTTTGCGACCGACAAGAATGGAATCAAGAATGAATAGGTCGAGATGGTTGACTTCATCAAAATGACCACTACGAGGTACAATTGTGTGAGCAATTGCACGATGGAGGACCTTGCACGGGATAGTCCAATGATTGAGGTTCAAATTCATAGTGGTAGTGAGGGGTCGGGCAGTGACACGACTACAAGCCTCGAGTTCATTGTACCCGTCGAACCTAACAGGATAATGAGTGACATATGCAAAATTCTCACCACGCTGTAATCCTAGGAGGTTTCTAATTAGGGATCGTTCGATTTCTACCCGTGTACCCCTAACCGAACTTGTAATTGTATCGGGATTAAAAGAAGCGTTTCGAAAGAATTCCCGGATTAATGTAGGGTAGGAATTTTCAGAAATGGACAAGACATTTTTCCATCCTATATCTTCAAAGTAACGTTCAAGTTGAAACGAAGGAGCTTGAAGGTAAAAATCGAAGAAATCGATAGACTTACCTATTAGAATTGGATGATCCGAGAAGCGGTCGGGCAATGGTGCACGTTCCTCAACGTTTGATGAGCTAGCTTCTCCTTTCTTCGATTTCTTCTTCGGAGGCATGATGAATTTTCGAGTGAATCGATTAGACCAAAAGAAATTTTTGGAAATTTTTAGGTAAAAATTATTGAAAATGAAAGAAAAGAGTAGAAATCAACAATGTAGTGGTATAATGGTAAGGTTGATTGAGTGAAATCGATTCAAAGTAAGAAGAAATTTTTTTTCGTGATTTAACCCAAAATGAAGGGTTTGGAGAAAGTGATGGATGAAAATTGTTGAAAATGAAGAATTTGATGAAGAATATAATAGGAAATTCGATTTAGAGTATCAATTGAAGTAATTGTGATGGAAAAAGATCGATTAGGGATGAAATGAGAGGAGAAATGTCGAGTTTTAGGGTTTATGGTATGATTTTGGGGATGAAATTGATGTTTTAAAATCTGATTTCTCGCGACTTTCGGTCGACCGTAAGTTAGTTTCGGTCGACTGAAACTCTGCAGGGTCAAAATCAGTTAGCTGCAGGCAGGATCGGTCGTGTAATGGTCGATCGAACAGTAACTTTCGGTCGTACAATTGGTCGACCGAAACAGACATTTCGGACGACCGAAATACTACGGTCGACCGAAACAGTCAAAAATCAAATTTTTGAAAAATATATGATAAACACATATATATATTGGAAATTTAACCACAAATATCATTTTCATTAATAATACCCAATCCTCTTCGTATAAATGAAAATCTATCGAGCGGTAGAGGTTTAGTAAAAATATCGGCCAATTATTTTTCGGTACTAACAAATTCCAAGTAAATGTCACCTTTTTGCACATGATCTCTAAGAAAATGATGTCGAATTTCAATATGCTTTGTGCGAGAGTGCAATATGGGATTTTTTGACAGATTAATAGCACTAGTGTTATCACACATAATAGGAGTATTTTCAAATTGCAAATGATAATCATTAAGAGTTTGTTTCATCCACAAAACTTGAGCACAACAACTAGCGGCCGAGATATATTCGGCCTCGGCAGTAGATAGTGCAACGGAATTTTGTTTCTTACTAAACCATGACACAAGTGCGAAGCCTAGAAAGTGACAAGTTCCACTTGTGCTTTTTCTATCAATTGTGCATCCCGCCCAATCGGCATCCGAATAATTTAAAAGATCAATATGAGTGCCCTTTGGATACCAAAGTCCCAAAGTTCTAGTGCCACATAAATATCTAAAAATACGTTTTAAGGCACTTAGATGAGATTCTTTAGGATTAGATTGAAATCTAGCACATAGGCATACACTAAACATAATATCGGGTCTACTTGCGGTTAAGTAAAGAAGGGATCCAATCATACCTCGATATTTTGTAATGTCAATGGAAGTGCCTTGCTCATCTTTGTCCAATTTGATTGAAGTACTCATGGGAGTATTCATTGGCTTCAAGTTTTCCATCTCGAACTTTTTGAGCATATCCTCAATGTACTTGGTTTGACTAATGAATATTCCTTCACTAGTTTGTTTGATTTGAAGTCCGAGGAAGAATTTTAACTCTCCCATCATGCTCATTTCAAATTCATTGCTCATACAATTTGAAAATTCTTCACAAAGAGAAACATTAGTTGCACCAAAAATAATGTCGTCAACATAGATTTGTACAACAATCATATTTTCCTTTTTGGTTTTGATAAAAAGAGTAGTATCCGCATTTCCCATTTGAAAGCCATTTGAAATAAGAAATTTACTCAATCTTTCATACCAAGCTCGAGGAGCTTGTTTTAAACCATATAGAGTTTTTCTTAGTTTAAAGACATTATCCGGAAATTTATGATTTTTGAAACCGGGAGGTTGTTCAACATACACCTCTTCTTGAATAACACCATTTAAAAATGCACTTTTGACATCCATTTGATAAAGAATAAAACCTTTATGACAAGCAAAGGCAAGAAGCATACGAATGGATTCTAATCTAGCAACCGGTGCAAAAGTTTCTTCAAAGTCAATTCCTTCTTCTTGATTGTAACCTTGGGCCACCAATCTAGCCTTGTTACGCACAATTATACCGTTTTCATCCTTTTTGTTTCGAAAAATCCATTTTGTACCGATAACGGTTTGATCATTTGGTCTATCAACTAAATCCCAAACATGATTTCTTTCAAATTGATTTAGTTCTTCTTGCATTGCAAGAATCCAAAACTCATCGAACTCGGCTTCTTTGAAATTCTTTGGTTCAATTTGAGAGATAAAAGCACAAGTATTTAAGAATCCTTTAGAAGAGTTTCTAGTACTTACCCCTTTTGAAGGATCACCAATTATGAGCTCTTTTGGGTGAGATGAAGCAAATCTCCATTCGATAGGAAGTATTAGATCACTTGAGTTTTTGGAAGATGTTCCTTCTTCTTATTGAGGAGTTGGTTCTTCCAAGTTGTTTTCTTCATTGACTTTGGATATTTCATTTCTTTGATCTTGAATATTTATCTCCTCAAAGGGAATTTCCAAACCTACGTCAACACCTTTCTCTTGATCAAGAGAATTAGTTTCGTCAAAAGTAACATGTACGGATTCTTCCACTACTAGAGTTCTTTTGTTAAAAATTCTATAAGCTTTGCTAGTGGATGAATAACCAAGAAAAATTCCAACATCGGATTTTGAATCAAATTTTCCCAAGTTTTCTTTTGTGTTGAGAACAAAGCATTTACAACCAAAAACCTTAAAATATCCGATATTAGGAATTCTATTTTTCCAAAGTTCATAAGGAGTTTTAGTATTCTTTCGACTTACCAAAACCCTATTTATGATATAGCAAGCAGTGTTAACGGCTTCAGCCCAAAAATATTTTGGTAAGTTATTTTCATTTAGCATGGTCCTAGCCATTTCTTGCAATGTGCGATTCTTCCTTTCTACTACACCATTTTGTTGAGGGGTTCTAGGAGCCGAGAAATTATGTTCATACCCATTTATTTTGCAAAATTCATCAAACGCCATGTTATCGAATTCTCCACCATGGTCACTTCTTATAGTTGTAATAGAAAATCCTTTTTCATTTTGAACCTTTTTGCAAAAATGTTTGAATGCATTTAAAGCTTCATTTTTCAAATTTAAAAAGAGAACCCAAGTAAATCTTGAGAAGTCATCAACAATGACAAAAGCATAGTGTTTACCACTTAAACTTGCGGTTTTAGATGGTCCAAAAAGATCCATGTGAAGAAGTTGTAATGGTTTTGAGGTGGAAGAAAATTGTTTATTTTTGAAAGAACTTTTGGTTTGTTTTCCAAATTGACAAGCATCACAAATTTTATCTTTTTCAAATTTCAAACTTGGTAGGCCTTTGACAAAGCAATTTTTTGATATTTTTGAAATAAGGTCCATACTAACATGACCTAATCTTCTATGCCATAACCAAGTGTCATTTTTAAAGCTTGACAAACATTTTAATTCTTTCTCAAATTCAATGTTGATGATATAAACATCTTTACTTCGGCTTCCTATGAACAATACCTCTTTTGATGAAGCATCTTTGATAAGACATCTAGAAGAATCAAATTTAATATGATAGCCTTTATCATATAATTGACTAATACTTAGCAAATTATGTTTGAGATTATCTACTAATAAAACATTTTCAATAGAGGGAGAAGGATGATTACCAATATTTCCAATGCCAATAATTTTTCCTTTGGCATTATCTCCAAAAGTGACATGACCTCCATCTTTTCTTTTGAAACTTGATAAGAGTGATTTATCTCCGGTCATGTGCTTTGAGCAACCACTATCCAAGAACCAATTGCTCTTTACTTTTGTTGATACCTACAAAACATGACTTAATTTTTGACTTCTTGGTACCCACATAATTTTGGGTCCTTGATAGTTAGTTCCTTGAACCCTCTTGTGCCTTTCTTCAAAGTGTAGCTTCTTTTTCAATAAACAATTAAAAGCTACATGCCCACTTCTATTACAAAAGTTACAAGTAGTTGATGTCTTGACAAAGGTGTTTTGATGAAAGGAAAACGAAGTAGAAGCTTTTACAAAAGTATTTTTGGTAGATTTTTGTTTCAAAAATGGTTTGTATCCAATTCCTCCTTTATCAAAAACAAATTGTTGTTTACCAAGCATTAGTTCAAAATTTTTCCTCCCTAGAGTGAATTTGTGAACAATGGACGTTAAATCTAAAAATTTTTCTTTTAGGGAGAGATTCTCTACCATCAAAGCATTTTGATCAAGATTCTTCTTTTCAAAATCCTTTTGTATTTCAAAATTCTTTTCGTTTTCATTTTTCAACAAGATGTATTGCTTTTTAAGAGTGGAATGTTTAAGAACAAGTTTTTCAAAAACTTCAATCATTTCTTCATATGAGGTAGATAGTTCATCATAAGAGGGAATGTCATTAGTATTTACCTCATCTTCAATGGCCATGAAGCACATGTTGGCAACTTCATCTTGACTTTCACTTTCATCTTGTTCATCATCACTATCATCCCAAGTAGCTTGTAAAGCTTTCTTTTTGAAGAATTTTCTCTTGTTGGGACATTCGGTTCTTTTGTGACCGGGTTTGTCACAATCATAGCAAACGATCTTTTTCTCTTCACCTTTGTCTTCTTTCTTTTGAAATCTACGGTTGTTGCGAAAGGTTTTCCACTTCTTGACAAGAAGGACAAGATCATCGAGTTCCTCATCGCTATTGTTAGAGTTTGAGGCTTCTTCAACAATAGATGACTTTAAAGCAATTTGTCTCCTAGGAGGATCCTTCATTTCTTCCTCTTTTGCTTTTCTAGACTTTTTTTTTGTCTCGGCATGATTTAGCTCATATGTCATCAATGTTCCATAAAGCTCTTCCAAGGGATATGTGTTGACATCTTGTGTGTTTTCTATCAACATTCTCAATGAGCTCCAATCTTCCGAGAGAGATCTAAGCATTTTGCTAACAAGTTCACCATTAGAAAATTTTCGATCAAAGCCCTTAAGACCATTAACAATATCGGTAAATCTAGTAATCATACTAGCAATGGGTTCATCTTGTTTCATGAAGAAGTTTTCAAAATTTTTATACAAAAGATTTATTTTTGTCTCTTTAACTTTATTTGTGCCCATGTGAGTGACTTCTAAAGCATGCCAAATATCGTGTGCGGAATCACATGTGCTAATAAGATTAAGTTCATTAATACTAAGTGCACAATAGAGAAGATTTTTGGCTCTAGCATTTAAAGACAATTTTTTCTTATCATCCTCATCATATTCTTCCTTTGGTTTTGAAATAATCATATCCGGTTTTCCATCAATTTTAATAACCATAGTAAGCTCATGAGGACCGGATTCAATGACATCCCAAATATTATAATCAATGGATTGAATAAAAATCATCATTCTAGTTTTCCAATAATTATAATTAGTACCATCAAACAATGGAGGACGATTAGTAGAATGACCTTCAAGATTATGGTTAGCCATTTACTCAAGATTGTAAAATCTTTTTTAAAAATGAGCACCTAAGCTCTGATACCAATTGTTAACCCAAGAGTAAACTAACCAAGAGGGGGGTGAATTGGTTTATAAAACTTTTTCGATAAATAATCTCAAACTTAAAACCAATAGGTACAAGTATTAGCACTTAGTGATACAAGTAACTAAACTATAAATGTAGTGTGCTATATATATGTGTAAACTTAATTGATAAGGCAAGTATAGCACTAAGATAAAGCGTTGCACAATATAAATTGATAGAATAGAGTAAGTACGATGTAAGTAAATAAAAGGGATGAGAGAGTGCAAACGCGATTTATGGAGGTTCAATCAACCAACGTGATCTACGTCCCCCGTTACCGAGCTCTCCGTCACGAGCAAGGCCAAATCCACTATTTTGGTAACTTACAACAAGGAGTACCAAATCCTTAGGCAACTTACAACAAGGAGCGCCTATCCTTTTACAATCGAGTTTTCACACGGCTCTCGAAACCAACAATCGAGTTTTGACAAGGCTCTCGAAAACCAACAAGATATAATGAATTGAATTTACAATTGAAATAACTCTCTTGACAAATGATATATTCAAATTAAGTACCAAGAGAGTTAGGCTAACACTTCAATAGATAGCAATGAATAAAGCTCAAGTGTTTTTGAAAACTTTGAAGAATGATATGATATAGTTTTGCTTGAATCAAAGTTTTTCAACCAATGATCTCTCTTTCCGAATAATACTTAGTTAATTATGAAGAGAGATATACACTTCAATAAGTGTTTGGTGATTTTAACTTAATCAAAGATCAATAATGAATTAAGAGTATTGATTTTTCAACAAGATGGAATTCTTGATAAAGATATGAAATAGTTTTGAACAATCAAGAAATTCCTTGCAATAAATGAAATAGAATTTAAAATAAGGTAAACTCAATAATTTTCTCAATAAATCTCTCTTAAATGCTCTTGTAAGTTGGTGAAATGAATGTAAGATAAGTGGCTATTTATAGATCAAAAAATTCAAGTTCAGCCAGTTTCGGTCGATCGAATCAGTATTTTCGGTCGACCGAAAGTCAAAAACTAGCCGTTGCATTATAGCCGTTTAAACTTTCGGTTGATCAAGATTTTCGGTCGACCAGACTTTCGGTCGATCAAGTATACTTTCGGTCGACCGAAAGTATAAAAACATAAATTTTTATTTTAATGTCAAAAAGTTTATTTTTCCAAAAACTATTTCATGATATGATTTGAAAAATCATTTTTATGCAATTGATGAATTTTAGAAATATTTTTGAGCTTTATAAACTTGCTAAAAATTGATGAGTCGATACCTTTACAAATGAGTTGAAAATAGATCTTCTAAAGCTTTGATCTTCTGTCTTCGACGATCTTGTTCACTTCAAATCTCTTTAATGATTGCTTTGTACTTCAATGGATGACGATTTTGATTTCGGAGTATCCAAATGACATAAATATGATACAACTCAAGAATTGAAATCATTAGTAATACATGAGATCTTGTTTGTTATAATCAAAACAATATAGGCGTGAATAGTCATAGGTCAACATGTTCTTCACGCAAATTAATTCTATGAATACTATGTAACTTGTAATGAAATTTAAACACACAAACTTGACTACTACATGGGTACAAAAAAATCACAATATTACTAATGTATATCATGTTCACTTTTATCAATGTTGTAGCTATATTCCTACTACTCAAAGTCACAATCCCAAAAATCATTTGCAAAGGTCATTACGTGATCTACATGTATATGTTATCAATGTTGTAGCTATATTCCTACTACATAACGTCACAATCCCAAAAATCTTTTGCAAAGGTCATTAGGTGATGTAACTTGTATAGGTTATCAATGTTGTAGCTATATTCCTACTACTCAACGTCACAATCCCAAATCTATCATTTGCAAAGGTCATTAGGTGATCATAATGTATATGTTATCAATATTGTAGCTATATTCCTACTACGCAACGTCACAATCCCAAAAATCATTTGCAAAGGTCATTAGGTGATGTAACTTGTATAGGTTATCAATGTTGTAGCTATATTCCTACTACTCAACGTCACAATCCCAAATCTATCATTTGCAAAGGTCATTAGGTGATCATAATGTATAGGTTATCAATATTGTAGCTATATTCCTACTACGCAACGTCACAATCCCAAAAATCATTTGCAAAGGTCATTAGGTGATCTACATGTATAATTTGCCATCTTTGAAGAGGGAGAAAGAGCCAAAAAATGTCATCTCTAAAGAAAGAGAAGAAAGAAAAGCCAGAAAAGATACCAGTTGCAGCTTAATTTAGGACGTGTTCAAAGGCCTGGCTCTTTCCAACCAATATTTGTTAACAGCTTCTCCACAGCCCACACATCCAGGGGTTTGGGACGGGCAGGCTGATTTTCGTCTCTATTAATAGCTTCTCTATAGCCCACACACCCATGTGTTTGGTTATGAACTCATCAAAAGAAACATTTTTGTAGTTTCTAGTTCAAGAGGCTACTTTTGTGTTCGTGCCCAATACGTTTTGTTTATTTTTACCTGAACCAAATTTCTTGGTATAAATTATATATGATTATCAAAATTCAAGGGAATAAAAATCATATTTGTCCACCATATTTGTGAACGAAAGGGGAATGACTTCTTTAATGCTCAAAAAAGGAAAATTGACGTGAAACTGAATAAGTCAAACACCCAAATAGAAGTGTAACTAAAATTTTAAATCGACACAACCAACTTAGCAACCAAATATTGTGCAAGTGGGAATCTGGGATGTTGGATATAGTATAGGAAAGAAGCAGCAATTTCAGCAACACAGTTGTGGATTCAAATGTTTTAGCCATGGTCATGACAAATGAATACCATATTAAATAAGAACCCACTCGTAAACGACTAAAATAATTTATTACTCGTAAATGTTTATAGTATGTATCATTTTCTTTATATGGGATTCAAGTACCAAAGAAGCTAAAATAGAACCTAACGCTAAGGCATTATCAAAAGGTATTTATTAGTTAAAACTTATAATCAGATAAAATAGTCTTCGTTTGGCGATAATTAGGATTCTTCCAGTCCAATTTACTACTTCTTTGATAAACTGCAAGATCATCTTAAAAAAATTCTAGCTTTGATTTAAAATCAAATTTCAAAACTCGTTTAGAACATCAAGTTAAAAGATATCAAAATTGAAGTAGCCCTTTTAAAATCACAAAAGGAAAGTACTTTAGCCGCACATGATGTTTCTTCTTCTGATGAAGAATCAGAAACTTTAAAATCCTCTTAATTTTGATGTTCTTCTTTTAACTGAAGACAAAAATAGCAATGTTATAAATCATCTCCAGCTTAAAAAATTGTACAGTCATATGACCATAGTTGTCAACAAAGAACTCAAATTGACAACTAAAGTCCTCATTGATTCTGGTGAAAGTCAAATTTGCATTAGAGAATGTTTAATTCCCACAAAATATTTTGAAAAACTATTGAATGTCTCTATGGTGTCAAGGGTAAAAAATTAAATATTCATTAATACAGGCATTCAACTGCAAATGTTTGCACAACTGCCAGATTATCTCATGAGGAACCAATGCCCCAGCAGCAATCTATGACTGGCCTTACTACCTGTTTTCAAAGCAGGTGACTACACACTGCATTACCTATTCTCAAAGGAGACCCTCGAAACCCCCACCGTCTCTCCATTGACACACACAGACGTATTCAAAAATCAATTGCTTGGAATGCTTTGAACCTTCATTTTTTTTACCAACATTCCGATCTAATTAGCTTAGAATAAAAGAGAAAATTTGTACCGTTTGTGTTGTCCCAGCTCAGATGCTCCGGTGCAGAGCGACGGCGGACGGATGTTGCTGTCGAAAACGGAGACGGGGAGGAGAAGTCCACTGGCTGCGGTTGACGCTAAGTTGGGGAGAAGTGAACTCCGGTGAGGAGCGACGCCGGACGGATCTTGGTGTCGAAAATGGAGAAGGGGAGGAGAGGGGAAGATCGTCACTTGCTGCGGCTGATGGAGATGGGGAGGAAGAAGTGAAGGACGCGTTTAGGTTAGGTTTGTTTGGAGACAGCAGCTGACTTCAAAAAAAAAAAAGGAGAAATGGTGGCTGTGCTGTTCGAACCCGCGACCTCTATCACTATAAGTGTGTTACTCGCCAATTCAGCTAGGCCAAGTTTACTCAAAAGGAGCCCTTTTCCGCGTTTTGAAGTGAATATCTGTTTACATGTAAAACGTCCAAAACAATGATTTCAACCTTTTGTATTTCCTTTGTAAATTTTATCATTGTTTTGGAAAAGTCGTTTTGGAAAATGGTAAACAGAACGCGTTTTTAACGTTTTCGAAAATAAAAACACAAAATGGCTTAAAAACAATAAACAGAACAGGGCCTTAAGTTTTCCAGCAACCTAAAAAGCCATGGTTGCCGGGTGAAAGAAGGGGAAAGTCTGAGCACAAAATGGAGAAACTGAATCTTTCAATATCTGTATTATCGAAGCCTACAAACAGTAGGTCGATAGAGTTGTGTCGTTAATACAATATTCTAACGTGTTATTGTTCATGGTTGCGAATGAACTATCTAGTTCTGTTTCCCTCTCCCGGACCTCAAGCAAGAGTAATACAGCAAAATCTAATTACATTGGTTTTGACCAAATTTGGCTGGCACAAGCAGTACATCTAAAAGACGACGAAGCCTTTGAGCACCCAGACTGGGTCTAAGCTGGGTAGGATTTCCAACCTCGGAGCAAAGAGGGGTACCAGCACACCACCCACCAGGTGTGAAACTCCCGTTCTTTCGTCCAAGCAATTCTGCATCAAGTTTGTCCAGGACAGGTACATTTTGCTTGAACTTACGTGCAAATGCCGCACCACTTGCGATCATTTTTGCTGTGTCGTTAAGGGAGAGAGTATGAGGATGCTGTCTGGGAGGGGAATCCCAAGAAATATAGTGCATGTCGTGATTGACAACCGTTGGCACAAACTCTGGAGCATTGCAGATAACAGTTTGAAAATATCCTTCAGGAGATGACAGAAAGTTTGAGTAGTACATCAGAAGGGTTCTTGGAAGATTATCCCAACCCCATATACAGTACTCAACAAATGCTCGTGAAAGGATCATCCAGGCTGAACCTGCACGAAGAAAACGGAATTTCACAAATCAAAAGCCAAAAAGCGTTTGATAAAATTGTTGAAGTTAAGATTGCATCGAATGCTTATCAATTTGTGTTAGTCTAGTAGCCTTCAAAGCCATGCTGAAATTCCACAATTTCCATTAACCTCATTCTCGCCTTATAAGTTATAACAGACTGACAAATTTATTCCATGAAATTGTATTTTTCAGGGGGCTATAGACGTATAGTTTTAGTTAACCAAGATGAAGGGCCTCTGTAAGGATGCAGAAAAGGCTACAGTGGCATCAAGATATCTCGTGCATTAAATATCTAGTAGTCGAGTTTTCTCAGCTTTCCCCAAGCCACTTCCAGTAACCTTCTATAGAACAGAACCAGTTATAGAACAAAAGGAACCTGTGGCGCTCAAGTCAGCTGGAAAAATTTCCCACCAAGAAAACAATTTCAAATGCATTTTGTTTTGTGGTGAGTAATTTATCCTACCTTATTTTAGGTAACTGCAACTTCAAATTCAATACTTGATTTCATACATGCCGCGAGAAGCAATGTCCTGATCGTTATAATTCAACTTAAACGCTGCTGAACTAACTTATACAATGGAAACAACAAAATCAGACAGTAACACAAACAGCAAGCGAATGAATGAATGAGATTTTCTAATGCATATTGAAATGTGCAGTAATCTTATCAACGTGGTTATTAAAATATATAATTTGCGTGATTCATATATTTTGGCAGTACTGACCCGTAAACAATTTGAAAGCTGTGGGTAACGGTCTCCTTGGGGTGACCCAAAATATATCTGACTTGTTTGTCTGGTAAAGCCCAGGGTCTATGATTAATGGCATGGCCCTTTGATCCCTGCAACAAAATCAAATGTATAAAAAGGAATTTATCATTTGTTCCTCCTATCCTCAAGCTCACATGTATGCAAAAACAGAGAGCTTACTCTTTCCAGCCTAATTGGCTCGTGTGCTCAATGAAATTCCATTCCCTTTTTATCTTAGAAAATGTGTAAAGAAGATCTGCAAGAACAAACTACATGAACTTAAAGCAATACTGAAACAATAGATCATCACATTCTCTGCACAAAATCCAAAATCCAGTTTTAAGCAAATTAGAATACGCAAACTTTCATTAAGGATGTGTAATTAATAGACAATCTGAAGAGCTCACCATCTTGAGTCACCAGAGGATAATCTGAAGCACTTAGGTTAATAAACCAATCCCAGTCCCGATGTTTCTTGAGAAGAATAGCACATGCGTGTAGAGTATTAGAAACCATGGTTGGACCTCTATAAGTAACCATATTTGCTTTGGTATTCATGTACACGTTCCCAACATTTGAAAAAATGGGATCCTTTTCAACTCGGGAAGCAAGCTCTAGTCTCTCCTCTAGAGGAGATTCAAGATCCAGATGAAGAATGTAATAATTCCAGGGATGATATAGCGCACGAAGTGTCCTCCAAATCTTCTCTAAATCACCCTTTGATCCAGAAATTAAATAAGCAAACTTGGGAATGGAGTGACGGGGAGGAGGTGGTGGAGCTTGCTTTATCTTTGCCTCAGCAAAATAAGGGCTTGCTTGATTGGTTCTAAGACGAGATGGCAGTATCGAAAAGATCGAATCGCGCAACGTGGACACCGTCCCCATATTGACAGAGGTAGCAAGAAGGAAAACACATACTAACGAGCTTGTAACAAGAGGTAATACCCATTTCTTCTCCATGTTCAAGTACCCCATTTTGAAAACTTGCTATCATACGTTGCGAGAAATTCGCGTCACAATAGGAAATCTCTCTTTTCTCATGAATTCAGAAAGCCTGCATCGACACTAATTACGGGGTGGACCGTTGTGATGCCAACTGTTTAAACAAGGATCAAGAGCATATTTATAAGCTGTCCTTGAATACACTCCAAGAGAAATATAATCTGTTGTTAGCTGATTAATTTAATATACTAATATGTCCTACGAAGCAATCAAAGGCTGTAAACAACTTGGCTTAGTATAATGTTAGTGTGTTTTCCGTGTACAAGAATAGAAAATTAAGCAGAAGAAGACATAATTATTGCATCAATATTATCGAGACCGCAAACATTGAGATTATAAAATTAGTAAAGAAATGGCATATTTGTTATTCACAGGGAAGCTCGCATCTATGTAGTTTTTTCAACAGTATTCCTTCATAGGATGATAGGAATCCAATTTTCAAATCGGATTACGATTAATCTAAAAATCCAAAATTGCAACACAATCACACAGGATTATATTAATACTATGAATCAGAAATTTGATTCACAAGCAGAAATTGATGATAAAACTAACAAAAACCCAATTAAAAAAATCAGAAGTTTAGATCATTGGATTGACCAGTTAAACAGTAATCTCAAAAACACATACTGAAAACTTCAATCTACGAAAGTGAACCTGAATACGTTATAACAATCAAATCACAACTATGCATTCAAAAACATCATATATTCATATAAAACGCCGAACCTTTTCGTTTCTTTATTTCGTTGTGGGAGCTGGAGAACGTGTTCTTCTATTGAGTAATAGAGACAATAAAAATGTACACCGATTATAAAAATGTATAGATCAAGGAGAAATAATTAGCTAGTTACAGTAAGTTCGTATGTGTGAATCTGTTACGAATTTTGTTGGAGAAAGAAAATAAAATGAGATTTATGAATTCAGATTATAGCAATGGAAAAGCATTTATTCTATGATGGTCTTTCGTTTTGACCCAGGCCGACCGCCTACTTGAATTTTCAGCCAATGTTCTTCTCTCCCCTCCGTTTCCTCTCTTCTAGTCATCAAAAACAGCGTATTTTTTGTATATATATAAGTCTACTAGACTATTGCAAGTAAGAGGAATGGGCGTGTTAGGTTGGTAAACAAAATAAATTAATTTATAAATTAGTTTATAATTAATTAATTTTTTAAATCACGATTTTTATTCATACACATTTTCTTGTTTTAATTTTTAATCAATATTTTTTACTTCAAAATTATAAATAAATCAGCTTATAAATCATACAATGTTACCAAATAGAAGTTATTAGTGTGAAATGATAGATATGAGTCAAATTTACATGTATTAATAAATTAAGGGACTTTATTATTGACGCAAGTTAAATAGTCCATTGTCTTTAGCTAGTTTTTTAATTAGTTGATGTATCATGATTGTGTTGAATTCTAATTTAATATAGCCGTGAATTTGTTACTAGAAATCACTCTATATGTTCCATAAATATATATTTGCTTTCCTTTTTTATTTGTCCCAGATTTTCTAATTTAATTCTTAAATTTCTAATATGCTTATAGGTCCTATTTAATATACATTATTGTCTACAAATATATAATGAATGGATATATTAGAAAAATTATATTTCTGACTAAATTAATTATATTTTCTTTATATGTGTGAGAATAGAAAGATTTTGATAGTTAAACAAGAAACAAAGCATGAGAAAGATGTATTATGTTGTGCTAAACTATTGTTTTATTCAAATCGTATTATTCTGATACAACTATCATAATTTCATCGTAATACCGATAATAATTCCTTTACGTGACTAAAGAGAAAAAAAAAAAAAAAGAACAAAGTTGTTGGAATTCATGCAATTTGTTTGAAGAACCAATTGCGTGACTTTGTTCTATGAATTCAAGGACTAAAGAGAGAAGAAGAAAAAAAAAAGTTGTTGGAATTCATGCAATTTGTTTGAAGAACCAATTGTGTGACTTTGTTCTATCTTTGAATTCATGGAAGTGTGTATGAGATTTTGCATTTTCAAAATAACCACGACATCAAATACAAATAAGAAAAGATATAATAGAATTGAAACAAGGAATGAAATTTGGGTGTGAACAATGACTTTGAACAACACTTTTTTGTACAGAGATATATTTGAATTAAATCGATGAATTGAAAAATGTTCTCCTGCCCACAATGAGCTGTGGGTAGGAGTGTAATGTACACCTACCGATGTGGCAGGTGAATATTGCTTCAACATATTTTACCTTTCATGTAATGAAATATGTTAGACTAATGTTCACCTATGACAAATCGACAACATAACTTATGTCCATCGTGAATATGAGAGCAGCCATGTCGATAAATATAACCAAACTAAGTTAGAATCCATGAGTTCTATCTACAACGTTTTGGTTCGTACGGTTAAAAAAAGTAAATAAAAACAAAGACAAAAAATTGTTGTAAAAGAATGTTTTAAGCTCCCTACTTCTGAGATTCATTTGAGAAGGAAAGAATATGAGACACCGTGTTGTGGGGGGGTGTTGGACGAATATACTTGAAATAAAAAATTATTATATTAAATTATTATTGTTATGCCATGGTATTAGTATTGTGAATTGTCACATTTGTCAAAATATTATGAAGAGAACATTGAGTGAGTTGAGAAGGTAGACCCAAGATTCTATTAGGTAGTGATGATGCTGTCGATTGCTTAATCATTAACATGGTTGGTGTGTCTAGTAGAACTACCTTGAAATTAATATAGTAACTATTTAAGTTAGAATATCGATGAATCGTTTGAAATATTTCAAATTCTCAGCTACTTATTTAGTTTTTGGTATATCGTAAATGAAAACGAATTCGAATAATCAATTCGAGTTCAAATTCGATTAATATAACATTTCAAAATTAAATATGAGATGAGAATGCAAATGACCTTTTCAATTTCTAACACAAATAGAATAAATTATATCATCAAATACATATTTAAGGTTTTAATATGTATTTAATTATTTTTCGTGAGATTTATTTGTGATTTTTGAAATGTTATAAAACTCCATTTGTATTTTTATTATTATTATTTTTTATTTGATACGTTCGTTATTTTTAATGTAAAAAAAATGAATGAAGGATAACTTTTTTGCTTCATAATTAAAAAGCTGGAGATGGATTATATCAAAATAATTAAGAATACATTTTATTATATTTGTCAAAGTTTAGGGATGAAAAAGGCAAATTTCCAAGAAGAAAAGGGAAAAGGTATGAAATTAAGGCTGCGTTTGATTAGTGGAATTTTCCATGAAAAATATTATTTTTCACGTGATTTTTCAACTTTGTGCTGTTTGATTGCCTAAATTTTTCATAGAATTCATTTTTCCACTTGTCTCGAAATTCGATATTTTCCTTGTTTTGGATGAATTATTTTTCCCGGGGATGAGGTTTTATTTTTCATGAAAAATCTTATACCATTTTCGTTACGTTTGATCATTTTTATTGTTGTTAATTGATTTATTTTTTTTCTAAAAATTAACATTATTATTATTAAGTACAAATGAATGAAAAAATTTTAAAAAAATAATTTTTTTTTATTAAAATAGATAAATTTTACTTTATTTTTCATGAAAAATAATGTCAATCAAACAATAAAAGTTGAAAAATTTCCTACTTTTTCCACTTAAAAAATTAAACAAATCAATTACATTAAACTTCCAATTTTCAGGAATTCAATTCTTTAAAATTCAATTTGCTGAAATTCATTTTCTTTCCTCTCAAATTTCACTCTGACTATCAAACGCAACTTATCATAATTTTTGCTAATAATTCTCTCCACGTGTAGTGACTCATCTGACTTTGGCCCAACAAACACAAATTGAGTATGGTGAATTTTTATGGTAGTCTTTCTATTCAATCAATGGCTCAATGCCACGTTTTCAATATTCCGCAAATGTCAAAATCATGAAGGTACCAGGCGGCTCATGCTGGTCCGGTCCGGCCGGCAATAGATTTTCTCATATAAAAACATTATTTTTTTCTACAATAATTAATCTCAATTATCTAAAAAAATCAAGTTCATAATATTTTTTACTTTTCAAACTACTTTTTAACCATTAAATTTTAAAATTCAACTTTTTTTCCAAAATTATGTTAATCAAACAAGGGCTTAATGATGAGACGGCTTTTGCTGTTTCAGACAAGTTTGCCACGCAATTGCATTTTCAGAGCCATTTCCTTTTTCTTTTCTTTTTTTCGTGAGTATGCGTGAAGAAAAGTTAGTAAATTTCGCTTCTATAAACTAGTTTTTAAACATATTTTTTATCAAATAATTTTTTTAATCACTTTTTAATCACACATATTTTCTCTCTCTACTTTTCAACTACACAGTTTATTTAGAAAATATAAAAAAACATGTTTTTAAAATAAAAAATTTTAACAAACAAAGGCATTGCACGCATAATTAATATGTAGAACTTGTTTCGTGTAGGATTCTTTGGATGAATTTTGAGTTTTTAGGATAATATATGATTGAAAAGTGATGAGTCTCATAAAAATGTATAATTAAAAATGTATTTGAGGAAAATTTTGAAAATTTTACATACCAAACAAGCTCTTATTTATCATTAATGTATTTTGCAAGATTTGTTATTTTTCACATAAATCAAACACACTCAATAAGATTTCTCACGTGAATTTCTTGCAGTGTTAATTTGTTTGTTGACTTGAAAAAAATGTGACGTGGCACAATTTATGCGATTCAACATAATAATTATGAGAAATGCTACGATTACAGATCTGTACATTACAGATCACACATTGTAATATGCTACAGTGTGTAATCTGTAATGTAGATTCTGTACATATAACATTTTTGAATAATTATATCCAAATTTTTTTTAAGCAGCACATGCACCACATTTAGTTGCAACGAAGTACCTAATTTTTATCCACTTCTACAATTATATTCCTAATTTTATTTTCATTGCATTCACATTTTTAACTTTCTATTGAATTAATGCGTTTTGTTCCCGTAACTATTTTTTTCTAAATTATTTAACAGGCATTGGAAATTGGAATGAGGAATATTGTCAAACTTTAGGTGACGTTCTGTTTGTATTTTATTTTATATTTTTATTTTCGAAAATATTTTATATTTCCTATTTTAATTTATGTTTTCAAATTTGCTGAAAACGCGTTTAGTTTGTCATTTCTGAAAATTATTTTTGAAAATAAAAAATTGGAAAACACGTTCTATTTGAAATTTTACATAATACTACTTAAACTATTTTTAATTAATTTGCTTGCAGAATACTACTGACTCAAATTCAAATTTCCTTTCACAATACACTGAAAATATGGTTACCTACAATACACTAATGTGAGCATTAAGAGTCTATATTAACACAGTTTGATCGGATTCGGGATTTAAGGAAGCTCGGTTCTATTAAAATTCAGAAAATGCAAGTTCTTTCAAAACCACCGAGTCCATTTATTAAGGCATTTTTTGAAATATAACAACAAGAATTCTCACTTAATTTTTTTTTAATGTTGATATTGAATTCAATAAAACTTTATTTTAGACTTAGTTTCAAGTTAGGATAATTCTCCAAAAAAAAAATATTTAGACTAGTTCCAAATTAGGATAATTCTAAAAAAAAAAAAAAAATCTTTATTTTAAACTAGTTCTAAGCTACTAAGATAGGATAATTCTTAAAAAAAAAAAAATCCCAAAAAGTTTTCCGCGTTTTAAACATTTTTTGTTGAAATACACTCAAAACGCTCAAAACGATGTTTAGGACGTTTTGCATTTTGTATACAATTTTTTTTTTCGAAAATAATAAAGAGAACGCGTTTTTAGTGTTTTCTAAAATAAAAACAGAAAATGACATCAAAACAGCAAAAAGAATAGGACTTAATATTTGCCTTTTATTTTACTTATTTAGAAATATAAAGAGATGAATCTTTCTATGTTCTCTAACGAAAAAAAGCATCACACAAGAGCATGTGTACAAATTAATAGAAGGTTGGGAACAAGATGCGATGAAAAAAGATTTAGACGTTAAGAGTTAAAAATAAATAAATAAAAATAAACATTAATTGCAATTAAAATGGAATGTAGATGAAGAACATCTTGTTGTAAAAGTACAAAGTCCGACATAAATTGTGCATTTATATATAATGAAAAATAATCAAAAAAGTAAAACATAAAATTGAGATTTGCATATTTCTTTTAACATTTAATTGTTCATTCTCTAGTTTTCTTTATTTATTTAGGCGAAGTGGGATATGGATATGTGACTTATTCTGTACTTTATAATTTTGATTTGATGATGGAAGTTGAGTTTACGGTTTTTTGATTTCTAAAAGTTGAAATGTTTAAAATTTTCAAATCGTAAAATGAAATAAAGATTTTAATAGATATTTACAAAGTCAATTTATCGACTCTCCGTATAGTACTATTAGAATTTGTACTATCTATCTTAATACAATAATTGATATTTCAATATATTAAACAAATATTTCATTTCATTACATGTAAAAAAGCAAATACATTACGAATAGAATTTACCAAGCATTTTAAAAATAAAAGTTTGCTCAAACTTAAATTGCAATTTGTTAAATTTACATGCGACAAACTTATACGCGGTCATGTATTTAAATGAACGTACCAAATAAATAATACGAAATACAAATTTAATTAAATTTTATTGAATAAATATTATAAATATAATTAACTTTATATACAAAAAATATCAATACATCTCAATTTATAAATAGTTAACTGAAAAGATATAAGATTTTTATCACTTATTCGTATAGAATTAATTTTTTGAAAATATTTTTTTTCAATGTTTATTCTCAACCACACATTCTTTTAAACTCAATTTTCACAATATTACATACTATTTTTGTGCATGCTAAATAAATGTATTGACCATATTCTATTTTTAAATAGAATGAGTTTGCTAACACCTTCTATTTTACAAATTGAACCAATGAGTTTAACGGAACTTAAAGTTGTAGAGAGTTAAATGATTTCTGAATTTATTTAAAAAGTTTGAATATCTATTATTTCTTTCAATTTGATAAGAAAAAAGTGTCAAAATTAATCATTTAGGTAAGAAATGATAGGTTTCATTTTAGGACTTAAATGAGATAAATTAAAAAGATTGGAAGTTGGAAAAAGTAAAAAGTATAAGTAAAAATTTTGCATTTAGTATTTAAAACGATTTTACGAATGATATATTAGAATTTGCTCTCATTTCTTAGTTTGTATTAAACCTCTCGTTGAAATCTTAGATTTTACACCTATATTGCATATTTTTGTACTCGAAAATAATGCAATAATTATCAAAAGAAAAAAAATCTATAATTTGACTTTTATAGATATTTTTTTCATAAATCATTTATTAAATGCATTAATTGAAGTTTCCTAATTCATGTATTAAAATAAAAGTAAAACTTTAACGTTTAGTATTTAAAAGGATTTTACGAATGGTATGTTCAGAGTTTGTTCTCATTTCTTAATTTGTATTAAACTTCTTGTTGAGATCTTGAATTTGACACCCATATTGAATAGTTTTTGACTTCAAATTAATGCAATAATTATCGAAAGAAAAAAAAATCTATAATTTGACTTTTTATAAATATTATTTCACAAATTCATAAATCATTTATTACATGCATTAAGAACTTTCATAATTAATATACTAAAATAAGTTGATAAAATAAGAAATTTTCTAAAATGACATATAAAAATGAGCAGGAAACTATGTGAGTAAAATGGTGACTGTTATCCTATTATTAGGGTAAACTAGTATTTCACCTGTGCGATGTACGGAAGTTGTTATCAACAATATCAATTTTAATAAGCATTTATAAAATTTTAATACTTATACATAATCAACACATATATAAATGCATAAAAAATAATTTTCTATTTCAATAATTATTAGACCTTAAAAAATAATATACCTAATTCAAATTATTAAAAACATCTTTGAATAGTAACGTCAATTTATATATTTAAATATTTGAATTTAATGAATAAAAATTTATTTACAAAAATAAGCAGTCAAAATAATAATTTTGAAAATCTCATAACTATCATGATACGACAATCGAGTAAAGTTAGAAATCACGAAATTGTACCGAAAATCTTATACCCTGTAATCTTTAAAAATTTATCAAAAATAAGTTCGGTTAAAAAATATTAATCATTGTATTAATATTATTAACTTAAAAGAAATCAAAGTATTAACTCTTCAATATTAACCTTCGTTCAATAATTTTTTCGATAAATTATTTATAAGTAACACATTTTTTCAACCCACTTTTTAATCACATATATTTCTCCAAATTTTTTCTCAACCACACATTTTATTATAATACTAAAACATAAAGAATTTAAAAATTAATTCTGTTAGACTATCATACTTTCATATATAGTATAGATTTTCATCATTACAATGAACTAAAATTGCTATATGTAATATCGATAAACATTCATTAAAATTTAATGATTATACATAATCAACACAAATGTAAAAGATATAAAAATAATTTCTCCATCATCATCACATATTTAACATTTTTCTCAATTTTCTTTCAAAGACACCAATCCAATAATTAAAAATATGTGTTTAATCTTATACGACAATTGAACAATGTTGAAGATCAAGAAACTATTATATCATATAATCTTTGCACAATTATTAAAATAAAAAATGATTAAAAAATATTAACCATTATTTACCATAATAGTAGACTATTTGTGTGTGTGTGTGTGTGTGTAAGGCAATAAATGCATTCATATATATATATTTAAATTTTGCATTCACATTTAGTGTATAATTATTTTGTATTCACATTAATCTCGTTTTGCATTCACACTAACCAAATCATTTAAGGGATGTGCACTTTAGGTGAGAAAATAATAGCTTTTATGGCAAGCTACACTTCTACTTTTATTAATACTAGTGAATCATCCCGTGCGATGCACGGGAAGAAACTTATAAATAAAAATAATCCTATTCGAAATTAAATGAATCCATAAACAAAATAAATAATATTCACAAATAAGATATAAGTTCATTATTTATTAGTTTCATGTATAAACATCAACCTTTTAGGGAGAAGTCATACATGTGAAAATGATTATGCCTGACTCTTATTGATGGTCATGGCATATGACACCATCAATGAAAATTGTTTTTTTTTAAATCTAATAAGTATCCTAAAATTCGAATGGCTCAACGATATCCTTGGAATAAAGATTTTGTGTCCTGCATTAGAATTTGACCTTATAGAATATGATCGTCAAGTTTTGTAACGATTATTCACTATCTCCTCGAACCAAAAATTCACCTTGCAAAATGAACATTTAAATGTAGGATCTCCAGTATTCATGTACTCTGAACATTCAAACAATAGATGAAAAAGTTAATAATAGAGATCATGCATATAAAAGATAAAATTCAATATTTGACTATTGATAATGAAAAACAACATGTAAAAGATAAAATTCAATATTTGACTATTGATAATGAAAAACAACATGTATAATAATAATAATAATAATAATAATAATAATAATAATAATAATAATAATAATAATAATTGCGAGGTTGAGTAAGATATTGCATCAAATTTATGATATTTTAGGTTTTCAATATTTATACAATATAATTATTTTCTGATTGAAATTATAATTTAGTATTGATCATCTCAATTTTTAGTTAAGTAAATTGAGAGACAATTTATATATTATTGTGAAAAAATATCATAAAATTTGAATTAAATATAGCAAAGAATATCTTGGTATGGTTAATTACTTTTTGAAATTTTAAAATTAATAGTTAGGAAAAAAATCATTAATGACTATATCATTTCAAACAATATAGATAAATTTGTTAACCGTTAATGTTAAAAAAATGTGATATGAGACTTTTTGGAATAAAAAATTAATTAAGAATTAAATGTAATTGTCATTAAATAATTTTGATAAATAATGCAATATAGGAAAGAACTTTAATATGTATATGTAATAAATAACTTAAAAATAGGATTTAGTTATAAAAATTTCAATACAACGTGATTTATAAAAATACGAATGTGTATAAATTTTAAATATAATTTTAATTGAGAATTTGACATTAGATCTGTATGACTGAACCAAATATTTATCCATAAAATTAAGACCAATAAAATATCACAATTATTATAAGAAATTAATTACGTATTAAATGTAATTATCTATAAAAATATTTAATAATTTAATAATACGCTATAAAAAAGAGATCCAATTTTTAGATGTACTAAATAACTAAAAATAATATTATTTATAAAAAAAACTATACGTATGATGTGATTTATAATTTAGTACTCCATCCGTCCCATAAAGATAGTCATCTACTCATTTTCACACAGATTAAGGACAAAAAGGAATATAAAATATTAATTTCACTCTTGAAAAATAAAATAGACTATCTTTTTGAGACGGACAAAAAAGAAATAGTGGACTATCTTTGTAAAACTTAGA
This sequence comes from Ligustrum vulgare, assembly GCA_963555705.1. NCBI lineage: Eukaryota > Viridiplantae > Streptophyta > Magnoliopsida > Lamiales > Oleaceae > Ligustrum > Ligustrum vulgare. The sequence goes on from OY743187.1 coordinate 6,225,827, forward strand.
AAGTATTATCTAGTAATAAAATTTTGACATAATTTTTAACTAAAATTTTTACTTTGGATTTGTATAAATGAATACAAATATTTATTTGTAAGATTGAAAACGTTATAAGAACACATTTTTTTTTATGAAAAGAGAGATTTTGACACAAAAAGCCAAATATAAATAAGTAAAACCAAACAAATTATTGTTCTTATATCATAAAAAATAAAAAACTATTTCTCGGTAAAAACAAATTAAAAAAAAAAATTATAATTCTAGTTTCTTGTTTTTATTATTTTTTATACAATGTGATATACAATTTCATCAAATATATATACTGACCCATGAATAATATGTTTTTTCTTCACTCAACGGTCGAAACCATTAAAATATCTATCCAACCCAAAGCTATTCTCAATAGCCGAACATTAGCTAACACATTGCAACCCCAACAGAGAAATCTAGAACATAATATAAATAGACTATTAACAAATCCTCTTATTAGTCCAAAATAATTTTGCATTCTACATTGTTTTCGAAGCTTTCTCTACAATATTATTGTTTTAATATTTTTTCTTTTTTGTCAGAAACACAAATCTATGTTCAATGACTCAAGATATCACAGGTCTTGAAGAAAAGAGTAGTGCCAATCATTTTTACTTTTTTAAAAAATAATTTACGATTTTTTATTTTCAACTGGTTTTTAATATTAATAACTAATAAGCATTACCACCGCACCAGAAATTTTGAATCATAAAACGTCATAAATAGAAGGTGGAGTGGAGGGTTCATGTTAAACAGTACACATTTTTTCAAAAAAATTACCCTTTAATTGAATATTTTATTATTGTGTATATTTTCATAATAATTATATATAACAGAAATAAAAGAGGTTGTATATCGAAAAATGGAAAAAAAAAAGATATAGAAAACAAAAATGAATAAACAGATTTTGAAAAAGGAGAAAAAATGAAACAAATTCTGAAAAAAACGAAAAAGGAAAAAAAAAAAAAAACTGGCTTTCCAGTGTAATTAGGCGGCGGGAAATATAAGTCGTATAAACACAATAAATATTAAGAATGTAAGTAGACGTCAGCGATTTTAAAAATAATAAATAAATATTGAAGGCCCAATTATTTTTGAAGTGAATTTTGAAGTTGATTATTGGATGAGAAATATGAGTAGTGTGAACATGATAAATATTGAAGTCCCCAAAAATTGGAAAAATAAATAAATAAAATCTGCACATAGTACAAGAATTTTGGAGGGAAACAGTGAAGTTGACTGGGGTTGACTCAGCAACTTTTATATATTATATAGATAAAGATAAAGATAGCAGAAATGGTCCCCAACTTTTGGCTTTCTTGCGAAAATGGTTCACTAACGTTTAGGTTTTGACATTTATACCCTCAGAATTACCAAACGTTGATAAAATGATCCATACCGTTAGATTCCGCGAATTTACACCGTTAAAAATGTGCAAATAGTATAAATGATCTCTAATCTTTGAGTTTCTTGCTATAATAGTCCCTAACATATTAAGGTCATGATTGTCATATTTATTTGTAACTTCCAAACATTTGGCGTATTTAATCCCTAACATATTAAATCCCTAAACGTTTGACATATTTTGTCCCTAACATATTAATCCCCTATTTGAGACTAATTATTTAAAATAATGTGGGTTGTAATTGTAATTTTTTGAAGAATTTGTGATTAAAATAAAACTTGAATTTATTTGTAGATTATTTTATTGATTGAATGTGTGGTTGAAAAATTATTTTAAAAAAATAAAATTTATTTAGGATTTCTAAAGTGCACAATAAAATATTTAACAAAAAATTATCGCGTTAACAGTTCAACCTATTGATAAAAAAAAATAATAAATTCATGGAGCATAAACAAACAAATATATTGAACATTATTTTAGGAATTGAATAATAAATATATTTTTATCAGTTTTACTTTTGATTTCAATTTTAAAAACCAATCGATTTGAAAAGTAATTTTGAGAATTTTGGGTTAAAAAGCAAGTTTTTTTTTTTTTAAAAAATTTATGCATAAATTAAAAAAAAAAACTATTAATAGAATGTGTTAAAGAAAACGAGTTTTAAAAAAAATGAAAATTTGAAAATCGATGTTGATTGGTTCTCAAAATCGAAAATAAAAAATAGAACTCATAAAAACAGTTTTGTTATTCAATTTCTAAAATGACGTCCATTGTATTTATTTGTTTATGTTCCATGAGTTTATTTTTTATTTTTTACCAATAGATTGAATTGTTAATGCGGTAATTTTTTATTAAATGTTTTATTGTGCACTTTAGAAATTCAGAATAAACTTTATTTTCTTAAAACTCTTTTCAACCATACATTCCATCAATAAAATAATCTACAAATAAATTAATTTTTTTAATCAAAAATTGTTCAAAAAATTATAATTAAAAGCCACATTATTTGAAAAAATTGGCCTCAAACAGGGGCTTAATATGTTAGGGACTAAATACGTCAAACCTATAGGGACTTAACATGTGAATGACTAAATACGCCAAACGTTTGGATGTTACAAACTAATATGCTAAACATGACCTTAATACGTTAGAGATTATTATAGCTAAAAACTCAAATGTTGTGGACCATTTGTGCTATTTACACGTTTTAACGGTTGATACTAACAGAATCTAATAGTTGGGACCATTTTCGCAACGATTGGTGATTCTGAGGATATAAATGCCAAAATTTAAACGTTGGGATCATTTTCGCAAGAAACCTAAAGATTTGGGACTATTTGCACTATTTACCCCCTACTATTATATATGTATAGATTCAAAGTTTCGTCATTTTAACATGTTTATACATTGTCAGTTTGAGAGTCGTGTTTTCTTTATTACACGATTTGTAATTAATAAAATGATTTGCTATACAATTATTCGTATAAGTGTTATGCCACAAATCCAATCGTTTGATCAAATACTTGCTAATATATTTTATACATTTAATATATAACAAATCTGTTATTTAATTGATTATTATTATTATTATTATTATTATTATTATTTAAATCAAGAGGGTCCATATATTGAAATCTTGATAACTTGTTAATTACAAGGAGGTGTGATTGTGAGATATAAATTATAATTGAATCTTAAATATTATTGGTCGTAAAGTAATACGGAGATACAGAAATATTTATTATGGATAGACCAACACACGTATCATAACCCACTTTAGAAGTAAGTAGCTGATCTCATAAGTTAAGATGCATAGACATCTAAATGAACAGATAGATGTTTTGTTAAGAGAACAAAACATTGGAGACCCTCAATAGAGATTCCACATGGATAACTATGTGAATGTCAATGATTAATCTCTAAAGTTCGTTAGCGGAATTGATCATTTAACTTGAAGTTATCGTAGTACCTGATAGTCATACTTTGGTGATATCAGATGTTGCTATAACGTTGTTAGGAAATGTCAAAAACCATATGAAGGTTGTGAATTATCAATATAGGATTCGTCACTATTAGATAGTAAGAGATAATTATCTAGGGGTGGGCGTCGGGTGGTTCGGTTCGGGTATCTCAAGAACCGGAATCGAACCATACTTTTTCGGTTCTTGTAAAATGGAACCATTCAGTTCCATTGAATCGCAAGAACCAAACTAGAACCAAACCATTCGGTTCTACAATAATAGTTATTTTTCGAGAGCCTTATCGAGGAGCATCAGGCTTCGGGAAGTGATCCAATAACTTGAAATAAACTTCTACCGAAAATACCAAGGTCAAGAATTTCGAAAATTCTTTCACTCTGAAGAAAGTATATGATTCTCCATGAAACAGAAGATATTCATAAACAAAAATAGGAAACAAATGGTTTGGAAGGTTTTTCGAGCATTGCAATATAGTAAACTTGTGGGATGAATCATGGATTTTAAATGCATTATTATTAATTGTTTTATATTTGTATTTAAATATTTAATTAACTCCATCGTGATCTTCACAACTCCGCTTATTAATAAGTTAGTCTCATTTGATTTTCATTTGCTAAGAATTTCAATCAAAGTGTAAAGTTAAAAAGGTTACAATGAGGTAGAGTCGTAGAGACGTAACAAAATTTCGTAAAAATAAATTAATCATTTTTACTTTATCCAAAAAAATTACAAATTATTTTGATTTTTAGTTTTAGGACAACCAATTAAGATCATAAAAAAAAAAAAAAAATCAAAGACCGGTTCTAACTTCTGTTTTTCGGTTCTAAAACCGGAACCGAAAACCGATTTCCTATTTTATTTTTTTAAAACCATACGGTTTCAGTTTTTTCGGTTCGGTCATATCGGTTCCGATTTTTTTGCCCACCCCTATAATTATCTACGTTTTTATTTGGTTAAGTAAATATTGAAATCCCTGGTCGATGTGAATTCATAAAGTCAAAAACAGTTTCGACGTTTTTTGACTTCAGATTAGGGGTGGGCGTGAGTTGGGTTGGGTCGGTTTTTTGCCCAACCCGAACCCAACCCACCCAAACATGAGTTCCAACCCAACCCAATCAAGTTTCGGTCGGGTCGGGTCGGGTTGGGTTGGGTGGGTGGTTTGGGCTTTGGTTTAATTAACTAAAAATATTAGAAAATAAAAAAATTATGCCCATAAATCAACTATTAACTCAAATAAATTATGTACAATACAATAAGCTCAAATATAATAAATTTAATAATTGCTAATAAAACTAAAATATGTTCAAATTATATCTGAGTTTCATCCAAATTAAAAATGGGCTTAAGATTCTTGAAATTTAAATGGTCTTATATTTTTAAAATTTTGATTGGATTGAGTTGGGTTGTGTTGGGTTTGTCATCCAACCCACAACTTAACCCAACCCAAACAATTTTTTTTAGAACCCAACACAATCCAATTTTCATCAAAACCCAACCCAAACCGATCGGGTTGGGTTGGGTTGGACGGTTTTGACGGACTTAAGATCGAAATAAAAGACATGATCAATAAACAAGGTTGATAGATTTCCATATCTTGTAATGGATCGGATCATATTGACGAATGGATTATAGTTTCATGATAAATGAACAAGTTTGGTTTTGTCACACCACTGACAATTCCCGTCACGTGTATTGCCCGAGACATTGCTAGATGTCAATATAGGACAACCAATGTAAATTAATCAATCCAGGAGAATTAATGATTAATGGAAAAGAGGATTTTAATTAATCTTATTTTAATTAGATCAAAATAATAATTCACGTCGTTCGACATTATAATCGGAAATCTGAGGGTCACACATAATGGGAGTACTAGAAAAAAGTAATAGTAATTACTTAATAAACATTTGACATTTGTATAATTAATTTATTTTGTTGTTTATTAATAGAGTCGAGTTAATTAATTAGATTGATTAACTAATGTCTCGTATTTAATTAATTGGATTAATTAAACCACGTGAACCAGATCATGTTCAAGTTTTGAGACAAACCCACTTTGATTTATATTAATGAACAATTAGGGTTTGAAAAAAGTAGACCAAATTTCATGATTCTCTTGCTAGCACGTGAAGAGAAAAACTATAATATCTCATTCTTGTTATTTCGTGTGAATCATTTTTGGAGGCTGGACAATTTGGACAACTGTGGTGTACAAGTAGATTGAAGGAATCAAGATTCTAGACCCATCTGCAAACAATTAAGATGTATTGTTTTTATTATGATTTCTATCTAAACATAAAACAAATCCTTGTTTAGGAATTGAAAATATGTTAATTTTCATTACATATGATTAAGTAAATTCTCAACAATTACGAAGTTTCAAGATTAAGTAAATAATGTGAAATCAACCAACTTTTCATACGACATAAAGTTAAATTATAATACATATATGTATCAACACGAATCATAAAATGCAGAAAAATTACAGCACAACTCCTGAAATGAAGATAAATTACAATACAACTCTTGCATGTCAATTCCGTAATTAAAAAAGGGAAAACAATTAACTAATTTTCATCTTACAAGACCAGTCTCAGCCCCTAATACGTTTGCGCTTGTACACAATACCCTCACTTAATTACACGACACGAGTCACACGACGACCTCGAACAACTATGTGTTCAATTGGGTGCGTGTCTCGGACATCGAAAATTCTTTGTCATCTCACTCGACTTTTCGTTGATAAAAGACTCGACATATTTGAGCACAAATATTCCACAATCAAATCTGTAATTTTATAAACAATGTTACAAACTACACTACATATTAAGAGCATGTTTGATAAAATTAAAATTTTCAAGATTTTTCTCAAATTTATTTTTAATCACACGCATCTATTAGGGTCTACTACTTTTCACACTTTTCAATCTTAAAAAAATTCAAATTTCATCAAAAAATTCTTACACCAAACAGGCTCTTAATAACAAATTATATGATTTGTAATGAATCGTGCAGGGTGGAAGTCTTAACATTAAATCACTATAAAATTACATGATCCGTAATCAATCATGCAAGAACTAAGACTTAAAATTAAATTACAGTATAAAATTATAAGCTTTCTAACAGATTTTTTTTTTTTTGAAAAGGACTTTCTAACAGATATTGAACCACTTAAAATGAATAATCATAGCGTACAATACGGCATCAAACATAAAAACTTTTATTATTAGCTTTTGAAAAGTAAACAGTTGAGAAGGGGAAGAAGATTGAGTCTGCCTAATTTTAATTCACCGTATTATTTACGTGATTAGAGAAATAATTAGATTTAAGTATATATTTTTAATTATTTTCATTTTCAAAGTATTTTTGTACATTTATTTTTTATAGGTGTTACACCAAGGGCTCTCTTAACCTTTGCTTACTGTAACAATTACGTCTCAAATTTTATTTTATCGAATTTCTTATCATCGACTTGCCATGAAATAATGACCACTGTTCAAAATATCCGTAAAAAGGGCATAAAAAGAATTATTCGCCTTTCACATTTCTAGATAATTTTTAAAATGAATGGCTGGTGAGTAGGTCATATTTGTTCATTTTACTAAATTTTGGATTTTTTTTTTTAATATAAGTATTGTTTATAAAATGTTTTTCATTTTTTACGAAAGTTAACAATTTTGTCTGGTCAAAATTCTCGCACACAAATTTTTAGTTTTTCAAAAAAGTAATCAATGAAATGTGGATACGCAGTTATTTATAGAAAATATTTATAAATAATCATTTATAAATGAATTTCCAAACACATAATAAGAGCATATCTAGTATGCTGTTCAAACTTAAAATACTCTTCAATTTAGAGAGTCGGCTCTACAATTTCCACTCCAATAAATTCTTTAATTTAATATTTTAATTTAAAAAGTGGGTTTGACTCTCCAAATTTGGAGAGCCAAACCAACTTTCTATTATTAAATGAGGATAATTTAATTTTATTTACCACACTAAGCATCAAATAAATTGGACAACAGAATCTCGTCTTCCAAAGAGCACAATGAATCTTGTTCGTGTAGTAGCTGTGGCACCATTAAAATTGAACTTTTCAGACAAAAATATATACAAATAATTCAGCAAAACATGTAATAAACATAAATAACCTACATAGTCACCAGATATCCCTTCAAAAAGTCCAAAAAAAAAATGAAAAGAAAAGCAAACTAACCGGCAGTCATGATAATGGATAGCATAACTAAACCTCGAGTTCAACTGCAGAGATGGAAGATTACCCAACCTCGATTCCATAAGAATAAAAAAAAAACTGAAAACCTGAAGCAAAAACTTACCCAAATAAACTCTTTCAGCCGTCGAAAAAAACTACAGAGTCGTGCCCAGAAGAAATTGCGTCACTCTCTGCTGGGCTCTCGATAATGGAGTCCAAAGAGACTTTTTCAGCCGCTGGAAAGTTGTGACGACAGTGGGTCCTCTCAGTTTAACAGCAGTGGTGACATAAGCTGAAGCAACTTCTTCAGGATTCTTCATCATCATCGGAGTCAGTGGCATCTCCATCGGTGAGTATGGTCTGACCGCCTTATGCCGGAGCTTTCCGGTGATCGATCAAGATGTTGTGGTTTTTTTGAAAAAAAACGAAGAGAGGTTTGGGGATTTTTGCTATCGAAGGAGGAAGGAGAGTTTGAGGAGAGAGAGACTGAGAGTGGTTGGATTTGAAGTCAGAATTGTTCTGGGGTCTAGTCTAGCTTTTCTTCCGTATAAGTTCAAATTTCAAATTTGGTCTGATTTTTTGGATGGGACCTATATCAATCCTCTTATCCAGCAAAAAAAAAAAAAAAAAAAAATTTACATGCAAGAAACTTTCCATAGGCGGGAAAACTTTGGAGGGAACATATATCTACTATCCTCCTTTATAATATTAACTAGTTCTTCCACCCGTGCGATGCACGGGATTTATATCCACGATAATTATTTCGATGAAATTTATGAACATATATTAATTATACCAACATATTAAAAAAATACTACAAATAACATTTTATTACAAAATTTTATCGAATTTGAAACTTTAAAAAAAATAAAAAAAGGAACAATATATTTATTTGAATTAAATTTACTTTGACTTTTATTTACATTTCGTTGAAGATTCTGTCCGGAAACGCCTCGCCGGACCGCCGCCGGAAACCGCCCCCGTCGCCGGAGACCGGAAAATTCCAAAAAATACAGGAAGCTTCTCCTCCTCGTCACGAACCCAACGGTGGTGACCGTTTCGGGATTGGAGCTCCCGTTTGGCCGGAATCTCGGTTTTTCAGTCCGTCAGCATTATCTTCTCCGGTGAATAACTTCTGTTTCAACCGTCGGATCGCCCCAAAATTTTAGGCGAGTCTTCTCCTTGAAGAGCCCGTTCTGATGGCGGTGGCCGATCGTAGATCAGAGTTCTGGATCTGTCGGAATGTCACTTTTTCAGTCCGGTGAGAAAATGGAAAAACTGGACAGATTCAAAAACAAACAATATTAATGAATACTATCCCAATGTCAAGATGTGCTTATTACCCTAAAATCTTGATTGATATATATAACAGTCTACCAAATCAAATGCATACTCAAAATACATTTTCTGATCTTACTTTTTTATTGGGTCTGGAAATTGGTTGTTGCTCCTCTAGGCATGTCTCCGCTCCAACTGAATCAAAAACTGCCCATTAGTAGGGGGGGGGGGAATGCAGTAAAAGATGGACCAAAAAATACACACCACAAAAAATGTTCCAAATAATGTGAAAATCCAAAAATAAAACTTCAGTCCAATCAACAACAAACTTTGTAAAATACCAAAGTAATTCAATCGTCAAATTTTATTATCTGTAATCAATCCCAATTTATCTAGCATCCCAAAACTTATTTACAAAGTATAAATAAAACAAAAACCTACAAAATGGAGTGTATATTCTCAAAATCATAGAACAATGAAATAGCCACTCTTCATTTACTGAACTCATAAGGCTCCACACAAATTCCTTTCTTAAAAATGGAAACCATTACTTGTTATAAAAAGATGATTATGGCAAAATTTAGGACAATATTTTTTTTTTGCATTTTCGCAAATCTCATTTCTAGAAAAAAGCCTTGCGTGCTACTATGCAAGACTTGGCATTGTGAACCCAAAGAAATTTCGAGCAATGCAAAAAATTGAGCATGTCTTATTGTTATGTATAGCCGCCTCAAGCCCAACTTGTCTAAAAAAATGATTTTGTTTTTGGGAACGAACCAACAATGAGCAATGAGGAAAGAGAAATCTGAAAAGGTGATATGTCCATCATCATTTCATATCACAACTTTTAAAAAGTTGTGTTGTATTAGTGCAGAAAATTCAAAAATCGGTACTGCTCATATTTAAATTTTTTTATATTTTAATTATTTGTCTGAAAAGGTGATATGTCCATCATCATTTCCTATCACAACTTTTAAAAAGTTGTGCTGTATTAGTGCAGAAAATTCAAAAATCGGTACTGCTCATATTTAATTTTTTTTATATTTTAATCATTTGTCTGAAAATGTGATATGTCCATCATCATTTCCTATCACAACTTTTAAAAAGTTGTGCTGTATTAGTGCAGAAAATTCAAAAATCGGTACTGCTCATATTTAGATTTTTTTATATTTTAATCATTTGTCTGAAAAGGTGATATGTCCATCATCATTTCCTATCACAACTTTTAAAAAGTTGTGCTGTATTAGTGCAGAAAATTCAAAAATCGGTACTGCTCATATTTAAATTTTTTTATATTTTAATCATTTGTTTGAAAGATCATATATTGTTTGCTTCCTGGAGAAGTTTTGTTGGAGCCAAAATGCCATTTGGATGAACTTGTGGAGGGAAATTTGTGGAGGCAAAATTCTAAACAACTATCCTTCTTTATAATATTAACTAGTTTATACTCGTGCGATGCACGGATGACATTATTGTTATATTTTATTTGCAATGAGAGGTATTAATGAACAAAGTTTCATAATCAAGTAATGAACACGCAAAAATAACATTGGATATAGATAATCAATATTTAAATTAGATAGGTTGACAAAATCAAACATCGAAATTTTCATGGCTGCTACAAATTTGAGAAATTTTTAAATTCTAACCTCCATTCCAACTGAAAGAACCTGTTTCCATAGATATTCCTTCATAATGTAATTGCCAAAAATATTTGATGCACAAACTTCTATAAATTACACGAATTCCTTCAACTTGTAAAACTAAAATTACACCAGTCAATGCCTTATTCAATGACTGCACATTTTGTAGGAATACATTCTCTGAAAATTCAAATAAGAAAATCACAACAAAATTAATATCAGGAAATACTGAGATCTTCTAAAGACTAACATACTTTTACCTACGTCGCGAAATTGCTTAACAGCTCCAAAGACTAAATGGAATATACCTAATAATCCGTCTTATTACATGTATGCAAAATAGTTAAGCAAAAATCGGTTTAACTCCACTACCGTTAAACTCAATCTCTATATGATTTAATACTTCAATATCCCACAAAAAGTGGCTTAAGGAGTATTTACTTATAATAAGATACACGACTTTTTTCTTAATCAAATTTACTCAATTTAACACTAACCCTTAACTTACTGTTATAATAATTAAATTTTAATTTATAAAATATTACTAATGTCTCTTTTCTTATTTAAGCTTAAGAAATTGAAAAACAGTAAAACTTCTTCAGATTTATGTAAGAAATTGTAAAATGATCACTACTTACCCTAACTTTCGATCAGTTTCACAACTACTCTGAAGCTCTCAAGTTCTTCATCAAAGCCAAAATGTTCGGCTCTCCTCAAACCATTCGCCAGGAGTTTTTAACCTTGCAGGTATATGGATTAAAACCCAATTCCCAAACAATATACCTCTTTTCTGTTGAAAACCCAATTCATTCAGTGACATGTGCATGCCCTGAGAATGGAAATGACATTTTTAATATGGAAAACATATGTAAGCAAAGGAGTCACAAAAAACTTGAAAACACAACTCATGTATTCTAAATAATAATATAATGCAAATACCAAGATTTATCATTCAAATTATCTTCTCTAGTTCTTAGCCATAACTTTTGCTAAAAGCCTAAAAGGAGGCTACTCTAGACTCAATAGTATATATGTGAAAACTTGACTGATCATAAAAAGCTGAAGTAGATATGTGAAAACTTAAGGACTAAAGTCGAGAAGGGAAAAATAGAACATAAAACACGAATTTCCCGGAATTTTGGGACCCATAAATACTGAAAATCATTTCTGTCAACATCCGTTATACACGTACCCGTGAACGTGTATCAAGACCATATATAAAAATTAACATCATCTAGAAATACTTTATCTCATTTCGCGAAAATAAATATGAAAACGGAATTAAAGACTAACCCATTAACAATTTTTTACCTAAACAATTTAACCATAAACAAATGTAGAAATTATGGGTCTAAAGTTTGAGATCTCAAAAACCAACTCACCCAAAGACGAAAGTTCAAATAAATCAACTGAAGCAAAAAAAAAAAAAAAAAAAAACAGCACTGAAGAGTGTAGATATTTCTAAGAATGGTTAGCCATTAATGTACATCTCCCCAGTTTGAGCATAATTTACGCAGAAATAAGTGAGTTATGCAGAAAGAAGATCCTTTAATCTTCAGCACATTTAATATACTTTTGTGCCTCTTGCATCTGGTTTTACAGTAAGGGCAAGACTGATTCCCATCAATTCTGTCATATACATAGCAAGGCATGCAAACTGGAAATGCAAGGATGTTACAACTCACAAGCAACATATGGATGCCATCAACAGTTGATCCCCCAAGTTATCACCACAGATCTGGAAGACCTACTGCCCATGTTCTTCAAGGTTTTTCCCTGATAATTCAGCACCACAATTCAGTAAGAAAGAAACTTAATGATCCTCTCTGACATATATATATGCACATATTCGTTCATTGCCATACTTACACAGCCATATTGAAGCATAAATTGAAAAACAATTAAAAATCACCTAAAGATCTAACAATATTGAAGCAAAAATAATTTGTTGACCACACTTTTTCATGCCACAATTCTATGGTGCACCACCGTGTGCATGCTAATATAGAGCACCACCACAGAAGGAATGATTGGAAAATATTAAATCAAGAGCAAGCACAAAGAGCTAATATACTTAGAATTCCAACAACTTAATTTCATTTTCATTTATTCTTCTCATATTGAATCACACAACAGGAAGCTTTGCACAAAGTTGGAAATGGGAAAATCAGGTGGGAACAAAAGCAAGGATGGAAGACCAAAGAGGAGGTAACAAAAAAAGCTAAAGTTTAGTTTGAGAAACTCCTTCGAAAAAAGCAGGAATTTTTGAAGTATTCTAGAGCATGATGGGAATTACATTTGAATAATTGTCCCCTAAAACCTTGAAACCCATTTATGCAGTTCAGTATGGAAGAAATTGCCGTTGTCACGAATTCTTTCCAGTTTCTGAGCCCCTATGCAAAAAATCAGTATACCTGTTAGTAAATACTCTCGATCTGGGTGTATTTTATGACAACATTATTAATGGTATGGCTGAGAAAAACACCCACCTCTTTTAGAACCATCTTCACCAAGAATAACCTCATTGGAAGACATAATTTGTAGAGGAGCTGGAGGAGATATTGATGTCACATAAAGATGAGCTGGGAAGGTTTACTTCAAGTATTTGATTCCTGAAAAACTGATATGAAATGTTAACAATGCAGCAAACAGAGCACCGTAACTCCCAAAGCACTGAAATATTTCAAGTTTTAGTGGTGGTCAAAAGGATATATCTAAGATATTTCAAAATTAATTTACTTCTACTATATGCAGTCGCCTAAAAAGTGGTGGTCAAAAGGATATATCACATCATGCTACTGTAGGCCAAGAGGAATGGAAGTCATCTGAATTGGCGATGGAGTCTTATAGCCAGCCCTCTCCACTGGCTTCAGCAACTCAGGAGTCTTATAACATGCTTGATTCCTTCACCAAATTCAAAAATCTATTTAATATACATAAGGAAAAGAGATTCTAATTAGAAAAATCTAATAAAAAATAGAACTTAAGTCTGAAATACACAGCAGAACTTTGTAGGGAAAATACATGAAATGAAACTAAGGCCAAGTCACAGAAAAAGCAGAATGACACTAAAGGAAATACATGATATGAACTTGCAACTAAAGGAAATCACAGAAAAAGCAGCACTAAAGAACTACATGGGAAGAAAAAAGCTAAGAAAACAACACTCTCTTCCAAGGGCAATAATCAGTTCTCCATTTAGCTATCAAGAGTTCACCAAACTGAAATGATAGCCCAATGGCTTCACCAGTATTATCATCAAAACTATTTTGTTGTATTAGTAATTTCAATTGGCTGGAAATTGCATCATCCATCATATTCATTGCAAATATTTCATCTCAAGCTAATATTAACAGTTCGTTTACAGGAAGAGAAGAATTTGAAATCACATGAAAATCGACAATTAGAATGGATTTGAGCACTTTATCATTTGCAATATTAGGGAAGATTTGAGCACTTTATCAAATGTATAGGTTAGGGATTTTGCATAATCATGGCAGAAGCATATTTTAAGATTCTAAAGCAAGAAATTTCCCAACAAAAAATTAGTGAAATAAAGAATCAAACCAACCCACTACCTTACCTCCGACCGCCGCCTGTTGTGGCCGGAAAATCACAGACCCAGCCTCGGTTTTGCACAAAAAATGAGCCCCAACCTCTTTTTCGCCTCCCCCACCGTCGTCCGTCGCCCCAACCATTCAATAGCTGCGTCGTTTCCAGTTCAACATCGATGAAAGCGCACCTAGAAATCCTACTCAACACTGATAAAATCGCAGAAGAACGGCAAGCATGCAGTCGAGAAGCGCAGAAGAACGACGGCAGGCAGTCGAGAAGCGCAGAAGAACGATTCTGTGAAGAAAAGATACAGAGAGAGAATCGCAGAGAGAAGGGCTGGAGTGTTGCCTTCAAACGAAAATCTGATATTATGATAAGACAAGATTAGCATAGATAACGTGTTTGAAGAAGTAAAATATCTGTTGCACAAATATAATATTTGAAAAAAGCTTTTCAAAAAACTGTGTAAATTTAAATTGTATAATAATGGTGTGCACATGCTGGCGCAGACTCTTGGAGGGGTTCTTTGAATAGATTTTGAACAGATTTTGTGGATTTTGAACAGATTTTTTGACTTTTGTTCTGAAAAGTTTACAGATTCTGCAGCCTTCTGAGATTTTTTTGAATAGATATTGCAGTAAAAGACATTGAATTAAATATTTGCAGATTTTTTTTGGGATTAGGCGGGAAACTTAGGCGGGAGAATTTTGCAGACTTACTTGCTTTTATATAATATATAGATAAGATAAGATTATTTTATTTCACTCTTTTCCCTTCCCCAAAAATCACATGCTGGAATTTTACAACCTTTCTCTCTCTCCCAAACAGGCTAGGCGGGATTTTTTGAAAAAAATTGAGCGGGATTTTCTACACCAACTATCTTTCTTTATAATTCTTTATTCTTTATAATAATAATAATAATAATAATAATAAGATCTTTCTTTATAATAATAATATTTTCACCTTCAGGCAACAGACGCCTACCATTTCTCTGACATTGACTAACTTTTGGAGATAGTTGTTTATGTTTATTATTATGTTATTATTATTTTATTTTATTTCACTCTTTTCCCTTCCCCAAAAATCACATGCGGGAATTTTACACCTTTCTTTATTCTTTATAATAATAATAATAATAAGATCTTTCTTTATAATAATAATATTTTCACCTTCAGGCAACAGGTGCCTACCATTTCTCTGACATTGACTAACTTTTGGAGATAATTGTTTATGTTTATTATTATGTTATTATTATTTTATTTTATTTCACTCTTTTCCCTTCCCCAAAAATCACATGCGGGAATTTTACAACCTTTCTCTCTCTCCCAAACAGGTTAGGCGGGATTTTTTGCAAAAAATTGAGCGGGATTTTCTACACCAACTATCTTTCTTTATAATTCTTTATTCTTTATAATTATAACAATAATAATAATAAGATCTTTCTTTATAATAATAATATTTTCACCTTCAGGCAACAGGCGCCTACCATTTCTCTGACATTGACTAACTTTTGGAGATAATTGTTTATGTTTATTATTATGTTATTATTATTTTATTTTATTTCACTCTTTTCCCTTCCCCAAAAATCACATGCGGGAATTTTACACCTTTCTTTATTCTTTATAATAATAATAATAATAATAAGTAATAATAATAATAATAAGATCTTTCTTTATAATAATAATATTTTCACCTTCAGGTAAAAGGTGCCTACCATTTCTCTGACATTGACTAACTTTTGGAGATAATTGTTTATGTTTATTATTATGTTATTATTATTTAATTTTATTTCACTCTTTTCCCTTCCCCAAAAATCACATGCGGGGATTTTACAACCTTTCTCTCTCTCCCAAACAGGCTAGGCGGGATTTGTTTATGTTTATTATTATGTTATTATTATTTTATTTTATTTCACTCTTTTCCCTTCCCCAAAAATCACATGCTGGAATTTTACAACCTTTCTCTCTCTCCCAAACAGGCTAGGCGGGATTTTTTGCAAAAAATTGAGCGGAATTTTCTACACCAACTATCTTTCTTTATAATTCTTTATTCTTTATAATTATAATAATAATAATAATAATAAGATCTTTCTTTATAATAATAATATTTTCACCTTCAGGCAACAGGCGCCTACCATTTCTCTGACATTGACTAACTTTTGGAGATAATTGTTTATGTTTATTATTATGTTATTATTATTTTATTTTATTTCACTCTTTTCCCTTCCCCAAAAATCACATGCGGGAATTTTACACCTTTCTTTATTCTTTATAATAATAATAATAATAATAAGATATTTCTTTATAATAATAATATTTTCACCTTCAGGTAACAAGTGCCTACCATTTCTCTGACATTGACTAACTTTTGGAGATAATTGTTTATGTTTATTATTATGTTATTATTATTTTATTTTATTTCACTCTTTTCCCTTCCCCAAAAATCACATGCGGGAATTTTACAACCTTTCTCTCTCTCCCAAACAGGCTAGGCGGGATTTTTTGCAAAAAATTGAGCGGGATTTTCTACACCAACTATCTTTCTTTATAATTCTTTATTCTTTATAATTATAATTATAATAATAATAATAATAAGATCTTTCTTTATAATAATAATATTTTCACCTTCAGGCAACAGGCGCCTACCATTTCTCTGACATTGACTAACTTTTGGAGATAATTGTTTATGTTTATTATTATGTTATTATTATTTTATTTTATTTCACTCTTTTTCCTTCCCCAAAAATCACATGCGGGAATTTTACACCTTTCTTTATTCTTTATAATAATAATAATAATAATAAGATATTTCTTTATAATAATAATATTTTCACCTTCAGGTAACAGGTGCCTACCATTTCTCTGACATTGACTAACTTTTGGAGATAATTGTTTATGTTTATTATTATGTTATTATTATTTTATTTTATTTCACTCTTTTCCCTTCCCCAAAAATCACATGCGGGAATTTTACAACCTTTCTCTCTCTCCCAAACAGGCTAGGCGGGATTTTTTGCAAAAAATTGAGCGGGATTTTCTACACCAACTATCCTTCTTTATAATAATAATAAGATAAGATTGTTATCAACAAATATAAAATAACCATATTTATTACTTTATTTAATGCAGAGATATATTAGTAAAATGAAAGAAAAATTTATATTTCCAAATTCCAACTACGTTAATCGAAATTTTCTTAATCTATATGAAAATAGGAGCAAGCCTATCTTTACGGGATGGAGGGAGTATATATTTTATGTATCTTTATCTTTATATAGTATAAAAGTAGAAGACAGGAGATAGAGTCATTTTTTAGAGAAATTTGCTTTTAATGACCTTTTTTCCTCACTTATATATATATATATATATATAAATAAAATATAAAGATTTTTGTAGGAAAATTTATTATTTATTACATATTTAGTAAGAGTTGTAATAAATGTAGTATGTGTAAATGCGTTACATTAGAAATAAAAAAAATTAGATTAATATATTTGAATATAAATAATGCGATATCGATGTAAACGTGTTATGTAGGAAATGAAAAAATTGGATTAATATATTTGAACATATATAAATGTGATATCTATGTAAATGTGTTATGTAGGAAATGAAAAAAATTGTATTAATGTATTTGAACATAAATAAATGTCATATCTATGTAAATGTGTTATATTGAAAATGAAAATTTTAATTTAATATATTTGAAAATAAATAAATACATGCTATATAAATTTTTTAAGTTAGAAATGAAAATTTTAAATTAATATATTTTGAAAATAAATAAATAAAATAATTTAAGTTTTACTTCCTAATATGTCAATAAATGAGTAGGTTCTTCAATAAGCATATTACAAAAAGAATTAATTATTTGTTATTAACTTTTTACCACCAATGATAAATTGGTAGAAAATTTAATCATTTCATCATTTTTTGGTATGTTTAAAAAATAAGGAAAAATAAAATATATTAATTAATATATTGGATTTTGAATAAAATATATGTAAGCAACATATTAAAAAATAAAGTTAATTAAAAATTATAACATATTAAAAGGAAAATAAGTGATAAGGTGGGCAAATTTTCAGAGAAAAACGTAAATAAAAGTTAAAATAAATTTAATATAAAAAATTTAATCAAGTGCCAAACTTTGAGTGACGCGATGCACTGAGTGTACATGCAAAAATTTTTATTTTGATTAGTTTTGTCTTTTTTTAAAGTTTCAACTCAATAACATGTGTTATGTAATAAATGAAAAGATTGGATTAATATATTTGAACATAACTAAATATATGTCATATAAATTTGTTAAGTTAGAAATGATAAAATTGAATTAATATAATTTGGAAATAAATAAATAAAATTATTTAAACTTTACTTCCTAATATGTCAATAAATGAGTGAACTCTTCAATGTGTATGTTACAAAAATAATTAATTATTTTTTATCAACTTCTTAACTATACATATTTTCTCTCTCCAATTTTCAGCCACTATTTTTTATCTCAAAATTATAAATAAACAAGTTTATAAACCAAACAGTATTACCAAACGGAGGCTTAATCATTTCATCATTTTGACGAAAATTGGTATGTTTAAAAAATAAGGAAAAATAAAATATATTAATTAACATATTGGATTTCAAATAAAATATTGTAAGCAACACATTAAAATATACCTAAATAGAAATTATAACATATTAAAAGGGAAATAGGTGATGAGGTGGACAAATTTTCAGTGAAAAACGTAATTAAGTGTCAAATTTTGAGTGGTGCGGTATACTTAGTGTACATGTATCATTTTTTATTTTGATTGGTTTTATCGTTTTTAAAATTTCAAATTAAATAACATTTTGTATTGATATTTTATTTGAATTATGTTTTTTATTTGATATGATTGTATAATCAAGATATTTTCAGAATTATGATTTAAAAATTATATATTTCGTACATCGCACGTGATGCGAACCCCCTTGGTATATTGACCAAGAATTTTCACAACTATTTGAAATCTTCCCAATAAAGCTAAAATGGTAAAATAAGCGATAAAACACCTTAACCAAAGTTTAAATTTAACCCAAAATTCATTGATTAAAGAACCAAGCCAAATAGGTATCAACTAAACAAATTTCAAGATAGCGTAAATAAATAACAACACAAGAATAAAATATGCTTAAGCAAAGTTGATTAATTTCCTAGTAGGTAACAAGAACAAAGGAGATTTTTATTCTTACCTCAAGGAGCCTCTCAAGAGAGCATTCAAATGAACATCATCAAAGTTAATTCTAGGGTTTGAAATGAAAATGTATTTATTACAAAATAGGGACCAAAAGAGCAATTCTGGAAATTGCAAGAAAACTCCATTTTTTGAAACAAGGTGTTGTTTCCGTCGATCGAACTGGTCGACTGAAATGTCCCTTTCTGTCGACCAATCCTTATCCGAACGCGACTGAGACTACACTCCAAAATCTCTGCAAAGTTTCGGTCGACGTGAATGACTTTCGGTCGACCGAAATTTGCTGTGTCCAATTTCTTCTTATTTTTGGCTCCAACTTGATTCTTGAATTCTTTTCTTGAATTATTCACATTGTTTAGCCTCGAATCTTGAACCTCCTTGGTATCGGATCTCGTCATGGGTCCTACATGCACGCGCATCGAGGTTTGACTTTCTCGGTTTTCATCATCCCCTCCATCTTGAAAAGGATTAGATCTCGAATCTTGCTTGAATGTACTGTCATGAGACTCCTTGAATTTTGATCTTGCAACATTGTGAGTCACAGATTCCTGCAATGAAGTTTGACATTCGCGATTCTCATTATTTCCTCCATCTCGAAAGAAATTCGACCACGAATCGAAACATACAATAAAAATAGAAAATTCAGACACAATAAATGTATTTGAAATTTCAGACTCACCGTGCAAATCAATTTGTAGGTGTTTCCAAGAGCTTGAAATGAGCCAACACCGCATAATAGCAATTTAGATTTTATTCGACCGGGAAATCGTTCTTTCCTCCAAAGGAACAACATCCAACTACCCGGGTCAAATACAACTCGCACTCGATCTTGGTTCAGATTGGAAGTACATTTTTCAATATGAGCCCGAAATTAAAGCTCACCTTGCTCTCTCAGGGGCTCAACCTAATTTGCCTTTTTATGCCCACTAAACTAATAGTTCCGTCAATAAATAAGTGCACCAAGCTCAAAGAAGTTAGCAGGCTAGGGCCATAATCAATATCAAGTGGAGAAAATTTGTTAATAGGATGAGCAATTAAATTGCAAGCAAATTTAACAACCACAAAATTAGTACCAACTTTGTGCAAATGCACGACTTCCATAAATAAAAGATTAGCTATGTTGATGACCTTGTTGATTTCATGACATGCAATCAAGTGTGGCATTTTAATACTCCTACAAACAATCACAAAAATGGCATCATTTTCTTTCTTTGTTCCAAGTAAACCCACTATAAAATTCATAGAATTAGTAATCCAAGGTTCACTCATGATGGGAAAATATGTATGAAATTTTTGGGGTAAAAACTTGAGTTTAGTCATTTTATAAGTTCGACATTTACTACAAGTGCAAATATTTTCAACACCAATCTTCAAATTAGGCCAATAAAATTGATCACATAATACCCCTAAGACACCGTTGATTTTAACTCACCCCATCAAACAACCATCACGTGCCTCTCCACTAGCAATTCGTGCACGGCACATTTAAAAAGAAACAATCTAATTTTTCAAAAAAAATAATTATCATGCCCATAGAATCCATCAAGATATTGCTCACAACATGATTCATAAATGTTTAATAAATTCGGATTATTAACATGCATGTCTTTAACATGTTTAATACAAAATGAGGGAGCATCTAGAAATGTTGAAGCGAAATCCTTTTATCATCAAGACATCCCAATAAATTTCTCTCATGGACTCCCCTAAACAGCAATTCCTTTATAGGGCAAATATGCACATCAATCATATTTTCACAAAATAAGAATTCATCATGCCCATGAAATTTATTATATGCAACATTTCCACTAGTCAAAAACACACTTGTCAAATCCACATCAACATTATACAGCCCTCTAATATAATAACCTTGCATTCAAAGAATGGTTAGGAGCATACTTCCTAGATGTTGCATTGGTTATTTCATTTTCTTTACCTCGGTTGCATTTGTTGTTGTAGGAAAATGTTTCTTTGAATTTCTCCCACAAGGCATGACTTTGAAGTTCCTTATTGCCTTGATAAGTTGGCCTCACGATCTCTTGCAACAAAGAAGTAACAAAGTTAGGGAGGAAAGTGTTAGAGTATTCAAGAGTAAGAAACATTTTGATGTGATCTCTGCTCTCAATTTTCTTGGTGGCACTCATCACTTCCTCACATTTTTCTGAGGTAGAATCCTCAACCCTCGGTTCTTCTCTCACCTCTCATTTTTCTAGAGTCGTGGCTTCAACCCTCGATTCCTCTCATTTTCCTAGGGACGTGGCCCCAACTCTCATGCCCTCAATTTGCCTCTCCTTTGTTTCTTCCTCAATTGGCTCAATCAAGTTTTCCTTTTCTTTCTTATTTTCTTTTTCTTTCTCCTTTTATTCTTCAAACTCCTTCTTGAGTTTCATTTGATTTTTATGAACTTCCTCCAAACTCAAAGGTAGGAGTACCACCTTTTCCACATTTAATTGGAAGCTATACCGGTTCTTCCTCTTATGATGTACCACACTCCTATTACCTTACCAAGGTCTTCCCAAAATTATGTGTGTAGTGTTCATGTGAACTACATTACATAACATTTGGTCACTATAGGTTCCAATATTGAAAGTCAAAAGAACTTGATCACTCACTCTCACCCTTCCCATAGTCACCCAACCTTTGCAACACATAAGGATTATGATGTTTCATAGCCGGTAGTCCCAATTTTTCCACCCTACTAGCACTCACCAAATTTGTGTTACTCTCCCCATCTATAATGAGACTACATGCCCTATCCCCCACAAGACATCTAGTGTAGAAAATATCTTCTTCATGTTTTTCCATCTCATTAGTATGGCCCAAAGATTTTGGTGGCCTACCATTTATCTCTTTCACTACTCTTCTACTTTCACTACCTCCCCTCCTATGGTATGATGGAGTCTTCATTTTCTCAATATCAACCTTCTCATCCATCCCATCTCCATTCCTATCTACCATTCTCTTCTTCTTCTACCCATTCTCCAATCTTCTTCAACTTCGCCTTCATTATCTAACACATCCCACAATTGATCATCCCCTCATCTTCTATTTTCCCTCACCATTCTCCCAATTTGTTCCCTACTACCTTCTCTATACACATTGTTCCCAAATTTGTCCATCAACCCTCTTCTACTATCCATTCTTTCTTCATCACACCTAGTTGATGTACTATCCCCTTTTGTTGCTAACATTTCTAACCCTCCCTCAATCTTCTTCATTTTCCTAGCCATGGTGATTGAAAAAGTTTGCAACAATTCCTTCAATTCTTGAGTTTGAGTACTAGAATTTGGCATGGTGTACAAGTGTGAAGTATTCTCTCAAGAATATTTTTCACTCGTGTTTCACTAAATTTAAACTTTTACCCTCTAATGAGCTCACAATTCTTGCATTTTCCACTCAAAATCTCCTTTTTTAAGTTCTCCAAGGAAGGTGACTCAACTAAACCACAAAGTATAATTATTGTGGAGTCAAAGAAATCACAAACAAGGAAGAAGGAATTTATAACAAATCTATACAATAGCAAGTGGAATTTATTTACTTACTATACTCAAAAGGAACAATTGTTATGTGAGATAAGATGCTAGGAACACAATTTCAACAATGAGATTGAATAACCACATGTAATAGACAAGGCATAGATGTAGAGCAATAATCATAAATAGTGTAATTTTCAATTAGGTAATTTAGCAAACACTTTGTACTCAATCTTTGAATGACCTTAAATGTGGATAGATGACAACTCCCCAACAACTCAAATTTTGACAAGGAATGAATGATCAACAATACCCAATGTATGGAGCAAGTGATATATGGGATGAAATGTTGACAACACAATTTCAACAATGGAAATGGACACCACAAATAATTAACAAGTTATAGGCATTAAATAATAAGGCATTAATGGAGTATTTTTCTTTGGGACAATTTATCAAACACTTGGTAGACACACTTTTGAACACATAGAATTGCAAGTGTATGACTAACGGAGTTACCCAATAGACTCAACAATCAAAATGCCCAATATGTGGAGTTTAACAAATTCCCAAGAAGATGAAATTTTCCCCAATTTTTTTTTTTGAATAACAACAACAATTATGTAAATGATAGATTTACCAAATTAGAGCCAAGTTCTGATAACAAATGATGAGGACCCCTTGGTATATTGACCAAGAATTCTCACAACTATTTGAAATCTTCTCAAGAAAGCTAAAATGGTAAAATAAGCGATAAAACACCTTAACCCAAGTTTAAATTTAACCAAAAATTCATTGATTAAAGAACCAAGCCCAATGGGTATCAACTAAACAAATTTCAAGCTGGCGGAAGTAAACAACAATACAAGAATAAAATATATTCAAGCAAAGTTGATTAATTTTCAAGTAGATAACAAGAACAAAGGAGGTTTTTATCCTTACCTCAAGGAGCCTCTCAAGAGAGCATTCAAATGAACATCATCAAATTTAATGTTAGGGTTTGAAATGAAAGTGTATTTATTACAAATAGGGACCAAAAGAGCAATTCTAAAAATTGCAAGAAAACCCCGTTTTTCTGAAATAGGGTGTTTCGGTCAATCGAACCTGTAATACCGCTTTTCATTTTATGGGCAATTTTGATATCCCACGTAATATTTATGTTAATGTTGTTATAAATTTTAAATTGATAATTTTTAATGTCTATAATTTTAATTATTTTGCAGTGGAAGAACTTGGACGTCGTCTCGATCAATGCACAATTTAAGTCTTATGGATTGTTTCTCAGTCAAATTGTTTACTTTAGTTGTTAAGATTGCAAATCTATATTTATTAATTTGTAAGTGGCGTGAATTGTATTCATTGAAATTGGGGGTAAAGTCTTTAATACATTTTAGTAATTTATAGAGAGTGTTGCACTAAATTTCGAAACTTAAGAGAGTTGAGGGACTGAATTGCAACTTTTCGAAAGTTTTGAATTATAACCCTAGCCCTATACACGACCCTCTTCTCCCTCACTCTCAATCCCTGGCGCTCGACTCTCTCTCCCTCAACCCAAAACTGCCATCCTTCAACCTCTCGCAGCCTCTCATGTCGCCGGTGGTAGCGCCGGTCATCACCCCGGTAAAGTCACGGCCTCCACCACCTCCCCTACCACGGTAAGGTTCCCTTTCTCCCTCCCTCTCGAGCGCAGCTGCTCGGACTTCTCACACCCGCGCACCCACACGGCCACACACTCGTACACATTCACGTATATATGGAATAATATACATTTATATGTGGGATTTCGGGTTTTATAGTAACTTGCAGATTTCAAATTTGATTGTAATTTCAGAATTTTGTAACCTCAGTTGTTGATTTCAAATTTTGGATAATGGGTGTGTATATGTGTATATATATTATTATGTATATATGTATATATACGTAAATTTCAGATTTCTATGTGTATAAATATATAATTTCATATTCAAATTTTAGTCTAAATTTCATATGTTAAATGCCAAATTTAAAAATATGGAATTTAATGATGTCAGTGTGTATCTAATACATGGGGATTCACAGATTTTAGGAATAATGGCACAAATGGGGTGTGTGTGTGTTAATTTTCAGATTTTTGTGTGTAAATTTTCACATTTAAGAGACTATTGGAAATTTAAATCAGAATCGTAGATTTTGGAATTTATTGATTTGGGAAGTTTGGTATTGTATATACTAAGTAAATTTTTTTTATTTATGATAACGGAATTAATCATCAGATTTGGGGGAAAACCTCATGAATGGTTTGAGTTGTTATCTAGTATGTGGTTTAAGTTAGATATAATTGTTTGAGATGTATTTAAAAGGACAAGAAAATTTTCTAGATCACATTGAAATCATATCTTGTGTTTAAAATGTGGCATGATAGGTATTTGATTTGACTTAAAACTTCGTTTGAATTATATTGTAAGTCACATGGAAGTCTTGACCTCGGTTAGGAGTTTTAAATGTGATTTTGAACTGAAAGTATATTTTATTTAATGAATTGATATAGATTAAGATTACTGGGTACATTGATGTCACGGGCATCTGAGACTCTTCCACTTGCAAATTCAGATAACGGTAAATACTAAGGACGTCAGGTAAGTAAACTTCCCCCTATTTTTATCAAAGTTGAATGTAAATTTGAAATTAATGTGTAAACGACTATCTTGTAACTTACTTGCTTTGATGAATTTATTTTACCTTATGAAAGTATATGTTATTAAGAAGAATGTTCAAGCATGCACGTTATCATGTCATTGCATCATCAAGCATGCATTGACATCGAAATTGGGAAGTCAAATGTTTTTAAATGAAGGAAACGTGTCAAGGTGCAAGTTTGTTCAAAAGTTATGTATCCCAAGTTTTTAAGAAAGAATGGGTATTCTTCTAAGTCATGAAAGATGCGAGTGAGAAATGGGGCGCGGGGGACCGGCGTACCCGAATTAAGTCGCTTTGCGACGGAATGATCAACCTTTTTACGGTGGACTGTTAAACCGCTATGCGGTGGGAAAGTGAATGTTAAACCGCTTTGCGGTGGAAATATGAATGTTAATCTGGTTCCAAATAAGAAGTGCCCACTGTTATCTGATTGACTAGAAGATACACCAAGTGAGCTCACGATGGAAATGAAGTGAAAGTTTTGAAATGTTAAGTGAAAGCTTGAAAAGTTTGAAAGTTTTGAAAGGTTAAAGTGAATGGGGATACATATTTCAAAGTTTAAAGCATTTCATGTCATAAGCATGCATCACTTGCACGAAGTTTGCTTACTGAGCTTTAGCTCACCCCAATATTTCAGGTGATGAATGCTAGATGAGACGAAGAGAGCACTTGGTGACAGACTCAGGCTATACCTACCTTCAATCTTTGAAAATAAAGTTAAATTAGAATTTATTTAAGTTTCTCATTAATTATTCCTTAATTCATTTATTATTGTTAGTTATTTGGTTGAAATTTGCTTTGAATAAGTATGGGTAGTATTAGAGGTTAAATTACCTCTTATTTCATTTGCTAAAGTTTATTTACTTGGAATTATATTGTTGAGGAATTTGAGACTTATTGTAATGGTTTGGATGATGTTTGAGATTGAATGAGTTGAGATGTGTACTTTAAAATGGTTTTGATATCACTCTACAGGTTGACTATGTCCAATTTACAGAGAAGACTCTGTCGAAATTTTTGTAAAATTTCATAATAGAAAATGAAAATGTTGAGATTTTAAATGATTTCTTTTCCGCATTTAAGTAAAGAAAAGTTAACACGCCTAAGTTTAAGATTTTGAACTTGGGGTGTTACAGAACCGATCGACCGAAATGTCCCTTTTGGTCGACCAATCCTCAGCCGAACGCGAATGAGGCTACACTCCAAAATCTCTGCAGAGTTTCGGTAAACCAGAATGACTTTCAGTCAACCGAAATTGGCTGAGTCCAATTTCTTCTTATTTTTGGCTTCAGCTTGATTCATTACTTCTTTTCTTGACTTATCCACATTGGTTAGCCTCGAATCTTGAACCTCCTTGACATCGGATCTTGTCATGGGTCCCACAGGCACGCACATCGATGTTTGACTTTCTCGATTCTCATCAGCACGGGTAGACAATTAGTTTTAAATAAAAGTAGAAGTGAGGAGAGAAAAACATTAAATGTCATTTTCCCTTCAAAATGCACATACAATTTTTGAAAAAAAATTAAAATAAAAATAGAATAAAGATTTCAATAGAAAAATTCACCCAACTCATAATATATAACTAACTATCTCTCTATCTATCTATCTATATTTTTTACATTTTAATAATAATTGTAATAGAGTATTATTATTTTATTCATTTTACGAATAAAGCAACATTTACTCATTTGAAGATTAAATTTAACGCAAAAAAAATATAACAACAATATTCTTTAATTTCAAAATTACCAATTCAAAACAAATATCGATTTATATTTGTTAATTTTATTTATTAAATTATATTTTATTTCAAATTGTTTTAACATATACAAAATAAGATAAAAATAATTTATTTAGAGGAAGAAAGTTCAACAAACAAATAATAAATAAATAAAAATATATTTTTTTTAAAAGAGAACAACAATTTTAAAAGGAAAAAGAAAAAGAAAAATCCTATAAAAAATAAGAATTTCCTAATTTTATACATGTTGCATTTCCTATTTTGATTAATTTTATCTTTTTAAAAGTTTTGAATTTGATAATATTTTATATTAAAATATTATTGTACTAAGTTTTTATTCGATATAATTGTATAATTAACATATTTTTATAAATTTTGATCGAAATCACTATCACAAATAGGGATTGGCAAAATAACCGGAATCGAATCGAAAAAATCGTAACTGTATGGTTTTAAAAAAAAAAAAAATAGGAAATCAGTTTTAGAATCGAGAACTGATTCGATTCTCTGTTTCGCTTTTAGAACCAAAAAATCGAAGTTAGAACCAGGTCTTTGATCCTTGTTTATTTTTTTATGATTTTAATTGGTTGTCCTAAAACTAAAAATCAAAAGAATTTGTAATTTTTGTTGGTAAAGTGAAGATGATTAAATTCTTTTTATGAAATTTTTTACGTCTCAACCTCATTGTGACCTTTAACTTTACACTTGGACTGAAATTCTTAGTAAATGAAAATGAAATGAAACTAACTTATTAACAAGCGAAATTGTAAATGACCACGATGAAATTAATTAAATATTTAAATACAAATATAAAACAATTAATAATAATGCATTTAAAACTTTTGATTCATCCTACAAGTTTACCATACAAATTTGACATACTCGAAAAACCTTCTAGGCCATTTGTTTCTTATTTTGGTTTATGAATATCTTCTGTTCATGGAGAATCATATGCTCTCTTCGGGGTGAAAGGATTTTCGAAATCTTTGATTTTGGTATATTCGGTAGAAGCTTATTCCAGATTATTGACTCGCTTTCCGAGGTCTGATACTTCTAGATAAGGCCGTCGAAAAATAATTATTATTGTAAAACCGAAATTGAATGGTTTGGTTTTGGTTTTGATTTGATTCTTGCGATTCAATGGAACCAAATGGTTCCATTTTACAAGAACTGAAAAGTATGGTTCGATTCCGATTATTGAGATATTAGAACCGAACCACCTGACATCCACCCCTAATCATAAACATATTCTCGTGCATTATACGAATGAAAATACTAGTATAAGGTAAAGTTCAATGAGAAAGGACGGATGACCTGTGAGTATCTTTTTTAAGTTTAGTGAGTAAGTAGTAGTAACTTATGTAAAGTTAAGTGAGCATTCATTTAATAATTATAAATATAAAAAAAATAAAAATAAATAATAATCAAATCAAACATGGAATAAGTAAAAATTGGTGAAAATGAATCCACTCGATTCGAGCTGACCGAGAAAGAAAAAGACACCCGGTTTTATTGGGGCGCAGGTTAGTGTATTCCTAAACCGTGGAAGGATGACCGCATTACACACTTCCGCCATGGCTGCCTCCAGCTTGGCCTCACAAGCTTTTCTAAGAAGGGGAATTAAGGCATTTACATCCCCTCGTTCCATCGATATTGCCAAAAATCTCACACACTTCAAAACCTTCCCCCTCACAGCTCCTTTGAATTCCTCAGGTCTGCTCATATATGCCATCTGTTTACTTACTATTTTTACTCGTGGTAATTTAAACTTATCTACCTAATCTTGTGTTTTATATTCGGTGTTTTTTTTTTTTTGATAATCTTGACTACCTATTTGGATGAATATTGATGTATATGCTTAATGCGTGTTGATTGACGGAAACTTTGACAGGTCCTATTTGAAACTCTTGATATTCTCGAATACCTATTTGGTATATGCTTTTTAATGAGGAATTCAGTCTGAAAAGAGAGAAATTTTCGATATGGGAGATAGTTGATTTAGTGAATACAGGTATTTAGTAATTACACACCCCCATATGCATTGTTCTTGAAATTTTTTTGACCAAAATCAACATATTGGGAAACTAAAAAGAAACCTGCATATGTTGAATTTAATGGATGCAAACAAGTTAATGTAGAAATTGAACTTCGTAGGATGGGAGTTTTGATCTTCTTAAGTTTGTGAAGTCTTGGTTGGAGTTAATGGATGCTAACTTCAAAGCCATTCAACAGGCATTTGCTTGCAATGTCGATGGGACTTATTTAACTAGCTTGGTTCTCAAAATATTGTAACTGTGGCTGATGATTTCCATAGTTATTGTTGATGCTCGTGCATGCAGCTTTGGGTATTTGCAGCTCAGCTCAAGCTGTAAAGGGTGGTATTGATTTTTCACTCAAAGGAGTGAGAGACACGGAAACACTTGAAGAAGTCAAGCATATCGTTGAAATGGTATACATTTTTGAAGTCATTTGGCATAGCACTCTCAACTGTATTCCTTGTGCAGATCACGTTTCTTCTTTTTAGTTTAACTCTCCCTGCCGCCGCAGAGAAAATTAGTGAGAGTTACTTCGTGAAGAGTTCTAAAGTTACCAAGAATCAAATGGTTGTAAATATATTTATTGTTTCTGTGTTTCTTAGGCAGATCGGGCATTACTAAGGAGGGAAGTTTTACATACTGATTTTCTCACACCACCTGTGCTAAGTGAGTCAATGTCAGTATTGGCGAAGTTAAATGAAATCAAAGCAGTTGCTCAAGGAGGATACCCAGAGGTTAGAAATCCATATCTTCATTAGACTTCGTGACATGGCTACTTATCTTATAGTAAACTGTTTTTATATTTCAAATCTTGTAGGCTGAACGTTGCCGGCTCTCAGTTGGACATCCAGATCTATTGACATCTGACCCCAACAATGTTGTAGCACTAAGGTAAGTCACTTCACATGTCCACCAACCCGTGTTTACTTATCCTTCTGTTCCTAGAAAAAATAAATAGAAGTCTTTTTACCGCTGTGACATGGTTTCTTTTATCAGCATATCAGGAAAGTTCGAGTATGAACCTTGCTCTCATGGTGACTTTCTTGGTGCAATCCTCAATACTGGGATTGTCAGGGATAAGCTGGGAGATATTTTATTGCAGGTATCACTTTTATAAAATTCAACGTGGCACTGCATGAGATTTCGGGTAAACTTTGTAACATTTGGAACCTAAATTTAGTGTAAGAAACCTGATAATGAACTTCCCTTAAAGAATGAAAAAAAAGGAAAAACTCTAAAACAGACAACCTATAGAAATTTCGTTCCAGGTAAATCTTTTAGGGATTGTTAAAAGTGTATATACGTGTAGATTGCTAATGTATGGCTTAGTATATTGGTCAATATATCTGACTGCGCTAATATTTGTGGGGTTTGTACCTTCATTTACTGGTTATGTAGGGAGAGAAGGGGGCTCAAGTCCTTGTTGTTCCTGAAATTGCTGACTTCATCATATCATCGCTAAGCAAGGTAGTAAAAGTTTAAACTCTTGCTGAACCTCAAATACTTAAGATGTATTTGTCTAGTTAGCAATGTCAAACAGAAATTATTGAAACACAATGTTACTTCTCTTACTCCCATGGTTGGGTAGTTACATTTTGTGCCTTATATAAATTCTCTGTTGAATTAGCTGAACCATGTAAGTTTGCTAGACTTCCTTGTTAACTTACCTTACAAATAAGCAACCTAAATTGACTTCAACTGCTTTAATAATGCAACAAGCATTTACAACACAGAGTTTGATAAAACTTGACTGGGAAAGCAGATCTGCATACGCCTGAACAGGCAATATTCTGAGTTGAATAAAGCAGATCAGGAATTCAAGGAGTCTATGATGCACCTTATAAATGTGGCATACAGATTATCAAATTATTTTTTTTAAAAATATTTTTCCCTTTTGCAGGTTAGATATGTCTCAGTTACCTGTGAAAAGATACCATTGCTTGATATTGAATATGTTCCACCAAGGTTAGTGTTTTTTAAACTCATATTTACCCTATATTTGATTAATATTGTTAGTTTGACATCATTTATTGACATGACTGTTATGATCTTAATAGTACCAAGACTCTGAAAACTGTAGAAGCATCACTTAGACTTGACGCGATAGCTAGTGCCGGCTTCAAAATTTCACGATCCAAAATGGCTGGTTATATCAGGTATTATAGCATCTCCTTTTTTTTTTTCTATTCTATGTTGGGAGTTAAAAAGACTGGCTGTGCAGAGGGCATAGTCAGACTATAAGGCTGGGGATAAACGGTATCATTAAACTTTATGTAAAGACTTCTTCGATTCTTCATTTTGAGGGTCTTTTATTTGTTGTGGATTGCTTCGAACTGTTGGATGACTCTACTCATGCGTTGAAAGAGGCCTTGGAAGCCACTTTGTTTTCAGACAGTGGGGTGTTCAACTGTTTTAACATACATACGGACTCCTAATTGTGGGTTTTTATATATTTAATATGAAACTGAGAAAGGATTTTGTGAGGTATATCCATCATTGGAATGGCATGCCCTACTACTGTAGGTGCCACCGAGTTTGAAGATTTCACACATTGATATTGTCTTTCTGGTTTTTCATTTCTTATCTTAAATGTGATTTTTAGCCCAGACAAGTTTATCCACATTTTCTTTTAGTGATACAACTCCTGCTATCTCGAAATTGCCCTGTTCTAGAATGACAATTTCTCAGTACTCAATTCATTTTATCAAACAAAGTTTCCTGCTTTTCAGTTTTTCTGTCTTTTATTCTATCTGAATTTATAAAAAACTTTTAGACCGTTATTAAATCCGAATAGAAGAAGAAATATGTACTTACTAAAGCAATCCAAAAACTTATGATCTTTCCCCAAGTAAAAAAATGTAACCATCTTGTAAGGCAAGATATACTAGTTTCTTTACATCTTAAATTTCAAGAAGACTTATCGATATTTCTCTCTATTTCTATGTAGTCTGCCTGTGTCAAAAATATGTGCTATCTATTTTGATCTCAAATGAAAGTTTTGGTTTATACTATACATATCGATAATGATCTGAATATATAACTGGAAATATTTCATTTATATTAACCACAAGGTGAGATCAATGTGAACTTCACTTGCTACGTCACAAAAATAACTGAACTGCTGAAATCTCGTTTGGCTTCTAGTGATGGAGATGTGCGTGTAAACTGGACCACAGTGACCAAAAGCAATAGAACCCTAAAGACAGGAGACATCATCTCTGTTAGTGGCAAAGGTAGACTAAAGGTGAGTTATCTTTTCATTGATTTACTAAAGATGAGTTATCTTTTCATTGATTTACTAAAGGCCATCTTATTACTTGATGATCAACCAAGAAATTGCTTTTTTGAGATTTTGGGTCGAAATAGAATGTCTAAAACATAACAAAAAATCTGCAGTTTCATACTTAGCTCTCGATACTTTAACCCAATAAAGCGGATGCATCAACCTACGTGTGATTGTGTGGTGCACGTGCACGTACACGTACACATGCACAATCATGTGCATATATACATTCATTATGCTGGCTTTCCTTATATTCTCTCTTCTGCTCCAGGTTGGAGAGACAAACATCACAAAGAAGGGAAAATTTGCAGTTGAACTCTTTCAATATTTGTAATGCAAAGGGCGATTTATCAAGTTCCTCAGCAGTTAACAACTTTTATCATTTTATGCACTGGTTTTGAACAACCAATCCTACAAATTTACCTGGATAATTTTCCAAAAAAGAAATCTTACAGATCCTGCTAAAAGACAGATTCAGATCTGCATCGACAAGGACTAAGATTGCATCAAGCTAAACCTTTGTAGTAGTGCTACTGTACATTAGAAGGTGTTTTCTGGCCTTATTATTCATCTGTGCATTTTTTAGCATCTTGTTCATTTGTAAATACTTTTGATGGTATAAGAGTTAAGTTGATGGTAGCAGAGATGAGAGAACAGATAATTTTCTGAACTTCTTTAGATTGATGATTGCTGGTGAAACTGACTTCATTGTGGTGCTAGATGTTGTTCGTTAGGCAAATAACGTGAAAATGAATTGGTTACACAATAATTTGCCTGAAATGCAAAATTTAAATCTTAAGCCTCTATTTGTTCAGCCGTTTAAAAAGTTATTTATAAATATTGTTTAGAAATGATGAAAAGACTTGAGTTATGTGCATCTGATTTGAGAAAATGGGGGTGCAGTCCCAAGTAGAATTTGAAAAATAAAGAAAATCCTTCAAGGTGTGTATGCTAGACGGGTTACTCAAGAAGAAGGCAAAACGGCACACCAACTTGAAATCGAACTTGATAAACTTTATGAAAGTGAGGAAATCTATTGGTCCCAACGAGCTCGAGCTGATTGGCTTTCACTTGGAGACAGAAACACAGCTTTTTTCCATCAAAGAGCACAGTGTCGTCGAGAGAAATGAAATCTATGGGCTAATAGATAGTAATGGAGTATGGAAAGAGGAGTTCAACGATATCGCTACAATTATAAGCAACTTCGACGAGATCTTTTTTTCATCAAAACCTGACCTCAGTTCTTTCTCGAGGAGTTTAAATGATTGTGGAACAACACTTTCAATTGAAAACATCCAACTATTGGATGTACCTTTTGAGGAAGATGAAGTGAAGGCAGCTTTATTTGGGATGGGGCCTTTCAAAGCCCCAGGACCACATGGGTTCCACGCAGTTTTTCCCCCAAAGGAACTGGGATACAATCGGATCTGAGGTAACTGCGTTTTGTTTAAATTTTCTGAATGGAAGTGAATCTATATTCTCTATTAATGGTACTAATATAGTTTTGATCCCTAAAACTAAGAACCCTTGAACTATATCTGAATTTCGTCCTATTAGCTTATGCAATGTAGTTTATAAAATTATCTCAAAGACTTCAGCTAATAGATTAAAGCGGGTCCTTTCGGATATTATTTCTCCTTGCCAAAGCGCATTTGTTCCAGGCCGTCTTATTACAGATAATATCATTGTGGCATTTGAACTTATGCACTCACTCAAACGTTGGACCAACGAGAGACTTGGTTAAATGGTTATGAAACTAGATATGAGCAAAGCTTACGACAGAGTTGAATGAGATTTCCTACTCTTGGTAATGGATATAATGAATTTCTCGAAACGGTGGAAGAATCTCGTTAGTGGTTACATCTCAACCACGTCCCTCTCTTTCCTCATTAATGGCAGTAAACACGGCAATATCAAACCATCGAGGGGTCTTAGACAAGGCTGTCCTCTCTCTCCTTACCTTTTTCTTCTCTGTGCTGAGGGTTTCTCCGGACTACTACAAAGGGCTGAACGCGAAACAGAAATACAGGGTTTCAAATGCTCAAGACACGATCCACAAATTAGCCACCTTTTCTTCGCTGATGATAGTTTAATCTTCCATCGTGCAACTAAACAAGACTGTCAAAACATCAAACACATTATCGAGCTATATGAGAAATCCTCAGGCCGAGTTGTCAATATTAAAAAATCGGCTATTACTTTTAGCCCGAACGCTTTGGGAGAAACACAACAAAGCATCCTTGACCTTTTCGGATTGGAGAGAATCCAATTACATAGCAAGTATCTTGGGCTTCCCTCCTGTATTGGGAGAACAAAAAAACAAATTTTCAGAGGGGTAAAGGAAAGAATCTTGTAGAAATTGCAACTATGGCGTCGAAAATTATTCTCAGTTGGGGGGAAAGATATATTGATCAAAGCTGTTGTACAAGTCATTCCTACCTTCACGATGAGCGTCTTTAGATTGCCCAGTAGCCTTTGTGAAGAAATCAAACGCTTGATTTCTTCCTTTTGGTGGGGAAAACAAAACGGAAAGGATAGAAAGCACTGGATTGCATGGAATAAGACACGTTCCTCTAAAGAAAATGGTGGAGTGGGTTTCAAAGAGATGATACCTTTCAACCAAGCACTTATTGCTAAACAATGTTGGAGAATTCTCACCAATCCGTCCTCAATTGCAGCACAAATCCTTAGAAAAAAGTACTTCCCGAGGTGCCCGTTCACTTGTGCTGATTGCAAAGCTGATTGTTCTTTTCTGTGGAGGAGTTTTCTTTGGGGGAAAGATCTCCTTATAAAAGGATTAAGATGGAGAATTGGCGATGGAAGGGACATTATTGTTTTCAGTAGTCCTTGGCTACCTCGACCCCACTCTTTCCTGCCTATCTCACCGCATTTAGGAGATTTCATGCTTCGAGTGTCCGATTTAATGTCCCCAAATGACATATGGAATGAGGAACTCATCCGCAATCGTTTCTTGACTCCGGACCAAGATCTTATTCTCTCCCTTCCATGTTGTACTCCAGGGGTTAAAGATATTCTAATGTGGCACTATGAAAGAAAAAGGACTTATTCCGTTCGATTAGGCTACCATTTGGCTTCTTCTCTTTTGTCATCACACTCCCAGCCAAGTTCCAATCCACTTAAAAATGGTGGAAATTTCTTTGGAATTTGAATATCCCAAACAAAGTAAAGTTTTTTATCTGGAAAGTTTTTATGGGTTTTCTTCCTACCAATCAAATGTTGCACCACAGGCATATATCAGTGGGGCCCAAATGTGCGAGATGCAAGAAAGATTTTGAGACACCAATTCATGCCCTCATTTTTTGCAAATCAGTGTTACCAGTGTGGAGGGAGAGAAAATTTCATAATCTCATTGACAATTTCTCGGGGACTTGTCTTGAGGGACTAATTCTCAGTGTGTGGAAATCGGAGTCAGTCGAGGATATGGAAGAATTCCTAGTAATCCTTTGGAGTTGTTGGTCTAATCGAAACAAAATGATTTTTGAAGGTCGCTCTAAATATACAGATCTTATTCTCCGGGATGCTATCTCATACCTCATTGAATACAAGTGAGTTCGCTTTTGTGTGGAAGGCAGAAGTGTTTCATGCAATTCCACAATGAGACACTTGGCTATATGGAAACCACCTGAGGAAGAATGGTGTAAAATTAATGTCGATGTAGTAGTTAAGGAAGATCATGGTTGGTGGGGAATTGGAGTTATTTGCAGGAACAACTAGGGTAAAATGGTGAAGGCACTTTCAAAATCCATCCAGGGCAATGTGGTCCCTTTCATTGGCGAATGTTTGGATATTTTGGAAGGACTGAAACTAGCTTTTGAGTACAGCTTGCCAATCTCCATTGTTGAATCAGACTGTCAAAACGCAATTAAAGCAGTCAACAATCCAAGCTTTTATGCCCCTGAAGGAGCTATTCTTCACCGGATCAATTTGCTGCTCACCTCTTTTCTTGGAGCTAAATTTTCCTTTGTTCATAGGGAAGCAAATAGGGTTGCACATGTTCTTGCTAGGGAAGCAGTTTTGAATTTTCATGTTTGTTATTGGGAAGATGACCCCCCAAATTTTCTCATCAATTGTATCAATGCTGATATTGAATGAAATTTGACCTTCTTAGTTTAAAAAAAAAAAAAAAAAAAATTCCCGATCAAATGTTAACACGTTACTATTTATAAACAACCGTTTACCAAACAAAGGTAAAGTAACGGTTGGTCGGAAATAAGGAGGTGTTCGGCAGCTACATTAAACCATAGTTTAAACTACAAATGAAACTACACAATTTTTCAAATCACATATATTTTCTCTCTCCAATTTTTATCCATATATTTTACCTCGAAAACAATTTTTTTTTTCTCTTTCCTCGTAAAACCGCAGCCTAACAGTGTGTACATTGGATAGTGGCAAAATGATAATAAAAAGGATAAACAACACAAAAAGGTCACTAAAATTTGTGTTTCTTGCAATAATAGTCCATAACCTTTCCATTTTGACATTTTCATCCTGAGAATCACTTATCTTTGCGGAATTTGTCCCTATTGCCAAAATCTGTTAAATCTCAACGTGGAAACACTGTTTGAGCTAAATATTATAATTTTGTAAATATGTTCAAACACTTCAATTTTTATTTTTTGCCTATTTTAATTTCAGTTTAGAGGTTGTCAGCCTATAATAAAGACTGTTAGCATAAATTATCCTTAAGGTGCAAACGTTTTGGAAAATAACATCCCTGACATATAAATGCTTTGGCGTATTACGTTCCATCCATACAAACGTTTTGGTGCATTAAATCTGTCCAAACTCTTCAATTAGAAAACGAAGAAATTGAAAAAATCGAACATCTCCCAAACTAAAACCCACGATCAGAGCTCTGTAGAGGAATACGAACCAATCTCGCCAAGGACAAAAGGCAAATCTCCAAAAAATATTGATGGTGCACCATACATGTTTTGGTAAATTCATTGGGAGTGTAGCGTCTTGTACAAGAGGTTTTTAAAGGGTTTGAAGTAATCTGAAATGCATGATCCGTACTCTTGGAATTTTTTTATTTTTTTAAAATTCTTAATTTGTATTCTACATTAGAAATTAATTATCATAATTTTAACTGCTCAAGTTAATTGTTTTGTAACTATTGTGTGTTCATGATGGTGTTTAAATGTGCTTTTAACCAGTGTTTTAAAAAGCGTAAAGCGTGATGAAGCGGTTAGACCGAGCTTCAAGCTTAAGCGCGTCTAAGCGCGAAAAAGTCTAGCAATGCACGAGCTAAGCGCGGTTAAAGTGTGAAGCGTGACGAAGCGTGAAGGTCAAGCTTCAAACTTAAGCGCACCTAAGCGTAAGCGAGCTTTTTAGAACATAGCTTTTAACTGTAACTGGCTCGACTTGTTCTTGCAGGACCTGTTGCGCCAAATTTTTAATAGGTTAGAGATGTAATGCGCCAAAACGTTTGTATGGCAGAGACGTAATATGCCAAAAAGTATGTTTCGGATGCTATCTGTCAAAACATTTGCACATTAAGGATGATTTATGCTAACAACATTTATTCTAGGCTGATAACCTTTAAACTGAAATTAAAATGAGGGTAATTAAGAGTGTGTTTGGTATTGTTTAAAATGAGTTTTTTTTTGGAAATGAATAGTGATTTTTAGGAGAAATGATGGTTGAGATTTGGTTGAAAAGTAAAAAATTATGGGTTTGACTTTTAAAGGATGATTGAGATTGAGTACTGTAGAAAAATGAGAAAATTTTAATGAAAACCAAACAGGGGCTAAGATTCAAGTCTTTGGGCGGATATACCCTTCTGAAATTTTAATATTTCTAGCGTTGAGATTTTGATAGTACGGATGAATTTTACAAAAATATGTGATTCTGAAGGTTAAAATGTCAAAATAAAAAGATTAGAGACTATTATCACAAAAAATATAAAGGTTAGAACCTAATAAAAATAACAACGCTGCTTTCAAAGTACCGGGCCTCTCTGGATTCTGCACAATAGTGACCAGTGAGTTAAAGGCGGTCAGTACTTGTTTCGGTTTTGTAAGCTGTTTATAAACAAATTTAGAAAAATATATTTTTTAAACTACCTTTTAATTAAATATATATTTTCAAATTATTTTAATCACATATTTTAATTCGAAAAATATTATATTATTTGTTTATTAATAAAAAAAACTTTTGCCCAACCGAAGCAAAATTTTATTTGTATTTTCCATTTATTATTTCTGTTCTCGCACGTGATTTTCACGATAACTGAAAAAAAATATTGCACCTTGTATTATGTGCATTATAAAACAACCATATCATAATCTCAAGTAAAGAGCATGCTGAGAATATAGCTCAAATCTCAAAGTGAAGTGTAAGAGGAAGAAACGCGGCGAGTTGGTGGTTATGAGTCTAAGCGGCGGTGCAGGTGGGGCGGAGTGTCCTCTGCTAGAAACGAAGGCGGTGCAGGTGGAGAGGTGGTGGTGGAAATGGAACAAGTTGGACGTGGAAGAGGCCAAGCATCAGATTTGATTATCGGTGCCATTGATTATTGCCAATGCGTCTTACTATTTTATCACTTTGGTCTATGTAATGTTCGCCGGCCACCTTGGGGAGCTCGAACTCGCCGCTGCAAATCTTGCCAATTCTTGGGCTACTGGCACTGGCATCTCTTTCATGGTAACTCATTCACAAGTTACTAGGAAAATTACTATCAAAATTTTTAACTGCCTTGTTTGGTAAAAGCCAAATTTTAATTTATAAAAATCACATAATTTCTCAAATCATTTTTTAATTATACACATTTTCTCTTTTCAATTTTCAACAACGACTTTTTATCTCAAAATCATAAATATACCAATTTATAAATCAAACACTATTGAAAAAAAAATTGTTAATTCTTCCGCTTTTGCTTTCAGGATTGTATTCTTTTACATGGGCCTTTTGAAGAACCTCAATCATTTGCTCTCGACTCTTGAAAGCTATCTTTTAAATGTTATTTTCAAACATCACGTCCAATTACTCTGTTCGGCAAAAGGTTCATTTGTATGCAATAATCGCATTGTAGCAAGTATAGTGTTAATAGTTCTATTACCACTTTAATAGTTAAAGGGTCTTTCGATCTTATTCATATTTCAATAAAAAAAATTATTTCTTAAAAGTATTTAATCATTTACCTCTCAATGAAGAATTCAAGAAAATAATAATAATAATAATAATAATAATAATAATAATAATAATAATAATAATAATTCTTGTGAATTATATCTATGATTCACTTAGAAATTGAAAAGTTAGACTATGAAATTGCAAACATAATTTTTAATTGGACCAAGAATTTCAATTGAATAAGTATGAGTAAAAGATCCATGACTAAAGATAGAAAGTCGATTTCTAATCGTAACTAAACCCCTATTTGGTGTAGATTTTGATAAAAAATTGTAAAATGTATCCCATAAAATATATGAATAAGATTGATTGTTAATTTTGACTTAAATATATGCTAAATCTTCCATTTCTTTTTTGTAGAGAAAGAAATTGAAGTAAAATAGCTATTAAGAGACTGTTTGGTAATGATAAAAATTTTATTTAAACTTTTCAAACTCAATTTCAATCATCCATTCTTAGTCAAGTCCACCATTTTTTACTTTTTAAACTTTTTAAAATCACGTATCCATCAAAAAATAAAAAATAAAACTCACAAAAACTAAAACTTTTCACATTACCAAACATGCTCTAAATGATGACACGAAATATGTTGTTAAAATGTTAAGTTGCCTCTGTTTGGTAAATCGTGTATAAATACTAATAGTGACTTGAGATCATTTTATTGGTCCATTTGATTGAAATGTAAAAAATAGTAGACAAGAATTTTTGATCAGTCGAAATTGTAGACTTTTAAAAAAAAAATTTATCCAATGATTTTAACTTGTTTATTAATAATACATTTTCTCAAATTATTTTTTAATCATACACATTTTTAAGACCATTTTTCAATCACACATTTTACATTAAAATAACAAATTCTTTGTTATAAACAAAAAAAATGGGGACTAAAAATTGTGACCATGTTTGAGACCCATTATTTCAAATAATTTATTATATAATAATAAATTTTTGGAGAATGTGTGGTTAAAAAGTAGAGAATCTTTGAATTTATGTGTATATTATTTTATTAGTAAATTGTGTGATTGAAAATGAGTTTTAAAAAAATAAAAATAAAAATGAATAATGAGCATCAAATAAGTCTTTAACGTTGCATTTGATAGCGATAATGGAATTTGGGTGGAAATAAAATGAAGTATAGAGAATTGAATTCCTGAAAATTGGAAGTTTAATGTGTTTAATTGGTTTAATTTTTTAGATGAAAAAAGTGAAATTTTTTTCAACTTTTGTTGTTTGATTGACATTATTTTTCATTGAAAATAAAGCAAAATTTAGCTATTTTCATAAAAAAAAAATTAATTTTTTTCTCACATTTGTACTTGATAATAATCATGTTAATTTTTTTTTAAAAATAAATCAATTAACAATAACAAAATTGATACGCAAAATCATTTTCTAACTAACCAAGAAAATAAATCCCACCAAATACCAAAGAAAATGATTTCCTTATTTAGGATGAAAATGGGCGCGTGAATTGTAGAGGAGGAAATCCTTTTCCATGGTATATTTGGTGTTCCAAACAACAAAAATGGAATAAAGATGAAAAAGTTTTTCTCTTCCCTGGAATTTAACATCTATAAAAAGCAGCCTAACTCTCTTCTCGTCACTTCATAGTACATTCAAGA
This sequence comes from Ligustrum vulgare, assembly GCA_963555705.1. NCBI lineage: Eukaryota > Viridiplantae > Streptophyta > Magnoliopsida > Lamiales > Oleaceae > Ligustrum > Ligustrum vulgare. Next base: position 6,267,146 of record OY743187.1, read on the forward strand.
ATGAGTGAAATAATTTTTAAAATTTTTTAAACTGAGCCTTGACTTATATCCACAAATGAAAATTACAACTTAAAATTTGATTTTAATTAAAGTCAAATTAAAATCATTAATCAATCTTAATAATATATTTAATGGGATCCACAAATTTTCAACTACAAGTCTCATCAATTTTTATCAAAATTTACTAAAAATCTGATTTTAATCTACACCAAACAAGACTTAGTCTACACAATTATTAAAATAAATATAAAATATACATTGTAAAGAATTTTAATCGGTCCATGTCATGTTTCATTATGCAATTTTCTCTCTGAAAATAAAATTCTTAACTGATTATTATAAGCTTGCATTGTATACGGCGCAAAATTATACGGGATGCTGGGAATATATCTACAGACATCTTGCATTGTATCGAGCTTTTTTACCATTTTTGTATCGATTCTCTGGCGGTATTCAGAATTTATTCTCACAGTACTGTTACATCAGGATCCTCATGTTGGTGGAATTTGTGAATAGTGACGTCAAAATATATTATAAATTCGTGCCAAAATTTGGACAGAATAACGGCAAGACAAATGCAAATAAACAAGAGAAAAGAAAAGGAGAAAAGTGATAAGTCGAGGCAAGAGTTGGACTCTTTGTCCTTAAGTCGAAATTGCCCCGCAACGGTGCCGACAGAATCCGACAATCGACTCCCAAGATACAACGGCTTCCCTTGTGTTAGTAGCACTCCAAAACACAAGTTCGACGAACCGAATATTGGTTATTGTACTCCAAATATGAAATAAATTAAAAATAATCCAAAAAAACAATGTTTATGAATTTGATTGGGAGAGAAATGAGTATAGTATATGTATTGCATATCAATTGTTTTCAAATAGGACACCCAAAGGGTCCTATTTATAGAGTATGAAGGGTTGTGGATAGAATGGTTCAAGCCAAACCATGCAACCCTTCCAAAAGATGCACCAATTCCAAAAGGTACCTTTTCTCGGACAACCGTGCGACCGCACGGTTATAATCCGTGCGGCCGCACGGCTTTAGCGAAAACCGGAAAATAAAAACGACGTGTGGTCGCACGGTTCTTAACACCGTGCGACCGCACGGGCAAAAATCCGAATTATATTTTGTCCGTTTCCGCAATTTCTCATTCATCCGATATTGGTTTTCGAGATGCCAAATATACCCTTCAATACATGTAGAGAAATCAAAATTCTCTTTCGGGGGCGCTGCCCCCTCGACCCCCGCGACCTGACCGGGCAGGTCGAACCCCGTTTGTGCGCCCCAAAGCGGCGAAGCTGCAAACATAATTTTGCCTAAACGGATTAGGTCGGGTTTTGAGTATTTAGCCGAAGTCGACACGAAGTCACTTTAATCGATTTTAAACTCTCGAAACTTTAATCGATTTTATTAACCAATATCCAACACCTCAAATATCAAGAACATCTCTGTATTTGAAATATCTCTTACCTGGATTATTTGCATATGGATTTCTGCAAAATATTTTGCGTTTTCTTCAGATGCAATCAGCTGTTTCGCCCCTGGTCATGTGCTCGTTTTTTGTGCTGATCATACATGTCGGGGTAACTTATGCTTTGGTTCATTGGACTTGTTTCGGTTTCGAGGGAGCAGCACTGGCTTCTTCGATTTCGTTATGGGTTTTAGTTATCGTCCTAGGCGTGTACGTGCTTCGTGCAAACAAGTTTGAGCATACTTGAAATGGATTGTCGATGGAGTCGTTCGGTTTTATTTTTGCGAACTTGAAGCTAGCTTTGCCCTCTGCAGCCATGGTGTGGTAAGTTCAAATGGCTTAACTTGATCCTTTCCTCTTGTGTGAGGTTTAAATTAACACGTATTCTCTTGTGCACGCCAAGTCCATTCATGTGCATAATTACAATATTTGGTGGTGGCAAGACTTGAACCTTAAAGATATTTGGCTTCTAGTTGAAGTTGTCACAAGTGACTAGAAGCCGATTGTTAACAGTGCTAAAGTGACCCGAAGTAGGAGTTCTTATCTGAGCTCGTACCAGGGATCATCATTTAAACCTCTTAAGATTGAGAGTTCGAATTCTTAGGGACACGTCTAACCTTAGTTGGGACAAAACATCTACTACAGATCGCTTTGGCACCGTAAGGGGACAATTCTTTTTTGTTCTTCGGGTTGCTTTGACACTGTCAAAATCGATAATGATTTTTCATGTATTTGAGAAAAAATACAATTTGCTTATTATTTTGGCAGTGGAGAGGAGTGGGCTTTGCTGGGAAATTGGACCAAAGAACCGGAATTGCCAACACAAGTAGCAAACGCTAAATATTTCCCCCAAACTCCGTGTGATTAAAATAGGAAATCAACAACTCAAACAAGTCAATCCAACCAATAGAATATCGAACTATAAATAACAAAAGCGATAACACCAATAATTATTTAACGTCGTAAAACCCTTCAATGAGAAGGGAAAATCGACGGGGCAAACCGACAATTTCACTATTACCAAATAATAGTAATAAAATATTTCTTTCCTAGATTTTTGCCATAAATCTAGAAGTAACCAATACACACCTTCAAGAATTAATCTTGGCACCCAAAATATACATCATCTAATACAATAGATGAAATCCAAATAACAACAACAATAATGGAGATAAATAAGCACCTAAACCATTCTAAGATAATACTTAGAGAAAACCCAACAATGAAGAAGAAGAAACCCAATAAATATTCAACACTTTCTTCTCCAAAAATAACAAGATAAATGGTATCTATTACTCCATGATTTTTGGCATTAATGTCTGTAAAAGAAATGGTCATGAAAGCTTCATTTCTTCTCAGCCTATGCGTAATGGTCTCTGTCTGCGTAAAAGAAATTCTTGTCTCTCAGCCTCTGTTCTTCCACCTTTGAATTGTGTCAAGAAAGTGACTTTTAGATTAGGTGGGTTCTTTGAAATTGCATCAAAGTCCTCCATGTTTCAATTCACATTTAAAGTGGGCTAGAACTTATATTTTAAGCAAAGATGGGCCTAAATCATTTTTAAGTCCAACAATCTCCCCCTCCAGTCCATGAGGGAGGTACACCCAAGACTCCATTCACTTGGAATCCATTCCAGCCTGCTTGCTACAAAACTCAAGCTTCTGCTTAGTTACCACCTTGGTCAACATATCAACAATATTCTTATCAGTGTGAATCTTTTCCAACTGCATTAACTTCTCGTCAACTGCTCCACGTATCCAATGATACCTCACATCAATGTGTTTAGTACGAGAATGAAAAGTAAAATTCTTACTTAGCTCAAGAGCACTCTGACTATCACAATAAATGATGTACTCACATTGCTTCACGTTGAGCTCCTCAAGAAACTTTCTCATCCATATCATCTCTTTACCTGCTTCGGTAATTGCAATATACTCAGCCTCAGTTGTAGACAAAGCCACACATTTTTGCAATCTTGACTGCCAAGAAACAGCTCCCCTGCAAAAGTAAACAAGCACCCAGATGTAGACTTTCTGTTGTCAAGATCTCCTGCCATATCTACATCTGTATACGCTGTCAAAACTGACTGAGCTCCCCCGAAGCCAACACAAAGTAGAAGTTCCCCTGAGATACCGCATAATCCATTTTACTGCTTCCCAATGATCTTTGCCCGGATTTGACAGAAATCTGCTTACCACACCAACTGCATGTGCAATATCTGGACGAGTACATACCATAGCATACATTAAACTACCAACTGCTGAAGAATAGGGTACTACTTCCATCTTCTTCTTCTCTTCACTCGTTGAAGGACAAGATCTTTTGGTAAGTTTGAGATGACCCCCATGAGGTGTGCTAACTGGTTTAGCTCCTTTCATACTGAACCTTTCAAGAACCCGTTCAATATATTTTTCTTGTGATAACCACAACCTCTTAGATTTTCTGTCTCGAATTATCTCCATACCCAATATCTGTTTAGCCGGCCCCAAATTTTTCATATCAAATGACTTATGTAAGGCTTCTTTCAATTTCTTAATCAACCCCACATCCTGACCAACTATGAGCATATCATAGTTAGTATATCATCATGAGCAATGTCATCAACATTCTCATCAATAGGAGCTAAGTTCTCTTCAACAATAGGCTGTGATGTTGAAGTGCTAGTAGATGCGAGATCAGGAACAACTGCAGTCACTCTAGGCTGCTCCAATTTATCCAAATCTTCAATGGTTTGGTCTTCATGAAAGACCACATCTCTTATAGTTCCGATAGTTTTTCTATTCTGTTTGGTACAATCACTGTCTGACATATCCTTCAGTTTAGCCGTGTCACCCTCAACGGGGTCATGCAAATCCTTGCAATAAAGGATATCCTCCATCATAGGCTTCCAAATTACCCAATTATGATTAGTGAGTCTAATCATAGCACAACCAACCGGATCATCCATTTTAATCCACACAATCTAACACAAGCTCTGATACCACTGTTGGGAAATTGGACCAAAGAACCGGAATTGCCAACACAAGTAGCAAACGCCAAATATTTCCCCTAAACTCCGTGTGATTAAAATAGGAAATCAACAACTCAAACAAGTCAATCCAACCAATAGAATATCGAACTATAAATAACAAAAGCGATAACACCAATAATTATTTAACGTCGTAAAATCCTTCAATGAGAAGGGAAAATCGATGGGGTAAACCGAAAATTCCACTATTACCAAATAATAGTAATAAAATATTTCTTTCCTAGATCTTTGCCCTAAATCTAGAAGTAACCAATACACACCTTCAAGAATTAATCTTGGCACCCAAAACATACATCATCTAATACAATAGATGGAATCCAAATAACAACAATAATAATGGAGATAAATAAGCACCTAAACCATTCTAAGATAATACTTAAAGAAAACCCAACAATGAAGAAGAAGAAACCCAATAAATATTCAACACTTTCTTCTCCAAAAATAACAAGATAAATGGTACCTATTACTCCATGATTTTTGGCATTAATGTATGTAAAAGAAATGGTCATGAAAGCTTCATTTCTTCTCAGCCTATATGTAATGGTCTCTGTCTGCGTAAAAGAAATTCTTGTCTCTCAGCCTACGTTCTTCCACCTTTGAATTGTGTCAAGAAAGTGACTTTTAGATTAGGTGGGTTCTTTGAAATTGCATCAAAGTTCTCCACGTTTCAATTTACATTTAAAGTGGGTTGGAACTTATATTTTAAGCAAAGATAGGCCTAAATCATTTTTAAACCCAACAGGCTTTTGAGCTTCTTGTTTTGCTAGCAGGAATGGTGCCAAATTCCAAAACAAACACTTCGCTTATAGCAATGTGGTATAAGTTTCACTTCTTCTCTATCTATATTGATTTGTTTCAAATATTTTCACTAAGTTTTGATGATTATGTCTTCAGTACAAACACAGAAGCCATCTGTTACATGTTTGCTTGCGGTCTTGGAGCAACAGCAAGACATTAGCATTAGTATTACAATGGAAAAAAACATAATAAATCTCGAATTTATTGAATATTTTCTATTATTATTTTTATTATTTCTGCTAAGTCGATAGCGATTCTTGCAGCACAAGGGTGTCTAATGAGTTGGGAGCCGGGAACCCTGATCGAGCTAGACGTGCCATGGTTGTCGCTCTGAAGCTGACTACTGTTTTTGCACTTGTAATTATTTTGGCTCTAACTTTTGGACATAACTTGTGGGCGAGCTGTTTCAGTTATAGCCCAGAGATTTTGCAAGCATTTGCTTCGATGACACCCCTTCTTTTAGTGTCTATATCATGTGATTTCTTTCAAGCAATCTTATCAGGTTGGATCTCTCTCTTCAACTTCCCAGCATATATAGTGATATTATTTGCCGCCCATCTCCCAACGGCAAAGGGATTGGCCAATAACGTGCTCAACACAGTCGTGTGCAGTCAAATCCTGACGGCTGAATTTACGACTTAATAATGAATTTGTTCTTTGTGGCAAACGGGGTTTAGCTTGCTCCGCGAGACATTATTGAGTGTCATCCACCCTACCTCTGAAAAGTATAACCTGCGATTTATCTCTCGAACAAATGGTCTAGGACATGATCGGTTAAGTCCTCAAGGTTTGGGTTACACTTTTTTTTTTAGTGATATTATTAGAGTTTTTTGGCGTGCCTTGTAGGCGCCAATACTAGACTGGATTCAAAACGTCACTGCTCTTATAATTAGCTTCTAAAAGCATGTCGCCACCACTTAGGCGAAAGTCCATTATTAGTGTTGAAATTTTGAGTCCTGGCTCTTATAATTAGCTTCTAAAAGCATGTCGCCACCACTTAGGCGAAAGTCCATTATTAGTGTTGAAATTTTGAGTCCTGGATAGTCACTTCGTTGAATGACAATACCCAATGCTAAAAAGTGAGACGGTACTATCTTTTCGGCTTTTGGGCCATGGGCATCTCATTCCTCGAAGTATTGTCCTTAGGACTCCAACCTCAGGTCGGGTGTCTCGTAAAAGAGCGTGTTTGTTATCCTGTACGATTTTGTTCACTATTGTCTAAAGAAACGTGCTCTTATTGATTTTTTCTACTCTAAATGGAAGTGAATTTGATTGTACAGGAGTGACTAGAGGATGTGGTTGGCAGCAAATGGGTGTGTGTATTAGCTTGGCAACATTCTATCTAACATGCCAATTGCTGTTCTACTTGATTTCAAGATGAAACTATATGCTCAGGTAAATAAAAAATTAGACCATCTTCCTTCCAATGTTTTTTAGCAAAGAAGAAGTGCTATTCACTTGTGATCGTTAACGCAGTACACACCAACGCGATTGCTTTTAAATCGTGTTTCGCCAAGCCTAAGAGAAAGAAAGTTTTCGAACTGAAAAGACCCATTAAAAGGGCCCGTTTGGTTGTGTTTCTGCTTCTTGTAGAGTGTCAACTTCCTCCAAAAGCTCTTCTAATCAGACAAAGTACTTTTAAAAATTATCTTCAAAAGCAATTTCCTAATCTCAAAAACAACTTTTGACTTTTCAAAAGTCCAATCAAACGGGGTCCAGAGTTTCGTGAAAGCCATATATATTGTTGGTCGTCGTAGATGATCTTAATTAACGTAGTGACAACAACGCACGGTTTCTTCTTTGGTATTTCTTGATAATGATTGAAATTTGATATTATGTTCCAAATTGTGTGACACAGGGTTTATGGATAGGGTTGATTTGTGGTCTGTTCTTACAGAAGGTCTGTTGTGGCTTACAAAGATTAGCAAATGGACAACAATTGAGCTTTCAAGCAAGATTCTTGTGTGAGTTTTTGATGGAGAAGCCTTCATCGTCTGTTTAATTCATAATATTTTCTGCTTTAGTTTTGTTGTTGATGCCTTCTTATACAGTTTTAATTTGATTGTTCCTCAAGTTGACCATTATGGTCTTCAAAATTATCGGAGCATGTTCAAGCAATGAGGCGAGTTAGGTGGTCGTTTAAGGCTTTCAATTTATCGAATGTCCCAGATTTTTTTTTTTTTTTAATTTACAAAGTAACCAATAACATTGAAAAAATAGTAAAAAATTACGAATGACATAAATAGTTTAAAAAATAAAATTTCTTCATTAAAAATTAAAAAAATGGGAAAAACTATCTATATAGCTATATCGAATAAAATGAAATTTTGCTGGAAGCTGATCTCCGGGTTTTTATAACCCAAATGTCACATTTTAAGATATCATTTTTTTTTTTTTTTTTAATATAAAAAGACGTCAATCACTTTATCAGCATTTTGAGACTTCGAAACCTCAATTTTCACTTTAGCCAGTGTTCGGATCTAGAAAACTGATTATAAATCAGTTTTTTTTTTTTTTTTTTTTGCGGATCTTGAGGTAGATATTTGGTTAAAAATTGGAGATAAAAGATGTGTGGTTAAAAATGGTATGAAAAATTGAGCCGATTATAAACCAATTTTTAATCACTTATCCAAACGGGGAGTTATATAATGGTTTTAACTTTTAAATTGTTAATCTTTGCTTAGAAATTTTTATAAAATGCTATATTTATTTTTAAATAGCTTTTATTTTTTCAAGTAGTTGAAAATTATTGGTTTTCTTGAACTGAATTATCGTGTCTAGCTAGCATGCATGAAACCCTCTAACTTTAGCTAAAATTCCCGAGCCCCAACTTGACGGTGGAAGATCGAGCTATGGACTTCCGACAGTTATGACAAACTCGACCCAGACACATGGGAGTGGGGTTGAGATCTAACATAGGAGGCAGTGACCAATAAGCTTATTATTATTACTAGTAATCGCACCCGTACGATGCACGGAATAAATAATATTTATTTAATAAGTTGTAAAAATACAATGTCCGATAAAAATAACACAATAAAAAAATAATAATAATAACTTGCATACACAAATTGTGAATAATTTGTTATTTCATTTCTAGATTTCTTACTTTAATGCATAAATTGTATATTCAATATACAATCAAAATATCAAAAAAGAAAAGAAAAGAAAAGTTATGAATTGCATTTTTTTAAACAGTTAATTGTTCATTATCTAGTTTCCTTAATTTATTTATTCATATAGAATTGATTATTCAAAAATAATTTTTTTTAATTTTCATTCACAACCACATATTATTTAAAAACTAATTTTTCACAATTGCACATACTACTTTTTAATCACACATTCTAAAAAAAGAAAATCAATTTTTAACCACTCAATTGATTGATTTGACAATTATTTTATTTTTTACACTACCTTCTTTCACTTTCAATCACACATTTAAAACAATTTCTATAGTTTATATCAAACTTATTCATATTCAATGATTTCAAATACAATGTGACATTTTATTTTTCACCAACTATTGAAAATGGTCATGTTACCCACACACACAAAAAAACTATTTTTTGTGCATGTTAAATAAATGTATGGACTATATTTTATTTTTAAATAGAATAAGTTTGATAAAACCTTATATTTTTATTTTCTATAGAATTAATTGTTAAAGTCTGTAGTATATATTTTACAAATTGATGTTATTTTAAATTTAAAAAATTTAAAAAATAGATAAATGAACAAAATGAGTAAATTTATAAAATTAATTTCAAAATTACCAAAGAGTTTATCGAAACCTGAAGTTGTAGAAATTAAAAAGATTCAATTGAATTTACTTAGAAAGATCGGATATCATTATTTCTTTTAATTTGATAAGAAAAAAGATTTGAAATTAATCATTTATGTCAAATTGAAGTTAGGTAAGAAATGATAAATATCATATTATGTCTTAGATGAGATAAATTAAAAAAATTAGATATTGAAAAAAGTAAAAAGTATAAGTAAAACTTTTACCTATATTATTATTTGAGGAAATTTTAAGAATGATATATTTAGAGTTTGCTCTCATTTGTTAACTTGTATTGAACTTCCCGTTAAGATCATGAATTTGACACCTATATTACATATTTTTTTGACGAAAAAATATTACAATAATTATCAAAAGAATAAAAATAATATACAATTTGATCTTTTTATAGATTTTTTTATTTTTTACAATCAATAAGTCATTTATTACATGTCACTTATAATTAATTTTGCATTAATTGAAGTTTCCTAATTCAATTATTAAAATAATTAATAAAATTACAAAGTTTCCTAAAATAGCAGGGAAAAATGGCGGGAAACTATGTGTGGGTTTTTTTGACGACTATACTATTATTATATATACTAGTATACGCACCCGTGCGTTGCACGGGAAAAAAAATTATAATTATTAATTAATGAAAATGTGAGAAATACACGACGAAAACAATTAAATTCATATTTTATGAGAAAGAATATGAATAAACATAAAAGTTTCAATAGCAAAATTCAATGTAAATTACAAAACACTTCTTTCAAAATTTATGATCCTTAAAATTTAGGATATTAAAACTTTCCAATTTAATTGTGCAGAACATCAATCAATACATGAAAAAGAATTACACGTGAATTAAATTTATTTTTTGAAAATAACAATACTTTTTTATTTCTTACGTTAATGTTGTTCAACGCTACAAATAATATTTTTGTAGATATTTTTAGAATGTCAAAATATAATAATGATAAAAAAAATTAAAAAAAAATTCTATTTCTCAAACGGAAATGGTTTTTTTTTTTTTTTTTTCCATTCTTGAATGTTACATAATTTGTCCTTGAAATCCATATGAAAATGATCCAATTAATGAATCAATGCATTATAGAATTGATTAAACAAAGTTAGATAAAAAAAAAGATTAAACAATTTGTCAGTACCAATGCACTGATCCTCATCATCATAAGTCAGACAAATAACTGCCACAATTTGACCGTGACGAAGGCAAAAAAAAAAAAATGGAGAGCAGTTTAGGCGGGAAAACATGGGCCAACTATCCTATTATAATAATAATAATAATAATAATAATAATAATAATAATAATAATATAAGATTTCTCCCGTACACAAAATGCATAAAAAATAATATATTAAAATAATTAATAAAATTTTACAAACAATAAAACTACTTCAAATTATAATAGCTTCTTTGAGTAATAAAAATCAATTTATATATTTAAGTAGTAAATAATTATTAATTTTTCCACATTTTTTCATAAAAAAAATTAAAAAAAAAATTGAAGTTGTTTTTCAAAAAAAAAAATTGATATTATTTTTTTTATCGAAAATAACATATATTTGCACATTGTTTGGAGTAGCGTTGTTAAGTATTAAAATGAACATCCTTAATAATTTCAATTTCATTTCCCATTGCACTAAACGCATCATCAAGCCCCTATTTGGTACCTATTATTTTTAAATCTCATTTTTTAAAAACTCATTTTCAACCACACATTATATACCAATAAAATAATCTACACATAAGTTCAAAAATATTCTCCAATTTTTAATTACACATCTCCAAAAAATTTACTATTTCAAACAACATTATTCCAAATAATGGGTCTCCAACAGGAGTCAAATACAGTCAACACGTCATCCATAACATAGTAATTAATTTCACTACGTAAAATGATTTCCATAATACCATTCAAATTTTATTAATGTGATGACATAATAATTAATTTTAATTTCAATAAATTATTAATTATCATAAGTACCTCTTACGTTAATTTAGCAAGTATAATTCAAATAATTAAAAAAATGAATAGTCACCGTTTTCTTAAAAAAAAAAAAATTACCGTTTTCTGGAAAAAAAAATTATTAAGAAGTGTAAACAAACTTATTTGTCACTAATATTTTTAAATTAACAAAAAAGAACAAATATTAAAGTTTAATAAAATATTAATCTAATTAATGCACAAATAATGCACGAAAAAGTAAAGCTATTTTTGTTTTTCAAAGTTAATGTGTAGTTTTCCAAATGTATTAATTTCTTTATAAAATTTATTTTTTATAAAGCAATTAATGATGAATATTAATGCAAACAAACTTACTTGTCACTAATATTTTTAACTAAACAAAAAAGAACAAACAATAAAACTACTTCAAATTATAATAGTTATATTAAAATTTTTTGTAATTTTTTTATCATCAACTCTTTATTAATTTTCACATCTTGTCTTTTGAGACGATTTTCATTCAATATATTTGTTTTGCTGGCGAAAAACACTTATTTATCTCTCATATTTTTAAATAATCAAAATAAATAATTAATACAAAAGTTAAAAAAAATATTGCACATCCTTTCAATGCAAATTAGCAGAATATTTTAATAAAATTTGTGATTAGAAATAAAATTTATTAATTAATTGAATGTTATAAATAACAATGCGATTAAAAAAAGTTAAGAATATAAAAGCAAAACTAAACAAATACCGAAAATCTATCTTGCAATTAAATTATGGTGTAAATTTAAAAAAATGTGTTGTATGAATATTGTTACCTAAATATAATTAGCTTGATTTTCAAAATATGAAAAACACGTACAATGAAATGATTCATCGGTGTTAAAACAATTACAAATTTGGATGGATTAATGAGTGAAGTGAATGAATTGGAATATAAATAAATGTTATGTCAACAATTATTTCTTATAGGATCCATAAAAATTACAGGAAATATATATATATATATATATAGAGAGAGAGAGAGAGAGAGAGAGTAGTAGACAAATTATTAGCATTCAATACATGTAGTCAAGTGCTTATTTACAATGCATTACACACTTTCCCACATTAAATGTCTCATTAATTGTCAACAACTCATTTTCCAATTCCGGAAATTCAATTGAAAAAAAAAAAAAAATTCCAAAAATGAAAACTGAAAATGGGCGGGAAAAATTTTGACGGCTGTTCTGCTTTAATATATAATATAGATTAAGATTTTTTTGATCAAAAAGTTTATTTTGTTCTATGTAAATGGGCTCCTTCCACGTGTACTTCTATATCTGGGAAAATTTGGACAAAATTCCGACCTACATAATGAACGAAATAAAACAGGAAAAAATATGATTGAGGTAAGTGTTCGACTCTTCCTTCTTAAGACGATAATGTCTTGCACTGATGAATGTCGTTTTAATGGAAATCAATTCGATAATGACATTAGGACCGGTCTTGAAAACAATCATTTTATTTCAAAAATCAGCGACTAGCCATCTTTCTCAAAATCAACTTTCTCACTTTTTGTGCTAGTTTCCAGTACACCATGCTATTGTAGAGGTGCTCATCTGGCTCCTTTTAAGCCTAAAAGTTTGCTTTTGACGACTAGCTCCACTACCATATTGACTTGGATGAACAAGCTAAAGCTAATGTATTAGGTCCATATTCGCAAACTCTAAAAATTTTAATTAAAATCTAAGTCAAAATTAACAATTAATTTTAATCACGCATTTCGTAAGTCCCACAATTTTTTAACAACACATTTCATCAACTTTTATCAAAGTCTAATTTTAATCTCTATCAAACTGGACTATATCAATCAATGAATGAAATATATACATGTAAGTATATGTATTTGTGTGTGTATAAATGTCTAGGACCACCTGGTAACCTGTAATACTCCAATTATTTTACACATCAATTGAAATTTTTTTTCTGCTTTTTAATCACAAATTCTTCAAAAATCACTATTACAAAAAATCCATTTTCTAAATTAACGGAGCTCAAACCGGATAACAATTTCAATACCTGTTCAAGTTTTAAATTTGAATGTAAATGTGAACTGTACGTACACATGTAGATATAGAGTTTGGTGGGGGAGGTTATGGACCTTGTGGTCCTCACAAACCATATACTCTTTTTATCCCAACAAGTACTTGTTTCTTGCTTTTTCTTCCTACCTTTTTTTTTTTCTCACCATGACTCAAGCTTCATTATTACAGTAGAAATCATCAGTCATCCGTGATGGAAATAAAGAAAATGTTGGAAGATGAAGAAAATGGATTTGAGGAAGAAGAAGAAGAAATGGGAGAAGAGGGTGAAATGGTGGAGTTTGAGGAGAATAATTTGAGGAGGAAAAGGTTGAATCTTGGTGATGGTGGTTCTGGAATGAGTGCTCGGGACGGTGGTGGCGGGGTTTCTCAGCTGTGTTGTGTGGTGGACAAGTGTGAGGCTGATCTGAGAACTTGCAAGAAGTATTATCAAAGGCACAAGGTTTGTGAGGTCCATTCTAAGGCTCCTGAGGTTATAACTTCAGGGATGAGGCAGAGATTCTGCCAGCAATGCAGCAGGTTTGGCTAAGCTTTCAAATATTACTTCAATAAATATGTTAGTTTTAAATTAGTTTTTTATTGGTCAACATTCGAAATAAGATACATATTTTGAAAGTAACTCGTGATCTATGATTCATATAACTAACAGAAATTTTTAAATATTAAACATGTTCGAAAAACAAAACAAAACATAATTATAGATACGGGTCTTTTACACATAAAAGGGAAATCCTGTGTTACAATAAAAGCAGAAGTGATGCGGATTATTCAAGAATCGAAGTTGATTTGCTTCATAAAAAGAAGATATCAATGAACTTCTATGAAATGATTTCACGAGATTCAGCCAATTTACTTGGTTAAAGTTGATTTTAATTCAGGCAAAATGCTCACTATGGGTTTTTAAGTACTTATTCCTAAAGCCATCTCCAATAATTTATCCCAAATTTGGGGTAAATTCAAATTCTTCTCCAACAGCTTGACCCTAAATTTGGGGTCCAAAGAATAGTACAAATTTTTCTTATAATTTCTTAATATTTTTACCTCAATTATAAATTTGTTAATTAATGGCTTTAATTTAAATTAATAGCAAATGCGTAGAATAGAGCAAATTAAATTAAATTAAATTATTGTTAACAAAAATAAATTTTTTTTAGAAAAAATTAAATTAACAATTATAGAATTATAAATTTCAAATTAAATAATAATTATTATAATATTAACAAATACGATAATTACTATAATAACAAATTATTGGACTAATTAAGAATGTTTAGCATTTAAATTAAATAGAAAATGGCAATTTGGTAAATAAATAAGGCCAACCCCGAATTTGGGGTGTGATTTATTGGAGATGATTTTACCCCAAATTTGGGGTATTGTTGGAGATGCCCTAATAATGCAAATTGGACACTTCTGCATTTGTAATAGAATTTGACACTCTTGTGAGAGTATATACTGTACATCTCCCTTAAATGATTAACCTAAGTTCATATCCTGGGATTTTTACCTGTACCTAGGATGTTCAACAGTTCAAGTCTACTTTTTCTCTAGCTTGGCTAAATTCAGACCAAACTTGACCTGACTATTGTTGAACCACCTCTGGAGGAATTTTTATAGTCAATTCTTTTTTATCTTCTGTGCCATCCAATATGGAAAAGTTAATTGTGATCGAGATTAATTTAGCAGTTAAAAAAGCCCAGAACCAGAACAAGACTCTCCAGTTCTTTCTAAAACGAAACAACTTTGAATTCATAAGTTTTTCGCTATAACCACAGCGAAGAGTCCACCACTTAGAAATGTACGCTGGACTAATTGAAACCTTATGCCTAATTTTATATTCCCACCTATTGAGAATGAAGTAGAAATTTCTCCACCCTTTCTCCACTTTTGGTCTTACAATGAGACAATAGGAAGAACCATTACTGCTGCATAATTATACTCTACCACAGTAAACTGAAAACCACAGAGACAGGAAGAGTCCAGTCGAGCAATAAAGGAGAATCATTTCCTCCTGGTTCCATAATTAATTCTGTCCTATGTTTCTGAGCTCGACTTTCTTGATCTGGTTGAAGAAACCAATCACAATACTGTAGACTTTAACGTGTTCTTACACTTCCTTTCACCAAGATTTTGCTGTAATATAAGATAATGTCCATTTATCTTCAAGATTCAGTTGAGGAATGTTCCCATGTCTCTTAATATGTTTGCTGAAATGTACTTAATCTTTGCTATTAAGATTTCATGAGGTCTCAGAATTCGATCAGACCAAGAGGAGTTGCCGAACCCGTTTAGCAGGCCACAACGAGCGGCGTAGGAAGAGCTCTTCAAGCCTAGTGAAGAGGGCTCAAACCTCAGAGGATTCAAGGACAAACAGTCCAGGCAGCTTAATGGCTTTCTCCGAGAAGCAAAGTTACAAGCTCGCCCAGATGTCTCTCTAGGATATGCTTACTCTCTTCTGTCGTGAAATTCCAAGTTTATTTTCCAACCCCTTTTGGAATATCCTTTTGAGATATTGTGTGTCACAGGATCAAGACCAGATTGTGTTCCTTGTCATTGCAACTGCATGTCCATTACTAGCTTTATTTTATTCTAGTTGTAGCAGTTTGTGGAGACTAATATGGTATATGGATTTGGAGCCATGTCCTATGATATTTACTTTTCTATCTCTGTATAATAACAATCGTCTGATTAAGACAACTCCAATAAAATACCTCCTAAAGCAAAAGCAAGAGCAAGAGCCATTATCAGAGAAAATATAATTCTGTCAATTTAAGTTATCAAAATATGATATGATGATTTATATTAATAGCAATTGCATTTGATTGATAATTTCTTATACCAGAAAAAGATTATAACCAATTGATCCATATATATAATCTAAGTATATTAATGAAAGTAATAATAATGCTAACCTCTCAAGTCTCATCCATCTGATACAAGCAGCAGTTTCATAGTTTTATATCTACATGCACAACCAATCTCTCTACAGCACCAACAAACATTTATTATCATCTAGGACGACTATAAATTCTATGCATCTTTTGCATCACTCGTGGTTGGATGAGTAACAGACTCATCTCCATCAACGATCATTCCTCTGTTCCAGTAAACATTACATAATGAAATTGTTGTCACCAGGAATATAAATGTCAAAATTTCAAGAAGAGTGAAAGCAATACCTATCAAGAATAAATTTTCCTTCTTTATATCTCTGGCTCTTCTCGTGCGCTTTCTCCTGGAATTGTAAAATGGAATATTTAGATAAATTGAACTCAGAAGCAACATGAGAAGTCTGAATGAAAATGAAAGAATTTGGCGTAAGAGATTACAAATTTCCAGCCAACTATTTGCCCACAACCGCAACAAAATATATCTGCTACAGTATGCATTCCAGAAACCATCATTCTCTCCTCCAGATTTCCAACTGTCATGTTTGTTCTGAGTATAAACCAGTAAAACACTATCAGTCATGCTAGCGAATTTTCATGTTAGTTACCCAACTTTAAGTGATCGGTCAAATAAAAATCTCAGTTTCCTAACGGAAAATCCAAAGTGGAAGTCGATAAACTGACATGGCATCTCCATCCATGTCAGACATTCCGCGAAAAATACTAAACTAGCAACCTGCGGAAGAGAGAGGTGGTCCACAATAAGACAAATTGAACTTAAACTTTGTCATGTTAAATGAGAGGATAACTCAATTACTCATTGTAACAGAAGAAGATTATCAAAAACACAAAATCAATCGAGAAATATATATTTACTCCATGGAAAAATTCTCTCAAAATGAATAAAGAAACTTTATTTCGGTGTGGAGCTGACACATTATTAAAGAGGTATGCCTTCCCATTGCGGCAGTGAAATGCCTGAACAAATAAAAACAGCACAAAATCGATATAAAAACCTTACCACAATCCAAAAACACAGTCTAAAACCAAGAAATGATAAAGAAAATCGCATATAATTAAAACGAAAGCTAAATGATCTGAACTCAAGCAATATGAATTTTGATAAAGAAGAAAATAACACAAAAATCTGTACAAATGAGGCCAGTTTCATTAATTAATAATCACCGGTAACTTATAAATTAATTTTGGTATATATTATGAAATTTAAAGAAGAAGAAATTAGAAATAATAATTCGTAAAATGAGGTCAGTTTCTTTAACTCTGTCCAATTATTGAGGCCAATTACAAAATAAAGAAGGAGAAAAGAAAAAGAAAAAAAATGTAAAAACTAAGGAGAAACTGCAAAATGAGGGTACTGAAGTGACAGAGCTGAGAATTGGCTAATAAATTAATAATTAATATTTATCACAGCCTCACAACCTCTGCCTTGATCTGCCGAATCTCGGCTTCAAATATAAATAAGTGAAGTTTTGAATCATCAAGCAATGTGGTAATAGTTTTAAGTTCTGACCGACAAAACAGGTAAATTTATTTTCTCAAGCCGATTAAAATGGTAATTATACAAATCCTAACAGTTAATCATAATTAAATCTTACTCTTTATTGAACGAGGTAAAAAGTTTCACAGGAATTAACAGGTTAAAGTACCTTGGAAACAAGTTCGTCAGCCAGTGCTAAAGGGGTTTTACAGAATTTGCAATTGTAGGTGCTGCGTTCAAGATCCGCCACAGATATCCTTTCCATCTCTCTTTCGCGCGCGCGCGAAGGCATTTGCTTCAGCAGAAATTATAAAACCCAGAATTCTACTTATAATTGAATCCAAAAAAAGACGTTCAAATACCATGGTTTTATTTCATCAAACTAATAAAAAAATTAATTTTTGGAGTGATTAGGTGAATTTTTAATTGATATTTTTAAGTGACATTCTGACAAGCGCATATACGTAAGTTGATAAAAAAGATGAGTGCATATATATTAGGTGATAAAAAATAAGTAGTTGGGTAGCTATTTATATCATCAAATTTATGATCGCTATGTCACAATATCACTAAAAAAAATTAAAAATGTATCCTGAAAATTATTCTAATTTTTGTGCAAAATCGGGCCTGGTCTGATTTTGCTAGGAGGCAAGTGAGGTCCAAGACTCGGGCCAAATATTATTGGGGGCCTTTTTTTCTTTCTTTCTGTAAAATTCATATTTTCTTTTAGGCTCAATTAAAAAAAAAAAAAAAAATTCGAAAATCAGGCTACAACTTTAAATACATATTATAATTTTTTGGGAGCCTAATTTATGACATTCGATGAACCTGGCTAAACATCTTTGGTCCATCAAGTTGAGTATGCCACCAATATCATAATTTATGCACAAAAGCATCACAAGAAGGAATTAATTTTGGAGTTAAGCCTTTATTAGTCCATTTCAAAGAGTTTATTTAAAGAAATTATTTTTTAATAATGATTTTTAAGAATGTGAATGAATTTTTTATGAGGTTATGTGTAATATTATTTAATCTACATCTATATTTATATTTACAATATCTAAAAAGTATGTATATGTGAGAAATTTTTTATTTTGTCATTATATTTTTCTCTTTATAGTCAATAATTTCATTTTATACTAACATTCGTATGAATCCATTTTCATTAATTTATATAATAAAAAACTAAGTTTTTTCAATTAAGAGAGGAAAAAACTTTTAATATTCCATTCGCCTATATGTTAATCTACAAAAAGGAAGAAAAAAAAAAGATTGAAATTTTATAATTAATGAAGAAGAGAAGGAGCTTACAAGATTCTCCATGTTAAATCGTTAATCTCATTCATATAATTATTTTTCTTACATCCTTGTTTAATCATCATTATTTATCATAGATAAAATTATTTTAGAATTGTAATATCGGTATGTGTTTTTCATTATTTTATTTTCTTTCATTTACAGTAACTTTGATATGTATGCTGAGTCATAGCTTAAAATTTCTTCTACTTATTATTATTTTTGGAATCTTCAAAATACATTCAATTATTATATATATATAATCCTGATTTGGCATTTGCATACGAGGACTCATTTTTCATGTATATTATCTCACTTTTCATTAAAATTTATATGTAACTCATCCATGTTCATATTATTATTTTATGTTTGTTCAAGAAACTTGTTTATTTATATTATCAATTAATCAAATTTTTTTCTAATATAGTCAAAATTTCATTAACTTTTTTTTCTTTAATAGGTGTATATATCTCTCTTAATCTTAATTAACTAAATAAAAATAGTGGAAGTCCCCAAATAGTGACCCATTTCGACAAATACGATGCCTTTTGGTGCTTTCATATTTTTCCCCAGCTTCTTTACATCAACTTTCCACCAAATTTACCAAAATCCCTACAGCAAGTTTGCAACACGCTACATCCCATGCCTCTGATCTCACATATGTCCCCAAAAATCTTTAACTCGTCTTCTTCTCAATTTTCCCTCTTCCTCCCATTATTCAAATATCTTTTCCTCAAATTGAGGATTGGTATCGGTTGACTCGATTGAGTTCCAGTGCATGTATAATCGGGACGGAGAAGGGTAGGAAATTGACAACTACCGGTATCTATAGATGCATCGATGAGCGACGATGAGGATAAAGCAGAGCAGAATGTCACGCCCCACATGTCATGTGATCCATCGAAGAAGCATGATAATTTTCTAAGACGAGCGCGCGAGGATACACGAAAAGGGCGGGCTGCACATTTTACAAAAGATGCGCAATTGAGGTTTCTGAAAGGTTCCGGAAGATTGTTGAATATGGTGAAACTAGCTAGATCTGGAAAACTTAATGAAAGTGACTTAAAGGATATTTCTAAAAGGTTGAAGAAAATTCTAAAAAAAAAGAAAAAAAAAAAAGAAGAAGAATTCTAGAATGTTCTACGAGTATTTAGAAGTAGGAATAATTTAGATCTTTCATGATAAATCTTTGTATGGATATTTGTATAGATGTGTAAAGAATTTTCTAGATGATAGATACTATTGTAGAATTATCTATAAGATGGGTTGGTGGTAGCATAAATAGAGGAGTATTCATTTATAATCATCTAAGGATTTGGAGTGGCTAGCTTATAGAGAGAGCTTGTATAAAGTACTTGTAAAAAAGAGTCTCAAGTGTTGGTCGAATATTGTAATATTTGAGAGTTTTAATACAAATAGTGTATTTCTCTCAATATCGTTTGCCAACTTTCCTTTATTATTTATTTGTAAGCACTTGGAGAGTACTTGGTTTAAATAGCGAAGCTGACTTAGCTAATTTTCGTTGGGAAGATTGAAGAGCTAAGTGACGCACGGAGCTTGAAATCTCCAAGTCCATGACAAGAAGTTGATTCAGACAAGTTTGATGATTGATTCTTTCGGTGTTAAAGTTGTTTGATCTATTTTTCTGTAACCAAAAATTCCACTTCCCTATGAGGAAACAAGAAATGGCATGACACTCGACAAGTAAAGATGTTAACATTCCCAAACTCGTATATTTAAAACTATACAATTGTTATCTTAATATCAAATCATTAAAAAATATTATGAAATTCAGTGAGTAAAGAACGACAATGAATATATTTTTCAAAATTAATTTTTAATGACAACAATTTTCTCAATTTATTTTTCAACCACATAGTTTTCTTATAAAAATAAAAAATAAAAATTCTACAAAATTGATGGCATATTGGAGACCCACTAGTGTTCTGCTGTGCTTGGAGCGCAGAAACTTTTTTTTTTTTTCAAATGTTGAGTGCGTGTGTTTGGTAAACATATTTTTTTTACACAATTCCTCAAATCACTTTTTAACCACGTATATTTTTTCTCTCCAATTTTCGACCACACATTTTACCTAAAAAATATAAAAATATATATTTTTAAACAAAAATTTTTTAACAAACAGAAACTTAATTTTTTTTTTAATTTTTATTTTCCAACTATTTTGTTTTTAGCATCCATTTGGTAAAATAATATTTTTTTTGTTTATAAATAACACAATTTTTCAAATCACTTTTTAACCACACACATTTTTTTTCTTCAATTTTCAACCATTACTTTTTACATACAAAAAATTATTGCAAATTATTTAAAAAAATAAATCAAAAGTCGAAATTGAAGAGATTATTTTTAATTTTATCAAACATATAATAAGTAATTAACCGTTTTTTAACATTGTTTGGTTTATAAACTTATTTATTTATGATTTTGAGATAAAAATAATGGTTGAAAATTGAAGAGAAAAAATGTGTGTGGTTAAAAAGTGATTTGAAAAATTGTATTATTTATAAACAAAAAAATATTATTTTACCAAATGGATGCTAAAAACAAAATAGTTGGAAAAAAAAAAAAAATTAAGTTTCTGTTTGTTAAAAGTTTTTTGTTTAAAAATATATATTTTTATATTTTTTATCTAAAATGTGTGGTTGAAAAATGGAGAGAAAAAATAGTGATTAAAAAGTGATTTGAGGAATTGTGTAAAAAAATGTATTTAAAAATATGTTTCCCAAAGACAACATTGAAAAAAAAAAAAAAAAAAGAAAGTTAAACACTCCTGCGCTCCAAGCGCAGGAGAACGGGGGATTTTTTGAAATAGTCTCTTTAGGAATGTAATGTTTCAAAATGCCCATTTTTTATAAATTGTCTTTATTGCCCTTAATGAAATAAGCTATTTTCTTTGAAAGACATATCCCTGAATTAGTCAGGTTGATTTAATTCAATACTTTTTATTATAATCATATTCTTTAATCTTTTAAGTTCTTCTAAAAATGCTCTATATTGTAATAATTTCTCAAAAGATTTAGGATGTTCTTTCTTTATTATATATCCTAATGATATTCCATCTGAAACTTCATCTTCTATATCTTCGTATTCTTCTATAATTTTATGAACCGTATTTATATTTTTTGTTGTTTCAACAGAATTAAATTCTATTCTATTTAAGATAACATAATCTATATCTTCGTATATTTCTTTTAATTTAGATTGTCCAACAGAATGTATATTTTTAGATTTTTCAGCAATAGCTAATAAAAATGAAATTTCTTTATTATCTAAATATAGTTTATGATCACAGTTATTAGAGGTTGATGCTTGTGAAGTATCCATAGATTATAGGGTTGGTAAATTATTATACAAAATTCTCTGGTATAAATCTATTCTTTGATCTAGTAAAATACAATAATTTGTAATATATTGTTCGTATTTTTCTAAGAGTTTATTATATTCTTCAGAAGATATGTTTTTATTTTCCATTTGATATTTAATATCTTCCATTTTATCTTTCAATTTTTCTAAAAGGTTATCTAATCCTTCTATTGTATATCCTGGCATTATGTTTGGACTGTATTTGTTATTATTTTATTTTCTAAATCTATTTTAATCTCTAATATGTTAGAATAATCTATAATGTATTGATCATGATTTTCTGAAAGTATATAATATTGTTCAGATGATTCATCCATATCTATTAAATGAGATATAATGTTATCTATTTTTTCCATTATTTTTTCTAACAAATTGTCTAATCCTTCAATAGTATATCCAGGCATTATAAATACAAAGATAAATAATTTATAAAATTTCAAGTAATTTTTCAAACTCTATCAATGTTTGAGAATTGATAATGTCTATATCTGCCATAATATCTATGCTTGGTTCAAATGGTATATTATATTTTGAAATATTTTTCTTTCTCTTTTCTAATTTATCAATTATATCTTGAATATTTTGTACCATTATAGATCTTACAGTACCTCTAGCAAAGTTTTCTATCAAATTTTTTTTAAAACTTTTTAATATCTCTTGTGATGCATATAGTTGCTCTTGGTATCCTATTTTATCAATTTCATTTTCATATTCAATACCTTTTTTACTTTTGATATGCTTTTGAACTTTATATGGACCTCTTTTAGTTCTGGGTTTTTTCATGATATAATTACTATTATTCATGATATTAAGATTTTCAAAAACTGGTAAAGAAAGATTCATCCCTTCCATCACTGTCATAATCTATTACAGGGTCATAATCATTATCGCTGCTAAACACATATCCTAAATATAATTCATTATTTATTTCAGTATTATCACTATCAAGCCAAAAATAAATAATTGATTTTGTAATTTCTAATCCTAATATTCTTTTTAATGTTGGAAAGATAACTAACAAACATGGCATATACACATGATATAACTTTTTTATTTCATTATTAGGTCTGGTAAACTGTTTATACATGAATAAAGGTTCAATTATGCTATGGTGTTCATCATTATAAGGACTGTTTTGATAATTAAATTTAATAATCCTGAATTCTGTCATGTTAAAAACTCTTCTTCCTCCTAATTCCGAAAGATAGATATATTAAGAATACTAACCTCTTTTCCTGTTCTCAGTACCTTTGTATTTTCCTTCTATTGTTAGTAACCTTCAGGCTTATAGGTTTCTGCTCCACACCCTTCAATGACTTCCTGCCTTCACGGGTTATTAGCTGAACTTGATTGCCTTCACTGTATAACGTTTTAGATGGAAAATATTTTAGGACAGAGTGTAGGGAGTTTTTTTAATAATATATATTCTTCTTGGAAACAGGATTTAGAAGACAAGAATTTAGAAACTCATCATAATATGATAAGTAAATTGGGTTTTTATTGATAATATAAAGATTGACAAAAGATTGATATGAGAATTTTTGAAAGACAGAAGATTTTTTGGCTTTCTCACAAACTGAGTGCTCAAGAGAGTTCTGCCACTTTTCTAATCAGAAGATCCTTATTTATACAACTTCACGAGGTATTACTATACAACCTCTTACATCATTGCTTATGTAATGGATACAATAATTTGAATTTTACAAGGACCTACAAGGACACACATGTCCATCTATTCTTTATTACAAGGATACAGCTGTCCCTTTATTTCTTCACATGGCTATATTATAGGGACACCTATCCCTCTATTTTTAGTCTTCTCATGGCCCTTACATTGTGTTGTCTTGTTCCATTAAATCAGATCTATCAATTGGCTTCCATCTGTCCATCACTTCTGTTGGTATGTAAAGCAGACTTATCAAATGGCTTCCACCTGTCCATCAATTCCTTTGGCATGTGGGGCAATTCCTAGCTATGCACGCCTCTTGCAAAGTGGCGAAACTTCCATGGATTTGATGAGTATCAAATTTATTGATGTATTCTTGCAAAATTGTTGACTTTTCTTTTCCTCCATTAGTGAGTAAGGTCCATCCATTGTACTGGCATATGCATTTGAATTTTTTCTCATATAGGTTTTTGGAAATGTTGTAGAGAACTTTAATTCCCAACACCCTTCGGGATCTAAACCATGATCTTGTAATGTTTGGTACTGGCTTGGTATTTTTCCCAACTTCAATTTGAAAATTTCGAGCAACATACCCAATCGTGATAATATGCTCAGCAGGATAATATATCCTTCCATCAATTTCAGGACTGATCGAATAAAATTTTAAATATATGGCTCTTCCTTGAGCAAATTTTGAAATTTCTCCTTTTAGTAAATCATCAAATTTTTCGATTTCTTTCAGATATTTTCCTGGATAGATAAGATCCAAGAATCCATAATCAGCTGTCATTTTTGTCATGACGGGATCTCCTCCCTGAGTAACGATCAATCGTGGGTATACATGGTCTCCAGACGAAATGTAATAGCAATCACATTCTTGAAGTTCATATATAACTTCAACAGTAGTTTTATATTCGTTTTCTTTTGGTAAAAAAGGGGAATCATCTTCTTCTTCAGGACGAATTCTGACTACCCTTGTATGTTCATCTTTGGCATTGATTGTGATTTTTCGAGGACTGGCTTCATTTATAACAACTTTTTTGGGACTTGGTTCATCTCTTTTAATTATTGGTCCACTACAGCTTCCAGAAGATGTACCTGTTTGTATTTTTTGTATAACCTGTTTGGTATCAGCCTGTTTGGTAATCAACGATTCAAACTGAGATTCAATCTCAATTATGTTATCGCTCAATTCTTTAGTATAATTGTGAAGAAATGTTGAGATTTCCATCAATTGCTTGAAACTTCCTTGGAGAGTTTCTGCAAGTTGTTCAATTCCAAGCTTTATATCTTCAGCTTCCTCCATGAGGAAGTTCATTCGCTTTTTGGCATCTATTAGGGATCTTTTGATATTATCCATCTGCAAATTCAATATTCCTGCTTAAAAAGTCCGCAAGATAATTATTAACACCTTTAATATAAACTATATCAAAATTATAAAATGCCAAATAGGTTTACCATCTATGGAGCCTTCTATATTGAGGTTCTGGTGGTAATTTATTTTTTATTAAACCTGCAACTTGAGAATTATCAGTTTCAACAATGAATTTCTTAGATAATAAAAACAATGAAAACTTCTTTATTCCTCTGATGATTGCTAACAGTTCTTTCTCATGAGTGGTATAATTTATTTCTGCTTGATTAAACGTTCCACTTGAATATCTACAAATTTCATTAAGATCTGTTTTTAATATTGCTGCCCAATACTTATCCGAGGCATCAGTATTAACTATCAAATTATCTTTTTCATCTGGTAATCTTAATTTTGGCAAATTTTTACATTCTTCTTTTAGTGATTTGACAATTTATGTATGTTCATCACTCCATCCTTTGGTATTTGTTTTCCTGAGTAAAATTTGAATTTTATGTCTCTTTTTTGATAGATTTTCAATAAATCATTCTGCATAATTTAAACATCCTAAAAATTTTTGTATTTGTTCCTTTGATTCTAATTTGTTTGGAAAACTTTCTATCTTTTTAGATATATGGGTTTGTAATTTTATCTCTCTTTTATCTATTGATAATCCAAGAAAATCAATTTCTTGTTTTTCTATTATAGCTTTATTTTTTGAAAGAACAATTACTTCTTTTTTGCATTCATTTATAAATTTAATTAAATGGTTTCTATGTTCTTCTCTATTATTAGAACATATTAATATATCATCGACATAGACAATTAAGAATTCATTGAATTTTCTAAATATGTTATCCATTCTTCTTTGATATATTTGTGGTGCATTTTTTAAACTAAATGGCATAACCATCCATTCATACTTACCTTGAGGTGTACTAAATGCTGTATATTGAATACTATCTTCTTCCATTTTTACTTGCCAAAATCCTGATTTGCAATCAAATTTAGAATAATATTGTTTTCCTTTTGCAAGATTTATTAGTACCTCTTTATTGGGTAAAAAGTATCCGTCAAATTTAGTATATTTGTTTAATTCTTTATAATTTATCACCATTCTAGTTTTTCCTCTTTTTTGTTCAGAATGTTTCATGACCATAAATGCTGGACTACTATGGGGTCCATTACTAGGTCTAATTAATTTTTCATTAAGTAATTTTTTTATCTGAGTTTTAAACTCTTGTGTATCTTGTATGGTATACATCATTGGTCTAACTCTTATAATAACATTTTCTGTTAATTCTATTTTAGCTTTTGGATGATGTGGTTTCCAAAATAATAATGGATTTTCTCCACAAATTTTTTCTAGTTGATCAATGATTTTTTTCCATATTTGTTTGTATGTTTGTTTTTAAGGCTTTTTTATACATTATTCTTTTATTTTTTTATTTCATTTTGTATAATTGGTTTTTTCTCCCATTTATCACCACGCTGTGTTGGCTGAACTCTGTAAGGTCTAAATTCTCTTGGTATTTTTAATAAATGTGCACAAGGTGTTTGTAACAGTACCATGTAATTATTTTGTTTATAATATTGAAATTGTTGTATAAAGTCATTTCCTAGTAATATATCACATTCTAATTTGTTATAATTATATACTTTATTTACAACTATTTGTTTACTCCCAAGTATTATATCAATTTTATCAGCACTATTAATTATATGAGTATTTTCTCCTGTTACTCCTGTAATTTCTATTTTTCCATTAGTATTCCATGATTTTATTAAGAAGCTTTTGAATATTGTTATATCACTTCCCGTGTCAATTAATGCACATGTTGTTATATTTGTTTCAACAATTGTAACTTGTATATAAACGGCTAAATGGAAAACTTATTTGGTTATTCATTTATTCAGCCTTTCTGCATAGTATAGTTTGGTCATTATGAGTTATATATAATCCTTCACGTTTTATACTATAATCTTCTAGTCCATCTAAAAAGCTTATACCTAATAATACATGAGGATTTGCCATACTACTATCTACATGACATGGTACTAGGAGATTTATTCCTCCTATTTTTATTGGTACTTTTACTTCAAGTTCAGTCATATGTATTTGTCCATCAAAATTTATATATCTATATGGATCGGTTCTATGAGATATTAGTCCTTTATTTCTATTTGAAGTTATATGACATTCACTAGCTCCTGTGTCAATTAATATATTTGATCCTTTATATGTTCTATTCCATTAAAATATTCACCTTCTATTTTCATATTTCCAGCATTTCTATTAAGTTTTATTTCTTTTATATTACTAGTTTCTCCTAATTGTTTTCTATTAGGTAAACTTGCTGATCTCCTAATTAATCTGCCATCTTCAAATGTTATGTTATTATTAGGGTATTCTTCTTCTCGTAACTCTATGATTTCTGGTTTATTTTTTGTTATAGTAAGTTCATAATTTCTTGGAACTAAACTTATTTGTTTATCTGGTTCTACAGCTTTACCAAAATCTTTACATTCTTTATGAATTTCAATATATGGTTTTTTAGAATAAATGTTTCCATAATTAGAATTAGTAAATGTGTATAATGCCCTGTATTCTATAGTCATAATTTTATCTCCTGATTCCATTATATCATCTTTATGTAATTTGAAATGTAATCCTAAAACTTCATTAAAATTTCTATCTTTTAATGATATACAATATTTTGGGTAACATGTAAATATTAGTTTCTTATATGCTAGATTTCCTTCTACTGTTCGTAAATGACTGTCTTTTAAATTTATAATTCTTCCATCATGTAAACTTACAGTCAAAGGCGAATCTAATCCTTCTCTAAACAGGGATTTAAACATTATTTGGATACCTGCTAAGTAAACATATTGAATCTTTTCACTTTGTTTTCTATTAATTTTTGTTAATAATTCTGCAACTGTATTTTTTGTTAAAAGATTTAATTTGTGTGTTCCTTGAGTGGTTCTAACATCTATTGCTCTTTCAATTTTATGATATTCATTTATTGCTACTTTTTCTCTTTTCCATATTCTGTCTAATATTTCCCATTTTCCTATTTTCAAATCTAAAGATAATTTTTGTATTTTTCTGAACTTATTATTATCAAAAGTTACTTTTAATCCATAACCTTCTATTCCTTCATATTCTTGCTTATCTATGTTCTTATTTGTTTCTATTTCTTCTATTTCTTTATCCTGATTCTGATTCATTGCTTTCTGAATCTGTTTCGCTTATATAGACTTCTTGATCATTGTGTTCTTCAATATCTGATATTTCACTTAGTTCACTTTCTATTTCTAGATATTCATTTTGTAATATTTTAACTTTCTTTTTGTTACAATCAGGGCTTATATGTCCCATTTCTCCACAATTCCAACATTTGCATTGGCTTTTATCTTTCTTATAAGTTTTATTTTTCTGTTTTTTATTTGGATTATATCTTCTTTTGTAATATCTCCTCTTAGGTTTTATATATCATTTTCTGAAGTTTCTGAATTTTTTAAATTTTCTTTTATTATTATATTTTCTTCTTTCAGGGTTACATCCCCATTGGGTAGGTTTTTCCATATCTTCACAACATATTCTAGTTAGTTTTCCTGATTTCTTTAATAATTGTCTTTGTTGACATATATATGCTAATATTTCAAATAAGAATTTTATCCTTGATCCTAATGTTCTAGGTGTTCCAGGGTTATCTCTAATAAATTTTTCAAATTCTATTTTAAAGTATATTTCCCATGAACCTGGTAATTTATTGTAATACATATCTCTATATACTTCTTGGTTTTCATTACTATAGAATTGGACATAATAGTATTCTTTAAATTCACAAGTATATTCTTTAATTTTACACATATCACATATTGTTAAATTTATTAATCTTACTCTTGCATTATCTTTTTCTCTTATTGATTCTGGTTCAGAATTACTTATCCAATTTTCTCCTAAAAAATCATCCGCAATATAATCTACTAATTTTTCTATTTCCTTTCTATCTGATTTTATTAGTTCTGTCTGTATATTTCTTCTTATTAATGCTTTTGTATCACTACTTATTCCTTCCCACCAATTTCTAACATGTCCTTCAAAAAAGGCTATTAAAAAATTTATCATTCTATCAGTATTTTCCCATGTATCATCTTTATTGTATAAAAAGAATAATATCATTGAATCTGCCCAAGTTAATAAGGCTTTTTTAGTATCTATTTTACAATCAAGATCCAATTTTGTTCCTCCATGATTAATAGGTTTATCATAATTATTATTTGGTTCAAATCTATCTTTATATTTATTCCCTCTAGGTGGTTGTCTATCTCTGACTATATCATAATATTGCCGGTGTGGTTTACTATATAAGGGTGCATAACTTTCATCTGGATCTGGTAATTCTTGTTTGGAAGTTCCTATTGGAGCAGGGTTAGGTGCTCCTCCAGTATTCATTAAAACTTGGTATTTATTAAAATTTTCTATACTTAATTGGTCAAAATTTTCTATAAGCAAGTCTAACTCTTCATTCATTTTTTGTCTTGTTCTTCTTCAATTTTTTCTTCAGCTTTTAATTTTCCTAAAGTTTTTTCTATAGATTTTTGTAATTCTAATTCTTCCTCTAGTATTTTTGGTAATATGTTTCTTCTAAATTCATCATCCATACTTCTTGCTTCTATTATAATTTTTTCTTGTTCGAAATACTTCTTTCCTATTCTAAGTATTTCTTTTTCTATGAGTTTTTTGTCTATTTTCTTATCTTTGCTTTTATTATTTTCTTTAAATTCTCTAATCTCTAGTTTTAGTATATTTATATCATTTCTTACTTCTTTTAATTCATTTTTTACTTCTTGTACATCACTTATTAATGTTTTTATTAATATTTTTAGATCTTCAATATATTCACTTATTGACATTTTATACTCTTGGGTTTTGAGTTTTTTGTACCTTAAATAGTCTGTCATACATATCATCTATTTTTATTTCTAACTTTTTGATTCTTTCATCTATTGATATGATTTTTTCATTTTCATTTTTTCTTATTTTTTCATTTAACCTATCTATTTTTTCTATAATTATTCCAATTTTATCTTAATTAATTAATTCTCCTGATTTTCTTTGGAATTCTTTTAAGATTTCTTCATCTATATTTTTAACTTCTCCTATCATTTCTTTTAATTCTTTAAATTGTATTGTTAGTTTATTTTGAATATTCTGTAATTTTTCTTTGATATTCATGTCCTGTATATTTAATTGTTGTAATTCTTCGATAGCTAATTTATCTTGTAAATTTATGTTTTTATATGTTTGCCATAAAAATGCACTTATCCAATTTAATTGCATGTTAAGAAATCCATCAGACTCTCCCCATGAGCTTAATGGTTGAAACATAGTTGTATTAGCTCCTTTTATTTGATAAGATCCAACTGGAAGTCTTATATTTTCTATTATTTGTTTTTCAAATTTTATTTCTGGAAATTCTGTCATTAATTTCTTCCTTTAATATGT
Organism: Ligustrum vulgare; assembly: GCA_963555705.1. Lineage (NCBI taxonomy): Eukaryota > Viridiplantae > Streptophyta > Magnoliopsida > Lamiales > Oleaceae > Ligustrum > Ligustrum vulgare. The sequence continues at coordinate 6,297,885 of OY743187.1, forward strand.
TCGATTTCTAAAATAAGTTATGTTTCATATTTTGCTTCTTTATAATTTATTATTTGATATTCACAATATTCTTCTATTGATCAAATCATTGATTTTCTATGATATATTCTATAATATTTTAGATAGTCTTCCAATGTGTTTGTTTTATCATATTTTTCTTTTCTAGTTTTTTCTTTATCTTCTAAAATCGTTTGAATTTTTGGTAATTGTTTTAAAATTCTATCAAAATATTCTCTCTTTTTCTCCAATAATCTTAATCTTAATTTTTCTTGCCGTTTTATATTTCTTTCTTCTCTTATTTGGTCCATTAAATTTCTTCTTTGTTCTATTATTAAATCTAATTTTTCATTTGTTTCTATGTCTAGATATCTAATTAATTGAGGATCCGCTCTATGATAATCCATTTCTATAATCTTTATATAACTCTTCTAGTATGTCTTTGTGGATTAAATCTAATATTTCGTTTATGATAAAATCTTCTTTTATTATATCGAAATTCATTAGATTATATATTTCTCTTCTTACTTCTTTATCTAAATCTTTTAAAGTGTTCAAGATTTCTATTTTATAATTATCGGGTAGTGTTAATGTATGCATAATTATAAATCTTGATGTATATATTATATATTCATTTTTAATTTGTGTTATATAATATTTATCTTTTAGATCTGCCATATGGCTCTGATACCAAAGTGAGGGTGCTACTATGAGCGAACAAAAATCAAATAAAATCATAAACAAAATTAATAAAATTTCAAGGATTATGTTGTAACTTTTTTAAATCTTAATGGGTTTAGTTGAAATATGATATATAAGGATATTTGTGATATTTTATAGTGATTAAGGCTATTTTTAAAAGATATAAAATTGTTAGGGTATTTTAAAAAATTGGTAAAATTTTTAGGGTATTTTTATGTATTTCCTCGCAGGAGAACACCAGTGATTGGAGCCAATCCCTTGTGTGTGCGTGAAAGAGAGATGGAAAAGAAATCCGTGGCGGATCTTGAAGGCAGCACGTACAAATGCAAATTCTGTAAAACCCCTTTAGCACTGGCTGACGATGACGAACTTGTTTCCAAGGTACTTTAATCTGTTAATTGCTGCGAAACTTTCTACCTCGTGCAATAAACAAAAATATTTAATTATGATTAACGGTTAAGATTTGTATAATTACCATTTTAATCGGCTCGAGAACATAAATTTACCTGTTTTGTGGTCAGAACTTGATGATTCAAAACTTTACTTATTTATATTTGAAGCCTAGATTCAGCTGATCAAGGCAGAGGGTGTGAGGCTGGGATAAATTATTAATTATTATTTTATTAGCCAATACCAGGGTTGATGATTACCCTCGAAGTGGCTTCTGGGAATCTGGGTCACTTCAGCACCCTCATTTTGCAGTTTCTCTTAATATTTACGTTCTTCTTCTTTATTTTGTAATTGGCCACAATAATTGGACAGAATTAAAGAAACTGACCTCATTTTACGAATGATTATTACTAATTTTTTCCTCTTTATTTTTCATATATACCAAAATTAATTTTTAAGTTACCGGTGATTATTTTGCAGTTTTCCTTGTTTTACCCAGTCATATCAATATCAATATAAAGATAAATTGAATGCATCTGCTGTTATTCAATTACAAATACGAAGAGAATCCAACTACATTTGGAATGCACTATATGGGCCTTGTCATAATCAATTTATGTGTAATCGAAACATGTTTATTTCATTAGCTTGTTAGCTAACTCAGAAGGAAAGTTGCTGAATTAGGTAAGGGTTAAAAATATACTTGATCGTGGATGGTAGGAAGTCAATTTCCTTAAAGTAGCAAACTTAAAGCAGAAGGATTTCATCTTCCTCGTTTTGCAATGGCATCAATGTGCATGATGAAATGAAAGCCTGGAGATGCTCAATTGGTGGCTGCTGTTTCTTCTTGATCAGTCTTCTGTAAGTCATGATTCACAAGAGGTTTATACTGATACAATGGGGTAGTATTTCTGTCAAGATTAAGCAACACTCCGACTGTGAAAACTGAGCAAATAAACATTGGGATTGGACCAAAAATCCAAAGCAGCAAAGTCATGGCAAAATAAAGCGATCTTATGCCAACGAGCCAGAAATTACTTCCTCTTATCACTTCCTTCTCGACATATCTTACTGGGATATCATCACTATTTGGCATGCTTATGAGGAAATTGGCATGAACTAAATACCTTACTGTCTGAACAAAGCAAACAAAAGCAACCAGGAAGCAGGAGAGAAGAGCTATGTATTTGATGTAAACAATAGATGAGTCTATGCTTCCATAAACAAAACTGTTTCTAAAAATATTTGCAGAGGAACTGCCAATCCATGCACCAATTAAGGAACTGAGAACAAGGGATATTGAAGAAAGTGAAGTTGCTGCAGATATGTTGCTGCTGATCACATTCATTGCCAATCCTCGGTCCTTGACAGCAACCTGCAAATCACGTATATTTCAACTCGATTAAGCTAAATTCAATGCATTTATATTGCATCTAAGTTTACTGATTATGGAGAAATTGACAGTTTTCTGACCTTAATCATTCTTTCAACCCAAGCCCTTTTGTTATGATTCTCAAACCCCATGATTGTGGTTTCAGGGAACTTTAAGTATCTGTACAGAAGGAATAGATGATATCCAAACATGAGAAGTAAACCACTTGGGACCAAAACAAGATCCAAATAGTCCTTCCTCCAAATTAGTCCCATCTCCCCTGAGCTCTTGTAAAACAGAAACCGCGCAAGCGCGATGCCAGGAGACAGCACACAGCGCAACTACTAGGACTCGTGTTGGAGGACTTTTGAGCGTGAGATACCACTCATGCAACAGCAAGAACTGGACTGGAACTCTTGAAGGGGCTGGCCACCAACTGCCCAAATTATTGCAGCAAACCCTCTCTTTACTCGTTGGAGGTTTATTCTCTTTCAATCGTTTTTCCCTCTTGTTTCATGGTGTTATATGGACAAAGAAATAAGTAATCTTTATTATTATGCTAGTCTAGATTAAAAAAGGATTATCAAGGACATATTATATTATGAATTATGTTAAATCTTTATTTCGCAGTGGATATATATGCATCATCATGCAAGATAGGCATGCATAATTTATTATCAACTGGCATTTGTTGCTTGATTTTTTATATAGAAAGGAGTCATTTCCACACAAGATTAGAAGAAAAAAGTCAACTCTAAACCAGATTGTCCTGTCTGCCAGCTTAAATAAATATATAAAAACAGCACTAGGATGTTTTCTATCTAGATTCCAATTTCAAAATTTGACTTCTAATAAAACGTACATTTTCCAGCTTTGTGTAAGAGTAAGACCCGTTCAACCTCTTGGCATAATTACATTATATATTATAAATTTTGATCCGGGAAAGATGAAGGATCATGCATCAAAGGATTTTATGAGTGTCGAATTGAACCTTAAGATTCTATGATACGTCATACAAGTCAAGTTCAATCTTTCTTAACAATTTTTTTTTGTTTTTCAGAAAACCTGAACTAGAATTTTAAATTTTTAAGGACAGCTTCCGGTTTTATCATTAAAAAAGAATCCAAATTTAGAATACTTTTTGTCCAATTTAATGTACATCATCAAATATGTGATAAAATAATATTTTTTTCAATATGTGCTATTAATACTTATTAGGTATTTCATTTCCTTCGTTATCATAATCTTCTATCCCAAAATAGAAAGACAGAAATGGAAGAAAATTATAAATTTCATTTATTTTTTTTTACTTTTCTCATTATTGACTTGAATCTGAATGCAAGTTGTGGGCATTCACACGCCAACTTTCATTTGTTAATGGAAAATGGCAAGTTGAAAACCTTTCACCGACGACCATTGACTATAAGGAGGAGTGGAAGATGGAGAGTGGGTCGGGTTGTCAATTGGGACCACCCGATAACTATATGGACTTCACATGGCTGGCATTTTTATTGGGTCGGGCTAGATTATACATCAAAACATACTTCACAAATGAGTGAAATTATTCTTAGGAAAATTACAATTATAAATAAGAAGTTTCAAATACATCATTCTATTTAAGCCCCAGTTTGATGGAGATTAAAATTAAATTTTTATTAGATTTTGATAAAAGTTGATGAGATGTGTTATTGAAAAGTTGTGGGTCACATGAAATATGTAATTAAGATTGATCGTTGACTTAGATTAAAATCTATATTTTAATTTGTACCAATAGAGGCAAAAGAGATTCAAGTCGTCTCTGTTGTGGAAATTTTCTCTCATGGATATATCAACTCAAAAATTGACAACAAATATATTACAATGCATCATAAAGGTGTGAACTTGCATGTGTTGAACCTTTACGCTATTGAAACTATAATTTCATGCCGTAGTTTCAAACTTGTGCTGTAATTGATTAAGAGAAATATAAATTTACCTTGAATTGTAACTGATTAAGAGAAAATATTCAAGTGTTAGCATGATTGTATTAATTATAAGCAACAATTTTCACCAAATGCAACCTCACTCTATTCAAACCCTTGTTTGGTGGAGATTAAAATCATATTTTTTAGTAGATTTCACTAAAAGTTGACGATATACATGGTTAAAAAGTTGTGGGTTATATGAAATATGCGGTTAAGATTGATCGTTAATTTTGACTTAGATAAAAATCTACACTTTAATTTGTACCAAACAGGGGCTAAAGAGATTCAAGTCATCTCTGTTGTGGAAATTTTCTATCACGGGTATATCGACTCAAAAAATAATATTAGGGGGAATGTATTGACAACAGATATATTACAATGCATCATAAATGTGTGACCTTGCATATGTTGAACCTTTACGCTATTGAAACTATAATTTCATGCTATAGTTTCAGACTTGTGCTGTAATTGATTAAGAGAAATATAAATTTACCTTGAATTATAACTAATTAAGAGAAAATTTTCAAGTGTTAGCATGATTTTATTAATAATAAGCAACGATTTTCACCAAATGCAACCTCACTCTATTTAAACTCTTGTTTGGTGGAGACTAAAATCATATTTTTAGTAGATTTTAATTAAAATTGATGATATGTATGGTTAAAAAGTTGTGGGTTATATGAAATATGCAGTTAAGATTGATCGTTGATTTTGACATAGATTAAAATCTACACTTTAATTTGTACCAAATAGGGGCTAGAGAGATTCAAGTCATCTCTGTTGTGAAAATTTTTTATCACGGTATATCAACTCAAAAAATAATATTAGGGGGAATATATTGACAACAGATATATTACAATGCATCATAAATGTGTGACTTTGCATGTTTTGAACCCTTACTATTGAAACTATAATTTCATGCTGTAGTTTCAGACTTGTACTATGATTGATTAGAGAAATATAAATTTACCTTGAACTGTAACTGTAACTGATTAAGAGAAATTTTTCTAGTGTTAGCAAGGATTTTATTAAGTCCAACAAACCATTTTTTAAGTTCAGCATATATATATATATACACATACATACTCCTGTAGCTAGCTAACTCTCAAATACAATAAGATTGGTGTTAGCCGTACATCCCAGAACCCGGTTCCCTTGGCTGTCTTCAAAGGTACATCCCTTGTGCTATCGGTGGCCTTCAAAACTTATTCATTTTTAGTCATAATGACATGCAGAAATGGCCAAGTTGCTGATCTAATTTTCTCATTGCTGATGCAAATCTATACATGGTTTTTCGTTTTTCTTTGAAAATAAAGCCATCGCTCCTCCATTTCGAGTGCCACATTGCTTGCTATGTGGCAAATTTTCGGCACACTAGAACAGATGGCATTGCAGACAGGATTTCTGGCCTAAAAATGTGTATATAAATATATACTTACAGGCATCCTATATGTCTCTCTCTCTCTCTCTCTCATTATTCTTGGGTCTCTTATATAATTTCAGTTGGTAAAATTAAGGATGTCTTTTACATCAAACCTCTTGTTCTTTGTAACAGTTTGGTTGCTCAATTCAATTCTGTATTCTGCAAAACCAGATGATGGTAGTTCTGAAGATGGCATAATATCACCACCAAATGATTGTAACAACTGCACCATTTGTCAATATCCCTGCCACCCTCAGCCGCCACCGCCTTCGGGTGGTTACCAATCATACGGCACTCCGCCACCACCTCAGGTGGTGCAAGGAAACTGCCCACCGGCACCAGCTGCTCCTGTTCAGTGCTGTCAATATACACCTCCCATGCCTTTTTATTCTCCTTATAACAACTACTCGGGATCGGATTCTTTGCAACTTCCGATGATCAAACATTTCGTTTTCAAGGGATCTTCTGCTGTTTTCTTGTCGTTGATTCTCTTATTTGTTTATCTGGTTTGAAGAAATCCCACCCCAGTTTTTTATCTAATGTACAAGATGGTTCTAGTAATGAAATTGCATGGTTTTATTTGATTCCTCTGCTGTGACTTTGATGGCTTGAATTTTGAAATAGCGCCTAAAAGTAACTATAGGCAGGTCAAGAATAAAGACCGACTTCTGGTTTGAAACCACTATATAAATTTACCACTTCCGTTCACATAACATATGTTCACCGTCAATGTAATAATGTCATATACATAAAGATAAATTGTTATTACAACTTTTGTCAACATGTGATAGCACCACATTGGTAGTTGATAGCATAATAACATGTGTCCATCGTAGATATATCATTTTCGATAAATTTACCATGCTATGGTTGGTAACAAAAATGGATTCACCCATAGATAAAAATACAAATAGAGTAGTGTAAAAAAAAAAAAAAAAAAAAAGGGATCAACTTTTTGGGTAAAATGAACAAGTACTCGCCGAACTTTGAAAATGGAAGTGCATGCTCACCCAACTTTCAAATGGAAGAAGTAGATGAAAAACGATGGAAGAAATTGTTTTGATACCGAAGTGAGTATGTAGTTGTGATTTTGTAAAAAAAGACGAAGGTAATGATGAATTTAGCAACATTTATTAAATGTGGGGAATATTTGTTTCAATTACCCTTTTTTTAATTAATTAACGAAAGAAATAGACGAAAAGTGACGACATGAGTGTTTTAGCAATGAAGTGATGATAATTTTGCCAAAAAATAGAGATGGGGATGAATTTCGCAACATTCGTCAAATATGTGGATGGAGGGGCGGAGTCAACCCAAATTAATGGGCTCGGCCAGCCTTTGATGATTTTATTTGGGATTTCAAAGGTTTTTCCTGTGGGTATTTTTCGGAGGAAATGGATCAAAAATGAGTATTTCAAGTTGTGTTCCAAAAAATTTCGAGTCAAAATATTGTTCCAAATTTCATTCCAAAATTTTCGAAATACACAAACTTCATTCCAAATCAAAATTTGGAAATCTCCAATATTTAATATTTTAGCAAGATTTATAATAATTTTAAGTATATAAAAAAAGAAACTCATGGAATTGAATGCTTGAAATTAAATGAGTTCAAGATTTAAACTAGTCAAAAACTATAATTAAAATTACAAGCTACAAAAGATGATAAACTAACAACATAACATCTATAAATAGATTTAACATAAGTTTTTTCATCATGATCCAATAAAATAAAAGTAAACAAAGACAACAATGCTACAATTTTTTTTTTCAATCCTAGAACGACAACAATGCTACAATTCTTTTTTTTTTTTTTTTTCCATCCTAGAACTTCATATAGATCTAGCACCTTTTGCTTCAAAAATTTATTTTCTAGTAAACAAACATTGCCACGCTCCAAAGTTCAAATCTAACGATGACACAAATAGTCATGAATAAGTAAAGAAAACTTTGTGATACCACAACTAACAACACACTTAGAACTTTTGATTTAATCTAAACTTTTATTTATATTTGACGTGTAAAATATTTTTTACCACTAATTTAAGTAACTTAAAATCTTATTCTAAAATTGAAGTGCTATTATCTTTATCATTTTTTTATTAAGTAAAAGTGTTACCTGCCAATTATATGATAAATCTAATGTTAATGATATTTTAATATTATTAATTGTTCAATAAATTATTTTCTTAGATTTTATATTATTAATTGTAATTCAAATTAAAAAATTCAGAATTTATTACAAAATATCAGAATTTTCAAATCGAAATATATTCGGAATACTTTGAAAGTTTTTGAATTGAAATTTTGAAACTCATTTTAATTCCAATCTATTTTTTTTGAAAAATTTCGGAATTCGAAAGTTTCAGATATCAGATCAGTCAAAATTGATATTTTTTGGAAAAATTCGAAAAGTAATCGGATAAAATCAGATTTTCTAATCCAACTTGCAACCCTAATTTTTCCAATGGTTTTTTCCAAAATGGGGCGTTATGGAGATGATTTACGCCATTTATCCAAAATATTTTGGCGAAAATTAGCCATACAACCATCTCCAATTAACAGTTTATGACATTTAACAACCAAATATTTGAGTTTTTTTAATATATGATGACACAAAGATTAAAACTATTCGGTAAAACACCACAATATTTTTTTAATATTTGAGTTTTTTTAATATATGATTGATAAGTGTTATATTAACGTTTATTTTATACACTTATATCCTTGAATATACCATAATGTGATTCTATCTAAGTATTATTAATGCATTTTATGTTTTATGTTGTATAGGATCCTAAAAGAGGAGAAAAGAAGAAAAAAGGACCAAATTGCACTAAAAACTGAAGTTTGGGGACTTAGGTGCAAATATCTTTACGGCCGCAAGCAAATATCATCACGACCGTAAGTGCATGATTGAAACAGACAAAATTAAGCAGAAAAGATGTTACGGCCGTAAGAAACATCTTTACGGTCGTAACCCTCAAAAGATAAAAATACGCAGAAACCCAATTACGGCTGTAAAAGAAATGTTACGGTCGTAACTCCAATTTAAGGAAATATGCAGTAACTCAATTACGGCCGTAAAAGAATAGTTACGGCCGTAACTATTCAAGTCAAAACTTTCCTTATTTCAATTCTTTCCATAATTCGGGATTTCTTGCTCCTAAAGTTAGGGCACGAAATTGAAGCTATAAAAAGGGAGTTTCATGACAAGAAAAGGGGATTATTATTATTTTGAAGGAGGACGGCTTGCTTGAAGATTTGGAAGAAGAATTCAGAAATTCGAGAAGGTGAATCAAGACAGAAAATTATAGAATTCCTCATGACTATGCTCGGCTAAGCTTCCATACCTAGTTCGAAGGGGAAGTTGTATTTCATATCAATTTGTTATTGCTTTTCCAAACTAGTAACGTAGTTCTAAGTTCTTTATTTTGATTTGTTGGATTCTTATGCGTTTTTAATTCAATCAATACAATTCTTTATTTGATTAAGGTCTTATCATTTAATTTGTTGTGTTGAGATTTGCTATTTTGAATGATTGGATCCGTAATTGTCTTTTTATTCAAATCATAGTAGCAATTGGAAATTTAATATTTTCATAAAGAATTCCAATTTAGGTTAATTGTCACGAGCTTGTGTGATTAATAATCTAATTCACCATAATTCTTCTTAAACAATATATAGTTGTTGTCTTAAATCTAAAGAGCTTGTTTTAGGTTATTCAATGGCTAATGTTTGATTAGAAAGCTTATTCTAATTAAATACAAATAAGGAAGAATAGAAATAGTTAGAGCTTATTAACTATTTACGGGTGATAAATCAAATAGGGAATTTGAACACGCGTTACTTGGAAAGTGAGAACATTGCGATAGAATACAACTGAACCTGAGAACTAGGGTTTGCAACCACTTGACTTTTATTCTATCTAATCTACGTTTTTACTTTATTTTCACGTTATTTACAATTCTTGAACTCGAAAACCCCCCATCTATTCTAACTGACGAAGCACTATTTTAGTTCCCGTTCCTCGTGGGATCGACTCTTACTTCCGCTATTACAATCAAATCTGTTAATTTGCAAGTAAGATATTTAATTATTATTTTGGTGCATTGCGACACGCACCAAATTTTTTGCGCCGTTGCCGGGGAACGGTTAACCAATTTAGTGTTTAATCAATTAGAATTTTATTTTTTTGCATTTATTTTATTTTTTTATTTTATTTTCACTTTATTTATATAATTTTTCAAAAAAAAAAAAAATTTATAATACTCAACTGTGCTTCTTTGCTTATATGCTTAAAACTCGGTCAACTAATTGTGAAATTTTTGATCTTGACCCAGAAATTGAGAGGACTTTTCGACAAAAAGAAGAGCAGCACAACAAATGGCAGCTAACAACAGGACTCTTAAGCAACTGGCTACCCTCGATGTGGCTCAGCAGCCATTATGCATAACATTTCCAACAGTGGAAGAAGGAAAAAACTTTCGAGCTTAAATCTGGGCTCATCCACTTATTACCAACTTTTCGAGGAAACCCCGGCGAAGATCCGTATAGGCACCTAAAGGAGTTCCACGTGATTTGCGACAGTATGAGGCCCACGGGCATTACCGAGGAACAAATAAAAATGAGAGCTTTCTCATTCTCATTGAAGGATGCAGCCACTGACTGGCTCTATTGTCTGCCATCGGGAACGGTTACTACTTGGAGCGACATGAAAAGGCTCTTCTTGGAAAAATACTTCCCTACCTCGAGGGCTGGTACCATCCGAAAAGAAATATATGGAGTGCGCCAGAACAACAATGAATCGTTATATGAGTATTGGGAGTGTTTCAAGAAGCTCATCTCCAGCTGCCCCCATCATCAGATTAGCGTGCAACTTTTGGTGCAGTACTTTTACGAAGGTCTGGCGCCAATGGACAGAAGTATGATAGACGCCGCAAGCGGAGGTGCACTAATGGACAAGACACTAGAGCAAGCACGGGCTTTAATATCCAACATGGCGGAAAATACTCAACAGTTCAACTCGAGTATGGATTCCCAAGTCCGCCGAGTGAACGAGGTAAGTAGTTCTAATATTGAAGGTCAATTATATGAACTAACAAATCTTGTTAAGCAACTTGCTGTAGGGAATTCGAAACAAGCCAAGGCCTGTGGAATCTGTTCGAATTTTGGACATCCAACGGATACATGTCCGGTATTGCAAGAAGAAAACAATGAACAGGTAAATGCTGCTGGAGGTTTTCCTTTCCAAAGGCAGCAATACAACCCATACTCGAATACGTACAACCCTAGGTGGAGAGATCACCCCAACCTGAGCTACGGAAATAACAAACCCCCGGGTTTTACTTCAAACAAGCCACAAGGACAATTCCAGCAGCAAGGGACTTTCCAACCACAGGGGCAATATCAACAAAAATCTCAAAATTCAGGTATGTCTCTTGAGGATATGGTTAAGACATTGGCAACTAACACGATGCAATTCCAACAGGATACCAAGTCAAGCATACAAAACCTGGAAAATCAAATGAGCCAAATGGCCACTGCCATAAATAGGTTGGAATCACAATCCGGAGGTAAATTGCCATCTCAACCCGAGATAAATCCTAAAAACGTGAGTGCCATGACTCTCCGAAGTGGAAAAGAAATTGAGGGCCCGAAATTGGAACCGGCTGCACCCGAAATGGAGGGAGATGAAAAGGAAGGAGTAGGGAAAAGAAACGACGCTTCGCAAAAACCTGAGGTAAAAACTGACCCCCAATTAAATGTTAAACTAACACCTCCACCTTTTCCTAGCAGGTTAGCAAAATCGAACAAGGAGAGCAAAGAAAAGGAGATGCTGGAGATGTTCAGAAAGGTTGAAATAAATATCCCGCTACTAGATGCCATCAAGCAAGTCCCCCGGTATGCAAAATTTTTAAAGGATTTATGCACTAGCAAACGGAAACTGGTGGGAAACGAGAAGGTAAGAATGGGGGAAAGCGTTTCGGCCTTATTTCAAAGGAAATTGCCTCAAAAGGGTAAGGATCCAGGTATGTTCACTGTGCCATGTCAAATAGGTAACACCAAGGTAAATCATGCACTAATAGATTTAGGAGCATCCATTAATGTCATGCCTAGATCCACTTACATTGCATTAAATCTTACCAAAATGACTAAAACAGATGTTATCATCCAACTAGCCGACCGTTCCAATGCATATCCAGACGGGGTAGTCGAGGACGTCTTAGTGCAAGTAGGGGGGTTGGTGTTTCCGGCAGACTTTTACATATTAGATATGAATGATGATCACTCCCCAAATTCTACCCCCATACTGCTAGGAAGACCATTTTTGTGGACCTCCCAAACCATTATTGATGTAAGAAAAGGGGTGTTGACTATGGAATTCAATGGGGAAGTAGTGCAATTTAATATCTACGACGCCATGAAACACCCAAATGATGTATGTGCTGTTTATTCTATTAATGACATTACTCCTGCTGTGCAGAAAATTTTCAAGTTAAATTGCAGGGACGAGCTAGAAACAGCTATCGTGGAGTCGCTAAGGCAAGATGATGACAGCGACGTGGGTATAAGCAAGGAATTACAAGATGGAATTACTGTACTTGATTCACTAGGACCTACACCACGCAGGTACACCGTAAAAACAATTCAACTGACAGACTATTCTAACAAATTGCTACCTTCTATCTTGCAGGCCCCAGTGGTGGAAATGAAATCTCTCCCCGCCCATCTGAAATATGTGTTTCTCGGTGATGAAGAATCGCTTCCCATAATTGTTTCATCCAACCTCACCAATCTGGAAGAAGACAAACTTGTTCGGGTCCTTCGGGAGCACAAGGAGGCGATTGGTTGGACCATCGCGGATATCAAAGGAATCAGCCCGTCAATCTGCATGCATCGAATATTGCTTGAGGAAGGTGCTCAACCATCGAGACAAGCCCAGCGAAGGTTAAACCCGGCAATGATGGACGTGGTGAAGAAAGAAATTTTGAAACTGTTAGGAGCAGGGATGATTTACCCAATCTCAGACAGCAAGTGGATCAGTCCAGTCCAAGTGGTACCAAAGAAATCCGGAGTAATGGTGGTGGAAAACAAAGATGGAGAACTTGTACCAACTAGGGTCCAAACTGGATACCGGGTATGCATCGACTACAGAAAGGTAAACGCTGACACTCGTAAGGATCATTTTCCCCTTCCCTTCATGGATCAAATGTTAGAGAAATTAGCTGGTCATTCCCATTATTGTTTTTTAGACGGTTTCTCAGGTTATTTTCAAACAGCCATAACTCCAGAAGATCAGGAGAAAACCACTTTCACTTGTCCATTTGGCACGTTTGCGTATAGACGCATGCCCTTCAGTTTGTGTAATGCTCCTGCAACGTTTCAACGTTGTATGATGAGCATTTTTTCTGAATACATAGGGCATATTATAGAAGTGTTTATGGACGATTTTAGTGTGTGGGGTGATTCATTTGATGCATGTTTGGACAATCTATCATTAATTTTGAAACGTTGCATTGACACTAACCTAGTTTTAAATTGGGAAAAATGCCATTTTATGGTAGATAAGGGAATTGTGTTAGGTCATGTAGTGTCGGAAAAGGGAATAGAGGTTGATAAGGCCAAGGTGGACATCATATCTGCATTACCGTACCCCGCCAATGTGCGGGATATACTATATTTTCTTGGGCATGCAGGTTTCTATCGCAGGTTCATCAAAGACTTTTCCAAAATTGCATCACCATTGTGCAATCTGTTGCAAAATGATGTCCCATTTAATTTCACCGAGCTATGCAAAAAAGCCTTTGACCAACTAAAGGAGCGGCTAACTACGCCCCCGATCATTCAACCACCCAACTGGGATCTTCCATTCGAAATAATGTGTGATGCCAGCGATTATGCAGTGGGAGCAGTTCTAGGGCAACGGGTTGGGAGAGCAGCCCATGTGATTTCCTATGCCTCCCGAACCCTGAATCAGGCTCAAGCCAACTATACCACTACTGAAAAGGAGCTTCTATCTGTGGTATTTGCTTTAGAAAAATTTCGTCCTTATTTATTGGGTACTAAAGTGATTATTTTTACAGATCATGCAGCTTTACGACACTTATTTGTTAAAAAGGATGCGAAGCCTAGAATCATCCGCTGGATACTTCTATTACAAGAATTTGACTTGGAAATAAAAGATAAGGCGGGGTCCGAAAATGTAGTTGCCGACCATCTTAGTCGGGTAGTGAAGCCCGAGGACAACCTACCTCTGCGTGAAACCTTCCCAGACGAGGGTTTATTTGCCATCGAAGCAAATCCCCCATGGTATACTGATTTGGTAAATTACATTACTGCTAAACTAATTCCTACTGGTTTTTCGCAGGCACAAAAGCATAAGATGAGGAGCGACGCTAAATATTATATTTGGGATGACCCGTACCTGTGGAAGAGATGCCCCGACCAAATCATTAGAAGGTGCGTGCCGGAATCAGAACATCAATCCATCCTCACCTTTTGCCATTCATATGCATGCGGTGGCCATTTTGGACCTAGAAGGACGGCGCAAAAGGTATTGGAGAGTGGGTTCTTTTGGCCGACCCTTTTCAAGGATGCGTACATTTTTTGTAAGTCTTGCGATAATTGCCAAAGAACAGGTAACTTATCCCAACGAGATCAAATGCCTCAAAACCCCATTATTGTATGTGAGGTTTTTGATGTTTGGGGCATTGTTTTCATGGGACCCTTTCCCCCGTCGTTTGGTTGTAATTACATCCTTTTAGCTGTCGATTATGTTTCAAAATGGGTGGAGGCAAAGGCCACCCGTACTAATGACGCTAAAGTTGTTGCAGATTTTGTAAAAGCTAACATTTTTAGCAGGTTTGGGATACCCCGAGCTATGATCAGTGACAGAGGGACGCACTTCTGCAATCGTACCATTGAAGCCTCGTTACGGAAATATGGAGTGATGCACCGAGTATCAACCGCGTACCACCCCCAAACTAGCGGGCAGGCTGAAATCTCCTATAGGGAAGTGAAGTCCATTTTAGAGAAAACGATTCGACCAGACTGGAAGGATTGGAGCATTCGCCTTGATGATGCTCTTTGGGCTTACCGAACCGCTTACAAAACGCCAAATGGTATGTCTCCTTACCGGTTGATATTTGGAAAGCCATGCCACCTACCGGTGGAACTCGAGCATAAAGCTTATTGGGCCATCAAGCAATGCAATATGGATTGGGAGGCAGTAGGAGACCACGGGAAGCTTCAATTGTAGGAATTGGATGAAATACAAAATGAGGCTTATGAGAATGCGATGATCTACAAAGATCGAACTAAAGCATTCCATGATCAACGCATTTCTCGAAAGAGCTTTTGTGAGGGCCAAAAAGTGCTACTGTTTCAATCCCGGCTCAAATTACACCCTGGTAAGCTTCGTTCTCGTTGGGTCGGTCCTTTTGTTGTTACTAATGTATCTCCCCATGGTGCAGTCGATATTAGGAGCTTGCGTACGGATAAACAGTTCAAGGTCAATGGGCACCGTCTCAAGCCATATTATGAGGGATTCCAAACTGAGAACTTGGAGGTGATTGCACTGGAAAACGCCAACAAAGGGCAATAGTCTCGCACGGACTCAGTCGAGCCAACGACAGTAAACAAAGGCGCTGCTCGGGAGGCAACCCGAGAGGGGAGTTTCTTTATCTCCTCGACTTTTTATTTTCGTATTTTCATTTTGGTTAATTCTAGTTTATTTAGTCATTTCTTTCAAAAAAAAAAAAAAAAAATTCCAGTGGCCTAGTTACGGCCGTAACTCAATTTTTTATTTTTATGCAGAAGCCTTCTTACGGCCGTAACTCAATTTTCTTATTTTTATGCAATGGCCTTATTACGGCCGTAATTGTTTCTTTGTATTTTTTTTTCCAGAATGTGACTTACGGCCGTAAGTCATAATTTTACAGCCGTAAGTCTATGTTTTTCAAAATTTAAAACAGTGAACTCGCGCATAACCCCCACTCTCCCCCTCTTCTTCGCCATTCTCCCGATTTTCTCTTACGCACCTTCTCCCCATTTCACACCTTCTTTTCATTCTTAAGGAAACATAATTGCCCTCATCCATTACAACCTTCCCTCCTCACAAGTTCTTCAAGGTATGTTTTTTTTTTTTTCCTTTCTCTTTTTCTCTTCGTGGCGTGGTAGTGTGTTTTCATCCAATGGGTTCTCGACTTTTCCCCGTCCACTGAACGAATTTGCATTGATTGAGATTGTGTTTTGTGATTTGGGGTTTAGATTTTGATTGTTTTACCTACCTTGGCATCAATTTTGGTTTGCACTCCAAGTGTTTGATGTAATGTCTAGGAGATTTTCAAGTGTTTATTTGCCTCAAGTTTCAACTCGAACCAACCTATTATGCTAGTTGATTTTACTATCGTCATGTAGAAGTGAACTTGTAGGGTAAGTGTGGTGGTTGGTCTTGTTGCTTTCTTAGGATATATTGCATACTCCTCTTTCTCTTCTATATATCTATTTATGGTTCTTTTGGTTATGAGTGCCAACTTTTATCTTCGCAATTGCCTAGGTTGTGACCCCGCACCTTCATTTTGGTTTGTCATATTGGATAGTGTCACATGGGGTTGACAAATATCGCATGACCTTACACTTGTTGTATGCCATACAACGAAATCACGTTAGACCCTTGTACTTATGCCATCTTCCGTCGTGTGATATGGGAGCATCTACCATTATTTATACACTTCTTATCAAGATTTGCTTCCTTCCATGTCTTGCTGGTGCATTCTGCTTTTCGTGTTGGCATTGTTTTCCGAGTTTAGGCTTTAACCGCCACACACTACTTACTTGCGCGCATTTTCTTTTCCATCCCTATCCATGCTCGACTAATCCCCTCGTTTCCTTTTCAGGATTTACTATGGCTCCACCGAAAAAGAAAGGAAAGCAGGTGGCGGGGGAATCCTCATCTGAGCCCCGCCAGGAGAAGAGCCAGTCTAAGCTTTGCATAAAGGAGCAGCTATTCCTCCCAGAGGACTTTCAGGAATGGAGGAGCGCTGACATCGTCATTGCCCCGCGACGATTTTGGGCCCGCATCGCTGAATTCGGATGGGTCAAATTCGTGAGTGATCTACCGATTGGGAACCCCCCGCTGGTGTACAAATTCTACACCCAGTTCAACAAAGAAATTGGTGACGAAGGTTCCCTTGACTATCACCACACTAGGGTGGCGGGGAAACGTATCAAGTTTGATAAGGAAGTGGTGGATAACTATTTGGGGTTAAATTGCACTGGGTCGGTCCCCATGTCGTCTAATGCGGGTGTTTTCTTTCCGGACCAAGAGGTGCTCCGTTGGGCTTTGAAGCCTGAACTCCATGACTCCCTGAATGTCATCCTTCCGCACTACAAGAATCGGGATCTACAGCGGGACGCCTGGTACTTGCACCAGTGGGGGTCGGGGAGTCTCTTCCCATCCACTAGCCTCACTACAGTATCTGTTCGCTACCTCCGGGTCTACTACGCCATCACCATGGGAATCAAGTTTGACTTGGGGCAGCACATCTTTGATACGATTTCCACATACGCCAGCTTGATACCGCAGAAGCGAGGCATGCCGTTCCCATGTTTAATCACCGCCTTATGCCGGGCTCAAAGAATTCCCGTTGCAGTAAGTGACGACACCTTGGGGCATGGGAATCGCCTCAATAAGACGAGTTTGGAGAATGCTCGCAGGCAGATCATTGCGAAGCGGGGTCACGGAGATGATGGATCAGGGGACTCCGATGATGATCAAGGCGTCGAGGAACCCGCAGCACAGGAAGCGCCACAACAGCCAAATGCCCCTACCCCTTTTGAGCTTCAGATGCTAGGCATGATGCAAGCCTTCCAAACCCAGCTGAATGCTATGCAAGAGGATCAGCAGCTTCTACTGGAGGAGCAGAGGGCCATTCGGGATCAGATTCGGCAATTGTAGAGAGCTCGAGATGATCAACCTCCACAATAGACCAAGGGAGTTTCTTCTTTTTTCCCCTTTTATTGTTTTCTCTTTTATTGTTGTCCTTTTCAATGAGGACATTGAATTGTCTAAGTGGGGGGGGGGATTGACTTGATTGTAAGCTTATCTAATTTATTTTATCTCTGTAATCGAATCTGTAAATTTCATTTTGACCTTGTTATCTGCTTTTGCTACCTATCTATGCTACTTAGGTCCTTGACCGTATTTTGATAGGAAGCAACCCCACTTTTGGTGCACTTTTTTTTGAAAAATCATTGCATGATTGGATGTAAAGTGAGCACATAGAGATCATCTCGTCCAAAACTTCATCAATAGGTTGGAAATGAAAAGTAAAATTGTCAAATATCTACAACCGAGTTAACCCAACCTACAATAGACAGATTAACCTTTCATATATAACCTTGAATGTCCCAAACTATTATACCCTTGTGAGTAGTAATGGTTTGAATGCTTTTAATCGTTACCCTCGACCAATGGACTTAGATTGGAATGAAGATCAAGCAATGACCTATGACTCATAATTGGATGGGAGAAACACATGAAAACCATAATTTGTGAGCTTTTGAACCTAAGAGCTATTTTCAATACTTATAAGCTCGTAATTCTTTGATGTGTGTCCTGCATGGTTGAGTTATACTTGGATGTGCTTTCTTGTGCATACCGTTGTAGCTTCTTGATTCAAGTGCAATTTATAGCAAAGGCAATAGGTTAAACAAAATTTGACTTGCTAAAAGAGCCTACCTTGCTACATGGACCATTAGAAGCCCGTTTGAGCCTAAGCCTTTCTTTGGATTTTTATGCCTCGTTACAAGCCACGAACACCTTTTCTTTCACATTGTCTCTGTTTTGAACCTATAGAGAAGGGATTCGCAAGCTTTTGTTGATTGAGGATTGTGCTATGGTTTAAGTCTAATTTAGTGAAAATAGTTATCTTGTGTTGGGCGATGGTTGTGTAATGGACTGAAGTCAGGGGATTGTAATTCTATCTTGTGCAAATTGATGACTGCGTAAAAAAAAAAAAAAAAAAAAGTTGCAGTCTATACTCGAAAAAAAAAAGAGAAAGAGAAAAAGCAATGAAAAGGAAGTTAGTCATGAAAATTAGTAGTTGAGGATGTCAAACACTCAACTTGAAAAAAAGAGAAAAAAAAAGAGAGAAGATATTCAAGTGTGGATAGAGTTGGGTAGTGGGAAACAATAAAGTTCATAATAAGAGTGAAGGAAGTGATGTTATTTTGAATCGACTTAGTTTGCGAAGTTCCTTCTCGACTCAGCCTAAATATATCCTTTTATCCTACCTGACCCGAAACCCCGTTACAACCAAATAAAGACCTTCGCTTTGCACTTGTGTTATTGTTGGCTCCGGTTACGACAGTTAGGCAATCTGTGGTACTGGCTTATCCATGCAGAGAGCTGAGCGAAAATTCTAACCCTTATACACTTTGTGCGAAGAGAGAAATATCTTGTGAGGGTGTTAAACCCATTACATATGCTTATGAGTGGTTTGAATTGCTTGGTCTAGGGTTGGTGCTATGAATGTGGTCGGGGGTCCTGTGTTGACTGTATTCATGTCATGAACAGCTCAGTTTACGCAATTGATTTCCGCTAGAATTGGGCGAAATTATTCTCCTCGTAGTCACTCATACATGGTTATGTGATCAAACACGAGAGGTGCAAGGAAATAAACCATATCGAGTCATGATTGGGATGGGAAATAAAGGGCGTTGCATCTCTAGCACACACTAACACAATCCGATCATGCAATGGAACATTTTTTGTTAAAGACAAGTGGGTTGCAACCTCAAGTCTCTAAACTGTAATCTATTGTTGGAATCCTACTCTTTTTATTTGTTCGAGGACGAACAATGGTTCAAGTGTGGGGGGATTTGATAAGTTTTATATTAACGTTTATTTTATACACTTATATCCTTGAATATACCATAATGTGATTCTATCTAAGTATTATTAATGCATTTTATGTTTCATGTTGTATAGGATCCTAAAAGAGGAGAAAAGAAGAAAAAAGGACCAAATTGCACTAAAAACTGAAGTTTGGGGACTTAGGTGCAAATATCTTTACGGCCGCAAGCAAATATCATCACGACCGTAAGTGCATGATTGAAACAGACAAAATTAAGCAGAAAAGATGTTACGGCCGTAAGAAACATCTTTACTGCCGTAACCCTCAAAAGATAAAAATACGCAGAAACCCAATTACGGCCGTAAAAGAAATGTTACGGCCGTAACTCCAATTTAAGGAAATATGCAGTAACTCAATTACGGACGTAAAAGAATAGTTACCGCCATAACTATTCAAGTCAAAAATTTCCTTATTTCAATTCTTTCCATAATTTGGGATTTCTTGCTCCCAAAGCTAGGGCACGAAATTGAAGCTATAAAAAGGGAGTTTCATGACAAGAAAAGGGGATTATTATTATTTTGAAGGAGGACGGCTTGCTTGAAGATTTGGAAGAAGAATTCAGAAATTCGAGAAGGTGAATCAAGACAAAAAATTATATAATTCCTCATGACTATGCTCGGCTAAGCTTCCATACCTAGTTCGAAGGGGAAGTTGTATTTCATATCAATTTGTTATTGCTTTTCCAAACTAGTAACGTAGTTCGAAGTTCTTTATTTTGATTTGTTGGATTCTTATGCGTTTTTAATTCAATCAATACAATTCTTTATTTGATTAAGGCCTTATCATTTAATTTGTTGTGTTGAGATTTGCTATTTTGAATGATTGGATCCGTAATTGTCTTTTTATTCAAATCATAGTAGCAATTGAAAATTTAATATTTTCATAAAGAATTCCAATTTAGGTTAATTGTCACGAGCTTGTGTGATTAATAATCTAATTCACCATAATTCTTCTTAAACAATACATAGTTGTTGTCTTAAATCTAAAGAGCTTGTTTTAGGTTATTCAATGGCTAATGTTTGATTAGAAAGCTTATTCTAATTAAATACAAATAAGGAAGAATAGAAATAGTTAGAGCTTATTAACTATTTACGGGTGATAAATCAAATAGGGAATTTGAACACGCGTTACTTGGAAAGTGAGAACATTGCGATAGAATACAACTGAACCTGAGAACTAGGGTTTGCAACCACTTGACTTTTATTCTATCTAATCTACGTTTTTACTTTATTTTCACGTTATTTACAATTCTTGAACTCGAAAACCCCCCATCTATTCTAACTGACGAAGCACTATTTTAGTTCCCGTTCCTCGTGGGATCGACTCTTACTTCCGCTATTACAATCAAATCTGTTAATTTACAAGTAAGATATTTAATTATTATTTTGGTGCATTGCGACACGCACCAATGATGACACAAATATTCCCAGATCGATGGAAACCAGCTTGAAGCTGAAAACATAAAAGATAGTAGGAATCATAAAACAATATCTTTTAAATACTTTAAAAAATGTTTAGTAGTATTAGTAATCATGTTCAGATGCAAAGGCCCAAAAAAGTGATAAAATTACTTATTTGTTCATATTATGAAAGACAAAACGATGTAGGGATGGATAAAGAAATCGGAAACGATATGATCGAATCGAAAAAATCGAAACCTTATGGTTTTAAAAAAATAAAATAGGAAATCAATTTTGGAACCGATAACTGGTTCCACTTTTAAAATCGAAAAATCGAAGTTAGAATCAAGTATTTGATCCTTGTTTATTCTTTTGATGATTTTAATTGGTTGTTCTAAAATTAAAAATCAAAATAATTTATAATTTTTTTTGGTAAAGTGAAACCGATTAAGTTCTTTTTATGAAATTTGTTACGTCTCTACTTCATTGTAACCTTTAACTTTACACTTAGACTAAAATTCTTAGTAAATGAAAATAGAACGAGATTAACTTATTAATAAGCCAAGTTTTAAATGATCACAATGGAGTTAATTAAATATTAAAATACAAATATAAAACAATTAATAATAATGCATTTCAAATTCATGATTCATCCCACAAATTTACTATACAAATTTGCCGTGCTCGAAAAATCTTCCAGGTCATTTGTTTCTTATTTTGGTTTATGAATATCTTCTGTTTCATGAAGAATCGTTGTGCTTTCTCCGAGGTGAAAGGATTTTCAGAATCCTTGATCTTGGTATATTCGATAAAAGTTTATTTCAGGTCATAGGCTCGCTTCCTAAGGCTTTGATACTTCTCAGTAAGGCATTCGAAAAATAATTATTATTGTAGAAACGAATTAGAACTGAAACTGAACGAAAATCGAATAGTTTGGTTCTTGCAATTCAATGGAACGGAATGGTTCCATTTTAAAAGAACCGAACCACTCGACACCCATTCCTAAAACAATGAATAAACCAGACCATCGAAGACGGTTCTGAAGTTGTAAACGCAAGAAGTAGTATCAGTCCTCCAATCACAAAACATTGTTTGGGCATTTCAAGGTGAGACTGAAAAATTGTCACACCCATTCGACAAACCAAGAGAACCTGTATCATGCGTTATAGCAACATGGGACTCATACTACTGATGACCATCGCTAGAAATTCCCTTGTTACCGACTTGCGTAGAATGCTTCAGAACTTCGTCATCGTGACTCACCTCTGGTTCAACCTGAAGATGTAGATCTTATACGTCTCAACACTCTTCTTCACCCGCTTTTTCTTGTCTTAAGCTGCTGCGCTGCCTTCTTTTGAGGTATTCAAGTACGGTGAAATTTTGTAACCGACTACCTTAATTTTAGATTTTTTTCCCATTCTTATCTTTTATTCTCAAACATAAATATGCAAATAATTTATTTGTATATGGTATTTTTAGAATAATGCTACTTTACCGAACAAATCTTTGCCACACTAGGTGCCATACTCTCACATATGAGTGTGTGGGACCGCTCCCATAATGAAGGACCCACCCACCATGTGAGGGGGATGGCACCCGATATTGTATCGGGTGTGATAGAGTAGCACTACTCGTATTTTTATTTTTTTCTAGAAAACTCGTTCATTCCCTAGCCTATAGGCTTGGGGAAATGAATGCGTGGAATACAATCATCACATATGTGATTACACGTAGTAAATGCAGCAAATTGTGCAATTTTGTGGGCTACCTAATTCCTCTCTCGAGGGACGTAGTAACACGCTCCACAACCACTGCTAATCAAAAGGTCTTGAATATCACTCAGGATGCCAGCATTCAGATGGAATTTATCCTGTTTGATCAAGCTTTGGACCACTGATAATGCATCGCTTTCCACGGATTTGGTTGGAATCCTTCTATTCAAAGCAACTTTAATACCTTCTTTAATCAAAATTGCTTCCGCCAACTCAGCATTGCCAAAACTTCGAATGCGAAATGCAAAAGCAGCAAAAACTGTGCCTTATCATCTCTGAACCAGCCCCCTATGCCGAAGAAACCTTCCTCCATTCTTGCTACCGCATCCGTTGCCAGTATGAGTCCCTCCACCCGCATACCAGGACCATTCCATCGTGACTGCACATTAGAGTCAGCCTTCTTGATAGCTTTATTCTTCCCATTCACATTTTTAAACTCGCACACACTGAATTCCACCAGCCAACTAATATAACTTGTTGGACGAGTATTCCCCCCATGCATCACTTCATTTCTTTCTTTCCAGATACTCCAAAGCCCAACACATGCAAGTTCAAGGATAGGAATGGGTTGGTGAAGAATAAAACTTACCAGGATCTCTCCAATCTCCAGATTAAGGCCTGCGGTCAGGAATTTTTTCCACTGATCCCATATTCCCAGCATTTTCCAGAATTCTTTCGTCCATGGGCATTCAATGAATATGTGAACGTTAGTTTCCACCCCCCTCCACATCTTGGACAATTGAGTTGGGCAGAAATGTGTCTAATTAGAAAGTTCTCCATCGTTGGGATTGCTCCGCTCAAAATTCTCCAGACGAGGTGCTTCGCTCTGGGGATAATGTTCAGCTTCCAGAGTGACTCCCACCATCTTCCATAATTCAGCCCGCTAAACCCCTCCTCATTTGATCCATTCTCCATCATCATATGATAGCCGCTTTTCGTTG
The DNA here is from genome assembly GCA_963555705.1 of Ligustrum vulgare. Taxonomy (NCBI): domain Eukaryota; kingdom Viridiplantae; phylum Streptophyta; class Magnoliopsida; order Lamiales; family Oleaceae; genus Ligustrum; species Ligustrum vulgare. Next base: position 6,321,765 of record OY743187.1, read on the forward strand.
TGTACTGCCCATCTTTCGTGAGGTTCCAAATGATTCTATCTGGGTGTCCAAGACTGCCTGAGGAAGTGAGAGAATACGTATGGAATCAACTGGCCAGAATGCTGATTCGATGAGGTCAGTATTCCATTCTCCACTCACGGTTTTGAGATCCGCAACCCATGTTAAGTTCTGTGACCGAGGGGAAATGATTTTCCCTTCCATTCCATTCGCGATCCATGCATCTTCGTATATCTTCACCTTTTTGCCATCACCAACTCTCCACCGACATCCCTTGATCAACACCTCCTTCCCCCAAACTAAGCTTGACCAAACATATAGCACCCCTGTTTAGTCTTAGCTTCGAGCATGTTGCAGTTGGGGAAGTACTTACTCTTTAGTACTCGGCTTACCAGTGACTCCGGGTTTTGGAGGATTCGCCACACTTGCTTGGCCAGTAAACTTTTGTTAAAAATAGGCAGATCTCGGAACCCCATTCCCCCACTCTTCTTTGCTTTGCACATGATCTTCCAGTTAATCCGATGGAGCTTCTTCTTGTCAATTTTGGCTCCCCGCCAAAACCTGGACAAAATACTCCAAATGTCTTCTTTTTGTTCTTCCCCGTCATGGATGGTAGCCCCAGGTAAATGTCGTGGTGTTTGGGGGTCTGAACTCCCAGAATAGTACCAATCAACTTACGCTTATCCTGAGTTACATTTGGACTGAAGATGATATTTGTTTTCTGAAGGTTCACCTGTTGGCCTGATGCCTCCCCATACTTCCTGATAATATTCATCAATTCCTCCGCATCTTTAGTTTCAGCTCTTGAGAACAGAATGGAGTCATCGGAAAAAAAAGATGGCTAATGCACGGACCCTCTCGGTTGCATCTCAGACCCATAATCTGCCTCGTGGAAACGGCTGTCTGAAGTTTAGCTGAGAATGCTTCCGCACACATGATGAAGAGGTATGGCGACAATGGGCACCCTTGTCTGAATCCACGCAATGGAATCACCTTCCCTTTGATTTGGTCGTTGATGGCAAAGGATATAGTTGTGGTTGAGATACAGTCCATGATTCTACCAATCCATTGTGTTAGAAAGCCCATTTTAACCATAATAGCATCGACAAAGCTCCACTCAATCCGGTCATATGCTTTACTCATATCCAGCTTGTAACGCCCCGAATTCCATGGAGCCCGGGACGCCACGTCGTCCTTTAAATCTGATTTTATTGCGAAAATAATTAAATTCAAAGCATCACATTCATCGTTTAAAACCTTCAGCGGAAACTTAATTAATTGGAATATAGAACAATTCATAAAATTTTAATTCTCAATTATTCATATAGAAGTAACGATAAGTAATTTAATGAGTAACATTCAGAAAATTGTCTAATAACATCATCATTTATTTAATTTGCCAACTCTGTCATTTCATTCGCCGCCTTCTCCAAGATCTGCAAAAACTGTTAAAATAATGGAATGAGTATTTCGAAAAATACTCAGTAGACTCATCGCCAATAATTAATTTACAGAATAATTAAACACGTAATTATGCAATCATACAGTGACATCATCATCATATTCTTGGGCTCTTGTATTTTCAAAATCAAGGCTATTAAAATCATAGGGTGTGGGTAGTCTCGTCTCGTGCACTTAAGGCACATAAGTTATGCATAACATCATCATTTCTCATCTTATCTCATAAGAGATATTCTTTTCTCGTCTCATGCATCAAAGCATGTAAATCACGTAATTTCACATAAGACATGCAATTATAATTTAAACTAATTAGTGGGGGCGAGTCTACTTCAAATCACGAGTCTGAAAGTTGAGCAAGAAAGTTCACGTTGTTCTTCTAAATGTCCAAGCGCCTCGTCTAGCCAAAAATAAATAAACCTTAAAGTGGTATTTGGAAATCAATGTTTCAATTGAAAGAGTTTTAAAAGAAGAAAATAAAAGTTTAGGGATTAAAATTAAAACCAAACGTAGTTGGGATTGAAAATGAGTTGATACTAAAAGATTTTGAAAACTATTGGTCTAACTCATATATTTTAAATATATTGGGAACTAAAATGTAAATCTTATAAAACTTGGGTTAAGACTCAAAATAGCAATTAAACTGTAGGGATTTAAATAAGTGACTTTTAAAATGAAAGGACTGAAATAGAATTCTCAAAAACTTAGGGAATGAAATAAAGTGTTTCAAAAATAGTAGATATATATATATATCTTTCCTTTCTCTATCGATCATGATAGAGAGAGAGCCGAGAGCACGATAGGGTCGCCGACGACGGTGCCGGCGTTTCAGCCGGCGATGGCGTCGCCGGAGTATGGCGGCGATGGGTGTGGTGCGAGTGTGAGGAAAAAGGGACGGTTTTTTTGGGCGATTTGGGGCTGGAACCGAGGCTCAATTTCGAGCTAGGGGTGATACTCTCCGGCGATACTCCGGTCCATACGAGGTAGCGGTCGAAGGTAAGGTATTTGGAGGGTTTATTCTTGGTTTTGGATTTTGATTTGGGTTTCGATTTTGGAGAAGAGGGCAGTCGGTAGTGGTTGGGAGTTGCAGGTGACGGGTGCAGTGGTTGGCGGGTGTAGTGATGATAACGGTGGTGATGTTGAGTTGTGAAGTTTGAGGTTTGCTATTGAGTTTTCGATTTGGCAGCAGTGATTTCTTGGAGGTGGCGGTTGGCAGGGGTTCGTTGGTGGTTCAACGTGTTTGGGTGGTTGGGCTGAAGGCAGTTGGTGAGGGTCGACCGTGCAATAGAGTTGGTTATGGTGTAGATTGTGGAAACGGGGTTGCAATGGAATTTGTTTGTGGCTTGAAGCCACTATCTGCAGATTGTGTAATGGTGGATTGAATTGGGTTGATGGAGATGGTAGCTTTGTTGGTGGTGTTCCGATCTGTGGTGGTTATGGGAGTGAAGTGCAGTATATACACTGCTTTGGTTGTCTTCAAATGGTAGGCTAGAGTGAGGGGAAAATTTGAGGAAAGTGGGGAAAGAATTATGGAATTGAAGAGTGATTAGAGATGCTGACCAGTTAGAGGAAATGAATATGTGAATGAATTTCTTGGCTGTGAATGATAAGAAGAAATCGTGGAGTGATGATGGGGAAGACAAAGTGTGAAATTGGGAGGATTCTTGGCTGGTAATTGGCTCAGTTTTTGGTAAGTTATGACTGGTTTTTGGTGTATGCAAGAATTGTGTGTATATGTAAGGGGATTGAGGGTGATCATAGGAATTAAATGTGACGTATATGCAAATGGAAGTTGGGGAGGAACTTTGGGATTTAAATATGAAATGGAACATGAATTGGGGATTTAAAGCATTTTAGACTTAAAAATAATTTGAATCCCATAAATTGAAAATTAAATTTTAAAATAAATAATGGACTTAAAATGAATAATGGATTTCGACATAAAATCAAATAATTTGGATAATCTATTAAAAGTTGAAATCTGGACTTGAGAATAAAAAAAATGAAAATGATTCATTTTAATGGAACTGGAATTTGACTAAGATAAATAAAAAATTTACTTCGTTGGCTAGGCGAACACGTGTTTTAAAATAAATGGACTAAGTCATAGCGACACATTTTTAAAATAATATTTATTTAAATAAGTCATGGAAAATTCTCGGTCGCTACACAGCTTGATGCCCATGAATCCCTTTTTGCCATTGTTCCTCCTGCTCAAAGAGTGTAAGAGCTCAAAAGCGATTATAGCATTATCCGTAATAAGTCTAGTAGAGACAAATGCACTTTGGGAATCAGAAATGAGAAAAGGTAAAGCATTTTTCATCCTATTCGCTAAGCATTTGGCAACAATTTTATAGACAACACTACATAATGAAATAGGGCAATAATCAAAAATACACTCCGGTGTAGCTTTCTTCGGAACAGGACCACCGTTGTCTGATTGATTGATCGACTGAACCTCCCTCATTAAGGACTCTGAAGCATGCACTGGTAACCTGGAGTTCAAGGAGATCCCAGTGGTTCTGGAAAAATATTGCTTGGAAGCCATCCAGTCCAGGGGCTTTGAATGATCCAATACTGAAGAGAGCATCCTTAACTTCATCTATGGTGAATGGCTCCAGGAGGGATTGATTATCCTCGTTTGACAGCTGCTTCTGAATATCCTGTGTCCCGATAGCTAACGTCTCACCTTATGGTGTTGAGGTTGTGAAAAGGTTGGTGAAGAACTCCTTAATGTGACTCACAAGTTGCTCCTCCTCCGCAATCCAGTTGCCATCTGCCCCTCGAAGTCTATTGATAGAATTTTTCCTTCTTCTCTCTGTAGCTCTCCTGTGAAAGAACTTTGTGTTACGGTCTTCCCCTATCATCCAATCAGTTCGAGCTCTTTGCTTCCAGTAGTATTCCTCCCTTCTATTAATAGTTGCAATCTTCACCTCCAATTCCTTGACCTCATTCATGACCTGACCGGGTGACTTTGAGCTCAGCAATTGGTCTCTCCTCTTACTACATTCCTCCAAAGTTTTCCTTCTTTTCCCAAGTTTTTCACTGCTCCAGCCGGTAAGGTTGTCCATGCATCCACTCAGAATTTCTTTAGTTTGCTCAAAAGGATCAGTACCATCCCTAATTCCAAATTCTCCATTGAGGCTATCTTTAATGACTTCGAAGTACCCTTCTTCGTGGATCCAAAGAGGTTCGAACCGCTTAGAAGTGACTTGAGTTTCTCTCCTTTTGATCCCCTCCTGTCGGTTAAGCTTTACCAAAATGGGTCTGTGATCTGATTTTAAAAAGGGGAGATTAAGAACCTCCGAGTAGGGGAAACGGTTGGCCCATGCTGGATTGCAGACTGCCCTGTCCAATCTAGCTTGTATATGTGCATCGCCACATCTGCCATTATTCCATGTCATCACTGGTCCAACACATCCCAGGTCTATTAGACCACATTCCATCAATGCACCACAGAATCTGTCACAAAGCAGCATTGATCTACTATTACTCCCCATTCTTTCTTCCATGCTGATGGTTTCATTAAAATCACCCATACATATCCATGGAAGGTCGAACATCCCTTTAAGCTTCCTCAGTAGTTCCCACGAATGTTCACGAAGGTTTGAGACAGGTTTCCCATAGAAACCCGTAAGACGCCATGGCTCGACTCCTTCCCTATAGATAATTGCATCAATGCGCCCCTTAGAGAACGATTTTACATGAACATCCCATCCTTCCTTCCAAAGTTGATGTGATTTGGACCAGGCATCGAAGGGTGAAGTCGATCAATCGGCAATATGACATTGATCTACGTGCAAAATAGAGCAAGTTCCATGTTGGGATCGAGCCGAGAAGAGGAAAGAATCAAGCCGAGCCGAGTACACGAAATTGTTTATGCAGAAAAGGCATTATGGCCGTAATGGAAATCCTTCACGGCCGTAACTCATATAATCACGACCGTAATCAATTATTGAAGGAAAAAGGAAAATTGCAGCAGAATGAGGCTTACGGCCGTAAGCTTGGAAGTTACGGCCGTAACATTCAAAGCAGGGGCAATTCACGGCCGTAATGGAAATCCTTCACGGCCGTAAAAGCTATTGTCACGACTGTAATCAATTATCGAAGGAAAAATGAAAATTGCAGCAAAATGAGGCTTACAGCCGTAAGCTTGGAAGTTACGGACGTAACATTCAAAGCAGGGGCAATTCACGGCCGTAAGAAATTCGTCACGGCCGTAACTAATAACACAGTTTTGGATCAGAAAGGCCTTTACGGCCGTAAATAAGCAGCGCAAGATTTTCCGGGAATTTTCCAATTATTTTGTTTCCTTTTTTTATTTTAAGTTATTTGCATAATTTGGAATTTTAGCTTAATTAGAATTCTATTTTGAGTAAATTAGAGGCTAGGTTATTTTGCTTATTTATATTCCTTTCCATTCATTGTCAAAAAACAAGTTTGAGTTTATGAATTAAATTGAGAGAGGATTCTCTTGTTAAAGGTTGAGTTTTTCCCTTTTGTTTCGAACTTATCAAAGATCCGTTCTTTGTGGCGTTCACCCAACGAACTTATCAAGGAATTGACAACCCTTGTGGTGTTCACCAATCTTGGTTCTTCAATCTGCATCGTCATTAATTGCGTCGTGATTTTTGGGTCAAGGTTTTACCGTCGAATCTATCTTTTAATTCCCGTTTATTTATTCGTGTTCTTGTTATTTTTCGTGTCAGATTTGATTTAGATCTTTCCTAGGATCTAAATTTCGTTATTCTGCTTTTTCGACGAGATTCCCCGACTGGGATCTCATCAAAAGTAGCATAAGGCCTCCGCTTTTCCCCCCTGGTTTCAAAAATAAAATTTGAACCAAAGCCTAGAGCATACCGAATTCTGTCTGCCTTTACACCGGCTAATCTTGTCTCAATTAGGAAGACGAAATCAGGGGAATGGTTACAGATGAGGCTCCGTAAGGATGATAATGTGCAGGGGTTCCCCATCCCTTGCACATTCCAACATAGGCAACTCATGATGTCCGGCGGTCCTGCTCCGTAGGACTCGCCAGTTTGTAATTGTTCAAAGCCGTCTCCATCTCTTCGCTATCCTCCTCCCCCCTTCTTCTTTTATCACCTCCCACCTCCTTCCCTGTCCATGGTAATTTCCTCTTGCTCTTTGGGCTTACCTTCACTCTACTGATTGGGTTGCCCCCCCCCCAATAGAAGTCTTTTTCCTGGTGAGTATATAGCAGGCCCCCTCACACCCCTTGCCAATTTTTTCCATCTTTTCCCCCTTGCCTGACTGTTTGAGTAACTTCCCTCCATCCCACTGCTCATCCCTGAATTATATTCTGCATTGTTGTTCCTTCCTCCTTTGTTCAATTCCTCCCTGTCCCCCTTCTCATATTCATCGTCTACCCCTCCAGCCACTGCTTCCTTCCTGCCCATTTCATCAGACTTCTTATTATTAGTTCCTTGCCTTTCAGTTAGAGGTTTTCCCATGCCGTCCCCCTTTAAATTCCACTCTTCATTCCCCTGCTCGAACCGGTTGCGGCATCTGATCATCTCCACCCTATCCCCACTGCCTAATGACTCTCTAGAGTCTCCTTCCTTGTTACTGCCCATCTTGGAGCTACCTTTTGCATCGTATGATCTCCCTGAGGAATTTTGTTTATGTTTACCTCCATTAATTTGGGCTATGATTTTATCATTATATTTTGGCTTTTCCACACCTCATATGATTACTCCTTCCTGTAAACATTCGTTTAATCTATGTCCCATAACCCCGCAGCGGAAGCATATAACCGGTAGCCTTTCATATTGTAAAGGGACCACAAATTCCTTCCCTAATGACTCGAGACGCACAAAAATTCCTTTTTTCAGTGGCTTGGTTATATCCAGTAGGACTCTCACTCTTGGAATAATATTAGCATAATCAGTTTTCCACTACTTCCCCAATGAGCTTACCTATTTCTCTTAATGCCCGATCTGTATGGCAAACTAAGGGCACATTCAGAAGATGGACCCATAATGTGGTAGTATTGAACTCCATTCTCGAGAGATCTCTTGTCTCATCCGGGTTTTTAAGTATTAGGAGCTGGTTGTTGAAGAGCCATGGCCCCCCTCAGAACCCTTAGCCTATCAGCCGTCGAACCGAAATGGAAGGTGAAGACATTTGGGTTACCTTTAGATTCAACTTTCAGACCTCTTGTGAGCTGCCAAACTAGTCGAAAAACCCTTTCCACTGCCTCTCTATTAGCTACCTTCGCACTAACCACTTTTCCAACCAAACACGATTTCAGATTTGTTAACCCCTCGTTACACACTTCTTCATCAATGGAGATCTTCGAGTAGCCGAGGTCCTCGAGTTTAAGTTGTTCGCAGAGGTCCCTGATATCAGCTGGATCCATATTTGCGTAAGGACGATGAAAACCAGAAGAAAAGCTTGAAGAAAGGCTGGGTAGACCCAGCGACCGGAGCCACCTGTTGTGGGAAGAAACCTTAGTTATCGCTGGAGACGAGAGCTAAGGGACTTTTTTACTTTCTCCTACTCGTATTTTTAAGATTACATATTTTAATGCGGCAAATATAAAAACAGAGTTTTATGCTTGGTATCAGTCAAAAGATTGAGTACTACGACTTGGAGGTTCAACATCTAAAGTTCGCCTCAAGTCTGAAATTTGCAGTTAGGCCATTGTTTCTATACTAATTTTTTATCACACATCCAATTTTATTATTTTTTATTTTTTGTCTATAAGTTTTTGTTGCTTTTTAAACATGGAAAAAAAAATATCAAAGAAAATCCTAAGCTTCTGTTTGATGGAGATTAAAATCAGATTTTTAAACGAATTTTGATAAAAATTGATGAGATATGTAGTTAAAAAGTTGTGAGACTCATGAAATATGTTTAGAGATGGCAAAATCCCAACTCGAACTCGACCCTAATGGGGCGAAAAAAACCCGACCCGTCAACATGCGGCGCGTGGGTATGGGAGTATGGGACGGGTTTGGCCGCCCCAACCCGAACCCACCCTGATTAAATTAAATAATAAAAATAAATTACGAAAAATAAAAAAATACTGAAAAAAATAAAAAAAAAAGATGAAAAATAAAAAATTAAACAGGGTAGCGAGGGTGACCCGCCCCAAACCAGACCTGCCCCGAAATTTGTTGGGGGGGGGGGGGAGCGGGTTTGGATTTAAAAAAAAATTCGGGGTAGGTGACGGGTAGGGAGATCCGATCCGAATCCGTCCCGTTGCCATCACTAAATATGTTGTTATAATTAATCGCTGAATTGGAATTTGATAAAAATTTAGGCTAAAAAAAAGGGGGTTAATAGCACAAAACGTCCATATCTTTGACATGTATTGTGCAAAACGTCCCAACGTTTACGATTTTTTACTCTAAACGTCCCAACCTTTACATTTTCTTGTTGGAGACATCATTTCTGTCAAATTTAATCCCATTTCACAGTTAATTTGGAATTGAACAGTAAACATTTAACACATGTAAGGGCATTTTCGTCAAAATTAAAAGCATCCCATTCATATTTGGGTAATTAGTACAAAACGCTCCTACGTTTGACACTCATTGTGGAAAAACGTCTATACGTTCATTTTTTTGGCGAATAACGTCCATACGTTTTTTTTTGCGAATAACGTCCATACATTTAGATTTCCTTGCTGATTAGTCCCCAAATTTTACTTTTCTTTCAATTTAGTCATTCCATATTTGATTTAAAGGTCACTGTCTTCGAACGTGTATAACTTTTGATCTACAACTCCGAATTGCACTCCGTTTTTTGAGTTGAACTCCAAATTCAACCATCTTTCTTATGATGTATCATGTGCTCATTTATTAAACATTTTTTTTAACTTTTGTATAGTAGATACTTATTTTGTTGGGACATCATTGATTAACGTAAATTGATTTCTGTAAATTTTATTGAAACAGTGATATTTTAATTTTTTTGTGTGTTCGACGGCCAGCGGAATTTATATATTGGATTTATTTGACTTTTTTATTTTTTTAAGGTAAAATGTTTGGTTAAAAATTGTTATGTTTAATCTCTGTTTGAGCCATATTATAATCTCAAATCACTTTTTGAACAACACACATTTTCTCTCTTCAAATCACTTTTTAAAAATTGGAGAAATAAATTGTATTGAATCAGAGAACTTTCTAAACATATAAATCTTTTATCATCAACGTATTTTGTATGATTTGCATCACTTTTCAAAGCCTTTTTAGGCTTATTGTAATATCAAGTAGAATTCCATCTAGTTGTCACGTTCAAACAAAAAAAGCTCAAGACTCGAAATTTGCTACTTGTAACTTTTTAAATTTTTTAGTTGTGAATCGTGATTGACAAGATCTAGCAAAACCTCAATGTATTACGAATAGCTGAAATTGCATGATCTATTTCTTCTATGAGACTATCACCAAACAATAAAATTGAATATATAAGCACACCACCTCATATAAAACATTTCTCCATCATTTATTTTTTAAATTATTTTCATGCTCAATAATTATATACAAGTTAGTAGGACAGAGAAATATAAGAGGTCTACCAACTACCCCTCAACATACATTTTCTTTCTTCATATCATTTTTTAAAAATTGGAGAAAGAAATTGTGTGTTGTTCAAAAAGTGATTCGAGATTATAATATGGCTCAAACAGGGGCTAAACATACCAATTTTTAACCAATTATTTTACCTTAAAAAAATAAAAAAGTGAAATAAATCTAATTTATAAATTCCGCTGGCCGTCGAACACACACTAAAATTAAAATTTCACCATTTCAATAAAATTTATAGAAATCAATTTACGTTAATCAATAATACCCTAACAAAATAAGTATCTACTATACAAAAGTCAAAAGTATTTAGCCGCCGAATATACACTAAAATTAAAATTTCACAATTTCAATAAAATTTACAGAAATCAATTTACGTTAATTAATAATACCTTAACAAAATAAGTATCTACTATACAAAAGTCAAAACGAAATGTTTAATAAATGAGCACATGATACATCATAAGAAAGATGGTTGAATTTGGAATTCAACGAAAAAAACGGAGTGCAATTCGGAGTTGTAGATCAAAAGTTATACACATTTGAAGACAATGACCTTTAAATCAAATACGGAATGACTAAATTGAAAGAAAAGTAAAATTTGAGGACTAATCAGCAAGAAAATCTAAAGGTGTGGACGTTATTCGCCAAAAAAGTGAACGTAAGGACGTTATTCGCTAAAAAAATGAACATATGGACGTTTTTTCACAATGAGTGTCAAACATATGGACGTTTTGTACCAATTACCCAAATATGAATGAACTGCTTTTGATTTTGACAAAAATGCCCTTGCATGTATTAAATGTTTACTGTTCAATTCCAAATTAACGGTAAAATGGGGTTAAATTTGACAAAAATGATGTCTTCAATAAGAAAATATGAAGGTTGGGACATTTAACGTAAAAAATCATAACGTTTGAACGTTTTGCACAATACATATCAAAGGTAGGAACGTTTTGTGCTATTAAAAAAAAAAAAAAACCGAAAAATTCAGAAGCAATCCATTATAAAAAGGAAAAAGCAACAGTTAATAATAATTATAATATATTACAACAGTGCAGAGAACATTAGGTAATCTTCCATGAACTATCTCTGAATTCTCTCTCTAAATTTGGGAAAATATTTTTCTCTACCTTTCCTTCCAGATAACTTGATTTCTTCCCCTGATCGTCTTTCAATTGGGCAATTGTTTTAAGTTTTCTAATCAATTTTCTATTTTTTTTCTTATTTTAGTTTTTCCTTTTATTTTCTTGTTATTCTCGGTTTCTAATGTTTAATATACAATATATATATACATGCAATGCCTGCATTTGTCTTTTGAAGACATAATCTTGGTGGGTTCTTGTTGGATTGTAGGTTTTCAGACCATTGATCACTTTTTTAAAAATTTTAATGATTGTGTGAACATTAGGGTTTCACTCCTTTTTTTGTTTATTTTTTGCAGGAGTTACTTGTAATTTATTGGAATTTATCGCTGGTAATTATTAAAGGTGGAAGCGTGGCAAAGCCTGGAACTTTTTGATGATAAAAAGGTGAGTTTGTCTCGTGTTTCTCTTTTTGTGTTTTGAAATAGATGATTGTTTTGGGCTCATAATCATCAACTGCATGGCTTCCCACTTTGAAATTAATGGGGAAAAAGGATTGATTATTATTTGGGTATGTAGGTTTTATTTACTCATTATTTGATTGCCGGAAAAGAAAAATATTAAACTTGAGTTCCTTTTTTCCTTTCCTCTCTGATGAAAACTTGAAGAAATTTCTGCCTTCTGTTATGTATATTAGGTAAACAATTTGATATGTGTTGTTAAAAGCTGCACTTTTACTTGACATAATCTATCAGAAGGATATAATCTAATGTTGGAAATTCCTAAAATTTCCATTGTACTTGGTTTGGTTGAAGTGTTCTGGAATTCTTTTTAAGCTGTTTTCCGTTTAGTTACATTTAGGAAAGACTGAGTTAGCTGAAATAAGTACAATTGCATATGAATCTGTCAGCCACAAAGGTTATTAGGTCCACAAGTATCAATTTTGCAAGACATTTGTTTGATGTCCTGCTTCTAGATTCTTGGAGCTTATCGATATAGTTACTCTATAAATGTTATATAATAGTTCGAAAGTATTCTTGTAACTTCACTAGTGAGCAGAGAGGTGTGTGTAGACAAAGTTGTAATTTTATTTTTACAGCTGTCTTTCTTGATGAGCTATGATTTCACTTAATGATTCAGTGTGTACCTGTTCTGTCATATTGTTGTGTTGCTGCAAGTTTTGGACACCTGTCGAAATCTGCAATTTTAATCGTTTCATGGATCTCTAATTTCTATTCAACTATTATAAAGATGGTATTCAACTAATATAAAGATATTGCATAATTTTATAATCTATACTCTATGTTCCATACTTGCTATTCATTTGTTATTCCTGGTGAATAGTATTATTTTTTAAAGAAGTGAACACCAACCAGATTATGAACTCTTGGAGTTCTCCTGAAGTGAAGGACTCATCTCATGGGCTCAGTTTGCTTTATTCTATACCACGTTTCTGTTGATTTCAATGATGAGTCAAAATCAGATAATCTCTATGATGTATCATAATGCTCCAAAATAAGATTATATTTCAACTTTTCGTTGGAGGACTCTGTGTTAATAAATCATATTATGAACCGACCCACTGACTTCTCTCTGTCATGTTCATGAGTTCACTTGAAATTTATCTTTTGTTCTTAACAGTTTTAGTCTGGGTTCAATTATTAAATATGTATATTTTCATCTGGTACAGGAATCTCGTACAACATGCATGGGAACACACAGTTCAGAGGTCATATAATTGATTTGCAAACAAATCAGCAAGGTCCCAATCATCTACATCCAGAACCTTCTGTCTTTTATGGGACTGCATCAAACTTTCCTCAGCCTAATATCCATTCCGTAGTTCCTGCTCCAGGGAACCCTTGTAATTTTAATTATCAGCATGTACCAGAACATCATGATGGTGCTTTATTCTATGGGGTAACACAGTACAATGCTGTCCACCATCAGCCTCCAACCTCCAATCTTGATTTAACTGTTGCCGCGCCATCCGGTCATTATAATCCATATGTGGCACCGCCATCTGGTATTAGGGATTTCCCTGTTCCGGTAAATCATGGGGAGCATGATCAGTTGTCACTCTCAAGCACTCACAGAACTGTTGGTATTCCTACAGAGAACTACAGAAGAATCATTCCTTACGTGGATGGAGTTGGAGGCTTATTTAAGAGAAAGAACATTGAAGGTTTTCCTGGAAATCACTATTATCATAATGCTTTAGTGGGCCCTAGTTCTTTTATTTCCCCTGTGGCTTCAAGGCCGACCGATTCTGGGGCTGGTTTTTTTCTGCCACCTGGGTACACAGGTTCAATGGTCGAAAGTGGATCTCATAGAAGTTTGAGTGATAGAACTAGTATAGTTGGACCTGAATCTTCCTTAGGACATAACCCTAATCATCTTCAAGGAAATCATGTTGCTCAACCGGTGCAGTTCCCTGCCAATCCTTGGTTAGACACGCATTTTAACACTGGCGATAACGGCACTTGTTGGAACCAAGCTCTCAATTCACCCTATGTACATGGTAAATGTGCATTTTATTATTTTATTTTTATAAACTATTCTGGTGCCCTCGTGTTTATGAATTTCTGGTTTCTGTTTTGATGATTTTCTCTATGTGACTCCTCACCATCTTCTCTAATTCTTGACGTATCAGCAAATGTGAATGGATCTTATGTTGAAACTGGGAATATTGGCGTACAAGGTTATCAAATGACAGTCAACAGAAGTTCCCATGGTTTTATTCATTCTCCCATTGCTCAGGGCCAGCCCCATCTTCATCATCCACCTCTACCTATGCAAGGGGTCAGAAGATATAATAACTTTCCATCTCAACTGGCTGCATCTTCACGTAGAACATCAACAATCAGTTCTTCAAATAGTGGCGTCAATGCTTTCCAGGATATTGCAGATGCTGGGCCAACATTTTTGGCACCTGTTCTGCCAACGGGCTTAAGGTTGTATGAACATTATAGAAGGGAACTCGTACTTGATTCTAATGCAAGGCAACACAACCTTCCTCACTTGAGGGTTCTGCCAGAAGATGTAATATTTCATTGTTATTTTAGTTTTAGCGTTTTCCTGTATGAACTTCCTTTTCATTTATATACATTTTAGTTCTGTCGTATCTGGATACTTTTCGTGATGACTAAGTTTTATATCGATGTATTTGAGGAAACTAGAGACTTAAGTAATTTTTCTTTTTGTTTTTAATGGACGGACATTTTTAGGGAGTTGCCATGCTAGAGATTCCTGGATATGTTGAAGCTGGAGATTCTATAGATCAGCACTGGGACATGCGTCTGGATATAGATGACATGTCGTATGAGGTAACTGAGTAGGTTATATTGATCTGATATGATTTATTTTTAAGATTTTAGAGCAGTTTATGAAAATGGTTTTCCTGAGCAGTGTGACCATGTGATGTGTGGTTGTATGAGGGTAAAGACACTGTTAAGTTACTGAACTTCGGAAAAGATATGTTCCCCACTGCATGTTCCCCACAGTGGGGAACATATCATTCCTATACTGAACTTATAGCGTCATTTCACTTTATCACCAGTTTTCTTTTTATCTTTACATTCCAGAGTAATCATTGAACAATTACGCATTCCTTCTACCTGTCTTCGAAAGTTATGGAATTGCTGGCTTGTATGATAGAAATAATGACTTCCTGTAAATAGTTTATTAACGCGATAATTTGTCTTTTAAATTGGCAAAAGTATTTCTTTTTAAAAAATAAATGCATTGATGAAGCATGGATTTTAAAAATACAAGCATGTTGGTAATTTAAACATTGAAACCAATGCATTAATTGATCTTTTAATCTGTGATGTTAATGAGTAGGGGTGTAAGCGGTCCTGTTTTACCTATTTTTGACAGATTTTGAAATCAAACCGTTTAAGTCGGTTTGAGAAAAACTCAAACCTAAACCAAACCATTTTAAACGGTTTGAGAACAGTTTGAGAAAAACTCAAACCTAAACCTAACGGTTTGTTCCGGTTTTAAACCGCCATTTCATCATATATTTTTTGTGTATCTACTTTTATGCCATTAGCTTATTGATTTCGATATATTTGTGTACTTTATTGACAATAAATCTAAACAAACTAAATAAATCCACTATAAATTAAAATACTAACTAAATCAAAACGAAAATTACGGTAAAATTATAATATAGTTATTTTATCGATCTTTTTAAACTAAGATGTTACAAATAAAAGTCACGACAACGTTACAATACAATTATATAAGACCAAAAAAATAACTTGATACCTAATAAGACCTTTGTGATTATCATATCTAGAAAAAAGAAGTTTATTGATTAGATAGAGAGTATAACTTGTCACGATAAAAAAAATGTTTATTGATTAGATAGAGAGTACATAATCAATATAACAATTACATAAGATTATCATTGTCTGTTGTTACGAACTCAAACCATTCATCGAATATATTTAGATGGAGATTATTGGATTTATTTAAATTTTGAAGTATGGTATTCGTCTAGTTGGGTAATAAATGTAATATAAATTAACAAAATACTCATATAACTATTGAATTTGACATATTTACCGAATTTTCGAAAATTTTCCATTTTTTATATTTATATATTTTTCGCCGGTCAGGTTTGGTTAAAACCCGCAATTAAAAATTTCAGACCCGAACAAAACCATTCTTGACCGGTTTAGCTCGGTTCAAAACCATTTCGTTGACGGGTCCGCGTGACACCAATGTGACAGTTTCTAAAATGCGGTTTCTGTTCGGTTTTCTGGTTTGACGGTTTTTGCTTACAGTCCTAACGAGTTGACAAATTCATTATTTACACAAGACACAGGTAGATAGATTGCTGAAAGTCTGAAACTAAAGCAAAAACGAAATTCATTGACGAATTTGGGCCCAAAAAAATCTTGATAACCAAAGTGGCATAACATATAAGAGTGATAATTTTGAACCCTTATGCGACCTGTGACAATTTTTTGAACTTTGACATTTCCTTTCACAGGAGCTTCTAGCACTTGGAGATCAGATTGGCAGTGTTGGCACTGGATTGTCTGAAGAAGCCATACAAAATAATTTGAGAACAAGAACTTTCGCTTCATCGGCAACTTGTTCCAATATTGAAGAAGCAGCATGCATGGATCAGAAAGTCAATTTATGTGTCATATGCCAGGTATTATTTTATTTTATGATATAGAACTAAAATGATGTCAGATTATCATTATGTTTATTATTTAGGTTGTAGCAGTTATCTTTCACTATGGAATTAATCTTGGGATAAATTAAAAGTGATGCTAGTGTAACAATATGTTGTTTGATATACATAAATTGCTGGTGTTTCAATCCCTTATGCTTGACATATCCTACCTTTCCCTCTGTCGCCCACTGTATGCAACACGATGAAAGTAGGAGGTTTACAGATTTTTGTTGGGTCAAAACTGCAGTTATGTCGCCCAACTTATAGTGTTGTTTCACTTGGGTCATAGAACTTTATTTTGTTTTAGCCTGTCATTGAACTTTCTGTTTTGTTTCAGTTTTTAGGCATTTTGCCCCTTTGAATTAACACAAATGTGTCGTGGTTAAGAAAAATGATGAGCTGGTTTGAAAAATTTGTTTGTCCATTATATTTTTTTCATGTAGCTTGGCAAAAATGTCTATTGTTGGAAAAGATGCTATTTCTAAATGGTCTTTCATGAAAACAAATAAAAAAGAAATGAAAGAAAAAAAGAAAGCAAGCAAGCATGAGGGTTTGATTAATGAATAATGGTCTTTGAAGCTTCGTTTCCTTTCCACAAACCTCATATTTTTGAACGAGTTAGGAAAGTCCAACGTGAGGACCCTGAATTGACGATGCGTTCCGTCATCAAGCAAGTGCCCCATTTCCAGTTTATTGTGGTCCAGTATAATTATATGGAAATGCTGGTTTTTACTGGTTGAGCCGTTGAGCTCCTGGAATGGAATGAGATGAGAATATATCTGTAGCTCGGATCCAGTCAAGATCCGAACAAGGAGCACTTGTAGTCTAGTCTAGTCTTTCTTCTCCACTTTCTCGTAACAGGCTTTTCTTCTCAGCAAGACGCAGTTTGCCTAATTCTACGATAAATTAAGGCACAAACCATTATGCATGCTAATTCAGCTGGCGGAGGTGGACAGAATGCCTAAATTGAAATAAAAGTATGTTCGGTGGGACAGTGACTAACTTGGAACGAACAAAGGTCGATGACCAAAGTGAAACAATGCAGATATGGAGTGATTAACATTGTTCTTAACCCAATTTTGTATGCTAACCAGAAAGTGTCCCCTCTGCTCACACTTACCATGGATATCTGATTCAATTGTTATAATTGGATATCGTACGAAGCAAACCTTTAATGTTTCTTTGCTCTTACTCTTATGTAGATCGATTACGGGGATCAAGAAAATATCGGAATCTTGGATTGTGGACACGAATGCCATGGAGATTGCATAAAGAAGTGGCTGCTCGTCAAAAATACTTGTCCCATATGCAAATCCACAGCTTTGGTAATTGACAAGAAGAACATGTAAATAAAGGAGGCAATGACAGTTGATGGGCCTTCTTTCATTTTACAAATAATATTCCCAGTATAAATTTTTTGGTTATGTATTTATGTAAATACTTTCAGGCATAGAGTAGCAGTAAACGTTTCCTAAATCCTAAAACAGTCGCTATCCTTTGTGTCTGTCTCTTGCAAAGTGTACAGATTTTCCCATTTATTTGTTGAATTCTGCATGAAACCCTGTATTTACTTATTGGGTTGGTTAACTGTTCTGTTGAATGCTCGAAGGATTTTGAAATTTTTCCCAAAGGTTCTTAATACATGGCTGGTCTGTTGCCAAAAACTGATGCTACCTCAGATTGTAAGTAAAGATGGCTGGACTTTTGGAACAAGCCCATTCTTGAGTACTTCTAGTAGGCAGTTTCTTTAGTTTCGAAATCTTTGATGATAGGTTCTTCAGCTTTTTTTTTTTTTTGTCTAAATTGTTTATAAATAAATTTATAAATAAAACATTTTTTCAAATTATTTTTTAGTCATATATTTTAGTTCTAGAATATCATATTCTTTTTTATAAATAAAAAAACATTTACCAAAGAGAGATTTAACTTATGTTTGACAAATCGTTTAAAAACATATTTTTGAACAACATAATTCCGAAAATTATTTTCAATTATACACATTTTTTTTATCTACTTTTTCAAACAACATATTTTACTTTGAATATATAGAAAATAATGTTTTTAAATACAAAATTTTTAACAAGCCATTCGGCAAATCAAATAAATTGTTTTATAAATCAATTTATAAACTATATAATTTTTCAAACCACTTTTTAACTACATATTTTATCTCTCTACTTTTTAACTATACATTTTACTTAAACCAGTTTATTAATCACAATCTCTGGTAAAAGAGGCTTAAGATTACGACGAGAAAGTGCACTGTTGATAAGATCAGGAAAGGAATATCTGATTGTAACAACTCATTCATCAGCATTAAGAAACATTGAAAATCACCATTTTGAAGAATTTTAATCCAGATATCGTGCAAAATGCACCATAATACAACAGAAGATCAGAGAACACAAATGGAACAATACAGATTGAAAGGAAAAAGAGAAAAGTACTGTAACAACACCTCTAACTCAAAAATCGAGCTGCTCGAGCTCGAGGATAATCACTGAAAGTATAACGAAGACGAGAACTAGCACCATCGAACAGGTTCGTGGTTTTCAAGGAGAACGCGACTCCCACTGATTCACGTGTCTTGTGATTAGACTGAGCAACAACCAACCTTCTTCACCGCTGAGACGTCATCCTTGGTCCCAACGTCTATGGTTTGCCCTTTGGGCAGGGCAGCAGGGTCGTCTCCAATATCAAGTGCCTTCCGGCTAACCACATGGTATATTTGGGTGAGTACTTCCGTAAAAGCATTCGCGACATTCATAGACTCGAGTGCAGATGTCTCCATAAAGTATGTATTTTCTCTCTCGGCAAAAGCTTTGCCATCCTCAGTGGAGACAGCACGTAGGTGACGTAAATCAGCCTTGTTGCCCACAAGCATTATCACAATATTCTGGTCTGTGTGATCTCGGAGCTCTTTCAACCATCTTTCAACGTTCTCGAATGTGACATGTCGAGTGACATCATAAACAAGCAATGCGCCAACAGCCCCCCGGTAGTACGCGCTTGTGATTGCACGGTATCTTAAGATAAATGTAAAGTTGAGAATTAAGAAATTTAAATATGAGATATAAACAAGTAACAGAGACAAATGAGAGCGCGTATTCAGTTCCGCACACCTATTCTTGTCTCATATAATGAAATCACGACGAGAAAGATGGTGCAATTTGTTTGTAAATTAAAAAAATTCAAAGGCCTATAATCAATCTTGAATCGGATCACCCGACTTCAACATTGCAGTTTCATTCTTACTCTAGTGCAATGCAATACCCAAATATATAATTTACCTGCAAATAATTAATGCAGTCATATGAACATCAAAACGCAGCCCAACTATGGAAACCTAACAACTTCTAAAGAGATTGCCATAACAATTTATCCATACTCCTTAAGCCGGTCCCAGAACTTCATTCTGATTGGAAAACAAAAATTAAAATTGGAGCTCGTTCATAATCTCTCAAATACAAAATATCCTTATGTACGTCTTCTACTTTCTCATGTACCAAACGTGACCTAATTTAAACCCCACCACTAATAAACCCTAATTTCTCCAGTTCTTTACAACAAGAGCAAAGAATTCGAATTTCAATAATTTCGTAACAACCTATAGGATAAAAAAGTTAAGTTGCAGTAACAATTGAAGCAAAATTAGAGAGTAATAAAGTATAGTACCGTTCTTGGCCGGCGGTATCCCAAATCTGGGCTTTAACGATCTTATCTTCTACAGTAATGCTTCGAGTGGCGAATTCAACGCCGATCGTAGACTTTGACTCCAAGCTGAACTCGTTGCGCGTGAATCTCGAAAGTAAATTAGATTTTCCAACACCAGAATCGCCGATCAAAACCACTTTGAACAAGTAATCATAGTCATCTTCCGCCCTGTATCCTCCCGCCATCTCAATACACAAGTTTATCTTCCTATTTATACATGAAGAGACCCAGTAATTCTAGTACGGGTTTACAATTTATGAGAAATGAGAAATTGGGGGAAGGGTTTATTGTTGAGCCAATTTTTAACCAGCTGCTGGTATAAAAAGTGATTGATTGATTGATTTAAATCAGTTGGGAATTTGATGATGTATATTGAGTTGCAGGACATATCACAACTTTTTTCCTTTTTTATTTTATTTAAATAGAACATCCGTTTGGTAAAGATAATACACTGATTTAAATCAATTTATAAATTACACATTTTTTCAAACAATTTTTTAATCACATATATTTTTTCTATTCAATTTTCAATCGCTATTTTTACTTCAAAATCATAAATAAGCATGTGTTCAAATCTTAACATTTTTTTGATTTATAAACTAAATTTTAAACTACATAATTCCTCAAATCAATCTCCAACCATGCACATTTTCTCTCTTCACTTTTTAACCATTCATCTTCCTTGAAAAATGTGAAAAAATTGGTTTTTAAGCCTCCGTTTGGTAACACTGTAATGATTTACTAACTGATTTATTTATGATTTTGAAGTAAAATATGTGGTTGAAAAGTAGAGACAGAAAATCTGAAAAGGTAAAAAGTGATTTGAAAAATTGTGTAATTTATAAATCCGTTTATAAACTATTTATCAAACGGATGCTAAAACATCTACAACCGCCGAACAATGGCTAAATCAATTTATAAATCAAATGGTGATATTAAAAAAAGGCGTTTGATGAGACGAAAAATAGATATTGATTTATGCCTTGTGTGTGTAGTGTCCTTCTATTGCGATATGTATTCAAAACGTTTTTGTAATGAATAATGTTAGATATGTTGTAAAACTATCAAAAATCTAACAACTAACAAGAGAGAAAGATGGAGAGAGCTTGAGGGAGCTAGAGAGAATTCTCTTATTCATGAGAAATGGTGCCAGTTTTACAATGATATACACCCCTATTTATAGGAAAATTATAGGGGAAAAAACAAGTCATTAATACATTAATTATATTACAAATTAGGTAAAGAATAATTAGTGGTATAATTAGTGGTGATTATGGAATATGAGGTAATGATTTTATAACACTCCCCCTTTAATAACTTATTGCTCAATAGTTCAATTGCCTGCCTCGTTAAAACCTTGCTAAGAAAATCCAGTGGGATAAAACTTGAGCGAAGGAAAAAGAGTACAGCTGCTCCCCCTGATGTTGGCCATCATTAATCATTGAGTCTAATATCCAAAATGACATCAATGATAAGTAGTACAAATCATGTACTGAAAACTTCGAATTATGAAGTGCTGAAGTGCTTCATTGCTTCATTGTTGTATTGCTTTAGTGCTTCAGTGTTGCAGTGCTTCAGTGCTGCAGTACTTTAGTGCTTTAGTGCTGCCTTGCTTTAGGTCTTTAGTGTTGCCTTGCTTTAGGTCTGCCTCGTTAAAACCTTGTCAGTAAAACCCAATGGGACAAAATCTGAACGAAGGAAAAAGAGTACAGCCGCTGCCTCGTTAAAACCTTGTCAGGAAAACCCTGTGGGACAAAAACCTGGACGAAGGAAAAAGAGTACAGCATGACAGCATGATTCTCCCCCTGAAGTGTGCAATCAAGTATTTCATGAACCTTTTGAATAATGATATCATCTTTCGTCTGGAATATGTATATATGAAAATCTTCTTGTGTGTAGCCGATATCATAACATTCTTCATAAGATGTGTATGATTTTCTTCATTTTGTTGATATCATTTCAGCACAATTTAAAGAGAGAGCTTGTTGTTGAATTATTACTTGCAGATAGCTGTGACAATGTCTCAAAAACCTTGCTAGGAAAACCCTGTGGGACAAAACCTTAGCGAAGGGAAAAAGAGTACATTATTCTCATTGATACGCCATAATTGCTCCATAATTGCTGCCTCATTAAAAACCTTACTAGGAAAACCCTGTGGGACAAAACCTCAGTTAAGGGAAAAAGAGTGCAGTGCGTATTTATTCCCTTCATAGGAATATCATAAGTATATTAATGCAATCCCAAATCATTTCATCAAACATATAGTTTGTGATGAGCTTTTATAAATAGTTTATAACTCATTTATGAAGTCATAGCTCATTTACTGAACATGCTATACCAAGCAATGTTTAGTTATTTAACTGATTGCATTACTCAAATCTAGAATTGATTCACTTCTATCAAAATCTAGAATTCACTTCTGATGAATAATTAAATATTCATTTTCAAATTCACTTCGGGTGAATATCATTTTCCCAATTCATTTTCCGATGGATAATATAATTTTGCATATTGAAAATCAATTGCATGCCCAAATATTCAAATATAATAATAGTACACTCCAATTTCATTTTCAACATATTATATTATGGGGTTATATGTATCATATCATTCTTCATGTGATTTTATTTTAAGAATCACATTTTATTCTATAATGATATTATTTTGGGCAAATTGAATCTTTCAATGATTTATACATTTACGTTCTTGCACTTTATAAACTGCAATTTCTAATTTGCAGGAGCATAATCAATCATTGAAATAGATATCAATTTCGACATATAATCTATAATCATTTCGCTTGAAATCCCAACGTACCGCGATCAACTGGTACATCAAAGAAAACTCCCAAAGTACCGAGATGAGAATCACACTTTTTGATCTCACTCATTGGTATATCAAAGAGCTCAAACTAGTGAATTTAGACCATAGTCTATCCACCATATTTCATGCCAGTTTTATGAAAAAATTTGCGCGCAACGAGTCGTCTTTTACGACTGTGAAATATTTTTCATTTGTACATATAATTACTGGCTTTACACATTTAAGTGTTTTGACTTCAGGTCTTATAACAATAATCCTTACATTGAGATTTTATACTTGGCCAAAGTATTATAATTTTATCAACCTCATTTTCATAAGAGGGTTGTATGTATGCAGTCGACTTATTTATCGATTCCATTTTATGTCAATATAAACATAACATAGAGAGATCTCTTTGTATTTTTTATCATCAGGCCTGAATCTCTTACATTTAATTATATCTCTTTTACTCACCATGAGTATTAAGCCTCAAAGGGATCATTTCCATTTTTCAAGAGATATTTGTTTTTGGAATCGATTGTCATTATGTTTCAGGCATAATTACGCTTTAAGCTTGATCACGCTTCATGCGTGTTATTGTTTAATTTCCCTGTAATATTCAAAAATCTTGTATTATATCAGTCGGCTAACAATGCCGCAACACATGTCATTCATAATTATGGATATAATCATAATATTATATCTAAGTGCGTTTTGTTGGAGTGTATATAGATATCTCACTTTTTAGAAATCATAAAGCTTTACAAGCAAATCTTTATTTCATCGTATTGACATGTTTGTATATAGAATATTGCTGCATAAGAAATATTTA
The DNA here is from genome assembly GCA_963555705.1 of Ligustrum vulgare. NCBI lineage: Eukaryota > Viridiplantae > Streptophyta > Magnoliopsida > Lamiales > Oleaceae > Ligustrum > Ligustrum vulgare. Next base: position 6,345,396 of record OY743187.1, read on the forward strand.
TATTTAAGTTGTTCTCATAGCAAATAACTTGAGGCTATTAATCTGCTAAATCATTAGCAATATAATATTCTATTATCTCAACTAATTCATAAAATCATTGACGACTTTAAGATATATTCATGCATGCATTTCTCACTTTGCTCGTAATATCATTATTTGAGCAAATAATCAGTCATTCATTTTCTTAGTGAGATAATTAATTTGCTTTTGAGAACAAGCAGCAATGATAATTTGTTAACCTGAACAATCTTCTGGTTCTTTAATGAATGCCATTTTGCATTCTCAATAAATCTCATTATTGAATTGGAATCTAACCAATCATTATAGAACTTCTGGTTCAGTAAGATATTTCACTTGTACATATGTATGAACTTCTGGTTCAATACAGTATTCATTTCATCAGTAAGTATTTCTGTATAGTTCAAATCAGTATACTTTTATTACTTTTAGTATACCGAAAAAGTCAGGTACAATATCCAAGGAAATATCTCATGATCTCAATCTTGTCGCCAAATCTTCCCTTATTTCGAAAAATATAATGACGCATTATCTCATTGTTCCCACCTTTTCAATAATTTATTCAATTATTTCTTAATGAAATCGATATCACGCGGAGTACTCCTTTACGCGTTTAAATATATCGTTTGGGAAGAGATTAGATCCATAAAAAAATGGATGTTATATTATCAAATATTCGCAAATATTATTCTAATCTTCCGGTAAATGTTTTGAAAAAGATTTACCTAGTTCGACTTGAAAGATTGAGGTTGCTGATGGATTAAGGCATTCCAGAAGATGTTCGTTGGTTGATCGAAGCAAAAGTTCGATTAGCTGGTGAATTACCAGATTTATTTTCTAAGCACATGTCTGGCTTAAGTGAGAGTACTTTTGGCTATTCAGTATTGATAAAGTGTATTAAAAGAATCACCGAAAGGTAAGCTTTATCAAAAGTAGTGTAATTTAGTCAGAAGTATGTTTTCACTTTTTCAAAATACGAGCAGTAAATAGTGAAGTTTTTCAAGTTTAAAAAGCCAATGATTTTCACACTTTCATGCATCCCAAAATATCATTTTCCCATAAGTTTTTCCTTCCTTATACTCTCAAAGATGGAAGGACCAAAACTTCGACCGATCAAAACTATCTGTGTATTTTGTGGATCAAATGTAGGGAAAGGTTTTGGGTATCTAGAAGCAGCCGTGGATTTGGGGAAAAAGTTGGGAGAGAAAGGTATCAATCTAGTATATGGAGGAGGTAGCAGTGGATTGATGGGTTGTGTTTCCCAATCTGCTCAAGCAGAAAAATCAAGAGTAATAGGTGTTATACCCGTTCCTTTAGCTGATATCGCAGGCAAAACACGAGGGCATGAAGTACAAACATTATCTATTTATGAACGCATAACTTGCATGTTATATGGTTCTGATGCCTTCATTGCCATGCCTGGAGGTTTTGGTACTTTAGAGGAAATCTTTAATATTACCTCCTGGGCTCATTTAGATCTCCATACCAAGCCTATTGGGCTTTTAAATGTTAACAATTTCTTGGATGGTTTGCTAACATTTCTTGATTATGCTGTGGAACAGGGATTCATCTCTCCATTTTCTAGGAGAATCCTTATTTCTGCTCCTATTATCGAGGAACTGCTGGATAAGTTGCAATCATATGTCCCCATAAAAGATCCAGCAGGAGTTAAGATAGATTGGTCACAAGGAAGGGGAATCAAGCGAAAATGGAGTCCGGTTAATGTAAACTTAACCTTGTGAATCCTAGAATAGATGGTGGTAGAGTACGGAGTATTCTTACTCTTGAGACACACCTTAAATTTCTAGGATTTTATCAATGTTTAATCTTGTGTACCTCAAAGATAGGTGGTAGAGTACAGAGTATCCTTACTCTTGAAACACACCTCTTTGAGTGTTTCTTTATGTCCTCAAAAATTCAGAGGTGGTAGGATACGGCTACTCCCGAAACACATCTCTCACTTTGAGGATCATAAATGTTTCCTCATTTTATGTATGACTTGTTTTATGCTTCTTTAGGAGCAATAATAATATCATTTCAGCATGTTTAGATGATAATTTTTACTTCTTCTGGTATAAATATGTACTTCTTCTGGAATACATAATTGCTCGTGCAAGAACTTTTTCAGATACTTATCATCTAATATTCATCTCATAATACTGATGAGATTATTTTCACATTAGCTATGTCCATGCTATCATGTGATATTATCTTATCATACATCAACATTCTCTTGTTGGATAATCCATTTTTATCTATCTTTTCAATACAAATAATGGTAACTCCTGGTACCATTTGATAAAATATTTTCTATTAACATTTATCAACTTCTTATCAATATTTACCAATTTTTGGTAATGATAACTTCTGGTATCATTTGATAAAATATTTTCTAACTTTAGTATTGATAACTTCTGGTATCATTTAATAAAATATTTAATAACAATAATATCAATAATAATACTGGGGTTATACCACCACGTATATATGTTGACAACAACCTCTAATATGTTAGAATTAATCAACAACTGAGGTGTTTCTGAAATAATATAAAACTTGAATATACGTAAAGTATTCCGTAAACCGACCATATAGGCGGTGTCTACATAATGAAATAATTACCTTTCATGAGTGAGCGAGTCATATCCTCCAGTCAAGGTATTCATAATAGTGATCAAGTCATATCGTCAAATCCAGTCAAGGTATAGTGATCGAGTCATATCGTCAAATCCAGTCAAGGTACTCATAGTAGTCCAATCCGTTGCGGTATAAATTCAGTCCATAATAACTCAATCCGTCACGGTATGACAATGATTATTTTACTTATACCTTGTTTAAAATCTTTAATTTATCTTGTTGATCACATATTAATCGTTAATTTTCGATTAATTTACTTTTATGTATTATCAAGGGTAAAATTGTCCATATTTTAATATGTTGCTCATATGGATAAATCAAAACCGTCAATAGGTTTGAAATTTAATTTAAAACAAACTTACTTTTGGTCCGAAATTCAAAATCCCGTCGGAAGTGCTTCAAGAACGGTTTTTAAGAAAACCGCCACGTTCGATCGCCGGAAAATCTCAAAACTGCACAAAACAGAAAAGTAAGATCATAGAAAAATCAAAACTTCCTGTTGACGTCATCGCCTGAATCGTCTCCACGCGCCGTCACGCGCCGTCACGACGTCTGCGCGTGGGCGTCACACGCGTCACGCGCCGGTGCCGGTGACACGCGCCGGTTCGGAAGAATCGTTGTCCGGTCGCCGTGGTCATAGATCCGGTCTCCGATCATCGTTTGGATATACGGTTTGGCGTGAATTTGGTTTGGAAGTTTCGGATTATACAATTTCTTCAATTTTTCTACGTATTTGGAATTGATCTTCTAATCTATGATGTATAAATGATGATTAATAATAATCTGGTTTCTGATACAGAGGTTCATCATTTAGATGCAACTGTAGAGCATACTCCCGTCATATTACTCAATAGGGTAGAGATTCGTGCTGATAACGTGTTGTAAAACTATCAAAAATCTAACAACTAACAAGAGAGAAAGATGGAGAGAGCTTGAGGGAGCTAGAGAGAATTCTCTTATTCATGAGAAATGGTGCCAGTTTTACAATGATATACACCCCTATTTATAGGAAAATTATAGGGGAAAAAACAAGTCATTAATACATTAATTATATTATAAATTAGGTAAAGAATAATTAGTGGTATAATTAGTGGTGATTATGGAATATGAGGTAATGATTTTATAACAAGATAGTCACTCTTTTTTGCCATATTGAATTATCGAATTTTTGTGAGTTGTTTATTTTTGAGTTGATGTGATTGGTAAATTAATAGATTATTGTCATGTGTGTGGATGTAAAACTTTATGTCAGATTTTCGATTCTTGTAACATGATTGGCTTGTAATTGTGTCGTGACATTATAAAATTCGACAATTATTTCCACCCATTGTCAACTGGGTTTAATTAGGGGTGTGCGTGGATTGGGTTGGGTCGGTTTTTTGCCCAATCCGAACCCAACCCAACTCAACCAAAATATGAGTTTAAACCTAACTCAACCCAACCCAACCCAACCCAATCAAGTTTCGGTCAGGTTTGGTGGTTTGTGCTTTGGTCCAATTAACTAAAAATCTTAGAAAATCAAAAAATTATGCCCATAAATCAACTATTAACTCAAATGAATTATATACAAAACAATAAGATCAAATATAATAAATTGAATACTTACTAATAAAACTAAAATAGGTTCAAATCATATTTGAGTTTCATCCAAATTAAAAATTGACTTAAGATTCTTGAAATTTAAATGGTCTTATATTTTTAAAATTTTGATTGGGTTGGGTTGGGTCTGGTCGGGTTAAGTTGGGTTTGTCACCCAACCCACAACCCAACCCAAATAAATTTTTTTTTTAGAACTCAACCAACCCAATTTTCATCAAAACCCAACCCAAACCAATCGGGATGGGTTGGGCGTTTTTGGTGGGTTTGGTGGGTTAATGCCCACCCCTAGGTTTAATTGCAATGTGCAAAGGCCAAATCTTATAGTCGATAATTCATAGATATATTCATGGGAAAAATACATAACTACAACACTTTAAGTTTCACTTTTCGAAACTAGCAAACTTAACATTTTTTTTTATTCAAAAATCAGGTATTTAAAATAATATTATATATAATATAAACTTAATTATCTATTATATATTATATTAAAACTAATATAATATTAAATCAAAAACTCAAATCTTGATATCACAACCTCCCTCATCCCCGCCCCTTCCCTTCCCCCGCCCACCACCTGACCCCACCCACCCTACCCTAAAAACATTTTTTTTTCCGCTCGATGTTTTCCGACCCTTCCCCATCTCATCCCACTCCACTCAACCCTACACCAACTCATCGCAAAGTGACAAATTGATTTCGCCATAGCCACAGCCCCCTGACCCCACCCCAAAATTATTTAAACCCACCACCCCCACTCTACCCTACTCTACCCCAAAATAAATTTTTTCTCTCGATATTTTCCTACACTTCCCCACCCCACCCCAACCCAACCCGTTGGACTCTACCCTGCCTCATCACAACGCGACAAATTCATCTCACCCCAGCCACAGACCCAGACCCACCCACCCACCCCACCCCCCACTCCAAAATGATTTTTCTTCTATTTTTCACACCTTGCCCCAACCACCCTGACCCAATCCCACCCACCCCCACCCTGACCTCACCCCACCCACCCCACCCCACCTAAAAAATTATTTTCTCCCACTTTTCCACACCACACCACACCCTAACTTACCCCACCTACCCAACCAACGAAAAATGAATTTTACCCCACCGCACCAAAATGCAAAGTCACAGCTGGTCACAAAAGGTCACAATTATAAATTTAGTTGCAAAACCCCACCCACCCACCCCACACCCTAATTCACAGTTGGTTACACAAAGTCGCAGTTAAGTCAGACGAGATCATAGTTAGGTCACACAAGATTTTTTTTCTACTTTTTCACATCCCACCCACCCACTCACCCACCCTACCCCCACCCTTCCCTAGCACCCACCAACCAACCCACCCCACCTCAAAACTAATTTCTCTTCTATTTTTTCCCCCATCTCACCCACCCAGTCCCATTGCGCCCAACCCCACCCCACCCCACCCCGCAAATTCACAATTGGTCACACAAAGTCAAATTTCGGCCACAATTATAAATTTAGATACAAATTTCATTCCGCCTCACCCCACCAATCCACCCCTACCACACTCCACCAGGTCACACAAAATCACAGTTCAATTACATTACAAATTTATTAGTTGTAAAATTCACCCCACCCCACCTAAAAGTCACAATTGGTCACACAAATTCCCAATTTGATCACACAAGGTCACAATTTATTCGCACAAAGTCGGAATTTGGTCACACAAGGTCACAGTCCAGTCACACGAGGTCACAGTTCGTTCATACGAGGTTACGGTTCAGTCACATAGTTATATTTGACATAAGTGTGGGTCACATAGTCATATTTTACTGTTTATGATCACTAGTCACAATTTTTAAGGTCATAGCTTATTATGATCACAAGTTACAATTTTTAAGGTCACAGCTTATTATGGTCACAAATCACAAATTTTTAGGTCACAAGTCACAAATCAGGTCATAAGTTTATGGTCACAGTCACAATTTTTTATGTCCCAATTTAGTTCTCCGTCACAAATTTTATTGTTTATGGTCACAAGTCACAAATTTTTAGGTCACAACTTATTATGGTCACTTGTCACAATTTTTAATGTTATAAGTTTATGGTCACATTCACAATTTTTAGGTCACAATTTATTTCTCGATTACAAATTTTAAATTTCGTAGGTAACAATTTTTTTCGATCGCAAATCTTGAGTCAATTGGTCACAACTTAACAAATTATGAGTCACAGTTTCTTTATAGTCACAAATCACAAATTTTATTAGTCACAATTTTTTCTCGGATACAAAATCAAGAAATTTTTAGGTCACAATTTTCACAAATCACTAGTTTTTTTTTTGTCACAAATCGCAAATTTTATATGTTACAATTTATAAAATTATTTGATCACGACTCATTTTTTAGTCACAAATTATTGATTTTGTTGATCACATTTTATTTCTTGGTCACAAAACACAAATTTTATAGGTCACAACAATTAATTGTTCACAAATTATTTTTGGGTCACAATTATCCTTTATCACCCAACCAACCACACACCCACCCACCCACCCACAACAATTAATTGTTCACAAATTAATTTTTTGATCACAACTAATTAACTACTTTGACCAATTATCCTTCATCATCCACCCACCTCCACCTCCACCCCGACCCCCACCCGGAACCCCACAACCACCGACGCCGATGCTAGAACCACCATCACCACACATAGTTGCGCCCCCAATCACCACCACATAGCCACAAACCGCCACCACCCAGCCACAAATCACCACCTCCCATCCACTACGAAACCGCCACTACTACCAAACAACCACCACGACTGACTGCCAGAAACCGCAACCACGCAGCCATCTTTCATCCACAATAACCATCGCAACCACGACACAACGACCAAATTGCCACGACAACTCACCACTATGAACTGCAACCACATCACCACCGCCCTAACCATAACCAAAACCAGAACATATTCCAAAAACACAGACGAAGTAGGAGAAGAATACATGCACAACACTACCACCACCAACACTATCGGACGGAAGAAGCAACAGTAGGAAATTCTATAGATCCACCACTCTCAACACATATACACTGATGAGTATAAATTTTATTCATACCCGAGCCTTAAGCCCGAGCCCGAGCTCTTTAACAAAATATAGTCTCCTAATCAAATGTATAACCCCGAGGACCACCATGAACCCGAGGAGGACCTCAAACCCGACCACATGAATATTACCCTATATTATATTTTCTACCCCCGAGGAGGACTTCAACCCCGACACTCATTTATACCTCGAGCATATCCTTTGTCCTCATCCCCGAACACTTGAATATTTAGCCACGCCATATCTTGGTGCCCCGAGCAACATATGAACCTCGAGGCCGAGCACTCAAACATCACACCATACACTAAATTGAGAACCCCGAGGAGATGAACAACCCCGAGGAGAAAATAACCCCCGATCACACTTAAAGTGCCCGTGGTGAAAACGTTACCCCGACCACTCATAATACCCCCCGAGGATAGAATACCCCGAGTACATATATCTCACCAAAAAGGTGCATGATGTGCTCGGGGTACATGATGCTCGGGTCACGTCTCTCATTGATCGGGCATGACTTGATCCGACACGTGGAGTCTACAACCTCCTAATTCCAATAGAATTCATCTTCCAACAGAACCCTATCTGTAACTTATAACCTTATCCCTAATAATTAGGAAGATGATTCTCAAAAGGACTCATGCCTAATTTCAAGCACTTTAGTCCTACAAGGATTCAATTACCTACATTTATAAATACTCGTCTCTCAATCACAATTCAGGTACACAATTCTTATTTTTCCAGTCTATAGCCTCTTGCATAAATTTTCCCTTCCTCTTTACTGACTTAAGCATCGGAGGGGCGACGAGGACATACCTCCTCGCCTTTATTGCAGGTATTCGGAGTTCCAGTTCGTGCTACTTTATTGCTCAAGCTCGGAATATCTGAGGTACGATTTTTTGCATCATCATACACCATTTTCAACATCACCAATACCATCACAAAGAGGCTGGCCGCATCGCTCGACAACGGTGAGGTGGAGCTGTGGCCATGTCGTGTCTGCCGGATTGTGACAGTGATGCGACGGATCTGTGGTGACGTCGACTCCGCAGGGTCGCGACAGCAGTGTGGCGGAGTTGTGGCCGGATCGTGACAGCGGTGCGTCGAGATCTTGTCATCCCCGCTACTGCGATGGACTATATGGTTTGGGCTGAGGGGCGAGAGTGACAGAGAAGGTATAGTATAGATAATAAAGAGTTAAAATCATTTAAGGTTTGGAATGAGGATGAAAATGAGGTAAGGTAATTAATATAATTTTACAATATTTTATTAATATTAAAAATAAATTAACACCTGATTTTTGAATAATTAACTTTGAAAGTTGGTTTTTGAATTTGTTAGTTGAAATGTAGGTTAGGGTGTAATTTCCTCTATATTCATTGCTTAATTGGGAAAAAAAAGAAAAAATTACAATTTTGCAAATAGTAGATCAAAAATTGAGTTTGGGAAAAAAGGGGGAAAACTATACTCGCTTTAGTGCTTTATACATACCATTTTATTATTTTTCAAAAATTTAATTGCTACTATTTTCTAATTAAAAGAAAAGAAAAAATCTCTATTTCTTACATTTATCTTTATACTAGTGAATGAACACGTGCGTTGTACGTGATAATTTATATTTGTGATCAATAGCATGACATTGTAACTGAATTTAAATATTAAAGATTAATGTTAAAAATCATGAAATTTTGCTTACAGGAGCATTTAAGGCTTTAAATTTAGGGAAATTTTGGTTTAGACTTATAGCTGATATAATAAAATATTATAAGATGATGAGTTATGATTAGTGTATAAAAATACACTTATCTCTATCCTAAAAGTAGGATTTTATGTGTTTGTTTAAGAATATTTGCTATTTATTTAATTAGTATTATTTGTATTTCAGAAATAATCTCAAAGTCGAGAAAATAAAGGAAATGAAGCAAAAACAAGTCATTTGGATGATAAAAGAGCTAAAGTGTGAAAACCAAGAGCTGTTGAAGTAAATCAAATGGTCAATTGGAAGAAAAATCAAAGAAATAACCAAATTAGAAGAAATTAGAAGTTCAAAGACTAAAGTATACAAATCAAAAGAAGAAGCAAAAACCAAGAGCTGGTGAAGTAAATCAAATGGTCAATTGGAAGAAAAATCAAAGAAATAACCAAATTAGAAGAAATTAGAAGTTCAAAGACTAAAATATACAAATCAAAAGAAGAAGGGTCAAATTGCAAATACTCAATGATTGATTCGGACCATGATGCAATAATTGAAGATTGATAGGAGTCAATTGGATGCAATCAGAAGTTAAAAAGGAATGAATATGATAAGAATATTACCATAAATTCAATCCAAACATACAAGATTTTCGAGTAGATTTTTAGTCAGACTTTGAAACCTAATTTCGGGGTAATAAACATTCAAATTGGAAAAATCCTATTTCAGGAATAATTGTAACCATTTAAGTTATCTTTCTAAAGGACTTTGAATCACCTAAATCGGATAAGTGAATAGAAATATATGATCAAAATACTAAATATTGTACAGTGACAAAAAGATCTTCGCCGAAGGTAACTTTCCTTGTTCGGTTGGAACTCTTTTGGAAGCCAAATTGAACGTGATTTTCAGCATTATTCTCTTTTAAGTAACCTATACTTCGAATTAATCTATAAATACCATACCTTAGGCACATTTTTGGAGGGTTCCCATCTTGCTCAATTCATACCAAAACGCTGTCAAAGTGCCGAGGGATCCATGCCACGCCAAGAACAAAATTGAAGACTGATGATCAAGGGATGAATAGGGTGACATCTATCCATTTTTGTTGTGATTTTTATTCAATTATGTATCTAGGCTAGGTTTTAAATGTTAGAATTGTGAGGAAGTATTAAATTCCGGATTTTATGTGTTACTTTGATATTTAATTTAATTAATTCATGGGTTTGAGCAATTGATGCGTGCTTTTATTATTATGTAATTACTTGATCACCAATTGTATGATTTTAGGTACTTTTATTATTATGCAACTACTTGATCACCAATTGTATGATTTTAGGTTATGTTTTCTTAAGTTCGAAAGATTAGGAATTCATTAGACTAGCTTCAATTGCCACAAAGTTTGATATGGAATAGAAATATACCCCTATGCTTTGTGTTATCTACAATAATATTCACAATTTTTTAATTCTTTCTTGCACATCGTATTCAATATAGAAATATAGTTGGGTCGTGTGTACGAATATGCGTTAATGCTTGTCCGAAAGGGAGTTTTAACAACATTAGGAATATGAATTTTCAAAACCACGTGAATTATTATTAGACAATTAGAGTAATGCATAATAGATGGAACTAATGTGGATACTCAATTCAGCATATTCATTTCATAAAATTTTTCAAAAATCAAATTTTCTTTGTTTATTTAGTTTAATCTTTATTTTAGTTTTCAAAACAACTTTCTCAAATCAAAACAAATTTATTGTTCCGGTTAAGGATTCGTAATCTAAAATACAATTTAAAACAATCTATGTGGGATCGATACTTAGACTCACATCCACTTTATTACTTGCACGCCCCGTGCACTTGCGGAGCGAACAAGTTTTTTTACATAAGTTGAAACTTGAACTCGATGGGATTTGAAGTTCATAAATGAGATACTCAAGGATATAAATGCAAAAAAATACTAAATTTAAAGTAAAAAATGAACAATGAACCTTACGAATAATTCTTGCTTAAAGGTATGTATAAAAATTAAAACATACATGTCAATTCTCAATGAGCAAAACAAAGATGTTCCAATTTAACAGAGATATTCCCAATTAGGGAACGCGGTTAAGTTTTGACAATAAAAACAGCGAGAAAAACAAAGATATTTCCATTTAACAAAAGTTATATTAGTAGGACGTGTGATTCTAATGAGTTTCATCCATTAGAGCAAAACGTATGACAAAATCACACGGATTTTTCATGTTCAAACTGGCGTATTGATATTCACTAAAACACCACCAGTGACAGTAAAAAGCTTATAAATCTAGAAACTTCAAACTACAAAATATTAGAGTTGAAGCTGGATGAAAATGTGCATATGTTGAAAGAGATTCTAGTCAAGCATTTCATTCATTTTTTTCCCCTTTGTATGATGGTGTTGTATGTGAAGAAGTAATTAATAATGCTGGTGTATAATTCCTTAAAAGAATTATGAAAAGAAGAATAAATCATTTTCTTGTAAACTCAGGGTTCCCCATTAACCGGAATGCTGATATAAATGTAAACGTTAAAAATAACATAAGTTGCAATTTTTATATATTTTACATGGCTCATGCCATTCATTGCATAAGCACCACCTGTATTTACTTTAATGTGGTCCACATGAAATAGGATTCTGGAGACTCTTTCAAGCTTTCCTCATTATTTTTGTAAGTTGTTCCAATATCTTGTGCCTAATCAAGTATCTGAAGTTGAACAAAAACATCCATATTAAGTATAAGTACAAATTAGTTTAAAGATGGTAGAACAAGCATCCAGTTGGAGAGTGATTTTGATCGTAATCGTGTTGGGAAATTGGACAACAAACGAAATTGCCAACACAAGTAGCAAACGCCAAATATTTCCCCCAAACTCCGTGTGATTAAAATAGGAAATCAACAACTCAATCCAAGCCAAGTCAAACCACAAACAATAGAATATCGAAATTATAAATATCAAAAGCGATAATACCAATAATTATTTAACGTCGTAAAACCCTCCAATGAGAAGGGAAAATCGAATGGGCAAACCGACAATTCCACTATTACTAAATAATAGGAATACAATATTTTCTTTCCTAAATTTTTGCCCTAAATTTAGAGGTAACCAATACACACCTTCAAGAATCAATCTTGGCATCCAAAAATATACATCATCTAATACAATAGATGGAACCCAACAACAACAATAATGGAGAATAAATAGTACCTAAACCATTCTAAGATAAAACTTAGAGAACCCCAACATTGGAGAAAAGAACACACAATAATCAACACTTTCTTCTCCAAATACAACAAGATAAATGATACCTATTACTCCATGATTTTTGGCATTAATGTCTGTAAAAGAAATGGCCAGAAAGCTTCATTTCCTCTCAGTCTGTGCGTAATAGCCTCTGTCTGCGTAAAAGAAGACCCAGCCTCTGTGTCAAAATTTTATTGCCCAGCAAAGTGAAGTCTCTACCTTTTCTAATTAATTAGGTCAAGTGGACAAGTTTTAATTAATTACAACATTGGTACTCCAAGTATCATTTTCTATTTAAAATGAGCTGGAACAAAATAAGGCCCTATTAATTAGTAGACCCAACAATCTCCCCCTCCAGTTCATGAGGAGGTACACCTAAAGACTCCAATCACTTGGAATTCATTTCGGCCTGCTCGGCACAAAACTCAATCTTCTGCTTAGTAACAACCTTGATCAACATATCAGCAATATTCTTATCAGTGTGAATCTTTTCCAATTGCATTAACTTCTCATCAACTGCTCCACGTATCCAATGATACCTCACATCAATGTGTTTAGTACGAGAATGGAAAGTAGAATTCTTACTTAGCTCAAGAGCACTCTGACTATCACAATAAATGACGTACTCACCTTGCTTCACGTTGAGCTCCTCAAGAAACTTTCTCATCCATATCATCTCTTTACCTGCTTCGGTAATTGCAATATACTCAGCTTCAGTTGTAGATAAAGCCACACATTTTTGCAATCTTGACTGCCAAGAAACAACTCCCCCTGCAAAAGTAAACAAGTACCCAGATGTAGACTTTCTGTTGTCAAGATCTCTTGCCATATCTTTATCTGTATACGCTGTCAAAACTGGCTGAGATCCCCCGACCCCCAAACACAAAGTAGAAGTGTCTCTGAGATATCGCATAATCCATTTTACTGCTTCCTAATGATCTTTGCCCGGATTAGACAGAAACCGTCTTACCACACCAACTGCATGTGCAATATCTGGACGAGTACATACCATAGCATACATCAAACTACCAACTTCTGAAGAATAGGGTACTGCTTCCATCTTCTTCTTCTCTTCACTCGTTGAAGGACAAGATCTTTTGGTAAGTTTGAGATGACCCCCAAGAGGTGAGCTAACTGATTTAGCTCCTTTCATACTGAACCTTTCAAGAACCCGTTAAATATATTTTTCTTGTGATAACCACAACCTCTTAGTTTTTCCGTCTCAAATTATTTTCATGCCCAATATATGTTTAGCCAGCCCCAAAGCTTTCATATCAAATGACTTATGTAAGGTTTCTTTCAATTTCTTAATCAACCCCACATCCCGGCCAACTATGAGCATATCATCAACATAAAGCAGTAAAATAATAAATTTGTCACCTGAAAAAGATCTGATATAAACACAAGAATCCGTAGTCGTCCTTGTGTATTCCTGACTGACCATAAAAGCATCAAACTTTTTATACCACTGTCTTGGCGCTTGCTTGAGCCCATACAAACTTTTCTTCAATTTGCATACAAGGTGTTCTTTCCCCTTTTGTTCAAAACCTTCTGGTTGAAACATATAAATCTCTTCATCCAAGTCACTATGTAGGAAGACAGTCTTCACATCAAGTTGCTCCATTTCTAGGTTTAGGCTGGCCGCTAACCCCAAAATAACTCTGATGGATTCATTTTCACAATAGGAGAGAAAATCTCATCAAAATCAATACCATATTTCTGCCCAAAGCCTTTAACAACCAAACGAGCTTTGTACTTCATCAAATCACTATTGCCTTCCCGTTTGATTTTATATACCCATTTATTTCTAAATGCTTTCCTGCCCTTAGGAAGATTCATCAAGTCATAAGTATCATTCTTCCTCAAGGAATTCATTTCTTCTGTCATTGCTTTCATCCACTGAACTTTATCCCTATTAGCCTGTGCCTCAGAAAAACTTTCTGGCTCTCCATCAGTAGTAAGCAAAATATAGTCAGAAGTAGGATACCTAGTATATGGCCTGTGATCTCTGGTAGATCTTCTGACATGTGCTTCTTCATCTTATTCTGTCTCAGCTATTTGCTCCCCCTCATTAACATCTCATCAGCTAGTATATCATCATGAGCAATGTCATCAACATTCTCATCAATAGGAGCTAAATTATTTTCAACAATAGGCTGTGATGTTGAATTGCTAGTAGATGCGAGATCAGGAACAACTACAGTCACTCTAGGCTGCTCCAATTTATCCAAATCTTCAATGGTTTGGTCTTCATGAAAGACCACATCTCTGCTTCTCACAATCTTCTTTTTCTCTAGATCCCAAAATTTGTACCCAAACTGTTCATCACCATAACTGAGAAATATACAAGGAGTAGCTCTGTCATCAAGCTTCGATCTCTGTTCCTTAGGCACGTGCACAAAAGCTTTGCACCCAAACACCTTCAGATGATAGTAGGAAACATCCTTGCCTGTCCAAACTCTTCGGGAATATCAAAGTCCAAAGGAACAGATGGAGATCTGTTGATCAAATAGCAAGCAGTCTGAATTACTTCACCCCAAAACATTTTTGGTAGCTTGGCTGTCTTCAACATGCATCTGACTCTGTCAAGAATGGTACGGTTAATTCTTTCTGCCACACCATTATGTTGAGGAGTACCTGCTTCTGTAAACTCATGTCGAATCCCAAATTTTGTGCAATAATCCCTGAACTCATGTGAAGTGTATTCCCCACCATTATCTGTTCTGAGACATTTCAAGGGCTTCCCTGTTTCTCGTTCTACCATGGCATGAAACTGTTGAAAACTCTTAAATACTTGATCTTTAGATTTCAACATATAAACCCAAAGCTTCCTAGAAGCATCATCAACAAATGTGAGAAAATACTTATTTCCACCAAAAGAAGGTACATCACTAGGAGAACACACATCAGAATGCATAAGTTCTAAAATATCATGTTTTCTTTTAAATGAACCACTAAAAGAAACTTTGTATTGTTTACCATATAAACAATGATCACATTTGTTTAGCGACATACCTTTGGCTAAGGGAATAGATGTCTTCTTAACCAGAACCTGCAAACCTTTTTCACTCATGTGACCAAGCCTCTTGTGCCATAAATCAGGAGAAGTATCTTCAACTAAATTCATCTCATTTTTACAAGCTTTTGCGTAAGTCTTGTAGAGCGTACAACAAGCTTTTCCTTTAGCAACAATCAAAGTGCCCTTTGACAATTTCAAATTCAAATCACTGACTTTGCTATAATAACCCTGTCTGTCAAGAGCCATAACTGAAATTAGATTGAGGCGCATATCAGCAATATGCCTCACATCATTCAGTATCAAAGAATAGCCAAGTTCTGTTTGCAAGTAAATATCACCAATCCCAACAATTTTAGATTGACTAGTATTTCCCATCTTTGAAATACCAAAATCACCAGCTGTGTAATTTGCAAACAAGTCCATGTTCGAACAAACATGGTAGGAAGCACCACTATCAACAATCCACTAGGTACTTGGATCACCCACGTGTAGACAATGACCATCTACACAAGAAAGTACTTCATCACTGGTAGAAACAATAGCTGTAGTGTTTTTTTTCATCTTCCTTCTTCTGATTGCTACCATCATTTTGCTCTCTCAACCAAATCCGAAAATTTCTTTTAATGTGCCCACATTAACACAATGATAGCAAGCTGAATTTTTGTCTTTTAATTTTGACCGACTTCTTGACTTGCTGCGACATTTCTGCCATCTATTTCGATTTCTCCCTCTATCCTCTACAATAAGAGTATGTGCATGATTTGATCCTGCATGTACACCTGAGGACTTTCTTCTTGATTCCTCATTTTACATACTGTCTTTCACAGACTCCATAGTCAAAACACCATTGGGAGCAGAATTACTGATAGTCATAACAAAGGTCTCCCAACTATCTGGCAAAGAACTCAAAAGCAATAAAGCCTGCAATTCATCTTCTAGTTTTATACCCATAGTAGTCAACTGATTTACAATATTCTGAAAATTGTTCAAGTACTCTGTCCCACCCATGCCATCTTTGTATTTCATGTTGACCAAGTTTCTAATCAAAAAAGACTTACTAGATGCAGCCTTCTTCTCAAACGTAGACTCCAATTTTGACCACAATTTCTGGGCGTCAGTCTTCTGTGCAACATCATAAAACACACTGTTATCCACCTACTGTCTTATAGTTCCAATAGTTTTTTTATTCTGTTTTATCCAATCATTGTCTGACATATCCTTCGATTTAGTCGTGTCACCCTCAACGGGATTATGCAAATCCTTGCAATAAAGGATATCCTCCATCCTAGGCTTCCAAGTTACCCAATTATGATTAGTGAGTCTAATCATAGCACAACCAACAGGATCCTCCATTTTAATCCACACAGTCCAACCTCGCTCTGACACCACTGTTGGGAAATTGGACAACAAATGGAATTGCCAACACAAGTAGCAAACGCCAAATATTTCCCCCAAACTCCGTGTGATTAAAATAGGAAATTAACAACTCAATCTAAGCCAAGTCAAACCACAAACAATAGAATATCGAAATTATAAATATCAAAAGCGATAACACCAATAATTATTTAACGTCGTAAAACCCTCCCATGAGAAGGGAAAATCGATGGGGCAAACCGACAATTTCACTATTACCAAATAATAGGAATACAATATTTTCTTCCCAAAATTTTTTCCCTAAATTTAGAGGTAACAAATACACACATTCAAGAATCAATCTTGTCACCCAAAAATATACATCATCTAATACAATAGATGGAACCCCAACAACAACAATAATGGAGAATAAACAGCATCTAAATCATTCTAAGATAAAACTTAGAGAACCCCAACATTGGAGAAAAAAACACACAATAATCAACACTTTCTTCTCCAAATACAACAAGATAAATGGTACCTATTACTCCATGATTTTTGGCATTAATGTCTGTAAAAGAAATGGTCAGAAAGCTTCATTTCATCTCAGCCTGTGCGTAATAGCCTCTGTCTGCTTAAAAGAAGACCCAGCCTCTGCGTCAAAATTTTATTGCCTAGCAAAGTGAAGTCTCTACCTTTTCTAATTAATTAGGTCAAGTGGACAAGTTTTAATTAATTACAACATTGGTCCTCCAAGTATAATTTCCTATTTAAAATGGGCTGGAACAAAATAAGGCCCTATTAATTAGTAGACCCGACAAATCGTGGTAATGATCTGCGTTTGAAACTCTAGCAGTCGATGAGACAAGTTCCTTCTCATTTCTAAGACTGGCTCTTGATGGATCCCTCTTGTTTTGCTTCATCATTATTTTTGAGAAGTCCATTGAGCAATCAGGAATTGCTCCTTTTGGTCTCAATCACCAAATTGTGGCACAAATAGCCATGGTGCATTCTTCTAAATGACAAGGAAACTTTATAATTAGTTGGGTTTTAAAATTATACCATTCTTTTTAGCAAAAAACATACACAATACAGCAAAATAGAAACTAAAAGAAAAAAAGTAGAGAGAATTAGCAACTTGCATCAATTTTGAACAAGGATTTATGACTCAATTAGGCACAACACCAATATACCCAAAAACATTCAAGTTCGCATAAAACTACCTATTTTAGTTCAATTTGATCTAAACAGATTCATTTTATTTTCTGATGATTTTTTTGCCAAAAACACAAACATCATAAATAAAAATCATAAACAGTTGAAAAGCTTCATGCTTTTAATAGCTATGATGACATGTCACTATGGATAAGTTTAGTCTCCAGAGAAAAATGACAAAATGAAAAAAAAAAAAAGGGAGAAAACAAGCTATACATGTAAACAAATTCAAAACATTATATGATACTATGATCATTAATATCTTTTTCAAATATACATAACCAATTCGAAACATCATAAGAACCGAAATTCAAGTATGGAAAATATAATTAGACAAAGTATTCTCCGCTAAACCCATGAATTCATATTAACAATCCATATGAATGGTAAAAATATTCATTTTAAACAGTAAACTAATTACTTATAATTCTTTCATTTTATATTTTATATTTTTTTATTGCTTATTTATTGATCAGGCTAATATAATTACAATCAATGGCACAGCTCTATCACAAAAATCTCAATTGGAATCATTGAATAATTTCAATGTATCATCTTTTTTCTGGACCTCAAAATTTTAGTTTTAAACCTACCTTCCCCACAAAACCTCAAATGGAATCTTTTCTTCTTCCTAATGTTGTGATCAATTGTAATGTTGTGATCAATTGTTAAATGATTTCTTAAAAAGCCATCAGTACATTTTAAAATTTTTATTTAAGTTAAACCACACATAATCGCAAAAATCCAAACCTAATAATCGACTTCCAACATATCTTTTCTCTTCTCTTCTAAAGGAATTGGGCTAGCGATTTTTTCCTTGCAATTGGTAAATCTATAATTAGAAAGAAATTTTATATGAATTAGATGAATTACATTCAAGATATTGACATAAAACTGAACCAAGCCATTTTGGAGTTGGTAGATTTGTTAAGTTCTTGCATTTCTTTTTCCCTGAAATAAGAATACTACAATTATTGTAATAAAGGATGCATCAATTTGTGGTAAATCCATCTTCAATATCTGTAAGTAATTTGTTTTAATAATAAGCATGCACTTTACAGGTTGAAAAATACATTTTTTTTTAAGTCAAAGAGAGTTAATGACTTTGAACCAACATGTTTATGCAATAGCTATAGAATTCATCAAGTCACTTATATCAAAATATTGACGGTTTGCTGGTGCGGAATTTCCATCAGGATAAGAAAATAGCATACCATTTCACCCCACCACCACCTCAAACACATCTAGTACAACCGCACCTAGTAACTGACCTTGCTTTTGCATATGAAGCTCATGTTCATGACTGAAGCACATGACATCCTACCTGTCTATATCTCATTTTCGTTTTTTCTCTGTTCATTTTTTTATGCACATAGTTCTAACTCACCAAACTTTTCGAATACACCCCTGATCTATTTCAATCCTTCTCTGATACAAGGAAATTTCAGGATTATGCTCTAAATTGATCTGAACGAAATAAGAGAGAGAGACATCAAATAAAAAGTATATACATAACAAGGTTTCTCTATTGTATTCTTTCGAGGAGGTTGTTTTTGCAAGGCTAAACCATAAGGTTGTCCTACACGTAATAAAGGTATCAAAACATGTACAAGTTGTCACCTTAATGTGAAGGAAATTTTGGTTAGCACATGTACATATAACTCCAGCCTATTAACACACAACAAAAAAAATTAAAACTAAGAATTTTTATTTTATTTTTTGTAAGCCTTATTACCTTCCCTCTTGTATAAGTTCTTGTGTCATATACTCATATCTTTGCTCTTCTTTCCTAATTTTTTGGTTCATGTATATTATTGCATGCACTGACTATTTGATACTTAATAAATCAAGAATTAAAATCCAAAGTTTCGTAATGATGGACGTGTACCTTTTCCAGTCGCTTTTGAGTATCACTTGCGGGACCACACAATAACCTGATAAAATTGTGGCCAGGATATTGTTTAATCTGCAAAAGACAGAATTACAGAGGTTCTTGATATGACTACTACTTTCACACACAAATAAAGCTTGTTGATGTTAATAAGAATGTTATGACTCCATCCCTTGATGAACATTAAAAGTGAGTAAAAATTAAAAAAAGTCATAAATCTATTACATAAAGAGATGTTTCATGTGTTTTTATCTTAGCAATACAGAAAACAAAGTACCATTAGCTGAACTCAAAGTCATTATATCCTCTCTAAAACATCAAATCATTCTTTTAACCTTCCGAATCATTAACTCAACTGCACATTAGTAACACAATTATGTTAAATGAAGCCTCCATTATGGTAAGTTGATAAATAACGATAACTTGAGAAAAAAACATGGTAGTAAGGGAACAAATTATATTTTAAAAAAAAAAGGAAACAATTCTGACCTTGAATGCAACCTTCCATAAGATGTTATGATTTAGATGTAATGAAGGAAATAGATAACTTTCACTTGAAGAAACAGTTATAACTGAAGTCACCTAGTCAATCCAGCCAATGTTGTGCAGAACTCGTTTAAGTATTTTGATGGACCCTCAGCATTGAGGTAGCCTTGAAATTCCTTCTCTACACACCGATGAAGAGATTCCAAACCAAACTCAGCCTCACCTAAAGAACAAAAATAAAATGTTACAGCAAAACAGGAAAAAATACAAACGATATATGAGCTTCCAAATTCATACAGACCTTGTAAATAATCAAATAACTGCTTCTTGGCCCGGTCGTGCTTGGATAAATTATATACATATGCATGTCCATTTTAAACCCCTTCTCCTTTTAAATTCACCAGAAACAACAAATCAAATTAACTATTAGTAGATACCTTACCAATTCAAGAATACCGCAGAATCAAATCTGTCATTAATGAACTTCAAATTTAGCAACAACATAAAGAACCAATGTACTATTTAAATTATAGGAAATGTTGTTCAATTATATACCTAAATAAACTTGTTCACCGCAATATTGCACACAAACACATAACATGATTAAGATCATAATGGAAGAGGATCACTAAACTTAGTAACATAAACACATGTATCATTCTAAAGGCACGTCCATTGCTTAAATATTTATCATTGTATACAAAAGTCCAAGTACAAAAATTAAAAGGTACAGTCGACATTCTAAAAATTTAATCGTAAGTAGAACAAGTATATGATTTGAAAGTTCATACATCGAATAGTATATGCATCATAAATTGAAGTTTGTTAGCTACAAAATTTTATACCTAGAGATGTCAATAGGTAAGTTGTGCCAAACACACAATGTATACTTTCAAAGCTTTAACCAATGCAAGAATCGATATGATGCCATCAATAGAACACAAACTATTAATTAGTTGCCTTCATGTCTATGAACTATTAGATATTATTATGAGAGTAAGAACAAAATGGTGGATTAGACCATAAATGCCATGGCTAATCTCGCACATCAACAATAATAGTTAAATGCTTAAAGAATATTGATAAACCACATCAGTTTGGTATACAGTTAATCGGGCATGGCAAAATTTTACCGAGATTTTAATTTGGGAATTTACCATAATACGGCAGGATGAAACAATAAATGTCTTAATCTTCAAGGTAGAAGTCATTATCAGCCTATCTATCTATACTTACTCAAATATCCAAGCTCATGAATCGACTATGTTTTGCTGATTTTTCAGGTCCACAATATTAATAATAAACTAAAAATATTACAACAATCACTTAGAAACAAAGCCTAGTTTTCCACACGAATTCATTCTTTCAAGACTCGGCTCCTTACAAACAACACAGCAACGAAAACATTCCTAACTTAGTAGCCAGCAATATCAGTATATCAGAACCATAAAAATGTCCCAGACGATGAATTTATTCTGTTTCTAAAGTGGACATTGAAGAAAAGTTTTGACCCTACTTAAGATCAACATATTTGAGCAGAAATTCAAATCACATGTAAATAATAAGCTGAGCATAGTTACATAGAATGTTAAATCCAATCGAGAAAACCAAGCTCCAGACCAAATTTCAGTAGGATTGGAACATACCGAAAAATCTAACAAAATGAACAAAAAATTTAAAATTAAAATTCAAAATGCACTACCAGTAAAATACCCACGAAGAAGGTCATATACATACATACCTCATGAATGACGGTGGTGAGATTAAAAGTGACCTTATTATTAGCTTCGGTGAGTTTCCGACTTTTTCGTTTCCTCTAGTACATATATCTCGTTCATTGTTTCTCTCAAAACCCGCATCCTCTCTGTTCGAACACCTTCACCGACTTCTTCCATATCCACCCCTATCTTCCCTCAGATCTATTACCACCTACCATAATATCATAAATAACTTCCTTTCTTCCAAATCTTCGTTTTTGCTTTTGTTTTTCTGTCAAAACGAAACAGAGAAAGAAGAGAACAATGACCCGGAAAGAAAAACTAAAACCACGTCGATGACGGGAAAAAGGGAAACGAGCGAAGAGAGCTCGAACGACAAAAAAAAAAAAAAAAAAGAAAGAAATCAACAAACAAGAAAGTTCTAGGCCAGAGACGAGAAGACGAAAAGAAAAGGATGCGCCGTTGAAGACAGATGTGGTTAGGGTATAGTAGTGAAGTAGTGAAAAGGCGCGGTCAAGAAAACAACGTTTTTTTTAAGTGATACAAAACGTGCTTTTTCGTCCTTATGAATAGTGATACTTGAAGTGAGATTTATATACAATAGTGATAGTAAATAACTTTATGACAAGTATATTGACTAATCTAATCACAAATTAAAAATATAAATGAGCTGAAGCTGATGTATGCTAGTCCCCTTAAATTCGCCACTAGTCAGAACAAATCCGTCATTTAGTGACTGTTATAGCATTTCGAATAAGATACAATATTTAGCTTTTTTTTTTGATAAATGACAAAAAATACTTATGTGACATAATTAATATCATTAATTTAATAATTTCTACCCAATTAATACATTTCTCTCTTGTTCATTTTTCTATAAAACAAATAATAATTTGCCACAATTGGATAGTGAACATTGTTGCCTTGAAGAAGTTATTTGAAATAATGTCAATGTCCACATGTACAAAATATACATTATACCATTGAAGATGCTATGAAATATTTGATGGTTACTGTCAAGTAATGGACCAGTGTGCATTGAAAATAAATTTTTGGGATCTAAATAAAAAAAAATCGATTTTTTCTTTTAAATAAATCACACATGCATTTAAATAACACACATGTAAATCCCTAGTAATTGTAATTTTCCCAAAAAATCCCTAGCGATTTTTTTCTTTTTTTGGGGTCAAGGGCTGAAATCCTTAGGATATGAAAATAGAATGAGATTAATTTATTAATAAATCAAGTTATAAATGGCCACGAGAAATACAAATATAAAACATTTAAAATTCATGATACTAGTGCTAGCTGGACTTCATCCTCAAACTTACCATACAAAATTATCATTAATTCAGATCACAAAAAAAAAAAAAAAAAAAATTATCATTATCAATTTGTTCAGGTGTACTTTTCTTCCTATTGAGTGATTGACTCTGTTTATTGCAAAATAAAAAGAAAAATAAATTAAAAATTTTGGAAAAATAGAACTGCTTAGTGATTTCGTTAATTTGTAGCATAAAGCTATATGTGGAAATAAATGTGAAATTAAAATTTCTTTTTAAAATTAATAAAAATATCCATCGATATTCGGTGGCAAAAGTATTAGGGTCTGCTTGTCAATTTTTACTTTTTTTTTACCATTGATTTTGACGATTTTTCGGTGACACTGTTTATGAGAGGTTTGAAAAGTCAGTACTTATTAATTATTTTGGGTAGGTTAATTATATTAACACAACATTTTTTTTATATCTACACCACAATTTAATTGCAAGAAAGATATTCAATAATGGAGACTAATTAATTAGGTAAGAATGGTTGGTGAAGAACTTGTTAGGTATTGAACCAACAATTCAACATGAAGACTAATTAATTAGGTAAGAATGGTTGGTGAAGAGTGTAGCGACCAAGAATTTTTACGCGATTAATAATTATTTTAATAGAAAATCATGTCGCTACTATTTCACCCATTTTTATTATGTTAACGCCACGACGTATTCGTATAGCCAAGTCAAGAAATAATCGAGATCGTTCGATTTTAAATTAAATTCCGAATTTCTAAAAATATCTCCATTCTCTTGATTTAAAGTATATTAAGTCCAAGTACTTAATTCAATGTTATCCCAATATTTATTTATACAAAAATTATTTTTATTATTGAAATTAAGAAAATATATGCAAGCATGAGAGGTTCCATTATATATAATAATTATGAGAATCTTAATTTAATAAATATGGAAAAGTATATGAATGAATTATATACTCCATTATATGTAATCATGAAGAGCATAATATTTGTATAAATATGGAAAAGTATATGAATGGTTGATAAAATTCCATTATATGTAATCATGAAGAGCATAATATTTGTATAAATATGGAAAAGTATATGAATGGTTGATAAGACTCCATTATATGTAATCATGAAGAGCATAATATTTGTATAAATATGGAAAAGTATATGAATGGTTGATAAGACTCCATTATATGTAATCATGAAGAGCATAATATTTGTATAAATATGGAAAAGTATATGAATGGTGCTTTACTTTAAGAAAAGGATGTGTTAAAATTAATAGAATTGAATAATTATGTTTACAATATGCCAACTTTATACATCTATTTAAACCCATCTCTTTTACACACAACTCTACACATATACACTTATTTCCAATCTCTTGACAAAATCCACAAGTAAGAGAAATTCAAGGTGGTCAAGAAAGTTTTGGTCCATTTACTACTACACTTCATTTTAATCTTTTAAAAGGTAAGTATATCTTATGTTTTTATGAAAAGTAAGTATGTTTTTATGAAAGGTAAATACACCTTATGTTTTTATGAAAAGTACGTATGTTTTTATGACAAGTAAGTATATCTTATGTTTTTATGAAAAGTAAGTATGTTTTTATGAAAGGTAAATACACCTTATGTTTTTATGAAAAGTAAGTATGTTTTTATGACAAGTAAGTATATCTTATGTTTTTATGGAAAGTAAGTATGTTTTTATGAAAGGTAAATACACCTTATGTTTTTATGAAAAGTAAGTATGTTTTTATGACAAGTAAGTATATCTTATGTTTTTATGAAAAGTAAGTATGTTTTTATGAAAGGTAAATACACCTTATGTTTTTATGAAAAGTAAGTATGTTTTTATGAAAGGTAAATACACCTTATGTTTTTATGAAAAGTACGTATGTTTTTATGACAAGTAAGTATATCTTATGTTTTTATGAAAAGTAAGTATGTTTTTATGAAAGGTAAATACACCTTATGTTTTTATGAAAAGTAAGTATGTTTTTATGACAAGTAAGTATATCTTATGTTTTTATGAAAAGTAAGTATGTTTTTATGAAAGGTAAATACACCTTATGTTTTTATGAAAAGTAAGTATGTTTTTATGACAAGTAAGTATATCTTATGTTTTTATGAAAAGTAAGTATGTTTTTATGAAAGGTAAATACACCTTATGTTTTTATGAAAAGTAAGTATGTTTTTATGACAAGTAAGTATATCTTATGTTTTTATGAAAAGTAAGTATGTTTTTATGAAAGGTAAATACACCTTATGTTTTTATGAAAAGTAAGTATGTTTTTATGACAAGTAAGTATATCTTATGTTTTTATGAAAATGTTTGGATCATTGCTATGAAATCAATCTCACAAGATTGTTATGGGTTCCATATGATATGTTTATGATTATGCTAAGGGGACCGGAGTTTAGTAGCGCTACACATAAGAATTCTTGCCATTTAAGTTCGGTAAAATTCTTGTGTCTCCCTATGTTTATGAGTATTTCGATCCTATCCTATGTTATGATGAAAATGATCCATATGCTTTCAAAAGAAAATTTATGCTTGGTATACTTACTGGAATTTTATAAATCTCACTCCACGATATTTATCATTTTCAGATAATTGAAGGTTCGAGGCGGTCAACATGGAAGTGGCAAAAGTGGTTAAGATTGATGAGATAATTATGTTGAACTTTATGTAAGAAAATTATGTTCTATTTTTATTCACAAATAAAATTATGGGATTCTAATTATTCTTTTGAATAATTTTACATTTCTATTTAAGTCTCGATAATATGATATGAGTCACTTTTAGTGGCACTCGAATGGTCGAGAATTCGGGTCGTCACAGTTGGTATCAGAGACAAGAGTTTTAAAAACGATTCTGTAGATTTTTGAAATTTTATTTCTTAAAAAAAAAAAAAAAACACTATTCACGTGAACAGTAAAACGACGTGCTATTCATGATGAACAGTGAACGAAATCACTATTCAATTAAAAAAAAAAAATTTTGAATTTTCACATGTCAAGTATGGTTATGATTTTGAAAAGTATGATGAAATTTGATGTGCGAATTTCAAGGACAAAATTCATTTTAAGCAAGGGAGTTTGTAATGTCCTGAAAATTTTATGGAATATAATTAGTTAGTGATATGATGTTTATATTGATGTCTTTGATAAATTTCTAGAAGTTCGGGGACTAAAGGAAAATAAGATTTGACGATAAAATTTTATTTGGGTTAATTAGGCCCAATCTTATGTAAAGATGCGAAATGATTAATAATAAATTTTTTTTTTAAATATTTTAACTCATCACTCTACTATGTCACTCTCCACGTATTGACTCCTCGAACCAGGTATGTTATATGCTTTGCAAGTCATTTACGATTTTATTAAGACATGTTAAGTATGAAATATTCATATGTTATGAATCTTTAAGTGAAATATACATGTTGAGTATGATATGAATTGATAGAAGCCTAAATTTTAATTTATTCATTTTAATGTAGAATCATGAGACATAGAGGATATTGATATGAATTTTGGTTCATATTAAGCTTAGTAAGATTGACTCAATTAGAAATTAAGTTGGGTTGTAACTTTGGCCCAAAATATATGGAATAATATATTAAACAAACAAAATTGATAATGAATTGTACAATAATTTATCCCTTTATCACTACCTTTGTGTAAAAACAAGGGAAAAACTGTGGATGGTTATTAGTACTTCCTCTTCAAGTTTCAATTTTCGGTTCAATAATTTATCCCTTTATCACTACCTTTGCTTAAAAGCAAGGAAAAACTGTGGATGATTATTGGTACCACTCTTCAAGTTTCAATTTTGAAAAAAAAAAAAAAAAAAAAAAAAAAAAAAAAAAAAAAAAAAAAAGATTTACGAATGATTTTCAAAATAATCTTTGTCGTCAAGTTTAGAAATGATGAGCCCTAAATGGACTTTGCATAATTGATTTTAGACATGGCACTAAGTATGAGAAGTCAACAGAAAGGACTAGATAATATTTTCGAATTATTCATCGTTTAGATTAAACGAGAAATAGAAAGTCAGTTTTATGAAGTTATGATGAGATGTTGAGATTATAAGTGATATGATTTTATTGAGATTTTTATGAGAAGAATTATGAAGTTGGAGATTTAAAGTTTAGGCTCTTAATTATTGAGAAATAAGGACTTGATATGGTGATATTAGAAATTATGATTTGAAATTTCTATGTTGAGGAATTATGAATTGATTTTCTGGAATATTCACGATGATATTGAAGTTTAATGAAATTGTGATCAAATGTACAATTAGTTATTATTGTGAGTTATGAAGTATGCTTACGATTTGGATAAGTCCAAATTTCAAAGGAAAACTCTGCCTAGAATTTTATCGTTTGGAGTTAAGAGCATAGTATGGTATGCAATCACTAAGAGAATTGAAGTTAGACATACAAGTTCATTTACATCACAAACGAGATTTAGTAGATGATAACAGAAATATTATTATTTTCTCATAAGGAGAACACACAAGAGTCACCCTAGAAAGGAAATACATGAAAACACGCAAAAGCAAAAGAAAGCAACATGGGAAATTCCTCAAATTGAGAGATGTGTTTCCGGAGTAGCCGTATCCTACCACCTCTGACCTTTTGAGGAAATAAAGAAACCTTCAAAAAGGTGTGTTTCGAGAGTAAGAATACTCCGTAATCTACCACCTGGAACCTTTGAGGTACACACAAGATTTATACATTAAGGAAAATCCTAGGAAATTAGAGGGGTGTCTCGAGAGTAAGAATACTCCGTACTCTACCCCCACCTATTCTAAGATTCATAAAGTTAAGTTTACATTAACCGGACTCCATTTTCGCTTGATTCCCCTTCCTTGCGACCAATCTATCTTAACCCCTGCTGGATCTTGTATTGAGATATATGACTGCAGCTTATCCAGTAGTTCATCAATAGTAGGAGCAGAAATAAGGAGCCTTCTGGAAAATGGAGAGATGAATCCCTGTTCCACAGCATAATCAAGAAAGGTTAACAAGCCATCAAAGAAATTGTTAACATTCAGAAGCCCAATAGGCTTAGTATGGAGATCTAGTTGAGCCCACGAGGTAATGTTAAAGATTTCTTCTAAGGTACCAAAACCTCCGGGCAGGGCTATAAAGGCATCAGAACCATATAGCATACAAGTTATGCGTTCATGGATGGATAATGTTTGAACTTCATGCCCTCGTGTTTTGCCTGCAACATCTACCAAAGGGACAGGTATGACACCGATTACTTTTGATTTCTCTGCAAGAGCAGATTGGGAAACACAACCCATTAGACCACTGCTACCACCCCCATACACAAGAGTGATACCTTTTTCCCCCAGTTTCTTTCCAAGATCTACGGCCGCTTCTAGATAACTGAAGCCTTTCCCCACTTTTGATCCACAAAATACACAAATAGTTTTGATCTGTCGAAGTTTTGGTGCTTCCATCTTTGATAGTATAGAAGAGAAAACTTACGAAGAAGATGTGATTTTGGGATGCCTGAACTATGAAATATGTTTGGCTATTTAAAAGCCGAAAAAATTTACTGTTTTTGATTGATTATGAAAAAGTAAAGATTTACTTTTGTCAAAATCGGCCAACTTTTGACTGTTTTACCAAAGATATCACCTTTCGGTGATTTATTTCCAGCTTTATCAAAACTCGAGAAAGGAAAATATATTTTATTTCCAAAACGCGTGAAAGAAAACAGCAAAATATTTTAAATGTGTATCAAGAGATTTACCTTATATCATTGTTGAACTGCCAGAAGCCTCATTTTGTAAAACAGACTGGCAAACAGGATCTTTTGCTATTATATTTTGGAGACTATAACGATTTTTGTCCTCGTTAAACTGAGCGTATAAGGAGAGAAGTTCACGTTGCACATAACCACTTGGGTGCGTCTCAAGAGTCAGTCGAATATCATCCAAAGACTCCTTACTCAGTCCACCCTTTATGAATTTGATTTTATCATCCCGATTAGTAGAAGAATATCCTACTGTTTTGCAACGAGTATCACAGTTCCAACGAGCACATTTGTAGCAACCATTCAGCCTTTTTGCTCTTCGTTTCTTTGCGAAGGTGCTTTTGCCTAAACCAGGCATGTGCTTTGGAAATGTCATAGGTAATTCACCAGATAGTCGAACCTTTGCTTCGATCAACCAGCGAACATCTTCTGAAACACCATGAGCCATCAGCAACCTCAATCTTTCGAGTCTTATTCGATAAATTTTCCTCAGATCATTCATTGGAAGACTGGAATAATACTTGCGAATGTTTGTAAGAATGATATCCATGTTTTTGATGGATCTAACCTCTTCCCAGCATGAACTATTTAAAAGCATTAAGGATCGGAGGGAATCCGCGTGATATTGATTCCAGCAAGAAAGCGCAGAATAGAATAATGGAAAAGAGGGAACAAGAGTTTATACGCCGTTTACTTTCTTGATAAAAGGAAGATTTGATGATGACGGGATTTGAGATATGGAATATTTTCTTGAATTTTGGGTACTGATATTTTGATATAATAATCAAGGTATAGAAATAATACGGGGATACGTGAAAGTGAAATAAGGACTGTATTGAATCAGGATTAATAAGTTTGTGCAAGTGAAAGGAATACCTTACGGGAAATGTTATGATATTTGAGTTAAGAATTTTAATTATTTGGGAGATATTTGTTTATTGAATTTTGCAGAAATTTTGGGTTACAAATATTGGAAAGATAAACTGATGATTATGTTGATATGTGAATAACATGTTTGGGTATATTACATAGAGAATATTCAGGTAATCGTTTTAATTATTTTGGGATATTTGGTGATAAGAAGAAATGACAAATTATTATGGTATGATATGTTAGTAAAGATTTATTGAAATTTTAGAGATATTAATACGAATATTTGAGGTCACATGATACGATGATAAATGACAAGTTACATGAATACTACAAGATATGATGAAATATCACATACGATTGGAAATTTTCATTTTGATTCAGAAGAATTTATGAGTAGACATATGTCTATTATTGATAGAAAAGTCCATGTCTTAAGAAAACAAATTGATGCATTTAGTCAAAGTCCAGTGGGTTAAATATGGTTGGGTTAAATATGGTAGCGATGATGCTACATAAGAAGAAGAAGAAGAGATTCTGATTAAGTGTTCAGAAATCATAAGATCAAGTAAGATTAATTTCGAGGACGAAATTATTTTAAGGAGGTAAGTTTGTAGCGACCAAGAATTTTTACGCGATTAATAATTATTTTAATAGAAAATCATGTCGCTACTATTTCACCCATTTTTATTAAGTTAACGCCACGACGTATTCGTATAGCCAAGTCAAGAAATAATCGAGATCGTTCGATTTTAAATTAAATTCCGAATTTCTAAAAATATCTCTATTCTCTTGATTTAAAGTATATTAAGTCCAAGTACTTAATTCAATGTTATCCCAATATTTATTTATACAAAAATTATTTTTATTATTGAAATTAAGAAAATATATGCAAGCATGAGAGGTTCTATTATATATAATAATTATGAGAATCTTAATTTAATAAATATGGAAAAGTATATGAATGAATTATATACTCCATTATATGTAATCATGAAGAGCATAATATTTGTATAAATATGGAAAAGTATATGAATGGTTGATAAGATTCCATTATATGTAATCATGAAGAGCATAATATTTGTATAAATATGGAAAAGTATATGAATGGTTGATAAAACTCCATTATATGTAATCATGAAGAGCATAATATTTGTATAAATATGGAAAAGTATATGAATGGTTGATAAGACTCCATTATATGTAATCATGAAGAGCATAATATTTGTATAAATATGGAAAAGTATATGAATGGTGCTTTACTTTAAGAAAAGGATGTGTTAAAATTAATAGAATTGAATGATTATGTTTACAATATGCCAACTTTATACATCTATTTAAACCCATCTCTTTTACACACAACTCTACACATATACACTTATTTCCAATCTCTTGACAAAATCCACAAGTAAGAGAAATTCAAGGTGGTCAAGAAAGTTTTGGTCCATTTACTACTACACTTCATTTTAATCTTTTAAAAGGTAAGTATATCTTATGTTTTTATGAAAAGTAAGTATGTTTTTATGAAAGGTAAATACACCTTATGTTTTTATGAAAAGTACGTATGTTTTTATGACAAGTAAGTATATCTTATGTTTTTATGAAAAGTAAGTATGTTTTTATGAAAGGTAAATACACCTTATGTTTTTATGAAAAGTAAGTATGTTTTTATGACAAGTAAGTATATCTTATGTTTTTATGGAAAGTAAGTATGTTTTTATGAAAGGTAAATACACCTTATGTTTTTATGAAAAGTAAGTATGTTTTTATGACAAGTAAGTATATCTTATGTTTTTATGAAAAGTAAGTATGTTTTTATGAAAGGTAAATACACCTTATGTTTTTATGAAAAGTAAGTATGTTTTTATGAAAGGTAAATACACCTTATGTTTTTATGAAAAGTACGTATGTTTTTATGACAAGTAAGTATATCTTATGTTTTTATGAAAAGTAAGTATGTTTTTATGAAAGGTAAATACACCTTATGTTTTTATGAAAAGTAAGTATGTTTTTATGACAAGTAAGTATATCTTATGTTTTTATGAAAAGTAAGTATGTTTTTATGAAAGGTAAATACACCTTATGTTTTTATGAAAAGTAAGTATGTTTTTATGACAAGTAAGTATATCTTATGTTTTTATGAAAAGTAAGTATGTTTTTATGAAAGGTAAATACACCTTATGTTTTTATGAAAAGTAAGTATGTTTTTATGACAAGTAAGTATATCTTATGTTTTTATGAAAAGTAAGTATGTTTTTATGAAAGGTAAATACACCTTATGTTTTTATGAAAAGTAAGTATGTTTTTATGACAAGTAAGTATATCTTATGTTTTTATGAAAATGTTTGGATCATTGCTATGAAATCAATCTCACAAGATTGTTATGGGTTCCATATGATATGTTTATGATTATGCTAAGGGGACCGGAGTTTAGTAGCGCTACACATAAGAATTCTTGCCATTTAAGTTCGGTAAAATTCTTGTGTCTCCCTATGTTTATGAGTATTTCGATCCTATCCTATGTTATGATGAAAATGATCCATATGCTTTCAAAAGAAAATTTATGCTTGGTATACTTACTGGGATTTTATAAATCTCACTCCACGATATTTATCATTTTCAGATAATTGAAGGTTCGAGGCGGTCAACATGGAAGTGGCAAAAGTGGTTAAGATTGATGAGATAATTATGTTGAACTTTATGTAAGAAAATTATGTTCTATTTTTATTCACAAATAAAATTATGGGATTCTAATTATTCTTTTGAATAATTTTACATTTCTATTTAAGTCTCGATAATATGATATGAGTCACTTTTAGTGGCACTCGAATGGTCGAGAATTCGGGTCGTCACAAGAGTTAGGTGAGATAAGTTGGTAAGATTGGTTGGTGAAAGAATTAGTTATTCCTGTGTTCTTACTGGCATGGGTACTGTGTCGCATACAACATTGGTTTGGTTTAGATGCAAGGTATGTGGTTTAATTTATGTCGATAGCTGATGAACTTCCAAGGAAACCAAACATGGGAGTTGCACCATAATTTTCAGCAATTTTGTTTCGACATGTGCCGATGAAAAGCTCGGAGTTCGTTGATAATTCTGAGTGGTTATACTCATATGGTGGAGTATGAGATCTGTTAAAGTGGAAAAATGCTTGCCTGTTACCCAATGGTTGAATTTGAATGTTTTGGCTTGGAAGAATTTTGTGTCAAGGTGGAGATTGTTGGGTATTTGACCCAAAACTCAACAATGGAGACTAATTAATTAGGTAAGAATGGTTGGTGAAGAACTTGTTAGGTATTGAACCAACAATTCAACATGAAGACTAATTAATTAGGTAAGAATGGTTGGTGAAGAGTTAGGTGAGATAAGTTGGTAAGATTGGTTGGTGAAAGAATTTGTTATTCCCAATCCGTCCCTAATCTTTGCCTATAAATAGAGATCAATTGTTGAAGAGAAGAGCACCACAAGCACAATTGGAGAGTGCCAAATATTGTGAGTCAGTGATCAAAAAGAGAGAAAATTGTGAGCCTAGCATATTGTGAAGTTTCTTGTAACTCTTTGTAGTGTAAGTCAAAGGGTAGAAATTATATGTGGTAAAGCTCGTTTGTTGTATTTTCTCTGTGGTCTGTGGGATTGGGTTGGTGAGTGAAAGTCTATATATTTGTAACAATTTAATATATAGTGAAAAGCTTTGGCGAGGGTCCGTGGACGTAGGCATTTTGCTGAACCACGTAAATTTCTGTATTCGTATTTATTTTCTTGTTTGTTTATTTTATTTTGAACATCGAAAGATCCTGTGGGAAAAGTAAAGTGGGAATCGACGTGTCGAAATTCCCAACATTTTTTACCATTGATTTTGACGATTTTTCGGTGACACTGTTTATGAGAGGTTTGAAAAGTCAGTACTTATTAATTATTTGGGTAGGTTAATTATATTAACACAACATTTTTTTATATCTACACCACAGTTTAATTGCAAGAAAGATATTCAATGTTTGTTTACTTATTCTTTTATGTCCGCAATTTTTTTAATCGTATTATTATTAATAACATTCAATTAATTAACATATTTTGTTTCTAATCACGATTTCTATTCAAATATTTTGCTAATTTACATTGAAAAGATGTGCAAATACTTTGTTTAACTTTTGCATTAGTTATTTATTTTGATTATTTAAAAGTATGAGAGATAAATAAGTATTTTTTTACCTCGCAACAAATATTTTGAACGAAAATCATCTCTAAAGTCAAGATGTGAATTAATGAAGAGTTAATGATAAAAAAAATTATATAAAAAAAAATTTGACGAGGTATCTGTAAAAATAAGGAAAAATTAGGGATCCTCATTGCAATTAAAATGTTGTGTGGTTAACAAAAAAGTGTGGTGTCAATATATTTACCCTTTTGGATATTGATTTGTAGTTAATTTGAGTTGTTAATCTACCAAATAGGTGGTCTTTGGCTGATTTTCAATTTTCTTCAAATTTTTTTTTTACCCTCTATAAGACAATATCCAAATCTACCCTAAAATAGAATGAACATTGAACAAAAAGAAAAGAAATCCCTCTTCAAATAAATCCTTCTCCCCATATTGAATTGTAAACAGAGAAACACATTGTATGGACATACATGTAATTTTAAGAGCAACTCCAACGGGACTCCAAAATGGAATTTCACCCTAAAATGAAGCCAATTTCTTGTTCCAACCAATCTCTACCTTCAACGGCAAAATAGAGCTATGAACAGTGGATACTATATATGGCGTCTCACTATTCATTTGGGCTCAATTTTATAGACTTTTTTATTCCCATTTTGTCCTCCAATTTTGAATATCAAATTTGCTTTTTACTTCTATGTTCGATGATCAATATTTTGTTATTATTTTGTTCGGTTAAATCTATTTATATTCTTTATTATCTTTTTTATTAATATAATAAATTAATTTAATTTAGTATAAATAACAATTAATGATAATATTAAAATAAAAGTGCTTATGATTAAAATTTAAAAATTACATAATTGATAGATTAAAAGGAAGAACATAAAATCATGACACGATAACTAAATATGAAATGGTAAAACACTACAAGTAAATTATAATAATTTAATAATTTGGTAAGTCATTTTCGGATCCTCCTAAACCGTTAAAATATTAACTGAATGGAGTTGAGCTATTTTGAGATTTTTTTGCTTTATTGCTGAGATCTCTATTCCATAATTTGTAGTTGTTTGTTTCGAATAAACTCATGTAGACTTGAATCTGGTATGGAGTCAAAGTCTTTAAGTAAAATTTTATTCTCTTCTCGAAATTCTGCAAACGCTACATTTTTTTACTCCATTTCAGCTTGAAGAATTTGAATTTCATAATTTTTTTGTCTGTCATCGCTTCATTTCTTCAAAATCTAAGTGATTTCTCAATTATTTTCCGCAATTGATTGAATCATACCTGATGATTCTTCATTATTTTTTCTTTTTCCTTTTCCTTTTTATATATTATGATGTGACAAATCAAAGTAGATGTGATATATTCGCTCAACATTATGTTAAATTGCCAAACGCTAATGATATTGCAAGGTTACTCCACATTGGTGAACAACGTGATTTTTTAGGAATGCTGGGTACTCTAGATTGTACGTATTGGAAGTGAAAAAATTGTCCAATGAATTAAGTGGGACAATATACAAGTCGTAATGGATCCCTGACAATTATATAGCATGGTTCATCTTGTTAATTGTGATATTAAGATTAATATTTTTTTTTAATAAACGTAATATTATCGATAATTATTTTAAATTATAAATTTATAAAATTTAAGTGGTAGTAAAATATATAATAAAATATTTTTCAAATTAACTTAATTGTTGAGAATTGAATATAATAAGAGAATATAAAATTTACTGTTCACTTTGTTTAAGATTTAGAGTTGAGTTGGAGATGACTTTAGTAGATACTAGATAGTACAAAATTACACTATTTAATGTAAATTTATTTTGAAATGGAGAAAATGAGTTGGAGATTCCACGAGTTTTTAAAAAATTTTAGAAATGTTGAATGGTAAACTTTCAAACATGGGTTTGACTTTGACTGATTAAAAAGCTGCAACTGAAAAGGGAAAACCCACCTAAAATCCTTAATTTTGTTTCTTTGGTTTCCAAGAACACGATTATACAAAAACTCTAGAAAATTAATCAAAAAATAAAATAAAAAAATAATAAAAAAAAAAACCAGAATATATTATTATCTTATTTTCAAAAACAAATACTTGTACACCACATTTTATCAATATACAGACGCTCATAACCGTCACCAAATTCCCAGCATTGTTCTCCTTTCATGTTTCGTTTAGGGACGGATAGAAAGCAATATCGACATTTAGAGCCTGTTTGTTAATGTGATTTTTTTATGAATGTGCAGTTTAAAAATGTTTGAAAAGTAAAAAATTGTGAGCTTAATTAAGAATTGATAGTTAAGATTGAGTTTGAAAAGTTGAGAGAAAAAAAATCATTTTATCAAATAGACAATTTTGAGAAAATTGAAAGTTTTAAGTACCGAACAGGCAAGGCGTAAACTTAGAGTACCCTTTTAAGCCCTTGTTTGGCCACTAGTTCTTGGGAAAATTGTGGTTAATAATAGTATTTTTGGAAGAACGTGTGATTAAAAATTATTTGAAAAATCAAATATTGTGAATTTGATTAAAATAAATGGTTCAGATTGAGTTTTTTGAAAACTTGATTTTAAAAAATGGGGAGCCAAACTGGGCTAAATTTTTTTAGAAAAATATTAGCCGCCAGCGTGAAATCCTTTTATTGCATGTGTTCAACTGCACAATTGAAAAATGGCAATTTCATATTCTCATTAACTTGCACGTTTTATAGGCTGTCCGGCCGATGAGAGCAACAGCTCCAAATAATTGCAATATGTCACTATATATAGAAAACTTGGGATCAATACTGACTTACTATGTTCATCCAGTCAACCATGGCTTCTTTCTTCGCAAAATCTCTTTATCTTCCTTTTCTTCTTCTTCTTTTCTCCACCCCGGTGGCCATAAATAGTCGACGTTTACCCTATACTTCTTCCGGTGAAGTAGTATCGGATGGAGTTGGAAAGTCGGAGTCTGAACCTAAGTCCATAATACAATTCAAAGGAATGGATTCAGCTGCAGATCAGGAGTGTGTTCAAATGTATGACTTCTTGCCATGTTCGAAAACCATTCCTGGCCATTTGTTTCTTATTTTGGTTTATGAATATCTTCTGTTTCATGGAGAATCCTATGTTGCCTCCGGAGGTGCAAGGATCTTCCAAATCCTTGGTCCAGGTATATTCGGTGCATGTGCATTTCAGGTCATCGGCTCGCTTCCCGAGGCTTTGATACTCCTTGGTAAGGCACTCGCGTTTTTTTTTTTTTGGCATCTTGTTTTCGATACATTTGAGTGACATATTGTCTACCAGATTATTGCTAGGTCCAAGAATAGGTAGAGAGCATGTTGTCTATCCGTAAACAAAATTTTAGGTGGATGTGAAAATCTGTCATGGAAATCAGACATTGTCGATGTGGCGCCTCTTGTTTGGATGATGAAGGACATGTCCCACATCTTCATCGCTCAATGCCGAGGCGCCACCTCATCATGTCCCATTTTGAATATCTTAATTTCATGTTTAAGCAGAAGAGCTGATTTGTATATATTAAAATGGGATAAAGGAAATATTAAAAGTTCAGAATTGTCAATTTGAGCTGGCAAACGTAAAGTTGGCAAATTTGATCTGGATTAAGGTTGACCAAGAAAATAATGATTCTGTTCTAACTAATCCTCATTAGAGTACTTATTTAGTAATTTAGCGTCCAAGTATAATCTAGTATTGCATACTAAATATACTAACACGGGTGGGTTTATTTCGTCGTAAAACATTTTTAAAAAGTTGTTTTTCTTTTGATGTAACAGCATCTGGGCTTCTGAGCAGTAAAGATGTTGCTGAGGAGTGTGTATTAACTGGAGTTGGATTGCTGGCTGGATCAACAATCTTGCTTCTTACAATATTATGGGGGACTTGTGTCATCCTTGCAAATCAAGAGTATTCCAATGAATTGAAGCCTAGTCCTTCATCCACCTCAAAATGCAGAAAACTAAACCCTCTTGAAAGATTTCTCACTTCATTTTGGCCTGGTTTGTGATCTTTATTTCCCTTTTCTTATTTAACTAAATGTAAATGAGATTTTTACATCGCAATTGGCGGAAAATAATTTATCTAGCCGATCCAAAATGTAAAGAGAAAATGCTTCTTTTGTCCTTGTAAATGTCATTCTATTTCTTGTGAAGTTAGAAATGGTACAATAAAAATTCGTGAAGAGGTATCTTCAGAAAGGGTTTTGCTAAACACCCCGCGGGGTGTACCACCCCCTCACATGGGGGGCAGCTAAACACCGCGGGGTGTTTAGCGTTTTCCCTTGAAAAAAGAAAAAAATGACTTTCCAATACTGTTTGACGAGGCTTCTGCTTTTGCTTTTTGCAGTAAAGCTTCTTCTAGAAGCTACTTTAATCCAGCTTCCTCTAAATGCTCTACTAGCGTGATAAAATGCTTTAGAAACTTTATCGAAATAGAATCAAAAGCAACTTCTTAATCTTAGAAGCAGCTTTTGACTTTTCAAAAACCTTGTCGAATTGGCACTTTGTTTGTTGTATTTCTCGAGTGCCTTTCATAAACTTTTCCCTTCATTCTGCTGTAGGTTATGGTGTGATTACAGATATGTGGACATGTTATACTGCAAGGATCATGCTTCTTTCAGTGATCCCACTGATGATGATTCAAATTCCCAAAATTTTCCATTTATCTTATGTTGGAGAAAGAATTTGTATACTGATTACTCTTGTTGTTTCCATCATATTCCTGCTCTCTTACTTCTTCTATCAGGTATTTATTCGTCGCCTCTCAGCATTTACTCGAGGTTGAATTTTCGAAATGGCTGATATTCGTGCACACTCGTGTCGTTTTTCCCTCCTGGTTCAACTTGTGCCTTTCTGATGATATGCAATCTTGTTTCACAATTTGAGCAGGTTTTTCAACCTCAGATTCAGAAGAGGCACTTATTGTATATAAAGCACGAGCATTTAGTTATCGACATATTAAAACACGTGCAGAATCATTCGATGGGAGGAGTCCTATCTGAGAATGGTACACCAAATTTATCAGCCATAAGAAGGTACCTCTGATAGAAGAAAAGAGTTTTCTACACGTTGACGATGGGCAGCGCAGGCAGCGCATGACGTATCTATCAACACGCAGATTGTTCCTGTGAAAGTTTTTTTGCCATAGTCCAGTGATCACCCAACAACAACAAAGATCTTATGTTGAGGGTTTGAGTCCTTGGGGACGTGCCCAGTCAAATGGGGCAAAAATCCTTCACATGGAACAATTCGTGCTTTGACGGGGTACGCCATTAGCTACCAACCGTCAGCACTAACCAAAATATTTCTACGGCCTAATAGTCTATCGATAAATTTCGTTATTATTTGCTGCAGGCTATTTGAAGAAACGGACCGTGATGGAGATAAGTTCATCTCCCTTCCCGAACTAAAAGATTTTCTCCGCGAAATCAGATTTAGAGAAATGGGTTCGGACAAGGACAACGTAACAGAAAACGTTATGAAGGAATTTGATTCTGACGATGACAAGAAGATAACAATGGACGAATTTGTAAATGGAATGACAAAATGGCTCGATGAGAGTAAAGGTGCAGTGAATAAAAGATATCACTCAATAAAGTCTCTAAAAGATTTGTACCAGGTAAGTTCATAACATTTCGAAGTTCTTACATAATTTATGTTTTCCACTAAATGGAACTAACTCGAATTATTCGCTACAGGTTATCAAACCTTGGATTCAAAAGAAAAGGGAAGAACGAGAAGTGATGAAACATCTTGTGCCGCAAATATTAGAACATCTTGAAAACTCCATACAAGGGAGCCTTACAACAGAAGATGGAGCTCCTGATATACCTGCTATAAGAAGGTTAAAAGAGTTTCGAATTTGAACCTCTCTTCTTTAACGCAATCATTACAATTTATAAACAATACATTTTTTCTCTTTTTGCTTTTCAAATACACTTTTTACGTCAAAAATATAAATAAATCAATTTATAATTGCTAAAGCGTTACCAAACAGAGTATATCAATCCATTTATTAAAACTGTGCACGTGTCTGACCTTTGATAAAAATAAATAAATAAATAAGTCCTGCAAAGATTTTATCATGGTTATTGATTAGTAAGTAAATTGCAGGTTGTTCAAAGACATTGATAAGGATGACAATGGCTTCATATCATACACTGAATTGAAGGACCAGATGAATAATATGAAGCGCGGCGTAATACCTTTTGACATAGATGCAGCAACATCGAAAATGATGGAGGAACTTGATGTAAGTGGAGATCAGTTGATAAGCGAGGACGAATTCATCACTGGATTAAGCAAATGGCTTAACAAGCATAATCAAATAACCGAATCCGAAGATAGCGAAGAAAATATCTATGAAGTACGTAGAATCTAGATGTGTTCTGGTTATGTTTAGTACTGCATACTAAACACGGTTTTAACTTTTGTAACGCTACTTTTGAACAGAAATCATGGGAACAGACTGATAAGCTGGTAGAGAATAAGTTGATTGACAAATCACCATTTGCCTGGTTTAAGGCCATATCTCTTGTGGTTCTTGGGATTGTCACACTCGGGCTTCTAGCCGAACCTCTTATTGGTAGTGTTAGGAATTTCTCTTCATCTGCGAGCACGCCTTCGTTTTTCATTGCTTTTGTTTTAGTCCCTGTGGCTACAAATTCAAGAATAGTAATATCTGCTATAAGAGAGGCCCGGAAGAAAAAAATACACATCACTTCATTGACATTTTCCGAGGTACGTTTCTCTAATCAGTAATATTATTCATACAGACAATCATAAAAATTTTACACGTGGCATCATCATATTTATCTACACATCACATTTTCATCCAAAAGCCTCAAATGTTCCATGTCATTTTCTGGCCACCAATCCGTAGGATCGGATTTTTCCTTCTCTAATTTTAGCAATGTACTTTTGTTTGGTGTCTTAGAATTGACAATGGAGTTTGAATAATGCAGATTTATGGGGTTGTATTCATGAACAACACACTTGGGCTTGCAGTTCTTCTTTCTCTGATCTATTTTCGTGGTTTATCATGGAATTATTCTGTTGAGGTTCTGATGGTTTTAGCCGTTTCTGCTATCATGGGATGCCTAGCAAGTTTTACCAATGTTGTCCCTATTTGGACATCATTCTTGGCCTTTCTGTTGTACCCTTTGTCTTTGATCCTGGTTTGTTTTTTTGGTGATTTTAATTGGTTGTCCTAAAAATATGTAAAAATCAAATGAATTTGTACTTTTTTTAGTAAAGTGAAAATGACATTCCTTTTAAGTTCATTAGCTTGAAGCTTCTGTTTGGGAAAATATTGTTTATAAATTTTGTTTATAAACAGTTATGCGAGAACATATCATCAAGTCATTTTTTTTTGAAATATCAACAATTTCAAGTAGTCAAAAATTTCTACTCACCATTTTTCATTGGTTGAGAGTACGAAGTATTTTTATTTTGAGAATACTAGAAATATTTTCTCCCAGAACCTTCCAGTATTTGAGCCTTCATTATCTTTGGTTCAATATGAAATTTATATGAATTCCTTTTTGTTATTTCATTTGAATTCCCTAATATGTCGTGAAATTAAATTATTTCTTCATAAACATGTGTTGTTTGTCACGACCTTATACGAATAAGGGAGACCCAATTAAAAGAAGAGATGGAATAAAGATGAAAAAGTTAAAAAGTAATGGAATAAAAGGTTATAAAAAAGGGGAAGAAATGAAA
Source organism: Ligustrum vulgare (assembly GCA_963555705.1). Classification (NCBI taxonomy): domain Eukaryota; kingdom Viridiplantae; phylum Streptophyta; class Magnoliopsida; order Lamiales; family Oleaceae; genus Ligustrum; species Ligustrum vulgare. Next base: position 6,387,200 of record OY743187.1, read on the forward strand.
ATCTACAATTCTGATCTTTAATATTTTAGCATTTATAAATTTATTTATTTATGTTTTCGAGGTAAATATATTTTTAAAATTGGAGAGAAAATGTGCAATTAAAAAATTGTTTGAATGTTGTTTATATAGTTTATATATTGTAATTATTATATAGTTAAAGAACAGATGCTACAAAAGCAAGAAATAATAATGAAATAAAGGTAAACGTGCCAAAAAGGAAAAGTAAGGTTCGAAAGAAAATAATCTCATTTGATTATTATTCATTGTTAACAGTGCCGTACCTGTGGTCGTGAAGGCCGAAGGCGGACTTCTAAATTGGGCCCTTCCATGTACGATTTTTTTTTTAAACAAGACCTGACAAAGATTGAAATCAACCTGACTAAATAATAACATTAATAACTAAATATGTCATGTTAACAAAAAAACAATAAACAAAATTTATATTCAAAAGATTTATACCATAATATAATAATAAAGCTGAAAATGTTTCAAAAGGTCACTTAAATAAAATCCGTCTTGCAGTTTTAGAAGCAAAAATTTCAATCAAATTTGTGTAATCTAGATGTTCAACCAATTCTTTCTCAATTGATAGCATCGCCAATCCATTTAGTCTGTCTTGTGACATAGTTGATCGGAGATAATTTTTGATGAGCTTTAACTTGGAAAAACTTCTTTCTGCGGATGCAACTGTAACTGGTATAGTTAGCAAGATTTTATAAGCAACATTAGCTTGTGGATAACAACCATTCATTTTCCTCAAATGATGTAGCACATCAATTGCTCTTTTTGCTTCAACTGGCAAATAGCTCCTCAAAACTGTTAACTCTGAACATAAATCATCTCCATTAATGTCTGAAATTTCATTATGTTTAAGATACTCTTCAAGATTCTTACAAGACTTCAGCAAAATGCTAATACTCTCCTTTTTTAACTTCTCCAGTTTAAACAAGAATCCAAATATTTCTTCATATTGCTTAAATTGTTCAAATCGAGTTTGAAGCGAAGATCGAGCTTGATCAACTATAAAGAGGAAGTAATCTACTCTAAAAGACTCTTCAGCTGATTGCAATACCTCATCACTTCCACTTTCGTCAAACTGTTTTTTTCTTCGAATGATGCGTTTTTCTTTGAATGTAGCTTCAATTCCCATTTCACTTGCCATTTCCTTAGCTTCATCCATAGCATTATCAAACCCAATTTCTCTATATTCATCAAGAAACCCAACAAGTCCTTGCAAGAGACTGATAGCAAGTTCGATATCTATATTTTCATTTTGAAGAAATTTACTCACAGTATTAATTGCATGCAACAACTTGTACCAAATTGTCATGCCAAGCAAAAACTCAAAACTTTCAAGTTCATTTGTTGCTAAAGACTCAGCTTCACTCGTTGTTTTGGGATCATCGCTAGTATTTCCCAAGTGAAGTAAAGCATCTCTTATTTGAGGAGCTTGCTGTTTTATAGCTCTTACACTTTCAACGTGACTTTCCCAACGTGTTTGTGACAATGGCTTAAGTGTCAACCCCTCTACTTTATCTTTGAAAGTTTTCCATCGCTTTGGAGAAGAAGAAAATAATGTGTAGATACGTTGTATCACTCCAAAGAAGCACTTCGCTTTAAGACATGATTTTGCCATATCACAAATTGCCAAATTAAGACTGTGACAGCCACATGGAGTATAGAAAGCTCTGGGATTTATTTCAAGTAATCTGCTTTGCACACCTTTATATCTCCCGCTCATATTAGATCCGTTATCATATCCCTGCCCTCTATATCATCAATATCAAGCCCAAGTTTGGTTAACACATTTATAAGCTCAATTGAAAGTCCATATCCTGATGTGTCATCTACCTTCAAAAATTCAACCCAAAATTCTTTTACCTTTGGCAAATCTCCTGATTCATCCACACATCGTATTACTAGAGACATTTGCTCCTCGTGACTTGCATCTGGAGTACAATCAAGAATGACTGAAAAGTATTTTGAATGTTTGACTTTTTGGACAATTGAATTTTTAACCTCGCCTGCCAACAATTGTATCAGTTCATTTTGAATTTTAGGACCGAGATATGTGTACTGAATCTCACGGGCTTGAGCACGCCGAATGTGCTCTTCCATTACAGGATCAAACTCAGCAATCATTTCAATCATCTGCAAAAAAAGGCCATTATTCTCACCAAAAAGCTTTTCATCATCTCCTCGAAATGCCAAAGTATTTTTTGCGAGTCTTTTCACAATAGCAATAATCCTTGTTAACACTTTTCTCCAATGTTCTTTTTCTTTGTTGATTTCTAATTGCAAACTTTCATCAATTGTCTTTTTCTTTCCAAGCCTGCTTTCCAATTCAACCCAATTATTCATGCAATCTATATGCTCCTTACTGGCTTCATGACTTTTGAGACGATTATGCATATTCTTCCAATCTTTGAATCCCTCATTACCCAATTGGCCAATTTTATTCATCAAGTTTTGCGATTTAAACAGCTTGCAACAAAAGCAAAATATTCTATCCAAAGAAACCGAATACACTAGCCATCTTCTATCAATTATCTGTCCATTTGGTAGTAGCCTCTTATACTGTGATGACTCAAAATGTCTTCCTATGCTATCTTCTATCAATTATCTGTCCAGTGTATTCCTAATCCTAAAGTAAAAAGTAACATGTGTGGGATTCATGTGTGCGCTATTATCATGTGTGGGGTTCATGTGCGCGGGGTTCATGTGTGCGCCCTCGAAGGATCGAATGTTCTGTTTGTTAAAAAATTTGTTATCCTAAAGTAAATATTTTGGAATTTGTTATTATAATCTACTAGGAAACAAGAAAAATTTTAAGGAAAAATTGTAAAAAAATAATTTTTTTATCATTACTATTTTATTTTAACTTTTTTGTGAATTTTAATACGGGACCCCAGCCAAAATGTCTGGTTCCGTCATTGAACTCAAAAGCTTTACTTCGAGCAGGCTTGCTCTGTTGCCTGACGTGGGTTGCTCACCTTTAATGAAAAAATGTCAAGTGTCCTATTTAAAAATTAATCGGACACTTGACGCATTATCATTAGAGGATAAACAACATATTGTTGCCCACCATGGACAACGGAGCAATTTCGTTCCTCCGAGAGCGCACACATGAACCCCATAAATGTTACTTTTTACTTTAGGGTGTAACTCACACGTTGAGGGTCTAAACCGATCATGCCCTATGCCATTGGTTCAAAAGGTAAATTATAGGTTATGCTTTCCAGAGTCAGGATGGATGATACTCAATATAACGGAGCAATTTCCCCTCTATTTGACAAACTTTAAAATATTATGTTTTTAAACAATACAATTTTTCAAATAACTTTTTAACCACATAAATTTTCCCTCTCCAATTTTTAACCATATATTTTATCTCAAAACTATAAAAAATCATATTTTTAAACATAAATTTTTTAACAAACAGAACATTCGATCCTTCGAGGGCGCACACATGAACCCCGCGCACATGAACCCCACACATGATAATAGCGCACACATGAATCCCACACATGTTACTTTTTACTTTAGGATTAGGAATACACTGGACAGATAATTGATAGAAGATAGCATAGGAAGACATTTTGAGTCATCACAGTATAAGAGGCTACTACCAAATGGACAAATAATTGATAGAAGATGGCTAGTGTATTCGGTTTCTTTGGATAGAATATTTTGCTTTTGTTGCAAGCTGTTTAAACCGCAAAACTTGATGAATAAAATTGGCCAATTGGGTAACGAGGGATTCAAAGATTGGAAGAATATGCATAATCGTCTCAAAAGTCATGAAGCCAGTAAGGAGCATATAGATTGCATGAATAATTGGGTTGAATTGGAAAGCAGGCTTGGAAAGAAAAAGACAATTGATGAAAGTTTGCAATTAGAAATCAACAAAGAAAAAGAACATTGGAGAAAAGTGTTAACAAGGATTATTGCTATTGTGAAAAGACTCGCAAAAAATACTTTGGCATTTCGAGGAGATGATGAAAAGCTTTTTGGTGAGAATAATGGCTTTTTTTTGCAGATGATTGAAATGATTGCTGAGTTTGATCCTGTAATGGAAGAGCACATTCGGCGTGCTCAAGCCCGTGAGATTCAGTACACATATCTCGGTCCTAAAATTCAAAATGAACTGATACAATTGTTGGCAGGCGAGGTTAAAAATTCAATTGTCCAAAAAGTCAAACATTCAAAATACTTTTCAGTCATTCTTGATTGTACTCCAGATGCAAGTCACGAGGAGCAAATGTCTCTAGTAATACGATGTGTGGATGAATCAGGAGATTTGCCAAAGGTAAAAGAATTTTGGGTTGAATTTTTGAAGGTAGATGACACATCAGGATATGGACTTTCAATTGAGCTTATAAATGTGTTAACCAAACTTGGGCTTGATATTGATGATATAAGAGGGCAGGGATATGATAACGGATCTAATATGAGCGGGAGATATAAAGGTGTGCAAAGCAGATTACTTGAAATAAATCCCAGAGCTTTCTATACTCCATGTGGCTGTCACAGTCTTAATTTGGCAATTTGTGATATGGCAAAATCATGTCTTAAAGCGAAGTGCTTCTTTGGAGTGATACAACGTATCTACACATTATTTTCTTCTTCTCCAAAGCGATGGAAAACTTTCAAAGATAAAGTAGAGGGGTTGACACTTAAGCCATTGTCACAAACACGTTGGGAAAGTCACGTTGAAAGTGTAAGAGCTATAAAACAGCAAGCTCCTCAAATAAGAGATGCTTTACTTCACTTGGGAAATACTAGCGATGATCCCAAAACAACGAGTGAAGCTGAGTCTTTAGCAACAAATGAACTTGAAAGTTTTGAGTTTTTGCTTGGCATGACAATTTGGTACAAGTTGTTGCATGCAATTAATACTGTGAGTAAATTTCTTCAAAATGAAAATATGGATATCGAACTTGCTATCAGTCTCTTGCAAGGACTTGTTGGGTTTCTTGATGAATATAGAGAAATTGGGTTTGATAATGCTATGGATGAAGCTAAGGAAATGGCAAGTGAAATGGGAATTGAAGCTACATTCAAAGAAAAACGCATCATTCGAAGAAAAAAACAGTTTGACGAAAGTGGAAGTGATGAGGTATTGCAATCAGCTGAAGAGTCTTTTAGAGTAGATTACTTCCTCTTTATAGTTGATCAAGCTCGATCTTCGCTTCAAACTCGATTTGAACAATTTAAGCAATATGAAGAAATATTTGGATTCTTGTTTAAACTGGAGAAGTTAAAAAATGAGAGTATTAGCATTTTGCTGAAGTCTTGTAAGAATCTTGAAGAGTATCTTAAACATAATGAAATTTCAGACATTAATGGAGATGATTTATGTTCAGAGTTAACAGTTTTGAGGAGCTATTTGCCAGTTGAAGCAAAAAGAGCAATTGATGTGCTACATCATTTGAGGAAAATGAATGGTTGTTATCCACAAGCTAATGTTGCTTATAAAATCTTGCTAACTATACCAGTTACAGTTGCATCCGCAGAAAGAAGTTTTTCCAAGTTAAAGCTCATCAAAAATTATCTCCGATCAACTATGTCACAAGACAGACTAAATGGATTGGCGATGCTATCAATTGAGAAAGAATTGGTTGAACATCTAGATTACACAAATTTGATTGAAATTTTTGCTTCTAAAACTGCAAGACGGATTTTATTTAAGTGACCTTTTGAAACATTTTCAGCTTTATTATTATATTATGGTATAAATCTTTTGAATATAAATTTTGTTTATTGTTTTTTTGTTAACATGACATATTTAGTTATTAATGTTATTATTTAGTCAGGTTGATTTCAATCTTTGTCAGGTCTTGTTTAAAAAAAAAATCGTACATGGAAGGGCCCAATTTAGAAGTCCGCCTTCGGCCTTCACGACCACAGGTACGGCACTGTTAACAATGAATAATAATCAAATGAGATTATTTTCTTTCGAACCTTACTTTTCCTTTTTGGCACGTTTACCTTTATTTCATTATTATTTCTTGCTTTTGTAGCATCTGTTCTTTAACTATATAATAATTACAATATATAAACTATATAAACAACATTCAAACAATTTTTTAATTGCACATTTTCTCTCCAATTTTAAAAATATATTTACCTCGAAAACATAAATAAATAAATTTATAAATGCTAAAATATTAAAGATCAGAATTAAACAAATTGTCAAAAACCAATTTAATATAATAATTGATAAATTATTGAAGATTCAATCATTCAACAGACAACAAGTTTCAACAATCAACATTCAACAAGAGTACAAGACAAAGTCAAACTGATGAATAGACATTCAATTACAATTTACAATCTAGGCCTCTTCCTCTGAAGTCTAAACAGCAGAATCAGATGCGCTAATGGTAATACAAAAGCAAAAAAATTATGGCAAGAATTGATTTATGGAACTTATGGATCTAAGCCTGAGATTTGATTATTTGAAATTTTGAGAAGTTGAAAGTGAACCTTCTATTTTCCAACCATTAACCAAGTGAGCGTCCGGCGTCGAGCGTCGGGGACTCGGGCGACTGCCGACTGGCCGTGCCGTCGTGGCTCGGTGGTTGAGCCGCTTGAGCGTCGATGTCAATCAAGTGAGCGGCAAATAACAACAGAGGTAAGAGCACCGAGGCGGTGGAACGCGGCGACGTCGTGAAGTCTTGAAGATTGAAGAATGGTAGAGGTCGAGGGCTAAGGGCTTATATGTTGAATCGTTGATTTTGATTCTGAGAATTATGAAATATGAATTTGATTCTGTTTATGGACTTATGCCTTATGGTATTGAATTTAAGGTATTGGGCTTTGTTGGACAGTTGGACTCAGTCAGTCTTTTTTTTATTGGACCTTCTTTTTTTTTTTTTTTTAGATGATGACATATTTTGGGCCCTCAGAATTGTGCCAAAAACTTGGGCCCAAGGCGGCGGCCTTCTGGGCCTACCATCAGGTCCGGCCCTGATTGTTAACATAAGAAAGTAAAATAATCCAAAATCCCAAGTAATTAATCGAGACGTTGACATAGAGTAAAAACTTTCATCTCATGGAACTTTGTAGAAGCACACGTCCAACACAAGGAAAAAAAAAAAAAGAAATAAATAGAGAGAGAAAGTGTGGAAGGAAATTCGATAAAAGTTCAAAATTAAGAATCATGCTACTCTACTTTATTGGTTTACCGATTGTGTTATTATACATTTGATACATATTCATTACTTTATCCATTACATCATCATCAAAATCAACTATTATAATTTTGTCAATACACAAATCAGTAACCCATAAGGTAAATTAATAGGACCAAGTAGATTAATTCCAAAATTAAAACCAAACATGGGCCTCGATAGCAACTTCAATGGTAGGAAGCTGGACATGTAGCATGATGAGTTGTACATTTGTTGTGTTAGGCTGTTAGCAAATGCCAAATGGTCTGAGTCAATAATACAAATATTAGATAGAATGAATTATAAAATAAAGGCTTAGCAGCCAACACATGGATAGAGGACTGGCCCACCTTGAAGATTAAAATAAAAAAAAATCAATTCGATATTCAATATTTTTTTAAAATCAGAAATTAATTATTTTCAAATAAATAACTTTAAATAATAGAGTGTTGGTAATAAACTTGTTTGTAACATGTTTCTTCAAATCACTTTTTAACTATACTAAAACAAGATGAATTTTATGCCGTGTTCTTTAAATAGTTCGTAACAAAAAATACAATTCTTCAAATTACTTTTAACGGTATTTTAAAAAGTGTAAAGTGTGACGAAGCGGTGAGGTCGAACTTCAAGCTTAAGTGCACATAAGCACAAAAAAGCCTAGCAATGCGCGAAAAAAACACAGTTAAAACGTGAATGTGAAGTTTCAAGTTTAAGCACACCTAAGCGTAAACGAGCTTTTTAGAACAGAACTTTTTAATCACGCACGTATTTAGAAATCATTTTTTAAAAACACATTTACATTAAAAAGTTAAGCCTCCATTTTGTAAAATAAAAATAAAAATAAAGAATATGATATTTTCGAGGTAAAATATCTAGTTGAAGAGTAATTTTGAAAATACGTGTGGTTAAAAAGTAATTTGACAAAATGTGAATTGCTGCAGTTATAAATTAATTTATTTATATTTTTAGGTAAAATATATGGTTAAAAGTGAAAAGAAAAATGTGTGTCATTAAAAGTGATTTAGAAAAATATGTCGTCTTTGTTTGTCAAAAGTTTTGTGTTTAAAAACATATTTGTTTTATATTTTCGAGGTAAAAGTAGTAGTTTAAAAGTGGAAAGAAAAAAATATATGTGGTTAAAAAATTGTTTGAAGAATTGCATTATTTAAAAACATGTTTTAAAATACTTTGTCAAACATAGACTAAACTAATTTATAAATTGTAATAATTGTGTTAAGTAAATATGACTAAGTGTCTGTTTGCATTTAGGTAAATTGAGTTTTTTAAAATGAATAGTGATTTTTAGGAGAATTGATAGTTGAAATTTCAAATATTGTGAACTTAACTTTTAATGAATAATTGAAATTGAGTACTGTAGAAAAATGAGAAAATTTTAATAAGAAACAAACAAGGACTAAAAAAGAATTTGTCTACTCGTACACTCAAACACTGGCAGAGCTACAAGGGGTCCTGGTGGGGTCCAAGACCCCCCAATTTTCTATAAATATTTGTTTTATTATCTTTTTTATTTAATTTTTAGAACCAATGTAAATATTTTGGAATTTGTTATTATAATCTACTAGGAAACAAGAAAAATTTTAAGGAAAAATTGTAAAAAAATAATTTTTTTATCATTACTATTTTATTTTAACTTTTTTGTGAATTTTAATACGGGACCCCAGCCAAAATGTCTGGTTCCGTCATTGAACTCAAAAGCTTTACTTCGAGCAGGCTTGCTCTGTTGCCTGACGTGGGTTGCTCACCTTTAATGAAAAAATGTCAAGTGTCCTATTTAAAAATTAATCGGACACTTGACGCATTATCATTAGAGGATAAACAACATATTGTTGCCCACCATGGACAACGGAGCAATTTCGTTCCTCCGAGAGCGCACACATGAACCCCATAAATGTTACTTTTTACTTTAGGGTGTAACTCACACGTTGAGGGTCTAAACCGATCATGCCCTATGCCATTGGTTCAAAAGGTAAATTATAGGTTATGCTTTCCAGAGTCAGGATGGATGATACTCAATATAACGGAGCAATTTCCCCTCTATTTGACAAACTTTAAAATATTATGTTTTTAAACAATACAATTTTTCAAATAACTTTTTAACCACATAAATTTTCCCTCTCCAATTTTTAACCATATATTTTATCTCAAAACTATAAAAAATCATATTTTTAAACATAAATTTTTTAACAAACAGAACATTCGATCCTTCGAGGGCGCACACATGAACCCCGCGCACATGAACCCCACACATGATAATAGCGCACACATGAATCCCACACATGTTACTTTTTACTTTAGGATTAGGAATACACTGGAGACCCGAGTAGAAGTGTCAATCCGGGTGGTCCGGGCCGGGTCGGCCCGCCAATAAAAAGCCCGGTAACGGTCCGCTTGAAAAAAGCCCGCCCGCTACGGGTTACGGGTCAGCCCGCAAATTTTGAACTACAACCCAGGCCCGCCCGCTGGCCCATCAGGGTCGAGCCCATAAGAGTCGCGATTTGTTCTGATTTGGCTCGTATGAATAAAAATATAGATTTTTTCATATTTATAGCAAATTTTTTGTCAAATTTTTAAGTACAAAATGATTAAAATGATAAATTCATATTTATACCATAAAATATTTACATAGAATTTAAAATTATAGTTTATGTTGTATGAATTACTTCTAAATTTGCAAATTTAAATAAAACATAAACAAATAACAATTAAGTGATAAATGTATTTTTACTTACTATTATAAAAAAAGTTACTTTTTTAACTATTAGGGAGAAAAAAAAATAAGATTTTACTTTAAAAGTTGTATTAAAGTTTCTAGAAGATGAGAGATTTTCAATGTTACCATATTTAATAAAACAATTTATTTTTATTTTTATTTTTTTTTACGGGCCAGCGGGTTAACCACGGTCCACGAATGTTTGACCTGCAAAACCCGCGGTTCACAACTTCTTGACCCGTGAACCGTCTGTATGGGTCACGGGTCGACCCGCGATCCCGGGTCAATTCGGACCGATTTTCACGGGTCTGATCGACCCGTCCGTCTTGACACCTCTAGGCCCTAGAGTGTCTACATGACTACATGTGACAAGATCGAAAAAATAAATAAAATTGGCGGCCGTAACGCCGTAACCGTATGAAAAAACCGAAAAAGAATTTCGAACAGTCACCTCATTTCACACACACCAAAAGGATCAGTACACACAGTGATGAATACACATATAACCCTTTTCACCCCACCCCACCACATATGTGAAATCATGGGTTCCAAGCTGAAACGCATCCCCAGACCTACCTTCACTCTCATCTTCTTCTTGATCCTCTGCGGCCTCAACTCCGGTCGCTTCATTTCCGACCGTTCAGATTTCATAGCTGATGGGGTCCAAACACGTGCCTCCGGCGGTGTCCCATCCTTCCTCCGTCTGTACGGGGCTGAGGAAGCCTGCGAACAGACCTATGGGTTCATGCCGTGCACCACCACTGCATTGGGAAATGTCTTCCTAATTATAGTGTATGGTTATCTAATGTTCCTTGCCGCTACTTATCTCTCCGCCGGCAGTGAACTTTTACTTGAGATCCTCGGCCCTGGAATTATTGGCGGTCTTTTTCTCCCGATTCTCGGTGCTCTTCCCGATGCTATGCTTATTCTTGGTATTTTTCTCGTTTCTTCTGAATTTTGTTTCACTTTTGTTGTTATCGCTCCGCATATACTGTTGAAAGATTTAATGCTAGGAAAGTCTCAATTATACCGTGCAATTGCTAATCAATACAAGTGTTGTCTGGGTTGATGAATTGAAATTTGATTCACGAATTCTGGAACTGTTTACTCATTAATCGTGCTAAATTATTACTTCCGTACATTTGCTGATAAAAACAGCAAGTGTCGAGGGTGGTTCTGATCAGTAATCTTATGTCTAAACGACTGAAAATGAAGAATTTCGGATTGATTTGTGGCATTTTTTCTTATAAACGGTTTAGAGAATACCGGCCTATGCTATAGATTCTTGTAAATGTTGCATCAATCACCCCCTCCAATATTATTTCCACTCAACAAAGATATGTCTTGTTGTTTATCAGAATTTCTTCTTTTCAGTCTCTGGCTTATCTGGAAGCACAGAAACTGCACAAAGCCAGGTCTCAGTTGGAATGGGATTGCTAGCTGGGTCAACCGTCATGCTTCTTACTCTGGTATGGGGCACCTGTATTGTCGTTGGCAAGTGTGACTTGCAGAATAATATTGCTATAGACTTACAAGATACAAAAGGCTTCAGTTTAACTGGTTTGTCTCTATCCTTTCCTCCATGGCATACTTCCAAAATATAACTTGGCGCCTGTTTAATTGGAAACCACACGTCTATGTGTATTTCTTTGTTATTTGTTAGTGGCTTTGAGTCCGTGTCTTCATGATGCTTGTTTAAATGTCATTGTGCATTATACATTTTTGTGGTATGTGTGAATTGGGAGCATATATTTGTTTTATGGCCGAAATGTCCCAAAAGAATGTGAGAGTACTTTTTATCATGAAGTGATGAAGTTAACTTGATGCTGTTTGATCAACATTTTTTAGATCATAAAAATTATATCTTTTTTAGGGCTGTGACAAGAACAATATTCATCATTCCTGTTGTGTAGGTTGCAAACCCAGAGCCTGTTTGGTAATGTGAAATTTTTTTATTTTTGTAATTTTTTTTCCGTTTTTTGATGAATGCGTGTTTAAAATTATTTGAAAAGTAAAAAATTGTGGGTTTGACCAAGAATTGAGGGTTGAGATTGAGTTTAAAAAATTGTAGTAAAAATTTTGATATTAACAAACAACCTCTCAGAAGTTTACTTGACATGCTTTGATAATCTTCTTTCCTCGTCCGTTATCCTTATCTTTCATTTGTGTGTTCTTCTGGTCCATCATTACAAATTATTAATTCAATTTATAATGTACACAAATTTTCAAATCACCTTTTAACTTCACACATTTTCTCTTTCTATTATTCAACCACACATTTTATCTAGAAAACACAAAGAAATCACATTATAATTTGGTCGCAGTTGCCGAACACACCTATTAATCCTTTTGTGCTTCATATCATTACTCCTTTTAAAAGGTAGTGATAAGAAATTCTATTAAACTAGTATTACACCCATGCGCTTCACGGATTTGTTACTAGCATATATCGAATTTTTATGTTAACATATGAAATAAATATTTAATTAAAAATGAGAAACGAAGGAAGACAATTAATTACAATAAAAGGTACAATTACACATAACTATTTTTTTTTTTTTTTTTACGGTTCATATCTTTACCGTTCCAGAAAATTTCTTTAAATATTGTAATTTAAATTGAAAAAATCATCTATGTATCTCAATTTATAAAAGCGGCGTTGTTTAACCCATAAGATATAATACTTTATTACTTACCTGTATGTAATTGATTTATCATGAATCAATTTTTGGAACATCTATCTCAATCACATTCTTTAAAAAATCATTTTTACAATTTTTCATACTGCTTTTTAACTACACATTCTAAAAAAAAAAAATCACTTTTCACAAAATCAATTCTCAAAAAATGAAAATCAAATAGTTAAGTTCCATATAAACTGATCTACAACGTGAAACCACGACCACTGACGGAAATTAAAAAATCATAGATACGAACGGTCAAAATATTAAAAATTTATTCAATAATTTTCAACACGATGTTATTTTTCATTTTTCACCCATTAGTCAAAGGGTCACGTTATCGGGGAAAAAACTATTTTTATACGTTTTAAATAACGTGTTTGACCACATCGTGTTTTGGAATAAAATGAGTTTGCTAATATGTCTTTATTTTTATTTTGATCAAAATTAGTTAAACTAATTGCTGAAGTCTGTAATATATATTTTGCATATTTTGATTATTTAAATTTATAGTGTTAAACATAAATAAATGAACAAAATGAATAAATAAAATTAATTAATTTTAAAATGATAAATGAATTGATCGAAATATGAAGTTGCAAAAATTATTCGGACTTAATTGAATTTACTTTAAAAATTCAGATATGTAATATTTATTTTAATTTGATAAGAAAAGTGACTCGAATTGTAATTAATTATTTATGACCAAATTAAATTTAGTTAAGAAATTATAAATATCATTATAGGACTTAAATAAAACAATTTTTGAATTGTGGAACATTGTAAAAAAGTAAAAGGTATAAAATTAAACTTTTACCTTTAATCTTTGATGTGATTTTAGGGACGAAATGGTTACAGATGACTCTCACAAGTGAGTTTGTATTAAAGTTTCGTTGAAATATTTGATTTGACACCCATATTGCATATTTCTCGATTTCAAAATAATGGTATAATTATCAAATGTTTTCTGATTCATTGAAATACTTCCATTTTAGGAAATGTAGTTTAAGCGGGAAAAGTTCCAAAACCTTTTCTTTTTCGCTTTATATATATTATAAAGATTGTCTTGATTAGTTCAATTTAGGGACAGAGCTAGAAGACCCGAATGAGGGGGACTACAATGGAATGGAGGGACTATTTTACTAAAAAACAAAGTCAAAAACAATTTTTTCTAATAAAAAAAATATATTTTTCTTAATAGATTTTTGAAAAAAAATTGGACTCCCACCATAATCCGTCCATGGTTCAATTTCCCTACTCCAACCCCCAATTTCTTGTGGGATTTGAGTAGTTGATTAGTAATGGTTTTTGACATGAGCCTCTATTTATTTGGTAAAAGAATGTTGTTTATAAATTAAGGCCTCGTTTGATATTTTTTGTTTAAAAAGAGTTTATTTGAAATGAATAGTGATTAAGTAGGGAATCTTTTTTGGGTTTATGTATAATATTATTTTATTGATAAATGTATGGTTGAAAAGAAAAGAGAAAAGTATGTTAATTTTTTAAATAGAATCAAACACGGGCTGGTTTATTTATGTTTTCGAAGTAAAATGTGTGGTTGAAAAGTTGAGAGAATATGTGTAGTTAAAAAGTGATTTGAGATTTTTTTTTTTTTAAATTAGTTTATATACAAAAAAAAAAAAAAAAAATACTTTTATTTACCAAATAGAGGCTAAAGCCAGCTGCTTTATTATTTGCATTTTGTTATTAGATGCATACACTCTTAGGCCATCTCCAACCGCTACTCTAAAATGGTAAAATTCCTCATTATGCCATCCACCTCTTCTCCAATCACGGCGCTATCTGAGACGCCAAACTCTATTTTGCAGTTGTTCAACAGTGCAGCACCATATATAGCACTGCACTGTTGAAGACGGTATCCTTTTTTTTTTTTCTTCTTTTTCTTCCCCTCGACCAATCTTGCCCCTGTTTTGTTTGCAGTGTCTGTGTGTGAAATGATAGAATCTCCTTTATCAATTGTTATGTTTGGGTTTAGCTTATTTTTATATTTATTGTTTGGGTTGATGTTGTTTGGGAAGGACTATTTATTTTTTATTTTTTTGGGCTCAAATCAATTAAAAAATTGTATTCGATGAATATATATGTTAATGTATTTGATGTATTCATCATTTTATTGTTATTCTTCATTTTATTGTTTTTGTTTTTTTAAAAGCAAAAACTGTTTATTTGGTATGGATTTTGAAGTTTTGGGTTGGAGATGAGTTATAAGAATAGAGTAAGAGAAACTACATTTTAGTGTAAAGCTGACTGCATTTTAGAATTTTGGGTTGGAGATGGGTTAGGCAGCCATTATTTTGGTTTTTTGTCACTAAAGTGGAAAAGATTTACAAAGTTTTGCTTGTGATGGAAGTCTATCTAATACAGTTTTAATTGTCCATGCAGGCTCATGCATTAGTACTGATATCTGGACAAGTTATGCTGGCATTATCATGGCTATATCAGTGATTCCGTTCATAGTTGTTCAAATACCATCAATTCTCCATTCAAATTCGGGAAGACACTTGACTGTCTTGATTGCTCTTATTCTCTCTACTTCACTTCTGATCTCCTATTGCCTTTACCAGGTACTATCGCATTCTGGCATGCAGATTTGCCTGTCTTCATTGCAAATCTTCAGTCATCTTTCAAATACATGGGATAAGCTTCTTTAGCTTTGAAAGTTGCTTTTGAAAGCTTATTTGATAGGTGTTTAATGTTCTTATCCTTGACCATACTATATTGGTATCCTATTTTTTTTTTTTTTGTACAGCTTTTACAATCCTCAGTTAATCAGTTTTCTCTAGAAAGTACCATTTTCTGATCCCAATATATTTTAAACACCTATCAAATAAGCTTTCAAATAGCTTAGTGGTACCAGGAGTGCTCCAAGATTCCTCATTTCAGGAGGTCTTGGGTTCAAGTCCTCCTGGGGACTCATTTACTTAAAGTGGAACAAACCCACTTCACAGTGGACAATTCCTGTGTTGACGGGTCCGTAACACCTCCGGGTTGGATTCAACCGTCAACAATATTGTTGGTGAAATTTAGTATTGCTCGAAGTCGAAATTCAGCTGTTGAACTTGGAAATCATCAATCCAAATGATTTTTTTTTTTTTTTTTTTTTTTTTAACATAGTTTTCATAAACATATGTAAGTGATCGTGTAGTATGGCAAGTAGAGAGAAGCGAGTAACAAAATTCAGTATTTTCACTGTTTGTCATGTTGAGAAATGGGAATACTCCATGTTACATTGTTAAAGAAAAAACAATATGTTGAGAATTCTGTGTTAATTGTTTTGTCATGCATGCCAGTTTTATTTATTTATTAATTGAATCATAATGATCACTTCATCTCTTTTTTCTTAATTATATTTGATACCACTCAATATACTTTTTAAACCTTTTGCATAGGTTTTTCAGCCCTGGATTCAAAGGAGAAGGCTTGCTTATGTAAAGCATAAGCATGTGATATCAGGGATCTTGAAACATTTGAACACACGTGGCTTGGGAAAGCTTTCCACGGATGATGGGAACCCTAATGTAGAAGTAATGGAAAAGTAATTTTATTGCTTTCTTCACTCCAGAAAACTTGTGCCCACCCACATTTGCTGTCAGGTGGGGCCCCACCTGACATCCCCCCAATAGAGGGGGGACACGTGCCCCTTGTGGGCATCTGAAGGTTCCCACAAGGGGCACCTTGACATTTTCATTCTTCACTCAGTTCTGTCAACATATAGCATTTACTACCCCTTTTACTTGTATTTATGTTCTTCAACATGACAGGCTGTTCAAGGCAATTGACGAAGATGATGATGGATACCTTTCACGTTCGGAATTGAAAGCACTAATTGTTGGAATCCGTTTCAGTGAGATTAATTTGGATGAGAATGAGGCCGTTGATAAAGTGATGAGGGATTTTGATACCACTCTTGATTCTAGAGTCAATCTTGACGAGTTCATTCATGGAGTTGAGAGATGGCTTCAAGAGGCTAAGAGTGCCAAAGTTTCTAAGCATGCTGGTCCCGATTATATAGATTATTTTCATGAGGTACTTTAACATTTAATAGACGTTTCTATTATTTAATTTCTATAAAGAAAATGAATTCACAGGAAGTTTGTTGCAGGAAACAAAGAGAGAACATAATCTTTTGGGGGAACAAAGTGATGAGATTGTTGAGGCCATTGAGAATCCTCGATGGACTTCGTTTAAAGCTGTAATGTTGTTGGTGCTGGGAACTGCTATCGCAGCAGTATTTGCTGATCCTCTGGTAGATGCTGTTGATAATTTCTCAAGTGCCACTAGCATTCCTTCTTTTTTCATCTCATTCATTGCGCTTCCATTGGCTACCAACTCCAGTGAGGCAGTGTCTGCAATTATATTTGCTAGCAGGAAAAAAATCAGATCTGCCTCCTTAACATTTTCGGAGGTAAGTCGCTTCCCCCTCATGTTCTCTGTAACAAGTGTTAGTAGTAACAAGGACTGTCTTCCTAATTGCACCCCAGATTGTTCTGTAAAATTTACAAACCGAGCATTGATGAAGTAGAAGGAATGCAGTTTTCAATACTTTTAGGTTGCAATGGTGATTGATATGTTGCTGTTCTTCGCATGGCATGGCATTTTCCCCCATTCAAATTCAAACTTTTAGGTTGCAATGGTGATTGATATGTTGCTGTTCTTTGCATGGCATGGCATTTTCCCCCCTTCAAATTCAACCATGCCTTGTCTTTATCTCAAAATTCAGACCCATTATTACTACACAAGTTAGATCTTACAGCAGAATGACAAGAAATGACTGAAAATGAGAAGTGCTGTCGGCAATTCACCCTTGATGTACTTGCATTCAAAATCATGACAATATAGTTTAGACCCTACAAAATTTCAATGCTTTTCTTGTAAGTTCATCCCTTCATCTCATGTATTCTCATAGTGCAGTAGAAGAAAAATGATGTTAGATTTTGTCGGAGTTTTTAACATTAAAGACACCACTTTGTACAGATGTCCTTTTAAATGATTCGCAAGCATGTAAAGTTATCTAAATTAAGAACAGTTGCTACGAACGCTGTCCATCATAATAAGCGAAATAAATGAAGAAAATAGTAATTGCCGAGGTATAATGTACCTGACCTCTGTTTATTCCCTTGTTTCAGATATATGGAGCCGTTACAATGAACAATGCATTGTGTCTGTCAGTGTTCTTGGCCATTGTTTATGTGAGAGGACTAATCTGGGACTTCTCGTCCGAGGTGTTGATTATTTTGATCGTGTGCATTGTGATGGGATTGTTTGCCAGCATTCGCACCACTTTTCCCCTTTGGACTTCTCTAGTTGCTTTCGCCCTGTACCCGTTTTCTCTGGCACTTGTATATGTTCTTGATTACGTGTTCGGTTGGTCTTAGATCCATTCTGGGAGCAATGCGTCGACGCTGTCTCATTGAGGTAATAAGTGTCAAATTTAAGTTTTGATATGGGTTCGTGCTGTCTAGTTGTTATTGTGGTATTTATCAATTTCAGCTTGGCGTTATATATATTGTACTTTTTTGACATGATATGTGTGTTTGTTTGTTCTCTCTTCCTATTTATTGATGATTTCTCTTTAATTGAGCAAATTATTTATTTTCATTATTTATTTATATTTTTCCTTTTTTCATTAGATGTAAATGAAAAGCATGTAGAACAATTTATAACTAGGCATGTGTTTGGTAAAGTCTACAAAATAGTTTATAAAAGCATGTATTACAACTTACATCAAAATCATAAATAAGCATTAAAGCATGCGTTTGGTAATCATTAAAAAATAGTTTATAAATCAATTTATAAATCACACCATTTTTCGATCGAGGACCATTTATTAGGGTTTTTGAAAAGCTAAAAGCTACTTATAAAATTGAGAAATTGTTTTTCAGTCCATCTGGATAATTTTCTAAGCATTTTGTCATGCTCAAACTTTTAGAGGAAGTTAGTTCAAGGATTCGTTTGATAGCACCATTAATTAAAAATTAATTTTGGACTCGTTTTTGGAAATATGTTGTCAATTTTGGGAGGAAGTTGGATCAACGTAACTTTCTAATGAAACTCTTTCTAAAATCATGAAAAGTAAAAAATCCAATCAAACGGGCACTCAGGTGATTTATTAGGAAACTCTATTATATAACCAGAAATTATTCCAAACTGATCTTGGTAGTATACTAGTATATAATTAGTTTATTTCTAACTTTTTAGATTAATAAGAATATAATAATAGAAATTAACGGATTTCAACTTCAACTTTTAATTTCCGACCTGAGACCCGAGTCAAAAAGAGATCAGGTGATACTTAAAACCTGATCTGATCAAACTTGATCAACGAATTGGGTTGACTTGAAAGCCCAGCCAACCTGGCTAGACTTTATCCAAGTTTTGCATTTTTTTTTTTTAAATTAATACTATGATTGACTTTAAGTCAACCTTGACCCTTGATCTGGTTCCTAGATCGAATTAATGGTTGGGTCGAGTCTAAAAACAATAATAATTTATTAATCGAAAGAATACATAACTAAGATTTTTAAAGCACATATTTTTAAAATTAAGAAACTTAAGGTTTTATTTCAAAAATCAAGTCATAATTAATTATATATTTTATTTTTTATGGTTACAAGTCACAATTTTTTAGGTCACAACTTATTATGGTCACATGTCACAATTTTTTAGGTCATAAGTCACAAATCAGGTCATAAGTTTATGGTCACAGTCACAATTTATTTCTCGATCACAAATTTCAAATTTTGTAGGTCATGATTTTTTTTGGTAACAAATCTCTTGTTAATTGGTTACAACTTAACAAATTATGAGTCACAATTTCTTTATTGGTCACAAATCACAAATTTCATTGATAACAATTTTTCTCGAATACAAATTACTATTTTCTTGGTCACGGATCATAAATTTTATAATCACAATTTATAAAATTATTTGGTTGACTTGTTTTTTGGTCACAAATTATCGATTTCTCGGTCACAAATCACAAATTTTATAGGTCACAAATTAAAGTCATAACAATTAATTGGTCACAACTTATTTTTGGATCACAATTATCAAATTATTAGGCCACAAAATTCAATTAAAGGTCACAAATTATCAAAAATTTTAGGTCACATCACAACTTATTTATCGATCACAATTCACGAATTTTGTAGGTCACAACATATTTCTCGATCACAAATCATAAATTTTATAGGCCACAACTTATTTCTCGATCACAAATTTCAAAGATCATGACTTATTTATCGATCACAAATCACAATTTACAAATTTTATAAACCACTCACAAATTTCAAAATAATTGGTCACAAATTAAAGTTATGAGTTACATTTACAATTTAAATGGGTACAATTTCAATATTGATCACAATTTCATCATATCTTGCACCACCCCATTCCACCCCACCACTATCGTACAACCATCACCACCATCGAATGCTGCCCACCACCACAACCCACCGCCATCGTCGAAGAACACCATCTCCCACACCTACTACCACAGGCACCACCCAAAATGCCACCATCACCTTTAACCCACCATGACCACCATCCCCTTCGATGCCTCCAACGAACCACCATCTTCAATAAGTCACAACCTGCGAAAAACACAGCAACTTTACCTCCACCGCCACCATTTCAAATTTACCACAGTCGGCACACATACACGAGATCTGCAACAAATCGGTACGCTTAAGCCACAACACACACCTCCACACGTCACCGTGCACACCACCACATGCAGATCTGCATCATATCAATATACCTATGCTACTGCACACACACTATCGCGCCTACAACGCACCACCAACACCCCTGATTTCCTCTACCACCACAAAACAAGCAGCACCAAACCAGTCGCACGCTACACCACACAAACACTGCCTCCATCTTCTCTCTCACCACACTAGACTTACAATGCTTTGACTGGTGACCACTTTGCCCGACTGTGATCTCAGCCCATCGTGTCGGTGGCCACATCTCGACGACAGTTGCCATGAATTTTGACGAGAAAGACAACGGGTGGTAGAGAGAAAAAGTTAAGCTGCGTTCTTTTTGACGTTTTTCAGTCGTTTTCCGTTTTCCATTTTCGAAAACGCGTTCTCTTGCGCCGTTTTGGGAAAAAAATTTCGAAAACGTTTTCAAAATTTGTAAAAGAAATGGAAAACGTGAAAATCACGTTTTCCGAATTTTTTGCCTTGTAAGTGGAAAACGCGCGTTTTCCACTTAAAAAAAAAATTAAAATAATCAAAAAAATTTGAAATTTGTCAAAATTTATCATTTTTAATTACATTATTGGTCCCTGATTTTCAATTGTCATTTTAATCTTTAAAATTTGAAATTTCTTTCGAAAATATCCTAATTTATTTGCAACTTAGGTCCCTCAACTTCAAATTTTGTTGCACATTAGTTCACAAATTTTACTTTTCTTTCAATTTAGTCCTTTTCGTATTGGTTTATAGGTCATTGTCTTCAAACATGTATAACTTTTGATGTACAACTCCGAATTGCACTCTGTTTTTTGCGTAGAACTCCAAATTCAACCATCTTTCTG
Organism: Ligustrum vulgare; assembly: GCA_963555705.1. Taxonomy (NCBI): domain Eukaryota; kingdom Viridiplantae; phylum Streptophyta; class Magnoliopsida; order Lamiales; family Oleaceae; genus Ligustrum; species Ligustrum vulgare. Next base: position 6,408,356 of record OY743187.1, read on the forward strand.
ATGATGTATCATGTGCTTAATTATTAAACATTTCTTTTTTACTTTTGTATTGTAGACACTTATTTTGTAAGGGCATAATTAATTAACGTAAATTGATTTTTGCAAATTTTATTGAAACTTAAATTTTAAACGTTATGAGTGCTTACTAGAAGGATGTATCTATATAAAGTATTAAATGGAACGATTACTTTAGAAGGGAAAATTACTACTCAAATGTGGAACGATTATTTTAGAAGAGCAACATGAAATTTTGAACTTTTTTGGTATAACCAAATTGTGTGATAGGAATTATTTCATTTATTTTTGTTGTGTAACTCAAAATATGATATCTCTATTTCATTTATATTCACAAACAATATGAAATAATTTTCTTCAAAATTTTAAACAGAACGCGTTTTCCAGCTTTTCATTTTCGAAAATAGCTTTTAGAAATAACAAACCAAACGCGTTTTCAGCAATTTTAAAAAAAGTCACAGAAAATGGAAAATAGAAAACATTTTCGAAAATGAAAACAGGAAACTGAAATACAAAGAGAACGCAGCCTTAATTTTGTAACTGGTGGGGTTTGGGTGTTGATTTATAAAAAAATATAATTATTAGTATTAGTTTAAAAAAAAAAAAAAAACCTTGATTTCTGTATATATCAATTGTGGAACTTGTGTTTGAATTGTAAAGTTCAAATGCAATACCTCATGTAATTTCCTCTTTATTAATTTCTCTTGAATGACGATAAACACCAAAAATTTGGTAACTTCGAAAATCGATTCCGGTCTTGAAAGTATTGCAAGTACTACGCTTTTCTAAAAAGAGAGAAAAACCTGAAAGACTTGAAAATGAATCAGTAGATTTCATTCAACCAGATTTCCCTCAAGGTCTTAAAAAGATGAGGCAAATCGCGTGTCGCTATCTGCACCTAAATTCTTAATACAAGAATTTCACATTATGCATCTTCCCTTCTCATTCTCGAGACTGCAGTCATCACTTTGCTCATATGCCCCAAGTATAAAGATCCGACATAAATATTAAGATCCACAAGTCGAAACCATGACAGAATTGACTAGCTCTTTTGCGGAGAACTTGACCTGATGAAATTACCCAAAGACGTGGGCAAATCTTTATAATTTTAGACTAAGATCAACTGTTTCTGCTATTTTACCAGTGCCATCCCTGCAGCCATGGATTGTTGCTTTGTCAATTTTAACCTTAGTTGGGAAGAACTTGGTCCTTGTGTTTGGATCGCATCTTTGGTGAATTCCTAAAACAATGGACTAGCCCGAAAAAATTACAGTGGAGACCAGCATACTAAACTATTCAACCAAAATCAAAATATACGGCTCTATTAACAGTGTAGCAATTATAAATTAGTTTATTTATGTTTTTAAGGCAAAAAGTGTTCTTGAGAAGTGGAGATAGAAAATGTGTATGGTTAAAAGGTAGTTCGAGAAATTATGTTGTTTATAAATTATAATGTGTTAAAGAACAGAGGCTTGCACATCTGAGTGGATGGACACCCAAATTCATATAATTCCTCCTCCCGATAGCCCCAACATGCCAGAGGACCAGGGACGGATCCCATTAAGACCCAGGTGGGTCCTACGGCTCACCTGAGATTTTAAAAAAAATTGAAAAAAAAAATTAGTAAGTTTTGCACTTTTTTCTTCAAAATCTTATTCTCAATTAGGATTTATGTAATTAGGTTTCTTAATTGTTTTGTTTAATTCTCATTTGCTATAATCACGTAATACTTAATATCTCATTGTAAGTGATTTTCTTTGGGTTCTTTTCACTAGTTTTTCTGCCGTCAAGAATTTAACAAGTTTCTTTGATTCTTACTTTGCTCCACATTTATTTATTTTTCATCTAATAGTTAATACCTCATTATAAGTAATTTTTCTGGTTTAGTTTAATTCTCTTCAAAAAAAAAAAAAAAAAAAATCGGGGGCAACAACCCCCGTTGTCCCCCTTCCCCTCCAAACATCTTTTAATTTTCGTCATCACTGACCAAACATTCTGGCTCCGTCCCAGAGGATGCTTATGTTTTAAGTTCAAAGGCTCGGTAGCAGGGACAGGAGGAGCCAATGTGAGAAAGTCTCCATTCAGTTCTTTGTTTTCTCTGATTACACCACTAGCACTTTGCTCAGGCAAGGGACTTGTGTTTGGAGGGCCATCTCCGCAACAGCAGTTCAAGAAACTGTCAGCATAAATTAAAGAAGCACTACTTTATTTTTTCTTGATAACGAGGAATGTGTCAATAGTAAATGAACCTGGTAATATTATTGCTTAGTTCAAGATGTCCATTGCTACACCAAGCCGATTCATCTAATCGAGATATTGACGTAACATAGGTAGGTTGAAATTTGCACTGACAAGACGGGGCTGTTGGACTTTCTAAAGAGAAGGCTGCCACCACCACCACCTTCATCCCCAAGGCTGCCACAACCGCCCCCACCAGTACTAAAACTGCACCTTAGCATACGTTCATCCTGTGTCACTATCCCTCTCAGCCATCAAAATTAACAAGAGATCTTGGATTTTAAAGTGAACCACAAATATCCTATTATATATAGCTAGCAATCCACACCATATTTCTAAGATACCCAAAATCTCAAAACATGATCTGGGTTCAAGAAAGATCCGAATGAAAATCTAAGAGAAAAATAAAAATAAAATAAGCCTCTTTAAATAGAAACAAGAACAGCCCACATTTGCTGTATATATCCACACAAAATTATAGAGTAAATTTAATGAATGCTCACCAAACTTGATCTATTACTACTACTTGTTCATCCAACTAAATAATTTTACCCTTTGCTCACCCATCCTTGTTTACCCATTTCCCATCCATCACCCACCTCGTTTCTGTCCATGTATCTTAACGGAATGTACCGAGTGGCACACGGAAAACTGACGTGGCATTTAGCAGACTTGAAAATTGCCAACTGGGCCAAAAATCGTACAACACACGATCCCACTGGAAGAAAACTAAAGTCAATCTCTCAAATTGATGAATGCACAGGAAGAACCCTAGGATCTACCCCAAATTTGTAGCCTCAAATCAACCAATTTAACTAGTTTATTTTGAGGAAATCTTCTCCCCAAACAGCGATCGCCTACCCCTTATACGCTTTTTTGTCCCAGATTTTCTACTTTGATGGTGTTGGAAGCTTATAGAGATATGGGAAGGAAAGGAGTATAACTACAAAAAGAAAAATTGCTTATCTTGGATTACAAGATTTGTGAGATGATGATCTCTATACTAGGCTTAACAAGGGTTTCATTATCCTGTTCAGGGGAATTTCCTTTAACCTCACATAACATGGAAGCCCCAAAAGTGATAGGTGAAGCCTCTTGTAGATTTTTATTTCCATGGTGAGTATCTTCTTTTTCAATAGAACTCTGTCCATCTGGTAATGGAATAGCAGAAGCCTCCTTCGGCTACTCTTTGGAGAAGATGATATCTATAGTAGGTTTAAAGAAGGTAATTTTGATGGAGATGGAGCTCTCAATAAGATGGAATTTCGAGATTTTAATTTTTCCTTGTAATGAACTTTTATTTTTGGGCAATTTGAGTTGTTCATAGTTGATGATTAGATAATTTAGATTCAAAAGTATACAGAAACTCAACCAAAAAAAAAAATGAAATTTGTTGCTCAATTTTATGAGTTGTATGTATTTGCTAGCAGTGAGTTCAAATTTTGTGATGTAATTCTTTAGTATCACTATAAGAAGGAGCATTTGATAAATATTGACACGTTGAATTGATTTGACAAAAACTTCTGTAATTTATTTGGACTTGGAACTAGTTTTTCTGATGCAAAAATGCACTTGAAATTCGGTGCATGACAGGGAACAAGATTTCTGGTGCATTGTTATGCACCAAATGCACCAGATTAGTGGTTAAGAATCTCTCCTATTTATACTCCTAAACTGAAAAAGTATCCATGAACGGGAGAGAAAGATAATGACACAATGCAAGCTGAAATCTTTTTATCAACAAAGAGTATCACTTAATATCCAATGTATTGGTTCAGAATTGTTGAGTATAGCCCCATCAAAAAATTCAAAACTGAGCACTTGATATCCAATATATTGGTTCAGAATTGTTGAGTATAGCCCCATCATAAAATTCACAACTGAACACTTAATATTTAACATACAAAAGCAAAAGAATGAGACTAGACTACTGAAATGCTGCACTTCTCCTATTAGCATCTTCATTCCATCTCTTGTTAGTCTTCCACCATGGTTTGAAGTGGTGTAATTGCAGGCTTTGGCATGCTAAGTGAAGGACCAGCTATCTCATCTTGTACATCAATCGTCAAACCTATACCGGGTGTTGGCATGAACTGGAACTCAAATAGTGGAGTTGGTGGTGGTCAAATTTTATTGCTTGAACTCGTATTTTGTCTTCTAGGCACCAACTTTACCTATTTTAAATGGGAAAAACATTGAACAAGGAAATATTAGTGTACAAACTCACTCTAAAATATTATTTCTGAAATTAAAAAAAGTGATTGATGACGAATACCCTTGAATTGCCTTTGCTTGTTTGGCTAGACCTATGTCAATTTTGCAATTAATTACATTTTGTAATTAATTACAATTGCAACTAACTAATTATTAATGTAACTATTTGTATAATAATCCTTCTATTTTCACTGGTGCAAAAGTGACGGAGGGAAACTGCTAAATACTTGTGCTATTGGTAGGGAAGAATACAAAAAGATGTCGGCTAATGAGATTACTGAGCAATAAGAAAAATAATAACCAAGAATCCAAGCAGCAAATCTCTATTGAAAATACCAACTCCCGTCTGGAGAAAATCTGGCTCTTTCGTTATCCATTCTCGTAGTCCAACTATTTCGATGTTTTATATATGTATGTGACCACGGTTACAATCCAAATCCAAAGAATTTGAAGAACACAATAGAGGGTTTGTTGAATGAATAATGGATCTGCAAAGCCTGATGAAGAAGCAAGGCACCAGCAAGTGGAACAGTTGTTATTAAGGAAAAGAATCGCAAATATTGTGGAATAATGAGGAATGTAGTGAATGCATAATTATGCACAATTAAAAATTACGTCCTGTTTGGTAAACATTTGTTTATGAATTTTGTTTATATATAAACGGACACATGACAATATTTTATTGAAGAATTTTTTTTAAAAAAAAATTACAATAATTTTGGATGATCAAAGATTTAAGCCCAACATTTTTGAATTTTCAATAAAATGAACCAATTAAATGTTGATGTGTCACCGTTTATTATAAGCAAAATTTATAAACAATTTTTTACCAAACAGAGGCTAATAAAAAACGAAATATTTTTTATTTGGAACAAATAATAGAATTGTGGGATATATGTGACACATTTGGAGAATAAATTGTTTTTTTCCCCTCAAAATTGATTTTGTTTCCTTAACTTAAAAAATTAATTTACAGTTTATATTATAGCACATTTATCTAGAAAATATTTCAATGGGATACGATGATATACGCCTCTGATCTGGTCGACGTATTTTATAGAACCCACAAATTTTCCTCACTTTTAACCACACATTCTTTATAAAAAAACCAATTCACTTTAAAAGAAACTCTTGCAAAGAAATACTTTGCTGGCGAGTAACAATTAATTTATGACCTTAAATCTAAAACTTATGGTTGTGTTTGTGTTATGAGTAATGATATTCATTTTTGCGGGTTGAGCTCCATTCGGATGTGGCGATCGACGGTGGTTATTATAAATGTGTATGAAATACTAAAATAGTAAAATTATGCGACACATCTGCACCAACCAATGAGTTAGTGACATTGGTTGGATTATTTATAAATTATTTTAGTAAAAGTTTTTTGTTTATAAATAAAAAATAAGATGTTTAATTTGAGAAAATGTATTATTTATAAATTTATATATAAACAATTTACCAAACAGAAGATGGATTCAAGTTTTTTTTTTTTTTTAGCCTATATATATGGCATTAAAGATGGTTATATATGCTTAGCGCCACTAGTACAGAAACAGGAATACGCGTCGGTTGAAAAACGGAATACGCGTCGGTTGTAGCGGCGACGTCTATGAAGCAGACGCGCAAAGTCTCGACTTTAGGCGTCGGTTGTAAACCGATGCCCAAAGTCGGTTTTGGGCGTCGGTTCTAACCAACGCCCAAAGTCGGTTTTGGGCGTCGGTTCTAATTTAGAACCGACGCCTAAAGTAAAAAAAAAACAAAAAAACAAAAAAATTAACTTTGGGCGTCGGTTCTACATTTAGAACCGACGCCTAAAGTCTTTTTTTTTTTTTTTTTTTTTTTTGACTTTAGGCGTCGGTTGTAATATTACAACCGACGCCTAAAGTCTTTTTTTTTTTTTTTTTTTTGCGGGGGTAGCATCACATTTCTTTCATCCATTCAGCTGTAATAGAAATTCAATAATTCAAATATTGCAATTTATCCATCTAATAACTAAAAATCAACAATACAAAATTAAATCAATAACTAGTTGAAACACCCATACATATATACAAACACATCTATAATATAAATACCCATATATATATAAACATATATACATTTATATACATTATATATAATACATATATATACATATTATTTACATACATTATACATGCATAAATATTATCACATATATTTACATACATTATAAATATACATAAATAAAAACACATATATATAAAGAGGGAGGTGGGTCTCTTACGAGATAGTGGAGGTACGCGGCGATGGTGGAGGTGCAACTCCGATGATTCGGGGAGAGGAAGAGATAAAGAGCGAGGGGAGGAATGTGGTGATGAACGTTGCCGGGAAATGGAGGAATGGTGGTGGTGGTGGTGGCGACGGCGTCATAGTGCGGTGGTTCGAGTGAGAGAAAAATAAAGAGAGAGGTGGGAAGAGATCGAGTAGTGAAAAAAATAGAGATGATCTGAGCTTTCTGCGCATAAGTAAATAAAGGAATACGCGTCGGTTCTTTAAGAACCGACGCGGGAAACCGGAGAATGGGCGTCGGTTGTAATATTACAACCGACGCCTAAAGTAAAAAAAAAAAAAAAAAAATTTTTTTTTTTTTTTTTCCTAAAGAATACGCGTCGGTTCTTCAAAAACCGACGCATATCTCCGCTTTTACGCGTCGGTTCTTGAGGAACCGACGCGTATTCTCTAGGTTTAAATTTTACACGTCGGTTGTAATATTACAACCGACGCCCATTCTTTAATTATATTTACAAAAATGCCACCGTCCTTTTATAGGCGTCGGTTTTACTAAAAACCGACATATATTCCTCACTTTTTTTGGTGATTTATTGTTACAACATATTGAATATACTCGACTAGATAATATTGACTTTCTGTGTCATGTTGTTATCTATTAACGTACATCATCAAACATGCATGTTCGTAGAAGTTAGAATATTTTTGTCTGTGCCTCATTAAATAACATTAGAAGTGAAGCATTCCAACTAACCATCTTATAATATTGATATTGAAGGAGCCAAGTTCTTCCTAAGCCCAGAAACCCCACCCCACCCCACCCCACCTCCCCAAGAAAAACTCAATTATTTTGTAAATTTTTCCCAAAATTCAATTATGTTGGATCTTTCATTGGACACAAGAGTGCAATCACAAAATTCTAAAATCCATATAATTTAATTTTTGAGAGGTATTAATCTGCAGCCATAAAGAAGTACCAACAACCATGAAGCAGTCGTCACCATCTCAATAAAAGCCAAGTGTTCTGTAGTTTTTTTCTTTCTTTCTTTCTTTTTTTTTTTTCTTTTTTCTTTTTGTATGATGAAAATGAGTTCCCAGTTAGACTTAAAGATTATTAAAAGAAGATGCACTGAAATTTTAAGGCTAGGTAGGGAGGGACCATCAACTGATTGAAGGTTAATGTGGAAATGTTTATTACAAAAGTACTGCACATGATCAAAGAAAGAAAGAATTGTATAACATCTCTTTATTAGTTCAAAGCCTTAGTATTGCAAAATAATTTAAAAATATGGTTCATGAAAATACGAAAATAAATGTGTTGAAAATGTATTGTGAATTGCTAGGAATGAAGTCTTGAAAATTAAAAACCTTAATTAATTCTATACCATCAAGAGTAATAAAACAATAGTAAAAAAATACACACACAAAAATACGCACAATTTATAAATGTTCAACTCAATTTGAGATTCATCATCTCCCACCACTGCAGTACGTATTTTACTATGATGAAAAGAAATTTATTACAAACAAAAAATTGCACATTATGCCCCTGTTTGATGGAAATTTGAATCAGTATTTTAGCAAAGTTTGATAAAAATTGATGTGATGTGTGATTAAAAAGTTGTGAAATCCATGAAATATATAGCTATAATTAATTATTATTGAATTTGACTTTGATAAAAATCTAATTTTTAATCTCTACCAAACAAAGCATATCTTCTCTAGCTTCTCTCTTTTTTTAATAGCAAAATATAAAACCTTAACTAGAGATGACAATTTTTTCCGCGAGACTTGATCCCCGTGAGGACACACTCTAAATGGGCAGGGGATAGTAATGATTTAATTCCCATTACGGGGATGGAGACGGGGATGGGAATGAGGTCACCGACCCATCCCTCATTCCCATCCCGTTTGTAATTTAAAAATTAAAAAATAGTAAAAATTTAAAAATTCAATACATTTTGAGAAATTGCATATTCTTTTAAACTAAGTTGGATGATTTCAACCTAAATTACTAATTTAAAAGTATGGGATAATAAAGTTAAATTTTTATTTTTTTAAAAAAAAGGTTGATCTAAAATAAATAATAATAACGGGGATTTAAAAGAGGAATTTTTAGCCCCCACACCGTCCCGCCCCCATGTAACAGGGATAGGGATGAAAATGAGGCCCTCGACTCATATCCGTACCGTTGCCATCACTAACCCTAACGAAGACTTGCTTTTTGGAAGACAAATTAGTTCAAAATCAAAATTACACAACTATGGAATTCCTAAACTCTCCTTAATGAATTTTTTATCTATCCACGTATTAGTTACACCCAGTGACAACAATTAATCTCCACGACTTGACATATATAATTAAAAAAAAATGTTAAAGTTATCGCGAAAACGTGCCATGAGGTGTACCGCACAGACACATAAGAGTGAAATGACTAGTTCACTTTACCTCTCATGTATGAGTATGTAATACAATTTGCGGTACTTGTAGCATTGTTGTAATTAAAAATGTTATGTTTCTAGATTTTTGGTTAGGTATCCTCAAAAGACAATGTTTTTGATGTTGTCAACCCTTGCCAAAAAATCAAAGTAGCTAATAAAGAGAAATAAATGTCACTTCAATGAATCAATATATGTAGGTATTTTACTAATTAAAAGATGAATAGTGCTATAAGCAAGATTCAACATTGAAATATTACCACCCAGTAGGCTAATAATGTTAATTATTTAAAACACCTACCCTACCCTACCCACCCCCACACAACCAACCCAAGCTGTTCTACTGATTCTGAAAAATGACCTCTCTCAAATGCTCCAAAAATTCGATTATCTTTCAATTCTTTATGCAAGACTATTGTTAGTTCACATTCTCACTTCTGAATTCAAGAAACCAGATCTTCGTATCAGCACAAGTATAAGACGTCTAAAACACGCAAGACTCAAAATCTCGTGCTAAGTTTTTAGGTATGGAGAAATTAGTGCACATTGGATATACACTTTAATTGTACTAACCCAGTCGTGCTAGAAGGTCAAGAAAGTCGGTGACCCGATGGAGCGAAGGAAAATATAAAAAGGTATTCGGCCCTCGACCAGGTTGGAATACACTTTTCTCATAGTAAATGTTAACAGATTTGACACCTGAGATGAGATATGCTATATATAAGGAAAGCAATTATGAAGTTCAACAAGAAAAACAGAAACTCAAATGGCTTGACCCAGAGTACAAATCACTCAGACATATTATAAGAAATTGAATGTGAAAGTCAAGCTGGAATATTGAACAACTGATACATATATGTAATGGCAAACTGGGATTTAAAAACCTGAAACTAGACTCAGTATTCTTCTTTCCCACGTTCGATGCCATTGAACTGAACTGATACTTGCATTTTTAAGGATTCTCTTATTGGACAAACAGATAACATCCTGCAAATTGAGTCCGTTGTAATAGCATTAGTATACAATGCAAGTGGATATATATGATATGGAGATTTATTAATATAGCTAAAAATAAATTAAAAATTGGAATTTAGAGGGTTACCTGTTCTTGAAGAGGAGTAATTCCAGCTATGTGAAGTAAATTCAATGGTGAGAATCAGAGGAAGCATAGGATGGCGTATATCCGTCGTGCTCCTCTTCGTCACCTTGAATTCGTGGAGGAATATTGTCAAACCCGGAGAATCCACCTACTGTTGAGGTGAATTCAACACCAGATATTGAAGATGGATAAATTGGCACGGCCGTAGGATTGTGATGATGCCGGTGGCTATGGTCTAAAGTGGTGTTAGCTATGGTTGAATGATCCATCCATGCGCGAACTGAAGGTGTGTTATTGGACTGAAGGGGTCTCCCCTGAGAAAAAAACTGGCTTTGGCATAATAACTGCTGCAGAACTGGCTGCGAAGCGAACGGGTATCCTGCTGCCTCACCATTACCACCGGAGGTATCTCCACCGTTGGTCCAAGGAGCCAGCCCCTGGAACCGGCTTACTTCAGACCACCCTGCATAGCCGCCATCAAATCCCATGAAGGTAGTTCCACTGAATGGGACTTGATGCTGAGAATATGCTTCTTCAGTGCAGTGGGTGGGGTTAGTGTGGTGCGCCGGCGGCGGCGGCTCAGACTTGTGGTGGTGGAGTATAAGAGGATCTTGAAATGACTGCAAAGAAAGCCTCAGATCCTGAGTTTGGCCACTGTTTATTGAATTTGAAGTACACGTTGGGAAAAATGAATTTATAGTATATGCAATGGAATCCGAATCCAAGGAGGGAGGAAGAAAAGTTGCGTTGGGATCCGCATTACTGCTCTGGTGCAAAATTTGCAGCCCATTTTCATTTCCCAACGTTGTCATTGCCCTTTTACTCGAACAACCTGCAGTATTATGGTCCCCCACACGAGCCTGTTCTTGCTCAAAAATAGTATTCTCTGCTGAAAATTTTGTGGGATTCCGTGCAGGACGTTGCTCGAGCTCATCAATGGCGAGCTTAGCCTTTTTGATGAGCCAATCCACCGCCTTGCTAGGGCGGTCATAGCCGAGCCTATCCTGGACATCGTAAAACTGAATAGCTGTGTGAGCGGCGAGGCGCACACGGCGGTCCCTAGGACCTTTCGAGGTGCATACTTTACTGTGCCGGTCTTTTCTCCCGGTGGCCCGAACGATGTGGCAGCCTTGGACTTCGACTTTATTGCAGCCGGTACGGTTCCTCAACCCTAATCTTGACGATTTTTGTGGGCCACGAGTATTTTCTTCCATTTTTTTCAACAATTGCTTCAAAGGAAGCAGATGAATTCAAGAACAAACATTTTTTGGGCTGCGATGGTTCTGGTGGTTCTTCTTCCTCCTCCCCTTGTTCTAATACCTGATATTGGTTCTGATTCAGATGAAAATTACGCCGAGGAATCCTGACAAAATTCAGACTCAAACCTTGTTAATTTTTTCTTGTTTCACTTCTGGATTCAGAAGAAAACTTATAAAATCTTGTTTACAAATTACAGTGGTGTTTCAGCAAAACCTGAAACTGCTGCCATTAAACTTTCGGAATCCACTCAGAGAACAGAACGCTAAACCACAACTAATCAATCTTTATGCTTCCTACGTTTCGCAGCTTTCGATGATAGGGATTAGGGTTACTCTATTGAAACTGTGCTCTAGTCTAGTACCTACCTGTTTATGCCAAACTTACTGCAGGAATTGAAACATAACTTCGCTACTGGGGTTCTATCCCAGTTGAATATCAAAACTAATCAAGAACCCTTCAGTAATTGTCTTGAAAATTTTTCATTTTTTAAGTTTAAACACAGACAGTCAGACACTATAACTAACAGCAATGGTAAAAAAAAAAATAGAATCTGCCTTCCACAAATTCTCTCTGTGTGTTTGTAATTGATTTTAAAAACTACTACAATATTACCAAACAATATTTTTACTCAAAAGCGTGGCCGGTGGTCAACCATCAACCTTTTACAACGTCAACGGGCCAATAATTAGACTTTTTTGGTAACATTATTTAATTTATAAACCGATTTTTTTATAATTTTGAAATAAAAATTAGTTATTAAAAATTGAAAAAAAAAATTGTATTGTTAAAAAGTGATTTGAGAAATTGTGTATAAATCAATTTCTTTTTTTACGAAACAAATGCAAAAAAAATAAAATAATAATGTGTAGCCAGGTAGCGTCTTGATAAACTTTAGCCTACATTATTTAATGTAATCATTACAATTTATAAATAAATTTATAAATAACATATATAATATTTCATACTGTTTTTTAACCACTCTTTTTTTACATTTTTTAATTAAAAATTTTATTTAAAAAATACAAATAAATCAATTTATAAATTTTTTACTTTTACCTGAAGCCTTAAAGTGAATAAGCATATGACAAAGCTTAGGCATTATAAACATAGCCCCCGGGTGGTATTGATGGAAATAAGATTTTTAATAGATTTTTATAAAAGTTGGAAGAAATATGTGGTTGAAAAATTATCAATTTATAAAAGTGAGGTTAAAATTAATTGTTGATTTTAAATTATATTAAAATCTAAAAAATTAGTGCTACTGAACAAGGGCATAATGTGTACATGCTCGACAGCTTCAGGACACTTTTAAAGTGAATATCATGTTTTTTCTTCACATTTTTTAAAATTAATTTTTAATCAAGCATATTTTTTCAAATTACTTTTAAACTACATATTTTACTTTAAAATTACAAAACTTACTTTCAAGAAAAAAAAATCACAAAACTTTGTTTATAAACAATGTTCAACTTCAAACAGTAACTTTTACTAGCCAAACATGTTGGCGACTTTTACTGTTCTCAATTTCTATCCAAAATTCAAGTTTCATTTCAGATTGAATTCTATATGCGTACAAAATTATTCCTAGCGTGCAAAGTATGCACGAGGAAATAGAACCAATATATCGTTTTCATCACTTGACAAATAAGTTAAATATGCAAATTTCGTTGCGTATAGGCTTGGAGATCCAAAATTGACTAGATTTATATTAGTTCAAACTCAATTTAATATGTCAGTACATTTACCCTAGTTGATTTGGATCGATTCGATTGCCAGGTTCAAGAAGATTTTTCTTTTGAAATCGGATACATCCATGCCTAAATAGGCTTGATACACGTCGCCCATCGCATAGGGTCCACAATCATCCAATAGCATTCCAAACTCTAAAGTAAGGAGTCCCTTAGTCTAGTCTCCAACGGATATCGGATCATTCGATATCATTGTTATCCCAAACTTGCACTAAGACTTTGTCAATTTAATATTTTAATAAAAACTTGATGAGATTAAGAGATTTTTTGGTAATGTGAAAAGCTTTGATTTTGTAGTTTATATATATATATATATATATATATATATATATATATATGAATGCGTGGTTTAAAAATGTTTGAAAAGTCAAAAATGATAGACTTGACTAATAATAGATGGTTGAGATTGAGTTTGAAAATTTGTGGTAAAAGTTTTACCATTACCAAACAAGTTCTAAAATCATATTTTTAGTACGTTTTGAGAAAAATTGATGAGATATGTGATTGAAAAGTTATAGATCTCATGATGTCTGTGGTTGAAATCGATTGTTGACTTTGACTTAAATTAAAATTTAGTTTTTAATTTGCATATAAGGAAAAAAAAAAAAAAAGGCTGCATGTGTTTGATATTGTTTAAAAAATTTTTTTGAAGTGAATAATGATTTTTAGGAGAATTGATGATTGAAATTTGGTTGAAAAAATAATGATATGTTGCCTGAATCGGGCACGTGTTTACGTGAACTTGACGTGGCTGAATCGAATAACATATTGTACCCGATTCGGACAACAGATCAGGCTTGTCCGTTGAAAAATTATATATTATAAATATGACTCTTAATGAATAATTGAAATTGAATTAGTACAAAAAGAGAAAATTTCAAAAAAAGTCAAATAAGGGCACAAAATATAAATAAAATTCCTCGCTTGTGTTCACGAGAGGATAAGGTGAGTATGACCGTTCAAAAGCAAGCTCAACACCTGTCAACAAAGAACCCCCCAAATTCCAAAACCTAACGACCCATGCTCATTTTACCGCCAAAACACCAATGCTCCATTTCTGTCCACTGCTCCACAGCCCGCTCCGCCTCTCTCCTCCTTCTTGGAACCCAAATTCTAGTCCAACTCGAATTCCCAACCTTCTCCATTTCCATAACCTCGTTGATAATGAATTTCGCTGGCCTGGGTCAGCCTGTTCCCGAAACCTCAGTGTTCATCCGACTGTAAGATTGTCGTCATCACTATCGTCTTCTTCTTATTACAATTCAATAGGCGATAGTGATGAGTTTGATGTGGAATTGGGCCGACTGCTTGCGCTTTTGCCGGAGGAGATGCGGCGGAGGGTAAGCGAGCATCCGGAGCTCCGGGACTTGATTGAGGTGGTCATGGATATGGGCCGAAAACCGCTGGCTCGATTCCCATCAGGTGACTATATCTTGTCGGATTACCCGATCACCGTAGAGGATATTCAGTACGCCACTTCACAGGTTATATTAATGTTTGTTTTTAATTCTTCTTCTTGCCCATTTTTTAGTTTGATTGCAAGGCTCATGATAGTTTAATCTGCGACACATTCTAACTTTATTATGATGATGATTACTTTTTTAGTGTCTGCATAATGAAGGAAAAGCAAAGGAAGGAAGGAAATGAGAAGACGATTTCTTTCTTTCTTGCAAAAAGGATGTAAATAAGCACTTGTAAATAAAGATTAATGAAATACATAGGCATTTATGTTCTATTTGCTTCTTCTAATTTTAATTTATACACTGCAACATAATTGCACATGGTCTCTGTCGTAGAAATAGAAACAGAAGGAAAATTATTTTCTTCGTGTCTCCAATGCCTTTCTTTTCTTTTCCTCCTCGAAAAGTGGAAATGAAATTGAAGTATTGCTACTTACTGGTATTTATGTTACAGGTTGGTGACTTTGCGGTTGATAACAGAGCAGGAATTAGTAGAACCTTGCACCGCATAAGTGCTGTAAGGAATCGGAAAGGTACAATTATTGGTTTGACTTGTCGTGTTGGTCGAGCAGTGTCTGGAAGTGCCAACCTGTTGAGAGATTTAGTTGAAGCTGGGGCTTCCCTGTTACTTATTGGGCCCCCAGGGGTGGGGAAGACAACTATTATCAGGTCAGTAACTGTACGTGATTATAAGAAAGACGCCCCAGTTATTCTGTCTCCATGTTCCAGTGATGCTATTTCATCATATCCACGTTTATGATTTTCCATGGCAAAAATTATTTTGCAAGTATTTCAAACAAGCAGCTAATTGTTGTTTGACCTACATATCCTATATCCTAGGGACATAGCTCGTATGCTTGCAGATGACTACCAAAAGCGTGTAATGATTGTTGACACCTCGAATGAAATTGGTGGGGATGGGGATATACCACATGCTGGAGTAGGTAAAGCTCGGAGAATGCAAGTTCCGCATACCGATATGCAACATGAGGTATTAAATGCAGTTGCCTTTCTATGTAGTCAACAAAGTTAAATGAAATGAAAATAACACGGTCCCTTCAAATGTGTGCATATGATTATAGATATGACACGAGGAATTAAATAATTGTAGGTGAACTTCTTCTAATAAACTCATAAGTGATATTTTGGATTAGCATCTAGTCAACTATATATTTGAGAAGTTATGACATAGAGTTTAATCAAAATGTGTGTTCACCTTGGGTTCTTTTTCAAAAATATACTTGTTGCATTTCCCATGTATTACTATCACAGTTACTTCTATCATTAATTTTTCTTTATTGTTGCTTTAGGGCTTTTACTTTTTATGCCACTTAGATTTTCATTTATTATAGTTTTACACTTGAGATGCAATAAATTTTTGGTTGTTTACATGAGTTCCCTACTATTTAAAGCACGTCTCTATAAGGGAATAGTTTATAGTAGACTCGAGCAAGAAATTTTACGTCTTGGAATGATAAGGTGATGCAAAATGGTATTGTAACAACAAGAAGGGAGAGAATAGAGAACAGAAGAGGAAGAGAAAGAGAAGAGAAGAGAGAAAAAGCAAAAAAGGAAGGATTAGAGACATAATTGGAAAAGGAAATTTCAGTATCCAATAATCTATTCAATAGTCTATTCAAGTTAACATCCCACTCCTATTTGTGCTTAACATTTCAAACAATAGATTTATATTAACCAAACCATGAAAATGGAAAATTACCTAATTGTAACTAATAACTATGGCTATGGAATAAAGAAAGACAATCATATTCTTATTCCTTTGCCTTAGATGGATGTGTCCATGGCAAGTTCTCCAAGCGTGTCTCAAGAATCTCGTCATAAGGATTACAAAATAATCTTTGCATTCAATTGTTTAGCAACAAGATGCTTTCAGAGACATTGGTGTTAATGTCTATTTAACTTTCCTTTGTTGTGTACCCCAATATTCTGCATGTCTCATGAGTACATATAAGGACATTTTTATTGTGTGTGTGTGTTGGGGGGGGGGGGGGGGGGGAGGAATTGGATAAAGAACATTTTCTTAACGAGTAACTCTCCTTTAAATGCATGTCCTAGAATTCAGGTTTTGTCAACATATTAAACAATGGTTCGTTATGATCTTTGTTCCCCACCCCCCTTATTTTATAGGTGCTGATAGAAGCAGTTGAAAATCATATGCCACAAGTAATTGTAATTGATGAAATTGGCACAAAACTTGAAGCAATGGCCGCAAGCACAATTGCACAACGTGGAATTCAGTTAGTTGCAACAGCTCACGGAGTGACCATAGAAAATTTAGTAATGAATCCAGCACTAGAGATGCTTGTTGGGGAAGTGCAGGTAATTTTTTATGAATGATTAATGTGTGGAAAAGTTAAATAATGCCCTTTTTCTATTGATATCAAATGGTTTACCAACATAATAGAATGTTGATCTTGATCTCACGGGTATTCACCCAGTCAACCAGAAAATGGGGTACCCACGAAGTGCCTGGATACTAAATCATGTAAAAATCACAAATAAAATGGTTTACTTCCAAGTGAATCAAGGAAATCCGATGTATCCTTTAAGGGGGGAATATGTCTTAATCAGGCTAAGTGGGACTAAGATTTTATGTATGTATGAGACCCAAAAGAATGCTTTTGCCGAAGTACAAACTTTCTATCACATATCCATTCACCATTCACTGTCTAAAAATAAGCAAATGGATTTCCATAATGGAACCTCGAATTTTTAGTCTATAGAAGGTTATGGATGATTTTTTCTCTGGGAGTTACAACTGGACACACATTGCCCAAATGACTTGTCTGAAAAATCTAATAATTCCTCAAAAGCCAGTGAAATCTTGGTCAACCACATGATGTTAATCTCTGTTCACATTTAGGAATTCGTTCGATTTATTTGCAAGATTAAATAGGTATTTTATTTGGTATTATACATATAAATATGTATATGTATACATGAATGTGCGCACGAGCACATATGTGTTTGTGTTTGTGTGTGTGTGTGTTACTATGTTACTAGGGAATCATATATGAATGATGAGGATCATAAAAGGTAGAAGTTAAGAGAGAATGTATAATTGATAAATGTACCTCATGCCATATAGTTTCAGTCTATTGTCTCAGGGCTTAGATTTTGTCAAATTGTTTTTTTTTTTTTTTTTTTATCCTTGGCCAAACAATCACATTCTTGCAATTCTTTCTCAGAGTGTGACATTAGGGGATGAAGAGGCAAGTCGAAGGGGTGTCCAGAAAACAGTGTTGGAAAGGAAAGGACCATCAACTTTTAGCTGTGGAGTTGAGATAATTTCCAAGACTGAGTTGCGAGTTCATCGTAATTTAGATGCAACAGTAGATACCATACTTTCAGGTTTTGTATTCCACGTACACAAAACAGTGTTTCTGTTGCAATATTCACTTTCAGTTTTCTTAATTTAACCATCCTTATGGAAATTGATATGACATTTGCTTTATTAATTAATTTTTTGTTACTTCTATCTTGAGAAGGCCGTTACCCAAAATTTGAGGTTCGGAAGATAAATCAGGAATCAGAAAATGAAGCAGAACAAAGGCCTTTCATTTCTGATTCATCTGAGACTATAGGTGAAAGTGTGGTTGAAGATGGCTGGGAATTGAATGATGTTCCAATTGACTATGCAGAGTTTGGTTCAGAAGCAAATTGTTGTAAAGATGAGGATGCTCTCTGTGTATTTCTTTACGGGGTGAGAACCACTATCACACAAGCAGACTGGCCTTGGTTCACTCAATTCTGAATCCACTAAAACTTATTATATTAGGTTTTTAAAATTTAGTAAAATCTTTTACTGCGGTAACAAGAATACTATATCAATAAGCCTAGATTCCCCTGAAAATCGAGTTGGAAAAACTCCCAAGATATTTGAGTACCTTTCTTATGTGCTTTGAAGTAGTTTACACTTTTCAGTAATACGACCGATTTCCATTTCCTTTCTGCATTATCTATTCCTGGTATAGCAAATTTAAATGAACTTCTGCATTTGAAATATAACATGTTTTGAAAATTGTGCTGAGATTCATTTCTAAGGACTGACCTGGATAAAAAGGGGACCTGACATAACATATGTTTCTATACTAGTTAGCTGTCTATACTAGTTAGCACCTCAGCTTCCTCCAATTGTGTTTACTGAGGAATTTTTGCAAGCTCAGGATCTGGAAATGGATATAGTCAAATCCATCTGATGATTCACTTATCGATATGGACAATAATATCTGCTGTATCTTGCTTAGATGCTTTATGAAACTTGTAGCATATCAAACTTACACTGTGAGTAGGTGTTGTAGATATCAGAGGCAAGTATGATACAAGGGATTAAACAGTTGAGCATTGATGATTCAATTGAATTTACTGACAATATCAGCGAAGCAGATGTAATGCTTGCATTGCAGTCTAAGCTCAAGAAGAATTCTCGACTTCAAGCCGCCGCAAGATCTCATGGCATTCCTATTTATGTCGCAAAGGTAACTCTGGCTATAGTAAATGTTGCTTTCCCCAACTCATCTTCATAATACAACTAATACATAAAATAAAAATGTTACTTGGTTTTTGTCTTATCTTTGCAGTTTTGTTTCCTACTATTTTAGTTGCATCTTCTTCCGTTTATGTCATCTTTTTACTGGACATTCATCCTTCTTCATTTTCTCTCTTCTTCTTCAGACAAACTCGTTGGCACAGTTAACAAGAGCCATACAGGCTTTAATAACTGATTATGCTGATGGATATGACTCTTTTGACACTGAAGCTAAGGTGAATGAGACAGAAAAAATTGATGCCTTGGAGGTAATCCCAAAGTTCTCTCTCATAAATACACAATCATATTCATATACTTGTACATGACAAATGTTTTTTCTTGTACACGTCTTCTGTTAGATTAGATGCGCTAAATTCTTAGTTGTGGCCATCTTTAGTTGGTAAACTAATAAAAAGGCTTTGAGGATAGCAGTTTAATGTGGCTTAGACTAGTTCATAGAAGCTATTGCAAAGTTTCCGCTTCATTTTATCTCAATCAATTGATAATTGGAAAACAAAAAATATATTTTTGGTATAAAAGGTGTATCTTGGGTTCAGTTTCCATGATGATACAATTTACTACATTACAAGGTTTATTGAGTAAATTATGGTTTTATGCAACCAATATTACTTACTGCATAAATGAAATTACATTAATAACCGTACCTCTGCTGAGATTCTCATGAAGGTTCTTTGATGTCAGACAAATAATCCTAATGATTATCAAATATAAGGCATGGTATCATATGAGTGAGGTATAGTGGGGAATTTTCGTATTTAGCAAAAAATGACTAGCGGATTTGAAATATTTCCACATTTGAAAACTTCTGCAAGAATGGCCATTTTTGATAGATAATAATGTCAACTGTACCCTTTTCATTGGTATGTCCAGTGCAATATTTTATCAAGACGCACAGGTTTTGAGATATAAAGAGTAGCTTCTAGGGTACATATTCCACAAGAGGGAGGAGAAAGAAAAAGACCCCGGTGGAAATGTTTCCAGAGAAATATTCAAGAGATTTTTAGGACGACCCTGTGATGTGAGAAGAGGGAAATACTTTATTTTGGGATAGAGTGAGTGATTTTAGGAGGGAGAAACTTTATTGGGTCTGGAATTATTAATTTTGTAAGCAAATGTGTATTTATAGATTATAGAGTTAATAGTTCACTTGTGATGAAATGGCAATACAAAATTATAATCTAAAAAAATTCCGTCTGCATTTTTCGAGAAATGACCACTTTCATGTATATTTTCAAAAGTGGACATATTTCAAAATGTGTAGTGAAAAGTGGTCATTTTATGCAATTTCCTGTAATTTATTTGAAGTTATTGACAAGGAACAAGTTGCTCGAGGAAACATGACTCCGCTCCCCTCCGTCTCAGCCTGTTTGTTGCCTTTAATTTGTTTTAACTGCAGAATGCTATAAGCCTATACCTGGGTTGTGGTGAGTAACGTGAGTTGGGTTATTGCCTTGTAGGAATTTACCCAAAGGGCTTATAAGCAAAAGCATGGTATGAAAAAAGGCCTCAAATTTTCAAAGTTCTTAGAAGTGATCTCCCCTTCTACCCTCCACCACTTCCTTTTCATCACCTCCTTAGCTGTACTGCCTCTCCCCTCCTTCCATCCCACCACCCCTTTCATCAGCCCCATTCCTAAAATTAAGGCCTTTTAAAAGAATTCCTGGTTAAGCAAAGGATTGTCTGAAAATGGATAAATGCTGACTAATTTAGCGAGGTTAACACTATAATGATGATGGTTTCATCTTGCTTGCAACTTGAGTTTTTTTTTTCCCCAACAGGAGACAAGAATAGCCATTGAACAAATAGTGATCCCAAAAGGAGAACCTGTGGATCTACTTCCCAGGTCTTCCAACATTTTGTTGCTTCAGAAGGATCTTATTCGTAAATACAAGCTTAAATCAGAACGAGTTGGTTGTGAGCCGGATGTACGGCTTCGTATACTTCCCTTCCCGAGTACGGGAAATGAAGACAGTGATACAAGTGGAGTTGATGATGCTGCCAAAATCGATGAATTATACAGGGCAAATGCTGAAACAAATGGAGCTGCCTTCACTGTTGATAGATTACCTATCCTTCCTGACTAGGTGACAGGGTACATATCTTGATCCTTTGAACATTCTCTCTCTCTCTCTCTCTCTCTCTCCATGAAATGTAAAATTCAAAACAAAGCTTGTACTATACTGTATACCTTAAAGAAAATTCTGTAAAGGAGTGGGGCAATTAATTAAAGCTTGATTAAGCCTTAGTTTGATTCTCATTATTTGGGGAGGGAAAAAAAAGGTGTTTTGAATAGTAATTGATGAGATATTGTATTGTTGAAAATGAGAGAGAAGTTTTGAATTTATGTATAAAATATTGTATAGTTAAAATTGAGTATGTTAGAAAATAAAAATGTTCTAGTGCCCTTGAGCATATTTTCCAACGATAACACGAATTTTTACTCTTTATTAAGAGTGAAATAACATACAGATTAAGCAACTAATGTAGTTCACAGGTGAACAACTTGATTATGTAGTCAGCATTATTTGAAGACTGCTCTTAGCCCATTTCGCCAAGAGTAGATAGATTTCATCTATCCAACAGCATGAAACACTAGATAGAAATAGAAACTCCTATAAAAATGCAAAATTGTGCCATAGAAGCCATTTTAGCCCTGTAGGACAAACTTGATTCCCTTTTCGATGGAGGATTTGAGTTCGGGCTTGAGAGCTTCCAGGCCTAGCTGCTCGAAGTCAGAAAGCGGACCCAAACCTTGAATTTCCTCCACACCATTCTTCCCAAGTTTCACCTGGTATTGCACACAACGAGAGAATTAGAGAGAAGAACAAAATTGGGAATGTCATATGCAACCTGAAAAGCTCACTGCAATGGTAGAATCTGTCTTACGAGCAGCCTTCTAGAGGTGAGGAAAGAAAGCGGCCAAAATAAAAATGTAAAGGATTATATTCAACAAGCAGTTTGTCCGCCCACATTTCATTAAATTTTAGGTTAACATTCTCCACTTATCCTTGACTAGCTCCAGGGACAATATTTCTACATTTTCCTGTGGTATAATTTTCAACAATCATCATTCTAACTGAAAGCTATCATTCTCAATCAAATCCACTCATCTTGCACAAAAAATTTTGAGAAAGTCTAGAGAACAAGCTTTATTTGGGAACTAGTAAATTCCCGTTAAATTCATAACTGAAAAGGAAAGTTCAGTATATATACGGATACATGATACATCATAAGGGTAAAAATGTAAAACTGTCTGCAACTAATTCTAAACTAATTAACCGATATTAACAAACTAATGAACTAATTAACAGTAATAGCTACCCTACTAACTAAAATGCAAAAGTAAATATGAATGAAGAAGTATATATCTCTATATCCTCCCCTCAAGTGGGATCGCGGTGAAAGTCAAGCAGTCCCAACTTGGAGATGATTCTGTTGAATTGTGGACCAGGAAGTGATTTGGTAAAGATGTCAGCTGGCTGATGATGTGTGGAGATGTGCTTGGGAATGATAAAACCTTCTTTATACTTGTTTCGAACAATGTGACAATCAATGTCCAAATGTTTAGTGCGCTCGTGAAATACGGGGTTAGCACTAATGTGGAGAGTCGCTTGATTGTCACACCAAAGAAAGATAGGAAGAAGAATAGGAATCTGAAAATCAGATAAAATGTAAGGTATCCATAGCAGCTCGCAAACAGTGGCTGCCATACTTTGATACTCTGCTTCTGCTGAACTACGAGAAACTGTAGTTTGTTTTTTTGTCTTCCATGAGATGAGAGCTCCACCTAAGAATATGCAGTAGCCTGTGAGAAATTTCCGTGTGTCTGGACAGGAAGCTCAGTCAGCGTCGCTAAATGCTTCAATGTTGAATTCATTTGTAACAGGATAAAACAAACCGATGGATGATGTTCCTTTGATGTATTTGATGACGTGAATTGCTGCATTCCAGTGATCCAATGTTGGTGAATGCACATACTGTGATAATTGTTGTACACTGAATGTGATATCAGGCCTGGTTAAGGTGAGATATAAAAGCCTTCCAACTAGTCTTCGATACTTATCTGGATTGTCCAGCAGTTTATCATTTCCTCCAATGAACTTTTGACCATTTGGTAGTGGAGTGACGGTGCTCTTTGCTCCTCCAAGTCCAGCATCAGTGATCAAGTCAAGTGCATATTTTCTTTGGTTTATATATGTTCCATCCTTTGCTCTTGCTATTTCTATGCCAAGAAAGTACTTTGCATGTTCCAGTTCTTTGATGGTGAATGCTAAGTGAAGAGATTCCTTGAGATTCTGTATTTCCTTTTCACTATTTCCTGTCACAAGTAAATCATCAACGTATACAAGTACAGCTACAAACAAATTACTCTGTCATAATATACAAACAATGGTCATGAGCAGACCGACAAAAACCATAGCTTTCAAGATGTTGCCTACTGGCCTGTTTAAGCACATAAAGTGATTTTTTGAGCTTACAAATCTCTCCTTCTTTAGCCTTAGAATATCCCTCCGGTGGCCACATATACACTTCCTCCTCTAGGAACCCATGTAAAAAGGCGTTATTGATATCCAATTAGAAAATAGGCCACAACTTAGTAGTAGCAACTGCTAGGAAAATTCTAATGGTAACATGTTTTGCAACAGGTGAAAAACTTTCAAAGAAGTCGACTCCTTCCACTTGATGGTACCCCTTAACCACTAACCGAGCCTTACACCTATCTAATGTCCCATCCGCCTTTAATTTCACTTTAAAGACCCATTTAGATCCAATTGGTTTCCTATTCGGGGTGAAAGAAACTAGATCCCAAGAATCATTCTTTTCTAGTGCATCTAATTCAGCATTCATCGCCTCAATCCATTCAGATTTAGTACTAGCTTCCCTATATGAACTAGGCTCTTGAACAGTATTAACATTAGCAAGAAAGTTTGTGTAATGTGCACTGAAGTTTTGTGAAATATGGAAAGGGAATGTATTTGAGGTATATTGTGAAGAATGTGGTGTGACTGCAGGCTGTATAACAGGCTGGCATTGTGGCTGAAATTAGTCACAAAATCTTGAAGCCAATGGGGAGTGGATTTTTGTCTATTGCTTCTTCTTGGGGTATTGGATGTGGCCATGGAATAAAAAGGCGCTACTGAGGCTCGCCTTGAGGCGCACTGTTGGTGCCTCGAGGCGCTGAAAAATAAGCTTTTTTGGTAAGACGGGCGTCTCATTTCTTGAGGTGTACGCCTCAATTCTTACACATCAAGAGGCGTGAGGCGTGAGCCTCAATTATAATTTTAATTTTTAAAAATTTAGGCCAAAAAATAATAATATAAATGCTTGGACCCAAAGAAAATATAAACTTGGGCCTATTTTTTATCCTAATAATAATATAAAACATCATCCCAAAGATTTTAAATAAACAAAAACCCAACTCAGCCTACAATCTTCTCTAAGAAGGAACTGCAGACACAGTAATGATAATGATTAGTGCAAATCCTTCTAAAATTTTTAGTTTAACATTTTTTTCAATTGCAACATGAGGGAAAACATGTTCCCAAACATAATATTTTTAATAGTCGGTCATGCTTTTTTGTTAGAATTTTCTCACCATGTGACATGTCTACTACTAATTTTGGGCAATAGATATAGTTGCTACATTAAATATGAATATGAATATAAAGTAGTCTATTTTTATTGGAGAAATAGACTTTATGATATTATTTAATTTATTTTAAATTCTTGTCTAATTTTTTAGGTTCGTGGTGAGGCTTACGCCTCAAAGCGCCTCGAGGCTTACGCCTCGCCTCATGAACGAAAAACGCCTCAGTACCTATTTTCGCATTTTTAAACATTGGATGTGGCAATTTGATTTTGTGTCTGTGTTTGGTTATCAATTTCATCACTTATCTCAGGTGTTAGACTGTTATTATCTCTGGCAGTAGGAGAGTCTGTTGTGAGATGTTCAGTGGATGATGGCTGAAAGTTTGGTTCAACAAGTGGAGTATTTTCTTGAATAGTATGTTCTTGTCTTGGTGGCAAAGGTGTAGTTTCATTTACTGTACCTTCATCAGCCTCATGTTCTGCAGCAGTTTTGGGTAATGGTGCTACGAGATCATGTTTGCAGTGATTATTATATGGAAATATGTGCTCATGAAATATCACATCCCTAGATACAAGAACCTGTCTATTATCAACGTCAAAAACCTTGTATCCCTTTTGTTCTAAACTAAATCCTAGTAGAATGCATTTAAAACTTCTAGGAGAGAACTTGTGTTTTGAAGGTAAAGTGTTGGTGGCATAGCACAAGCAACCAAATGTTCTTATATGATGATATGTAGGTGCTCTGTTGTGTAACAGTTCAAAAGGTGTTTTCCAATTCAAAATTTTGGATGGCAGCCTGTTTATAATATAAGTTGCCATTAAAATAGACTCTCCCCAGAAATAAGCCTGTAAATGAGATTCAAACATGAGACTCCTAGCTACTTGAAGTAAATGTTTATGTTTTCTTTCTACAACCCCGTTTTGTTGTGGGGTGTAGACACATGACTTTTGATGTAGAATTCCATTGGTTGCTAAGAAACTTTGAAATTCTTGACTCAGAAATTCAGAACCATTGTCAGTTCTAATGGTTTTAAGACTGTTTTGAAACTGATTTCTAATCATCTGGTGGAAAAATTTCATGGTTTGCAAAACTTAGGTCTTGTGTTTCAACAAAAAAGTCCAACTAGCTCTAGTGAAGTCGTCGACTAAAGTTAAAAAATAATGTGCCCCACATATGGAAGCCTTTTTGTAAGGTCCCCATATGTCAACATGTAAAAGCTCAAAAGATGTTCTGGACTGAATATGACTTCTTTAAAAAGGTAATCTATGTTGTTTGGACAATGCACATACATCACAGGGATTAAAAACACCTTTATTGCACTGTGTTTCTATTATTGAATGCTGTAAGACAATTTCAGAAACATGACCAAGCCTTTTGTACCACAAAATGACAGTATCAGGCTGATTATTACAAGTTTTAGAAGGTAAAGAAGCTGCAGAAGCAATCATAAACTTATTACAATGTATATGGATATACTTTTGTATGGTGCTCTGAAGAAAGGAACT
Source organism: Ligustrum vulgare (assembly GCA_963555705.1). Taxonomy (NCBI): domain Eukaryota; kingdom Viridiplantae; phylum Streptophyta; class Magnoliopsida; order Lamiales; family Oleaceae; genus Ligustrum; species Ligustrum vulgare. Next base: position 6,434,743 of record OY743187.1, read on the forward strand.
CTTATCTAGGATATAAAGGTTCTTGATTGTTCTACCAACTGCCAGGGTCTCTTCAGTCTGACGGTCCTGCATTAAGCAATGATCATCAAGAATGATGAATTTGAGATTTGAGTTTTTGGCCAATTTGTTTACAAAAAGCAGGTTAAATTTAAATGTAGGTATGTGCAAAGCATCTGTAAGGGTAAGGTTTTTATTAAGAATTATATTGCCGAAATGTTCGACTCTATTTATGGTTCCATCAAGTAAATATACTGGTACAGTAGCAGTAATAGGTTCTGGTTTATGCATAAGTTTCAGGTCATTGCACATATGATTGGATGCTCCAGTGTCAATTATCTAAGAGCCTATTTCTATAAGGTTGCAGGTATGTAAAGCATAAATGTAATCGGGTGTGAGTACAGAACCTGCGAAATCATTGAAATGTGCAGAGTTCACCATGTTGTTGCCTTTCCCATTGATGATTTTGATCAGTTCCTGCTGTATTACTTCATTCAGATTTATTCCCTGCAGCTGTCCCTTCAATCTATCCTCCATTTCTTCATTTATCAAACCAAGAGGTGTCTCTGCCAAATTCGCCATATGCTTCTCTTTCTTCTTTTCTTTAAGCCCCTTATACCAGTCTGGATATCCAATTATCTTGAAGCACGATTTCTTATTATGTCCCTTAATATTGCAGTGTGTGCAATATTGCAGGTCCTTTTCCCTTTTGTTCTCAAGTTTCTTACCTTGTTCTTTTACTCCATAATCCTTCCTGAAAGACCGTGATTTAGTATATAAGGCGTTTATTTCAGCTCCTTCTCCATACATAACTTGCACCTCCCTCTGCTTTTCTACTCTCTGAACCATCGAATAAGCTTTATTCACCGTTGGTAATGGTTCAGTAACCAAGATCTGGCTTCTCACGTGTTCATATTCTTCGTTCAGTCCCATCAAAAATTGCATCAGCCTGTTAAATTAAGTCATTTCTGTAGCTGCTTTTGCTAATCCACAAGTGCACTGGGGCAGTGGCATGAGATATGTCAGCTCGTCCCAAAGTCTCTTAAGTTTTGTGTAATATTGTGTCACATTCAAGCTTCCTTGCGTCATGGAAGATATCTCCCGCTAGATCTGGTACAATTGAGGTCCATTGCACCCTCTGAATCTCTCTTCAATTTCTGTCCATAGCTCCATTGCAGTGGTGGTGTACAAAAATGCATCCACTATCTCCTTCGAGATAGAGTTCAGAATCCACAAAGTCACCATGTAATTAACACGATTCCACCTCTCAAAATCAGCTAAATCCTTATCTGGTACTTCAATTGAACCATCAATTATGCCCAATTTCATCTTCGCCCCTAGGGCTATACGAACAGATCTGTTCCAGGCTAGATAATTCCTACCTGTCAATGGCGTTGTGACCAAAGCCATTCCCGGATGGTCTGAATTGTGCAGCGTTAATGGATCTCCTTCATGATCTGGTTTCTTCACCGGTTCAGTCATAATATCATTTCTATCTCCTTCCGCCATCTGGAACTTGTTTCAGCTCCTTCGCAGATCGTAGAAGATGATCAGTGTACCTCTAGGTCGTCACTGCTCTGATACCATGAGAAAGTCTAGAGAACAAGCTTTATTTGGGAACTAGTAAATTCCCGTTCAATTCATTACTGAAAAGGAAAGTTCAGTACATATACAGATACATCATAAGGGTAAAAATGTAAAACTGTCTACAACTAATTCTAAACTAATTAACCGATATTAACAAACTAATGAACTAATTAACAGTAATAGCTACCCTACTAACTAAAATGTTTAAGTATATATGAATGATAATCTCTATAGAACTCACCTTGGATGCAAAGAAAGGTAACTCGGTGACAGTTGACTGCACGAAAGAACATTCCACAACATCTCGGACTCCATTAAGTCCCTTCAAGCAAGCATCAGCAAAGATGGCTCCTGCATAGCTGCACAAAACAGAGCGCTATCAGAACATATTTATCGAATTCACCTGTCAAACACATGCATAACAAAATGTTATTAATATGTATCTTGCTATGGTTTAGAAACACGTTTTTCCACCCAGATAAGATGCAGGGTAGGCTTCTTTAAGTTAAAATGAGATATTTTTTAAGGTGTTTCAGATAAGGCAACGCGAATTTTTAACATAAAGAATTTCTATACTGTTGACTGTTAGTAATGAAGTAAAGGAGTAATTGCTATGTATGAGTTTTCTTTTTTCAAAATTCACATTTTCATTATGATACTTTTTTCCCAAAAGGATAATATGGAGCACTAAGTTATACAATCAAATCGCTAATATACCGATTTTGGCATGATTATACCGATTTGCAATTGAAAGCACAGCTCTTACGCCATTGAGTGTAGCTGACCCCTTTCCGGCCTTAGCTTCGACAACCTCTGTTCCACCATCTTGTGTTCGTTTCGTGAGGGCTTTAATATCTTCATCAGATAAATTGGCTTTTGGTGTGGCCTAATATCAAAATGTCAAAACCGCACACACTCATTAACCTCCTATATTTTTTCCAAGTATAATATGATAAGCATAAAAAGGAAAATCAACGCAAAGGGAGAACCTGCGAAAATAATGGAAGAATCGTTATGCCTGCATGACCTCCAACAACAGGTACATTGACGTCTGCAACGAGGAGAATTTAGGCAATGATCTATATTTTTCATCAATCCAAAATAATGTTACAATGTTAGCAAGGCTAATCTGTAAGTTGATAAATGTACGCTTACCTGCCACGTTGACTTTGGACTTGCCAGCATAGAATGTCTTTGCCCTAACCACATCGAGTGTGGTCACGCCCAACAATTTTTTCTCATTGTATACTCCTAGTCCCTTGAGGACCTCAGCTGCAATTGGGACAGTGGAGTTCACAGGGTTGCTAATCATAGTAACCAGTGCCTGATTGAAACATTCAGCGTCGTTAAGTCATGGGTAACATTCCATAATTGAAAACCTATAGATGCAAAGAAAGGCAGGCTCACATTTGGGCAATACTTGCCGATGGCAGTGCAGAGAGATTTGACAATGCCAGCGTTAATGTTGAAGAGGTCATCTCGGGTCATGCCAGGCTTTCTGGGAACACCAGCTGGAATGATAACAACATCGGATCCCTCCAGAGCATGTTTTAGCTGGTCATCTCCCATGTACCCAGTCACCTATTCACACAAGCAAATACATGGATAAATTATGTCAGCAAACAATGCAAGAGAATTCGTGAGAAATGAACAGGCAAACAACTGGAAGTACACAGCTTGTAATTGCATATATTGACATGAAGATCAAGTATTGAGCACACAGGACTAGAAAGAAAAAATTGAAACGTGCAGAAAGATTAACCACAAAGAAGAATATTTCTGAATCCTAAGAAACCAATCAGTATCCAAAAGAAAGAGAAAATGAGGAAGAGATTTTACATTTGCAATGTTTCTCTTTACATGTTTCAGGACTCTTGTTGACAACACGAGTTCATGAATTCTATATTCAGTTTAATATGAGAAATTAAAAAAAAAAAAAAAAAAATTCTTTCTCCCATAAAATTTGGTTCAGCTTTATAATTTCCTCGGCCGAATTTTCTATTACAAATCAAAATAATCCCTTGTCCATAAATTCAGTATAATAAGTAGTTGAACTTAAAACCCTACAAAGCTCTACGAAAGAAACGCAATAAAATAAAGCACTGCAGAGAAACATAAAGATATTAGGTACACAAACCAACAAGCAAAAAATGAAGAACGCTATAAAACCACCAAAAAGGAGCAACAAATTAAAATAAAGATAAAGAGTTAAGAGTGAAACGTAAGGGACCTCAGATCTGGTGTTAATGTGGCTGACGTCAGCGGCGACACCCGGGGTGCCGGCAATGTCGTATAGGGCCAACTTAGAGACAAGCGGGTTCAGCTTCATGAGCAAAGACAGCGGCTGGCCGATCCCGCCGGCGGCTCCAAGAATGGCGACTTTCCGCTCCGGCGCCGACTCCGACGAAAACTACGGCGCAATACATACGATGATGATGGAGCAACTGTATAGCTCCTCCCGAGAAGGGAGCTCAATATGGCTGCCTTCATTATGTGCTTCTTTAACTATACTGTAAACAGTAATGATGATACTGTAACGAGAAGGAAAATGCCAAAAATGAATTGACAGTGAAGAACAGGTGAAGGGGAGGATATATTTATGGTAGGGGTGGCTGGGTGGGTAGATCGAGAAGTCCGCTGCAATTGTGAATTGCCTGGCTCTCTACTGAATTTATTTATCTTTTTCATTTTTATAAGTATTTTCTCAATGAAATCATTTTAAAAAATTGCACATTCTTAAAATATAAAAATCATATTAACAGCTAGACGGAGGGTTGAATTTTTATGGGACATCTCGTGTTGCTCAATGATGCGATTGTTTTGAGTTGTCAATCATACAATCCCGCTTCGTTGCCAGAAGTTCGAACACTTCGCGCATTCTCACTGATGGGCGGGCAACACATTTTTTACAACTCGAGAGGTTACACTAATATCTTCATTAATATTCATAAATTTTGTTGGGGGTAAAGGCACATTTTCCTATTTTTTATGCTAGTCTTTGTGGTTGATAAGAGTTTGATGGAAGATTTCATTTTCCCCTTTTAAAAGGTAAAGGAAAAAATAAAGTAAAAAAGAGTATACAAGAACAAATCAATATCAACATCATTGATTTCTTTTTATCCTTGGGAACTTTTTCTTCATTGTGAACACTAGCAAAGTAATCGAACTCAATCAAATGTGGATCGAGAAATTTCACTGAAGATTACTCTATCAACAATCCAACCCAGGTCTTAATTTTATTTTTATTTTTTTATATAAAAAAAAAAATGTAGTTAAGAAGAGTTTGTTTTTCACACGTAAACTACTTCCCTCCACGCAGGTCTTTTGTGCCACATTTTGTTTACAACTTGTCCTAATCCCATATTCATTCGGACAGATTGAAATGAACTGTCCTTACAGCATCATTAGATTCATTACACAAACAAGAAAAATGTTTTGTCTTGGACAATCCATGAATCAGTTCCTTTTGCTTTTATAAAAGTAACCAAATATAACCCCAAGGGGTTGCTCAAGTGGTAAGGGCGGTGCTTGGGATCTCACCAATCTCAGGTTCGATTCCCCGTGAGAGCAAAAAAACTTCTTGGGGCCACTGGGGCGTCTCCCGGTCGAAAGCGCCAGGGCCTCGTGGGATTAGTGGGGGTGGGGCCCCCGATACCCTCGATTATCAAAAAAAAAAAAAGTAACCAAATATTATATATATATATATATATATATATATATATATATGAGCAAGTCCGGTTGCATATGCGACTCCAATCATGCTATAAGAACATAAAGTTTTACACTCACATGAATGGCAGCAATCTACTTATTTACCCATCACATCAACATCGAAATTAGTAGTTCACAACAATTCGGTGCAACTTTCGGTTCATATTTTAGGTCACTTCAGCATTATTCTATGCGACTCAACCCAACCCAACCCGCTCGATCAAATCTGTGATGGCAATACATTTGAAGACTGCGACAGATGTAGAAAGATTGTTATGTTATCTTAGGCTCCAAACTTAAGCAATTGAACCAATACCTAACTTTTCAACTTACCAACCAGTAGTTGCATGGAATGCCTCAAGTCATGCTTAAATGCCAAGACACAACTGAAAAAACTAATCCCATCACAAAATTCTTGATCCACGTTCGCCCGCGATGACGGCACAACCCTCATCAAATTATCGCCGGATCCAACTCCTGTTCCCAATTGCATTGTTTTCCATGCTAACACTCGGGACAGTGCGCGTTTTTCTTGACAACTTGAAGAACAATCAGCAATATCTGCTGTGGAGAGGTTTAAGCAGAAGATCATTTAGAGTGCCAATTAATGTTTCTGAAGATGAAATAATTGAAGATGGATGCAATGTTTTTGAAGGGAAATGGATTTGGGATAATGAAAGTTATCCACTCTATAGAGAAGAAAGTTGCTCATTTTTGGTTAAGCAGACAACATGCTCAAGGAATGGGAGACCTGATTCTTTCTATCAGAATTGGAGGTGGCAGCCTAATTCTTGCAACTTGCCAAAGTAATTATTTCTTTCCCCATTCTACTCAATTCAAATTTATTCGTTTGTTATTGCTTTAAAGACCAATGCACACTCATTGAAAATTATGTGTCGGATCTTTAGTACTACGTAACAAACACGTTCTTACAGAAAAATAAATATGATACTATCCATGGGATGCCATGTAGAAGATATGGTAAATTCGATTTTGTTTATAAACAATTTGACCCTGCAATTCAACCATTTTCAAACTGGAATGTCAGAGCATTGCATTCCAAATTTCCAATAAAAGTTCCCACACTTCTCTTGCCAATATCAAAAGTTAAGGTTACGGTCTTTAAGTACAAGGATAGTTTGCTAATTATACTTTTGAATTGAATGACAAGGTGTCATTGTACAAATTCTATTGATAGCAAAAGTTGTTAAACAGAGAGTAAATTTTTCGGATACTCCTATATGTACGAAATGATGTACACACTGAGTTACTCCCCCTCATATGATAGTGGGCCCACTTGTACAAGTAGCAAAATCCAAATTTTTCATTGGCTTGAATAATTTTTTTTTTTCCCCCAAAATTTGTTAGCATAAGGGAACTTTTGTGATAAGTTGTTGAAATGGTTCAGATTTAATGCACTCAAGTTTCTGGAGATGTTGAGGGATAAAAGGTTGATGTTTGTTGGAGACTCAATACAAAGAGGCATGTTTGAGTCTATGGTTTGTTTGGTACAATCTGCAATACCTGATGGAATGAAATCTCTTACAAGAATCCCCCCCAGGAAAATCTTTGCAATTGAGGTGATGAAATTTCTTCCCACAAATCTCTTCTCAATCTCCATTCTTTTACCAAAACAAAAGTCGAGCCCCGACTCCACCAAATAGTCTGTTTTGTCACTAGCATATGTTCCCTAACGCAATCATTACAATTAATAAATAAATTTATCAACGACACAATTTTTCAAACCACTTTTTAACCACACATTTTACTTCAAAAATATAAATAAATCAATTTATAATTGCTACAGTGTTAAGTTTGGTTTCACTTTGATTCCAGGAGTTCAATGCGACTGTCGAGTACTATTGGGCTCCCTTTATTGTCGAGTCGATTTCAGATCATGCAACGAATCACACTGTATTGAAACGCCTCGTCAAGCTCGATTCTGTCGCTAAGCATAGTAAAGAGTGGGAAGGAGTTGATATTTTGATCTTCGAAAGCTACGTTTGGTGGATGCACAAACCTCAAATCAACGCAACGTAAGAACGAACCAGATCATTTCGGACACTTCCTGTATTCTGATTACTGGCATAGCTTATTAACGTAGCTCGTATATGTTTCCCCAGATATGGATCTGAGGACAACATCCGAGAATATAACGCGACGACAGCGTATAGATTGGCATTAGAAACGTGGGCGAATTGGATCCAATCCAGCATTAATCCTCAAACTCAGAAGATCTTCTTTGCAACAATCTCTCCAACTCATTTGTGGTGAGTTTCACGGCTCCCAGACATTCATAATCCATAAATTTATGTACAATTTTCTCAAGATTGGAAGGAAAAATTTCGCGTGCAGGAGCTGGGAATGGAAGCCTGGAAGTGATGGTAACTGCTTTACAGAGACACACCCAATTGAAGGATCATACTGGGGAACAGGTTCAAATCTTGAAATCATGGCAATAGTAAAAGAAATCACAGGAAAACTGAAGGCTAATGTAAGATTGTTGAACATAACCCAATTGTCGGAATTCAGGAAAGATGGACACACCTCGGTGTTCGGTGAACGAAAAGGCAAACTCTTGACTAAAGAACAGAGATCTGATCCCAAAAACTTTGCTGACTGCATTCACTGGTGCTTACCTGGAGTCCCTGATTCTTGGAATGAGATTCTGTACGCATTGTTGTTACAAGATTATCGGGTTCCTCGTTCGTTATTAAGTGAAGCAAAAGCTCCAATCCCTTGAAAAGCAAACTCATTTTTCCCAATTGAGGGATATAGAAATTGCAAAAGTTTCATTGTTTCATAGAAAGTAGGATTTACACACACACACAAGCAGATTGTGAGAGTTGAGTTTATATTTATCTCTTAACCTTGTTCTTGTGAATTACTGCAACTCACTGGGACAAACCAGAAGTTATTGAAATACAGTAGAAATGCAGTGGAAGAAAGTAAAAACTTTGGCACGGTGAAGAGCTTTACAAGGTTAAATGAGGCAAGAATCAATATATAGCTGAAGAAATTATTCTGAAAATATTCTAGTCCACAAATGTTTATATGTTATTCAGCCCTCTTCGACCTCCATTTTTTTTAAAACCAAATTTATTTAACATCCAATTACAACCATCCATCTTACTCAAATTTATCATTTTTACTTTTAAAATATTTTTAACCACATATTCTCCCAAAAATATTATTCAAAATCACATTATTCCCCAAAAAAAGGGGCCAAACGAGGGCTTATTTGATAATTGTTATCCACTACAGAATGCTGCCATTTTAAGATAAGCGTCCGTTTGGTGTAGGCTGTTTTTTTGAGAATTTTTAGGGGATTTTTGGTTCTTAGAAGAATGTATGGTTGAAAAGTATGAAAAGTAGTAGGTCACATAAAGATATGTGATTGAAAATGAATTTTAGGGAAGTATTTAAGACCAAAAAAGGCACCAAATCTCTAAAAAAAAATCCAAATATAGACCAACTTATAAAGGACTTAAAAGCTTGAATTACTCATCTTAATAAGATTTACTGCATGTTCGGCTCCATTAATTTGGAGTTTAAACTCCAATTTAAACTACACAATTTCTCAATTCACTTTTTAACTATACATATTTTTCTATCTAATTTTTAACCATATATTTTACCTCGAAAATACCAAAAAAATCTTCTCTCGGTTGATTCCGAACGGTGTATTACATTTTAAGATTGATATTAGAGCATGTTATGCTCCAATGAGCTATTCAATCTATCTAAAACTTTAAAAAAAAAAAAAAAATGAGAACTCAAATTTTAGAATAAGTATGCTCAAACAAGTCATCATCTTAAAAGATGTGTTAAAAGGACACGTCGAATAAAAATGAAAATATAAATCAAGTTATTAAGGGTGACGTTAATTTGTGAATGCTTCAAATGAATGTCAATTACAAGGACAATCAGCAACTATATGAGCCAGCCCAGACCTCATCTATTGCCGTGTGTGACATTCCAAATGTTAGGTATTTCTCTTGGTATGCTGTAGAAAGCAATAAATATTTTTGTACAACCTGCTCTTCAATATATCCAGAAAAAATATCATTAGTTTGTGACTAATGCTGACAACAGAAGATTTATTTGGAGAAATACATCAAATGTAATTATAATCTTGGCAACTCTATATTTTTCTATTAGGATCTCCATCTGGATGGGTCAGCCTAATAATCATGGTAATGTTGATGTGTTCCTGCAACCCTGAGAAGAAGATGTTGGAACTTCGTGCAAAAACATTTGTGAAGTAATTGGACCTGTACATCCCAAAGAAGATAGAGATCAATTTAGCCCCCAAGATGCATGCCAGAAATTATAAGGGAAAATTACCTGGGAAGTTGGAACCTACTTTTAAAGAACATATTGTTGTAATAATAATAATAATTAGATGATGATAATTTTAATTTTAAAAATCAGGTGATAATTATTCAATTAACATTTATTAATTAAAAATTAAATTATTCTAATCCAATTCCAGAAACCCTATTTCATCCCCCCCCCCCCCCCCCCCCCAAAAAAAAAAAAAAAAAACATTTCATCTCCAATATCTCTCTATTGACTACTCCCTTCTTTTCCCTTCCCACGGCAATGAGAGAGACAATGCCGTTGTTGCACTTAGTGAGTTGTGGTGGTTGCGGCGACAATTGCTGTGTAGGTGGTTGAGGTAGTGTGTTGGCGGCAAGCGACTGCAGTATCAAAATAATTGGAAGGTACTCTAAGATGTGATGATGACAACAACGGCAAAGCTATCGGATTTCTTGTCGGTGTTTGCGTTCTTGTTCCTCCGTCATGTGAAAGAAGCAAAGGAGGTGGTGGTTCGTCGTAGGCGGTGGTGGTGGCGGTACATTGGATTTGGTGGTAATGGCAGTGATAGGTGTGGATCTAAGGTACAGGGTGGTGGTGGTGAGGCGATGAGGAGGTGGTGGTGGGGAGTGCCCCAATGATGATCAATGGTAGTGGAAAGGGTAAGGTTGGAAAATGGGCTTGGGTGACTTGAATATTGTGTGACCAATTATTAGGTAACTGTGATCAAAATGTTGACTAATTATGACTTTGTGTGACTTGTGATGAATACATGATGTGTCCAGTTTAATCATCGGTCACAAAATTTGATTTTAACTAAATTTGCAATTCCGACCTACAATTTGATATGTGGCCTGCAGCAATGAAAGATGAAATGAATTCCCTAATTAAAAATAAAACTTGGTCCTTAGTGGAAAAACGTCTAGATGAGAAAATAATTGATTGTAAATGGGTTTTTAAGATCAAATAAGGTGAAACTAAGGAATGAGACATTAGATAGAAAGTAAGGCTTATAGCTAAGGGCTTCTCCCAAAACAAATGTGAAATAAAAGGTGTTGATCCAATTTCACCTAGAGGGTGAATAGGTGTAATATGCAAGCAAAATTATGAATTAATTTAAATCTAAATGAAACTTAGTAAATTAAGTGCGTAGCAATCAAATAATTAAACGATCAATAACTGCAAGAAAGTAAATAACACTAAATCGGTTCATCGAAGACCCTCTTCGATTGTGATTCCTGCGCCTTACCTCTCTCCAAATCTAGAACTTTGGAGGCTTATTGATAAATAGTTTTGAGTTGGGTATTTTACGATAGAGAAATCTTGAATTACAATTCAAGAAGTTGTATGATTGATCTTGAATAATTAAAGAATGGATCAAGAGATTGGTAGAATTAGAAAGATAACTTAAATGGCTATAATTCTTGTAGCATTATTATTTTTCCAATTCGAATATTTACGAAAATTAAGTCTCAAACTTCGACTGAAAAATCTGGATCATTATCCTTGCGAGTTTTGGATTCTTCTTTGACTTCTAATCGTGTCATAAATCTTCTTAAACACTTCTCTAATATTCTTAAACTCAAATACTCCACTAATTCCACTACAATACTTTGACACTAATTTTGACTTTATAAACGAGTCATTTTATTCACAAGATTATCAATTACATCAAAAATTAAAAGAAGGTATAGATTACACTTAAATATTCTCACGTGTAGTAAAATATAATTCAATCAGGATTTTGTTTACATTAGTTTTCCAATTTGATATTGAGCTTGAACAAATAGATGTGAAAACTGTTTTCTTGTATGGCTCTCTATATGAAATTATATATATGACTCAATCTAAAAGATTTGAAAAGAAAGGTAAGAAAGACTTAGCGTGTTTACTTCACAAATCCCTACATGATTTGAAACAAGCACCAAGATAATGTGTAATATATTTGACTCTTATATTTAAAGCTTAAAGTTTCAAAAAAGTCAATATGATCCCTGTTTTTATTTCAAAAATGGAAAAGTCTGATTTCATGTATTTACTGTTATATTTAGATGACATGTTAATTATTGGTCATGACTTGCGTGAAACTCACGTCTTAAAGAGAAATTGAAATATGAATTTGAAATGAAAGATTTAGGACCCGCTAGAGAAATTCTTGGAATTAATATTTTTATTAAAAAGGGTGGAGAAAAGTTGTTCTTAAATAAATAACTAAAATGTTACATTAAAAAGGTTTTGAAAAGGTTTAATCTTTTTTATGTTAAGTCTGTTTCACTTCCATTATCTAGTCATTATAAATTGTCAATTGATCAATCTCCTGAAACAAAAGAAGAAGAAAACATAATGAATAATGTGCTTTTTTCAAATGCAGTAGGATCTATTATGTATTTGATGGTTTTTACCAAACCTGATATTTCCTTTGATGTGAGTGTCTTTAGTTGATTTATGAGTAACCCAGGTGAAGTATATTGGGAAGCCATGAAATCTTTACTCAAGTACTTAAAATGATATTTAAATTTAAGTTTAATGTTTTCAAAACTGAATAAAGGAATCAAATTAAAAGGCTTTGTTGATTCTGACTTTGCTGGTAATATAGATAATAGAAAATCTACTTTTGTTTAGTTTTTACATTGAATGAAACTTGCATTAGTTGGAAAGTACGGTTACAAAAACTGGTTGCATTATCTTCAATTGAGGCTAAGTATATTGCAGCCATAGATGCTATGAAAGAATGCATTTGGCTTGCAGACCTACTTAATGAACTAGGTTGCATTAACGAATCAGTAGTAGAAATATGCACGAATAGTCAAATTGCACTATATTTGAGCAAAAATCCCGTGTTCCACAAAAGATCAAAACACATTGATGTTAGGGTTAGAAGATAGATACGCAGCTTTCTCTCCAAAAACACTTTTCTCTCCATATTCTTCATGTTCGAGATCCAGAGATTCCAGACAATTGAAATTTCTTTCTGATACTTTGAGAGATCATTTGTATGATTAGTTCATATACCATATTGAGGAATTCTTGCAGTTCGCCTGTATAATTCTTTTTTGTATACTATAATTTTCTAGTTTTTTTTTTTTTGGAATAAACTGCTCAAGGTTCGATTTTGTAAAATCATGAGATCTTCCAAGTAATAAAATTTTGTTTTATGTTTCTGGTCATAATTTTACCAACAACAATTGTTCGAAAATTCCAACTCTACACTCTGATTAAGGATGTGCATTATAATCAAAACCTAACCTTCCGAAGAAACTAAATCAAAACAAGAGGTTCCGCTCCGGATCAATTTGAAAAAAAATATTCAAGCTTATTTTCTGAAGATTAGGGATTGCATCATTGCAGGGCTAGAAGAAAGGTGAAGTTGAAGTCAAGTTTTTGCTTAAAGGGTACCTTTATTTTCAAGTGATTGGCTGATGATTTCCATGATGAGTGTTAACCAAGTTATTGGTAGAGGTTCTATGCTAGTGAGTTGTAGAATATTCGGGTTCGGCCAACACATAATAAGAGCACACTTTGCAATCTTATCATCTATTTGTCTTTTGTCGCATCAAACTCTCGAGTCCTAAAATAATGATCCTGTTAATATGTTTCTTACTTGTCCAAATATGATTTGTGAAATGGTTTGGGCGCGTTTACTAAGCCTCTGTTCGACGGCCCTTTGGGGGAATCGAAATTATTTTGTTAATTTATTTGTATTTTTTAGGTAAGATGTTTGGTTAAAAATTGAAGAAAGAAAATATGAATGATTAAAAAGTGGTATAAGAAATTGTGTAAATTAAATTTTGTATTTTTTCTTGTCTTTTCCCATTTAATATGGGGAGCCGAAATAACCAAATAGAGCCTAAAGTGGATGAACCACCGTCTGCAAAATAATATATATAAATATTGTGAAAAAAATATTAAAAATGTATATAATACAATAAATATTAATTGTCACAATAATCATTGAATTTATATTTATGTTTTCGATTGATCACTAAAACTTAAATTGTTTAGCTTTTCTAACTAAACTAATCAAATTGTTGGACGTCAGTCACTAACTCACTCGTATAACTTTTGCTTTGATAGTGTAGGGTGTGTTCGGTAAGTGAATTAAAATGACAATCAAATTAATTTACATAATTTTTCAAATCACTTTTTAACAACACACATTTTCTCTCTCCAATTTTTAACTACACATCTTATCTAGAAAACACAAATAATACCAAATTATAATTTCAATTATCTTGAAATGGCTACCGAACAGAGCCGTAGCCAACAATATACACATATGACCCATGTCACAATTGTCACATCACAATTGATCGGGTAAATCACTCACATCAAGTTTGTGTAGGAGAAAATATGCAAGGGGAAGATCATCTAGGACAGCTTCATTAATTTAGTATTCGATTTTTATCTCTTGTAGTTAATTCCCTATGATACAACCCCTCACAAGGATATCTCTGATAGGTGTATTTTATACACTTGGGGATATGCCAAAATGAGAATTTATTGTTTTGATTTGTGAATTTAGTCTACCTAAAGTGCATTTAATTGTTGTTATTTCAGATTTTAGTTAAAAAGAGGAACAAGGAAGCAATTACAGGAAATAAAGGTCAAAAGTAGGAAAATTGAAGAGAAACATAAGTTCTGGGGTCAAATTGATCAAATCAATAGTTGGAGATACACTTCGCAAATAAAACTAGAGAACTGACTTGAAAGCCAAGAGAAAGATGGTGAATCGCGTAATAAAACTCCAGGTCGCGATCGCTGATTCTCCATGTCAGTGATCGCGATATGGCGACAAATTTCATACAGAACGAAATAAGGTACACCCACGCGATCGCGCAGGTGTCCGACTGGGCCTGTATTGGGCTTTTGTGCGCGATTTTAAGAAAGAAGACTCGGGGAAATTAACCTAATTCGAAGAGAGCGCGAGAGGCAAGAAGAAGAGCACGTTTTGCAGAGCTGAACATTGGAGAATTCTTGGCAATTCAAAATCCAATTGACGTGGAGACTCAAGCACGGAAAAGCACGGGAATTTAGGAGTTTAACAAGGGAACTCGATTCTTGGTGCAAGACTTCTTTTCTTATTGTTGAATTCATAAATTTCAATATGTTCAATTTTGATTTAGATTGTTTTTACTATTCCTTCATTATGAGTAACTAATTTTAACGTTGGGAATCACGATGTAGCTTAGTCAATTACTTTAATTCCATGTTCCTTGTTTTAACGCCGTAATGCATGTGTTGGTTTATTATTGCGTTTAATGCATGAATGAATTGGCCACTTATTCATGATTTTATGTGTTATTTCCATAATCCGAGAGGTGAGTTAATAACATAGATCTAGGTAATAAATCCATTAATTGAACGAGAGATAGAGTTATACTTTCGTGATTAGTGCGATCATGTGTGAGTTCTTGCATGTAATGCATTTAGATAAGGAATATTCGGACCCGCTGTAGATATACATGGTTGACTTATCTAGGTAGAGTTGATTTAAACTCGAGAGAGGAATTTCAACTTAATTTAGTGAACTTGATCGATCACATATTTTAGAAAATAAAATCTGGAATGTGAATTGATTTAATTGGGTAGGTGAACTCGTGAATCCCAACTATTTTCAATTATACTTAAAAACAATCAGCAATTGTGAAACCACAATCAGCAATTGTGAAACCTCAATCTTGTGTAAAGTTTTAATCTGTTAGTCATAGTTATAAACATTAGTTTCCAAACAATCAAAAATTCATTTCTTTGTTCAAATAGGGATAAGAATTTACACATTTCGGTACTTAGTAAACGGTCCTTGTGGGAACGATAATCCGGACTCTTAGGTCAATCTTAACTACTCCTCACGACCCGTTCACTTGCGGGGATATTTCCCATCGCGAGATATCAGTGAACAATCTCCCTCTTCAACTCCTTAAGCTATCAAGTGTTGTTCTCTTAAGAAGAAGTCGCGTACACTCATTTGGTTGAAGTCAACCCCAGACATCTCGAATGTTGAGTACCTAACAAGCAACAATATACATAGTGAATGAAAAAGAAACAAAAATAAAATAAAGCAAATAAAAGTCCGAAATAGTGAAAGTAACCCAAAAATAAATTTAAACTACAATCCCAGTAAGTGCGTCTAAAACTTGTTGCTTTATTCTATTGCAAGTGTGTGAATCGCACAAGTAATAAAATGGATTATGAGTCCGTGTATATCATTCACATAGGGATTGAGTAAACTTATTATTTTAGATTACAAACCTTAACCTAAGCTAGAAAAATATCATTATTTATTTATTTTTATTTTTTTGTGAATTATCAACTAAAAACTAACAAGTGAAGCAAAATAAATAATTTGAAATGTAAATTAGTGAGAAAACATGCTAGAATCGATATTTTATTTTATTTTCTATCATTAATGCTATGATATAAATTTTTAACTATAATTCATGAGACTTTGAATATCAATCTTTCTATTTTTGTTTAAAACTCTCTTTCGAACAAGAATTAAATCACATTTTCATATATGACTCAACTATATTTTTATGAAGAATGCGAACATATAGAAAAACATTAATTTTGTGAACACTTTGAAAGATAATACAAAACATATATGTATATTTCTATCTCCTATCGTACTTTATGACAATTAAAACATATCTGATCAATTCCTAATCTTTCAAACTTAAGAAAACATCACAACAATCATACAATTAGTGATCAAATAATTGTAGAAAAATAAAACTTGAAATTAATTGCTTAAACACATAAATTTTATTAAGTTAGACAATAATCAAAATATAAAATCCGAAAATTAAAGTTTCATCAAGATCCTAACATTATTTAAACTAGCACAGATACATAGTTAAAGATAAACGACAACAAGTTTTCATATAATTCATCTTCTAGATGTAGAAAATCATCTTCTTATTGAGAAGTCTTCAATCTTGCATCTTGTGCTAACTTGTCCATTCGAGAATTGTGTAGAATATGATGTAAAGTAATGTGGTGGGGGAACCTAGGGGTGAACAAATAAACCGCCAACCTGCTAAACCACAACAAATGGTTTGGTTTGATTCGGTTTCAAACGTAAAACTGTTTGGTTTGGTTTGGAAAAATTTCAAACCACTTTAAACGGTTTGTTTTAGGTTTCAATTGTCGAAATCGCAGTTTCAAACCGCAACCCACCAAATTTTAAACAAATTATAAAAAATAAAAATAAAAGTGTAGGAATAGCTTATCAAATTCAAATTGTTATTGAAACACTTAAGTCATTTTGAGTGCTGGTTTGATTTTTTTTCCAGTGGCAATGATTTATAAAATAACTTTTATCAAAATTTGGAAGTATTTTTGAAAGATTTCTAGCACCTATCAATTGTAAAAAATGTGATACTTTTTTCAAGAATAAAAATACGTTTTAATCTATGCCTGTTTGATCCCTCCTATAAGCAATACAACCTCATTCCCAACTAAAACTATTGAATGCTATAGAAAAGTTAAAATGAGACAAGTAGTTTCCATTGACGAACTTTATAAATAAATTAGAAGAGAATTCATTAGGACACATATTTATAGCATACTGAAGATAAGAAATACTTTTGCAGTAGCGCATTGTGTTATCTTTTATTTATGTGAATGATTCTGAACAAATAAATTTCATTTGTAATTGCAACCCCCCGTCGGAGTAATCCCCTTACCAAAGTGAGTTGCATCTCGAAAAAAATCCAAGAACACATTTTGACATAATCTACATAATAATCGGTGGGTATTTCTTAGTTATTGACCACAAAGTTGGTGTTTATCCTTCACTAAATGTTGTGTATCGATTGTGAAATCTTTGATCTTTGCTATTGGTAGATTAATCATTAATCATTCATCAATTCTTGCATTATTGTATAAGAATGTGCATTAGTTTGGGATTTAATAATTTATTTGATTGCAAACCGCACCAAAATCGCAAAAAAATGGTTTGGTTTGGAAAATGAAATTATTTGATTTGGTTTGGAAAAATTACAAATTGTTTTAGTTTGAAATTTTGCTACAAACAGTCTAAACCAAATCACATTCACCCCTAGGGGAACCTAGAACATGAGGATTGACTACTGCTTAACTTTAAAGTGATCGTGCGATCGCGTATTATCTTGCCTCGAGATCACATGGTTATCCGAATTTTCCTTGATCCTCTACTTTCTATATCTTACAAGTTGGTCATTTTCCTTATTTGCATGCGAACTCCTCCTCTTCTTATTTGATCAATGTAGCCCTTGTACTTATTAATATCTTCAATTTCTCCTTTCATCCATCAATTTCTTTTATTAAACCCTTGATCTTTTGAGTTCTTCCACTTGAACTCCACTTCGATCATCGGTTTTCTTCACCAACATCCAATGTGCATAATTTAGCTCGAATTTCACTCCAATTTATCCATATTCGTCTAAATTATTTATTCTCTCGACTTTTGAGATAATTACTGAAATAATAATAAATGCAAACTAAATCAATAGCATTTATTCTAAAACAAAAACATAATATCATAATTTTAGCACGTAAATAATTGTATAAAATATGCTTATCAACGTAATATCATCCTTATTAATTAATAACATTAATTACACAATTCATTACATTAATTTATTATCTAACAATAAACAATGTTATATGATAATTTAATATTATTATATACAACTTTTTCTGATTAGTGATACAATATGAAAATCTTCAACAAAAAATGAGTACGTTGACTACCCTAATTACAAAATAATTGAGTTATTTCAAAGAAAAAGTGTAGAATTTGTCAGCTTTGATGAAGCAATAGATGATACAAGTTAATTTGACAAAAAGGAATTTTTAAATACATTGTTGCCAAATGGTATACCATCACATAAGTTAATCTTGAAAGGAAATTCTTCAATGATGCTTGTTGACCACAAAATCTGCTAGGACCTTAGATCAACACATCTCAGCTCCTTCCTCTTGAACACGTGGACCTCCTATGCACTAGGACAAACAATCAGTATGCAATGGGTACTGAGGTGGCTCCCATTTGCACTCTGATGCCTAAGTCAGTTCCCATTTCAAGTAAATATAATTTGGGTGAGGGAGATATAAGTGTATAAAAGAGAGAAAAGGGGGCGAGATTTAATAAATCAAGTTTTAGTATTGAGTTGCTCACCTTTTTCTTGGAAGCAGGTATGCTCTATTTATAGTTAAAATCATATCTTAGGATCGCGACATGTGTTAGACTTTACACGTGACTTCACCCTAGCCGCTGGTCAAGTTAACCATTTAATTGGCCATAATCATTACACCCTACCATAGAGTTACGATTTGCATACAAGTCAAATCCCTCTGATGAAATTACTCAACCGCACTGCTGGCCCTAAGCATATACCTCGGAGGGAACTATCTCATGACGAGTAGTTCGACCAAGAGTGGTTCAGCCAATATACCGTCTCAGTTATACTATAACTTGCAAGTTAGTGGATTCATCTGGTAATTGGTGGGTCCCACGCGGGCTCTCTTGAGTGACGTCTCAAGTTTAATTTTGGGCGTGGCCTTAATAATGCTCATAAGGAATTTGGACTAATCCAACAATCTTTGCAATGAGGCAAGAATGATTTATTTTGATTTTAAAATACACGTCATCAATACAGAAATAATCATTGGACATCATGTTGGAAAACAAGTTTTCTTCCATATATCCTATTAACTCCAACAAATGATAATCATTCAAATTCAAGATGAACAATTTTCAATATGTCATACTTTTATTTTCTAGAAAAGTACGCTCATTTTTTGTTATTTTTTGTTTCTTTCCCTTTTCAGGTGATTTTGGTAAATGCTCTTGAATACTGTTTGAAGTGGCAAAAAAAAAAAAAGTCACAAAACTTTGATGGGAGAGGTAGGAGAAAGGAGCACCAAAGTGGGGAAAAAAACTGAAAAAGAAAATAGTTAATGGAAGTGGAGTTGACAATGTTTAAGGATTAATTAAGTGGGTCTCAGTGTTTCAAGTGTCAATTTATAAGTGGATGAAGGACCGAGTAATTCGTACTCATGAAGTACTAGAATTTTTTTCGTGTGGTAGATATATTTTTGGCTCTGTTCGGTAAAGGGAATCTTTGCCATTTTAATTCAAATTATAATGGAGAAAATTCTCCAAATCATTTTCTAA
This sequence comes from Ligustrum vulgare, assembly GCA_963555705.1. NCBI lineage: Eukaryota > Viridiplantae > Streptophyta > Magnoliopsida > Lamiales > Oleaceae > Ligustrum > Ligustrum vulgare. The sequence goes on from OY743187.1 coordinate 6,454,517, forward strand.
CGATAAACATTTTCTTTTTACGATTTTTAATCACACGTTTTATCTAAAAAACACAAATAATACAAATTTTAATTTTATGAAATGTAATTTTGTTTTTACATTTCTCCTATTTTTATACTCTCTCTTTAGTCACATCAGAGCTTTGAAAGGTGTCTAGTGTACTCCTACTTTCTCTACCTACAGTGTGCATAATAGACGATTAGTCACTAGATTCCAACTCAGGCAGTGATTACTGCTGACCTGGCAGAAATGGGGAGGATCTGATGGTCATTATTCCATGCTTCTGCCACCGAAGATGATAGCTACTTATCCGGTGGCCTTATAGTTCCGTCTATTTTGCAGGAATTTTCGGGGGTATCTCCTAACTCTGTCACTTCTTCCCGTCATCTGCTTAGCTGGATGCAATTTGCAAATTCTCCAAGCTTCATGAATAGAGATTAAATATGTTCACCCTCACAAAATAGGATTATGGTGACCCTCTTTTTTGTGAGGGTGAAATACATGTATTAAAATTTGTAAAAGTTATATTTTTTCAATTTATATTATACTATACATCGAGAGTTTCGATATGAGTATAATCTTACTATACAACTTTTATTATTTTAAAAGTTACTTATTTTTAGTAATAAATTGCTTAATTATCTGTAAAATAAGTATTTTTTAAAATAATAAAAATTATATATCAAGATTATACTCATATCGAAGCTCTCGATGAATAGAATAATATACACACACAAAAATCACATTTATCAATATTATAAATGTATATTTTACCCTCACAAAAAGAGGGTCAACATAACTTTTTTTTGTGAGGGTGAACAAATTCACACTCAATTTCTAGACCAAGTCCCTGCCCTCCAAAAATCTGATTTCGTACAAACCCTAACCGTAGATGGCGGCGCCACTATAGGTGCTGCTTTCCTCAACATTGTGCGGAGCTCACGGGCAACAGAGAAGCAAGTGTTTGCGGAAGTCATGCCACCACCACACCAGAATCCAAATTCACCCACACCCATATCAGATTCAAAAATGCGGTCCAACAATCCAAAATCAGATTCAATATACACATCCAAAATCGATTGCTGAATCCTGTTTCAATTAACCAAGTTCAAAATCAATATATATGCCAAACTCGATTTTCACGATAATTCAAAACCAAAGCAAATTTCCAGATTTTATATACATGATATATATTACATACTGAAATTGATTTTCATCAATATACATATACTTTACATAATTTCACGGCGTCTTAATCCAAATAATATACCCATCTCGATTTCAACAGAAATCAGAATCCATGTACAGAATATTAAAAAAATCCAGTAAGCATGTATAATTGCGGAAGACGTGATAGATCGGATTTATTCATTCATAGAACTAATTATTATGGTCCAAGCAAATCTCTGATACCACATGTAAATTAGAATCTTTATATCAAACATATAAATTTAAACATGATTCTATTCAGGATCTTGATCATAAAATTAATTACTATAAATCATAAGACATACTAAAATCCATAACAAATAATATAGAAAGTTATGAGATCCTGTCACAGCTTTTGTAGCGATTAAGAAATTTTCAAACTCAAAAGACTTGTTTTACCAAACTTGTCGCTACGACCCTCCAACCTTAACGATTATTATTCAAAACCAGCGCTCTCGTCTAGTCATATTAGTTATTTTAAGATTTTAAGAAAAGAAATTTAAATTCGTCTAAATCTTTAAGTCCAAATTTCGACTTTAAACTTGTCCCAATTACATTCTTTATTTTAAAGTTCAATGGGGAAGACATGATAGTGATGAAGCTACCTGGTTTAAGAAAGAAGAAATTTTGATCAAAGAATCCAAATATTTTGAATCAAGAAAATTTTAAATTTCGAGGACGAAATTATTTTAAGGAGGTAGGGTTGTAGCGACCGAGAATTTTCGTGATTGATTTTGAATAAATATTATATTATTTATCTTTAAAAACGTGTTGCTACGACTTTGCCCATTTATTTTTAAAACTCGTGTGTGTCTAGCCATTTTAAGTGAAATTAAAATCATTTAAAAATTTTAGTCCAAACTTTAAATATTTAAATCCAAAATATTTTATCTCCAATTTAAATTCATTCTCAAATTTTTATTTATTTTTAAAATCCCCAATTCACTTTCATTTTAATTTGAATCCCAAAAATTTCCTACCCAACTTCCATTTTTTATATTTAGCAGATTTTTCCCTTCCTCATGATCACTCTTCAATCCCTCTCAATCAACCTCAATACCATTGCAGATGGCCACTATTCTGATCTAAACCAAAATCTGTCATAACTTACCAAAGTTAGAGTCAAAACCGGCATATAATTCACTAGCTAAATCCTCCCAAATTCACACAATTTTCGTTCCCCATTATCTGCTCAATCACGTTAACCCTGCAACTTAGTTGAATTTCCCTCAAGCCAGCCCTTCTGCATAAACTCAACTCTCCAGAATTTCATCACGTTTTTCTTTTCTTTCTTCCCAAAAATTATCTCCTTCAAGTTTCATTGCTGTCCATTTATGGATGATTGTTAATTTCCAAAACTCTTCCCCCTCAGCCCCTTGTAAATCCCTTCAATCCCTCCCAATTCATATTCTGTCAAAATCAGAAGACAACTCACAAGATATATTTCCCTTCTGTGGAAAATAAAGACATTTTTGTTGAATTTGGTAAGCCACCATTAGCCAACAATTTAGTCTATGTTCACACCTATTTGGTAAGCCACCATTAGCCTACAATCTAATCTATGTTCACACCTATTTTTCTTCCATCCATTGTTGATTTTTTGTCCAAACTTTCCCTATAAATAGAGGGCAAAACCTCAATAGAAAATTCACCACAAGAAGAGAGGAAAATAGAGAGTGAAAGTAGTAGAGAGAAATTTGTGAGTAGTGAGAAATATTAGAGAGAAATAAATTGTTTTCTCCTAAGTATTTTCCTACTTTGTTTTCTCCTATTACAAGAGAGGTTAAATATTGTTATCTCCTTGTATTTAGAGAGAAGGTTGTTGTAATTCTCCTACTATAGTGAAATCCTCCTATACTTGCCCGTGGACGTAGCCATTATTGGTGAACCACGTAAATACTTGTGTTCCATTTTAACCGCATTTTCTCAATTCCACTATACTTGTTGACCAACGCGATCCACGCCTTTCCTAACAAGTTGTATCAGAGCTAGGTTACATCTTTTGAAATTCTTAGTATGCTCTGTGGTTGCAGCTTTGTCTGATCTTCCACATCAGAAAAGATTTCTTGAGATTGTTTTGCGTAGGGTCGGTGTTCACTATCACTCGGTATTATTACCAAGTCGTGAACAAAAATGGCAGCAAAGTATGAGGTTGAAAAGTTCAATGGGAACAATTTCTCGTTATGGAAAATGAGAATAAAAGCAGTTTTGAGAAAAGATAACTGCTTGGCGGCAATTAGAGAGAGGCCCGCGGATAACACTGACGATGACAAGTGGAACGAGATGGATAGCAATGCAATTGCTAATCTGCACTTAGCACTAGCTGATGGAGTATTGTCAAGTGTGGCGGAAAGGAAAACAGCAAATGAGATATGGGACACCCTAACGAAGCTATACGAGGCCAAGTCATTACACAACAAAATTTTCCTAAAGAGACGGCTTTACACCCTTCGGATGATAGAGTCAACTACAGTGACAGACCACATCAACACCCTCAACACTCTATTTTCACAGCTCACATCAATGGGCCATAAAATAGAGGCAGGCGAACGTGCTGAAGAAAGTCTACCAGATTCGTATGATCAACTCATCATCAACTTAACTAAAAACATAGAAGATCTAGTCTTCGATGATATTGCAGCTGCGGTTCTTGAAGAGGAAAGTCGGCGCAAGAACAAGGAGGACAGACTATCTAGTTCACAGCAGGCGGAAGCCTTGACGATGATGAGAGGGAGATCAACGGAACATGGCCCCAGTGGGAGTCATACCCAAGGTAGATCTAAATCCAGAAGTAAGAAGAATGCCAAGTGTCATTACTGTGGCAAGAAAGGGCACTTAAAAAGGGATTGTTGGAGTCTTAAGAGGAATGAAGAAGCCAAAGGGAAGGCACATGACATACCAAAAGCTCAGGGTTGTGTAGCAAGCACCTCATATGATGGCGAAATTTTATACAGCGAGGCAACGACTGTTGTTGAAGGCAGAAAGCATTTCACCGATGTCTGGCTCATCGATTCAGGAGCGACATGACACATGACACCAAGGAGAGAATGGTTCCATCAATATGAACACATCTCGGGAGGTTCAATGTTTATCGGAAATGATCATGCTTTGGAGATCGTTGGTATTGGTACTATCAAATTAAAAATGTATGATGGTACAATTTGCACTATCAAGGAGGTTCGGCACGTAAAGGGCTTGAAGAAAAATCTATTGTCTCTGGGACAACTAGATAGCATTGGGTGCAAAACTCATGTTCAAGCTGGGACTATGAAAATAGTCAAAGGCGCGCTTGTAGTGATGAAAACAGAAAAGATAGCTGCAAATCTGTACATGCTTAAAGGAGATACTCTACAAGAAGGAGAAGCATCTGTTGCATCGGCAGGTTCAGCAGAAGAATTAACAATGATGTGGCACCGCAAACTTAGCCACATGTCTGAACGTGGTTTGAAAATTCTCTCTGAACAAGATCTTCTTCCAGGGCTTAAAAAGGTATCATTACCCTTTTGTGAGCATTGTGTCACTAGTAAGCAGCACAGATTGAAGTTTGGCACTTCTACTACTAGAAGTAAAGCTATCTTAGAATTGGTTCATTCTGATGTTTGGCAAGCACCGGTTATGTCCCTAGGAGGTGCAAAATATTTTGTATCATTTATTGATGATTACTCCAGGAGATGTTGGTTGTATCCAATCAAGAAGAAGGCTGATGTGTTCAAAGTCTTCAAAATCTACAAAGCGCGGGTAGAACTTGAATCTGAAAAGAAGATCAAGTGTGTGAGGACGGACAATGGAGGAGAATATACTGGTAATGAATTTAATATTTTTTGTCAACAAGAAGGTATTAAAAGACATTTCACGACGGCATATACTCCACAACAAAATGGAGTGGCAGAGCGGATGAACAGAACATTGTTAGAAAGAACAAGAGCAATGTTGAGAACTGCGGGGTTAGCTAAATCATTTTGGGCTGAAGCAGTCAAAACCGCCTGTTATGTGATCAACCGGTCACCATCAACCGTGATTGATCTGAAGACGCCGATGGAGATGTGGACAGGGAAGCCAGCTGATTATTCTCACTTACATGTCTTTGGAAGTCCTGTGTACGTTATGTACAATGCCCAGGAAACATCAAAGCTGGATTCAAAATCCAGAAAATGCATTTTCTTGGGGTATGCTGATGGAATTAAGGGGTACCGCCTGTGGGATCCCACTGCCCACAAGGTGATAATCAGCAGAGACGTGATATTCACGGAAGGCAAGGTACAAGAAAATGATAGCACTTTAAAAGAGCCAGAAACTACTACGGTTGAAGTTGAAGTTGAAAATAGAGAAGAACAAGAAGTCCGGGATTCTTCTGAAGCAGCACCGGAGCATGAAGAAGGAGAACAAGCTGAGTTTACAGTTCCTGAAATCAGACGATCAACTCGGGAGAGGAAAGAACTAGCTTGGCACTCTGAGTACATTATGGAGAGCAATGTTGCATACTGTCTACTGACGGAGGATGGAGAGCCATCAACTTTCCATGAGGCTTTAAATAGCCAAGAAGTTTCGGAGTGGATGGAAGCTATGCAGGAAGAAATTGAGGCTCTTCATAAAAACAAGACATGGGATCTTGTTTCGCTACCACAAGGAAGGAAAGCCATTGGAAATAAATGGGTCTACAAGATCAAACGTAATGGAAATGACCACGTGGAGCGGTATCATGCTAGACTGGTGGTAAAGGGATATGCTCAGAAAGAAGGCATTGACTTCAACGAAATATTCTCTCCTGTTGTTCGACTCACGACAGTTCGAGTATTATTGGCGATGTGTGCTACATTAGACTTGCACCTGGAGCAGTTAGATGTGAAAACTGCATTTCTTCATGGTGAGCTTGAAGAAGAAATTTATATGCTCCAACCAGAAGGTTTTGAAGAAAAAGGAAAAGAGAACTTGGTTTGCAGGTTGAACAAATCTCTATACGGTCTCAAACAGGCGCCGAGGTGTTGGTATAAGAGATTTGATTCCTTCATCATGAGCCTTGGATAAAACAGACTTAGTGCAGATCCTTGTGCTTATTGCAAGAGATTTGGTGATGGTAATTTCATTATCTTGCTGTTGTATGTTGATGACATGTTGGTAGCAGGCCCCAACAAAGATTGTATCAAAGATTTGAAGGCACGGTTGGCTAGGGAGTTTGAAATGAAGGACTTGGGAACCGAAAACAAGATTCTAGGGATGCAAATTCACCGAGACAGAAATAATAGGAAGATTTGGCTTAGTCAGAAGAACTACTTGAAGAAAATCTTGCGACGCTTCAATATGCAAGATTGTAAGTCAATTTCTACCTCTCTTCCTATTAATTTCAAGTTATCCTCAAGTATGAGTCCTAGCAGTGAAGCAGAGAGGATGGAGATGTCTCGAGTACCGTATGCATCAGCAGTGGGTAGCCTAATGTTTGCTATGATCTGTACAAGACCAGACATTGCACAAGCAGTGGGAGCGGTCAGTCGATATATGGAAAATCCTGGTAGAGAGCATTGGAATATGGTGAAGAGGATCCTAAGATATGTCAAGGGTACCTCAAATGTTGCATTATGCTATGGAGGATCAGAACTTAATGTTAGAGGCTATGTAGATTCAGATTATGCAGGTGATCCTGATAAAAGCAAGTCCACCACTGGATATGTGTTTACTCTTGCTGGAGGAGCTGTAAGCTGGGGTTCAAAACTGCAGTCTATCGTGGCTACTTCTACGACGGAAGCAGAATATGTGGCGGCTACACAAGCTAGCAAAGAGGCAATATGGTTGCAAATGTTAATGGAAGAACTCGGACACAAACATGAGAAGATTTCTCTATTTTGTGATAGTCAGAGTGCTTTGCACTTAGCAAAGAATCCAGCATTTCATCCAAGGACGAAACATATTACAGTACAATATCACTTTGTACGAGAGAAGGTGGAAGAAGGAAGTGTGGATATCCAGAAGATCCATACGGAGGACAACCTAGCGGATATGTTCACAAAGCCGATCAACACTGATAAGTTCACATGGAGCCGATCCTCTATCGGCCTAGCAGAAGCATAAGCAGCATGAGAATGGCAAGTGTGGGAAGGATGGCAGGTTACAACAAAAGTGACTTTAAGTGGGAGAAATGTGGAAAATAAAGACATTTTTGTTGAATTTGGTAAGCCACCATTAGCCAACAATTTAGTCTATGTTCACACCTATTTGGTAAGCCACCATTAGCCTACAATCTAATCTATGTTCATACCTATTTTTCTTCCATCCATTGTTGATTTTTTGTCCAAACTTTCCCTATAAATAGAGGGCAAAACCTCAATGGAAAATGTACCACAAGAAGAGAGGAAAATAGAAAGTGAAAGTAGTAGAGAGAAATTTGTGAGTAGTGAGAAATATTAGAGAGAAATAAATTGTTTTCTCCTAAGTATTTTCCTACTTTGTTTTCTCCTATTACAAGAGAGGTTAAATATTGTTATCTCCTTGTATTTAGAGAGAAGGTTGTTGTAATTCTCCTACTATAGTGAAATCCTCCTATACTTGCCCGTGGACGTAGCCATTATTGGTGAACCACGTAAATACTTGTGTTCCATTTTAACCGCATTTTCTCAATTCCACTATACTTGTTGACCAACGCGATCCACGCCTTTCCTAACACCTTCCTCTTTGTCACAAAATCACACAACAGGATTTCCATCAACAAACCAGTGTAAGTTCCCAACCAACTATCCACAAAACCTCCATCGTCTAAGTTTCAACCACCACCATTTCCCAACTAGGCCACAGCCAGGGGCAGAGCCCTTTGAGGCCCAGTGGGGGCCATGGCCCCCACTGGGATCTGAAAAAATTTGAGCATAGTTTTCGGTTTGGATCTGTTGGGGGCGGTTAAGCCAAAAAAAAAAAATTGATCTCCATGTTTTTTTAAAGAAAATGGATTAAAATTGAGAAATTTGCAACTGCGAACAATTTAGAATTGATTATTGATGATGTATTGTCATATTTGATATTTCAGATTAATAGATTATGGAGAGAGATTTAATAAAAAGACATCGTCAAGAAAATGTTGTTGAGGAGAGTTCAAATAGAGTTGAGAACAATGAGATTGACTCAAATAGAGTTTAGAATTGATTATTGATGATGTATTGTCATATTTGCTTCGTCATTTCAATCATTTTGGTTCAAAAAAATTTCGGGGGCTCCGCCCCTGAACCCCCTGGAGGGGACCTCCGCCTCCCCCATCACACCATTTGAAAATTTTGGCCCCCACTCGCTCGAATCTCTAACTCCGTCCCTGGCCACAGCTACACCCACCTCCAAATCCAACCACAATCTATAAACTTAAACCTAACCGAACATATATCTCTAACTCCAATCACAGCCCTGCAACCACCATAGTCGAACAGAACAACACCTCGCTGCCCATACCCAACCACCGGAACACCACCACACTAACATCACCAATTCATCACCCAACCGAAGCCAATTTCACAACCACCCACACTGCCACTGCCCGTCGCACCTTTCTTCCAACAAAGCCCCACGCCCCTCTGTCAACACCACACCAATATCACAACCACCTCAAACCACCGCATCGAAATTCACCGCCACCTCCATCAGCGACCATTGCTCCAATCACCCAAAATCAAACCAAAACAACCCAAAAAACCAAGAATCAAATAGAACCCATCAAATTACCTCAATAATCAACAACTATTATCATCGGACACTCCAAGCCTCGATTACCTTCAGTCACACTTGAATCGCCACTCTTTAGCCTCTGTTTTGCCTCGGTTCAGCACCCATCTCACACCAAAATCATTAAAATCTAACCCTATGTGCGCCCACGGCGCACACCGCCACTCGCCGGCGGTGTTTCGCCGGAAAATCGCCGGTAGTGGTGCCGGGCTTTGAGAGAGGACCTCCCTTCGTCGCACTCTCTTCTCTGTGTACGAATGAAGAGAGAGAGAAGGATTTGGGTTTTTATTTAAGTTTTGATTTTGTCAAAATTGCCTTTAAATCCCAAGCTATCAAAATTTATGCAATTCGGTTCCTCATATTTTTAAAGTACTTCTAATCAGTCCTCTTAGTTTTAAAATATTTTGTAAGCTTCTTTTAGTTCTAAGAATGTTTCAATTCAGTCCCAAGTTTTAAAATATTTTTATTTCAATTCCTGTTATCTTTTAAAGGTGTGGAAGTTCAGCCCATTGTTTGAAACTAGTTATTCCGGACCTTAATTATTTTAAGCAATGTTTAATTTTTAGTCCTCGTACTTTTAAAAATAAATTAGTTAGTCCCTAAATATTTCTAAAACATATGAGCTAGTCCAATAGTTTATTTTGGTCCCAACTCTTTTCAAATTCCAACTGTATTTTATTTTCAATTTAAACCATAAACTTTTATTCTTCTTTTAAAAACTGTTTCATTTTAAAATATTTGAATTTCAAAATACTAGTTTAAGATTTATTTTTTATATATATTGGCTAGACGAGGTGCTTGGACATTTAGAAGAACAACGTGATTTTCCCGTTCCGATTTTTGAGAACTCGTAAAGTTAAAGGTAGACTCGTCCCCACTAATTAATTTAGACTATAATTGCACGTATTTATGTGGATTTGTGTTATTTTTATATGCTTAATTGCATGAGAAAAGACAAGAATATCTCGTATGAGATAAATTTGAGAATTTGTGTTATTCACGTCATAACTTATTTGCTAGTATGAGACAAGACAAGAATATGTTCATTTACACTCATTTTATAATGCTTATGAATAAGAAGAGAATATCACTACATTATTTGCATAATTACTTGTCCAATTATTTTGTAGATTAATTATTGGAGTTGAGTCTACTGAGTATTTCATTTTGAAATGCTCACTTCGTTGTTTTAACAAATTTTGTAGATTTCGGAGACGGTGGCGAGTGATGGGTAATGGCGGCAAATTATAAATTGATATGATTTTTTTTAAAGCCGTGAATTTCGAAATAATTATTTCATTTTATCAAGAATTTTCATTTTAAATAAATTTGTACGAATTATTTTATTTCATCTGAATTATCGCTAAACTTTTATTCAATAAATGTGATATTTAATATTTAGTCATTCTTCCGCAATAAAGTTTATTCAGAATTTAGAAAAGTGACGTTCCCGCGTTTCTCGGAACTCGGGGTGTTACAGCAGTGGAAAAATCAGAAATAATGTTAATTTTCTTTTTAAGTCAAGCTTCATAAATGTCATCAATTTAATTATTTATCGTTACTTTACTTTAAAACTTAAGATTTAAGGTTTTTTATGAATTTGTTAGAATTATGTTCCACTACATTTTTTTTTAATAATAAATGTAATGTTTTATAAATTCATTTCTTCCGAAAAAATGTTGTTTCAAAGGTTTCAAATAATAAATATGATGTTTGAATATTATTATTATTTCTGCAATAAAATCAGATTTAAAGAACGACGTGGAGTCCCGAACTCCACGAAATTCGGGGCGTTACAACTTTAATTGAATTTCGAAGAAAAATATTGATATGAAATTTGCACTCTCTCTCTTAACCTAAACCTTTAGTTGTGTTTCATAAATTGAACCCTAATGATGGAATTTGAGTCAGTGTGTGTGTGTGTATATATGTATATATATATAGAGAGAGAGAGAGAGAGAGAGAGAGAGAGAGAGAGAGAGAGAGAGAGAGAGAGAGAGGCGGATTTCCTATTACCTTTTTTTTCTCAACTATCCATCAACATTTTAGTATTAATAGAAAGTACTTATAATTAAACCAGGTTTCTATTAATTCAGCAGTTTACCTAATTAAATCAAGATACGTAATATGAACCACATAATAATGAGAAGATATTTATGAAATTCGAAATATACACATTCCCATAATAATAGAGATTGACATACCACAAAATTTCTAACATTCGGCTCATACTTAAATATATCTATAATTGATTTACCTGATAATCAAAGTAATCGTGATAGCCTATCTTACTATTGGAGAAGATCATCATCATGTGCTTCTAATGGTTTGTAAAAGTGTTTAGTTTTTTTTTTTTTTTTTTGGATTTTGTAAAAGTGTTTAGTAATAGTATATGTGAACGAGAGTTAAATCAGAATTTATTGATCACTTTATCAAGTTGAAAATCAAGGTTAACATAGCATATTCGTAATATGTTCCCTTCGGGTGTCCACAATTGTTTATACACAAATAATTTTTTGTTTTACAAGTCAAATGCATAGTTGAAAAGATGTTTTAAAAAAATTTACGTGATTAAAAATTAACTGATTTGAGAAAACATGACATCTATATATATACTTGTTTATAAATAGGCAAGTATTTGATAAACTTGTTTATAAACAAGTTTTTCTTCACATTTTTTAAACAACTTTTTATTTGTAATTATCAATAATTATAAGAAGACATTATTTATTGACATTTTTAGAAAATATTACAATGTGTCATATATTCATTGGTTGATAAAAATAATCATCCAACTACTCATTTTTTCATCAATAAATAAAAATGTGTTACATCATAATATCCCCTAAAAATATTCATAAATAATGTCTTCCTAGAATTATTGTTTAATTATACATTTTACCTCAAAAATCAAACACATTGTAAAATATTTTAAAGTGTCGTGAAGCGGAAAATTGAGGCAGCATCCAAAGTGCATGGTCAATTTCTGCGTTCTTGTTTTGTAGTAACTCCATTATATATATTATGTCGTGTTTTTACGGGCCCACTCGTGATTTGAAATAATTGATGTGTTCTTTTTTGATGGAGCAATGCTTACACGTAATCGGTTGAATGCATGGTCAGCGGCCAACGGCCGGCAGCCTATACGCAAAAGCGAATCGACAACGTAAACTTAAACAGTAATAATAGTGAAATCTAACATTACCGGCGTGCGTAAAGGCGTAACTTGCGCCAATCTCCCACGAGTATTTAATTTATCGTGTCATTTAATTGAGGAAATTAAATTTTGACTTTATTTTTTATCCATGCAGTATGCCCAGTTTGTATACGTTATAAATTGATTTCAAATTTTGTTGCTGTTTTACAAATGAATGAATTTCTCGCAAATTTCTTTTATGCTATGTTTGATTACTAATATTATTCATGAAAAATGTCTTGTCAAAAAAAATATTTTCGATGTTTGTTGTTTGATTGAAATATTTTTCATGTACAATCATATAATGTACAACTTAGCCTAAAATGATGGAAAACATTTCTGCACCATTGGTAAGAAAATTTACATGGAATTGAAAAACAAAATGTTTTCCAATTCCATGTTATATCAAATATAGCCTTATAAATTCAACTGCGAAAAATTAGATGGAAAACTTCCAGATAAGGATATTTTATACGAGTTTGATCAGCGAAGCATGTCAATACCCCCCCCCCCCAATTTACTCAGTGACGGATCCACTACATGACAAGCCGCTGAGCTCGCCCGAGCTGGATTCACTGGAGAAAAAAATTAGTTAGATTTTTTGGATCGGGGATCAAATATAATTACTGATGCTTACGTAAAATATATCCCACTTTAAGATTTTATTAATCTTGCATTCTCGTTTTGAAAGTATTGTTAATTAATGTTTTACTCATTATACGTCAGTTTGCTTATAATAATTGAGCAATTGTTTTTTAATAAAATTATTTTTAGTAGACTTGAGATAGATTCCCTAATTAAGGACCATGCCAAAGTCCAACCTGGAATCATAATATTTTCTTACTTAGAAAACAGTAGCTCAATTGCTTATAAGAAAAATGCCTAGCAATGAGTTAATTTTATTTATCATAAGTTCAATAAATATATCTTGCAATAACGATTTATTGATGATATTATCAAAATGAGCGCAAAAGTATTGAAATAAAATAAAATTCAGAGCATGATATATTTATGCAAGTATTATTAATTCTCTTCAATCTTGATATAATATTTATAACTAATGTAACATATCTAAGGATTATTTTTAGGTAAAATGTATGGTTGAAAAATTGAGAGAGAAAATGTGTGTGGTTAAAAAGTGATTTGAGAAATTGTGTAGGAAAAAACATGTTTACCAAACACAACCATTTTACCTAGAAAACATAAAAAAACATGTTTTTAAACAAAAAAAATTTAACAAACAGAGATTAATATATTTAATAATTGCCCAACAACTCGTATTAAGCATCAAAATTCAAAACTCAATATAAATTTTAAATTTAAAACAATAGCTCGAGTTTATTCTAAGAAAAAAAAGTTGTTTAAACAAGTGTAAAACATGTGCACACATATATCGTACGAAATCGACCGTTTGGTAACACTGTAACAGTTTATAAATTGGTTTATTTACTGTTTTGAGGTAAGATATATTGTTGAAAATTGAAAAGAGAAAATATGTGTGGTTGAAAAATGGTTTGAAAAATTTTGTGATTTATAAACTGATTTATGAATTGTAATAATTCCATTATAGAACACATTGATTTTTAATTTTTATCGTTCTATTCTTCAAAGCAAAGAAACCAAAACAAACCTAACAAATCTCTCCACTTTCCAAATATCTTTTTGACAGTTTGGACACAAAAGTATTCGTGGTAAAAACGAATTTCAACAAAGCCTAATTTTTGTAATTTTTTTTCTTAAGCGTGCCTTTGACAATTTATTCAAATTCTGATCTTTATTTACAACTGCAGATTTAAAAACTCAATTTAATAATAATATATTAATAATAATGTGTTTTTTCGATACAGTTTAATCTAACTTATTAAACACCTACACAAGATGCATACCAATCACATATCTAAAAAAAATTCAAAAATTGCCCCATAATTCAAATGAGGCAACATAGTCGTAGATCTAATTGTAATTTTAGATAGACAACATGATTAGCTCAATTATATAAGAAAACGTCATTTATGTATTTATATATGTATTGATTATGTATCAGCATTAAAATTTGAATAATTTGAATTAGGTATATTATTTTATAAAGTCTAATAATTTGAATTAGGTATATTATTTTATAAAGTCTAATAATTATTGAAATAGAAAATTATTTTTTATGCATTTATATATGTGTTGATTATGTATAAGCATTAAAATTTTATAAATACTTATCAAAATCGATATTGTGGATAACACAACTTCCGTGCATCGCACGGGTGAAATACTAGTTGACTAGTAAATGCGCACGTGCGATGCACGGAAGATACAATTGACAATTATTTATTGAATAAGTTGTAAAAATACAATGTCCGATATAAATTGTGCATTCATATATAATGAAAAATACTCAAAAAAGTAAAACATAAAATTGCGATTTACATATTTTTTTTAACAACTAATTGTTCTTTTTTTTTCTTAGTCTATTTAGGCGAAGTAAGATATGGACATGTGACTAATTTTGTACTTTACAATTTTGATTTGATGACTGAAATCGAACTTACGATTTTTCAATTTCTGAAAGTTGAAATATTTACTATTTTCAGATCTTAAAAAAAAATAAAAAGGCTAATAGATATTTACAGAATTAATTTATCGACTCCTCGTATAGCATTATAAGAATTTGTGCTAACTATCTTAATGTAATAATTGATATTTAAATATATTAAACGAAAATTTCATTTCATTACATGTAAAAAAAAAAAAAAAATACATTATGAACAAAATTTACCAAACATTGTAAAAATAAAAAAATTGCTAAAACTTAAATTAAATGTTGCAATTTGTTAAATTTACATATGACAAACTTATATATATATATATATATATATATATATATATATATATATATACAAATCCATAAATTATTTAATGCACGCATTAATTGAACTTTCCTAATTCATGTATTAAAATGAATTGATAAAAATAAAAAAATTTCCTAAAATAGCAAGTGAAAATGGACGGAAAATTATGTGTATAATATGGTGACGATTATCCTATTATTATATATATGTATAGATTATAAAGATAAAGTTATAAAGATGTAAAGATTCCGTGGTAAAGACGAATTTCAACAAACCCTATTTTTTGGAATTGTAAGTACTTTTCTTACATAGAAATCAACGTTTAAAAATGCAATGATATGTATAATGTATCATTAAGTTAATTATTATCTAGCGATTGTCAGTGTTTTCAAATGAGCACAAGGATAATGAAATTGTTATTATAGGGGTATTTTACGCAAGTATTATTATTTGTTAATTTGTTAATCTTCTTTGAACCTTGATCAAATATCTAAAAATTAAATATTCAATAATTGTCAAACAATTCATATTAGGCGCTATTGACGTCCCGTAAGCTGTAAGCACCTCAAAGACAGGACACCATCAACATAAAATGAGCACAAGGATAATGAAATTGTTATAGAGGTATTTTACGCAAGTATTTTTATTTGTTAATCTTCTTTGAATCTTGATCAAATATTTAAAAATTAAATATTCAATAATTGCCGAACAATTCATATTAGGCATTGTGATGTCCCATAAGCACCTCAGAGACAGGGCACTGTTAGGCGCTGTCATAAATAAATCCAATTATAATTATAATTTTAATTAAAAAGCAATATCTCAATTATTTTAAAAAAAAATTGCCATTTAATTTAATGAGTAAATGTTATGTATAATCTGATGCAATCGCGATTTTATCAACAACATACTTTTAATCGAGTTAGCATGGATCATGAAAATATTGTAACATTATATATTTTACCTAAATATAAATATTTCCTATTTGACTTTCGATTCAAATGTATGAGCATAATCTCGAATATTCTTGACTTTTGAATTTTTATACACGAGATCTATGTAATCCAAATAACCGTTAAAAATTAAAATCACATTTGAATTCTACTCTTTTATGCTCACTTTAGTCAATTTTTATGGTTTTACTATTGCAAGCAAAGAAACTGAAAATAATAATAATAATAATAATAATAATAATAAATAAATAAATAAAATAACCAACAGTAGAATCACTTTTCCAATGTCTACCGGCACATTGAACACATAAAGCATCTCTAATGATTTATGAATATTTTGATTTATGTGGCACTTAAGTAGATAATTATCATACTCATATTGATAAAATAGATAGTGAAATTTAAAACTTATCTCCAATAGTCATTGTCAATATTTTTGTGTGTATACATGTATCTTCAATATTTTATCTAGGGAGTTATCTATATCTGAATATAGTGCTGAATAATGTCTCTATCACGTCAGCGCCACATATTCATGCAAACTAACCATTGGAGATTAAATCTTCATATCATTATTTGTATATCTTATGTGACAATGTATTTTTTCCAATTGATAGATCATTATAGATGCTCTAAATATTTGTGATGGAAAACGAATATCAACATATCCAAATTTTTTAAAAGTTGGAATCAATCATGAAAATAGTAAACAATACGAAAAATTAGATGAGATTTTTAATTATTTTTGCATTATGCCTTTGTTTGACAATCATTATGTGAGAAAAAAATAATTTTTTAGATAGTAATGTTTAGAAAAATGTATGATTAAAAATAGGAAAATTATTTTTATTTACGTATAAAATATTTTAAAAACGAGAAATGAATATGTAAATATGTGATTGAAAAATGACGATGAGAAATGAATTTTATGTATCGGCTAAATTTGCCCCCGGAACTCAATTGATTGAAATGTGAGAAATCTTAGTCGAGTTGGCAGTTGTAGGGTGGGAGTTCGAATCATACATTTGGTATAAATGAGACTCATTACAAGCACAATTAAAAAACAAGCTTTCAACCTTACTTTACTTTGACACATCTCACGATTTACATTATCTATAAATTCCTATGACAGAGACCGTGTGAAATCCTAAGGTTGGAGTTGAACATTTTTTTAAGTATCGAAACATTCCTTCAATTAAAGTGGATAAGCCATTTGTTTGGTAAAAGAATGTGATTTATAAATTGATTTATTTTCGAGTTTACATGTATGGGTGAACACGGTTTTATTTGAATGGTTTGTAGCAAAATTTAAAATCAAACCGTTTAAAACGGTTTGAAATTTTTTCAAATCAAACCATTTCATTTCTTAAACCAAATCAAACCAAACCATTTTTTACGATTTTGTGCGGTCTAAAACCACGGTTTGCTATTAAATAAATTAGTAGATATCAAACCAAGCAACATTCTTGTACGATAATGCAAAAATGAAAGAATGATTAATCTACTAATAACAAATATCACATATTTCGTAATCGATGCACAACTTTGTGATCAATACCTACTGACCATTACGTAGATTACGTCAAAATGTGTTCTTAGATTTTTTTTTGAGATGCAACTCACATTGGTAAGGGTATTATCCCGACAGGTTGCAACTACAAATGACATTTACTTGTTTAAAATCATTCACATAAATAAAAGACAAAATACTATGTTACTGTAAAAGTATTTCTTCTATTCAGTATGCTATATAAATATGTGTCATTATGAATTCTATTATAATTTGTTTATAGAGTTCTTCAATGGAAACTGCATGCCTAAACCTTTCTACATCATTCAATAATTCTAGTTAGGAATGAGGACTGCTTATAGAAATGATCAAACATGCATAGATTAGCGTATAACTTTAATCTTGAGAAAATCTCATATTTTTTGCAATTGACAGAGGTTATAACTCTTTCAAGAACACGTCCAAGTTTTAATAAAAATTATTCTATAACTCATTTCTCATAGAAAAAGAAATCAAAGCAGCACTCAAAATGACTTAAAAGTTTTAATAACAATCTGAATTTGATAAACTATTCTTGCACTCATTTTTTATAATTTGTTTAAAACTAGCGAGTTGCGGTTTCAAACGGTGATTTCGACAATTGAAACATAAACCAAACAGTTTAAAGCGGTTTGAAATTTTTTCAAACCAAATCATTTAGCGTCTGAAATCGAATTGAACCAAACCATTTATTGCGGTTTGATTCGATTTAACGTGTTGGCAGTTTATTTCTTTACCCTTAGTTAGATGTGTGGTTAAAAATGGAGAGATGAAATATTTGTGATTAAAATATTAAATTGATTTATAAACCAAAAATATACTTTTACCAATCGAAGGCAAATTTCTTCAATTATTTAATGCAATCATTATAATATATAAATAATATAATTTTTTAAATTATTTTTTATCTTCATGTTTCAACTATAAATTTTAAATAAAAAATAATTAAAATAGAGAGGGTAAATGGGGGGAGAGATTGAGAGAGAGATGTCTCGCGAAGCTAAGGATTACGGTTCTTTTAAGTAATTGTTACAATTTATAAACAAATTTATTAACAACATAATTTTCAAAACTATTTTTTAACCACACATATTTCCTCTCTTCAATTTTCAACCACACAACTTCCTAAAAACTACCAAAATAAAACAAAAAAAAACTGCTGCATAAGCAGCCGAACACAGTAGCTCTTTTCTTTTCTATTGTACTCTTCTTCTTCTTCTTCTTCTTCTTCACCACGGACTCTCTCTCTACTCTTCGTACCTTCTTCCCTCTGTAAAAAAAAAAAAAAAAACTTACTTTTCTCTCTAAAGCAATTCCGTTTCTACCTCTAACACCCACATTCATTCTTTCCTTCTACCTTTTGAATCACGGGATCCCCATCAATGCTTTTATATCATTTCATGTATTATTCAATGTTTCAATCCGTCTCTCTCCATTGTTGCTTCACATTGGTGAGATTCACTGAGGGAAACTGAAAAGGAACCCAACCTAGAGGGGGAAAAGTGAAAAACTGTGTTTTTTTGGTAAATACAGAAGATTGTACAGAGAAGGAGAGTGAGCGGGGAGTGTGTGAAAATGTCGTATCAGGGGAAACCTACGTCAGAGTTTGGGTTACGAACGCTGTCGGATCGGTTAAGGAATACGCTAAGTTACGATGAAGAAGATAACGGGGTCAACGTTAATAAGCCGGACTTTCGGGAACTCGATCTGGGATCGCCTGTTTCGCCGCTAAGGCCTCGGGCTGGTAGACTCACTGCAACCACCGCCACGAGCAGTAGTTCCAGTTCCTCCGGATCAGTGTCGGGCCGGAGCACTGCCGTGGTCCATATGAATCCACCGAGGAAATCCGATTCCAATAGTCATTCCGGTGAGCTTTCGAGTTGTTCCGCGGAAAGTTCCCCATCGGCGGCGCCAAACTTTAAATCAGGTCATATTCGCACCGCTTCAGGCGGCACTCAACAGTTAATTTACTCCGGTGGTGTCTCTGTCAACTCTCCAGCGGTAAACGTGCTTCCCACCGGGAATATTTGCCCTTCCGGCAGGGTCTTGAAGACCGGCATGGCCAGTCGGTCAACTAAGACCGACGTTTTGGGGTCTGGGACGGGTAATTACGGCCATGGAAGCATAATGCGGGGTGGTCCTGCGTCAAAGCCCAGTGTGACGACGGACAGCGGACCCATAAATTACTCGAGAGGATTAATGGTTGGTGGAGAGTCAGTGAAGAGAACAGGAACATACAATAATAATGATGCAGAGGAGTTGAAAAGAATGGGGAACGAGAATTACAGGAAGGGCAATTTTGCTGAGGCTTTAAGCTTTTACAGTAAAGCAATCGCGATATCCCCAGGCAATGCCCCGTACCATTTCAATCGAGCCGCTGCTTTGATGAGGCTGTGGAGATTGGCAGAGGCTGTTCGGGATTGTGAAGAGGCCATTAACTTGGATCCAGGATACGTGAGGGCACATCATCGTTTAGGATCTTTGCTTCTTAGGTGAGCCCTTGCCAAAAGTTCTAATCTTTTGCTTGTTAACTATTCGGGTTTTCGATGTAGGTGCGAAATCAATGCTGTTTCATAATTATGTTTTAGAATGTGGCTATTTTTTTGGCCTCTGGGGCACATGGCGCAGCGGCAAAGGCAAAGGGCAAACCTTCTGATGGCGGTGTGGCTCAGAGTTGCACATCCTGCAATTTAACTCCTCCACAGGGGCCCATTACAGGGTTTGTGTGGGGCTCGATATGGGGCGTTAACCAAAAAAAAAAAAAAAGAATGTGGTGATTTTGATCTACACTGGTGAAAAGGGTTCATTTTGATTTTGTAATATATGTAGTTTTTGATTAATTAGATTAATTTGTGTGTTGGTTGGTTTAATGTGGAGTGGTTGATTTTTTTGTGCTGTTTGGTTTTATGTACTTGTTTTGTTGTGGCTAATGTCTCTGTTATGGATTCTCTTTGGATCCCATTGTGATAAGGCCATCATTGTTATCATTTTTTCCTTGGACTACTGTATGTTTTCCTTCTGTGTTACTGTGGCTCCAAGTGTGTAGGCTGGAAGAACATACAAATTTTCTGTGGCAATAGGCCAATTTTAAGGTTTGGAGTAATAGGATTCGCAGTCACGAGTTAGTTTCTTAATAGCATGGAATGGTGTCGTTTTATTATTATTTGAGTTCACTTGACGGTTCTAAGTAGTGGTCAAACTAGTTCACTTTACTTCTCATTTTTCTCTTGAAGGAATCATTGATGGAACTCTCATGTTTGTGAATGATTTCCCATCTCCATTTGGTGTAGATGATTTTTCCCCCTTTTATCTTCCATTTTGCATTAAGAAATCTAATTCTTCCAAGGATTGTAGTTTAGGACAGGTTGAGAATGCCAGAAAGCACCTTTGTTACCCAGGATATCAGGCAGATGCACTCGAGTTGCAGAAGTTGCAAGCAGTTGAGAAGCATCTAACCAAGTGCACCGATTCCCGGAGAGTTGGTGATTGGAGAAATACATTGAGAGAAGTTGATGCTGCCATTGCTTCTGGTGCTGATGCCTCACCACAGGTAAGTACTTCCTATGTATCTACTCGATTGTTGACCTAGGGCTTGTTTGGCTAAATTTCAAGAAGTTTTGTAAGTAAATATCTTTCGAAGTACGTCATTAGTCCAGATTGAAAATTATAAGTTACTTGTTAGATGGTAGGTAAGAGTAAACTTTAAAAATGGGTAATTCTTTTACTTGAAAGTAAAGAAAAAGATAGTAGCATATCCTAACGATTTTGGAAATAAAAGTTTCATTTAAGTCCTTGTTTGGTAGATAAAAATGTGTGGTTGGAAATTGTGGGTTGTTGACTGACTTAGATTAAAATCTTTGCCAAACACGGACTTAGATTAGAATGGTAAATGCAGTTAGTGAACTGGTTTCATATGAATGACAGCTTTGTGCGTGTAGAGCAGAAGCTCTCTTGAAGCTCCATCAACTAGACGATGCTTTTTCAGCAATCTCAGACATTCCAAAATTTGAACCGTCTACCGGGAAGATTTTCGGGATGCTTTTGGAAGCATATATATTCTTTGTTAGAGCCCAAATCGAGTTGGCAAGAGGGAGGTGAGTTTCAGAAACTTTGCACTCCATCAGACAAAAGGAAATAAAGATTCAGAGTATGAGATGTATGATGAATACCTGCAGGTTTGAAAATGCACTTACAGATATTGAGAAAGCGGGAAAGGTTGATCCACGTAATGTGGAAATCTTGGTTATGCTCAATAATGTGAGGTTGGTGGGCCGAGCACGTGCTCGTGGGAACGATCTCTTCAAGTCAGAAAGGTTTACTGAAGCCTGTTCGGCTTACGGTGAAGGGCTTAGGCTTGATCCTTTTAATTCCATTCTTTACTGCAATAGAGCGGCTTGTTGGTTTAAGCTTGGACAGTGGCAACTGTCAGTGGATGACTGCAACCAAGCTCTCAGTTTTCAGCCCAATTACATTAAAGCTCTTCTTCGAAGGGCTGCCTCAAACTGCAAGGTGAAAGGCCTCCTCGAAGTATTACACATTTTAAAGTTTTCCACTGAAATTCAATAAAATTGTGCAAACTCGATTGTATTTGAAATTCACTTTATATCCAATTGCACACTGTGGATTATATAGCTTGAACGGTGGGATGAAGCTGTAAGAGATTATGAGCTTTTGAGAAGGGAACTCCCCAATGACAACGAGATTGCCGAATCTCTATTTCATGCGGAAGTTGCACTGAAGAAATCACGTGGAGAAGAGGTTTATAATCTGAAATTCGGAGGTGAAGTGGAGTCAGTTTCAGGGCTTGAGCAGTTTCGGGCTGCAATCTCTTCTCCTAGTAAGGCCTTTTGCTCATTCGAAGTGTTTCTTACTATGATCCAATTATTCATAATTGAAAAAATGCAGGTGCATCTGTCGTCCATTTTAAAACGTCATCCAACCTACAATGCAAGCTCATCTCTCCATTCTTGGACACGTTATGCACTCGATATCCATCCATAAATTTTCTTAAGGTCATTGATCTAATTCATTGTTTATTATCGTTCATTTTCAACGGTTATTCATTTTTCTTTTATATAATATTTGTGGATTTGAGCTTCGCCCATTCCTGTATTAGATCATATTTGGCTAAGCCTTAAAAAAGTAAAACTAATTATCTGGAAAGTAAAAACTTATCTTTGAAAAAGTAATCTTTTGGATGAAACATAACCCCGGAAAGCGGACCGACAGACAGGATGTGCTTAGATAAGTAATCTTAAATGTATATTTGTCTTCGATTGTAGGTGGATATAGAAGAGAGTCCTGCCATTGCACGCGCTGAGAACGTTAACATTGTGCCAACGTTCAAGATATACAGAAAAGGCAGCCGAGTGAAGGAAATGGTCTGTCCAAATCCAGAGGTGTTGGAGTCTTCGGTACGACATTATAGTAATTAGATCTCGGTCGTACTATCCTTCTCCACTTTCATGTCATGAAGAACCCTGAACCAAAGCTTACTGGAAACAGCCTTTAGTCCCACCATATTAGAATTAGTATTTACCTGTGGCATAATTGGGAACTACTACACCCTACCATATTCGCCAAGTGCCTGTGAAATGCAAACCCATAGCATAGTACATTTTGCTATTTCTATTTATTCTTTCGTTCGTCATTGCTCTCCGGTTCCATCTTCGTCCATTATTTCAATCATTTTTGGACCATGTTTCCCACCCTTTTCGAGTAGGCTGGCCCTTTCTAGCATATCTTCATTCGACCAAAGATTAGTGAGAAATATATACAAAATTATTTTAGTTGGCGCTTGGCTAAATTTAGTGGGAGGATAGAGAGATAACTTTCTGGTAGGGTGGCTTTTAAGATGGAATCTGTACATGTATACATATATGATGATGATGATGATGATGATGATGATGATGATGATATATACACATTGGTGGCCCATTGAAGGGAAATGAATTTCTAGTGGTTACTTATTGGGTTAGTGATAGAAGAATGAACATAAAATCATTGATATTACTGTTTCTTTGCTCAACATTGAATTAATAAAATTTCTCAGATTTTTTTTCATCATTGAAGTTCTGTGTATTATCCTTGTAGATTTTGTTGAGTACAGTTCCAACATAATATTAGACTGTTTCTCTCGTTCGATGAATAAAATTACTCGCATTTGTTTTTGGTAGCGATTTAGTCTATGTTACGAGGTTTCGATTATTCTTTATGCTTGTCGGCAGAACAGGGTTGCCCGGTCGGCTTATTCATTGTTGGCTCTAATTCAGTGTACTAAATGTGCATTGCTTTTTCATTCGTCGACTCAATCGAACGGCTTTGATTATTAAAGGATAAAGCAACAGTTCATCCATGGGATAATATATACTAATATTACAATGGTTGGATGTTGATGGCATTCTTGATTTATTTGCGTTTAACCTGTCATCCTTAATTAAATGGAGTATTTTAGCATGTACTTACAGGTGGGATGTATCTATTACATTGTTTAAGGAGATGAGGAACTTGAATAGTTCAAATAATTCCTCAATAATGCAGATGCTGAAGGCCAAGTCAAAAGCCCTCTTCTTGAGGGTTCTTCTGCTAGTAAAATTACTAAGACTCACATGTCAGCATTAAAGTGTGCTAACTTCCAAACAGTCCCCACCCACCTCCTTAAAAGGGCTTTAAAAGGTCGGTGGAAAAACAGTATTGCCTTTGAAATATGTGACTGTCTGTCATTTGGCTGGCGTGATTGTCTACTGTTTTAATGAATTTTTGGGTTTGTGGTTAATCTATCTTCGACTTAAATCTGCCCCGTTTGGTAAATTTCTTTAGTTTATAAAGAAAGAATGTGATATTTTCGAGATGGATGAAAAGTGATTGAAAAAAATGTGTTGTTAACCCATTTATAAACATTTTACCAAACGGAGAAATCTGCACACTTGTGTTCACGATACAATACTGTTGAGTTGTACCTCAGCGGATGGAAGCAAGTTCTTGTTTTCATGTGAATTCGGCTAGGTGTGGTTTGAAAAAATGTGTTGTTAATTTGTTTATAAACAAGTTTACCAAATACAGAAATCTGCACACTTGTGTTCACATGTGTGCATTCACATGGAACATAGGGTTCTTACAGTACTTAATTAATGTACTGTAGATTCTGAGTAACAGAGTGAAATATATTAATAATCAACATAAAATAATAGCCGTTTGATATTCCCAGAAGGCAGAAGATGATCTGATTGAGGGTTTTAGATACATACAAACTTGAATTCAAATATTAAATTCATTGCTACATGAGTCACTATAGTTTAAATGCATGCATGTTACATCGAGAATGCAATCTTAATTAAAAAAATATAGTAGAGATTGATACAAATCTCAACATTTATTTTACAAGGTGACTAGAAATGAATATCATTTATAATAAGAATCATACTATATGTACAAATTTTAATACACGCATTCACATGGGGTGCATTATTTTAATTCACTGGGTCTCATCCCATCCCATGTGAGTGGGTGTACAAAAAATGTACAAGAAACTTGATTCTTATAATAAATAAATATTGATACATTTGTTCCTCCCACATTATCGCCGTGTTGCTGGACATTCAAAATAGAAACTAGAAAGTAGCATTGAAAATGATCTTAAAGAGCATCTTCCGAAAACCTAGGAAAAAGGATTTCGTGCAAGTAAAATAAGAAGTACGATATACCTCTAATTTGACAATATGGAAAAACTTTTTTTTTTTGAAAGCACAATATGGAAAAACTTAATAAACGACATTGCAATGTTAAAGGTAAATTATTTTTCTTAAATACGAAGTACGATATACCACTAATTCGATTCATCTTAAACTCAAACAAACCATCGGATTTTAAGATTTATGTTCTTAGAAAACCATCACGATCTTACCCAGCAAATTGTCCCACAGGACATGTTTAAGGTAAATTATTTTTCTTAAATACGAAATTAGTAATCAACATATTACAGTTTAGACTATTCCTTATAATAAATATATTCTTCCAGTACTCATCTAAAGATGATGGTAAAGTGGATTAGAAAGTATTCAGTATTAGAAAACATGTGGGAAAACAGTAAAAAAACACACACACACACACATCATTATCATCACTGGCCTAAAGCAAAAGCCTCAACTGGAAAAGTCTTTGTAATCCCTGCAAGACTCTTGAAATGGACTTTCCCAGTTGGAGGATCATCCACTTTGATTTCACTAACTGGTGGCCAAAGCATGAGCTCTTTAGCCTTAACTCCATTCAATTTCTTGATCTTTTTCATCTCAATATATCCATTAATTTCATTGCTATAACTCACCATTTTGCTAATAATTTTGAATTCATGTTCAACTTTTTTCTCCTGAACAATCCACATATAACCTGTGCTCCTAACAAATCCTACTTCTATCACCTCTGCAAGAGGTAGGAGCCCGAGCGGAAGCCCGAATTCTTCGAGAAGAGAAATCGCCATCTTTAGACCTTCCTCATGCCCTTTTTTCACTATCCCACCTTCCTTTTCTGCCATTTTTAGTAGGTTTGGATTGTATATTGATATCTGGTTGTGATGTAATTTTGCTTGTAATTTAGGGTATTTATATTTGGATCATATACAAATATGACAAAAATGGGATGGGTAGAAATCGAAGTTTTGTGCATTGTTTTGATCGGATTGCTTTGATCTATGCTCATATCCTTGCATTTCAAAGGGATATAGGATTTTTATTGTGATTTGATTGTAATATTTTGCTAGTTTTAAACTGTTAGATTGGATTCAAGTGGATGTCTTTTGTGTCAAGTGTACATTTGTGACTCACTGGTTTTATTGTTCAATTTTTTATTTTATTTATTTATTGACAAATCGCATTTCTCTAATCAATTTGTTGGACCTGAGGTATCTGCCTTTTGTTTGAATTTCCTGAACGGACGCGAATCTATTGAGTCAATTAATGGTACCAACATTGTTCTGATCCCCAAAACAAAATGCCCACAGAATGTCTCTGAATTCCGTCCTATTAGTCTATGCAATGTTGTTTATAAAATTATCTCCAAAACTTTAGCTAACAGACTAAAGAGGGTCCTTCCGGATATTATCTCTCCCTTCCAAAGCGCTTTTGTTCCAGGGCGTCTTATTACAGATAACATCATCGTGGCCTTCGAACTTATGCACTCAAGCGTCGGACAAATGGGAAAATTGGATACATGGCTATGAAACTTGACATGAGCAAATCCTACAATAGAGTTGAATGGGACTTTTTATTCTGGGTAATGGAGAAAATGGGTTTCTCAAAACGGTGGAAGAACCTCGTCAGGGGATGCATCTCAACCTCCTCCCTTTCTTTCCTCATTAATGGTAGTCAAAATGGAAACATCAAAACATCGAGGGGACTCAGATAAGGTTGCCCCCTCTCCCCTTACCTCTTAATCCTCTGTGCGGAAGGCTTCTCTAGACTACTTCAACGAGTTGAAAGACAAACAGAAATCCAAGGCTTCAAATGTTCAAGACATGGTCCAGAAATTAGTCATCTTTTCTTTGCCGATGATAGTTTAATCTTCTGTCGGGCAACTAAACAGGACTGTCAAATAATCAAGGGCATCATTGATCTATATGAGAAGTCCTCGGGCCAAGTTGTCAATATCCAAAAATCGGTAATTACATTTAGCCCGAGTATCTCAGGAGAAGCCCGACAAAATATTCTTGATCTTTTCGGATTAGAGAGAACTCAACTGCACAACAAATATCTTGAGCTCCCCTCTTGTATTGGGAAAACAAAAAAACAGATTTTTGGAGGGATTAAGGACAAAGTGTGGTAAAAATTGCAATTGTGGAGTAGAAAACTCTTTTCGGTCGGGGAGAAAGAGATATTGATTAAGGCTGTTGTGCAAGCTATTCCTACAATCCTACCTTCACGATGAGTGTCTTCAGGATACCTAGTAGCCTCTGTGAAGAAATTACAAGATTAACCTCTTCCTTTTGGTGGGATAAACAGAACGACAAAGATAAAAAACATTGGATGGCATGGAATAAGATGTGTTGGTCTAAGAGAAAGACGGAGTGGGTTTTAAAGAGCTAATACCTTTCAATCAAGCACTTATTGCTAAACAATGCTGGAGAACTCTCACCAACCAGTACTCACTTGCAGCTCAAGTCCTCCGACAAAAATACTTTCCTAATTGCTCGTTCATGCACGCTGTGGGCAGAGGTGATTGCTCTTTTTTGTGGAAGAGTTTTCTTTGGGGGAGAGATCTGCTTAATAAAGGACTGAGATGGAGAATTGGGGATGGAAAGGACATTACTGTTTTTAGTAGTCCTTGGCTTCCTCGTCTATATTCCTTTCAACCTATATCACTGCACTTGGGGGATTTTATACTTCGCGTTTCCGACTTAATGTCTCCAAAAGGCACTTGGAATGTCTATCTTATACGCAATAGGTTCCTCAATCTTGACCAAGAACTTATTCTCTCCCTTCCGTGTTGCATCCCAGGTACTAAGGATATTCCAATGTGGCACTTCGAAAGAAACGAGACTTATTCGGTTCGATATGGCTACCATTTGGCTTCTTCTCTTTTGTCATCAGAGTGTGAGGCAAGCTCCAATCCTCTCAAAAAATGGTTGAAATGCCTTTAGAGTTTGAATATCCCGAGCAAAGTCAAATTTTTTGTGTGAAAAGTCTTTACGGGCATTCTTCCCACAAATCAGATACTGCATCATAAACATATACCAGTCATGCCCAATTGCATCAAATGCCAGAAGAGTTTTGAGACACCATTTCACGTCCTCATTATTTGCAAATCAATTTTGCCAGTATGGAGGGAGAGCCAGATTCAGGATCTTATTGACAATTTTTCGGGGACTTGTCTTGAGAAACTAATTCTTAGTCTGTGGAGATCAGGATCTGTTGAAGACTTGGAAAAATTTCTCGTTACTCTTTGGTGTTGTTGGTATGAAAGAAACAAAATGGTCTTTAAAGGTAACAATAAACCTTCAAATCTCATTCTTCATGATGCTACTTTGTATCTGAACGAATACAAGAGAGTGTGCTTTTGTGTGGAAGCCAGAGGCACTTACTACCACTCTTCAAGGAGATAGTTGGAGAAATGGAAACCACTTGAAGGCGACTGGTGTAAACTTAATATCGACGCAACAATTAAAGAAGGACAGGACTGGTGGGGAATTGGAGCTATTTTGTAGAAACAACTCAGGAAAAATGGTGAATGCACTTTCTAAATCGATCCGAGGTAATGTGGCACCGTTCATTGGAGAATGCTTGGCTATTTTGGAGGGTTTGAAATTGGCTCTTGAGCATAATCTGCATATCTTCGTTGTGGAAACCGACTGTAAGAATGCAATAGAAGCAGTCATAAAACCAAGCTTTCACGCCCCTGAGGGAGCCGTTCTTTACCAGATTAGAATGCTTCTTTCCTTTTTTCCTGAAGTTACATTTTCTTTTGTTCACCGAGAGGCCAATAATGTTGCACATGTACTTGCTAGGGAAGCACTTTTAAATTTTCATATTTGTACAGGAATGATGATTCCCTAGAATCTATAGCTGCTTGTATCTTAACTGATATTAAATGAAATTGAAACTTTTTAATTTTCAAAAAAAAAAAATGAACCTTAATTATTTAGAGTTATTTACTCAGAAGTGCTTGAATATGGTCACTTTTTTGGAAAAACCCCATGAATTTCATCAAATTGTACATTTCAAGAGATTATACAATTATCACATCTCATTACATAACTGGAAAACAGAGTACAGAAGAAGTTTACAGCAGAAATGCCGGACAATAACAACATTAAATTACAATTTTTTCCAAGTTCGTTCGACATTCAAAGAGTACATCGATTGTTATTTACGGAAGCCTTAAGCTACGCACTTCACACACCACTTGCATATAAGCGCGTCCATTCTTTTGCTGCATGTCAAAAAAGAAACGGATCCAATTAAACAGAACTCACTTTACACCATTTACCATAACTTTTCGCTACTTTTTAACCACACGTTAACAAAAACAAAAAACCCCACTTCTCGAAGAATCAAAATCAAACAAGCGCTAAGTAGATTAGGGATAACAATTTTGAACCGTCGAATCGAAAACCGCGGTGAACCGAACCGAATGGTGCGAAAAAATCCGAACCGATGGGGGCAACAGGACAGTTATGGTTTACAAATTTAGTGACCGGATTTTTTGTTTTGTGGGGCGGGTATGGTATTTGTGCCGGTGAACCGAACCGAATACCCGATTTAAAAATTGATTTTTGATTATATTTATAAAAATTAAAAACTCAAAATTAGTCATCCATTTAAAACTTAATTAGCCCATTGTCCCAGCCCACTACCTACATAACATGACCAACCAAGGCCCAATATGAATTCATTAACTTAGGGATATTGAATTAATCATTTCATTTCATCTGAGATTCTATGAATACATTATCAGATGAAACTACCATGAGGCGATCAGCCAAATAATGAACTTGACTCGCAACTCTCATTCGCTAGTCCTCCGTGCTATGCCCAACTCGATGGGGCTGGAGTTCGAATTTGGATATTGTTTGCATTTTGCATTTGAATTTGAGACATTGTTTGCGAATTTTGCTTAGTATTGTTATGTCGTTTTTTTTAATAAAATTATTATTTTTTTGTTAGACTTGCTAATTTATATTTAAATGATTATTAACCGCACCGAACCGAACCGACATGCGAACCGAAATCGCACCAACCCAACTTAGGCGATTATGGTATGAACAGAAAATTGTTGGTTCGATTATGGTTTTGAACGAACCGAAACCGAACCGAGCCGTTGCGAAAGTAGTCACACTGGCAGACCTTTCTATTAGAATCAGGCATATCAATGTTTAAAGTATACCTGTTTCAACGGCTTCAGCCTCGCCTGTTTTCCAATGCTTAGCAATGTTTTCAGAGAGTGGATCATCTGGGTTTGGTGCACTCAAAAGTGCTTGAATACTGGACATATACAACAGAACGATGTGAAATCGTGCACATACACATAACAATGGCAAAATTGATAATCACGAAGTACCTAAGCAGAGAGAATCTATAAAGACGAATCAGTTTCCAATTTTCGGTAACAAAGAAATCACTTGGTAAAGTGTTGTTTATAAATTTTATTTATATTTAGCCATGTGACAACATCTCATTTGACCTTTTTTTAAATTTTTTCGAAAAGTCAACAATTTCGACTACTCAAAGATTTTCACCTTCCATTTTTCACTTTTCAAAAAAATAGACTAATGAAATGACGACACGGAAACAACATTTTGCCAAAGAGATGCTAAATACATGAAATTCATTAAAATTTGCTACATTTTACTTCTTGATATGGGCAAACGAAAAGAGACGTGAAGATTTCGTAGATGAAAGTTCTTTATGAATTTAGTACCTCAAAAGTACTGTTCGAATCTGAAGAGCAGGGCTCCATTTGTCTTTAAGAATATCTAGGCATATCCTTCCAAGCTGCATAGAAAATCCATCAGGCAAGGGTCAAAGAATGTAGAACTCAAACCTAGAGATGGATAACAAGTGAAAGTAGGATGACAAACCTTATCAATGTTCGGGTGGTAAATTTTCGTGAGGAAACGAACCTGTTGGGACAAATGGTCAAAATTGTTCATCCTTCAATTTGAGAAACAACTTTTGACTTTTCAAATGCCCTACCAGACAAGACCTTATTATTATTATTATTATTATTATTATTACCATACATGGTAACACAGGCAGGCAGCCTTTTTGCTACCACTTTCAGAAAATTATTAGCAATTATAGGAGGAGAACAGGACTGTAGCGATGAATTATTTCTGTCATTTATTCTCCTTTTCTCAAAAAAATATATAAAAACAAAACAGCACAGCACAGCAGAACACAAGTTAAAAGGTGTTAACCACTTCATCTAAAACTTATATATATTTAACATACCTTGGGAGCAGCCATTGGGTACTCTTCAGGCAAAAACAATTCCAGCTTGAAAACACCTCCTACAAGGTAAGGTCATTACGACAATGTAAAGCAACAGTGAAATTAGCTAATTATATGTTGATTAAGACAATCAAAATTCAGAGGGACTACTTAATGATATCGCACTAAGGATAATAAACAAGGCCCATTCCCAGTACAAAGTCATAGAACACGATTAATGCCCTTAAAATGTACCCAAATATATACATAAGTAGAGGTTTTCAACACCATATAAGTCGTATATTTCCTTTACAAAAATCCAAGCACTAACAAAACCAGATAAACCAAAAAAGAAAAAGAAATTGTAGGTTAACCACATCAATCATATGTGACCATGGATATTTGTATTAGAGAAATTTGTCAGCAACAAGAATGAACTCTCATGCAGAAAAGAAATGCTTCTCACTGCCTTATCTTCATAACTCTCATTTATCAGAAAGGTAACTTGTCCCAATTACTTCAGCAATTAATTGATTTTACATAGTTAAGAACTAGGAGCCCAAAACTAAATAGAACAACAAATTTCAGAAGATAAACAGAAGAGCATGGGCATTTCCAGCTCAGCCCAGCCATAATCCACCCTCACCCCCTTTGAAGTTCAAACTAAGAAAAGAATGAGAACTGAAAGCAACATTGACACTGACCACGAAATCAGTTGGAATCCATAAATAATGCATATAAAATTACAATCAGCTATTAACTTCAAATTTCTTTTTGAGGGCATATTTTACTCAAAAAGTTAGTCCTCAACTTATTACTCGAGTAGCAAGTCGGCCTTCAATCTTCTATATTTTTACAAAAATATTCTGCAATGAGGAAAATGATTCAAATTTCAGTCAAGTTGCACTTGTTGCATGCCCAACTTCAAAATTCTAGGCACTGGTCCAAGTTGAGAAACAAAATGTAGTTTCATAAGTTAGACGTGTGAGTGAAACTTGACAATTTAACCAAAAAACAAAAAAAGAAAAACAGACACTTTCTGATAAGATTCGAAGCGCGGAAGAAACGTCGGAAAGTTCCGAACTCAGGTTGTGGTTGGACGGATGAATCATGACCAGATATTCACGACGCGATGGCTCGACGATGCGGAATAAAGAACCACGACTTTCAAAACGCCACAAGGATTTGCCCAATCTCCTTGATGAGTCTCTGATTTTGAACGCCACAAATATTCTAACAAATATTTGATAAGTTCGATATTTGAAAGCCACAAGAAATATTCTTGATAAGTTCGAAAAACATAGGAATCCACCTATAACTTTTATTGAATCCTCAATAAAAACTGTTTATATCAAAATCAAGTCTCAATTACAATGAATGGAAAGGAATATAAATAGGTAAAATACACTAGCCGCTAATTGACTCAAAATAGAATTCTAATTAGGGAATAGATAAAATCTCTCATAATGGAGTCCTAATTTAATTGAAAACAATAATAAAGACAAAGTAAATATAATCCTATAATTATGGAAATATAGTAAATTTCCGTCTGCATCATTGATTTGCCAATTTAAAGCCCCAAACGATGGAATTTGGCCCTAAAATCAATGGGCTCAAGGGCTTTAGCCCATGAGTCTTGCTCAGTGACCTGTTTCTACTCGAAAAACATATATTATCTATCCAATTCCGACATGATTGACTTGATTGCACTTTTATTTGGCTTGAATATTTAACGTTTTACTCCGATTATCGAGGGTCCGGAACACATCACTTTCAGCATTGGCGCTTGATTGCGCAGAAGTAATGAAAAGTTCAGGATTAACTTCCTTTTAAAGTGTAAGGACGAACTCTAGCAAATCATTGGGGTCCAATAGTGCAATTTTACTTTCATATGACAAATGTCCCACTTGTAATGGCTGTTGTCTCCTGTGCTTTCTAGGTTCTCAACGTAAATTATGCAACCAGGAACTAACACAAGATTTTATAAGCGTACAGAATTCGCAATTTTCCCTTAATTCTCCACGAAATTCAGTTTCCACTTTCCATCAGTAACCCTACAAAATGCTTCTCAATTCAAAAAAAAAAAGCTTCAAAACGAATTCTTGTATTCTCACAAGCTTTCACTTCAACATCGAGAAAGTGAGTTAAAATGTCAATCTCAAGGAATTGAAGAGCAAGGTATTTCAGTGAACGTGGTTATGAAAGAAGGGTACTTTAGCATGTAAAATCAGTGTCCGGGTAGAAGCAGCTGGCCATGTGCTTGTCTAGGATAGAGGGGTCTTTCAGGGAGTTCAAACCAACAAACAGTTTATGTATGAAGATGAGAAAATTAATACACAAAACATCCACATTTAGGAACAGACCTTAAAGAGCATAAACATAAGAAAAAGATTCTTACAAGCATGATTATTTAGGTGACAGATAATGCCAGCTTAAGTTACCTTCATAAGGAGATTGCGTTGGACCGAGAATCATTACATTGAAATACCGCATATTCTCTTCGGATGGAGATGCACTTATTCCTGGAGCTGCATCCACAACAAAGGCCAGAGATCAATTTTATTTTATACAAAATTATATACATTCAACCCCGAATTTAATGAAAAAAGAGCTGAATATGAACATAGAGACCTCATTTGAAAGTAAACAAAGTGAAACAAGTTCAAAAAACCACCAAAACATGGGAGAAGGGATAAAAACAAAATTTCAAATAGATCGAGAAATAACTCGAGATTACATCTTTAATAATGAAAAATACACTGATATGCAGTTCTACGTGATGTTAAATTTACCCACAGAACACAGACACACACTTACATTTGCACACGTGTAAGAAAATTATAGGGTTTACCTGGCTCGCTAAGAAGACGCTGAGTCTCCTATTAGATCACAAAAAACTAAAACCCATTAAAAACCAAAAGAGATTACGCTAAGAACATAATAAGAAATCAAATAAAATCGAAAGCAAAATAAAGGAAACCATATGTTTCATCAAATCGAGAACTCAATGCAACAAACAAGGATCGAGAGTAAAGCGCGAAATATACCTTGATGATTCTTCGCGGCAAATTGCTGTTGGCCATTGAATTGAATCTGCACAAGATTTCCTTCAGACGGAGAGTTGACGCTAAAATGGCTTTCTTTGCCTCCCTAGAGAAAATATGAAGCAGTTCCACTGAGAGATAGTTGGGGATTCTTTCTTTTTATTATTTATTATTATTATTATTATTATTAACCCATTAAATTTCTTCCACTCATAATAATTGGGGAAAGGTTGACATATAGCCACCACACTTTTTATTTGTTTTACCACATTTTAAATTTTAAACATAATTAATATTTTTAATTTTTGCTCGTTGTAGCAATTATTTTTCCAACTTTTTTCATCGAATTTTTATCTTTCATGTCCTTGATAATGATTTACATCAAGATATTCTGTTTTCATGATTAGAAATAAAGGTAAAATAATTTTTGTTGCTATTTCAACTGACTTTTTGGACATACTCTTTTTTAATACAAAAAAAAATATGTGCTGACAGACTAAAGAAAAGTTTGAGGATAAGAATGGCACATTGAGTGTTTGGTAACACTGTAGCAATTTTTTTT
This sequence comes from Ligustrum vulgare, assembly GCA_963555705.1. Taxonomy (NCBI): domain Eukaryota; kingdom Viridiplantae; phylum Streptophyta; class Magnoliopsida; order Lamiales; family Oleaceae; genus Ligustrum; species Ligustrum vulgare. Next base: position 6,489,484 of record OY743187.1, read on the forward strand.
TTTTTTTTAATTTTAGTTAAGATGTGTGATTGAAAAGTGGAGAGAGAAAATTTGAATGATTCAAAAGTAATTTAAAAAATTGTATTATTTATAAATTGTAATGATTGCGTTACAAAACAAAAATGCTATAATGAACAAATATTGAAAATATTATAGTAAAAGGTTGTCCTGTAATAATTTCTTTCGGAAATTGGATGGTTTTTGTTTTGCAGACTCAGGGCTTCATTTATTAGAATTGTGTAGATTCAACCACAATTTTTTTTATGTGTGTGTGCATTTATTACTTTTTATGTTTTCTTTCTAAAGAGCCCGGGTTAGAACATAGAAAGTAGAAACGGAATGGAAAAATTGATCTACTTGCAAGTTGCCACAAAACTTGTGCTAGAAATGTTTGATGTACAATCAGAATTCTCGAGTTGTTGATTCAAATCAATCTTAGCATCTGTTTGATCCTCATTATTTTTAATTTAGTTTTAATCACATATTTTAACAATAAAATATTATGCATTTTAGTTACAAGTTGGTTAATAAACGTTATCTATGAAATTTCAGTTTTCTTTCAATTTGATGTATGCATTTTGCAAACAAGACAATATGTGAGTGAACATGGACATTAGAGCAAAGTAAGTGTATCTTCTATGATCTATTTATTGATCGATATCTCTCTTATTAGCTCGAATCAAGGAATTAGTAAACGTGTTTTTGACTAAAACAAAATGGCTTAGGGATATTACTTGTAAACCTATCTATGAAATAAATTTCCCTAAGTGGGTGACAATTAAATTTCGTCAACAAACGACAAGATATGAAAATAATAATAATTTAATTGGAATAAATTAAAAGGGAAAACTCTATTATACAATAACCATGTATATTTAATATTACTGACGAATTCTTTCCTCGAGCCCGTTATTCTCGACAGTAAGAACTTCCCTCCTACTTTTGATGAGTTGTTAATAATTTGCATCAAGTTCTTGTAATTGATTCACGGATCATTCTCACAAGGGCGGTCCAGAGGGTGGTCACAATGGTCTGACCCACGTCATTTGCGGAAAAAAAACTTGGATTTAGTTCATAATTACAAATATTTAGATCTGTAGAGAATAACACATAAATAAGGTGTTTTAAAATACATATTTTTTTCAAAAATGAGATTAAACATGTATAATTTCAAAAATTAGGTTGTAATTAAGATTAATTGAATAAATTTATTAATTACAATGATTTATTAATTTTATATATATATATATATATATATATATATATATATATATATATATATATATATATATATATTAATGTCACACACACTGTATATTTCAAGTAAAAAAAAAACAAAATTTTTAGGTCACAAGATAATTTCAAAGTCACAAATTAGACTTATATTTAGATCACAATAACAATTTTGTTAAATCACAAACTGATTTCAAGGTCACGGATTATGAAATCAATAAATCACAAATGTCAAATTAATAGAACTGGTGATATTTTGAAGTCACAAACGATTATCAAATTATTAAGTTTCAATTACAAATATTTGGTGACAATCAATCTTTATCTTACACCTACCACCACCATTCGACCCACACCCAACAATACTACCACCACAGTCGCCCCTCCCCAACTACCACCATCACTCATTGCCAACACCAAACCACTACCATTCACTAGCACCGACCCTCCAGCATTGCCCATAGCGTCTGCCAACTCCAAACCAGTACCAACCACTGCCCTTCACAACCACAACCACCACCTACCATCGTCTCAGCGCACACAGTCACACACCACCACATCGTGAACAACACCAATGCCACCATGAACCATACCACCACCGTCAATCTCAATCAGAAACCACAGCCGCCAACGCAACCAGATTTGAAGCACTGCCTCTATGACAAGCATATACACTGCCATTGCCAACCTCGCACCCCACTATAGCCTCCGCACAAAAAACGGATGCGATGAAGAGAAAAAAGATACAATGAAGCCACCAGCCATGACCCCTACTTCGATCACACCAACAATCTCATTCACCAAACCATAACCCCAATCCACAATATAGTAACCCCATAACCGCTGTCTACAGCTTGCAAAATCATCAATTTCACCACAACTGCGAAAAGCCACGGATTAAACCACAATCGAGACTTGGCTTCCTCTATCACATTCTGACCAACTGGTTTTGGAGTCGCCCTCTGTGGGCACCATTGCGCTCGACGTCACTGCTGTCGGAATTTTGTAACGACGTCATCAATAAAATGATTACTGAGATTAGTAGAGCCCCTCCCCTAGCTCGGAATTTTCAATTCAAAAATTTTATTATCGTGGGTAATGCGTCGCAGAGAGATGTTGTGGCTGTGTGGTGAGGGTGCCACCGCTAGTGTGTGTGTGTGTGTGTGTGTGTGTGTGAGAGAGAGAGAGAGAGAGAGAGAGAGAGAGAGAGAGAGCATATAATGGAATTAGGGTTTGAAGTGATGTATTGAGGTATGGTTGAATAAATAATTTAATTTTAAATTCTTTTAATTTATTAATTAGTAATATTTTTTTTTTTGATTGAACCTGATATTTCAATTTATATAAGTTTCAACTTATATTTGAATTTGGTTTTTTATAAGTAGGGATGTGTGTAATTTCCTAATTTGTAACTAATTACACAAGTATCAAAATAATTTTTAAAATCGAGTTTTTTTTTTTTTTTTAAATCCAAATCAGATTTTGTAATTAATTACAATTGTAACCATCGAATTTGTAAAACATGATTTTTTTTCCTGAAATTAATTGAATTATTTACATTCACCTAACTACAAATTTAATTGCAACTTAATTACATTTGTAATCAATTATAGTTTACAATTAATTATAATTGTAACTATATTTCAATTTTACAATTAATTACAATTATAGTTAATGAATTCGTAAAAGATGACTGATTTTTTGGCTAAAATTAATTGAATTAGTTACATTCACAGTAATTACACCTATTTTAAAAATTAATTACACTAAGTAATGATTACGATTTACCATTAATTACAATTGTAACTTTACAATTCTATAATTAATTACAAGTGTAACTGTATTTCAATTTTAAAATTAATTACAATTATAGCTAACGAATTTGCAAAACATGATAGATTATTTTTTATTTTTTTTGGCAATAATTAAGGGTGCGTTTAATTACGATGGTGGAAAATGGATGGAAAGAAAATATTTTCCAAGGAAATGATTTTGCTAAAGTGGGAATTTTTCAAGTTTGTTGTTTAATTGACATTATTTTCCATGAAAAATAAAGTAAATTTTAGCTATTTTAATAAGTTTTTTTTTATTCTTTTAATACATTTCTACTTGATAATGATAATGTTAATTTTTAGGAAAAAAATAAGTCAACTAACAATAACAAAAGTGATCAAACAATGCAAAAATATTAATAAACCAAGTTGGAAAATATTTTCCCAGGTTTATCTTGAGAAAATCTTTTCCTCAAATTTGAGGAAAATCAGGCTCGTGGCCTCATTCAAGGAAAAAAATTTCCTATCTTAATATGTGCAATCAAATAGTTGGGAAATAGGAAAGCTGAAAAATATTTTCATTTCCAGGGAAAAACTGATCGAATCAAACAGGGCCTAATTGAATTAGTTACACTCACCTTAATTATAACTGTAATTTCAACTTAATTACATTATGTAATATGGGCTTATCACTCAAATCCAGCTCGCAACCAATGGCCTTAGTGAAATCCCAATTACCATCACTCGACAAACCCACGCATCACCAATATTCAGGTCCTTCTTCCAGGCTTTCATCACAAAAGCAACATTAACAAAAATGCACGCAATTGTATCCATCCCCTTGGACTTTATAACTCATTGGCCTTCTCAACAAATCCCGAGAGCTGTTTTTGGGAACAAGTAGGAGTAAACACCCAAAAACCGCAAAGAGAATTGCTTTTTTATTGGAAGATAGCTCAAACTAGGGCTGACCGTGGTTCGATTTGATTCTGGTTCCAGAAGAACCAAACCAAACCATGAACTAAGGGTTTTTTTTTTTACTAATGGAACAAATTGACTTTTATAAAGATATGGAACCAAACCAGAACCAAACTGCTTGGTTTTGGTTTGATTTGGTTTGGTTTTGGGACCTTTACTTAAATTTTTAAATAATAAATGCAAATTAAAACTTATTTATATCAGCTTCTTCATTAGATACCATCTACATCATTACTAAATAAAAATGAAATTTTTAGTTAACAAAATAAAAGTTCAGAAAAAGTAACACGTTATTCCAATTCGAAGAAGAAGAAACCCACCTAAAGGAAGCTCGTCGACTCGTCCGAACTTAGAAAATCAAACATAAAGGCCGTTTAGACTTATAGTTACAGCTTACGATGAATGTCTGATTCTGCCCACTTTGCCGTGACACCTTGTGAGTTAGGGATGAAATTTGCAATTTGAGTTTAAGTTAACTTTCGAGAATTGACGAATTAGGCTGGAGTTTATATATACATAAATTTTAAAAAATAAACATCAACGTCGTCGATAGTGACTAAGGAGCGCAACGATTGCTGTACTATAGGAGAGCAAGTAAAGTAGTGTGAATGCGTATTTATAATTAAAAAGAAGATAAATGAATTAGAATTTAAATTTATGATTTATATATATATGCCAGAACTGAAACCAAATAGTTCTAGATTCTAAGAACCAAACCACTTGGTTTGGTTTTGTTCGATTATTTTGTCTACCCCTAGCTCAGACATGGTGACGGTTTTAAGCTCTTTGAAAGAGTGGAAATAGGAGAGGGTGGTGTCAGGAAGCTTTTCCCCCAAGGAGATGGTGGTGGAGATTTTTAGTGTTGTGGTTGTGGAGAATTTCAAGGTTTTTTTTGATAGATTAAACTTTGGAATAAAACTGGACTGTGGTTTGTTTATGGAAAAAAATGAACGAAAGAAAGGGGAAATTGATTGATTAGGGTTTGGTTTATATATACCTGATTTTATAAAATAAAATAAAATAGTTTAGATTTACCTTATTTTAAAGATTAACTAATTAAAGGTACTAATGAGCCTAATTAGCCCAAAAACCTTTGGAAAAACATTTGAAATCCAAAAAACAGGTTATATTGCACTGTACACTGTAAAATTAACACTAAAGTGAAGATTACGGAGGAATTGAATTCAACTGAAGAATACGTCTTCTTCTTCGCTGCCACTTCTTCCCCTGCTTTCTCCCCGCTGCAGTGCTTGTCCTTCCTCGACCGCACAACCACCAAGCCACCACCTGCATCAACAACCATCACCAAAACCATCGTTTTCATCATCACTGGAAACGCCTGGAGAACATGACGCAGCCACTGCTGCAATCTTATTGGAGGCGGAAAATACGGCCAGAGGCTGTTCTAATGGTATTCTGGTTTGGCCTTTGGCTTAAAGAATTAAACAATTGGCCATATCTTTTTCTCCTTTATCATCAGTATGTTCATTTGAATTAGGTGACAAGGTGGAAAAATGATCAAAGCTACCTGATATATCACTTGCGCCGCCAAAACCACCATAACTGACAACGGCAGCCATTGACAGTGGCTGTAAAGTGTAAGAACAGTGCATATAAAGTATTTGATTGTATACTTGAGACAAGGTATCATAAATTTTTTGTAAAGTATCATAATGTAATACTAAAATTTATCCTACGTATCATAAAAGTTTGATAAATTTTCATATTATGATACAAAAAATTTGAAAGTATCACAAGTATCAATTTTTGAAAATGAAGGATGTTTTAATTATAATACCAAAAGTTGAGCATTTTTGCAAATACTAAAAAAAAAAAATCATTAAGGTTGGCCTAGTCCATTTATTTGGACTAGCTCCGCCCCTACTTAAAAACGAGTAGATCGGAAAGATCAAAAGATTAAAAAAAGAAAGAATTTTTTGATTTTACGCGTGGAATTCGCTAAAGAAATACCTCAACGTTCCAAGATGTTTTCCCCACTATCATGCACTTGAATGTTGATTGAATAATTTTTTAGTTTATACTTTTTGAAACAAATATACTCTTACATATAGCCACACATACACTGATACACATTCAATTGCTTAATATATACCAAAGTCCTCTTTCCCTAGTGGTTAAAACTGAGGTATTGCTTGCTGAGGTTCCGTGTTCGAGTCCTCTTACCAGCAGGGTGGAACTGTGTCTCTCCAAAAAAATCTCTCATACGCGTAGGGCCAAGCGGTGTATACTAACCCGTAGGGCCAGGCCGGAGGGGGTTTTCTGGAGTATGGGGCCGCAGTGCGGTGGGGCCGGTCACCTGTATAAAAAGTTTACCCAACACAGTTTAAGCCCCCAGGGCACATCTCCAAGTGGCAAAGGGGATGGGTGGTAAGTGCTCAGCGCAGCTGTGTGCTTGGTTCGATTCCCCGCAAGGTGGAATTGACCTTGTGGCAAGCGGGAGTTATTGAGCGTTTCTCATGCTTACCATAAGCCCTTCCACCCTGGCTCCTTGGAGGCATAACCTGGATTTACCTTCCCGAACCAATGGCCTTGGGCGTGGTCGGTTCGGGCCCTCAGGGTGTGGGCTACACCTTTTTGCTTAATATATTAATTATTGGAAGAAGAGAGAGAAAAATATTGCAACTTCACCATGTCATGTCATTACTTAACAAAGTTCTCATATTAAAATATTTGTTGGGGGATAGAACACAACGTATGAGAAGCCATCACTTTTTAATGATCTTAACTTCAAAGGTCCAAATCCTGTGGGCCCAGACCCAATTCATCAAGAACTTCTTTGCAGCCAGACACAGACTTTTTGGTCATGAAACCAAGTGGGTTCGCGTAACGAACGTCGCTATGGATTCCAATGTTTCCACTGCACACAATTCTGGCTGCTTCTAGGCCGACCATTGGCACACTGCACTCGGGTTCGGGACTCCTGGTTAGAGCCACTTCACAGATGCTGTTCTCATGATCCCCATTCACGGTGAGCTTATAGTGTCCATTGCTATCGGTCATGCCCTCCACTGAGTAAGTCACGTTCCTAGTTATCGGGTCACTGCATTCCAACTTCAAAGTCGCACCTAAACAAAATATCGAGGTACGTCAGATGTTCGTTTATTTAATGTCACAAATGTTGTTACCTAAATTGGTGTCTCCTATAGTAACAATCGTGAAAAAATTACCTGCGATTTTGTGGCTAAGTTTGGTTTCGAACTTGACGCGGCATGGATCACAATACACGTTGCCTTCGACATTGAACACTTCTGGTGCATGGCAATGAGCCACGGTGGCAAAGGCCAAGATGCAGAAAGCAAGAGCAACAGCCTTTGCCATTTTTTATACTTTTTTCCCCTCCTCTTTTGTGTGTGAAAAAATGGAATGCATTGAAGGGCTATTTATAGAGAGAGAAGGGTGGAGCAATTATTTCTCAAATGGTTTATGGACTCTCCCTAATTTGAGAGAGACTTGTGTTCTCTCTCTCAACTTAATGAAAGTTAAAATAGAAATTAACTATTGATTTTGAATAGATTCAAACTAGGATCCCCGCCTGATAATGTCATCCTCTAACCACTTGGGAAGTTGACTTGGTCCTATGATGATAAAAATAAATACATGAAAAATTCTGATGAAATTATTTTTTTAACCTACGTCCAGGTGGGGAGTTCGGTTCGACATTGACCCAACCTGGTCTATTAATTGAAAAAACTAGTACAAACGACTTATTACAAGTAGCGATGACAAAAATATCTTATTTGATTTTTAACTTGACGAGTACTTGATCCAAATGGAGTGAAAAGTTTTTTCATCAAAAATTGAGGCAGAAAATTCCCTAACCCGTGGATCGTCGGACGGATATGAATTAGGGTCTAACCGACCAGATCCACCCCCGTTTAGTAAAAAAAGAAAAAATAAATAATGGAAAACCTAACTTTATTTTGCTATATATATATATATATATATATATATATATATATATATATATATATATATATATTGGTGGCAAACGGATCGGGTGACCGATTCGCCTTGACCCAAATCCGTTCTTCAAAAATGACGGATCGCAGAATGAATACGAATCAAGTCGATCCACCCCATTGCCATTGCCATTGCCATCGCTATGCAAGAACACAGGAAACAAATCATTTTTCTGTGATGCTCATTTAGTGATAACAGGAAGAGATTAAGCTGAAACTACAAGATCAACACTAGTTCACCTAAAATCAAGCTGAATATATTGACTGTTCATTTCAGAATCAAAATTGTTGCCCATCTTTCGAATTGAAGCAAGTTAGAATTGTATATATATGACCCATCAACTTCATGGGGAATCAGACGTATCTAGCTATGGGCGAGCATGGCAATCGCTCGTGCTGGATCCGTCCGGAATAATTTTCTTTGTTCAATATATGGGTTCACCGGATGAAGAAAATGGCCCAGAAACATGAAACAACCTGATGTCTAGCTCCAGATATCACGTAGGAAGATGAAGAAGTTTAGACAGTTGGGCTGTTTTTATTTTCTATTTGGGCCTTTCAAAGTGGCCCAACTCAATTGACAAAGTTGAAATTTAACCTTGTAAATGATTGTGGAGTTAGAGACCACAACGATAGTCTACACGGTTCGTCGCGCCTCTGCCTCCGCCGCGCTGCTTATTGCCTCCACCAATGACGTCCATTTGGATCTTAGCACGAGATCTAAACTCCCTTGGATCATGCCCTTTTCTTGGTACAAAAGGATGAATATTTGGTTCCAAAATAGAACCCAGCTTCTGACCTTTTTCTCTATCACGGTGTTGTATACCGATCTAAGGTGAAAAAGAAAATCAACAGTCAAGCAGTCAACGGTCCAATGATTACTCCAAATTAACGAAGTGATCCATGGTATTTCAAATCTCGAACTTAACGAGACGACCAAAATCCTTCATCATGATCGAGGTGAATTCTCACAACCAAAGTGATTTAGTGCTGAGGTTATTTATGCATGCGAGGTGAATTGGCATGACCGAGGTGAATTCTCAGAACCGAGGTGGATTCTCAGTGTCGAGGTGATTTATTCATACGAGGTGAATTGGCTTGACTGAGGTGAATGAAGACGAGACGACCTCATTGACCATGGACGAAGGGAGTATAAAAAGCATGCAGTGTTGTCAAATCAGCCGTATTATGTGTCAATAATTATTATTATCTGTAATATGTCAGTGTAATCATTTGATGTATGTCTGTCAGAAGTGTCAATCATCATTGTCAATCACGTCCTGCAAAAGTGATGTATTGTAATAATTATGTTTAATCTTCTCAACTACTATAAATAGAAGGATTAAATGTTCATTTAAGGGCATATGATATTGAAAAACTCTCTCAACTTTTGTCACTTGAATATCGTAAACTGACCTGAACATCATATCAGCACTGAACTAGATGTAGATTTGTTTAATCATTGTTCTAGTTCATTATTGATCTGATTTAACATATGTACCATATTTATTTTCGTATAATACTATAATTCTATTACCTAGAGGAGTATTTGAACAGTTAACCACAAGAATCCATATATCCTAGTCACCCATACATAGCAGATCTTCAAAGATAATATCCTTTTATTTGTTGACTAGCTTTGGAACAAAAAGTGACGTCAACAAATTGACGCTAGAAGTAGGGCCCGTATCTTTGTTGTCAGCGATCACATATTTGCTCTCCTATCATAATGAGTCGTAGACAAGATTCATGAAGTCAACGGGTGCACCATGGTGATGATTCACAAGGAAATGCTCATGGGTCGAGGATGTCTACTCTCCCACGACCCCCAGCTGAGGCAAACATGGAAATGATCCTTGACCAGCTTGAACCGATGCAAAGAGACATGGAAGAGATGAAGAGAAATCAAAACCGAGGTCGTCACCAAGAAGAAGGTGAGCTGCAGTCTCAACCACAACGATCTAATGGACCCTCCCATTATGATGAACAACAAAATGAATACTCGGACAACATGAGGAGCGCAGTAGGTGAAAGCACACCTCATCTACGAGGTCGGAGATCACTCGATTGGAAGGGACATATAGAGAGGAGTGAATATAATAGAATGGAACCGGATCCAGGAAAAAGGAGTGAAAAAGAAGGGGAGAGTAAAGCTATCCGGACTAAGGGAAATGGGGACAGGTCCCCGACGAAGAAAGTGAACTTGGGGAACCAGCCAGCTAATAGCTCAACTCTCCACTTAAATCAACCACCAACTCCTCCGTCGAGCAAACCAGATTAAACTGAAGTTGAACAACTGAAGAAAAGAATGTCCGACCTAGAAGTAAAACAGGAAGGGTTGGGATCAACAGAACCACCCACCAAGAGGGTGTCGCCTTTCACGAAAGTTATATTGTCACAACTTTTACTGCGTAAAATGAAGATGCCTCACCTCGTCAGGTACAATGGGGAAACTGACCCGGTGTCACACCTGGATCTGGATGGAACTTCAAGGGGCAAGCAATACAATAATGTGCAGGGCGTTTTCTTTAACTCTTGGAGACAGAGCACAACGGTGGTTTCGCAATATCTCTCAACACTCCATCTCTAGTTGGTCTCAACTAAGTGGTCAGTTCTTGAAACAATTTATGAGGTCAAAAATTCCGACGACATCGATGAAAAGTTTGGTAACTATCAAACAGGAGAAAGAGGAGTCATTAAATAACTACTTGAGCCGCTTCAATAGACAGATCATGGGAATGGAAAATATATCCGATGACGCACTGTTGATGGCTATTCTATCAGGCCTGCAAACACATACTCGTTTTTGGTGGTCAGTACATGAGGACAGACCTCGAACATACCAAGAGTTTCTTAACAGGGCAGAGAAGTTTATCAATGCCGAAGAAGCATCAGGTCCCAAAGGTGGTCATCATAATACTACTAGGGTAACAGACAAGAAGAAAAGTAAAGAGGATAAGAAATAATTTAAAAGAAATACATTTGGGAAGAAGCGAGATTACAAACCTGTCGATAGGTTCCGTCCATACAATTCAGAGCAGAGAGGTGAACTCACCCCGTTAAATGCATCGACAGAGGTCATTTTCATGAACGTGAAAGACAAGGGGATCATTCCGCCAGCGAGACCAATAAAGCAGAACCAAAGCGATCTGGATCCATCTCGGTATTGCAAATACCACAGGTCAGTAGGACACACAACAGAAGAATGTCAGAATTTGAGGTTTTAAATTGATAAATTGATAAAAAGGGGAAGCTTGCCAGAATATGTCATTGAATCACGAGACTTGGGAAAACAATCCACACAACAAGAGAAGTATGTCGCCCATCATGAAGCAGAGCCCCACGGAGCAGATCGGCCTAATGAAATTCGTACAATTGTGAGCGGAAATCAAGAGCAGGTCGGATCAAAAAGGAAAAGACGAGAATCCGCCCGAGAAGCTCAAAATAGCTACCAGATATGTAGCCACATAATCACTCCGGAAAATTCAGAGTCTTTCAGCTTCTGTGAGGAAGATTCCAGATGGGTGCTCCAACCACACTCATATGCCTTGATATAATCACAATGCCGGTGAGTGGGATAAAAATTCACAGAACATTGGTAGATGATGGCAGTGTTGTGAATGTATTATATTGGAGAAGTTTTGAAAGAATGGGAATTGACCCACGTAACTTACGGCCAAGGAAGACAAGGATTCAGGGCTTCACGGGTGACTACATCTGTCCGAGAGGTGAAATATCTTTACTAGTGGAACTGGAGACTGGATCTTGTCAGAGACACGTAATTGTTGATTTCGTGGTAGTAGACGTAATGACAAACTACAATGCTATATTTGGAAGACCAATCCTCCACTAGCTTAAGGCGGCAGCGTCAATTTATCACTATTGCTTGAAATTTCCTACATCACACGGAGTAGCTACCATGAGGGGGGATCAGAGAGCTGCACGGGAATGCAATTTAGGCTTCTCTTCCAGCGACGTCCAAATGGTGAAAAAAGGGAGATCCATTGTAGAGCCAAATGAAGAAGACGAACTCATAACAGAACTGCAGACATTGGATCCAAGGGGCACTCAGGATCGTGGTCAGTCAGGTCCTGTGGAAGAGTTGGATGTTGTAAAAGTTGACGATGCAAAGCCTGATGTCGAGTTCAGAATAGGACATGAATTAGTTGAACCCATCAGGACCAATCTCATTAATTTTTTGAAAAATAAATCAGATGTATTCGCTTGGACTCACTCAGATATGGAAGGGGTTGATCCTAAACACGCATGCCACCATCTCCATGTTAGTCCTGACTTCAAACCCAAGGTGCAAAAAAGAAGGTCTCTTAATCCTGAACGGTATGAAACACTGGCAAGGGAGATGGTAAAGCTACTTAGCAACGGGTTTATCCGGGAATCTTTCTACCATGTATGGATAGCTAATCCAGTACTAGTGAAGAAGAGTAATGGGACGTGGAGGTTATGCATAGACTTTTTCGATCTGAACAAAGCGTGTCCCTAGGATAGTTTCCCACTCCCCAAAATAGATCAAATGGTGGACGCCACAGCCGGACATCAGCTCCTCAGCTTCATGGACGCTTACTCAGTATATAACCAAATACCAATGAATGAAGCAGATGAAGAGCATACCTCATTTATGACTGATCGGGGACTTTATTGTTATAAAATGATGTCGTTTGGCCTAAAGAATGCAGGAGCAACATACCAGCGATTGGTGAATGCAATGTTCAAGGATCTTATCGGGAGGACAATGGAGGTTTATGTCGATGACATGCTCGTAAAGTGCGTCCGTGCGGAAGACCATATTCAACACCTAGATGAAATGTTCCAAGTACTGAGAGCGTGTCGAATGAAGCTGAATCCAAATAAATGCCCTTTTAGGGTAGGATCAGGAAAATTCCTTGGTTATTTGGTGAACCAAAGGGGTATAGAAGCTAACCCTGATAAAATACAATCGTTGATGAGGATGAGAGAGCCAAGGAAAGTTAAAGAAGTGCAGAGTTTGACAGGGAGGATAGCAGCCTTGAGCCATTTCGTGTCAAGGTCTACAGATAAATGTCGGCCTTTCTTTGATATTATCAAGAAGAATAAAGAGCTTGAATGGAAAAAAGAATGTCAGATAGATTTTGAAGAATTGAAAAAACAATTGGCATCCCCACATGTCCTTTCAAAATCGCTATCAAGGAAGGTACTATCTCTATACTTGGTCGTTTCAGAATTGGCGATGAATGCAGTCCTGGTGAGAACTGAACAGGGAGTTCAACGTCCTGTTTACTATGTTAGTCAAGCCCTGTATGATGCCGAACTTCGGTACTCCGAAATGGAAAAATTAGCCTATGCTTTGATAATGTCAATTCGAAAATTAAGACCTTATTTTCTGGAGCATCGGGTGGAAGTGTTGACTAATTACCCTATGAGACAGGTGTTACAAAAATCCGAGATGTCCGGACAGTTACTGAAGTGGGCTGTGGAGTTGGGACAATTCGACCTTGTGTACTAGGCGAGAACAACCATTAAAGGACAAGCTTTAGCTGATTTCATAGTTGAGTTCACACCAATGGCGGAGATCTGCTACGCAGAGGTAGATGGAACTTGGCGGTTGTATGTTGACGGTTCGTCGGCAGGGCAGCGAGCAGGGGCTGGAGTCGTTCTCATCAGCTCGGATAATCAATTCTTCTGCAACTCTTACCGTTTTCGATTTGAAGCGACCAACAATGATGCTGAATATGAGGCTCTGATTGTAGGGTTGAACATGGCTCAATTAATGGGTATTAAATAGCCTTATCTTACACAGTGATTCCCAGCTGATAGTCAGCCAAGTTCAAGGAACGTACGAAACTAAAGGTGAAAAGATGAAGACCTACAGAACAAGGGTCTTAGAGGAGCTGAAGAAGTTCAGGCATGCAGAGATTATCCATATCCCACGATCCAAAAATAGTCAGACTGATGCTTTGGCTCGGTTAGCAACAAGTGAAGGAATGTCTGAATTGGGAAGCATATCGATTACGACAGTCGCTCAATCAGTCTTAAACTCACCGCTCTCATTCGTCCTGTAAACTTCTTTGAAGAAGACATGGAAGGATGAAATTATCCAATATCTCCGAGAAGGGACGACGCCAGTGGATCAAGTGGAGGCCAGAAGTTTGAGGATCAGATCTGCAATGTACACTTTTATTGGGGATGACTTATACAAGAGAGGATTCTCCTTACCATTGTTGAAGTGTCTAGACAATGACGAAGCAGAATATGTGAATTGTGATTTAGGAAATCCACGAAGGCATTTGCGAGAATCATTCTGGGGGACAAGCCATGGCATTCAAAATTATTAGATAGTGTTACTTTTGGCCTACTCTGAAGAAAGACGCGATTGAGTTTGTAAAAAGATGTGACAAATGTCAAAGGTTCGCCCCAATAATGAGGAACCCACCTGAAGAGTTAACCTCGGTCATGAGCCCGTGGCCGTTCGCCAAATGGGGAATAGATCTGATTGGACCGCTGCCTGTTAGCCCAAGAGTAAACTAACCAAGAGGAGGGTGAATTGGTTTATAAAACTTTTTCGATAAATAATCTCAAACTTAAAACCAATAGGTACAAGTATTAGCACTTAGTGTTACAAGTAACTAAACTATCAATGTAGTGTGCTATATATGTGTAAACTTAATTGATAAAGCAAGTATAGCACTTAGATATAGTGTTGCACAATATAAATTGATAGAATAGAGTAAGTGCAATGTAAGAAGTAAAAGGGATAAGAGAGTGCAAACGCGATTTATGGAGGTTCAATCAACCAACGTGATCTACGTCCCCCGTTACCGAGCTCTCCGTCACGAACAAGGCCAAATCCACTATTTTGGTAACTTACAACAAGGAGTACCAAATCCTTAGGCGACTTACAACAAGGAGCGCCTATCCTTTACAATCGAGTTTTCACACGGCTCTCGAAACCAACAATCGAGTTTTGACAAGGCTCTCGAAACCACAAGATATAATGAATTGAATTTACAATTGAAATAACTCTCTTGACAAATGATATACTCAAATTAAGTACCGAGAGAGTTAGGCTAACACTTCAATAGATAGCAATGAATTAAGCTCGAGTGTTAGAGAAAAACTTTGATGCAAATGATAATGAAAAGTTCAATGCAATCAAACAAAGTTTTTCAAATAATCTCTTGTTAAAAATATTGAATCAAATTACGTACCAAGATATGCCACACTTGAATAATTAACAATAAGTTAAGCTCAAAGTATTTAGGCAATGGAACTTTGATGAATCAAATGATAATGAAAAATGTAGTACAAATAATCAAAGTTCCTTAATTGGAATTTCTCTCTTGTAAAAGATTAAAACAAGTTTAGAGCAAAGAGAGACTTACACTTCAATTCCAATATAGTGTGAAGATGTGGAAGAAGTTTAAACAATAAAAACCAAGAAACTTCACAAAACTTTCTTCCAAAAATTTTGATGAATTTGATAAAACAAAGTTTAGATCAATCAAAGTTTTATGAAAATAAAAAATGAATAAAAACCAAGTAAGAACAATGAATTTTCACAAGAAAGTTTGTATAAAATCTTATCTAAGTTGTTGTGAATGAATGCAAGAGAGAAGACTATTTATAGATCAATTTTCGCACATTATGTCTTTTGCGGTCGACCTGTTCAACCATGCGGTCGACCTCAATGTATCCGTTGCAAGAAAATAGTCGTTGAGTTCAAAAACAGCAGTGCGGAAGATCAGTGCGGTCGACCTCTCTTTTGTCATGCGGTCGACCCCCCCTTATCATGCGGTCGACCTCTCTGGTCGACCTCAAAAAACAGCATTTCAAGATTTTGATTTTTCAAGGTTTTCTGACTTGTTTTTCAATGGTATAATCATGATTTAAGATCAAATAACCTTTGAAAGACAATCTTGACTTAGATAAAAGTATTTTATGCAAGTGATGAATTTTCAAGTAAGTTTCTTGATGCATAAAAAATCATTTTCGAGCTCGTTGAATTTCATCGCTAAAGATTGAGAGTATTATACCTTTACATATGTTAAATCAACTCTAATCTTGTATGCTTGAATTCTTGATCTTCATGTCATGCTTTTCAACCTCAATTTTGATCTTTGAATATCTTCAATGATTTCATGATCTTCTTTGCGTCTCATGTGCTCGATCACATAATTTTGATTTATATCTTTGAGAGACGATTTGAACATTGAGTGCTTTGAATATTTATCATTACATGAAACACTTGAAGCACACTTGTTAGCAACACAATAAATTCTTGTTTGTTATGATCAAAACAATAAGGTTAAGTTAACCATAGGTCAACACTGCCAACAGCAAAGGGAGGAAACAGGTTCGCTATAGTCGCAGTAGATTATTTCACAAAATGTGTCGAGGCTGAACCGTTAGTCAAAATTACGGAGCAAAAAACCACAGACTTTGTATGGAAGTCAATCATTTGCAAGTTCGGAATCCCGCAATCCATCGTGACGGAGAATGGGAAACAGTTTGACAATGAGATGTTTAAATCTTTTTATGAAGGATTGGGTATAAAGAAGCATTTCTCCACCCCCAAACCATCCTCAATCTAATGGACAAGTTAAAGTTGTGAACAAGATCATCAAGCACAACCTGAAAACTAGACTTGAAACCCTGAAAGAATCATGGGCAGAAGAATTACCAGGAGTGTTATGGTCCTACAGGACAACCCATAGAACATCAACCAAAGAGACCCTGTTTACCTTGGCTTTCATAACAGAAGCTGTGATTCTGATTGAGGTGGGTTTGTCATCATTTCGGGTTACCCATTTCAATGAAGAATGTAACGATGATGCACTCACTGTTGAACTAGACCTTACTAAGGAAAAGCAACTACAAGCACAAATCAGGAATGTTGTATACAAACAAAGAAACGCAAGATACTATAACGCAAAGGTGAAAACAAGAAAATTTCAAAGTAGGGATTTAGTTTTGAGAAAGACGATTGCTACGCATGAACCTCTAGGACCCAACTGGGGAGGTCCATATCGGATCAAGAAGGTGTTAAACAATGGAGCGTATGAGCTAGAATCACTTGATGGGGTTCAGCTTCAGCATCCTTGGAATGCGGAACATTTGAAGAAATACTTCCAGTAGGGTAGGGCATGAAGTTGAATGTAAATATTTTTGATGTCAAGTAAGATGTGTAACCAGATGAATGAAAAATTTAATATTCTAAAGTTTGCGAACCGGAATGGATCTTTACAATCAAGACCTTAGTTGATAATCTGTAAGTACCCATAAGGCAGGATATCAACAATACAAGGCAATCCGTCTCAAATACGAGAAAGACGCAAATCAAGACCTTAGTTGATAATCCGTAAGTACCTGTAAGGCAGGATATCAACACGACAAGGCAATCAGTCTCAAAGACGGGAAAGACCTCCTTGAAAGGCAAATCAAGACCTTAGTTGATAATCCGTAAGAACCTATAAGGCAGGATATCAACACTACAAGGCAATCCATCTCAAAGACAAGAAAGACCTCATTGAGAGGCAAATCAAGACCTTAGTTGATAATCCGTAAGTACCTATAAGGCAGGATATCAATACTACAAGGCAATCCGTCTCAAAGACGGGAAAGACCTCCTTGAAAGGAAAATCAAGACCTTAGTTGATAATCCGTGAGTACCTATAAGGCAGGATATCAACGCTACAAGACAATCCGTCTCAAAGACAAAATATACCTCCCTTGAGAGGCAAAAATTAACGATCCATCATTACCCTTAAGAACAAACCGAGGTGAAAGTTTACCGAACTCCACTTTACAAACGAGGTGTTTTGGTAAGAACAAACCGAGGTGAAAGTTTACCGACCTCCACTTTACAAACGGGGTGTTTTGGTAGGAACAAACCGAGGTGAAAGTTTACTGACCTCCACTTGACGAACGAGGTGTTTTGGTAAGAACAAACCAAGGTGAAACATTGAGATGACGATGGGCCTCATTTGCAATTAGATAATTATTCCGTCAAAGTGTTCACTTCGTTTTTAATTCACATCTGCATGTTATTTGAAGTAAATTGACATGTGAAAATCATTTTTAAGTGTTCACTTTGTTTTCAATTCACCTATGTTCCCTATTTGAAGTGAATTAATGTTTGAAAATCGTTTAAGTGTTCACTTTGTTTTTAATTCACATCTGCATGTGTATTTGAAGTGAATTGACATTTGAAAATTGATTAAGTGTTCACTTCGTTTTTAATTCACATCTGTTTTCTATTTGAAGTGAATTGAAGTTTGAAAATCGTTCAAGTGTTCACTTAGTTTTTAATTCACCTCTGCATGTTATTTGAAGTGAATTGACATTTGAAAATTGATTAAGTGTTCACTTCGTTTTTAATTCACCTCTGTTTTCTATTCGGAGTGAATTGAAGTTTGAAAATCGTTTAAGTGTTCACTTCGTTTATATTTCACATCTGCATGTTATTTGAAGTGAATTGACATTTGAAAATTGATTAAGTGTTCACTTCGTTTTTCATTCACCTCTGTTTTCTATTTGAAGTTAATTCACATTTGTACCTACTTAGATTAGTTCGTTCGTACTTTAAGTACTTGCTGCAATGATAAACTTTTTTCATTCAAAATCAGAAATTACTATTACAAAAGTGCAAATAAGAAAATAATAACAAAGAGCTTGTTCTAATCTACTACGTTGATGGCCTCATCAACGTCTGCTGGTTGGGCGTTTAGCATTGGTGAAAAGAGGTCCACATCTTCATCGTCGACATCGGTTGGCATCAGTTCAAGATATTTCTTATAAACCAGGTCGAGTTTTTCCTTAAGGAATGTGATGTCAACCTCTGATCGTTTTGATTCCAGGTCCTCTACTATTGTATTTCTAGTTCACGATTTGGCATTAGAAAATAAGTAAATGTTAACATAAATAGAATATTGAATTATTGATTATCTTACTTATTATTGGGTTTGACATTTGGATAGTAAATTAGTAATATGATTATAGGTCATCTTTATGTTTAATTTATCTCGTTTGTTATTGATTTTGGAGCAGAATATTTTAGAAATAAAGCTTAGAATTTCCAAAAACTTGAACCCAATTATAAAGAAAAATTACAAAATGCGTATAAACGATATCGCTATTGTGATCATTGATGGTCAAAAGTCAACTGTCAACGACCGCTCTAGCTAACTAAAAATCCTGGATAGAACCTTGTCAGTCGTGAAGTTTATCTCCCAAAAGAGTGGAAAAGTTTAGGCAACGTTCTCTATATGTTTCAGTTTTTTGTTTTCATTTTCGAAAATATTTTCTATTTTCTATTTTCAGTACCTTTTTCAAAATTGTTAAAAACGCGTTTTGTTTGTTATTTTTGAAAGCTATTTTTGAAAATGAAAAACTAGAAAACTTGTTGCATCTGAAATTTTGTAGAAATTTTTTTCATTTACTTGCGAATAAATTTATGAAATGATATTTTGTGAATCGAGATAACCTTCTTGATCACATAAAATGATATTTTATTTGGCTATTATGAGTTTCGATTTCTAAATTTGAAGAGTCAAATCCATTCTTTATTTTAAAGAAATAAAACAATGAGTTTTTGAAATTTTATTATTATATAGACTCTTTAAAATAAAATAAAAAAACATTTTGTATTTTGAGGATTTTTTATTAAGGAAAATTGTTCTTATTTAGCTAATTTCAACAGTTTTGTAAAAATAAATTTTAGCTAGAAATGATAATTTGTAAAAGAAAAAATTGAGCTATAAATAATACTAGAAATGATAATTTGTAAATAATACTAGAAATAAATTTTAGCTAAAAATGATAATTTGTAAATAATACTAGAAATAAGTTTTTTTTTTTAGTTATTAGAAATAAATTTTAGTTATAGATAATATTAGAAAAGATAATTTGTAAAATGAAAAAAAAAAAGTGGTGTTGGCTTAATTTATAAAAAAACTGTGTTTTCTATTTTTTTTTTATAAAATCTGTTTTCTATTTTTCGTTTTCATTTCGAAAACAGTGAAATAGAACAAGTTTCTGCATTTTTGGATTGAAAAAGGGCAAAGAGAACGTAACCTTATGTTTCAGATTTCGGTATTCTCTTTGTTGGAATTTTAATTCCAATGTGTTGTTCAAATATTGATTATGAAAGAAAGAATCCATATAAATGGATTAAAGAATTATTTTGGATCTATATCAACATGAAAACAAGTGAAAAAATAAAAGTGGGCGCCTACCGAAAAATCGCGTGACCGCACGGAACAAAAACAGCTCGACCACACGGTACAAAAACCACACGGCCACACGTCAAATTTTGACGTGTATTAAATGTTATAACCGCGCGACCGCGCGATGATTGAATCGCGCGGTCACACGGTTAAATTTTTTGATCGTTGTGTTGTTTAATATTTGGCACCTTTTGGCATGTTTGGACACTTTTTTCACTTGTTCTTTGCACTAATTCATGGATGGAACTTCCAAGTCTATAAATAGAGATGTTGATAAAGAGAAATACAATTTAATAACATATTCATAACAAGTATTGATCCAAAATCAAAGAGATTCAACTCATTTTCTCATTTGTTTTTATTCTTCTTCCATGTATTATTTGTGTTTAATAAATATTACCGGCCCGACTTGGGCGGGTCGACCCGGTCCAAAAATCGGGCCAGGTCATGTTAAAAATCCAGTCGGGTTGACCAGGGTTTATATATATATAATATTTTTTAATATTAATTAGTGTCCGGGTCGATCCCGAGTTGACCATCTAACCTTTGATTCAGCCTCTTAATCAAGTTGATGTCGGACCGGGTTTGAAAACATTGCTAAATACATGGTTTGTATGCTTGATTAATCTGCTAAAGTTATTTGTTATCAAATCCTTTAACATCTCGACTGAGATGAGGCAAATGTACTTTTAGGATAACGTGTTGTCACGTATTTAAGCCAATCGTTTTATTCTACTATTCGGTGTTCTTACATTCATTTCCAAGATTTCAAGTGAATGTTTTAACGAGATTGGTTCGTGATTTTTCATTTGACAAATGATGATTTCGTCTCCAACTCTTAAAGTTAGTCAATTTTATTAACTCTCTTTAGTAGTTTGTACAAGCCAGACACATTTTTCTGCTGTCATAGATATGGGATAAAGAATAACCGGTATTTGGGAGGTGACAATTCTAGCGAATTCTCGCGAGTCGCGAGAATTGTCACCTCCCAAATAAGTCGCGACCTAGATATGGTAATGCCGCAACCACCTATGGCAGAAAACATTGAATAAATACACATACCTCGATAGTTATAGATTTACAAGCACATACACAGGGAGAGAGGGAGTGAGAATCTTTACCTCCCACGTGTTCAAGTCGCTCCCTCGAGAAAGATCAGGTCTTTGGAGCTGCAACTCTACGAGGAAGGTGCATTTTTCAAGATCTTGAAGCTGCAATGTGATTATAAAAGGGGGAAGTACAAGTCATAAGAAAAGGAACATATAGAATAAAATTGATTCCCTGGTTTTAAGTCAAAATATAATGAATCGAAAAGGTGGGCAAGAAACTAATTACATATTGTCGATCTGATGCCTTGTTCTTGTTATTATTAAAATAAGATAAGATGGTGCTGCAGATGTTCTGCCCAAGGTAGAGTTTGTTGAGATTTTTGGTTCCAATCAAACCCTTGAAGATGATGAAAAATTGAGATTCGTTTTAACTTCAGTTTTTTGTAAGTCAATATTGAAGAATAGTTTTAATTCACACCATAATTGCCTGTAGCCGAATCTGGTCGGGTATTTTAAGGTAGTCAACTCAATTGGGATTGGTGTTCAATACTCACCTTGAAGATAATGTTGAAAAATGGATGAAATAAGGAGATTTATTGTGGTTTTTTTAATATCTTTTTTGTTGGGTTTTATCTCGATTTCAAAGGAGTTCAAAATTGGGTTTGAGACTTTTTGGTTGGAAAGTCTCCAACCATATCGTCGTTATTAGCCTTGTTTTGGTAAAAGTTATTTTGACTTTTTAGTTTCAAAAGTAAAGAGAATCCTCGTTGCTTTAATGTATATTAGTAGTCTACTCGTGTGATGCACGAAATATATAATTTTTAAATTATAATTTTAAAAATATCTTGATTCAATCATATCAAATAAAAAATATAATTTTAATAAAATTTCAATACAAAATATTATTGAATTTGAAACATTAAAAAAGACAAAATTATTCAAAACAAAAAATGTTACATGTACACTAAGTAGATCACGCCACTCAAAATTTGGCACTCATTTAAAATTTTTATATAATTTTTTTTTTACTTTTATTTACGTTTTTCTTTGAAAATTTGCACACCTCATCACTTATTTCCCTTTTAATATGTTATAATTTTTTATTAACTATATTTTTTAATGTGTAGCATATATTTTATTTGAAATTCAATATATTAATATATTTTATTTTTCTTTTTTTTAAAACATGCCAATTTTTGTCAAAATGATGAAATGATTAAGCTTCAGTTTGGTGACAATGTTTGGTTTATAAATTTATTTATTTATGATTCTTGAGATAAAAAATAGTGACTGAAAATTGGAGAAAATATGTATGGTTAAAAAGTTGAAAGAAAATAATTAATTATTTTGTAACATGCGTATAGAAGAGCTTACTCATTTATTAACATATTAGGAAGTAAAATTTCAATAATTTTATTTATTTATTGTCAAAATATATTAATTCAATTTTTTCATTTCTAACTTAACAAATTTGTGTAGCATATATTTATTTATTTTAAAATATATTAATTCAAATTTTTCATTTTCAATGTAACACGTTTACATAGATATGATATGACATTTATTTATATTCAAATATATTAATCCAATTTTTTTATTTCCTACATAATACATGTTATTAAATTTGAAACTTTTAAAAAAAAATCTGCATGTACACTCAGTGTACAGCGCCACTCAAAGTTTGACACTTAATTAAATTTTTTATATAAAATTTCTTTTAACTTTTATTTTACATTTTTCTCTAAAAATTTGCCCACCTTATCACATATTTTCCTTTTAATATGTTATAATTTTTAATTAACTTTATTTTTTAATATGTTGCTTACATATATTTTATTCAAAATTCAATATATTAATTAATATATTTTATTTTTCCTTATTTTTTAAACATACCAATTTTTGTCACAATGATTAAATTTTCTACCAATTTATCACTGGTGGTAAAAAGTTGATAGAAAATAATTAATTATTTTTGTAATATGCTTATTGAAGAATCTACTCATTTATTGACATTTTTGGAAGTAAAATTTCAATGATTTTATTTATTTATTTTCAAAATATATTGATTCAAAATTTTCATTTCTAACTTAACAAATTTATATAGCATGTATTTATTTATTTTCAAATATATTAATCCAAAATTTTTATTTTCAATGTAACACATTTACATAGATATGATATTTATTCAAATATATTAATACAATTTTTTCATTTCCTACGTAACACATTTACATAGATATCACTTTTATTTATGTTCAAATATATTAATTCAATTTTTTCATTTTCTACATAACACATTTACATAGATATCACATTATTTAGGATCAAATATATTAATCTAATTTTTTAAATTTTCAATGTAACACGTTTGCACATAGTACATTTATTACAACTCTTACTAAATATGTAATAAATAATAATTATTCCTACAAAAATTTTTATCTTTACTTTATTTATTTTTATATATAAAAATAAAAGTGGGCAGATGAGAGGGAGTCATTAAATGCAATTTTCCCTCTAAAATGACATTCTCTCCTAATATCTACTTTTAGATATATAAAGAATAAAGATAAATATATTCTGACAACTCCTTCAAACAAAGAGCCCGCGTTCCTTCCTCTTAAAAAAAAAAGGTGTAACACATACCTTGAGGGTTCCAATCGATCCTATCTTGAGTCATTGGTTAAGAAGATTAATCGCAGGTTATGCCTCCCAGAGTCAGGGTGGAGGATTTGATGGTAAGTCTAAAGTTTGGGTAATTCAAGTTGACGATACGGTACAAATCCAATATTTCAGTATTCGAACCTTGCAAACCACTATGTTGAGCATTTCCAGTCCTCTCCTTTGTCACTGAGAGATGTGTCTTGGGGCACGTTCCTCCCTCTTGCTTTGTGCGTGGAGTGAGAAACAGAGAAAAAGAGTCTGTAGAAATTTTCTAGTCTTCCTTCGTGGGTCTGCTTGTTCTCAGGTGGAGTGATTTGATGCTTTTGCTTTTTGAAGGCAAACCATTTTAAAAATACAATTTCTCAGATATTTTTTAATTACGTACATTTTTTTCCTTCATTTTTTAATCACATATTTTATATCGATCCCAAAATTTTTAACAAACAAAGCCAAATGATTCGTTAATTGTATGGGGAAATCAGTCGGAAATTCTCAATTAGGTCTCTCCTTCTCTATATTTCAATATTAGTTACTACATTAATTTATATAAAAGGAGACTACATTAATTTGTATAAAAGGAGGTAGAAGAGAAATACCCACCCTTGCCACCCCACTGGGGCGTACCCGTAGTCTGGTGGGCTAGAGGCAAATTTCATAATTTGGACCCTTAAATTTTTCTTTGTTTATCGATTTCTAAATTTTTAAGTGTTCTTTCACTCTCTTTTATTTCTTGCTATTATAGTACTTATTCATATCTCCATTTCGAATTAATGCATTTATTTTTTTTCTCTTCTTTAGAGCTCCGGATACATATTTATGATTCATATGGTATTTGACTCAATAACAATTTGCCAAACACTAACTGAAATTTGAGTATAAAAAATAAAGCTTAAATTAATTTAAGAAAGAAATATAAAATGGAGTTCAAATTAGATAAATAGGCTCCTCAAAACGGAGCTACTTTTTATTTAAAAATAAAATAAAAAAAAGGAGGAAAAAGAAAATTGGGCCAAGGCACCCCTATTGTGCCTATGATCAAGTACGAGTCTGCACCCCACCCCTGCAGCAAAGCTGCGATTTGTATCATAGTCCACATTTTATAACGGTTATTTGGAAAAAATATTGCCTATAAACAGTTACATACAACATTTTATTTGATCATTTTTCGAAAAATCAACAACTTATATTGATGAAATATTCTCTCACACTATTTTACTTTTCAAAAAAAAAAAAATAGACAAATAAAATATTATCATATATCTATTTATAATCAATATTTATAAATAATCGTTTATATAAGTGGGTTGCGAATAGATTGTAAATTATTAATTTCCGTATTACATTGTCGTTTAAACATGACTTAGAAAAAGTGATACAACTGAAAAAACATATTGTTTCTGTTTGGTAAAACTAGAAAGTGTTT
Source organism: Ligustrum vulgare (assembly GCA_963555705.1). Lineage (NCBI taxonomy): Eukaryota > Viridiplantae > Streptophyta > Magnoliopsida > Lamiales > Oleaceae > Ligustrum > Ligustrum vulgare. The sequence continues at coordinate 6,514,801 of OY743187.1, forward strand.
ATAAACAACATTTTTCAAACAACTTATTAACAATAGTCTTTTTCAAAACACTTTTCGACACATATTTTATCTCGAAAATAACAAGTTATTTATTTATAAACAAAAAAATGTTTACTTAATTTAGATTGGGAAATTAGAACACCCAGGACCTAGGATGGAGAGCTGAGAGCTCCATTCCAGTTTGGTTTGGAAAAAAATAAAAAAAAATAGTAAATTTTGGTAAAAACTGATAAAATATTCAATTAAAAAGTTAATAAAAGTTTTGAATCACACGAGACAGATAATTAAAAGTGAGAATAAAAAAATGGAGGCAATACAGGGGCTTAAATCACCTAAAATTGTTCTGTAAACAATCCATGCATGACAGATGAAAGGATAAATTCCATTGAAACATTGTTATTGAAGTGCCATATGATATGGTAATCCTTAACATTGATCAGAGCTTATTGTATTCAGCATAACATAAATATAGATATAGAATGCCTGTTTTCAAGGTGATCCACCTCGGAACCGAACAGATCGCCAAAATCCAGTGGAAGTCTTTCTCAAACAGAAGGATAAAAAGAAACATAATAAACTTAACCGGTATTCTGCAACCCGGCAGCAATACCCTTCATGGTCAAGATGAGGGTGTCCTCCAATCCAGGGGCGTAATCACTCGTCGGGTTCAACTTCACGAGTTCAGCAGCCGAGCTCGATTCCATGTAATCTTTGGAGATATGAGGCCTCAACTTCACGTGGTAGTTTGGATCACGAATTCGCTTAAGAGTGTAAGCCTGGCTCACGTTCAACGTTGTAATGTATGAATCACGCAAACGGAGTCGTTGCTTCAAGTAGGGGTCTCCTTCTAGAAGATCCTTGTGTCCGGCAATCTACCAAAAGCAGGATAAATCGACCAAAATAAAAATCGACCAGAACTTGACAATTTTAGACTTTCTAAAGACATTACCTGGAGCAGAAGACTCTTTGTTTCCTCGTAGTTGGCCCTCAAATGCTGACCGAACGACCAAAGATCTTCTGAAACGAGGAGTTTGTCATAAAGAGCAGCAATACCAGGGTCTCCCTTGGCAAACACCATCTCAACTAGATCGATAGTGACTCTAAAGAAAGGCCATTCGTTGTACATTTCCTGTAGCATTTTGAGGTTCTTAATGTCCTTTTGGAGTGCATATTTAAATGCTGCTCCAAAACCAAGCCAAACAGGTAGATGAAATCTGGTCTGAGTCCAGGCAAAGATCCATGGAATAGCTCTGAGTGATTCAATGCCTCCACTTGGTTTCCGCTTTGATGGCCGGCTACCAATATTCATCCTACCGTACTCCAATTCTGGTGTGGCCTAAAATAATGAAGAAAAATGTTTTCGTTATTCTAAACGATATCAAATAAATGATTATCCTTGCAGAAAAAAGAAAAGAAAAGAAAAGATATGACGCATCATTTTAGTTACTTACAAGGCGGAAATACTCGACAAACCGGGGTTCTTTGAACACAATTGAGCGGTACTCTTCTGTGGAAGCAACAGCAATTTCATCTAAAAGTGCACGCCACTCGGGTTTAGGGGCGACAGGTGGATGCATCCCATGTTCAAGTGTAGCAGCAGTAAACCTTTGGAGTGTTCTGAAACACAAGTGCTCCTCCCCAAACGATTGCTCAATAACTTCTCCCTGAACCGTGACACGGAGAGATCCATGTATAGTATCTGGAGGTTGGGACAATATAGCAAGGTGAGTGGGGCCACCTCCTCTTCCAACTGTCCCACCACGACCGTGGAACATAGTCAATTTCACTCCGTACTGCTTTGCAACTTTGATAAGCTCCTCCTGAGCCTTGTACAGTTGCCAGGCTGCCGACAGTCGACCAGCATCTTTGCCTGAGTCTGAGTATCCAATCATGACTTCTTGCTTACCATTAATCCGATTTTTGTACCAATCAATAGAGAATAGCCGTGCAACAGCAGCAGGAGCAGCTTCAAGATCGTCTAATTTCTCAAAAAGTGGAACAACTCTTAATGGGGTCTTCACATGGCATTCACGTTGCAGAAGCTCAACTGCTAACACGTCAGATGGTGCCGTAGCCATAGAAATAATATATGCTCCAAAGCAGTCTGATGGGAGTTCAGCTAAGACATGGAATGTATCCAAAACATCGGCAATCTCTTCAGTTTTTGGAAGATCTGGTCCAAAGAGGGGTCGCTTGCCACTAAGTTCAGATAACAGCCATTCCTGCCTACGCTCTTCTGACCATTCTCGGTACGAACCAATTTCCAAATGTTTGGTAATGGCATCCAGGACATCAGTGTGTCTGTCCGACTCTTGTCTTATATCAAGTCTCACAAGTGAGAGCCCAAAGGTGGAAACTTGCCTCAGGAAATCCAGAAGGCTTCCATCAGCTACCGGCCGGTCCCCACAAGAACAAAGGGATCTGTAGCAGAGCTCGAGAGGTTCTAAGAACTGCATAAAGCTTAAAATTGATTTAGTGCCTTGTTAACATATCTGGGTTAAAACAATTCACTATTTGGAATCTAGTAACTTAAAATGCAAATGATAAATAGATGCTTGCATTTGCAACGAAGTTTGTTAAAAGTTTTTTGTTTAAAAACATGTTTTTTTATATTTTCTAGGTAAAATGTGTGGTTGAAAAATGGAGGGAAAAAATTTGTGTGGTTAAAAAGTGATTTGGGGAATTGTGTAGAAAAAAACATGTTTAAAAACATGTTTGCCAAACACATTCTAAGTTACAAGCATATGTGGAGACTGAAGAACTTCAAATTTTATGCTTAAGAGAATGTTCGGTGTTCCATCATGATGGGAAGATTAATGCATGCTATAGGAGTGGTTTTTGCTTGTGCAATTGTCAGTGGTTAATTTGGAAGATGAAGGAAAAAATACCTGCTCAACATTGGTGTAAGTTGCCTCCTCCGGAATGTCAGATATTCCATGGGCTAATAAATGACGAGAACGCTCACGGGTCTGATAGAGCTTATCTCTTACATCACCAAGAATAACACGATAGGGCTCGTTGGGTGGAACTTGTTTCCAAAATTCTGCATGGCAGAAGGGTCATTTTGAACTTAAGAGAGAGAACTCTATATACCGAGTAAGAATAAATATCAAAAGCATCCATTAAATTAGCCTCTGGTTCTGAAATTCATATTCATAGGAAGAGGTGGGATGTCCGGAGAAAAGAATTATAATATTGTATCTAATATTGAGAGTACGTAGATTACCTATGTAATGCTTTGAATCTCTCTTTGAAGATCTATGGTGTTCTTCTGCTCGAACACGAAGCTCATCACTGCAACGCCACATAGACAACTGGCAAAAGCAGGGGAATTAGAAAAAGGATCACGTAATATTGATTAAAGACTAGAAGCTGCAAAAATCTCAGGTGAATTTAGTTATTTGATTATTGAATACCTCAAACATGAGATCCTCTATTTTGGAATAGTACAAATTAGAAGCCATCATTCTAGCTAATAGGCAAACGTCTCTTGTGACCTCAGGAGTTACCCTTGGATTGCCTGCATTTGATTACACGGATGTTAAGCATTAAAAAACAAGGGAAGGTTATGCAACGTCTATTTGAAATTACATTAAAATATTATTCATCTTATTGTTAGGAAGTCATATAACATATGTAACAACTAAAAGATGAATGCGACAATGTATGGAGATGATAAATTTACTTAAACGAGTGTTAAGACTTTCAACCGGATATGTTCTGTTTCCTATAGTCTAACTAACTTGTAACACTGTATAATATTTAGTATTTGTTTTGGGCAATAAGGATTATACCATCACGGTCTCCACCCATCCAAGAAGAAAATTGAATTAGAGGGGCATTGTAAGGAACACGTTCGTTAATCCCAATATTCTTAAGCGCTGTATCAACACGGCGTAGAAACTTCGGCACGCCATTCCAGATTGTCTCATGGAAGTAGCTCATTCCAGCTCTCATTTCATCTTGTGGGGTAGGAGGAGTCCTTCGTATCTCATCAGTTCGGAAGGCAGCTTGAATCTGCAATCAAATAGAAGAAACAAAATCAACACTATAAGCAAGCTGTTTCCTGGAGAGTCTTCCAAATGTCAAATCTCAAACTTTAAGACTTTCAATTTACACAATTTTATAGTAATTTGAAAAGAAAATGTTTTATATGGCAAATACCAATATCACAAATAATTAAAAACTCAATTTAATAGAAAATAATGTGTTCATGTTCCACAGCACAAAAAGGTATACTGTTTTCAGTTAACCTGGCAAGTGAGTGTATTCCAGATAAGTGTGTGTGGGTATTAAAAAAATAAAGAGAATAGTTAGTACGGAACTGTAACTTTTAAGATGCTTTTCCTGATAATGAAAGCCACGCATAGTAGAAAGACCACTCCAAAATGATACACCCAACTTGTAACTAAAAAACTAAAAAAGCTTGAAATTATGCACTTGTTCCAGTAAAAAGCAGAAACTCCTTCAATATTTATTTGAATGAATAGGAGGAACATAACTTCTAATAAAATCTTGAAAGGCATTTTGTCCTTTTATAATTTACAAATTGCATGAAAATGCAGACAATCCTTTACCACATCATTTTGAATAACTTGAAAGAGAAATCTGATATGATAATAAGAGTCTAGGTTGAGAAATTCCCATCCTACAAAGACAAAGGCTATTCAGGGAATATTGAATTCTACACTAAAGCAATTAAGATGCAAACAGACGGATACTACTTAGAACATTAGGAGCATAAGATTAAAAGAAAATCTATATGCATCCAGGCATATAATCTAAAGTAGCAAAAATAACTAATGCAGCACCAATATTTACCTCTCTCTGTAAAGCCTCGTCAAGCTCTTGCTTATCATCAGGTGTAATGTCTTTGGCATACAACTGAGCCAAGCAATCTCGAATTCTGAATAAGAGAACAAAAGTTAGAAATTTTGAGCAGACAGAAAGTTTCACAAGGGACCTATCAAAACAGAGCAAGTTATATGAATCTTGAGTGTGTAACCCAATAAACATATTATCTGCAAACAAACCTCCCATGCTTCTGAAGCAATGATCTTCGAACAGATTGAGTAGGGTGAGCAGTAAACACCAAATCCACAGTTTGATTCTTCAATGCATCAAAAACTTCTTGTGGGGACTTCTTTAAATCAAACACAAGTCTCTTGAGAGTCTCTTCGATGTCTGATTCAGTAGTTGCAGAGCTTTCATCAGTATAATCACCTTTTTTCTTTTTGTTCCGCCGACGGTAAGCAATCTGAACCTCCTCAGCCAAGTTAGCCAAGTTAAGCATGTGAGAGAATGCTTTTGCAATCACAATTGAATCCCCTGGATCCAAACTAGTCAACACATTTCCAAGCTCCTCTAACTTTTTAGGATCATGTTTGCCACCTTCATACTCAGCAGAAAGTTCATAACACTCTTGAACCTATATTTTCCGAGGATATTAAAAAATGCCATTACTACACTGATCAATAAAACAACAGTCAAACTATATATATAGACTATAGTTGAAGCACACCGTGCTTACCAAGATAAATAGAAAGTAAAATTAGGGACACAGTGATCTACCAATATTTAAAGCTAGTTAGGACCAATCTATCTGGAAACACAGTATAATCAACAAAAATAACATAAAAACCGGTGTTCACGAAAGTCTTCAATTTTGCTTCTTGGAAATGCAACGCAAGTTTGATCACAGAATTGGGTGGCACTATCCGTTAATAACTGTATTAGATTTTAACCTCGTTTTCTTCCTTAATCTCGTCCATTGTTGTCGAAGGATGTGAGGGTTTATCAAAATACAAATAGTCCAGCAACCTCAATAGTACTGAGACAGTCCTCAATGTCAAGATCAAACGTTTAACATCAAAATCAAATAAGCACATCTAAAACATACAAATGAAAGTTCCAATTCCAGAAATCAGTATATATAAAAAAAAAAATGCATACCGTTTCCTTCAGATCCTCTCCGTGCAAATCCTGAAGAATGTCTAGAAATCGATCCAAAAGCAGAGCATCATACTCAACAAGCTTGTCATCCTCGGACACTTTCCCAGGCACCAAAAGCCTCAATTGGGCATCAATTGATGCCAATTTCTCCAAATTCCTACTGGCCATCAAATTCTTCACTCTTTTCTCTTAAACCCAGATTCTGAATCCAGAAACGGACTGAAACAACAGGAAAAGACCCTGCAAAAGATTAGAAGAAGGCAGCGACAATCACGGATTTGAAAGAAATTAAAGTGAGTAAATTTCGATCCTACCCACAAAGTACACTGGGAAACAAAATATCTAAAAGATTAGCCAGTCAAAAGAGAGCAACAGAGATGCAGCTCATGCAAAAAGGGATTGCATTTGACAATGATGATAATTGTGCCAACACACAGTCTGTAAACAAATCTGGACAAAATGGATGTACAAACAGATTCTTTTACTTTTTCTTTGGGCCCATAAATTGAAATTTTGCTGTAAAAGTTCTTCATAGTGTACCTCAACCCGGGCCTCTGAATTTCTTGAGAAAGGGGATCAGTGGTAACGTAGGAGATCTATGACCCAACGCTCTGCATAAGACAGCTATATATAGGAGTCGGACAAAGCGAGAAGCGAAGAAGAATTTGTAATCGGACACATTTTCTTTTTTCAATATATTCAATAACATATTTTACCTAAAAAAATATAAATAAATTATTAATTTATAATTATACAAAGTTACCAAAAACACTTTAGGAAAAAATTATTTTAAGGTCAAATTATTCTCGCTTTATCTTTCCCACTTTTTCTCCATTTTTTTTGGGAAAATTAGGCTTAACCCCTCCAACATTTAGTGGATGTGATTGAAAACTAAGCTTGTTATAAAACCTCATGATTGATATTATTTGTATAAGTAAGATATGGTTAAAAATTAGAAATTGAAAAAATTTGTAGTTAAAAATTGTGTTGATTATAAATTTATAATAATCAAGATTTGATTTGATAATTTTTCTATTCGACCTTTTCAAGTCACGTGAAATTTATATGCAATTTTAAAATCTATGTTGACAATTTTTGTTGAGTAGATATTCAAAACTTTATTTTTCAAGGATGAGGAGCACGATCTTAATTTTTCCAAATATTTTTTGGGTTTTCTCCTTATTAAAATTTACAGTTATAATTCATAAATTTTGTTAATCTATTTATTGGGAAATAATAATTGTGAGAAAATGTTCAAGAGGAAAATAGACAAAAAAAAAAAAAAAAATTATGTGGCTTGTATTCACGCGAGACGGCTAGAGATGTAGAGTGCTGTCTGAGTGTTCAATTTACTTTTTGTTCTAAATAAATATATATCCTATGTTTTGATAAATTTATTTTTAAACATATTTTTAAACAATATATTTTTTATAAATCACTTTTTAACGAAATATATTTCTCAAAATCATTTTTAACAATATATTTTACCTTAAAAACATCATATTCTTTGTTTTTAAATCAAAAAAAAAAAAAAAAAAACTTTGTCCAATCAACAGCTTCTCTTTGTTGTAATTTTTCAACTACAGAATATTCCTCCAAAGATGCTTTATTTTGCTTACCACCATTTTTGCCTTTTTTCTTCCTGAATTCCATCAACATCAATAGAAAACGAATTGAAAGTCGAGCTAAGGTATTTTTAAATAAATTTTGATTATCTTAAGAAATAATTATACTGCCCGGGATAGAAATTTTGTGCTCATCAAATTATCGTCCATGAGAATATAATAATGATTGTGACATAAACTGTTGTTTATAAGCACTGATCTATAGTAAATACTAATATGGTTTTGTTCTCCTGCCAATTGTCTGGCAGGAGAAGGTGCCAAACATAGACACAAGGGGTGGACCCCACAACATGTGGGATCCACCCCTTGTATCTATGTCTGGCAGGAGAAGGTGACAGATGTCTGGCAGGAGAACAATTCTAAATACTAATAAAAGCTAATGTAATGTCTGGTAGAGAAACATCCATTTATTAAACAAAATAAAGTAATTTATAAATTGCATAATTTCTCAAATCATTTTTTAATCAAAGATATTTTCTCTCTCTAATTTTTTAACAACTATTTTTTACCTCAAAAGTCGTGAAATTCACGACTTTCCAATAACGCATCTTATCAAGTTTTATCAAGATGTATTAAAAACCTAATGTCAATCTCCACAAATCTAGGACATTATTAATTATGATGGAAATGAGGGTTTTAACCCTTCGCAGTTGAATAAGTCGTGGGGAACTAAAATCAGATTTTTAGTAAATTTAGATTGAAATTAGGGTCCGTTTGATAGCGAGAGTGAAATTTGGATGGAAAGAAAATGAATTCCAGGGAATTGAATTCTAGGTAATTAAATTACTGGGAATTAGAAGTTTAATATGTTTGATTGGTTTAATTTTCTAGGTGGAAAAAGTAGGGAATTTTCCAACTTTTGTTGTTTGATTGACATTATTTTCCATGGAAAATAAAGTAATTTTTTGTTATTTTAATCAAATTTTTTTTTTTACTTTTTAAATATATTTGTACTTGATGATGATAATGTTATTTTTTGGAAAGAAAATAAGTCAATTAACAACAACAAAATTGATTAAACGTATCCAAAATCATTTTCCATCTATCATGGAAAACATTTTTCCACCAAAATCCAAAGAAAATCTTTTCCACAAAATCAAGGAAAATGGAAGAAAAAGTGGGGTCCGCGGAAAAAGTTTTATATGGAAAATTTTGTCAAACAAACAAACCAAAAGTGGGAATTGGAAAACATATTCCATTTTCCATGAAAAATTTTGTGTAATCAAACGGACCCTTAATGTACCGACCATTCCGCAACCTTTTTTTGAAATTTTATTTTATTTTTTTAAGGTAAAATGTATAGTTAAAAATTGGAGAGAGAAAATGTGTGTGATTAAAAATTGGAGAGAGAAAACGTGTGATTAAAAATTGGAGAAAAAATATGTGTGATTAAAAAATTATATTGAAAATTGGAGCGATTAAAAAAAAAATCTCTTTTTACCAAACAGAGTATAAGAAATTAATGTACCGACTTGCGGCACTTGCCTTGCCTACCCATCATAGAAGTTAGAAAATATAGACTGAAGTCTGTTTGGTCGGTTGCTTACAATATTAAAAAGATTATTATAACTTCTATGATTGTATGTATGTATAGATTCATCTTCGGCATGTGCGCTGTCCAGATAATGGACTTCCCAATTAAAGAATTAAATTATCTACAGAAAATAATAATTTACAAATTAATATTTGACTCCACTTGTATAATTATTATCATTATTATATTAAAATATTAAAATGATAGGAGGCGTGAAAGATGATGATAAATAAATAAATATTTCACAAGAATTATGCATTCTCTAAGAAAAAACAAAATTTCCATTGAAATATATAGTATATTCCAATGATCCTTATAGAGATTCCGAAACAATGCTAGTCTTTTCTTCAATTTCTAATGCACGTGGTCCAAAAGAGAGAACCCAGAAAAGAAAGCACGAGGAAGAAAAGTATATGTCATGAATAATATAAAGTCCATTTTGAAAAGTTAAATGCCACAAAAGATACGGTAGAGAAAATGGAACGCGTAAAACAATTTTTTTTGTCACTTGTCAATCCTCCGACAATTATGTCATTATAATCAAACTTCCAAGGAAAAATAAGTCTATGTTTAGTAAACCGTTTATAAATTGCGACGTGACAATATTTTTTTGATTTATTTTTTTGAAATGTCAAAGATGGTGGAAGAGAATTTTTAACCGGTCCAAATTATTGACTTTTAAAAAGTTGTCCAATGAAATGTTGTCATGTGCCTGTTTATAAATTTTGTTTTACCAAATAGAGGATAAGAAAGATATATAATTTAAAACTCAGTTTGGTAAATATTATTTGTTTATAAATAAAGAATATAATGTTTTCGAGATAAAATACGTGATTGAAAAGTAATTTAAAATAGTTTATAACTTATTTATAAACAAGTTTACCTAACGTTAAGTGATGTGTGCTTTAGATTAAACAAATTTTGTCATTCTTGAGTTCAAGACTTCAAGTCCATTCATTTTGATCATCGCGTCTCTCTCACATCTAGCCCATGTTTGGTGGGGATTAAAATCGAATTTTTAATAAATTTTGATACAAGTTAATGAAATATGTCATTGAAAAATTGTGAGTCCCACGAAATATGTGATTAAAATTAATTTGTTTACTTAACTTAAATTAAAATCTAAAATTAATTGCCACCAAAAGGGCCTAATATATCTCCATCATCTGACTCAAGCTTTGAGAGTGCATGCCATTGCTGCACAATTTAAAATTATGATCTTATTGAAAAAAAATAAAAATAAAAATAAAAAAAATTGTAACATACTCTAGTCTAATGTTGTGGTAGATAATAATGTTATTAAAAATTCAGACGTCAATATACAAGGATATTTATTAAAATAAAATTTCCTCACCACGTATTTGTTCATTTGTCAAGTAATAATAATGCAATTTAATAATGACAATAATTCTAATATTATATATAATTCAAAGAGAACAGCCAATTGAATTTCTCGAACAACATTATATGGCCAGATACAGTTGATATTCGATTTGAAAATTGTGTAGCAGTATTACGCGAAAAAAATGGCGAGAAAAAGATGACTTTTGAAACTTCCAATGTTTTGTCAACTGTGGAAGTGGGTGCACTTATTAGGCGTGACTTGGAGAAATATTGATAAGTTGACTCCGTTGTTGTTCGTATATAGCTTATTAAATTGAAATATTAACTTATCAATTATAAATCGAAAGATCCTGAAAATTAAACACCGAAATTTTGATAAAAATTAATGAAGTACACAGCCTTGTTGTTTATAGAGAACCAAGAGACAAGATTGTATCATTAATATGTGTAATAACTTTTAGTGTTGTGTATGTCATCATTGCAATTGCCCCAGTCTGAATATGTGAATTGTGAAACAAGAGAGAGAGATCGCGAGAAGTATTATAACGTAAAATCCTCCTATCTGTTGACCAATGTGTAGTGAGAGGGGTAAGTGAACTCACAAGAACTGCCCTATTTGGTAATACTTAGCAGTTTATAAACGATTTATTTACTGTTTAAAAAATAAGATTTATAGTTGAAAAATGGAGAGAGAAAATTTGGATGGTTAAAAAGTGATTTAGGAAATTGTGTTGTTTATAAATTAGTTTATAAACAGTAATGATTACGTTAGAAAATACACTATTAGATACTAGAAAGCTGAGATAAAATTGTGTCATATCAGTGTATAATCCAACTTTTGTAGATTTGTCTCCTGCATTTGGAGAATGATATGACTTGTAACCAATTATCTCGAACCTATTAAGTAAATCTATAATGCACTTAGTTTGGCTCAAATGCACCTTAACACCAATTTTGCCTCTTCTAAATATGTAATTTGATGCAATTATGGTATTTACAGTTGATTGATCGATTGACCACCTCGAAGATTTAACAATTGAGAAACTAATATTTGATGTGCACTAACCCGATTTAATCATTAGAATTATCAACTGCCCCGATTGAAAATAGAGTTGACAAGCGATTCGTAAGGAACTGGACTTACATCTTTTTTCCATTTGCTTTTAACTAGTTTTACATCCCTACGAAATATGAACATACTCTATTAACAAAAAATAACGTACTGAAACATAACAATGGGGGAAAAAGGCAAAAATGATATTAATATAACAATTTTATGAGCTTTGAGATACTTTTACATGCGTTTAAAGTTCAACAATATTTCGGAAATTGCAAGTTTGACAACAAATACACAATCACATTTGTATCTCATCGATTACTTCTTTTAATTCACATTTGGTCTTCTCGATAGTATTGAATAATGCAATTTACTTAAATACTAATCAGTCATGATAATTTATGGCAACCATAACGTGAGCCTCACCAGGAATGGAATAACACCTGCTTCGACCATTATCTTGTAATTTCAAAAGATTCAAGGTGAGATTTTATTGTAAGACTCAGTTTTTTGCGAAATTCTGATTCCAAACATACAATAAAAAGTGAAGATAATGCCACGTCGCAGAACGGAGAATAAGGGGAACTTCTTATATGTTCACTGCCACATGTTCTCACTTTAGAAACAAAAATACATGAGAGCTGATTAATTAGTAATAAAAAGAAACTCAAGAATATTACTTCCAACTTTTAATTTTTCGAATTAATTCACGTATAATAATAAAAATAAGATTTAGGTGCCGAAGCATGTTAATTAACATTCATAAACATTTAAATTAAATGAAAATTTAAATTACCACTGCATGATCTGAATCTCTCGACTTTGCAAGGACAATCCAGGATGGTATTGTTGTTGAGTAATTGTTTTAAATTGTCAAAAGTTGGAATCTTAATTCAACAGTTTACCTAAAAAAAGGCCGAACAGGAGTGAAATCCAATTGAAGTGGATTTTGACTTTTCTACATGGTGTTTGTGTCCTGGAGAAATTGAAGTTTATTTGTTGGCAGTAGGATTAGAATGGAGTTTGAGGTAATTAATTATGATTAGGAGTGCTATCTTTCTAGGGGTTTTGCTACACACTCCGCATGTGGATCACACCTCTCATGTGAGCAGGGACGGAGCTAGGATTTTAATTGAGTGGGGGCCAAAATTTTCAAATGGTGGGAGGTGGAGGCCCCCTCCCGGGGGTTCGGGGGTGGAGCCCCCGAATTTTTTTTGAACAAAAATGATTGACATTATGAAGTAACAAACCAAAAGCTAAACTAAGTTAACTAACAAGTAACAACTAACTAGTGTAAACTAGTAATTTACAAAAGAAAATACCTATAACTGAAAAGTAAATTTTAACTTTCAATGTGAGAGATACTAGTTAATAAATATTGTATTTACTTCTTGCATAAACATAATGATTGCAGAGAGAGAATTAAAAGTAAAGGAAGTAAATTCAAGATGCCAATTCTTTCTTCTTCTTTTTTTTTTTTTTTTTTTTTTTTTGTTTTGTCTCAAAATTTTTTTTTTTTTCGGACTCAGAAATTTTATTTTTTTTCAGTGGGGGCCATGGCCCCCACTGGGCCTTATAGGCAGGGACGGAGCTAGGATTTTAATTGAGTGGGGGCCAAAATTTTCAAATGGTGGGAGGCGGAGGCCCCGAATTTTTTTTGAACAAAAATGATTGACATTATGAAGTAACAAACCAAAAGCTAAACTAAGTTAACTAACAAGTAACAATTAACTAGTGTAAACTAGTAATTTACAAAAGAAAATACCTATAACTGAAAAGTAAATGTAAACTTTCAATGTGAGAGATACTAGTTAATAAATATTGTATTTACTTCTTGCATAAACATAATGATTGCAGAGAGAGAATTAAAAGTAAAGGAAGTAAATTCAAGATGCCAATTCTTTCTTCTTCTTCTTTTTTTTTTTTTTTTTTTTTTTTGTTTTGTCTCAAAATTTTTTTTTTTTTCGGACTCAGAAATTTTATTTTTTTTCAGTGGGGGCCATGGCCCCCACTGGGCCTTATAGGCAGGGACGGAGCTAGGATTTTAATTGAGTGGGGGCCAAAATTTTCAAATGGTGGGAGGCGGAGGCCCCGAATTTTTTTTGAACAAAAATGATTGACATTATGAAGTAACAAACCAAAAGCTAAACTAAGTTAACTAACAAGTAACAACTAACTAGTGTAAACTAGTAATTTACAAAAGAAAATACCTATAACTGAAAAGTAAATGTAAACTTTCAATGTGAGAGATACTAGTTAATAAATATTGTATTTACTTCTTGCATAAACATAATGATTGCAGAGAGAGAATTAAAAGCAAAGGAAGTAAATTCAAGATGCCAATTCTTTCTTCTTCTTCTTTCTTTCTTTTTTTTTTTTTTTTTTTTTTTTTTTCGGATTCAGAAATTTTATTTTTTTTCAGTGGGCCTTATAGGCCTCCGTCCCTGCATGTGAGGGAGCGGGACACCCTGCAGGGCGTTTATCCTTTTCCATCTTTCTAGCACGTCCTGGTAGAATAGAAGTTGCTGGTCAATGGAAAGAGAATTGGCATTGATTTCTACGGATTGAAGTGTCCTTTAATTGCCAGAAGTTCAGATGACCAACAGTAGAAGTCTCTATACCGAAGTGATGTAGTCCTGACGTGATTTTTTATAAATACTTTTATTATTCTCTTTTGTTTTAATACATTGAATATTAGAGAGTATTGTGAAGAAAAATATAATCTAACATCTTAGGTGCCGTTCTGTTTGTATTTTATTTTGTATTTTCATTTTCGAAAATGTTTTGTGTTTTGTGTTTTCATTTTTTTTTCAAATTTGCTGAAAACGCGTTTGGTTTGTCATTTCTGAAAACTGTTTTCGAAAATGAAAAGCTGGAAAACACGTTCTGTTTGAAATTTTGCAGAACACTATTTAAACTATTTTTAATTAATTTGCTTGCAGAATACTACTAACTCCAACTCAAATTTCTTTTCACAATACACTAAAAATATGGTTACATGCAACACACTAATGTGAGCATTAAGAATCTATATTAACACAGCTTGGTCAGGTTCGGGACTTGAGAAAGCTCTACTTCTATTAAAATCCAGAAAATGCAAGTTCTTTCAAAACCACCAGAGTCATTTATCATTGCATTTTTTGAAATATAACAACAAGAATTCTCATTTATTTTTTTTTTTGTAATGTTGATATTGAATTCAATAAAACTTTATTTAAACTAAGTTCCAAGTTAGGATAATTCTCAAAAAAAAAAAAAAAAAAATATTCTTTATTTAGGCTTAGTTCCAAGCTAGGATAATTCTAAAAAAAATAAAAAATAAATAAAAACTTTATATTAAGCTTAGTTCTAAATTAAGATAATTCTATAAAAAAAAAAAAAAAAAAAAAAAAATTCCCAAAACGTGTTTTCCGCGTTTTGTACATTTTTTGTCGAAATACACACAAAATGCCCAAAACGATGTTTCGAGCGTTTTCCGTTTTGTGTACAATTTTTTTTTTTTTGTTTTCCAAAATGCGTTTTCGAAAATGGTAAAGAGAACGCGTTTTTAACGTTTTCGAAAATAAAAACAGAAAACGACCTCAAAACAGTAAAGAGAACAGTGGCTTAATTTTTTAAAATTCTTTGTAAATTGTACAAAAAAGTAAAATTGTAGATGTGGTAAAGCTTTTATTTTTTCTACAATACTTGAAAACTTGGTGAGTGCAAAAGTCTATAAAATTATAATAATTTATTATATTGTATAAAGTTTTGGCGATCCGTAAATTTTGCGTTGTTATTTTTTCTTATTCGCTCATTGTTTCTTGAATATAAAAAATTGTTAATTAGAGAGGAAATTTGTATGTAATTCTCAATAATTGTAACACAGTAACCCCAATATGTGCAAGGATTATGAGACCAAATTGTTTCCGGCTGGTTATATTGTCACCACAAAACTTAATTCTTACGCCACATTTTTAAGTGATTTCTTTATTGACTAAAATAGACATAAAAGAAATTACAAAAATATCCTTTTATTTTTCTCTCACTATTTTTACATACACCACAATCTTTCAAAGAAATTTCTTTTCTTTTCTTCTTTATATTTATGGTGGTTATATTGCCACCACAAAATTTATTTTTTACATCACAATTTAAAGTATTTTCTTTATTTATAAAAATAGACATAAATAAAATTATATACATATCATTTTAATATTATCTCACTAAAAATAATTTTTATATGCATCACACATCTTTCAAATATTCTCTTATCTTCTCTATATTTATTTTTCTAAATCATCTTGTTCTTCTTGTTATTTTATATTTTTGCTTTTCAATACCAAGTTAATTAGAATAGATGTTAATACAATAATTTCATATGAGTTTTCAAATAATAACATCATGCAAACATTAACATAAGTTAAAGTTTAGGACTTTAGGTTAGCGAAAGATTTTTGTTGTTTAAGGTTCCCTATATTTTGATGTCACACAGGATTTTGATTATTTAATTATATTTGATTTTCAATTAAATTTTATATTCGATTTTTGAATTCTATGGTTTTTCAATGACATATATTTGCGTGTTCATACTGCATTCTGCCTATCGTATTTTCAATTGCATCTAGTATTAAAAAAAAATAGTGATTCTAATTTCTAATTGCATCTAGTATTTAAAAAAAAAAAATATGTGTATCAAGTATTTAGAAGTCAACCGCCTACTATGTTTATATGAAATTGAACATCTTATTGTTTCAATTATCCATCAAACATCAATTAAAAAATGTGTAATATGGAAATATGAACCTAATTAATTGCAATTAAGGAAACAATGGATGGCAATGATGAGGAAAAATGGGAGAAATATTGGGAATTTGAGATGATGAGTACACCACAATAATATATATATATATATATATATATATATATATATATATATATATATATATATATATTTAAGTTTTTATAGGATTAGGAATATTATTGTAAATTTGTTGTGGTGTATTTATTGAAAATATATTTTAATTGTGGTGTGATTATAATATGGTGTAGTAAATAAATTTTGTGGTGGTAATATAATTACCCATTGTTTCCCTCTCTGCCTGTGAAGTACATGTAAGATGTCAATAAAATAAGAACAATGCTACAGTCACAATGAAATTAACAATCTCAATGACAATCCTCTCACATGTGGAGGTGGGACCACTCAAATGAAAGTGGTCCCACTCACCACATGTGAGGGGATTGTCAGATTGTGAATCACATTGTGATTCTAGCAAAATTCATAAAATAATTATCTTAAATTATCAATCTAAATTCTTTGAACTCAAACAAATATGCTAAACATATCACAAAGAAGTCTAATTTCATCGGAAGCCCAAATACATCTGGATAGATCGATCAGCTATTAAATAAAAACCAATTTCATCGAAATTCAAATGGAGAATTATCGATCAAGAACAAGGTTAATAAAAAAAATACTCAATGAAGAAGTACTTTTGTAATGCTAATAGGATGCTTACTCAGTGAAGCCCTCATAAACCGTTCCAAATGACCTACTGCCAAGAAATTCACCTTTCCGCCAAGAGGCAAGAGCTAATACTGCACCTGAATGAACCATTCGACTAGACAAATCTTAGAAGCCCCAAGATCAACAGCATGCTCGAGAAAATTCTTATCTTCATCTTGAATAGCCATCTGAACAGGGTTAGACTCGAGTCAATCAGCAATAGCCAACATACTCTTCATCTCGATCCTAAACTCCTCCTTATCCATCGTCCTTGTTTGGTCACAAACGAATTTGTCGAAAATCGAGTAGTAAAGTTTCGTCAGTTCCTTCGGCGGCATGGCCACGTCCACCCCAAAGTGGTTCTCTATAAGGCGGAGCGACTCAAAGGTGTGGCAGAGCTCTGATCTTGATAAAACACTGTCGTTGTTGAGGTCAAGGGAGGAAAAGGCTTCAACTACGATTTTTTTTGAAGGCCTCGTCGTTCACGAAGGAAAGGACTGTTGACTTGTCGATGATGACAACTCCCATTTCAATTTGATCTATGTACTTTGTGTGTGTTTTGCGTAGAAAACTGGTAGTGAGTGAGAAGTAAAGAAAGTGTTTTGGTGGTAACTACCTAGTACCTACTAATTTTAAAATCCAATTCCAGAAAATAACTACTAAAAGAATATAATTTCATATTCCGTTGACGATTGAGATTTCAGTCAAAATTGATCAGAATCTTCCGTTTGGCAAAACATGTTTTTAAACATGTTTTTTTTTACACAATTCTTCAAATCACTTTTTAATTATACACATTTTCTCTCTCCATTTTTTAACAACATATTTTACCTAGAAAATATAAAAATATATATTTTTAAATAAAAAACTTTTAACAAACATAGACCTATCTTTATTATATATAGAAATGTAGAAATAGATTGTTCTCACGTGCTTTCACGCCCTTTGAGACCTTGAAAAATGGACAAATTCCTCTTTGAAGCGCAAAGCCTCCGTTTGGCAAACAGATTTTTCCACAAATTACTTTTTAATCACACATATTTCTCTCTCTATTTTTCAATCACACATTTTACTTAAAAAACATAAAAAATCATATTTTTAAACAAAAAACTTTTAACTAACATGTTGAAAGTTTATAAGCCTGTGTTCGAATAAATGGTTTATAAATCATTTATAATCACTATAATTTTCAATACAATTTTTTAATCACGCTTCTTCTCTCCCTCTAATTTTTAACCCTTCAAACACCTCGAGATCCCTGAAAAAACCAAAAAAAATGGTTTTTTTTCTGACAACCCGCCTCCGAACAGAGTGTAAGAATTAAGAAAACAAAATAAATATGTATGTATATCACTAGTATTTATCTTCTAGGCTATATATATTCGTGATGTTAAGTGTAAAATTTTTGAATAGTGGCAACAAACAAAGTGAATCCTTTGGTTTGATGACTTCACTGAGATTCTACCATCCAGGTTGTAGTAATATCTCTCTTCGGGTTGAGAAGTGAGCCCAGACATCCAATATGTTGGCCCAATTAAAATTGCTCGTATGCCCATGTTTGAAAACCGTACTTCGTACGAGAGATGTATAATTGTTGTATTATTTAGCGTTATTGAGTTTACGTATTGTCGAGTCCACACCATCATCCCAATCCAATATAATTTCTGAAGTTGTAGCAAGTAGTTCAGCTTAGGCATACAAAGAAAAGTTTTAAAGTGAAGACAAGAAATATGACATAAATTGGTAATTTGATCTCATAACCAAGAGAAAAAAAATCATGAGCTTCTTCGTACACATATTTTTCCACGCTGAATTTAATGTAGTCAAGACTACATGTTTCATAGGTACACAGAGTCTAGCATGGTGAAGTCTCCAAACATGTGGACTATGTTATTCATCCTGATCTTAACTATATAAAACATGGAGGAATACCCATAAGCTCGAACTCGCCAAGGGCCTTGTTGCCAGAAGCCATCTCACGTTCTCCTTGCAAAACTTTAACAACCAAACGATTGTCGGCAGCCATTGAGAATACCTGAAAACGAAGAAAGAAACTTTAGGAAGCCCCAATAGAAAACCCGAAGCCTAACAGTTAGGATGAAGCCTGCATAAAAAGCAAGTTTTCTTCCAACATTAAAGAAATCTTGTTAACCATAAAGTAAAAATGAGCCATCATAATGAAGGAAACGAGAAAATTGTACACGAACTGCTGCAAGTGCTTACTTGACTCTTCTTTGTGGGAATGGTAGTATATCTATTGATCAACCTGGTAAAGATACCTCCCAGTGTCTCAATACCAAGGGATAGAGGAGTAACATCCAAGAGAAGCAACTCTTTCACATCACCACGGAGGATGCCACCCTGAATGACAGCTCCCATGGCAATTGCCTCATCAGGATTCACACCTTTGCTTGGCAACTTTGCCAAAGATTTCTGAAACAATTTCTTGGACTTTAGGTACACGGGTCATTCCTCCAACAAGGAGAACTTCATCAACCTCCTTAGTTGAAATGGCAGCATCCTTTAAACAATTCTTGCAAGGAGACTTAGTCCTCTCGATAAAGTGATTCACCAAAGCCTAAAATTTTGATCTAGTCAATGTTATATTCAAATGCTTAGCCCCAGATGCATCAGCAGTAATAAAAGGCAAGTTGATTTCAGTCTGAGACGTTGAAGAAAGCTCTATCTTTGCTTTCTCAGCTGCCTCTTGAAGTCTCTGCAGAGAAAGTTTGTCTTTTGCTAGATCAATACCCTCAGTTCTCTTGAACTCACTCACTAGAAATTCCAAGAGAGCATTATCAAAATCCTCTTCTCCCAAAAATGTGTCATCATTGGTGGCTTTCACCCGGCACAGAAAATGTATGGTTACTGTGAAACAAGGAATAGAACTAAGAGCTGAAATTGTCAGAGAAATTTTGCATACCTCAAAGACACCATTTGATATCTCCAAGATGGAAATATTGAAGGTTCCACCTCCAAGATCAAAAACAGCAACAAGTCCCTCCTGCTTGTTCATACCATAGGATAATGCGGCAGCTGTAGGCTCATTAATAATTCTCTGCACATCAAGGCCTGCAATTCTCCCCGCATCCTTAGTAGCCTGTCTTTGAGCATCATTAAAATAAGCTGGAACTATGACCTTATTAAAAAGTGGCTATAATTCGAATTGGCAGAGCCGAATTTTTGTGGTTTGTAGAGGCAAAATATTTGCAACTAAATTACATGATATCCATTTTTAGTTTATGTTATCATACTTGATCCATTATTGCAGCAAAACCACCATCATATATTGCAACCAGTGTTGTGAATTCCATTACCTAGGTTCACGTGAGAACCTAATATTCCAAATCTAAAGTCCCAGAGCAACTGACGAATGAAATTACAAACCAAAAGAAAGAACCTCAGTAAAATTATGGAAGGGTAACTTGATTTGATGCTTATGGTCTCCTATTCGTATCACATAAAAGATTCGGGTGAAAGAGATGTTTCTTGCCCAAGTTGCTGGTCTTTATGTGGATGGGACCTAGATGCAACAGTAAAAGGGTTATTCTCTTTCTCACTCATATATGATGGACACTATAATTGCTCATTCTTCTTGACTGAAAACTGAAGCATGGAACTATTTAAGAATAGGTCACTATGCATACACATAAGAGTCTTCATAACTCCAACAGGCATATTACAGTTGAAGCCTTGAAAGGTTTGGTAGTCATCATCCACTTCCTCTATACTTTTTTTTTCAAGTCTTCAAAAATATAATATTTCTTAATGCATATTGAGTTTTGATGGGTATATGGCGATTACAAAGTGTTTATCACCAAATATAAGCTGCAGTATTTTATGCAAGAATGAAAATTCTCAATGGATAATGCAGAATAAGGTGATTACATCATGATCAATTTAGTGCACATAATTCACAATAATAACATGTCTACATTCATGCAATGTATTCTAACAGCAATATATATCAGTAAATGTAAAGTTAAAATCATAAATTATACCCTTTTTGACTCCAAGAACAAGGAAAGGGTTGATGAGCTCTCATTCATTGATTCTCCTATCGACTCCAGCTGTTAGAAATAAAAGGTATTTATTTATTTATTCATAACTCAGGCCCCTCGTGTACATACTGAAGTCACACTGTATATGCATAATTACACACGCGGTATTAGGAATCAACAAAAACAAATCTATATAAACCATACTTCAATTATTTTCAGTCTTTTTGGCTTTCAATCTTCTCGAGAACTGGTTTATTTTGTTCCAAATAAGCTCAGAATTTTGTTGAGGATGGAAATTTTTCAGACAGGGGAAAAGGATCACAGTTTGGAACACTGTTGCGGGCCTCATATTAACCAACAGTTGTTCAAATCATGCACGAGAAGGAAAAAAATGTCATTTGTTTCAATCGCCAGATGCTTTAAGTAACAACTGGGAAGTTGTTTTTCAATAAAACTCATGCCTAATTTATAAAATAGTTAGATGTGCATTGAAATTCCTCATCAGAATAATCAAAGCGTTGAAGTTTACCTTCATATTTGGATGGTCATCCAAGTGATTTGCTATGTGATAATTAGCATTAGATACAACTTTGTTTTTAGGATGTCCTAGCTGTAGGCAAGAAGAAGATAAAAAGATATTCCAGAAACTTCATTGACTTCCATGTCGTCCAATGCAAAAGCTCAAATTTACCTTGTTTACCAATGCAGAGAGTAAACGATGATCTTGCTGTGATATGCTTAGCAGCAATGTATACATGGTCTGGGCACAGGTGATAAACATGAGAAACATAAAATAATAACATCTATTATTCAATAATGGGATTGGGGAATCTCAATCTTTTCCTTCAAAAGAAATAAATAATATTCCTTAGGTACTTGTGACTTATCAAGGGCAAAGGAAATGCGTATGAGTAATTAAAGATGCATAAACTGACTACAATAATGTCAAAAAACGAAGATTAAAATCCAACCTTAAATGCCTTGTTTCTTAGTATGTCTAATACATCCATCTTCTAACACTTCCTCAAGGGCAGAAACAAAGCGTTCATACTTGTAATGCATCCGATAGGTTTCACATGAATTGAATATCCAATGGGGATCTATTTGTTTGTTGAGCACCAAAATTCTCCAGAATATAATATAAAACTAAAAAATCCCAATTTCTTATGTTCATTTAACCATTAACTTGTAACATAAAGTGCAGTGGACAAGAAACAAAACACGTCAATTTTATAAATACTGATCAAATCTCATTTAAAATATGAATTAAAGAAATTTAAAGGACGTCTTTCCCAATTTCTAGTCCCACAAAGCCTATAGGTCTCACTTAAATTTGACAAAACATACGATTTAAATAGTTACTTATAAACAAGATTTATAAGATGGAAATGAATATGCAAATTAAAAAAAAAAAAACCTTTTGCTTAAGCATTCCTCTCAATACCTAAAGAGTAAGATAATAACCATATTGTATCTGAGAGATGATCTAGAGGGTGATGAACATTTACGATTTGGTAATAGACTGACAGGATAACAATAAACAATGTTAAGTATTAATAATCTGGTTTGCCGTCGTTTCCAATCCTAATCACTAGTCTCCATCCATTTGAAAGCACAATAGATCTATCACACAGAACTTAAATATTTTCTTCATTTTATATATATCTTTTAGTAATATTTTCTCTACTTTTTCAAATCATTTACGAACAATGGGAAAGAGAAAGCATGATTGCAAGTGGAGAAAGAGGAAAGAGAAGAGAGAAATTGATAGACTGATAGTACCAAGAATGATAAAACAAAAATAAAAATGCTGATGATTTTACGGGAGTTGATTTTTATTAGTTCTAGTAGATTAACAATTTCATTCTCATTTTCAATTTATCGTCTTCATGTTTCATTGATTTATTCTATGTTTGTTCCAAGTTAGTTTTAATGTATAATATTGTTAACTGGTATAAACCAGTGTTTTAAGATGCTTTATGGCTTATTTCGATAATATATTGTATTTTTTTGTAACTTATTGAATTATTTATTGGGTAAAGCTTGAATCTTTATGAGAAATAACCACTCATTCTATAGCAAGTGCAAAAGAATATCTGACATGAGCACCCACAGGAACTCCATCCACAAACAAGCAAGTTGACATACAATACATTTTGAGCACAAGAAAAATGCTTTGGACTGTAAACTAAGTAACAAAGATATTGGTGACACATTTTTCACTACTTTTGAGTAGCAACATTTTCCAAATTCTTATGAAATAAACTTTTTGCTACATTCTTAAGCTATTAAAGCCAAAAGATAACTAACTACATTCTTAAGTTATTAAAGCCAAAAGATAGCTAAGCAAATCAATGAATTTGAGTTTTCTGATTGAATGACTAAGCTGTCAACATTCAATTCCACATAATTACGCAATATTCGAAATCTTGGAATTTAAAATAGATTGTACAGTATTTACAAGATTAGAAGACGAAAAAATAGCATAGGAATATGAAATTTGTATGTAACTAAATCAAGAAAACATAAATGAAACAAAGTAAGTGCACAAAATTTGTTTTGATAATATTCCAGAAAGAGAGACTGCTGATTGCATTTCTAGCAAGGAATAAGCACGATAATGATAAAGAAAATCCCAGAAGGGTTCTTGAAATTAGCTTAGTAACCTATACGGGAAGAAGAAGAGCAACTCAGTTTGAGAGAGAAAAGAACTTCTCAATTCATACCCCACCCCACCCCACCCCACCCAAAAAAAAAAAAAGAGTTACCAAATGAAGTAAGGACTATCAATAATAAAATAAGAACTCCTATCTTATCAATTTTCTTGAGCATGCACACATGAACGCAGACATGCACATACACACACACAAGCACATATATGGGAGGTAGAACTTACCCTTTCTGCTAAACCATGACTATGATTAGCACCCCCTTAGCTCTAAAACATGCAACGCATCCATTGGTTTCTCATCTTCCTTATCGTTTCCTCTAGCTATACATCCTCTTCCTGCATTTTGCAAAAAGAGAGAATTCCCTAAATTTATAGGGTATAAAGACCAAATAAAAAAACATCAAATAACAAAATTCACTCCTCTTACATTTTTTCTCATAACACCATTTGCAAAACCATGGGAAAATGAATATGTCCCATTACTTTTAAGGCTGTGATTTATTTCCTCTTTTAACTTGCATGATGATCATTTGCATTGGCTCAAAATCTGCCACCGGATAAACAATTAGAGAAGTCTCCAATAAATATTTCAAAAGGAAAATATCACATGTACCGTCACCAGATGTGAACGGTTAAAGAAGCACTAAATTGAAGCAGTACTACAGAAAATCAACAAATATCAAAAACAAATTTAGTATATCATACTAAAAAATTTATAAAAAATAGATCATGCTTGATAGTAATATTATCATGTAATAATTCATGGG
The DNA here is from genome assembly GCA_963555705.1 of Ligustrum vulgare. NCBI lineage: Eukaryota > Viridiplantae > Streptophyta > Magnoliopsida > Lamiales > Oleaceae > Ligustrum > Ligustrum vulgare. The sequence continues at coordinate 6,539,240 of OY743187.1, forward strand.
AAATTTTGGTAACACAATAAAAATTGGTGGTTAATTGAAGAAAAGCTCAAGAAAAAAGATTAGAAAAATAGAGAATCACTGCCAGATTCAATCTTTGAATCTTTTCTTTTAAAAAAAACACATAAATCAAGATTAAATTTTCTTCCTAAAATAGTTAACCTTGGCTCGATAAAACCGGATCTTCTTAGTAAGGTAGGACTCATTTTGGTAAGGACAATATTTTGCATCTATTACAAATTGGTCACCAAGCTTTATGTGGTAAGAAGAAATCAACCACATATAATACACATCTAAGTACATATATAGAGTGTGATTATAATGATGGGCTGGAGAAGAAGTGCATAAGAGGGGAGGATTTTCAAGGGATTTACACAGTTTGGGAAACAAAATTGTAATCATTAAAAATCGAATAAGAGTGGAGGGTTTTGAAGGGGTTTACACAGAATGATAGATAACTCATTTGCGGTTTCCATCATCAATTTTTGACCTTGCATGAACAAAACATACTATTATACTAAAAATAAGTAACAGCTGATTCTACTGTATAAAAATTGAACAAAGTTTCATATCATATAATAAAAACCATATCATCTCTCACTCCAAATTTTGACCAATCTGGATGGTCCTACATAGTCAAGAAAGATAAATTGAAATGTGGAAAAATATTTTAGTGAAGCACCTATATGAAGAAAGTTAACCCAATAATCTAAAAATAATTAACAAAGCAATTTATTTATCTAAAATGAAAAATAAATATCACCAATATTATTTCCTCACTAAGAAGCTACTTCAATACCTTTAATAAACTACCTTTGACCATAATCTTTTGTCTTTTAGGTGGTAATCCAGTAAGGTCTTAGAGCTGGCAATTGAAAACAAATGGGAATTGTCTGGTGTCTATTTCCATGTTGGAAAGCAGCTCTTTTTGCCACTTCAAACTTGCTGCAAAAGTAACAACACAAGCAATGTCAAACACATACCGAAAATTTCCTACGTAAGTTTGGAAAAAGGTTGCTCTTAGAATACATGGAGAAATAAATGGCCATTATTTCAAATTAGACATAGATAGAAAGATAGATAGATAGATATTCACTTTTGCACAAGCCTTTATTAGAACAAAGGCTTTAGATGTTCCAAATAATATACAATGCACATTATGACATAGCTTGGAATGGTAAGAGATTCATAAGAACCTGACATTAATTGATTAATTAGAGAACTTCATCTATCAGCAATACACCCTATTAACGAGCTCCTGCCATTACAAGGGAAAAAAGTTAGAAATGTCACCACGTATTATACGAAGGAAGTCAATAGTTTGAATAATTCATTTGTCAAAGACTCACATGAACATGCTCAAAATATGATCGAAGCAAATATAGAATTATAGAAACAAAGCTATGATTATATTATGGTCGGAATATTTATATGGTAGATTAAAAATTTACGAATGTTATTTGTCATTATAATCAATTAGAAAATCAGTTGTCCACTTGCAAGAGAGACTTCTTTCTAATCCATTTCAAATGTTGACAATATAGCAATGAACTTTTGAGTGAAGCAGAGAGTAAACCAATATTTATAGAGATACATTACAGTATGACAAGAGGACAAAAAATGGATAAGGAATAAATACCAAAGGTCAAAATCAAACTTACTGGATCTATTTTCAACTGAGAACATAAAAATTCAGTAATTTTACCAACCTGAAACATAAAATTAACAGAAGTAAGAGCATGATTGACTTGGCACAAAATAGTTTGGATTAAAACTTGAGTTATTATTGTTGATGAGGCATAAAATTTGCAAATGAAACAAAACAAAACTTGATGCGGTATCTCTTCCTTTCGTCCCCTTTAAATAAAGGGTAAACTTGTCTAAAATTGCCACTCATGACAAACAATTCTATCAAAAGTTTTTCCCGTTAACTTCGCCGTGAAGAAGATTTATTTCTACTTATCTAGCAAAATATGCATGTACAAAAATTTTGTTGATCAATAAAAATTTCGTTCAAAACATAATATATATTATTCAATTTTCAAATGGTTATAGATGTTGTGGACTCATACAGAAGGTTTATAATAGAATAGATAGAAATCATTAAATCTTACAACCAGAGTTCCTTGTCCAACCTCTTCTATTGTTTTCTATGCCACGACTTGCTCGGTCATTTAATCGAATCTCCAAACAGCTTGTGTATGGTCTTCATATTTGTTAACAATTTTTTTTTGCTGCAGAAAAGGAGAAATATATTTTAACAATTTGTACATTCGAATGACATGGTATAACTCTATTAACTTTCATGATAAGCATTCAGCAAAAATTTTCATGTTCACTGAAGCATGAGTGTTGGGAGACTCTTCGTATTTATGATTTTTTTTTTTTTTTTGACACAGGAAGGGAGAAATAAATTTTACTAATTTGCATGTTTGATAACATGGTATTGTTCTATTGTATTTCATTATAGGCATTCAAACAGATTACTGAGAGAAAAACTTTCTAGATATTTCAGATTCATTGACATGCAAAATTATTGAAATTCACGTGCTTTTTCAATGGTTAAGAGGGAAAAAAATATGACTGGAGACATGCCATTCTGTATAATATAAATTAGACATAGAAAAAGGATGCATCTAAAGAAATTTTCTTTCTTTTAAGTGATACCAGGCATTTAATGCAATAACAATTACCAGACAAAAAATGTCCCTAACTTGTGGTTACAACTCTTTGTGCATTACAAAACAAATTAAAACAATGTTGATGCTCACCCATCGATCCCAATACCAATACACAGTAATGAAATAAATAGAATCTCGAATAAAAAAAATCACCAAATGCAGCAATCGAAGACTAAAATATAATTTCAAATAAAGAGAACAAGAGAAAGGAACTCCCATACAAGCAGAAATTTCGATCGTAAACAGGGAAAAGACGATACCGAAAAACACAAAAAGCTATGAAGACTAACGTTGGATCATCTAGTCGAAGAACCTGCAAATAGCCTCAATGGAACCACAATCGAAGAGCAGAACAACAAACCAACCTCAAGAAATAAAAACTAAATAGGTAAGAACAACAATACAAAAAAGGCATTTTTTTTAATAATAAAGAAGAAATAACCTGTTAATTGCCTGTTAAGACGCAACAACCAACAGGCAAGAAAAATACTCGGATCAGAAACACAAAATTCTTTCTCACTTTTATATATATATATATATATTCCAGTTGAACTTTCTGCTGAAGTAAAATTTGTTGTTTGATTTTTTTCAATTTCCACATTAGGAACTCTGCAATTTTTTGTTCGCTTCAAGGGAAATGGAAAAGGAAAGGAAAAATGAAAACAAAAGGGTTAAAAAATTGACCTTGGCCTTGAGATCATCGATCTAGAATTTCAGATCCTCCTACGACTGTTGGCGAAATCATCGAAGTCAGTCCTATTTCACCCTTATCTAACCCCATCTCCACATCGCGTTCCAAATCTTCGTCCACCTCAAAACCTGATTCGCTCTTACCGACACCGAACATTATTTCATACCCGAAAATTGCTCAGATACACTCGCCGTCGATGCATAGTACACACATAGTGAAAGTCAGTGATGGTTATAATTTACAAATTATTAAAATTCCATATGAAATTAGCAAAAGGTGAACAATAGAAACTTACCGTTAGTTGCAACTTTATGAACAGAAGTGGATGAATAAAACCAAAAAATCTCCGCTCTTATTCATCCTCTATTTCAAAATCTCATCGATCTAAGTATTTGAGGAGAATTACCTGTGGTAATTGGAAGCTCGGGAAGGATGATGAGCTTCGAGCTGTGATGGACTAAGCAAAGGAGATCGGTAGTTGCGAGTGTGAAGTTCGGACTGGGTTTTTGTTTGAGGCAGAGATCGGGTTATTTGGGGGTAGAGAAAAGGAGAAGCGAGGCAGAGAATTGGAGTATATGGAAGATATTTTATGATATTTGTTGGCTTGTGAAATGTACAGAGATTAAATGTGCTGACTTTAATGAACGAATGTGGAATTAACTATTGCAAAACCAGTTAGTGACTTTCACGTGTGAATTAGTGGGACAAATTGTTGTGAACAGTAAATTGTATTCCCTCTTTTTATGTAGAGGGGAAAAAAACGAAGGAAGGAAGGAAAGGATAGGATAGGAGGGATAAAAAATGGCTATATAGCATAGGGAATGATGTAGAGGTATACTCAAGAATAGCACTTAAAGCATGTGACGAATGAGCAAACAAATAAGTAATGAATTTTGAAATCAAAGCATCTATAGAGGCAACTTCAATTCTATATATTTATATTTTATGTTGTAAAAGTTAAAATTTTAGTAATTTTTGGAATTTAAATTATATGGAAAATTGTAGTCTATGAAATCCATAGTAGTAAGGATTCGGTGAAGAGAAAGCAAAACAGAGATTATATATTGCGAAAAGTGGGATAAAGGCGCGGATAGTAAATTGAAGAAAATTTCCTGAGAATATTTTCATATTAATTTATTTATTAATTATATAAATGAGCATCAATGAATCTCAAAAAAGGCATGCAGATAAGAAATCCGGCAGATATAATAATAGACTTTATAAAGTTATTAGATGATTAGAAAATATTTATACAGTATACTGATACAATTACAAATGAAATAAGGAAATGGGTGCTAAATAGTAAAGTGAACAAAGAACCCCAAATATAGCTTATAATTCATCATCCACGTAACAGAATAAACATAAATTTTCAGCAAAGTTGGTATAGCAAAAATTATGACACAATTTCAGTGCAATATATAAACTATTATATATATATATATATAGAGAGAGAGAGAGAGAGAGAGAGAGAGACAGACAGACAGAGACAGACAGACAGAGACAGAGAGACAGAGACAGAGATAGAGACACAGACAGAGATAAAAAAAAAAACTGAAAATAAATAATTAAAAGAAATAAATTAAACATATTTTATTATATATACACTATAGTTTTGGTCGATTCATTGTGTGAATCGGAAAATCCTTCTATCTTTTGCATACCTCATTAATGTCGTTATTGTTAGCGAAGTATTGATTGACCAATCCAGCATAAATACCTCATGTTCGATATTGATAATCAGAATGGCAAGGTAATTTGTTTAAACCTATCCCTTTCATTCTTCAAATTCCTACTCATTATACTACTAATTGTGGGTTTAGTCTCATCAATGTCACTTTTCATGTTTCAGATATCGGCCTAAATTCCATAATTTGATGGTTTGCATCTTCATAAAGAGACAGATGCTTTTATTCAGCGAAAAAAATGTGGCTTCATCAGAAAGGTAACAGTTTACACTTTTAATAGTGAAAAAATAAAGAAAACATTATTATGGTTTATGATTTCCATTGTTGAGAAATTGGATATGAAAAGCGTACAATGGAATTTTTGTAACAAACTGAAAATGAAAAGAGTAAGAAAATGGACATATTAACAATAATTAACAGGAAGAAACAAAGTCTTGAAATTGAGAAGCAGTGGACATAATTGAGAAAAACTATGTTTAAAATCATGTGTGATTGTGTTTTTAGCCATTTAAGTTAAAATAAGTGTAGCACACAATAATAACTTCAACTCTTCCCTTAAATAAATGCAGAAGGAAATACAAATATCTTATTTGTGTAGGTTGAAATATTATGAGCATTGACACTTACCTGCACCTAAGAGGACAGCTTGTGATGCTCTAGTAAGAAAGGTACTGACAGATGCTTCAAGCTTCGAATCAAATCCACGGCGGCTCGAAATAACCTTTACTAAGCCATTGGTGCATATGAAAATTTTTGAAAGGAAACATTAACAAAAAGCACCAAGTCTTATTCATTACCAAACATCATACAAGCTCTAGTTAAAAAAATATAAACTACAAGGAATACTGTACGACAAAAAAAATAACACTACATATATGTGAGGTCATTTATATATTCAAGCAAAAGACTTACTTTGATTGTCGATGCTTTGACTTCAAGCAATTTCTTCAGCGAAAGCTCTTGATTTGTTGAGGTTTATGAAGGCATCAATTTACCTGCTATATTTATTTAAGGATAATCAGATTCGATTGTTAAGCAATACTTTCATGAGTTACAATACAAAAAAAAGCGATAAAAAAAAATTCTTATTCTCCAATCATTTAACATGTGCACGACAGGAAGTTTAACTATCAGAAAAACTTTAATTATACCTTTTTTGTTCATAGTAGAAACACATTACGAGGCATAAATCAATTTAAGAAATCATAGGCAGACAAGAATATGATTAAAGACAATATAATGTCAGATTCCCAAACTCGATGGGGGAAAAAATATTTTCAACCTAGGTTCTTTTTTATAAAAATAAAAAATAGAAAGGATGTTTAATGTTGCAGGTTATTCCCAGTCCACAAGTTCCTGGTTTTATTGGAGGAATATGAAAATTTATCCTGGTTGTTCAAATTCCAGCTAAATGGCACTGGGAAATTCAACATAAAGTTTAGTAAAGCAGATTTATCCATCCAGAGGCCGGAAAATGTGTGACTTTAACTAAACAAAATCAAATAAGAAGTTAAAATCTTCATGAACGTGTGAAAAAAAAATCTGCACGAAGTTACTCATAATACCCATTTCTCTACGAAAAAGACAAAACAAATGGAATCAGACCAAATAAAAATGGGAAATAAAATCTGAACCCAAAAACCCTATATCAAAACATTAATAAACAAATTATGAAAATGAAAATTGTACTTCTCATGTGAGAAACATGAGAGGACAACCAGAAAAATAAATAATCCCCAATACAAAACGAAAAACACAGATTAACTTGCACCTGACAACTAAAAAATAACAGAAAATGTTTGAGAAGCTCATACTTGGGAGATTCCGACACTCGAACTCGTAAAGAAATATCGATTCTGCTTCGTTCTTCAATTGTGGTTGTCGATCGTTTGACAACTTACAGAATATACAAAATCAAAAGCTCACAGGACGATTTGAGAATTCAGAAGCTCAGACAACGATTGAGAGAGGAGAAATGGAGAAAGATTTTCGAGATATATATGCGGTGGTATGAGATATTTTTTATCCACTATTGCAAAACCGGGTAATAAGTTTTCTGTGTGAAAGGTCGCGGGACACTAACAAATGAACAGTAAATTGGATTGCCTCTTTTATGTAGAGAGGACAATGGTGCTAATTTAGTCAATGTTTGACAAACTTATTTGAAAATATATTTTTTTAACAACATAAATTTTTCAAATACAAAACTTCCAATAAACAGAGCCTTGAGTTCTAAGAACAAACACTCTTCTGAAGATTAAGTTCAAAGAAGACGAAGGTTTCTCGGGTCTGATGGAGACTCACCCACGAGTGCAAGGAATAAGGGAGTTTGATTCTTCGAGTAGTAACAAAGGGTTCATCTTGTAATCCGATGATGTTGAGTGAAAGGATCATCGCTAAATGATTAAAAGTTACTCAATAGACAATAAATTCATATGAAGGTCACATCAATAATAAGAATTTTATTTGATGTTTTGGAAGATTAAATAAAAAAATATATATTACTCTTTGAGTTTTGATAAGCGGAGTAAAAGAGCCAATCCCATGCTCTAATTGGTTGATTGAGTGGTCCAATCCAATATAGCACACGTTTGTTAATCTTACTATATATATAGATAAAAGATTGAATGTGCAATTTGCACTATTCATCCAATTCAATTACAATTAAATTGTAACTATTCATCAATTAAACATTATATGCGGGCAATAATTGGATACAATATTATTCATTCAATTGCAATTAAACATTATTCATCCAATTTAGACACTTTTCCTTGACACTATTTATCCAACCAATTTGCAATTAAATTGGAACTATTCATCCAATTCAATTGCAATTAAACATTATTCATCCAATTTAGACAATATTCATCCAATTAAACACTATATGCATATAACAATTGGATGCACTATTATTCATCCAATTGCAATTAAACAATATTCATCCAATTTAGGCACTATTCCAATTGCAATTAAATACTCATCCAATTTAGACACAATTGCAATTAAACACTATTCGTTCAATTTAGATATTATTCATCCAATTAAACACTATACGAGCAACAATTGGACGCAATATTCATCCAATTAAACACTATGATGGGCAAATTGTCCGATTTTCCATCAATTTAGGCACTATTCATCCAATTAAACACTATGCGGGAAACAATCTGATTTAATGCACTATTCAGTCACCCATTCAAAGATTATCTTGGACATCTTTTTGGAGACATGCTCATATTCCTATTTTTATCGTTTTGTGTTACTTATTTTTTTCGTTAAGTTAATTATGGTACTCAAATAAAGTCGTAATCGCAATATCTTAATATTGATGTGAAGCTTTCACACAATACTTTATTACATTATTTTCGAATTACTAAACTGTAACAAAAATTTTAGTCATTTAAAATGATCCATTAGCAATGTATTTCACCTTTCATTAATTTTTTCTTTCATTTTCTTTTTTTGTTTGTCCCAAATTATATTTTACTTTACTTATTGAGATTATATTAATGTTTTAATTTTTTAATATACACTTATTTAATATGCATTGTTATCAACACGTATGAACTACTTATTATTTAATGTATGGATATATTAGGTAAAATATAAGTAAATTTATAGTTCCAACATATAATAATTATGTTTTTTTAATTCGTGTAAAAATAAAAATGAGTCTATATTTATGGAATAGGGAGAGTATCAAACAAGAAATCATTATTCGAAACTTTTCTAATAGGAAAATACTAATAATATGCGTGCAAAGCACGCTCCAGAACTAGTATTTATAATTGATCATAAGTAATGATACGAAGATATGTGTGATTCAAAAATAATTAAATGCTATAAATACTACAAAATATGTGGATAATCACCGATCATAAGGAGATTCTTTCATACTAGGCCCAAAAAAAAAAAATTGTGATGATTGTCTTAAAAAAATCAAATAATCATCAAATTCTCTAATTTCTCTCTTTCCATTAAAATCGATTTAAAGGACCCGTTTGGTCCCAACCCTATTTTTTTTTTCAAATTTTACCTCAAATTCATTCTCAATCACATATTTCTTTACTTGGTGTTGTCGACGAACTGAGCACATTTTTTAAGGTGTTATCAACATACAAATTTAGCATGGTATCAAAAAAGGTTGGACATGATTTTGGGTGAGATATCTAGGCAAAAACAAGCAAAAATAAAATAAAATGAGGAGCTGAAATTGGGTAGAAAATGAAGGTTAAATTCTGTCAAGAAAAGTGTCAAAATCGTCGAACTTTCAAGTGTGAGTTTTGGCCAGACCGTTAATTGGTTGGAAAATTCAAGCCCATCAGTGGACTTATCGTGTTGAGGAGAATGTTTGACCAAGATTTGAGTAGATTTCAACGGTTGGAACATCATTTTTTTACCAAAAGAAGGGCAGAAAGCTGCCCAAAAATTAGGACTTGCAAATGCGATTCCGGCTAAATTAGTGGCTAGTTTGAGAAACCAAGACCATCGGGTTGTTCAGCTGGTTGAGGCGGTGCTGGGTAGGAGGCGCGTGAAGACCAAGCGTCGTGGATGTTGTTGGCGCGTGCGGGGGTTTTTCGATGTCGAGGTCTGAAGACTGTTCGTTCTCGGTGTCGTGTTATAGTTGATGATGGTTTCGGATTTCAGTTCCGAGATTTGTACAAAAGTTGGACGATTTTACCCCTTTAGTTGTTTGGTTGACAGGTGATTTGTGTAGCTGCAATTTTCGGTGGGATACTTTAGGGTGTATGGTGTTGTTCCTAAAGTGGTGATGTTCGCGTATCTCCTAATTTACAGATACAGAAAAGTCTGCTATGATAAATTGGCTGGAACTTTTATTTATCGCACTAATAGATCATCGTATGGGGTGATCATTAAAATTGAGGGTTGTTATTGCTTGATAACCATTACCTGTTGTCAGACTTAGGAATTATTTGTTTAATTCCTTCCATGTATTCTTTGTGAATTTGATATATTATTTTTTGTATAGATTAACATATTTCTCTAGATGTTCTATTTGTAATTTAAAAATGTTTGTGACCTTAGAAAGTATGATTGACTGTGTATTCTATGTGATGTGTACATATACTTTACATGTGGTTATTGCATTTGTTGCATGCGTGTTTGTGCATTTTTTTAGGTAAGATAACAATACTGAAATTTTTTATGCATGGTGATTTGGTTATCTAGAGCGTGCAATGACAATATTTTAGGTCTAGTTTGTGCAAAAGGTAAGATGCTAACTCCGTTATATTTGGACCTTCTTATGTGAATGTGTTCTAATTAGGAGAGTGGAATGTGTTAAGAGATATGTGAGGCGAACGATGCCACTAGATCTAAATAAGATCTTAGCGAGGTTTATTGAGGATAAATACTCGATGTTACTACACATGCATTTGTGTGATCTTTTTTGCATGTGTTTGATTACTTATTTCTATGCATTTTTTATGTAGCATTTCAATTTATTTGATATGCGTTACTTTGCATTAATTTATGTGTAATCAATTTTATCAAGTTTAATTTGTTTGCATGCATGCATAGTGAGTTTATTATGCATTAGCAGTAAATGTGAATATGTCTTTTGGTAATGTGTAAAATAGATTCCTAAGGGTGCATTGATGAGATTTAAGGGGATAAGTGTGACATTTGAATTATGAGTTGAGATATGATTAAATGTACTGTAAATTTTCTATCTGAAAATCCTAGCAGAGTTAAGTGTAAGAGAAACTTGGATCACATCTATTAGTTTGAGACTCGTTATCCTCTTAGGTTGAGAGAAGTGAGGCATTGATAGAGGAGCATTGCATGGACTTATATTCTTGTTTACTAGTTAGACACGTGTAATGATATCAATCTAGTGGTGGCGGTGTGTGTGATATGTGTACTCGAGGTACGAGTTACGTGAAATGGGATAGGATGATTTGAGATCTCTTCATCGTTTATGCATAATGTTGTATGGGTGTTGGCAGTTGTGTTTAATTAACTTGGAATTAGTCTTATGTTATTTTGAGAGCATGTTTGAAAAGATTTTCGTGTTATCACGTGGGTTATATTTGTCATCGCTATGTATAATGTTCATGATTGATTGATGTGATTATTTGTTTTCTACTTTGGTGTTTTTTGACCTCTGCGCCGATGAGTAAATGGAGCAGGTATGGTGTGTGTTTAGGATGTGAAATACGATGTAATGTATGTGATTCCAAATTTTATTGGATTATCTTGATTAGGCAAGTATTAACTTTGTGTTTGTTGGCTTGCAGGTTGCTGGGTATTAAGGCTCCAGTTATTGAGTTTTTTGTTGACATCCAACATGTCCGAGTAATGATGTTAATCGGCTTATGTTATATTTAATAGACTTCGGCCAAAAATTGAAATAGGAAAAAATGACACCACGAACACGATCAAAATCGAGTGCTCGACTACAATTTGTTTGGCCACTGAAAGTGGCATCTCATTAAACTTGTTGCTCATAGCCCGCTCTAATGTTAGGCCCATTTAAGGGGAATTGGGTTGTTTGGTGGATAGTTGGGGAACTATGCCCAGTGGCTTGGAATTGGCCCAATTAAAAATAAACTTATTTCTATTAGTGTTTGCCTTCATTTGGTTAAGAGATACAAGAGACAAAAACAAAGCAACAGCTTCTTCTCTTCTCTTTGGATGTGTTCTTAGGTAGCCCCATTGGGGGGCTGCGGTGATTGCTCTATGTCCTTCTCAGTGATGGTCGAATGAGATGGTTATGGGAGCTACTCTTTTAGACATTAGTGCAGTGTTGTGGGACGAGCCTCGTGAGTCCGATTTCGAATGTGTTATCAACATATAAATCCAACAATATCGATCAATTTATAAATTCCTAATTAATTATAGGAAAAATTGCAGTCATGGTCCCAAACCTGTTTTTTTTTTTTTGTGCAAACTTCATCCAAATCTTCACTTTGTACCACTCACAGTCTCAAATGTTTAATTTAGTAGCGAGAGAAGGATAAATTGATGGAAAATATCCAAAATTCTGTTATTTGACTTAAAATTTGATTTTGACCAGATCTAGAAATGACAATATAGTAACTTTATATTTTCATAATTCAAATAATATATCTATCTACGCTACTTTAAAAAGTATGGATATTGAAGAATCTTTCACATTCCAATTTTACCCTCATTTATTTTCCTTTATACCAACTAAACTCTTCTCCCAATTAATTACTTATGATACCATCATATATTTAGTTATATACTCATTTTATCCTTACACCTTTATTTAATAATATTAAATAATTCATTACATTTATTGTATAACAATTTACAAAATTATAATATAATTTAATATTATTATATTTTCTCATTTATTTAGTATTAAATTAATTTACTATCTAATAATTTATAATCTTGTAATATGATTTCATATTATTATTCTCATGTTATTATGTTTTTCATTTATTTAATTTAATCTACATCTACAACAACAACAACAACAACAACAACAATAAAAGTGTGAACGAGAGGAAAACTTTTGATATTACATTTAAAATTTAATTTATTTTTATTAAATATTATTAGTTATTATTTTAATCTACAATACATTTAGATATTTTTATCTTTTGTCAAAAACACTCTTAAATTTTTATTAAAATCATTAATTAATTCATTCATTAAAAAAATAATTATATTTTAATTAAGAATATAAATAAATAATTTCAAAACTAATTTTGGTTTAAACTTACATTTTTTTATTTAAAAAATATGCTCTATTTATTAATTTTGCCTTATCATCCATCCTTTACAAAATACGTGCGAAGCACGTGCTTACTACTATCTATATATATATAAACAAAGACTTTACCAAAAATAAAAACACACACACTTTCCCTCCAAAATGAACTTACTAAATTTGGAAAGATTTTGTAAAAAATACAAGAATTAAAAAATAAATAAAAAATGATTGCATTTTAGAAAGTGTAATGATTGCAAATAGAATTACACTTTTGAGCACTACATATATTTTAAAAAAAAAATTAAAAATCGTTTTGAGCACTTTTAAATTATATAAAAAATAATGGTAGTTAAAATTTTTTGTTTAAAAACAAAGAATGTGATGTTTTCAATGTAAAAATTAGTAATTGAAAAGTGGAGAGAAAAAATATGTGTAATTATAAAGTAGTTTAAAAGCGTGTTGTTTACACATATATATAAAAACAAAGTCTTTACCAAAAATAAACACACACACACTTTCTCACCAAAACGAACTTACTAAATTTGAAAAGATTTTGTAAAAAACACAAGAATTAAAAAATAAATAAATAATGGTTGCATTTTAGAAAGTGTAATAATTGCAAATTGAATTACACGTTTGAGCACTACATGTATTTTTTCAAAAAAAAAAAAAAAAATTTGTTTTGAGCACTTTTAAATTGTATAAAAAAATAATGGTAGTTAAATTTTTTTGTTTAAAAACAAAGAATGTGATATTTTCAATGTAAAAATTAGTAATTGAAAAGTAGAGAGAAAAAAATATGTGTAATTAAAAAGTAGTTTAAAAGAAATATTTTGTCAAATAAAGATGATTCGTTCCAATTCCAAAAAAGGACAATTTATTTTTTTTTTTAACAAATTTGTTTTTACTTAATAGGATGATTGATTTTAATATAACTATTAATCTTATTGTGTATCATAACTTCTTCTTCTTTTTTTTTTTTTTGTGAAAAATGTGAAAAAAATTACATATAAAGCATTCATAAATCTAATTTAAAAAATAAATAAATAATTCTCTATTGTTATAAAAAAGTATTCAAGATTCGTAAATTCGAAATCTATATCTATATCTATATATATATATATAGATATATATCAAAAATAAACACACACACACTTTCCCGCCAAAATGAACTTATTAAATTTGGAAAGATTTTGTAAAAAATACAAGAATTAAAAAAAAAATAAAAAAATGATTGCATTTTAGAAAGTGTAATGATTGCAAATAGAATTACACTTTTGAGCACTACATATATTTTTTCAAAATTCAAAATTCAAAAAATAAAAATAAATAAATAATCGTTTTGAGCACTTTTAAATTATATAAAAAATAATGGTAGTTAAAATGAATTATGTTTCCCACTGTGGGGAACATATCATTTCCATACTCAATTATTATCCATCACTAATTCCTATCCATATACAATTGAAACATAAAACACTCCACAAACATGCTTTCGGAAATATAGTATTCTCAACCAGATTTTGAGATAGAATAATGTTTCTTCTTCAACAAATGAATGCTCCAATTTCTATTTCGCAAATTAGGATGTCTAAATGCGTTTTGTTCTTTAAAGATGTCCCTTGCTTCAAGTACCTCATGCTAATGGCTGATACTGAAAATACAAGGTGCATAAAATATATATCTACCTTTTCACTCGTCGTAAAAAACTCCATATCAATTCAATGCATGAGATTGTAACGTGGATGGGTGGATTAAAAAATACACGTGTATCTTTTCTCTTAATAATTTCATTCACCTTCCATTCTTTACCAATAAGAATGGAAGAACGTATACTTTCTCTAACTGAACCAAGCTAAGTGTCAATTTCAGATCAATTGGCATTTTTCGTATCATGCAGTGATTTGTTCATATGTCTTGTTGTCTGTCTTCACCTTGAGTACTTCTTTGATCGCCCCCTCCATCACTATTCTCCGACAACTTCTCTTCTTTTAGTTCAATTTTCTAATCATTTTTTGTCTAGGCTCTCGCATAATCATTATTTTATGTTGACATCAGTTAAGTAGAACGAAAAAATGCAAAACATCGAAGAAGTCTAGAATCAATGTTTGATTTCATTTTTAATATGGTATTTGCTGAAACGAATCTTACGATTTAATCTCATAGCGAAAAACGATATGATAGTTATAAAATTTAAGGAAATTATTATAAGCATCAAACATGTCCCATTCATTCACATAACCTCGTAACCAAACGTGCCGCGAGATTCTCTTTAATATTTTATTGTGAGAATGTGCGGTTGAAAACGAGTTTTAGAAAATATGAAAAATCGTTCTCTTTGTATTTCAATTTTGAGTTTTGAATTCATCTTAAGTTTTGTGTTTTGAGTTTCTATTTTTTAGTTTTTCAAAATGCGTTTACTTTGTCATTTTAAAAACTTATAAACTTGAAAACACTTTTACTTTTGAATTTTAAGATATACCAAAATGATCTAGGATTTGTTCTTTCTTTTATAAAATGACTTTTATTAATTTTTTGTTGTTCGACAGGTTGTTAACAAACAGGGGCGGAGCCAGGCTCAAGACATGGGGTGGGTCTGGAGGACTTTTGGGCTGGGTCAATGAAGAATTTTTTTTTTATTTTTTATTTATTTGGCACTAAAGGTTTTTCAGATTTTGGGGTGGGCCATGGCCCAGTATAGCCACCCCTTGCCTCCGCCCCTGTTAACAAAGTTCCGTGTAACACACTATACCGAGTATATCTTTATCTTCTCCTTTTCTTTTATAATAAAATACTAGTATTCGCACCCGTGCGATGCACGAGACAAAATTTAGAATTTCACCACTATTTGACATATATATTTTATAAAAATTAATGAAATGTGTGATTTAAAAGTGGTGTGATTGTGAAACGTATTGTTAATTAAAATTATAAATGTTAACTATGACATGGATTATAATTTTTATCGTATTTCAAAATACGATAAATAAATAAAATGTACAATTCTTGATGGAAGCGATTCTTTGTTCACCTATTTCGGTATTTCAAAATAAACTAATGGAATATTGTCACGTCGCTATTTATAAACAAATTTTTTAAAGTAATTATCAAATAGACGTTTATCAAAAAATGTGTGGTTATAAAAGATTTTTTATGGAAAAATAAACAATGAGAATAAAATGTGTTACAAAAAGTATACGTGGTTAAAAAGTTACTTGAAGAAATGTTAAAATAATTTTCGTTAATAGTATGTAGTGATATTTCAATTTAAAATAATTAATAAGATTATTCTAGCCATTTATCAATTTAATCTGAATTAGCAATATAATTTTATTGTAATTTTCTTCATTGACTCGAAACATTGAGCGGATATTTGGTAGATATATTCGACCTTTTCTTGATCAACGTCATTTTTAACTTATTATTATTATTGTAAAGTAATCATTTTTAACTACCCATTTTATAAATAAAACAATTTACCAAATGATGACAATAATTCATAAGCTCATTATTTTATTTCAAATTTAGAATTCATTTTTTTATTACTTATGAAACTTTATTAAAATAAAAATTCATTATTTTACCTGAATTCGAAATTTGAAATAAAATAAAATATTGGTTATTCAATTTATAAGAATAAATACTTAACAATATTTATTTTAGGTCACGTTCTTTGTGTTGTAATAGACACTACATGACAATATATCATCTAATATTTTCGATTCTCTTTCATTTTCAATATATATCATTCATTCATTCTTTTTACTTTTCTTTCGTTAGTTGATAAGAAATATATGATGATGCAAGATGCTTAAAATATATTTGGATAGTTCATGGTTAATCTTAAGTTTTGTGTTGAGCAAATTTTGAATTTTTCTTTAGCATGTCAAATTTCAAATTTTTGTAATAATAATGAGGTAAAATCATTTTCCAAGTGACCGTTTATATTCTCTAGATAAGAGCAATTTTGAAATTTATATAGATAATCACAATATTTTTTTTAATTTCTATAAATCATGAATTTTCATTTTAAGCAAGTGTAAAAAAGGCGAGAAACTGTGTGGTGTTTTATTTGGAAACTTTATTGTTATAATATATATATAATAAAGATTCGAAATTTGAAATAAAATAAAATATTGATTATTCAATTTATAGGAATAAATGCTTAACAATATTTATTTTATGTCACGTTCTTTGTGTTGGAATAGACACTACATGACAATATATCTTCTAATATTTTCGATTCTCTTTCATTTTCAATATATAGCATTCATTCGTTATTTTTACTTTTCTTTCGTTAGTTGATAAGAAATAGATGATGATGCAAGATGCTTAAAATATGTTTGGATAGTTCATGGTTAATCTTGAGTTTTGTGTTGAGCAAATTTTGAATTTTTCTTTAGTATGTCAAATTTCAAATTTTTTTAATAATAATGAGGTAAAACCATTTTCCAAGTGACCGTTTATATTCTCTAGATAAAAGCAATTTTGAAATTTATATAGATAATCACAATATTTTTTTTAATTTCTATAAATCATGAATTTTCATTTTAAGCAAGTGTAAAAAATGCGGGAAACTGTGTGGTGTTTTATTTGGAAACTTTATTGTTATAATATATATAATAAAGATTCGAAATTTGAAATAAAATAAAATATTGGCTATTCAATTTATAGGAATAAATGCTTAACAATATTTATTTCATGTCACGTTTTTTGTGTTGGAATAGACACTACATGACAATATATCTTCTAATATTTTCGATTCTCTTTCATTTTCAATATATAACATTCATTCATTCATTCTTTTTACTTTTCTTTCGTTAGTTGATAAGAAATAGATGATGATGCAAGATGCTTAAAATATGTTTAGATAGTTCATGGTTAATCTTGAGTTTTGTGTTGAGCAAATTTTGAATTTTTCTTTAGCATGTCAAATTTCAAATTTTTGTAATAATAATGAGGTAAAACCATTTTTCAAGTGACCGTTTATATTCTTTAAATAAGAGCAATTTTGAAATTTATATAGATAATCACAATTTTTCTTTTTAAATTTCTATAAATCATGAATTTCCATTTTAGGCAAGTGTAAAAAAAGCGGGAAACTATATGGTGTTTTATTTGGAAACTTTATTGTTATAATATATATAATAAAGATTCGAAATTTGAAATAAAATAAAATATTGGTTATTCAATTTATAGGAATAAATGCTTAACAATATTTATTTTATGTCACGTTATTTGTGTTGGAATAGACACTACATGACAATATATCATCTAATATTTTCGATTCTCTTTCATTTTCAATATATAGCATTCATTCGTTCTTTTTACTTTTCTTTCGTTAGTTGATAAGAAATAGATGATGATGCAAGATGCTTAAAATATGTTTGGATAGTTCATGGTTAATCTTGAATTTTGTGTTGAGCAAATTTTGAATTTTTCTTTAGCATGTCAAATTTCAAATTTTTGTAATATTAATGAGGTAAAACCATTTTCTAAGTGACCGTTTATATTCTTTAGATAAGAGCAATTTTGAAATTTATATAGATAATCACATTTTTTTTTTAAATTTCTATAAATCATGAATTTTCATTTTAGGCAAGTGTAAAAAAGACGGGAAACTGTGTGGTGTTTTATTTGAAAACTTTATTGTTATAATATATATAAAGATGACTTAATTTTGCATCCACCTTATTTCAATTTTTGATTTATTTGTTTATGTCTTTAGGTATTATTGTGATCATTGGTCACCCACCTAGCACATGATTTCTCGAGTCGAAATCATTTTTTTTAATTTGTTTAAATGAAAATTTCTTCTTATAAGTTCCTGAAATTTATCCATCATTCAATCTCAACTATATATCTTAGTCAAATTTATCGTTTTTGACTTTTCAAACATTTTTAACACACATTCTGACAAATGAATTATTCAAAATTACATTATTTTCCAAATAATGGGGGCCAAATATGGGCTTATTGTCGACATAAGGTTTTTCAAGCGCAAAATAGTAATCTTATCTTATTTTATCTTATTATTATATATAAAAGTAGAATTTTGGTCACCAAAATACACACATAGTTTCCCGCAAATTTTTTTTTCTAAATTTAGAATTTTTTTTGCTAAAAAATAATATATAAAGCAATTATTATTTACGTGTGTCAATAATTGCGTTGGCATCCGTGCTATGCTATTAATAACATCAAAATGTTATTTTTTCTATTGTATTATTATTATTTTAATAATTATTATATTATTTTGAAATTGAAAAATATGTAATACGAGTGTCAAATTAAAGATCACAGTGAGAAGTTTAATGCAAGTTAGTAAGTGAGAGCATATTATAAATATATTGTCCATAAAATCATATAAAAAATTAAATGTAAAGTTTTATTTTATATTTTATATTTTCCCTCAATATCTAATTCATTTTAAATTATATCATTTAAGTCCTATAATATTATCTATAATTAGTTAACTAAATTTATTTTCATAGATGATTAATTTCTGTTCTGATTTTTTCTCATCAAATTAAAACAAATAATAATTATACGAATTTTTAAAGCAAATTCAATTAAGTTGAGTTAATTTTACAAACTTAAGATTTCTGCAATTCATTCATTATTTTCACATTATTTACCGATTTTGTTCATTTTTCTATTTTCATTATAAATTTAAATAAATAAAATATGCAAAAATATATTACAAATTTTAACAATTAGTCAATATTATTTTTATTAAACAATTGATCGATCAGTAATTTTTATTAAAATAATAATGTAAGAATATGAATAAAGAAATTGTCAGTATGAAGAAATAATAATCAATTAATTAATGATTATTTTTTAGAAAAACACTTGAAATTAATAATTAATGTTTAAAAAATCAAATTATACCAAAAAAAAGTCTATCTCACACCTTTTTTTGGGAAAAATATGATGAAGAACAATATATGAAAAGAAAAGTATTTATCTTAAGGAGAATATGTAAGTTAAGTTTTGCACATGTATTGTATGAGCCTAATTTTGTAGTTCTTAAGTTTTTTTTTTAAAAAAGAAAATCTCATTTATTGGATGTTAATTCCGAAAAAAGAAGTTGATATGTTTACGGTACAATCTCTAAAACACTTAATTCATGGTCTATTTTCCCATAAAGATGATAAAATAATTCAATGGTTTACAATTTTATTAAAATATTAAAAAAATAATTATATGCCGTAAGAAATTGTGAAACTTTATTTCTTAATTTTATTAACATATATAGACAAAAGACTCACTATATATATATATATATATATATATATATATATATATATATATATATATATATATATATATATATATTATATTTTCATTAATAATTCAACGTTCGTACACCATAAATTTTGAGGTTGATTTTCACTTTCGTGCATCGTCAATATTGTTTAATTTGTTACATTTATTTATATATAGTACCGCATATATTTAATTTGTTTCAATTATTTTATTTTATGTAAATTATAATATTTTGAGGGTTATTATTTATATTTACGTTAGTAAAAAATATATTGACGAAATTTTTTATTTATTCTATACAACATATATTTGAAAAATTGCACTATTTAATTTAAATTTAAGCAATTATTTAAATATGTTTTTTATATAGCAACTTTCGTGTACCACACGGATGCGAGCAATTACAAATTGTACAAACAATGTATTATTTGAAAAGATTTTTCAAAATTGACGATAATTGTAATTTATTTCTATTTTGAGCATTCGTTTACCGTCCGTATCATTAATTAAAATAAATTATGTGTTCAAAAAAAATTTTATTTTGTAATGATATTTATACTAAAATTATTTTATATTATTTTTTTGTACAATGCACGGATGTGATACTAGTTTACATAAAATTAGGGGAAGATTTTTGAAAAAAAAGATGGTAATTTACTTCAAATTATTTTTCACGACGTTCTTTGACAAAGTTTTTCCCGGTTTGAAAACGTGTTTTCTTTGGCGTGAAAAAGCAAAGATAAACAGGGGGCCAGGGGCTGATTGTTTGGAAAACGGTACACAACCAGGGCCTGCATCCACTGTATATCGCCCAAGTCACCAGCGACACGCATAGATTTTTCATCGAAAAGGAGAGTGGCGAAGTAGAGAAAAATGGCAGGAATCGCACAGGACTGGGAACCAGTTGTCATCCGGAAGAAGGCCCCGACTTCCGCTGCTCGTAAGGATGAGAAGGCCGTCAATGCCGCTCGCCGTTCCGGCGCCGAGATCGAAACCGTTAAGAAGTGTACGTATCTGTTATATATTTGCTTTTACATCCTCGCAATTATACGATTTAGGGTTTAATATATTGTATGCCAGCTCCGCTGCAAAATAATTAGTCTTGCGACTTGCGTACTTTTCGTCTCTTAGCTCGATTTCTTTATTTCATTATTTTTCTCCCTAATTATCTATCCAATTTTGGAAGTGTGTGCGCATGTTTTTTTTTTTTTTTTTTAAATATATTTTTATTCAGCTCGATTTCAGTTATTTTGTATCGTTACTGTGCTTTTTATTCATCCTTTTTGCAATTATTCGTCAAATATAAGTTAATCTGTAACCTGTTTAATTTTTTTTTTTTTTTTTTATCATAATAATACTCTATGTATCCTCCACCTGACATTTGATTTAAAAATTTATGGGAAAGTTCAAATGCTTAGGTTGTAGTGAATCTAAATTCTAGTCACAAGAAATTCATTTCTTTACCAATTTGAGTGAAAACTATACTATAAGCTAGTTTGACCACATCAGATTGGGCCTGGCAATAGCTGTTTCCTTTTTTTTTTTTTTTTTTTTTTGGGGGGGGAGACAAGGAATTGTATTTGAATGCAATTCTTTTGCATTTCCCTTTAAGTCGTAATTTGTGCTTTGAAATTTTAGTTTAAGCTGAGGTCTATTACCAGTGAATCAATGCAAAACTCGGATTCTGGCTGGAAATATTTTTTATTTGATCAAATCTCCTCGTCTGCATATGTTAGAGAATGTTGATGGGCACATCTCTTGTTGTGTTGCACTATCTAGTTTTAAGTTTTAACCAGGTAAATATCTGGGATAGTTTATGTTCTATGTATATTTTTAAAGTTTTGGACATTCATACGTGTTGCGTCCTAATCTCCATGGATGGCACTTGGCTTATGATGATACGTGAAAAGCCCAAACCATAAGTAATAACCAACGAAAATCTCAAATCAAAAATTAACGAAACTTACATAAACATAAAAGAAAAATAATGCAGGAGACTTTTCTGGCCTATGCCCCAGAGGTTCAGCCACAAAAGTCAGTCTAATCCCATGTTGAGCATCCATTTGACGTGGACATTGCTCGATTGCACTATAGCCCCAAAAAGGGATACAAATGTTCAATATAGTTTTACAAAAATACAAATCAAACTACCCAAGCCACTTATCTGTAAGAATCTTCGCAGATCTGTAAAAGAATCACCAAGAACCCAGGCAGAAAACCTCCACCAACATTTACTCAAATAAAACACGAAGTCCTAAACTATCTCACCAAGAAATATATATTTGAGAAGGAGGAATACAAAAAATCTAACTTGAATGAGGCATTCAAGTGTAGAGAAAATCAGTTTACCAACGACACCCTAACTTATCTCTCTTAAACTGCACAAGAAGCCAGGAGATCTGTAGCGCCCCGAGTTCCGTATACCCGGTTCACCACGTCATTTTCTGTCTAAATTTTTTCGAATAATATTTTTGCGGAAGAAATAATTGAAATTCATTTTTGGCAACATTAAATAAACTGTAATGGCCGATAAAATTGAAAACATTTATGAAACCATTTGAAATAGTAAATCGAACCATAAATTTTGTAAAGAAATTGCCAATGTCATAATTTCTCAAATAAATGAACTTCTCTAAATTATTCGATTGTTTGGAAAATACGGAAATCATTAATGTCAAACTTTCAACCGTTTAACGATTATTGCCACCATCATTCATCGCTCGCCACCGTCTCCGAAATCTGCAAAACTGTTAAAAAGTAGGGTGAGTATTTCATGGGGGAAATACTCAGTAGACTCATCGCAAATTAATTAATTTATAAGATGATTAAACACATAAATTCCGGCTCTTTATAAAACGGCCATTGATAGGGCTTCTTTATAAAACGGCTCTTAATAAAACTCATATTGTGCATTACAGCACGGAACATATTTTGAAAATCATAGGCTCTTTGAAAACAACTCTTTGAAAACAGCCCTTTGAAAACCATATAATTATAAAACATTTTAATTATGCCAAGCATAATTTCTTTTGAAAGCATAACATAAGATAGGATTGAAATCCTCATAAACATAGGGAGACACAAGAACTTTACCGAACTTAGGTGGCAAGAATTCTTATGCAGTAAAATCATAATAACAGTAAGTATACCAAAACATAATTCTTGAAATTCATAGGGATCATTTCCATCATAACATAGGGTAGGATCGAAATCCTCATAAACATATGAGACAAGAATTTTACCGAACTTAGGTGGCAAATCCTCATAAACATATGGAAACACAGAATTTTACCGAACTTAGGTGGTAAGAATTCTTATGTGCATAGCAATCTTGGGAGATTGATTTCATAGAAATGATCCAAAACATATAAAACATTTTCGTAAAAACATAGGGTATACTTACTTTTCATAAAAACATAAGGTATATTTACCTTTCATAAAACATACTTAATTTTCTTGAAAATTGATTTTCACAAGTCACATGACATTTATATGAAATCATAATTTAAATCAATTAATAAGTGCGAGTCTACCTCAAATCCGACGAGTGCAAAGTTGAGCGGGAATGACTTCAACTTCTTTAAATTCTCCGTACGCTTCGTCTTAGCCAATAAGTCACTTTAGTATATCGAATATATAGTTCAAAATGATAAATTATAATTTGAGGACTAAAATTGATGTTTTGAAAGTTGAGGGACTAAAATGAATACTTTTGAAACTTGGGCTTAAAAGTAAATCAACAGTGACTGAAATAATAGATTTTGAAAATGAAAGGGCTGATTAAAACTCATTTAAAACTTTGGGGCTGAAATGGATAACTTAAAAAGTTGGGGACTGATTTGAAAACCTTTTAAAACTTGGGGGACCAAGCTGCAAATTTTGAAAATTAATATATCAGATCTTTCCTCTCTCTCTCTTACCATTCTCTCACTCATGACCTAACCCTCTCTCACTCGCGATCGGAAAGACGGAAGAAGGTCACTGTCCGACGGAGTTGCCAGCGAATACTCCGGCGCAGGTGCGGCGAACTGCGGGAGGGGTGGTAGACTAAGTTTTTATGCGGTTTAGGTGCGAGATATAGCTAAATCGAGGCTTGGAGTTCGCGATTGGGTTTTGAGATTCCGGCGAAGGGAGCAGCGCTTGAGGTAAGTAACTGGTTTACGTTAAATCCTGGGTTTTTGGTTTGGATTTTGAGTGTTTTATTTATGATAGTGGGCAGAGTTTGGTGGTTGGACTGCGGTGTGGTGGTTGGGTGATTTCTTGAATTGAGGGCAGTGGACTGGTGATATTCATGATGCCGTCGAGGTTTGGTTGTGGCTGCGAAGCTGAAATGGTTGCAGATTGGGATTTGAGTTGGGTTGGCTGCAGTGAAGTAATATGATTCAGGTTGTTATGGTGATTGCAAAAATTGGGGATTGAAGTATTGTTGCTTGACATTAGAGCTGCCGGTGGTGGAGGAGGACTGATGATGCTTGGTTGTCTAGTTGCAGAAAAGGAACTGCAGTGTTTGGTGGTGAAGGTGATTTGCAGTGCTGGGGTTGAACTGGAGCTGGGTGGATGCTGAACTGAAATTGTACTGAATTGGTGGTTTTAATTGATGATAGTGGGAAGAGGATGGTGATGATAATGATAGTGTTTTGTGGAGGTGGGAAACATCATAATTTGGGGAATAATTTAGTGGAATCATTGAGTGGATTTTGATGATGAAATTGGGTCCAAATGGGTTGGGAATACTTTGTGTGATTGAAGAAATTGCTGTATTATTGAAGTTGAACGTGGAGGTGGGGGAAAATTTGGTTTAGATAAATAGGATTAATTTAACTAAAAAAATCTGACTAACTTCGATTTGAAAATATATTTAAAACTGATATATTTTGGACTGAAAAATAATTTTGAAAATAATACTTTGAATAAATAATTAAAATAACATAATTTTAGAAATTTGGATTTTAATTTAAAATCGAACAAATTCGATATTTCTTGACTTGGCTAGACGAATCCGTTGCGGCGTTACTTCAAAACAATGGGTGAAATAGTAGCGACACAATTTTCTAAATATTAAAATAATTATTAATTGCGTAAAAATTCTTGGTCGCTACAAGATCTATCTGAATGAATATGCCAAGTGAAACAACATCTCAAAAGCCAAGTGATAAGGCACAGAAGAGTCCAGAAGATCTCAGATCCAAGGGTGCCAAAACAACCATGTGTCATCCATCCATAAAAGGTGCACAACTTAAAGAAGTGCCAATATGATAAACACGTTTTCTCGAAATTTTGGAAGCAAACACAGCACACGTGCACCACATAAATATACAATCTCCACCTTGCTACCAAGAATTTGGGTCTATAGTGCAACCAAGAACATCACCAATATATCAAATTTCACAGCTCATGTACTTGTACAATTTTAACATATAGAATCAACAGAAAGTGACTTAAAACAATTCTGAGATTTATTTAAAGGAATTACTTTAGTTCCCATATCAAAAGGATTGTATTGAGTTGGAATCTTTCCAATTTTCAGAATTCCTTTTGATATCACATCTCTAATAAAATGGTATTTGATATCAATATGTTCTGTCCTATCATGGAACTTGGGATTTTTGCTTATATGTTTAGCACTTTGATTGTCAGAATATAGGATAACATTTCCATCCACAAGCTCAAGTTTCCCTAATAAACCATTTAACCAGATTCACTTTTGAACAACACAGTAGCAGAAATCTGTAAAAGATAGGCTACAACTTTCTGCAGTTGGGATTTCCAAGTAATCACAGTACCACACAAGGTATAAAAATAAGAAGTTGAACTCCTTATCCCCAGCAAAGTCAGAATTGTGTATCGTTTTAAAGTTACCCCATTTTTATTTAGTTTAAACATAATACCTAAGTTTGAGGTTCCTTTCAGATATTTCAAAAGCAATTTCAAATCATTCCATTGTTCTTCCCCACTCATAAATCTACTAAGTACACTAATGCCATGAGCAAGGTTCTGGTACATATAATCATATACATCACAGATCCAATAACATTTGCATAGGGAATTTTAAGACATTCTATCATATTCATCCTTGGTTTTAGGATATCAGTCATAGTAAAGCTTAAAATGGTTTGCAAGTGGTAAAGTTACAAGTTTACAATCAAACATGCAAAATTTTCTCAAAATTTTAGTCAAATACTCATGTTCACTTAGAAATAATAAATATTTTTCTTTACTTTTTGAAATTTGCATGCCCAAAAATTTCTTGGTAGGACCAAGATTTTCATATCAAATTCAGATTTAAGTTTCTTTTTTTCCTCAAGATTTTCAGATTTATCATTACTGGCTAATAGCATATCATTAACATATAATACCAAATAAAGAGAATTTTCACCTCCACTGCCCTTGCAGTACAGATAGGTATCATATTTGTTTCTTTTAAAACCAAGTTCCAAGACAAATGTGTCAAATCTTTTATACTATTATCTTGGAACTTGTTTTAAGTCATACAAAGACTTTTTCAGCAAACACACATTTGATTCAGAATTTTCCTTAATAAAATCAGTAGGTTTTTTCATATATATGACTTCATCCAAATCATCATACAAAAATGCAGTTTTTACATCTAATTGGTCAAGTTCTCATTTAAATTGAGCAACAAGAGCAAGTATGCATCTAATAGTAGTATACTTGACTACACGGGAAAAAAATTCAATAATCTAACCTTGTACCTAGCATTATTAGGATTTCCAGGTTCTTTTTCTTTTAATTTATTGATCCAGTCAATCAGTTTATTATTTTGAGGTCTTTTAATGAACTCCCAGGTTTTATTATTCTTACAAAAGGGAAGTCATTTCCTCTTCCAAGACAACTTTCCATTTTACAGAATCTTTACAGGTTATAGCATGATTATAGGAGCTAGACTCATTTTCATTTTTTTCTTGATAAGTGAACACTGAAACAAAAGCATCATTATCAAATCTAAAGCAGGGCCTAATATTTCTTCTTTGCCTATCTCTTGTAAGTTGGTACTCGTCAAGAGGTATACTATCAAAATCAGCTAGGTTCTCAGTTTCAGCATCTTGATTTAACTCACCAGTTTCAAGAGGTTCAATATTAGGTTGACTAGTTCCTTCATCTATTGGTGCAGAAGTGTTTCCTTCTAAGTTAAGTAGTCTCCACTTCAAAGTGAACATCATTTTCAGTTAGGTTTTTAGTTTGTACCTTTTAAACATGGCGTAAGAGATTCGTTAAAAGTGACATCTTTTCTTATTATCACTGTATACCCCTTTTCCTCTTTAACCCAAAATCTATATCCTTTAACATTCTCACCATAATCCAAAAAAACACATTAAGAGATTTATGTTCAAGTCTTCCTATATTTTGATGAGCACATACAGTACAACAAAAAAATTTCAGGTGAGAATAAGAAACAGGATTTTGATTCCACATAGATTTAGGCACATTAAAACTTAAAGCACCGGTAGGACATCTATTTATCAAGTAAGCAACAATTTTAACAGTTTCACCCCAAAATAATTTATTTAAGCCATAACTCAACATGTCTCTTGGTTTAATTAAAATAGTCATATTCATTCTTTCAGCGATACCATTTCATTGAGGGGTATAAACAACTGTTCTATGTCTAAGAATGTTATGTTCTTTACAAATATTGTTGAATTCAAAATTACAGAATTTCAGTCCATTCTCAGTCCTTAGAGTCTTTATTTTAAAATCAGTTTGATTTTCAATTTGGGTTTTCCAATCTTTGAAAACACTAAAAGTTTCATCTTTTGTTTTTAATAAAAGTACTTAAATCTTTCTTGAAAAATCATCAATGATCAATAAATAATATCTGTTGTAACCTGACAATGTACTCATAGAAGAGGCTCCCTCAAATCAGCATGCAAGTATTCAAGAATCTGTTTTGATTTGTGGGTTCCAGGTAAGAAAGACAATATAACTTCTTTGCTTATCACAAAATGTTCACAGGAGATAGAATCATAAAGATTTGTTGTACCAAAAGCACCTGTATTTTTTAAAGACTTCTGACCTATATGGCCAGGTCTCTCATGCCATAATCTGGAGAGAGTCATATTTTCCTTTAAAACATCTGCAGTTTGGCTAAGCAAAGGTTTTACATTAAGAAAATAAAGTTCATGTCTCTTTGGGGTACTTGTGATCAAATCCTAACCCCTAAAGATTTTATAATGTCTTTGACCCATGTCAATGTTAAAACTCCATGTCATCTAACATACATAGAGATATCAGATCTATTTCAAGTTCAGGAACATATTTAGCATCTTTCAAGAAAATGCTTATTTCCATTTCCATTTTCAAGCAAGAGTTATATTTCATATCCCATTCACTTTACATGTCATGTTATTACCTATGAAAGAAAAATAACGCATGAGACTTTTTCTGGCCTATGCCCCAGAGGTTCAGCGATAAATGTTCAATACAGTTTAAAGAAATACAAAATCAGACTACTCAAGCCACTTATCTGTAAAAGAATCATGAAGAACCCACGCTTTCAACCTCCACCAACTACTCATATAGAACACTATGTACTAAACTATATCACCAAAAAATATAAATTTGAGGAGGAGAGAGGGATCTAACTCGAATGGGGCATTCAAGTGTAGGGAAAATTAGTTTACCAACGAAACCCTAACTTCTCTCTCAAACCGCACAAGAAGCCTGAAGCCAGAAGATCTATCTGAATGAATATGCCAAGTGAAGCGACATCTCAAAAGCCGAGTGATAAGGCATAGAGTCCAGAAGATCTCAGATTCAAGGGTGCCAAAACTGCCAGGTGTTGGCCATCGATAAAGGTGCGCAACTTAGAGGAGTGGAAATATGAGAAACAAGTTTCTCCAAATTTTGGAAGCAAATACAGAGTACATGCACCACATAACTCAACAATATGTGTCTAGGATACTGGTTAGGGGTAACGAGCTCAGTCCCTTGCAAAGAGGAGCCAAAGACTAGTGAAAGTATCGTTCTCTTGAGAACAGGTGTCCATTATGGATATTGGATTACATTGCAGGTGCTGCAGGTGTCCAGTACAGATATTGGATTACATTGCAGGTGCTCTAAGGGTAGGCTGATCAAAACAAGGGAACTGACACTGCTTGGAAAAGAGAGCAATTGCTCCATATCAAGTCCAACTACTGAGTTTAAGGACAACATAACACTTTGATATCCTCAATTTCTCATTACTAGTATCAATTATGCCACAAGGCCCACAACCATTTACTTCATCCTCAGCAAACCAAAAGCGTCAAAGGTCATCAGTGCAGCTGAGGCCAAGTAATCACTAATCATCCATATGTCTGAAAGAGGCATGTCTTCGGAGGGATCTACACAGACTTCTAGTTGGCTCAGCTGTTGGCATAAACTCTAAAGCTAGGATTTGACTCCTGATGGATACACTGCTGGCGTAGTGGTTTCATAGCTGAGAAGCATGCCTTGGACACCACTCAAAGCATGTAAAGGAACAAGGAGGAGAGCATGCCGTCATCTGCGTCTATAAAAAATCTCTTCATTGGCGGAGACGGGGACATCTAAACATACACAAACAAAAACTCTACTAAAATTATTGCACACGTTTGACACTCAGCAAATTCAAACAGTGAAACCTCGTAACCTTTAATATAGATTTCTATTTACATCTTCAACTATCTGCTGTCCGTCATATATAAAGATTTTGACATTGATAATAGGATTATATAAAACGCGCCTTGTACCTAGTTGGTTTTGATTATCTGTTGTGCTTTTTGCGTGTGTTTTAGTAGCCATTTTGAATAACCAATGTCTCTCTCTTTTTGATACGAGTGCCTATTCAATGATTGTTTCTAATGCCTTATGTACTTAAGAGCTTGTTTGGTGAGTGAAACTTTTTAATTTTTTTCCTCAAATTCAATTTCAATCACATATTTCTATGGGACTCATCACTTTTCAACCACACATTTAAAAATTTCTCCAACATATCTTTCACCAAACAGGCTCTAACTGTTTATGGATCGTAAGTGAGAGAGAAATGTAGCTTCTTGTAACTTTTACTTAGTGAAGCTTTTATTGCCTTCTACTAGCTCGTTTAGAAATAATAGATTTATCTCCACTGCAGCGAATGCCGGCACGAACAAGGCTGCTTCCAGCAGTACCACTTTGAACACCAGGAAGCTTGATGAGGACTCAGAGAATCTGACACGTAAGTTGATTTCACTAGCTCAATAGAATTACAGTAATTAAGTGTTCCTATTATGTATAAGAGATGATCGTGGATGTCTCATTCATGCTTCCATATGTGGTGGAGGGCCTTTTCGCTTCATCACTGTTGATTGAGTGCCCCAAATTGTTTGCTCTTCAATTTTTCTTCATTTTCTTTCCTGTAATTAAATTAGCTGGCATTTGTGTTTTAAGATAACAGACATTATAGTCCCTAACTTGCTGTATCTCAGCATTCTACAATTTTAATTTTATTATGTCTGATTATCATTCTGTAATTTCAAGGAAAGCGTGATTGTAGAGTCTACATGAATATTTGATAATAAAAGCTTATTCCTATGCAACTGAAGTCTGAAAATTTATATGGGGACCTTCTTTAGCACTTCTGTTTTTGTCACTGTCTCAGATGAGAAGGTTCCTAGTGAATTGAAAAGAGCCATCATGCAAGCTAGATTGGACAAAAAACTGACACAAGCTCAACTCGCTCAGGCGAGTCCTCTCTCTATTTCTGCATCCAAGAATACACATTTGTGTTCATGCTATCTGGCACATAGGCAGACTAGCTATTCTTCATAAAATTTACTCCATCCTAACCTCATCATTCTTTGCTTTCTCGGCAGATGATAAACGAGAAACCCCAAATCATCCAGGAATATGAATCTGGAAAGGCTATTCCAAATCAGCAGATAATTTCTAAACTCGAGAGGGCTCTTGGAGCGAAACTGCGAGGAAAGAAGTAAAACAAGAGCAACTGGGAGGGAAGTCAACCTCTTGCACTCTCATTGTCGTTTCAGTCCTCAAAGTGATGGTGTACATGAACCCTATTAGCCCTTTTAATTTGACCTCTGTTATGCTCAACTGTAAGAACTCTAGACTATGGATTTGGCTTTCCTTGTGAAACATGGATGTTTTCTTGGTGAAAATAAGAATATTACAGTCTGGTGCTTGTAAATCTGTTGCCGTTTCACCCCAATAGTTTGATGAATGCCATTGCTTGTTCCTTTGGGATGAATTGTTGAATATCTTGAAGTGCAAAAAATAAAATTCTGGGTTTGGGGTTATGATGTCGTGTTTAAATTCCAGCATGCAGTCGAAGAATTTGCATATCATTGTATAATGTTGACAGCTAGGTAGGTTTCGTAATGTAGCATTATTGGTGTTTAGCTCTAGTTTAGGCGATGGTGATTGACTGCTTACGATTATTTAAAAATTAAAGAGACAACTATCAAAACCGTTGCTTGCAGCAAAAGAGATTAAGAGGTGATAAAGATGGAAGTAGGTTCCTAATAATTAAATTAGACCGCTTAGGCCCCAATCTTTGAAGCATTTTGAGTCTTCAGTGTACGAAAACCTATCATTTAACCTCTATAATGTCAAATTCCATGTTTTTTAGAGTATCAAAACCTTTCTTTTAACCTCTAAAATGTCAAATTCTATGTTTTTAAGAATATCAGTCACTTTAGCATCTGTTTGGCAAACCAAGAAAAACATGTTTTTAAACATGTTTTTTTTTACGCAATTTCCCAAACCACTTTTTAACCACACATATTTTCTCTCTCTAATTTTTAACCACATATCTTATCTAGAAAACATAAAAAAACATGTTTTTAAACAAAAAAAATTTAACAAACAGAGGCTTAGATATCATAAAAAATAGAACTAAAAGAAAATGGGAATCATACAAAAAATGCATTGTATTGTACTATTTTAACATTAACGTGAAATTATTCTCCTGTCCACGATGGTCAGAAGTTATATTGCAGAGGACATATCCATCACATTTCATCTCTATGTTATGTGTTATTGTCAATCTGTCATATTGACAAGTGGAATAACATAATTTCTGATCATTGTGGGTAGAATATCAACTCTATAACACAAAAATTAATAGTGTATGTGACAAGTAGAATTATTAAGATATTGTTTAATAAAATCAAGATATATTGTTATTCATTTAACAATTTGACAATTACTATGTTTATATTCAAAAATGTTTAGTGATTGAAAAGATGATTGGAAAATAGGACAATATTATGGAGATGATTGTTGTGTTAAAAAAAAGGATCGTGTGAACAATATATCATGTCAAACTTTGAATCATCATATATATGTACAAGTGCCATAACTAATTTATTACCACTATTAACGGGAGCTGACGCCAAGGCAACAAACTTTTTTCAGTTTTGCAACAAATATACAAATGGAGTACTACAAATAAATAGAGTATGTGACAACAATTTGTTGACTAAGCTTTACATATAACCCATCATTAAATATCAACATCACTATGTCTATATGTGAATCTGTTTGTACATTTTATTTATATGCGATTTTTTAAAAGTTGTATTTTATGTTTAATTTTTATTTTATATTTTCAAAATAAAATATGTGATTGAAAAGTGGAGAAAAAATATATCTGATTAAAAAATTATTTAAAAAATTGTCTTATTTTTAAACATGTTCGTGAAACCGAGGCCAACTTTGTTTTTATTACGACCTTTGGGAGTTGCTAGCTAACTCCAAGGTTGACACAGCCTGACACTATGGAGAAGCTTACACGAAGACTAACAGGTGTCCTCATGCATGCTTGTATCAATTCTTCATAAAACACGTCATCAACTTTTCTATTTTGCCCTAACAAAGAGATCCCCCAATAAATTTGAGGGGTTTGGGGTTTGATTCCCCACGGTCCATCCCGTGGGGTTACCCCACGGGATAGACACGTGGGGGTCATTCCTCCATTTTGTTAATATTTTAATATTTTAATTTTTTAATTTTTAATTTTTAATTTTTTTCTGATGATGATGACCAGCAACGGTAAATTTCTTTTTTTTTTTTTTTTTCTTTGTAACGTGGGGATCAAACCCCTTTTTTTTTTTTTCGTTTTTTTTTTTTTTTGCTAGAATTTTGTTTTTTTGCTTAGACTTAAAATTTAAATTTTTAAATATTTTTTTCGTTGAATTTTTTTTTTTTTACGTTGGTGAATTGAGAGACAATATTTTATTACAACATTGCGAAAATAAAATAATACAATTAAATTTCAATTATTCATTCCCATGATCCGTAATATTTTATTACAACATTGCGAAAATAAAATAATACAATTAAATTTCAATTATTCATTCCCATGATCCGTATACATCATAGTCGAAGAAATTGGGAGGTTGGTAGGCATCCGTCTGATCGGGGTGATAGGGTTCTGCCTGAAATGAGTTTTGTGAATAGGATTGTGTGTAATATGCTGTTGCCTCTTCTGATTCCTGTGAGTAGAGATGTGGACGATAGGCATTGTCTTCTACTGACAGCGCGTCTGGACATTTTCGCTTGTCATGTCCGGGTCTACTACAGATTCCGCATAATCGATTTACTTGCTTCATTGATTTTTCCTTTGATGACTTTATTCGTTTTCCATTGCCCTTAGCTCTTACAGATTCTGGATCCCTGACTGAAGTATCCCCATGTGTGACTTTGCATTTACCCTTAGTTGATGATGTGGTTACTCCCTCCGTCACAAGTAACTCATTCACTCCAATTGTCATGTCTCTTAACCCGTTAAGTACGTAATCTGTAGAGCTTTGAGATAGCGACGCATTGTCAAACAGATTGTTTGATTCTGCCCTCATTGCTCCAAGACGTGAGGGAATTGGCATTTGTTTGTTGAACGAAGGTGGTGCGTTGAAAACTGGACTGGATTTTGCGTCATTTGTCCACCTGCGAATGATATAGCTTGGAGGCAACTTGTAAATGTTTCTATGCGTTAGATACCTCAATATATGGCGACATGGAATGCCCTCACATGCCCACATCGCACATTCGCAGTAGGCGAAGTCAATCTCTTTGTTGTAAGAAACTTCCCGTCGTCGACCATGGTCATCCCCCTCTAACTGGCGTTCGACCTCATATATTTTTACAATAAGCGAATTTGAAACACGACGTATCCCGTACGATGTGCTTTGAGAAAGCTCCTCCTGAAATAGGAAAAAATTTTGTTTCGTGTACACCTTAGACATCTGCTCTTCCATCACGAAGTGTGTCCTCAACCGAGGAAGCTGACTCGAATTATTGTGGTCTTCATATTGTTCCTCATGCCTCTGGTGCGCAATAGCACCGTCAAACCTTGTTATAAAATCCATTAAGGTGTGATGCCTATTCACGTACCGTTTCATGAAGGAATGGTGCGACTCTACACGTTGGCTGCTCGACATTCCACCAGAAAAGTATGGTTTCACGTACGCCGGTATCCAGTGCCCCCGTATCTCATACATATTTTGCAGCCATTCGTTGTTGCCCAAAGCAGTGCTACTCATTAATATCTCCCACCTGCTTTCGAACTCCTCCACAGTTTCTGACTGGTGGATTATATTCATGAGGGTACCCTTGTGCATTGCAAACAGTACGGGTCCCAATTTTTCAGAAAATTTGTATGTAATGTGCCACAAACACAATCGATGGAATGCAGAAGGGAAAACACTAGATACAGCATTACCGATCGCCTGATTTTGGTCTGTGATAATAAGCCGGGGGGCCCCGTGTGTTGGCATGGCTTCCAAGAACTTTGCGAACAACCACTCAAAAGATTCTGTCGTCTCATCACTCAAGAGGCCACAACCAAATAAAATTGTCTGGCGATGGTGATTAATTCCTACAAATGGTGCAAGGATCATACCATATTTGTTTGTGTTGTAGGTTGTGTCAAACACAAGACAGTCTCCAAATATAGCATAATTGTTTCGCGACTCTGAATCTGCCCAAAAACAACGTCTGAAAGTCCCGTCACCAAAGGCCTCGTAATCAAAGAAATAGTTTTCATCTCGTCGCCTCTCATTGGCCATGTACTGTATAAACGTTTCTACGTCCTGCCCCATCAGCCCCAAACGTTGGTCCCTTTGAGCATTTCTGACGTCTCGCTCGAGGTGTCCCATCGACGATGGCCCGCCCGTCTCCACCTCCATTATTCGAATTTGTTGCCACGTTGGTACATTTGCGGCGGACAACTGTTCGACTTGGGACCTCCTTGCCTCTGACAATTCACGGTGTGAGCGTAGAAAATGGACATCTTCTTGTGAGCTAAGAGGGTGATTGTGTTGCTCATTAAAAGATGTGACACCCCATGTATCCGAACCTAAACGCTGACTGATCGACAACTGTGCCTTACAATCTGTCCTCGTGTGCGACCGATTTCTCTTCCCGGTCCTTGGTTGTTGGTGCCTTTTCTCATTCTGCCATCGAAGGTCGGTCTTCCCTTGTTTTGCACAAGTAAATTGCTTCCACCAAACCTCGCCCGTATCCTTTCTCTTTTTACTACTATGATGACGCAAGCTAAATCCGCCTGCTTTAGCATACGCATTGTAGAACTCGAATGCTTCATCAATAGAGGAGAATCTTTGTCCTTCTCGCGGAAGTTGATCGGGGCTTACTTGTGGCACAAAAACATCACTTTCGCTCTCCATTTACTTGCCTAATTATTGAATAAAAATGAAAAACAAATTTTTTAATTGCAAAAGAGGAAAGAATGAACGTAATTTGGTGTTGAAATTTTGTGGAGAAAGTTTTTTATTGCAATTGTGTAGAGAGTGGAAGTAATTTGATGTTCAAATTTTGTGACAAATATGAACATATATATAGTGTAAAAAAAATATAGTCGTTGGAAAGGAAAAAAAAAAAAAATTGACCGTTGCAGCAACGGTTAAAAAAAAAAAAAAAAAAAAAAAAAAAAAAAAAAAAAAAAATTGACCGTTGCAGCAACGGTTAAAATAAATAAATAAATAAAATAAAAGATTAACAAAATGGGGGAATGACCCCCACGTGTCTATCCCGTGGGGTAACCCCACGGGATGGACCGTGGGGGATCAAACCCCGTAAATTTGATTGATAACAACAAAAAAAAAATGATTTTTAAGAATGCATATCGTATGAAAAAAAAAATATTTAACTTGTATATAAATTACACATTTTTTTAAATCACTTTATATTCATAAAAATTTTCAATTCGTTTTTTAATTATATATTTTACATTGAAAATGACACATTTTTTATTTATAAACAAAAAAACCTTTTATCAAACAGTATTTTCAAACAGAAACTTATATTGTACCCTTTCAACCGTTTATATTCTCTAAACCACTTTTAAGAACTCATATTTTTTTTAAAACCATTTTTATCACATATTTAACTTCAAAAAAAATAAAAATATAAAATAGATTAATAAATAGAATTTCAACCGCCGACAGACCCTTAATTGAGATTGTTTGACAAATTTTATCTAAAAGATTATAGGAATTGATAAAATGTTCCTCCCGGGTGAGAAATTTTATTTATAAACAAACAATTTGATGTTTGATAATATATTATCAAACACCTGTTATTTATACAAATATATATTATCAAAATGTTTTTTTGTAAGAATGCAATTTAAAATAAGCAGATTTGATTCGTTGCTCACATGACAACTCTTATACTTCTCACAGAATATGTGAAAGCTCGACATTCACAAAAAGCAGATTTGATCTATTACCTATGAGACAACTTTTATATTCAGTGGCGGAGTTAGGATTTATATATTGCGGGAGCAAAATTTACGTGGGGGTGTAGGGGAGGCCCCACTCCTAGGGTTCGGGATCAGAGTCACTGAATATTTTTTTTAAAATCAAAAATATTGAAATTGAGAATTTTGAGTACCAAAATATACAAGTTAGATTGATAGACCAAAAAGATAGAATTAGTTTATCCATACAAAACAATCTGTCAATCTACGAGTCTAACGCTATACAATTTGAAAATAAATAATTACATTATATGGACAGCAAAAAGATCAAAGCAATATGTCTATCTATACGACAAATGGTAGAGATGACTTGAACTTCTTAAATTGATCCATCATTTTCCTCATCTCTTCAAACTTGACAATAAGAGGGTCTACTTAAAAAGTCTCAACAGTCTCATTCTCAATATACATAAAGATAGTACTGGACAAAAAATCATCTTATATTCCATTTCGCAACCTTGTCTTAATAACACTCGTAGCTGAAAATGCACATTCTGTAATTACAGTTGAAACTAGAAAAGTTAAGACATGGTGAATCAATTTATCAACAAGATTATCTCACTGATTTTCTTGTCAATGCCATAGTTGGCACACCTCGTGAAGTGTAAATTGAGAATTATGCTGAATAAATTCATTGGAATGAATTGAAAATTGATTGATGGATCGTCTAGTATTTTTAGTCAAGCCCTAATTTGATACCAATTAGAATCTAAATTTTAATCTAAGTCAAAGTAAACAATTTCAACCATATATTTTATGAGATCCACAAATTTTCAACCGCATCATATAATTTTTTATTAAAATCTAATTTTAATCCTCATCAAACAGGAGCCAAGTCTAAGACTTTTTTATTATTTGGCTTTGAACTTTAAGTTATTGGATCAATATTTACCAACTGAAAAAAATTAAAAATTTTGCTGAGGCGAATGTAAAATGTTACGAGAGCGAAATCTAAAAATACACTACAAATTGATTAGTAGTAATGAACTAGTGAAAAATGTTGGGAGGCGATCACCACCCCCCGCCGCTTTTAAATCCGTCTCTACTAATAGTCTAATATTGTTCGTTGGACATGTGACAGCTCGATATTAAAGAATGTCAAGCTGTCCTTGTGCACATCACGTGGGGCCAGACATCCTCCAGTGCCAGCTGTTCGGTAACGACATAAGAATTGAGCATAGTGAAAATTTCATTCAACATAAATGGTAATTGTTATATTTCGATTTAATACTACATATGATAATTTGAAAATATAATTTATAATATACTCTCTAAGGCTAAATATTGTAAAATTCATACATTGACTCTTTGACGATCTTGTTCAACGCCCCATGCATGAATTCCAAAGTGCAACTCGGCGGCCGCCACCAGGAATTCCGCCGCCTGTTGTGGCGTCAACAGCTCCACCACTGTCTCGATGGTCTTCAGCCGGAGGCCGTCCGCCTTGTTCAATATTCTTGCTAGTCTTTCCATATTTTCATCAAAATCTCCACATAATCCTACCATATCAGTTGCACTATCCTAAACCATAAAAAAATATAAAATTAACATGCATAGTTACATTTTAACCGATTAAATTAACTTAAAAACTTAATTAATCGAATTATAAGCCATAAAATTAAGAAAAAGAAAAAATTCTTTGGTATGCTCTTGTAATTAAGAAAAGAAAATAGAGGTCAAGACGTAAAATAATTGTTACTTTTACTTAATTTAGGCATAATTAATTAATTAAGAATTAAGTGCATGCATGCCTGCCACTCGGAGAGTTCATCGGTAATTGCATTTTCTTCATTCACGGTCTCACACTGAAGCTCGCTGACACGGCGGAACTGATCGGGAGAGAGGTCTCCGAGGTCGCCGGTGCGAAACCCGCGGAGAATATCTACCACACGGGACTCAAAAAGGATGCTGGACTCGGTGTACACAAGGTGGAAGGCGGTTGTCGGTCGCCACCCACCGATCCAGTGGAGAGAGCGCTCAAGGGTGGTTGTCCAAGGC
This sequence comes from Ligustrum vulgare, assembly GCA_963555705.1. Lineage (NCBI taxonomy): Eukaryota > Viridiplantae > Streptophyta > Magnoliopsida > Lamiales > Oleaceae > Ligustrum > Ligustrum vulgare. The sequence continues at coordinate 6,578,034 of OY743187.1, forward strand.
GTGGAGGAGAAGGGCAGTACGTCCTGCTTGAGGGCGAGAGATTTGACTCTGTAGTACTCAGCGCAGTGGGACATGACCTTGTTGACCAGCTGGCGGAAGTGGTGGTGCTCCTCCTCCGTGGTGGGTGGTCTTGGGGCTTGGCTTAGCTGGTGCACCAGGTGGCGGAGCTGCTCAAACCATGTGTCGTGGAATCTCTTAAAACTCATTTTGCAAGAAACCTTAGTGTTTGTGAGAGTGAGAGGAGAGGAGCGGTGCGGTGGACGGTGAGATGAAGGATTTATTAGTGGGAAGCTGGCTTTATATAAGGGAAGAAGGCTGCTGTTAGCGGTGGCGCGTGCAGTTGACTTGTAAGAAAATGATTGGTACTTTTCTGGTTTCTCGGCAGCTCATTTAGATAAAAAATAGGGAACAGATATTGGCTGGTAAAAATGAGTTATTATTTGCTTGGCAAGAATTCATTTAGTTTTTATTATTATATATATTATTATTTTATTAACCCACCTTTTTTTAAAACAATCATTACAATTTATAAATCAATATAGATATAAATTGATTAATTGATTTTTCAAATCATTTTTTAACTACACACATTTTTTTCTTCAATTTTCAACAACAAATTTTTACTTTTAGAAAATTAAAAAAGTCAAAAAACAGAAAAAAAAATATGCAGCCGAACAATCCGAGATTTCCGCATGAAGTTCCTTTAAACAAGGTCATCTGACCAAATAGATTCTTCCCTAGAAAAATTATCCAAACAAATTCAATGATAACATCTTAATTAATTTCATAAGCAACTTTTAACTTTTTTAAATCCTCGTCAAATTTTAAGTAGGTTAGTGATTAGTACAAATTTTATTTATACTCAAACACTTACAAAAGCCTTAAGCTCGAGCTCTTTGACAAACATAATCTCCTAATCAAATATGAATCCTAGGACCTCAACCCCGATTACATGTATATTATCCCGTATTATATTTTATATCCCCGAGAAGGACTTCAACCTAGACTACCATGAACCCGACCCCTCATGAAGGGCTCGAGCCCAAACACATGAATATTATCCCATATTACATCTTGATATTCCCGATGATGTCCTCAACCCCGACAATCATTTATACACCGAACATATCATTTGTCCTCATCCCTGAACATATAAATATTTAGCCACGTCATATTTTGGTGCTCTCGAGCAATATATGAACCTCGAGGCCGGGCACTTGAACATTGCATCATGTACCATATTGAGAACCTCGAGGACATGAAAACCCCCCGAAGAGAATATAACTCTACCTTAGTACGCACACATAAAACTTCGATGCTCGAGGGTCCTCAAGCTCGGGCTCATACGTCCAACGTAGATTCGAATTGTTCTCTTCAAACAATAATTAACATTCCAACGCAAACATGACTCTCGATTCTCTAAAGTCCTACTTCAACATGGCCACATGAGAACATACAACCTTATCTTAATTCTGTCACCGAAACTCCTACGTCTAATGGAACTCCTATATCTCCAAACCATCCAGACAACCTAATCCTACAGCTGGATTGTACTACTTACCCCTATAAATACATGTTCTTCAACCATTATTGAGATACACAACTATTATTACAGTTCATAACTTGTTGTATCAGTATTTTCTCTCTTTTCTGACTTAAGTATCGAAGGTGCGATGATGTCATACCTTATCGCCTTTGTTTCAGGTATTCAAAGATCCAGTTCGTGTTTATTCACTACTTAAGCTCAAAATATTCTAGGTGCAAATTTTTGACATCATCAGCTAGCATTATACTTGGTATTCAAATATCATACACACTTCATTAGTCAATCATTTTATAATGACCGTTTGTGATAAGAAATCTCTTGTTTTGCTTATTCAACAAGTTGGAAGCCTACTTTGATTCATTATTAAGTCCTTTCGAATTTTGAACAATTCAAATGTATCTTAAGACATGTTTGGTACATCAAAGAATTTGTTATTGGATGGACTGTCGTATTATCTAACTAACTACTTAATTTGTTTTGAACGAAAAAATAATTTTTTCTGCTCCCAAAGCATAGCTCAATTGGTTAAAATGTGAGAGTGAGAAATCTGCTGAGCTAGCAGCTGCAGGGTGGAGTTCCAATCCTACCTTTGGTATAAATGAAACTCCTTGCAAACGTAGTTAAACAACAAGCTTTCAACTCTATTCCACTTAAGCAAATCCCGCGATTTACATCTTCTAGAAATCCCCAAGAATCCCCAAGACAGGGACATTAAGAGCTCATAAGGTTGGAGTTCAAACTTTTTTTAAAAAACAATCTTTTCTGCTCAATTGTCAGTTCACACTTTCTTAGAGTTCACATATGGATCATCGAAATTCCCATGTTGTATGGTACTTGTTTCGAGGCATTTCATGTACCTCGCGACTTTGAAAGGGTAATTAGAATAACAACCGTGCTATTCGTACAGATCAGTATACAGGAAGACATACAGATATGATACTGTAGCAGAGAAGTCTGCGCCGACTTCTCTATCATCTTTTCAATTACAGTGAGACATCTGTACATGCATATGTATAAAAACATCTGTACAAATGACATTTATGTTAGAATAATTATATGTTCTACGTGTCTTAAAGTCACAAAAATGATGCTACAATATTCATATATTGTCAAGTCTTGCGCATGTGGAATGAAAGCGTAGGCAAGTGATGTCACCTTGACTGCAGCCACGAGAAGCTGGGCTCGGCCTTGCATTCTTGGCAGATGAAGCCGTAAATAGATGTCAACCCATCAAAGACATGATCATCAAAAGGTGAAGAAGAAAGAGGCCCACGAGCCCCGCCGTATCAAGGCATACATCCTTGTGAACGAGCTCCTGTAATCTTAATTAATGTGAAAGCAGAATCCCATGTCCATCGATTTCACCCAAGGCCTAAAATGGGCCATCAGGCCCCAACAGATTTTTCTACCTTTTTATACCAAATGGACTGGCGAAATGCCACAGTCCACCTTTTCGTATAACAATTCCAAACTGTAGCTAACCCACCTTTATGCCTCCAGTCCAACCGAAAGTGAGAGGTCAGACGGGACACTAACAACACAATTATGTATGAAGAAAGCTCAAACCATCAATGATATCCAATTTAGGTCTAATTCAACCTCTTCCAGACGTATTTCTTGGAACAAGACTACCATATGACTCCCACCTAGGCACAAATTGTGTTGGGTTGGGGATGGGGACTTTTCATCATAATTCAAGTTCTCCTTAAAGGGTGGAAAAATAGCCCTAAGAGCTATTCAATGGCTTCACCCATAAAGTGTTAAAATGGGAATTTCAAGACAAAACCAAATTGGCACGTACCAATCTTCCTCATGCCATTAAGCTTTTGAAATAGAGAAGAAACATTTCTTGCTGCCATGGTTGAATAATTATTAGGAAAAATATAACATAAGCTTAGAACCTGACTTATAGCATCATAATATATCTGCCCTAAATAATCCAGGTTTACGCAGAATCTTTATCCATGTTCAAATTAAAAGCTATAAGTTCTATTCCAATCATATGAGGTAAAAGCAAAGCTAACATACAAAAATCAACCACTGAATTTATCTACCATACGAAATGCCAAGATTTAAATACAATTACTTCCATTGAGGTGGCTGACATTGCAACACATTGCGGTTTTTCTGTGTTGCTCGAGATGCTGTAACTGCATTTAGTAGAATTTAGACTTAAAATTCGCAAGTCAATCCTTAACAATACAAGACACGTTGGAGTTCTTTACAATACACTCATTTCACATTTGACGACGTCCATGATGGTTAATGACGGTTCATATTCTCAATGAGCCACTTTAATAGACCCGTCTTTTACTTGAAGTAACCCTCCCCAAATTGCAACCAGGATCATCCTGAGAAGGGTGCCTAGTCTCATACAATAACTATGACAACACTAAATTGAACTCACCCTCAAAACTGGTTTGTAAGGAAATGGTGGCCAAGCTATTATAAACCCACAAATCATGCCTAAACTTAGGGGTGTGGTATGCAATTAGAGCAATTGAGGAAAAAGTTATAGTCACCACTGCATTGCTAGAAAAATGCAGTAATGAAATTCAACATAAACTATAACAAAACAGTGAAGTCTAAATCCACTTGCTACATCAATATCCCTGGGGAAAATTATAAATAATCATCAGATTAATTATTTAACAGCAAAGGCCTATTGAAAATCAACAACAACCCTCATTGAAAAGAAAAAAAAGATGGGGGGATCATTTATATTCAGCAGCTTTTTGTACCGAGTTTGATTCCAGTGTTTGACCATTAAACTGTTGCTGCTTTTGAATCGTAGACTTTCTTTCCCAATCCTTCCACTTGTTAATCACAGCAGTGCACAAAACTGAAACAAGAAGGGCATAATTATTCCGATCGGATACATTTGATTTAAGACAACACCAAACAACAAATTTGAAGAAATGCGTTCAAAATGTTAAGATACATACATCCAGCGCCGACGAAATAGAGAAGTCGAGCGAGTTTCGGGGCCACTTCTTCTCCCGCCGGTACTGGTATCATTTCCCTCCCTTCTCTCTGAAATGGGCTTTTACTGACTTTGTATGGCTATATCCCTTGATGTATTTTTAGCCCTAGAAAAGCGATATTTTTATAAATTGTTAATTTATAGCATTGTACAGTACAATTTAGGATATATAAGCCTTAAAATTGCTCTGTTTGATTCACTTTGATTTGCCTAGAAAATGTGAAAAAGTGGAAAATGTTTTCCAGTTTTTGCATTTATGTTGTGTTTGATGACAAAATTTATCTTGAAAAATATTTTTCAAGATACAATCAATTAAAGCACACTTAACTCATTTGCCTTGAAAATATTTTTACTCATTTTGTGAGAAAATATTTTTCACCTTAGGTGAAAAATGCATTTTCGTTACGTTTGATCATTTTTGTTTGACTTATTTTTTTCTAAAAATTAAATATTATTATGATTAAGTACAAATGAGTGAAAAAAATGATTAAAATAGCTAAATTTTGATTTATTTGCGATAAAAAATAATGTCAATCAAATAACAAAACTAGAAAAATTTATCACTTTTTCACCGGAAAAATTAATCCAATCAATCACTTTTAATTGACATTTTCCAGAAAAATATTTTTCAGACAAATCAATTTCTAGAAAATATTTTCTTATGAACTATTTTCCATCTTTTCAATCAAACACAGCCTAGTAAATTTTGATAAAAGTGAGTGAGATATATGGTTGAAAAGTTGAAAATCTTATAAAATGTGTGATTAAAATTAATTGTTGAGTGACTTATTTTAATTCGTACCAACATGGGCTAAATATAATTTTATTCTCTTCAATATATCACCCATTTTCCATTGTGTAATGCTATTTAGCATTATGGATATTTAGCACTATATTAGGTGATATTAAAAGTAGAGACGCTGTTATCTACAAATATGTTGACAGATTGAATTATAGATTTCTTTGTTGGCAACAATCTATTTTTTTTTTTTTTTTTAATGCATTTCATCACTTACAAAATCAATTGCTATAATTTTGTCACATGCATTTTGGTCAATCTATCTTTGACAGAATGACTTGTAGAATTTTTCTTAAAGAGTTAGGTATGAATCTCATTTAAAGATACGTAGATTGATGTTCTTTTGCAGCAGATAGAAGCTATAAGGTTCTGTTTGATAGCGAACGTGAAAAGAAAATGAATTTTAGTGAATTGAATTCGTGAGAACTTATTTTTCTAAGAATTGGAAGTTTAATGTATTTAATTAATTTAATTTTCTAGGTGAAAAAGTGGAGAATTTTTCAAGTTTTGTTGTTTGAGACATTGTTTTTCATGAAAAATAAAGCAAGATTTTGCTATTTTAATCAATTTTTTCCCACGCATTTTTACTTTATAATAATAATAATAATTTCTAAAAAAAAATTAATTAATTAATTAACAACAAAAAAATGATCAAACGAGTCGAAAATAACTTTCCACCTAAGGTGGAAAACCAATTCCCACCAAAATGGTTGTAATTTATTTTCATTGCAAACAAGAAAAATCAAGCTCACATGACCAAAAATGAAAAGTGAATTCATGAAAAACTTAATCAATAAAACAACCAAAAAAGCTAAAAAATGACAAAAAAATTCCTAATCCATGGAAAATTGTGGTTCTCAAACGCTACCTAAAAGAAAAGGACGGGTTTTGAGAGTGTCCACATTGTCATGACAGAGGACAACATAGTTTCTTCACTTGATAAAATAACGCGATCATATAATCACATTTGCGATACATTTTAATTTATTGAAAAATGTGACAACTGTGACATCACTAATAGGTAAGCACAACTCACAAATAGCAATATCTTAATAAAAATGAGATCACATCTAAATTTAAATGGAAAATATAAATCTTAATTTTACCAATTCCCTCATCTAATCAAACATTCAAATCTAAGCTCGTGTTTGGTATAAATTAAAATTTATATTTTCATCTAAGTTAAAATCAACAATCAATTTTAACTACATACTTCACAGGTTCTATAACTTTTCAATGACACATCTTATCAATTTTTATTAAAATCAATTAAAAATCAAATTTTAATATCCACCAAACATGAAACTAAAGGAAGATCTAGAAATTGTCCATTTCTCTCTCCCTATCAACTTGAAGGAGTACCTATTAACCTACATTTGAGAGGAATTTCTTAAATACTGTAGCACAAATTTTGTAGGCAATCCATGTTCATTAAAAATATATTATGTACGCCCAAAACCATGTTAATCTAGTGGCATGCACGAGTTTTTCCTACGTTTCATGTTGATGATTCGATTCTCACCCCTCCCACATTGTACGAAAAAAGAAAAAAGAAAAATGGAGAATAGATTGTACGGCCAAGTTTATATCATTCTAACCGTCACGAGTTTAGATTTCTTTCCGTCATCCATGGGGCTATTGCGTCGTAGAAATCAAAACTAGACCAGAGAAAGACTTTCAAAGGTAATCTAACGAGCTAGTGATCAATAGTATAGTTACTTTACAATTGGAAAGTTACTCCTTATGAAAGGAGATAACAGCGCAATTCTTATACTGATTTTTATGTAAACAGGATAAAATTGGATATATCCTTTATCTTAAATAATTTTCTCCTATCAAAACTGATTTCAACGATAATTAGTCGAGCTTTGCATTCAACTTTGGGTAGGTGATGAAATTCTTAAATCATACTCTATCTTTGATGAGATTCACGCGAATCATGCCCGACATCTGTGCCATGGCGGCCTTCATCTTCAAGCACCAAACTCAACATCTCCGTACAGAACTGATCGTCTGGTTTAAGCCATAATGCCTGTTAACACATAGAATCATGTGAATATAGGGCCAAATTTTAACAATTTGATCGAAATATATAATTTATGCATCTAACTATGATGATGCCTAAAATCTAGAAAACCAGCTCTAAAGAATTTTATCAATAACTTACTTTGTGATAGTATGTAATTGCTGAAGTAAATTTATCCTGCAAAAAACAGTTTTATTATGAAAGATTTTCATTTCAATTTTCAAACAATCATAGTCAACTAGAAATATTTCAGAATAATCACCTGCAGATGATATGTGTATGCAAGTCCTGCATAAGTACTCAAACTTCTTGTTGATAAAGCAAGAGCTTTCTCGTAGTATACAATTGCCTCATTGTACTTCCTGATATCGAGTAGTCCATAGATTTAATTGCAACAGAACATGTAGCTTTGTAATTTGAATGTATTCACACAATCAAAGTGGGACAAAGATTTTCTGCATGGGTGAAAAATGGGCCTTTGGAATGATGGTGGGTGGTAAGGCAGTGAAAATTTTAAACTTGTAGGCACGAATACTTTTAAAAGAAACAAAAGCTACTAAAATAATAATAGTAATAACGGATTACTAAAGATGGTAGAGATTTTTTGAGAATATATTTGTGAGAAGTTATTTTTTTAGAGTCGGTGGTTAAAAAAGAAAATTTGTGGATAAAATTATTTTATTGGGAGAATGGTTGGTTGAAAATGAGTTTTCAAGAAATGAGGGCCAAACAGGGTGTATGATGTGATCCGGGATAGGAGCTCAAAGGAGAAGTTAAGTCACGGACGACGCAACAACATTCGACATAGGAAAATGAACAATTTCCATGTTGGAAGCTAGTCGAGACGACGAGTGGATCAACCTCATTCAAGCCGACGAAGAAAATTGTGAAATTTCAAAAATTACGGCCGTAACATATGGGAGCTCACGACCGTAACCAACCCACTGTTGAAAACTATGATTTTGAAGAAAATTGGACTTACGGCCGTAACGCAGATTTGTCACGGCCGTAACGCAGCCTCGGATCAAAAACAAGAATTTCAGAATTGAGATTTACGGCCGTAAATAAAGTCTCACGGCCGTAATGGTGAAACAGAAAGAGTCTTACGGCCGTAAGAGGAATTGTCACGGCCGTAAATAACAATACGCGTGAATTTAGGGTTTTTAATTATTTCCTTATTTTTGGTTATTTCTTTCCTAGTTTAATTAGAACTCTTAACCTAGATTTTGACCCTATTTATAGGGATGTAATTTTCATTATTCGTTAGACTTTAGACAACTTGATATTATAATTGAGAAGCTATTTTGCTTTCATATTCTTATTCTTTATTGAATAAAATTCGAACTTTCGAGTTAATCTTGTTTGTTCAAATCTTGGGTGAGATTTACTTTTATTGTGATCAAGAGGTCAGCATATCTATTGATTGTGTTGGATGCTTGGTTCAATTAATTTGAATCAATCTATAAATCGCGGTTCTTTGGCGTTCTTGGGTCGATTCCAATAATTTGTGGGTTGCGTAGCTACAATTGCTACGTGGTTTGCATCAGTTTATATATTCCAATTCTATGATTTTTTTTGAGCTCGAAATTGTAAGTCAGGAGCAGTACTGCAACTCCATAAAAGAAAGGGTATGAAATGATAGGTGCCAAAAAACAGAATTTTTTCCCTCAACCCATTGTAGCTTTGTTTAAACTGTAATGCATGCAATCTCTAGATGTTCTTATTCCTACAGGTGGTGAAACCTGTAATAGTTTTTGGTTTTGAAAAATGTAGTGTAAAGATGCTATCCATCAAGAAATGAGTCAGTAATCTGAGCATTAACTTCTTGCAGTTTACCCAAGAACGGTTCTGACTCAATACATCACCGGTTTAGAAAGAAAAAATAGATCATCAAGCATCCATTTCACATTCTTATGTTTACATAGCTAAAATTGAGAACAGCTCGTGGAAGCATAAAAAGAAAATACATACTTTAATTTCCTCAATGCGTGAGCGAGGTTAACTATAGTTGGCTCCCACATCTCACGTACGGAGGATGGTATGTGAGCCAATGTCTTCTCGAACCACCGTACAGCTTCCTTGTACCTGAAAGATTTTGGGAAAATAATCGTACTGATTATAATGTCAAAAAAAAAAAAAAAATGTATAGAATACTTGGTTTACCAAAATAAAATTTCGCGAATAGGAATGCATACACTGTGTTACTTGTACCAGTACAACAAATTTACATGCTACATCTATAACATAACAAAGCCAATGTTCCCACTGGTATTGGCTGAATTCACCAGTTACTACAGATAGAAATAGCTAGACCGATGCAACTATATTCAAGCCTTAGTTTCCTCAACATTCTTCTTATTTTCTTACTTCAATGTCTCCGGAAAGCGGGAAAGACTACGAACCACGTCTACAAAATGCCATTAGCATGCAGCTGCTTCAAACCCAACAGTCAACACAATGCTCCGTGGTCAGATGACAAAGATACTGATGAATACCGCTTAAGTTTTAAAAAAAAAAGGTACCTATAATCACACAAAAATTTTAAAGATTTCTTTTTGTCTTGAAATGCAACAAAACGGGTATATATCAAGTATAATTGGTTGGTCAAACTAGTATGAAACATTAGTGGATATGTCCAAACCATATCCCTGCACACTTGCTAATATCCACTAATGCTTCCCGAGGGTCAAAATGCTCAAGAAGTTGACGATATTTGAAAATGAAATAAAGTTAACACAACCAAATGTACCTAAAACATTTCACAAGAGTATCAACTACGAAGCTTTTTCTTATCACTGAAATACAAGCTCTCACTTTGACCAGCATTAAACCTTAAAACTAAAAATCTACGAAATGTAAACTAGCATAAGCTTCTTATCTTATCATCTAAAAGATGCAGAATGCATAAATAGAATATGACCCGGTGACCCCTAAAGGAACGAGCAAATCATGGATTAATTGATCCTTTGTCCAGTCAAAAGTTTAAGCGAAGATAAACATATTTGTACAAGAAATGAACCAGCAGACTACACATTTATGAATGGTGAAAATCTTACTCCTTCATGTGATAAGCCACAGTTCCAAGTTCATTATATACAAGTGGGTCTGAAGGACATATAGTATTTGCCTGCATAAAAAACTGAAAGCAGAGCATCCAGTTAGAAAATATTGGAGATAGAACTAGCTAAAAAGTCCCTGGAAAACAAAAATATATACAAGTAACAAAGGGAACAAAGAGAATTAAATTATTTCCACAAGTTGTCAGCTAAAGTTAAAACCTCAACCGTGATAGTAAAATTCTAATTTCCAGAAAGTGATATATTACCTGCTCAGCAAGTTTGAAGCTATGAGTTCGCATGTATTCCATCCCAATGTATAGAGTAGGCAAATGGCATCTGGAATAAGAAATATCAAGTCAAACTCGTAAAGGTAATTTATACCTCGTAAGTAATAATATTTTTGTAATTTAGGATATTATAAATACATTTAACAACTTTGAGAATCACCTATAGGCATAATGGTTGAGATCTAGACCTGGAATTCATCCTACATTACAAAAATATCAAACTGATCTAAGTCCCAATTCAGATCGCAGCTTTCTTTCAACCTTTCAATTATAGTTTCAATCAGGGCTAAAGATTTACAACTTCAATAATAATGCTATTAATAACCATATCGTCTCTGTCCATAGAATTGAATCAATTGATGATTCTCAGTCAAACAATCCAATCACTAAAGTCATCCAAAACATCCTAGGTAGGATATTATTAACCTTCCTTGCATATCATAACAGCTAAATTGTTCACATTCTTCATTGTGTAGAACGAGCAGACATAACTCATCCATTGCAATGCAGAAGATAATTACGGGTACAGCCTTCAGAATTTATCAGGAAAATGCATGCATAGAATAACTAAATCTTGTTATCCCTAATAAAACCACAAATCTCCCAGACGGACTACAGTCATACCAGTGAAGAATTGAGGTGTAAATTTACCCAGGAAATAAACGAGAAGCAGTACGATAAGCTGACATAGCTTGATCTCCTTCTTCTTGAGCAGCATAAGCATTCCCATAACCAATCCAAGCCGGGGCAAAGGTCCCATCCAAACTTGTTGCTTTGCTGCAAATAATATAACTCATGCTGCCTTCAATCCAACTTGAATACCGATCAAATATCTCAAAGGATGAAATAAATTAATATCTATATTCCATTTTCATTAGAATACTACTGTGTCCCTTTTTTATGAGGTTACATCAGGGTGCTCTGAACATACACTTGTACTTTTGTCACATAACTCATCAAGATATTCTGATGTAAATTGCCTCGTACATATTTGAACATACCACTGGGGGTCGACCCAGAATTACAATTATGGGCCTGTACGGAGGCTTGTGGGAGGGAATTGAAATTATTTGGTTGATTTATTTGTGTTTTCTAGGTAAGATGTGGGGTTAAAAAATTGGAGAGAGAAAATGTGGATGGTTAAAAAGTAGTATGTGAAATTGTGTAAATTAAATTATGTGTTTTTTTTTTTTTTTTGGTTGTCTTTTCCCATTTAAATTGCTTAGCCAAATTGTGGCTATATCAAAGTACCAGAATTCAGAACAGTCAGGTTGCACAACAGTTGCTCAAAGTATAATTGACATAATGCTAAGAACTTGAGCAGAAACAACAATTTAAACTGTTCGACCCAGCAACATCTAAGGGGCCGTTCTCTTTGTATTTCGATTTTGGATTTTGAGTTTTGAATTTTGTTTTGAATTTTTGAATTTTGGTTGTTTGTTTTGGGATTGCTGAAAACATGTTCTCTTTGTGATTTTGGAAAACTGTTTTCAAAAATAGAAAACTGAAAAATGCGTTTACTTTGTAATTTTTTGATATATTTATTTTGTAATATTTTATATGTAAAAAATGATTGATTTGTTGAATATCATTAATTTTAATGTTAATAAATCAGTTAGTTCTTTATGTCAATAAATTCATCATTAATATTGTTTCAGCTAAACAAAAATTTAACCCCATACCAACAAAATCTTAACATGGATCTATATATAATGGCAAAATAACATAAGAACTTCAAGTGAAGAAAGTGTATCACATTTACAAATAATAATAATAATAATAATAATAAATTACAAAAAAAAAAGAATTTTTTTTTTAACATGGATCTATATAATGGCAAAATAACATAAGAACTTCAAGTGAAAGAAGTGTCTCACTTTTACAAAAAAAAATAATAATAATAAATAAATAAAATAAAATAAAAATCTTAAAATGGATCTATATATAATGACAAAATAATATAAGAACTTCAAGTGAATGAAGTGTCTCACTTTTACAAAAAAAAAAAAAAAAAAAAAATCTTAACATGATCTATATAAATGACAAAATAATATAAGAATTTCAAGTGAATGAAGTATCTCTCACTTTTACAAAAAAAAAAATAATAATAATAATAATAATAATTTACAAAAAAAAAAAATCTTAACATGGATCTATATATAATGACAAAATAATATAAGAACTTCAAGTGAAGGAAGTGTCTCACATTTAAAAAAATAATAATAATAATAATAATAAATAAAAAATTACAAAAAAAATCTTAACATGGATCTATATATAATGGCAAAATAATATAAGAACTTCAAGTGAAGAAAGTGTCTCACATTTACAAAAAAAAAAAATTCAAAACGCGCATTTTGATCGTTTTGAACTTTTTAACACAAAATATCCAAAACGCAATAAACTCGTTTTGAGTTTCCTTTGTAATTTTTTTTATGTTTTGAAAAACTCGTTTCTGAAAATGGGCAAAGTGAACGCGTTTTCGATATTTCCAAAAATCGAAAATTCAAAATGGGCTCAAAACAACAAAGAGAACGGGGTCTAAGCTTTTCTGGAACAATTTTTAATATTCAGAATAAGGTAATCGCAGGATTGAATTTATAAAAATGAAATACACAACGTAAATATCTGGTGGAACGTGAAAACTTCAATTCTGGGGGTAGAATATCACTCAAGGAAAATATAAATTAGAATTTAGAATCCCTTCAAAAACTTCTTTAAAAGTTTAGGTGGCGTTCTGTTTGTATTTTATTTTGTATTTTCATTTTCGAAAATGTTTTGTGTTTTGTGTTTTCATTTTTGTTTTCAAATTTGCTGAAAACGCGTTTGGTTTGTCATTTCTGAAAACTGTTTTTGAAAATGAAAAGTTGGAAAACACGTTCTGTTTGAGATTTTGCAGAACACTATTTAAACTATTTTTAATTAATTTGCTTGCAAAATACTACTAACTCCAACTCAAATTTCCTTTCACAATACACTAAAAATATGGTTACATGCAACACATTAATGTGAGCATTAAGAGTCTATATTAACACAGCTTGGTCAGGTTGGGACTTGAGAAAGCTCTACTTCTATTAAAATCCAGAAAATGCAAGTTCTTTCAAAACCACCAGAGTCCATTTATCATTGCATTTTTTGAAATATAACAACAAGAATTCTCATTTAATTTTTTTTTTTTTTGTAATGTTGATATTGAATTCAATAAAAATTTATTTAAACTAAGTTCCAAGTTAGGATAATTCTCAAAAAAAAAAAAAAAAAAAAAAAAAAAAAAAAAAAAAAAATCTTTATTTAGGTTTAGTTCCAAGCTAGGATAATTCTAAAAAAAATAATACAAAAATAAAAAAAATAAAAACTTTATATTAAGCTTAGTTCTAAGTTAAGATAATTCTATTAAAAAAAAAAAAAAAAATCCCAAAACGCGTTTTCCACGTTTTGGACATTTTTTGTCGAAATACACACAAAACGCCCAAAACGATGTTTCGGGCGTTTTCCGTTTTATGTACAAATTTTTTTTTTTTTTGTTTTCCAAAATGTGTTTTCGAAAATGGTAAAGAGAACGCGTTTTTAGCGTTTTCGAAAATAAAAACAGAAAACGACCTCAAAACAGTAAAGAGAACAGGGGCTTAATATCTCAAATAAAGGTAAAAGTGATAAAAACGTTTAATTCCGGTGGTAGAACATCACACATAATATTTTAGAGTCCTCTCTAACAACTTTCTTTGAAAGGTCAATACCTGAAGTAACGGCGTGATTGATCGTACTTCTTGATGCAGTAATAATAGCAACCCACAGCAAACCATGATAGAGCACTGGATAAACATGTCATAACCAATCATTAAGACATAAAACTGAAACCTCTGAAAAAATGAAAAGGAAAGGGTTTGATGGAATTATTTAGCAAGCTTCAAAACTGAAGAGCATGGAAAATTAATTGTTTCAGAATTGTAAATCAGAACCAAATAATTAATAGGAGAATCATCAAAATGCCCATTAATCACAAGTCTTTGTTTCTTGGTACAAACAACTACCAACTGAAGTGAGACAGCAACAAATCTAGGTATGTTCCCAATGAGAATCTTTTCTTCCAGCAATACATTAAACTTTTAACATGATATTCATGAGTAATACTTTGAGAGCATATCCATGTATTTTCTCAAGGACATTATACAACTACTTTGAAATGGTACGAGTTTAGAGAAGATAATAAATATCTTCTGCAATCTACGTTTACTTGGAACTGTACATTGGGGATCTGTTTTTTGGGCATATGCCATACGGCCCATACCCAATGCTCCTATCTGGATGGCTGGATACGTGCAATATAGTTACAGACCGAAACCAGTTTCATCCCAAATTTCATCTTTTTTAAGCCAGTCCTTCTCAAAGAAAAATCAAGAAATATGAAATTTCTAGTATCTAATAGGTCATGTAACCTCAAAATTAATGTATGGCACAATGTAAGATTGGCAATCAATTCAGAATGCTTTCAGAAGACACGATGTAGGACCCAGGATTGCTTGAGTCATATAAGAACCTATTGCCCTGTAGGTCTCAACCAAAACCTTTTTACCATTGGCACTACCCTAAAATGCAAATGCCACTTCACCAGTCCACTATTAAGAAAATATTTTAGGCAAAGTGCTGATAGTTTATGTCATACAGACACACACTCAACTCCAGTGGAAAACTAAGAGCCGAACATAATATTCTTTCTCAAGATTAACAAGGATTGTTAACATAAATGGTACTAAATATAGATTGTTAACATAAATGATACAAAATTATAGAGATGCATACTCACTTTTGAGGATAATCCTTGACTAAATTACATGCCATGAGATAGAGCTCGTTGGAATGTCCAAGCTCCATCGCTGCAGCTAAATGCACCAGAGTACATTTTAGGTGGAAAGGATCCTTCTCTAGCAATCTGAATTAAATCATGTGTAGCGACACAAGTGGCATTGGTCAAGGAATAGAAGTAAATAGCATCATTTTGTTCAAACAAAATAATCAACCCACATTGACGTTTGTTCAAAGCATTTCTGGTATTCACCACACTGATGATGGTACTCAGCTTTGCAGGCTAAAAGATCAGTATTGTTCTTCAATGTATGTTCCTGTTCTAGTTCTCTGAACTTGGCTTCTACGACATATTCTTTATCGTACTGGAAAAGATGATGACAAGAGTACAGTATTAGCCATAAGAGGTGAACCAAATGAAGTTAGACATGCAAATGCATAATAACTTATAAGGGGACAGCACGGGGGTCTCCAACCTTTTCAAGATGTAACAAGTACGTCCCCAAGAACCCAACCTATTTTCTTTAGCAAGAGTAGTCCCCAATCTTTCAAGTTCTTTAGCAATTTGGTCCCCAATGGGCAGTTTTCATCTAGTTGACCATTAACAAGTCACATGACTTTCGCACGTCCAACTTTTTCAAGTATAATATGGATAAATGCTTAATAGTAATTAAAAAAATAAAGGGAAGGTTTTGTAAAGGGGAAAAATAAGGTGGGGAAAAAAAGTAAACCAACCCTGCCAACCCGGCAACCTCCTTCATCCACCCCTCACAACCCCATCAAAACACTCCCTGGCACCCTCCAGCCCCATCTTCACCTTTTTCCTCCCTTTAATTGTCAAGTGGATGGAAACCACAGGACAATAACTTGCTACAAACTTGAATATTTGTCTTACCAAAAAAAGGTTTGAGGGCCAACTTGATACATGGCAAAAAGGTTCGGGACCAGAACTGCTATTTTCCAAATTAGAAAGTACACTGTAATTCTGAAGTATACTAGCATTGGAAACTATACTTACTTTCTTTACCAGACATGAATAGAATGAAGACAGCCAGCCATCTTCAGGGCCGAATTGCAACGTTGACAGTAGACTTGTCTCTGAAATTTGTTGGCATATCAAATTAGGATAAAACTTATATCAAATTATAAAAGGGAAATTCAAATGTATTTTGATAGAGTAAAATGATCCTATGGTTTTCAACCAAAGATCCATTTATTGCAAAGTAGATATTAAAAAATTTACAAACCGTGACACAGATAAACGTCCACACTGTTTCAACTTTTCCCCATAGTTAAGAATCACATAAAAGAAAATGTCAAAGTATGACAAGTTTTCACCTTCTTCACACGGGAGCATGTGACCCTCTATAAGACATTCCAAGGCCTGAAATGAGAATGGGAAAAATCGGTATTAGAATCAACAAGAACAGGAATAGAAATAGAAGAAGTCACATTTCAACGAATAACTTTAGCCCCTATTTGGTTCACATAGAGCCTCATTTTTTTCAAATCTCATTTTCAATCACAAGTTCTACCAATAAAATAATCTATACAAAAACCGAAAAATATTCCCTACTTTTTAACCACATATTCTCCAAAAAATTTACTATTACAAACCACATTATTTGAAATAATGGGTCTCAAACAGAGGCTAGATATGTAAGAGTACAATAGAAACTGCACAGGGACACAATATGAAAATGGTTAACAGGTCGGTTCTAATGAAGATAAGTGTCAACTATTATCAACATTGCCAAAAATGAGAAACTCCTCAACAGAATAACTCACATACCTCGTAACACAGAGGATCTGCCTTGATGGCAGCTTTGTACCTGTAATTTCATGAAAACGGTAGAACAATGATCTTTTTCATCTACCAAAACATGATCAATAACTGGACAATAACATAACATAAAAAAAGGAGCAGAAGAGAGGGGGAAAATTTAAGCCTTAGATAGAATAAAACAAACGATCCATGTATGTCAACCCGAATATCCAATTTAATAGTTGAAAATAAATACAGAAGTCCAATATGATTCTATAAAATCAGACACTGTGGTACCAATTCATAACTTAACATAGGTTAGAATTTAGCTATAACAAAATAAAGCATGTGAAGAAACGAGGCAAGGGAAACAATACAAAAAGGTTAGAAACAGACGATAGTGAAAATGGAGGCTGGAGGAAATACCCAAAGAAACGAAGAACAAATAGAGATTCTTTAAATCCGCCATTTCTAATGAATCCAAAAGTTTAGTGCATTGATTTCATCAGAGACCTTTCTAATAATTCAGAGAATCTCATTCAAAATATCCGATAAATATATGCCTTATAGGTCATAACAGACATAATAAATTGATAATGTCACTTCATGGGAAAATTGGTATCTATCAATTCAGCAACTAAAGGGAATAACAAACACCAATAACTTCTTATGACATAACATTTATCCTACACCGTGAAACATTTTCACATTTAATTACATTACCTTCTATTTAAAAATATCATGGTGCTTACCCTTATTTCACCAGTTACCAGGGTTAACATAGTTGTGAACTAATTTAGCCCTTGTTTGATAGAAATTATAATCTTTTTTTTTTTTTAAATCAAAGTCAACAATTAAAATTAACCATTTATTGTGTGTCCCACAACTTCTCAACAACACATTCATCAACTTTTATCAAAATATATTAAAAATCTAATTTTAATTTCCACCAAACAAGGGCTTAGTTTTGAGAGCCAAACTATTTATTAACTTCTCATGTTTCAAGTATCTTTAGTTTTTAATGTCGTGACATCATTAGAAAAACCTTTTTCAAACACACGTTTAGGTGTTATTCTTGCATAGTGAATACTTGCAATAACATGTTTTGTTCATTTAGGAGGAAAGTGATACTTTTACACTCTGCTCTGTGACCTGTTTATAAATTAATTTTTAAAAAATACAATTTATCACACCACTTTTCAAACACATATTTTACCTCAAAAACAACGAAGTTATATTTAAAAATCAACAGCCGAATGCCGAACGAACAGGTCCTTTTTTTTATATATATATCATTTTAAGTATGTGCTATTTAATCAATCAAGTCTTAATAGGGGGCACCATAACTTGTGCCTACCTACCAAATGGTGGGTTGGCATTTGCTGTCGGGCCCCACCAGACACCCTCCCCAATAGGAGGAGGGGACACATGCCCTTAAAAATTTAAAATTTCCAAATCAATCAGATCTTAATATTCTTGAAGATTCTGACTAATGTTATAATATTTTCTATTTTCGAGGAAGTCATAAATGATGATAATAGAAATATAATTATAATAACAAACTAAAATAGCCCACCACAGTCGAGCCTGTACACGATTTTCCAATGCTTCATATGCCTTGCCTCTCAAAAAGTATATTGCTGACAAAATCTGTCACGAAATGTAAATATTATTTCACATTAATGCTTCATTGATGTGGGAAAAACGAGGCAGGGATGCTGCATGTGTATGTGTGTGCTGGACAAGAAAAGAAAAGCTAAATACTTACATTGATCTCACGATCTTCGCCATCTTTATCCAGATACATGCTTCCATAATCATTTGTATCAGTAATATTACCTTGTTCGTCCACTTTAGCAGGACCAAGCATTAAAAGGCATTGATCCCACTCCTTCAGTTCCTCCTGATAAATAGATGAAATTTTCCATGTAATGAAATTATCCAAAGGCGACTGTATATTTATCACATAAGCAAAGCATTTATAGTGTTCATTAATTTACAAACTTTCATTTTGATTTTCAGGGAACTAGTTGCTATGATGCACCGACGGGCACGATATGTGTCGGACATGTGAACACGTATTTTTTCAAAAAAGTACTGGCATGATATGTTGTCGACAGGATAATTAAAATATTTAAAAATTTTCATTTATATAGTATAAATTTAGCTTCATACTTGTTATTAAATTTTCTAGATTACCTATTTGCTGTTATTGATAATAATTTTGAGTTAAAAAATATGTGATTTCTCTTATATGCTAAGATAGTCAAGTTGTAGGCAAAACATGTCTTGGCAAGTGTTTAAAGGGTAGTTTACACCCGCTGGTGTTCTAATATACATGGTTTAAAAAAAAGTTCCGCCTCAGCGCCTTGAGGCCCACCTCAGTACCCGTATTAGTTAAGGGTTGAATGAGGCTTACGCCTCGAGGCATATGCCTCATTAATTAAGAGACGTGCGCCTCACAAATGCTTTATCCTTTACTTTTTAAAACAAAAAATTCACATAATATGCATATCTAATTTAATCATATCATTATATTAAAATCTAAATTTGTTATTTATTTTGCTATAAATAAAAGTAAACAATTTAAACTAATCATAAAAATAAAAAAAATAAAAAATTTAAAGATACTTTATTTGATTTAAATTGCTACTTATCTTTATAGATACTTAGCCCCTGTTTGATCCTGGAATCTTTTTACAACTTCCCTCAAAACTCATTTTCAACAATACATTTTTATAGGATTCACTACTTTCACACTTTTCAACCTCTTTTTAACCACACATTCTCTCAAAGATCAAATTTTTTTCCAAAATATCCTACATTAAATGGACTCTTAATAATTTGTTATTTTAAAGACTTTTACATTTCATTTATGTTATTGAATATTCATTTTTATATATTTCAATATTTTTACTACATTTTTTGGTTCACGATAAGGCTTACGCCTCAAAGCGCCTCAAGACTTATGCCTCGCCTCATGAAAGAAAAACGCCTCAGTACCCGTTTCCGTTTTTTAAAACTATGCTAATATAGAGGAATATTAAAAAAAAATAAAAAATCTAGTTGTGGAAAATTCTTCACCAACTTCAGGTGTAACTTAAAAAAAAAAAAAAATAACAGAAAAAATCTGAAAACCCTCAACTTCACAAATAAAATACTAAGACTTGAGTAGTTCAGGAATTCTCTAATGTTGGGTAAGTGCGAACAAATCCTACATCATTGGTTAGACATGGGGTAAAATGAACTACTCCACCTAATAGGTTAACCTTTTAGAATGGAACCTCAATTCCTTCCAGAGTCAGACCCCCAAACTTAGCCACGTGGACACACAAAAGAGATCCCGGTTGTAATGAATGAAGCAGGTGGGCTTCAAATTGGATTGCGATGGTCAAGAAAATTTATGGTTAGCTCTAAAGACGGTAGTGTCCACGTAAGTCGGTGACCAGACGCAGTGGAAAATTTGGGCCTTGATATGGCAGGTATACCTTCATGATTCAAGGAAGAGAGATAGATGGACTATCCATTGAAGGGGAGCCAAAAAATAATATGGTACTTCATTCGAAGACGAAGGGGGATTGTTGGGAAAGTACGAAATGTTGGTAAGACATGGGATAAGATGTTGGACTTATAATGGATTGAGTTAGTCCACCTAAGAGGTTAACATTTTGGGATGGAAGCATTCAATACATCTTGAGTGGCTTGAATAACTAAATTTCAGATTAACTGATCAGCGACATTTCAGCAACCAATTGACGAGCATCACCATGAATAAAACTAAGAATCTGGAAATTACAATACCGAGCTAAAAACATCCAAGTCCATAGGACACTGTAGAGTAAGATTACAACAAAACAGCGTGCATTTTTATCGGTTATGGAGAAGTGAGGTAATTAACAACTTACTAGGCATTTGGCAGCGAGGTAGCGGAATCGAAGGTCACGGAGTACAATCTGGGAGGCATTAAGGAGGTGGAAGGCGCGGCGGTAGTGGCGGCCGAGGTAGAGTGCCTGTGCTTGCATATATATGTCAGCGGGATCGGACGTGATGGCCGCCACCTTGTCGGCGAAGAAAATCGCCGATGAGTAGAGATGCTTACCGACGCAATCCCTGACCACCCCTCTCAGCTTCTCTATTTGCTCTTCCTTCATATCTTTTTTCGTTAACAGCTTGAAATTGACAGCTCCGATTTGCAGAGAGCAAGGGTTTTGGACTAGGGAAGCTCGGATAGTGATAAGGGCGGGGGGTTTGTGCGAATGAGGTATGGTAAAACATTTGAATTCTCCTGCACCGAGGCTCTCAAATTTGGGGGAAAATAGATAATTTTTGCCTCTCTTTGTTAAAATGTTTTTATTTAAAAACATGTTTTTTTATATTTTCGAGATAAAATATATGGTTAAAAAATGGAGAGAGAAAATATATGTAGTTTAAAAGTTGTTTGGGGAATTGGGTAGAAAAAAACTTGTTTTTAAACAAGTTTGTCAAACAATAGCTTTATTAGCCTTCGTTTGGATATCCTGTTTGATTTATAAATTAATTTTGTTAACCACAAAATTCTGCTGGATCTTGGATCAACACGTCTCAGCTCCTCCCTCTTTAACGCGTGGATCTCCTGCGCATTGTGACAAACGATCAGTTTGCAAAGGGGGCCGAGGTGGCTCCCGTTTGCTCTCCGATACCAAAGTCAGCGACCATGTTCAGCGAATATAAATTGAATGCGGGAAATATAAATGCGTAGAAGAGAAAAAAGGGAGTGAGAGATATTTATTTAGTTAAGAGTATGAAATTGCTAACCTTTTTCTTAGAGGCAAGTGTGTTTTATTTATAGAATCATTAATTCTCTTGGATTGTAACACGTGTTATGGTTTACACTTGTCTTCACCCTAACTCTTGGAGGTGACAACCTTGCTTTTTGACCGTAATTATTGCTATATTTCGTAGGAGATGGGCGTCTGTCACATCTTGGTAAAGGCAGTGTCACATCTCTGACTCCATCTCTCTTCTAGTCATCGCCGTAAAGCGCCCCGGCTGAGTATAAAGCACATCGGCCAGACGTAAATCAGTTCGGCTAAAGAGGTTCGCTTGACACTCCACCTCGGCACCTGACCTAAGGCGATATTTTAGACCTTAGCCATGGGTCAAGGTCCATTGGGCCTCTATTGGGCCCTTACTAGTGGATCACTGTACTTCTCTTTGGGCTTGGATTCAACACTAGTCCCTCAAATCCGAAGTGATCATTCATGGACGTGTAGGATTTGTTGTACGCTCGAGGCACTAACTTTGTTATGGTGGTTTTCGTATGATGCTGCAGACCTGAAGCCTAGGATGACATTCCTTATTGGAGGTTTGGATTTGGAGTAAAGCCAACCCTCTATTTCCGTTCTACTTTTCAAGTGAAAATTGGGATTTTATCAACACGTTTTTAGGCGGCGCATTCAATATAAAGGGGGCTATCAATATCGGTTCCCAAGGGGCAGGAAAGGAATGATTGGTAGCATCTCTTCGCGCGTGGTGCCCACAAGGGTAACTGAACGGTTTGCTTCCTTCATTTTGACAGTTGGCGCCTAGATTAACCCATTTCCCAAAGGATGCTGATTAACCATATTAATTATGCGGCTCGCAGATCCAGGGTTTTAGGTCACAAGTTTCCCTATAAAGCCTCCTTCTTCTTATTGTATTTCCTTTGCTGTTTCCTCAGGGTGTCTCGTAGCAAAATTCTCGAAAAAACTGTAGCATCTCTTTCGTTGCAGCAACATTTTCAGTATTTATTCGAGAGTTTTTTACTCAGCATCCAGATTACATCACTCCATACTCTCCGTTGGCACGCTGCTCACACTGTGTGCATAGTTTTGAAGGTATACTTCTTTTCTTTTGTAAATGCAAAGAAAGAATTTTTTTTTGTTTTTGTATTTTTTTTTTTTTGTTTTTGGTGAGTCTGATCCACTTTTAAGAATAAATGGAAGGAGTTGGGGGAACGGGTTCACAGGAAATGCTAGCAATGGCGATTCCTGTCAGAGGTTGCCCAATATCTTTGTCGATTTTTAGTTCCCGCTTCTTTAGGGAGCAGATTAAGAGGAGGAATAGGAAAACTAGCGGTATAATTTATTTGAGTGATTCTGACAGCGAAGAAGAGAGAAACCAGAACTACATGGCCCATCTGTCGTCCGAAGAGGAATCCGCACTAAGAGAACTCTGAAGCAAACGTGATAGAGACATGGGGAGAGAGGGAACATCTTGTTCTTCTTCTGGCCCACAGGATCTTGATTTGGGCACCAGGGCCCCTTTCCGGGCGCATAGAGAGGAGCTGGGGCTCTCAGAAGAGGAGATAGCCCAGGCCGAAGGTTGGGTGGACCTGGTAAATAAAATATCAGGATATCATGTAGACCCTGATCCAAAGCCAGATTTGTGGGAGAGCAGCGAGATCGCTATTGAAATCCGAGGAGTTGATTTGGCTGGGGCCTCGAAGAAATTCTGGGTTTTTTCAAGACCAGGAACCTTGGCAATTCCGGAGATTCAAGACAAGTCGATGATCCTTATTAACAACTGAAGGACTCGACGACTAGGGGACTTAGCCAAATGATAAGAGAACGGAAAGCATGTCCAACAACTAACGGAAGACCGAATTATCTCGATCCTGCACCATCAAGCACGGGAGCAACTTCACTACCGAAATCAACGAAGAAAGGACTTGACCCAATTGCAAGAGCGGAGCTCTACCAACTGAGCTATATCCCCCCGAGCCAAGTGGAGCATGCATGAAGTAGTCAGATCCTTCTTCTATTCTTTTCCCTGGCGCAGCTGGGCCATCCTAGACTTTCCTGAAGGGGTCCGTTTAGTGCACCCTACACCTTCTTACCGACCTTGCAGTCCTCCCCCAGGCAAAGCGGCTATATGTTACGATGCTCTGTCCTGTGGGACGAGGTTATCTCTGCATCCCTTCTTCAGGGCCTTGCTTAGGAGCTATAACTTGTGCCCCTACCAGTTGGCACCCAACTTCTGGGCACAGGCCGTGGGCACTTGGCTAGTGTGGCAAGAGGTCAATCCTGACCATCCCATCTCACTACACATTATTCATACTTTGTACACTCTGAAGAAATCGGTGAGAAGGGAGAGGGACGTGAGGCCAGATGTGAAAGACTGGTATTACTTCTCTCTTAGAGGCTCGTCTCCTCCCGTCATTACTGGACAACCTACCTCTATAAAGAACTGGAGGAACCAGTGGTTTTGGGTGGCTGGGGAGTGGCAGAGTTCTCCTGTGGACCCTAATCCAGAAATTTCAGTTCCCCGAACTCTTTCCCTTCCTAGTGAGTCTTGTATTTGCTTTAGTGTCCTTAAGTGTCATGTGTCACTTGCTTGTTATTTTCCATTCACCTTTCTTTACTGGTTTTTAACACGTTATCGATTTGTGACAGGGGACACTTTTGCCCGCCTACTCCCTGATGCAGATTTAGCGGCCGTTAGGTGCTTGTTCGCTTACAAGGGCACATTTCAAGGGGTTATTCAACAAAACAAATTATTCGTCAAACACGGTCTTATGCGAGCCATGGGAGAGTTTGTTTTGTTACTGCCTTTATATCTCATGTCCATGTTGTTCATAGCCTCATTTTACTTCTTTTCTGGTTAGGTTCCAAATAATTCCCAAAGATTTCTCTGAAGGGTCTCATGGCTAAAAAGATACCTCCAGCCCTTCGCCACGGCAGTGACATTGAGAAAAAGCAGAAAGCAGTGCTTGCTAATCTGCAAGTTGGGGTGGCCAAAGAGTTGTCGGAGGCGTCCACAGCTCAACTTCAGGGTCCTCTTCCCGCACTACTGCCACCACCCAACCTGCTGCTAGTGGGTCCCCAACAGCCCAGCATGGAAAGGGAGGCAGATCCTGAAAGAGGCATTGCCAAAGGGAAGGGGAAAAGGTCGGATAGAGGCGGATCCAAGAGGGATAGGGAGACTAAGGATGCCTCGGTGCCACCTTCCTTGCCCGAGGACATATTTGAGCATGCACCTGAGGAGGAGCCCGCCCCCTTGAAGAGGCTCAGAAGAGGTAAGGGCAAGGAATCCACATCTGCACCTCCGCCACCAATGATTGAAGACCTGGAGGACGAGCCGTCTGTGCCCATTCCAGGCTTGGCTTATGAAGTGACACCGGAGGGGGGCAGAAGAGCTCAAGCATATCAAAACCAGTATTTTCAGCCCTTCACTGTTTGACTCCCCCAGTTCTCCTCCAGCCCGAGCCGCATTTATCACTGAGCAATTTTGGACGGAGGGCTGGTCTGCCTTCTCTTCTAGTGCCAGTTCGTCCCGAAAGCTGCTTGCCACCAGGCCATGACCGCCAGGGCGTTGGCCCTTATTGACGAGATGGAATTGTCCGTGGAGGAGACGCAGAGGGACAAGAAAAATGCTGAGACTACTCTCCGGCATGCGGACAACATGCTAAAGGAGATTAATGACCTAAAGGCCCAGCTGTCCATAGCTCGGAAATCTTCCTCCGAGGAGAGGGCCAACGCTAAGCGTCTTCAGGAGGACAATGATAAGCTAAAACACAACTTCCAGGCCTCCGAGTCAGATGTGGCGGCCTTGTGTAAGAAACTGGATGATTCCAATCGCGCACAGTCTATCGCAACCGAGACTCTGACAGCCGCTAATGTAGCCAAGTCCAAGCTGGAAGCTGAGGTGACAGCAGCTAATGAAAAATTGAGAAGGGAGCTGGAGGCTAAGGCAAAGGCGGAGGAGGACCTTGCCTCTTTGGAACGGCATATGCAAACAAGGATCACTGAGGTTCTGGAGCAGACTGTCACGACACAGGTAGAGAATGCTTTAAGTACCAGAGTGTCTGAGGCTGTCCAGAACTTCAAAGACACTTTTGAAGAGACCCCAGAGTACGAGGCTTTGCAGAGGGTCTTTGGTAACATAGGGGCCAGGATGGCTCTGGGTGACGTGAAAGAAGCTTTCCCAACCCTGGATCTGTCCTCTATTGAAGCCTTGTACCCCGAACCTCAAGACAAAAGCTCTTCAGAGGATGTCCCTCCGCAGTGAACCTGTTTCATATCTGCCTTTCTGTTGTAACTTCCTTCTTCTTCTTTTTTTGTAAGTGTCACGGCACCTGATATTGTAAATGTAATCATTCGTTCAATTTGTATATGTTTTGCCTTTGCAAATGCCATGATTTTTCCATGTTGAGTTTAATGCCTTAGTTTGCATGTCCTTATTTGTTTAAGTGCAGATGCTTCCAAACACAAACGTTTTGCTAATGCTGTACGTATGAAGATATTAAGTGTGCAGTTCATAAGTTTTAGTTTATATAACAATATTTGATTGAGTTTGAATGCTTCCAATCCGCAGACATCTTTTAAATGTTTTGCACTTATTGCACGGTGATATGTAGATAGTCCATCAGATCTGAGTGGTTTGAGGTATTCATACTTACCAGTGAGATCTGATTTTTGAAAAACATTTGAACATATCTAAATCACACTTTGTAAGACCTATGCAAACAAATTTGTATGAACCCCTTTTATGGTGCTAACACACTCAATTCTTACGCAGTGATCGTCGTGTGGGCTTTATAAGAGTCCTTTGTTTTTAACAATTTTCATGCATAGCGCGGATGTATGGTGTTATAACCAAAATAATCATGGAATTTGTGTTTATCTATTATGTTTATCTAATTAGAAATTGGTATAATCTTCAACGTAGTTCGCCTATGATTTTATAAAATCATATGATAATGCTGCAATCATAGAGGAGGAGTTTGGTTTATTGAAAATAACTACGAAGGTGGTCCGTGTTCCAAGGATTACATAGAGGTACTCCAGATAGGTCCTCAATCATGTACATTCCGGGTACCACCTCGGCAAAGATTTTGTAAGTGCCTTCCCAGTTAAGACCTAAAGTCCTTACTCCTGGTTCCTGAGTTGAAGGAATAACATTTTTGAGGACTAAGTCCCCAACATTAAAGCGTCGACTTTTCACTCTTTTGTTGTAGTATCGGGCCATCTATTTCTGGTACCTGGCCATCACCACTTGGGAATCACTCTGTTTTTCTATGAGGAAATCCAAACTAGCCCTTTGTGCTTCTTCGTTTCTCACTTCGTCGTAATGAATTTGTCGAAGCGAAGGGATCCCAATTTCAACGGGACATACCGCCTCGGCTCCATATGCCAATGAGAAAGGTGTTTCACCAGTTGCAGTATGCGAGGTGGTTCGAAGCGCCCATAGCACTTGTGGGAGTTCATCTACCTATGTGCCCTTTTTGGACTCCAACTTCCTTTTCAGGGTATTTTTTGTGGTTTTGTTCACAGCTTCAACCTGTCCGTTGGCATGTGGAGATGAGAACAGTTTCTTAATTCCCAAATCGTCGCACAACTCATCGACGCTTCTGTTTTTTAACTGTTTCGCATTATCACTAACCAGTGAGTGTGGTATTCCGAACCGGCATATGACATTCTTCCAAATGAACTTGGTGGTGTTGGCATCGGTGATTCTCATCAAAGGTTCCGCTTCGACCCACTTGGTGAAGTAATCAATTGCCACTATCGCAAAACAATTGTTACCAGCACCCCTAGGCATAGGACCAATAATATCAACCCCCCACTTCGCGAAAGGCCAAGGGCTAGTCACCACAGTTAACTTGTGATGCGGTTGATGTGGTATGGTTGCATGTCTTTGGCATTTATCGCACTTGCTTACGAAGCCATGGGAGTCCTTTCGCATAGTAGGTCAAAAATATCCTTGTTTAAGGGCTTTCCGAGCCAGCGATAACGCCCCGGCGTGGTTGCCACATATGCATTCATGGATTTCTTTCATTACATATCGTCCTTCCTCTGTCCCTACACATCTCAGTAAAGGGGAAGTGTAACTCCGTTTATAAAGCAGGTCATCCAAGAGTACGAAATTCGCAGCATATCTTTGCAACTTTCGAGCTGCCTCCGGCTCGTTTGGTATTGTCTGTTGCCTCAGATATGCTATCAGGGGATTCATCCTGAATCCTTCCTCTTCTATCGCCAAAATCTCCGGCCCTTGCTCAATAGAAGAAGTCAGCACGTGCTCAACTGGGATCAGATTATGGAGCTCCGAATCACTGCTACTGGCTAGGGATGGCAAAAAAACCCGATTTCCGGAGGACCCGAAATGACCTGCCCCAAAAATTACCCGTCCCGTCGAGTCCGCGGGGCGGGTTTTCCGCCCCGCCCCGTGACCCAGTAATTTTTTTTTTAATTTAAATAATGAAATGAGAAACTAAAATAAATTTGCTGAAGTCCAGAAGAATTGAACCTTGGTGGAATTTAGGGATATGAGAATATACAACCACTATACCATTATATTGTTTACTGATTTTTTTCTTCAAATATATACATATTATTTTTAAAGTTCAAACTTAAAAATTCTAACTAGTTCAATGCCTAAATTTTTCACGTAAAATTTCATTACCAATTTATTTTTAAAAAAAATTAAATTTCGGGTCATTAGCGGGGCGAGAGGTCGCCCCGCCCCGATCCGAGACCCGACCCGCCCCGCCCCGCCCCGACACGTGACTTCGCGGGTCGCGGGGCGGGGCGGGGTTACATCATACTGCTTGCCAATTTGGACAAAGCATCGGCGTTGGAATTATCAGTTCTGCGAATGTGCTGTAACTCCATTTTTTCGAAGTGCACTGCCAAATCCCTTACTTTCTTCAAGTAAGCGACCATAGCTGGTTCTTTGGCAGAGAATTGTCCGTTAAATTGACTCACAACGAGCTGCGAATCACTATTCGCCACTACGGACTCAATCTTCAAAGCTTTCGCAAGTCTTAGCCCGACTAATAACGCCTCGTATTCAGCAACATTGTTTGAGGCTTTGAAGTCAAAGCGGATCGCACTGTGTAGTTTGAATCCCTCTGGGCTTATTAGCAATATACCCGCACCGGATCGTCCCTCAGCCGAGGACCCATCAACGAACAATTTCCACTCTCGGCTGTCATCTGTGTTATCAATCATCTCGACCTCCGGTGGATGTGTGAATTCGACTATGAAATCCGCCAGTGCTTGACCCTTTATAGTGGTCCGAGGCTCATAATGTAGGTCGAACTGGCTGATTTCAATCGCCCATTTCAGTAACCTCCCAGATACGTCTGGTTTTTGCAACACTTGTCTCATGGGAAAGTTGGTGAGCACACGTATGGAGTGTGCCTGAAAGTAGGGACGAAGTTTGCGAGAGGCTATGATTAATGAGAGAGCAAGTTTCTCCATATCTGGGTAGCGTGTCTCGGAATCCAGCATGTCTTTGAATACAGCCAAATACAGGTAGAGAGGCTCGCCAGCCTTTGGCTTCGATAGCAATGGGGGTCGTCCCAAAGATGCTTTCAGGTCGGCAAAAGCCTACTCACATTCCGGTGTCCATTGAAATTACTTTCCCCCCTTTAGGACCTTAAAAAATGGCAAGCATTTGTTAGTGGATTTGGAGACGAATCGATTCAAGACCGCAATTCTCCTCGTTAAGCTTTGCACTTCTTTTGGATTTCAAGGCGATTGCATGTTTAAAAAATCATTGATTTTGTCGGGATTAGCTTCGATTCCCCTCTTATTCACCACGAATCCAAGAAATTTTCCAGATGCTACCCCAAAAGCACACTTCGCTGGGTTGAGCTTCATTTGATATTTCCTCAAAACATCGAAGGCCTATGACAAATGGCGGATATGATCCGCGGCGACCATGCTTTTGACCAGCATGTCATCAACATATACCTCCATGGTGTTTCCTAATTGTTCTGAAAACATGCGGTTTACCAGCCTCTGATAGGTAGCTCCCGCTTTTTTCAAGCCGAATGGCATAACTTTGTAGCAATAGAGTCCCCTGTCTGTAATAAACTAAGTATGCTCCTCGTCCGATTCACACATGGGGATTTGATTGTACCCAGAGTAGGCATCCATGAAGCTCAGCAGCTCATGCCCCGCTGTGGAGTCGACCAACTGATCGATCCAAGGTAGTGAAAAGCTGTAGGAATGGCAATGGGTCGGGTTCGGGGCGGGTCGGGGCCGCCCCGCCCCGAACCCGAAATGGGCAACCCCCGCCCCGCCCCGCCACTGTTCGCGGGTCGGGTCGGGGCGGGCGACATCCCGCCCCGCCAACCGAACCGAAATTTTAATTTTTTTTCTTTTTTTTTTGTAATGAAATTTTAGATGAAAAATTTAGGAGTCGAACTAGTTAGAATTTTTAAGTTTGAACATTAAACATCATATGTATATTTGAAGGGAAAAAAAATCAATAAACAACATAATGGTATAGTGATTATGTATTCTCATACCCTTAAATTCCACCAAGGTTCAATTCTTCTAGACCTCATTAAATTTATTTTTAATTTCTCATATATATATTAAAAAAAAAAATTCTCGGGTCTGCGGGGCGGGTCCGCCTCGAACTCGCCCCGAACCCGCCCCGCGAACCTGACGGGGCAGGTAATTTTCGGGGCGGGGCGTTCGGGTCCTCCGGGTTTCGGGTCGTTCGGGTTTTTTTGCCATCCCTAGAAAGCTGTCTTTGGGACATGCCTAGTTCAAGTTTGAAAAATCAATACACACCCTCAGTTTCCCATTGTGTTTTGGTACCAAAACAGGGTTTGACACCCACTTCGGATAGCGGGACTCTCTGATGAATCCATTTTTCAATAGCTTTGTAACCTCATCTTTCAAGGCCTCATACTTGTCAGAACTCATGGGCCTTCTCTTTTTCCTATGCCCAGGGCTTCGGGGATCTAGTTGGAGTCTGTGGCAGGCCTCTTTGAGATCGATCCCAACCATGTCACCATACTTCCATGCGAATACATCGAGGTTTTCAAGTAAGAAACTCTTCAATGGACCTTTGTATTCGATCGGTGAGTCCAATCCGATTTGCAATTCCTTGATTGGATCAAGTGGGTCTACACCAAAGCATTCTAACCTTTCGGCCGGGGTGGAACAATTGTCACCTGCCATTCTTGGGTCTAGATATGCCAAATCTTCTTCCAGTGTCATCGTTACATCCTTATTTCCAGAAGGCCTTCACCCAATCTTTCAGGGTCTGGAGCAGCCTCGGTCATGGCTACATCACTGATCATGTTCAAGCTTCAATCTTGAAATTTTCGGATTGCATTTGTGTAACAGGCCCGCGATTCAGTTTGGCTCCTCCTTACAATTGCAACGCCATGCTCCGCGGGGAACTTCATGCAAATGTATTTTGTATGCGTCGCATCCCCCAAGTCAATGAGACCTGGCCTCCCAATTGAGCCATGATAGGAGGAGATTTTGTCCACAACCAAAATTTCATGGGGATTTTGGAAAGAGTTGGTGTTTGCCTTACTTCAGTCATAAGGTTTATGGACCCCCTGGGGGTTATGCTATCCCTAGTGAATCCATATATCGGATCCGGGACTGGGATGAGTGGAGTGTTGATCCCCATTTTATCGAAAGTTACTCCGTAAATTACATTTACCGAGGCACCATCATCCACTATCATTCGTGATAACTCATTTCGGGCCACCACTACCCTGATAACCAACGCATCATTGTGTGGGAAGTGTACTCCAATGACATCGTCTTGGTTAAATGTAATAGATTCTGTCCTAGGCATCCCAATAGGGTGCGAATGGATATGGTAATTCACGTTGGCGAGCTGCTTGGCCTCTCTGATATACCTCTTTTGGGAGTTGTTTGTGCTCCCACCTGGGTGGGGGCCTCCCAATATTGTGTCGATTTCACGAATTGGAAGGTCGGCCATAGGCATAGGTGGTTTCCGTGTATCTTTAGCATGCGCAGAGGCGGTATCCTGGCCCTTGTTCCTGTCTCTTTGATGATTGTCAATCCTTTCTTTAGTTGAGTTCTTCCACGGAGCTCTCCTATCGGCTCGGTTGAACTTCTGACCACCGTATTTTTGAGTTCTCCCCGTGTCGGTGGAGAAGTCACTTCCCCTTCTCCCTTGCGCCTTTTGGTCAGCTAACATGTGGATTTCCCTGCAATCTTCTGTTGCGTGACTGTAATACCTGTGATAGGCGCAGTAAGCCCCAATCATGGGCTGTTTTTCACTTCGGCCACTTTCCATCCTTCCTTGAGCCGTGGGAGGATTCTGAGAAGGGGTGTTGGAGTGCAAGTGGGGGATAGCTTCCGTGATTTCTGCTGCAAAGCTAGATCCCGTCCCTAGAAATGGATGCGACGCTCCACCTCTGTTACTACCGATCCTATCCTTGTTTCCTCCTTTCTTGAGGTTTGCTTCATTAGAATGCCCAATATTGTATCTTCCTTGGGGGTGGTTGTCTCTGGCCCTAGCCATTTCTTCTGATACAATCTCCTCCTTCATTAGGTCTACGAGGGCATTATAATCCCTTAGTTTCTTGCTTCGGACATCCCTCCAGAACATGCTCGTCATATCTAGCCCCCCTTTCAAAGCGTAAAACATCTCTGCCTCAGTGATATTTTCACAAATGTGCATCTCCTCAGTAAACCGAACTAGGTAACTTTTCAGAGATTTGTCCCTTCCTTGCCTCAAATCCTGAAGGCGTTGGAGTAGGAGCTGGCCAGGCCTAGAGGAAACAAAGCCATTTTTAAAAGCCGTTTTCAGATCTCTCCAACTGTGGATGCTGCCAGGGGGAATTTTTTGTACCATCGTATCGCACTCCCCTCAAGGGTTAAAGCAAAGGCTTTACATTTCAGTGCCAGGGTGGCTCCGGCTATTTCCAAGCTGGCGCGGTAATTTAACAGGTGATCGTCAGGGTCACCTCGGCCAGAATATTTTGCTATTTCTGGCATTTCGAAGTCATGGGGTACTGGGCACCTACGGAGGCCCTCTGTGAAGGGGCTTATTTCCTCTTCATCATCCAGTTCGTATGAGGGTATTTCACTGTTCTCATCGTGACTGGAATACATTAGATCATGGTATTGGTCATAGAGTGGCGGAGTGTACTCCTGCCTTTGTGGTGGCAGAACACGGCCGTAGTTTGGCCTTTCATGGGTCGGTAACTCGTTACGAGACTTGGTCCGAACTGTTTCGGCTCTCCTTTCCTGCCTATTCTAGGCTCATGTGTGGGGGTGAACCTTTCTGCCCCCGTACCTTTTTGGTCTCTATGCATTTGACTTTGCGACAAAGCTTCTTCAGCGCGTCGCTCCTGCCTATTTCTAGGCTCAGCTGCATTGTTCCGACCCCCTTGCTTTCCTCTGAATAATCCTCCTATTCGGCTGAAGACATTGCCAGATTTTGCGGGTGAAGCCTCCCTGTGTCTAGCTGGGAGTGGGTTTTGTTCTTCATGTGCTTCATGTTTCGGGCCTTCATCGTAGAATGGCTCGGATTCCACCTCGGCATGTGCCTTTGGATCTTGATAATAATAAGAGGCAGTGGCCGCGTCGGATGGTGAGTAATGTGGCTGTGGGTATTGCGGAGGCATCATGGGCTCATTCACAACATATCCTCTAGCCATGTAGGCATTCATCGCAGCAGTATGCTCTATCTGTTGCTTCTGCATTTCTATCATTTGGGCCGCCATACGAGTCATGTCCCGCAACATGTGGCGATTACGGTGCCGGCGTGGCGGGTTATGTTGTGCCACTCCCTCATTAGCGTTCTCATGAGGTCCTTGGGGAACCTCCTCTTCGCTGTGCTGGCCATTTATTCCCCTACATGGGTTAATATCACCATCGCTTTCGTTCATATTTCAGAGAAATTTCTTGGTTTTTGTTGATCACAAAATCTGGCTGAACCTTGGACCAACACGTCTCAGCTCCTCCCTCTTGAACACGTGGATCTCCTGCGCACTGTGAAAAACGATCAGTTTGCAAAGGGGGCCGAGGTGGCTCCCGTTTGCACTCCGATGCCAAAGTCAGGGGCCATGTCAAGCAAGTATAATTTGAGTGCGGGAAATATTAATGCGTAAAAGAGAGAAAAGGGAGTGAGAGTAAATATTTAGTTAAGAGAGTAAAAATACTAACCCTTTACCAGGCGGGAGGAGTGCCATATTTATAGAGGAACTCGTTTCGGATCATAACACGTGGCATACTTTACACTTGTCTTCACCCTAGCTCTTGGAGGTGACAACCTTGCTTTTTGACCGTAATCATTGCTACATTTCATAGCGGATGGGCGCCTGTCACATCTTGGTAAAGGCAGTGTCACATCTCTGACTCCACGCCCTGTCCCATCCTTACATCCGAGGTGCTTCTGTAAACACCTCGACTAAGCATAAACGCCTCTGCTAGACACAAACCAGTTCGTCCGGAGGGGCTCCTGTGCCTTTCCACCTCGGCTAGTGGCCCAGGGGGATGCCTTGAACTTCTAATCATGGGCCAAAGTTCGTGGACCCTTATTGGGCCCTTACTGGTGGCCCAACGCGTCACATTTCGGGTACGATCTCAACAATTGTAATTTATCTTTCAAGAATAGATAGATTTTTATCTCAATGCTCCGAGCCTTTTTTCAAGGTTGTTAAACTTATGTTTCAAAGTTTTAAGTCTTTTTCAAGATGAATAAACTTATGTTTCAAAGCTCTTTACCTTTTTCAAGGTCACCGAACTTTTGTTTCAAAGCTCTTTACCTTTTTCAAGGTTACCAAACTTATATTTCAAAGCTCTTTACCTTTTTCAAGGTCACCGAACTTTTGTTTCAAAGCTCTTTACCTTTTTCAAGGTTACCAAACTTATATTTCAAAGCTCTACGCCCTTTTCAAGGTTACCAAACTTATATTTCAAAGTTCTACGCCTTTTTCAAGGTTACCAAACTTATATTTCAAAGCTCTACGCCTTTTTCAAGGTTACCAAACTTATATTTCAAAGTTCTTGTAGCACTTCGCTCTTTTGCAAGAGGTTATTCGCCCTTTTTCAAGAGGTTATTCGCCATTTTTCAAGGTTTCCTTTATGTGTGTGGCTTTTCGTCATGCGTTTTCGTGGTTAGCAGTATGGTTTCCCACAGACGGTGCCAAAATGTTGACCACAAAATCCTGCTGGATCTTGGACCAACACGTCTCAGCTCCTCCCTCTTTAACGCGTGGATCTCCTGGGCACTGTGACAAACGATCAGTTTGAAAAGGGGCCCGAGGTGGCTCCCGTTTGCACTCCGATGCCAAAGTCAGCGGCCATGTTCAGCGAATATAAATTGAATGCGGGAAATATAAATGCGTAGAAGAGAGAAAAGGGAGTGAGAGATATTTATTTAGTTAAGAGTATGAAATTGCTAACCTTTTTCTTGGAGGCAAGTGTGCTTTATTTATAGAATGAGTAATTCTCTTGGATTGTGACACGTGTTATGCTTTCCACTTGTCTTCACCCTAGCTCTTGGAGGTGACAACCTTGCTTTTTGACCGTAATCATTGTTACATTTCGTAGGGGATGGGCGCCGTCACATCTTGGTAAATGCAGTGTCACATCTCTGATTCCATCTCTCTTCTGGTCATCGCCGTAAAGCGCCCCGACTGAGTATAAAGCACATCGACCAGACGTAAATCAGTTCGGCTAAAGAGGTTTGCTTAACACTCCACTTCAGCACCTGACCCAAGGTGATATTTTAGACCTTAGCCATGGGTCAAGGTCCATTGGGCCCTTGCTAGTTGATCACTGTACCTCTCTTTGGACTTGGATTCAACAAATTTATTTAAAATTTTAAGATAAAAAATATTGGTTAAAATTTTGAAAAAAAATATATGTAATCGAAAAATGATTTAAAAATTGTGTAGTTTATAAATTAGCTCATTTATAAGTTTTATAAGCCCTTATTTGATTTTTATTATTTTAAAATCGTTATTTTCTCTCTCTTTTTTAACCACAATTATCACACGTTTATCAATAAAATAATATTACAATAAAAAAAGACTTTTCGAAACCAAGTTAGGAAATCAGTGGCCAACAACTTTAAAAAGCATTCAAAAATGAACTCTAGCCTCGGGTTGGCTGGCTTCTTTCGCTTGAGTAGTTTGGTAACAATATTTTGTTTATAAATTGGTTTATTTATGATTTTGAGGTAAAAAGTAGTGTTTAAAAATTGGAGAGAAAAATGTGTAGTTAAAAAGTGATTTGAAAAATTGTGTGGTTTATAAACTGATTTATAAACCAAGAAAAGTACATTTACCAAACACGGTGTGTCGTTAAATAATTCACGATGTGAATACACAGAGCCAGAGTGCTGATATTTGCATAAGAAAAAGAGTGGATCTTCTGAAAAAGATTTATTAATTTTTAATCACACATTTTTTTAAAAATCACTATTTAAAGTCACAAAAACTCATTTTAAACAACGTCAAACACACTCTAAATAAAATATGTAATTGAAAATTGAAGAAAAATTTGTGCGTGTTTTAAAATGATTTAGCATCCGTTTGATAATACTGTTTGATCAATAAATTGATTTATTTATAATTTTTAAGTAAAAAGTAGTGGTTAAAAATTGAAAAAGAAAATGTGTATTGTTGAAAAATTGTTTAGAAAATTGTGTAATTTATAAACTAATTTATAAACCATTTTTTTCATCTTTATCGAACGAATGCTAAGAAAATTGTGTTATTTATAAATTGTAAATCTGTAATGATTGCGTTAGTAGAGTTAAAAATGAATAAGGCTGCGTTTGATTGCCAAGTTTTTTCATGGAAAATACGATTTTTCACCAAAATTTTATTGGCAAATTTTTCCATAGAATTCATTTCTTGGCATGGGTCAAATCAACCCAAATTCCTTGTTTTCAAGGAATCCCAATTCCAAGCGGGGAGGTGAATTTATTTTCCATGGAAAAATATTTGATCAATTTTGTCACGTTTGATCATTTTTATTGTTGTTGATTGATTTATTTTCCCGAAAATTAACATTATTATTATCAAGTACAAATGTGGGAGAAAATATTTTTTTTTTACTTAAAATAGCTAAATTTTGGTTTAGTTGTCATAGAAAATAACGTCAATAAAAAAACTTAAGATGGAAAATTTCTCACTTTTTCCACCTAGGAAATTAAATCAATCAAACATGTTAAACTTTCAACTTCCAGAAATTCAATTCCCTAAAATTCATTTTATTTCCACCCAAATTCCACATTCGCTATCAAACGCGGTCTAATTTCAAAAATGTCATTTCATTTCACTAGCAATGATTTGTTGCCCGAATCGGACAAAATATGCTGTCCGATTTAGGTATATGTTCACGCGAACATGTGCTTGAATCTGACAACATACTCTGCCCGATTCGGGCAACAGTTCAGGGCTATTCATTTCACTATCACTTCACTAAAAATTTGATGTTTTCGAGATAGATCAATGGTTAAAAATTGGAGAGAGAAAATATGTGTGATTAAAAAGTAGTTTGGGAAATTGTGTTGTTTATGAATTGTTTATAAATTATAATCATTGCGTAAAAGAACGGAGTGTACAACATCAACTCTCCTTTTTTTTTAACTTTATCACTTTAGTGCTCTCTCCCCGACCATGCCATGCAACACGCCATTTTCATCTCTTCCACCAACTCTCATCCCACCTCTCTCTCGATCTACCTCTGTACCTAGAAGGTAAATTTGAGCCCTCTTCATGTGTGAACCATTGTAAAGATTTTACGGAGGGGCAAAATGGTAGCAGTGTTGAGAAATGCATTGAAATCGATAAGAGAAACTTTGGGAGTTCGTGAGGCTCTTTCTTGGGTAAAATCCAAATTCCCTGAAGTTGAAACTATTGAAATGAATGCTCTCTTGATCTATACAGCTCTACAACAAAACATGGCAGACAACTCCTACTTTGGTATCTTAATTGAAGAGTGCCGAGTTATTGCCAAAAATATCTCGAATCTCAAGTTCAACTGAATTAGGAGAACGGCAAATAAGCCGCTAGTTCATTACAAAATAGTGTTGAATGGTCTTATTATCCGCCTTTATTCTTTTCAAATGTATTACTTGCCGATTTGATCAATGAATAATTATACCTTCCTCAAAAAAATAAAAAAAATAAAAATAAAAATAAAAATTCCTTTTTAGTAAATTAGGATCTCTATTTTGAATCTGAGACGCATAAGATGAATTGTGGCTTATATTGATTATATGATATATGACTCTTAGGTGTTTTATTTCCGTAATTAGACGTGAATCTTTCGTTGTGCACAGTGTATCCAATTTATTATTATTATTATTATTATTATTATTATTTTGGGATCAAAATCCAATATATTATTGTTGGGATACAAACAATCCCACATCGGTTGTGAGGAAAGAAATAAACCACATTATAACCCAAGTGAGCTACTCCACCCATTACCAATTGGTTTTGGGTTGGAACCTCACTTGTGCCTGGGGTTTAGGCTTGGGATTGGGCAAAATTGAATTATTCATGGTCCCAACAAGTGGTATCAGAGCCGGAAAGATTGTCTGGTGGACGCACGATCGAGTGGATGTGACTTCCTAATAACGGCGGATGAATCGAGATGATGAGCCTCAAGATAAAGAATTCCTGTGGTTTCTCAAGAGATGGAAAGATCCATGATAACATAGTGTGCAGGGACTATGGTGGATTATCTCGGTGAATGGTGATCTCTCTGGGTATGAGGAGATGTGACGAGATTTATTTTCAGGGAGGGCCAGATGGGCCAGGTGTACCTCGTGGGCCTTGTTTGAGGGAGGGATTGTTGGGATGCAAACAATCTCACATCGGTTGTGAGGAAAGAAATAAACCACCATATAATCCAAGTGAGCTACTCCACCCATTACCAATTGGTTTTGGGTTGGAACCTCACTTGTGCCTGGGGTTTGGACTTGGAATTGGGCAAAATTAAAATATCCATGGTCCCAACAATTATTTTATCATGTTCCGAGGGTGGTTGGCGATCAATGAAGTTGATGGTAATTGTTAGATATTATTACACACTAGGTAAAATAATAATAATAATAATAATAATAATAATAATAATAATAATAATAATAATAATAATAATAATAAAAAACAATGAATGTATTATTTTCGATGTAAAATATGTGTTTGAAAAATGATTTTTAAAAATACGTGAGGTTAGAAAGTAACTTTCAAATGTGTTGTTTATAACAAGTTTACCAAATAGAGGCTTGTGATTATAATCTATTGCATGCATTCCAATTGCTCTTTGTAACCATGTCCATTTCTTGAACGTATTTCATCTACGAGTGTGTTTGACAGATAGGTGATAAAGGAAAAGACAAATATTTCACCCAGATTTTTCACCTTTTGTATTTGATTGCAAATTGTTGCATGAAAAATGCTTTTCATCATAGTTTAAAAAGTATATGCTTCCTTGAAAACAAGGCAAACCAATTCCCATGAGTTTGATGAGAAAATATATTTCAAGGAATTTCAATTTATTTTCCTTTTTCACCTACCTATCAAACATGCCCTACAAGTTTTACATTCGCACTCGAGACTCTGAAACTGCCTTTCATTTGACATCTACTAATGAACACTCTTTTTATCATGTAAGAAGCAATATGTAGATGGAGGGATGATATGTTTCCCACCGTGGGAAACATATTTTATATACACAAGGAATTTGATTGATTGGTTAGGGATGACAACGAGGCGGGGAATACCCGAAACCGACGGGGACCCGCCCTGAACGGGATGGGGAATCCCCGAAAAAGAAGATGATGGGTGGGGATGATGATGAAAATGCATCCTCGAACCGGGGATGGGGGGGGGACGACCGTCTTATTCCCATCCCCATCCCCGCCCCTTCCTCGATCCCCATCCCCAATTAACAAGTTCCATTAAAATTTAAAAAGTAAAAAAAAAAGTCATAAATTATCTGTACAAAAGTTCTATGATGTCAAATTTCTTGCACCAAAAATTTATTATTTATCAAGTTATAAACTTTAAATGCTTATTTTAAAAAAGTTACTGATTATTAGTTATTAACCTTATCAAGTTGTATTTTCTTATTTAATCAAATATAAAATAACGACACAAACAAATATATATATATATATATTAGATGAATGTCCAAATAATGTGTAAAGATTATTGGATTTAGAAAATGTTAGGGTTATCCCATGTATGTTTCTTTATATTGTTTGCATAAAATTATCTTAAAACTTAAAAAAAAAAAAAAAAGGGAATGTAAACGAGGATTTTTCCATCCCCTTCCCGTCCCGTCCCCATCCCGACCCGCCACATTCCCGATAAAATGGGGATGGAGCGGGGATGGGGATGGGGATGGTAAATCACTAATGGGACGGGAACGGGGAAATGCAACCCCGTCCTGTATTCGTCTCGTTGTCATTCTTATGATTGGTGAAGTCGATTCCACCGTCCACCCATCAATAGGGGGTGTTGGTTTGGAATATGCTTTTCACAGTGGGAAACATATCTTTTCTGCATGTAGATGATCAGATGCCACGGAAGTTGCTCAATTTTGAATTTACATTACATGGGTTTTCAAATTTAAACCTTCGAATGGAAAAATGCTTACTATACCTTAGAAAAACATCAAGATTCCACATATAACGGCGGCAACGAACCGCAGAACGATAGCTTCATTGCAAAGATCAAATCCCGTGTCAAAGAACAAAGTTCTCGACGCATATGCCAACTACCATGAAATATCTCTGACCTTGCCGACCGTTGCACTCAAAAATGGAGAAACTCAAAAAAGTCTCACCATTCAGACTTTCCTCCCTCCTTCGCCTCCAGAAGGACCCCAAGCTAGCCCTCCAGCTCTTCCTCAACCCGAATCCCGATGACCCAAAACCGAAACCCTTCCGGTACTCTCTCCTCTCATACGACCTTATAATCTCCAAGCTCGGCAGAGCTAGAATGCTCTCTGAAATGGAAAATATCGTAGAGAAATTGAAACTTGACACCCGAATAATACCGAAGGAAATCATTCTCTGCAACATAATTGCTTTCTATGGTCGAGCCCGCTTGCCGCATAAAGCCCTCAAGGTGTTTGATGAAATGCCCGACTTCCGATGTCAAAGAACGATGAAATCTGTGAATACGGTTTTGAATAGTCTTCTTATTTGTCGGGAGTTTGAGAAAATGTGGGAGTTGTTTATGGACATTGAAAAATACGGGAGCCCGGATGTTTGTACGTTTAATATATTGATCAATGCCCGTCGTGTAAAGGGTGATGTAGAGGGAGCGCTTAATATGTTTGATGAAATGTTGAAAAGAGGAGTGGAACCAAATGTGGTGACATTCGGGACTGTAATTTATGGCTATTGCGCAAAGTTAGAGTTGGATAAGGCTTTTCAGTTGAAGAAGAAGATGGAGGAGGATTTTAAGATAAAACCTAATGCTCACATTTATACCGCATTGATTAAAGGGCTTTGTAAGGTTGACGAGTTGGACAAGGCTATTAAACTAAAGGAGGAGATGTCGAGAAAGGAAGTGGAATTAGACCCCGCAATATATTCCACCCTGATTAATCAATTTTTTAAGGTTGGTCGGAAGGCGGAGGTTTCTGAATTGTTAGAGGAAATGGAGAAAGTTGGGTGTAAGTTCGATACAGTAACGTATAATGCTCTGATATGTGGGTTTTGTCAGGAGAATGAGTTTGATTCAGCCTTCGGGGTTTTGACTGACATGGAGAAAAATGGTTGTAAGCCTGATGTGATTAGTTATAATATTATTATTACTGGGCTCTGTAGGGAAGGAAAAGCAAGAGAAGCGCACGGCTTATTGGAAGATATGCCGAGACTAAAATGCTTCCCAGATGTAGTAACTTACAGGATACTTTTTGATGGGCTCTGTGACCAAATGCATTTAAAGGAAGGGGCAGGTATATTGGATGAGATGATTTTTAAAGGATATGTCCCTCGTTCTTCTAGCGTAAGAAAATTTGTGGGTGAATTGATACGAGGCCATGAAATGGAAATATTATGGACAGTTTTAAATAGTTTGGCAAAAAAAAATGCAATCGATTCAGATACATGGAGATATGTTATTCCTCTAGTCTGCAAGGAGGACAACCACTGTGATGCAAGTGAGACTATTAGCAGCCTGATAAGCACTCAGGCTTATTCAATTGGTTAGAGATGGATGTATGTGATCGTCTTCTTAGTGCTGGAGTTTTCTTGTGACTGGAGATGCTTCTTAGATATGCATACACTCTGGCTCACATATTAGGTACTCTGGGTTAATATGGTTGTAATTATAATTTACAAAGAATTTTGTTAGCCACGAGAGAGCCATGACTGTAATAAAGTAAAATTTCCTCCCAGGATATTTTAACTAAATTGTGGGGACTTGGGGATTGTTGCATTCTGGTTTAGATTAGTGATTCCCTTTCCCTCTTATTATTGTGGTAACTTTCCTTTAATTTCATTAATTTTACTCTCAAAGACTTGGTCACTCGTTTAAGAGACTGGAAGGGACTTCCAAGAAAGCATGTACACAGCTGCAGTTGTGCCATTTTCCACTGCTAATCATTTCTCATCTACCATAGGTCCTTTTAAAGACTGCATGTACCTTGCTGCCGGTCATCAAAAACAGATTCTTTCCTATAAAATGTTCCTGGGTTTGTATTGCAGTTTAACTTGCAATTGACATAGAAGAAATACGGAGTCTGCAGGTAAAATCTCTAAGAGTAAATGTGAGAGATGGCCCTTCTGAAGTAAAACAAAAGGTGCGATTCCTCAGTCCTGCTCATTTTATTCTATGTATTAGTATGTACCTGGGACCAAATCTGTACTAATGATTTTATGATTATGACAGAACTCCTTAAGGTCTTCCTCCTTTTTTCAGGTGTGATAATTGTCTGTTGGTGTGCAAGCTTTCTGTAATATATTGACGAACTATTTCATCTAATTTCTTTCTGTTTTTGACTTGCACTTTTTCCTACCTTCTTTTGTCTTCTTTGATTGCCGTGTCTTTCAAGTCTAATGCATGTAGAAAGTCATACTATCTATTTTCCTACGTTTGGCATGACATAATTCTGTGTCTTAAATGCTTTGATTGCACTATAATTTAAACCCAGGGACTAATCTGTACGTATCATATTTATCAAACCCTGT
This sequence comes from Ligustrum vulgare, assembly GCA_963555705.1. Classification (NCBI taxonomy): domain Eukaryota; kingdom Viridiplantae; phylum Streptophyta; class Magnoliopsida; order Lamiales; family Oleaceae; genus Ligustrum; species Ligustrum vulgare. The sequence goes on from OY743187.1 coordinate 6,621,225, forward strand.
ATACATAAATCAATAAATTAAGGATAGGATTTGTTTGGCATCCCATTTATAAACTGTTGTTTATAAATAGATACGTGACAACATTTCTTAGGTCCATTTTTTTGAAAAGAAAAAATGTGGGCAGGAATCTTTGACCACCGACATTGTTGACTTTTCGAAAAAATAGTCAAATGTCACGTGGTCGTTTATAAATAAATTTTGCCAAACACACTATTAATTGGCAAAATTATTTCTCTATTGTAAATGCCGTACAATAACCCACTTGTGCATCTCAATTTTTTTACTAGGAGAGTTTCAAATTTCTCCTTACCTGTTTACCAGACTAGTGGTATATTAGAGTTGTCCCCAAAGTATGCTCGTTAAATGAATTATGGATTAGATGGAAATTGAGCTCATAACAACAGTCATTTATTGCCAGCTTTTTGGGTATCAGAGCCAGGGTGAACTGGGATTGCCAAATTTTGAGTCGATTCCCATGAACATAAGATAAGAGTGATCGCAGTGGAGGGTTAATTGATGTCCTAGAGTTTGTGCACAGCACAGGCCTGAGATGCACTGGGGGCCCCTTTTCCCATCACATTCACTTTCAGTCTTCATCCAAGTGAATTGAACCCACACCAATATAAAAGACAGCCCCGTGTAGCTTACCAATAAAAAAATGCCAGCAAATTTGTTAATTTGTCCCTATCCAACTTTTTCTTCAGGTATTCCCAAATAAGAGTTGTAGCAACGTGTTTGAGTGGTGCCCCGGGGCTGTCTCTTGAAGATTTTGATCTGAACCTTAGTACTTACTCTTTCTTTATCCCTCCTCTTCTTTTTGGGAAAATGAACTATGCTTCCGCTATATATGATTCACTTCCACAAATTTTGCCACTCCACTAGTCTGTCTTCCATTTCCTTAGCTTTTGACATGGCTTTCATTAACTCAATTTTGCTCACTCTAATTCTTTTACTATTCTGTTTTGTGCAATCCTCAGAAACAAGCATGCTCCTGAGCATGGGAAAGGACAAGGCACCTTCCCTAGAAGAGAGTTCAATACTGAGTGCCCTTCACAAGGGTGCTATTAATCCACCTTCTGCCCCAAGTGATAGAGGCAATTCTGTGGTTATACCACATGGAAATCTCTTTGTCCGCCAACTCGGGAATGTTGGCAATGTTTTTGGTCGCAAAAAGTCGACCCCTAGTCCCGGAGATGGCCATTGAACTCGTAAGTTTTTTTATTTTTCTCCTTGCCTTTGACTCATTTACAAATTAATTGGTTACATTTTTGTAAGGTACACTTGTAAGTCAGGGTATATTTATGATTTATTCATGTAATCCTTAGACGAAGTGTATGGCATAAATTATAATTCCAATTTGTTTCTTCATTAGAGTAGAAAACGGGACTTTTTAAAGCACATATTATCATCTTTTTCTCCTATACAAGTATTTTGCTAATTTTACGTCATTTTCTTTTAATTTACTCAAATTTACGCTTCAACTATCATAAACATTAGCATTTGTTACTAAAATTTTAACTCGAAGTATTAAAGTGCGATACTTCCTGAATGACATATATTTCTAGAATAACGTGTATTTCCATTTGACTCCAAAATTTTGGGTATTTATGCGATTGTCCACATAATGAATCATGGACCTTGGGATAAGTGATAGATTAGCATTTTTCCAAATAAAATCGAGATAGTCTATCAAGATATGATCCAATTTTACAGCACTTACCGGTAAGTAAAAAACACTTTTTATGGTATAGCTGAATTAAAAAAAAAAAAAAAAACTGAACGTGTAAAGTGCTACAATGTACAATTACCATCCTCCAACACTTGCTAGATGTTGAAGGAAATAGAGAAAATTTTGAAACTATTAAAGGCATAGCTACCAGCCAAGCAATGGCTACCTTTCTTTCTCTGTAAATGACGGGAATAAAGTGCCACCCTTGGATGTTGTAGGCCAAGATTTAGGCCTAAATGTCGTGCACTTCACTTTGGCAAATCCCGAGTTCACGATCATCGTAGATTCCAATGAACCACTTCATCTGAAAGGTCAAAAGCTATAAAGGTAATAAATTTATTTATTTAAAATTTAATTTGTCTTCAACGCGCCCTTCATTTGCAAGCTGGATTCATTAGATACACCTGACATTGAACAACGATGTTACCTATTCGGAACCCGGGAACCACCGTGAAAGCCACACGAGGATAAGTTTCCGGTGTGCCATCGGACAACAAGAACGCTTCGTCGCTTAAGCCGTCCATATAAACTTCCGAAAAACGAGCACCCCTACTCACTTGAAAGATAGATACCTCGTAGTCCAAAGATAAGGCCAGGCAGTGTAGGAGCCAAACGTGCTTAGCCATCTCAGCAAATGCCAAGAAGAAGGGTGTCTCCAGGCATTCACCTGAATTCACCAAATTCCTCTGATCCAAATTGTCAAATAGGGATGCTTCCATCTTAGGATGAACAAGTCTCGAGTATTTGGCACGACAAAACATCGCAAACGCGGATTTAGGCTTCCAGGCTAGATAATCTGCTGGTCTAACAGATCTCAACTCCATGAATCTGTCGAAAAATAGCTTTCGTCTTTCCTTCTGCTCTGGCAAGGACTCGTTTTGGATCGAGGAATTCGGATAACCGAAACCATCAAATATTTCTTTGCAGACGAAGGATTCAAATGCAAAACACTTGTGATTTTGCTTCCAGAAAACGACCCCGGGTTCAATCGAGCTGGCTGCAGCCACCAAATCCCAACCCGCGAACTCCATTTCGCTAATCAGCAACCGGACAAATCCGCGAATCGATTTTACTGTCTGCTTAAAGCATGAAATGAAGTGGCTGAGACTCAAGCCAGAGAAATGAATATCCTCAGGAATGTCTAACTGTCCACTTGAATTCAATCTCTTCTGGAGTAACTTATTATCCGTCTCGACCTCTGCCAATTTCTCTTCAAGAAAAGTAATTTCAGAATCTTTAAGTTTAAGCTGAGAATCCAGCTTCTTACTCGTAATTTCATAAGTTTGCAGCAGACTCCTCTGCTCCTGAACTTCGGCTAAAACCAGAGTATTCTCCGGACTCGTCGTGTCCAACTGTTTCTTTAAGTAACATTGCTTCAATTCAGACAAATTCTTTAGCTCCAACACTAACATTTGATCTGCAGATTGAATCCCCTCAGCATCATAAGGAGATTGAGCAAATTGCAATTCTGCATATGCAGCTTTAACAGCAGATATTCCAGCAAACAGCTTAGCAAGAAAAGCTTCTTTAACCGTCCTATCCCAACCCGATTCATCTTCATCATCAGAGGATGGAACCCGGGAACTCTTCAAGTGATCGCTCAATTCCTTCTCCGTTTTCCGGATTCCATCGTCCGGAGCTATCCCTGTCAATGCTCGAATATGCAAAACCTTAGCGAAAGTACGTGCCAACCTAGTTTTACTCCGGATAGCGCCGCTGGTACGTTTAATCGAATCCATCTGGAACAAGAATAATCGCAAAATGAAGTGATTACTGAGGTAATAATAGCAGCAATGGCAATGCTGGTGCAAAAATAGTTAAAGGACAAATGAATAATTAAAAGAAAGAGCATATTCGTGATAATGATTGCTACTATAACTATGCATAATGAGCGTGTTGGAATAAAAGAGAAAAGCTCTATACTTTAACCCTTGAATCGAGGTGATCAAAGGCATCGAAATTCAAGAACAGAAAAGAAGTGGACTACAACGGGAGGAAAAGAAAAAGATGAACAGAACAAGGGGAGAGAAGAATCATATACAAAGACACACAGAGAGATGAAAGTTTTAATGTCCTTAAACTTTACGACTTATGTGATTGATCTGATGCTGTTGAAATTGCATAAAGAAACGCTTTACATATAGCACCAGATGGTACGAAGAAAAAAGTTGAAATTTTATGTGGTGTTCCATCTGATATTTCTTGTAGTGTTCCAAGATTCCATCCCGTATTTCTTGGACTATTGGATTTTAGAAAACAATAATTATATGTAAACGTTTTTTTTCTAAAAAAGGGACATTGCTGACATGCCTCAGTGGTTGAATTATGAAGGGGTACTCATGTGAAGAAGCATATGACATACATCTTCATCACCCAACATCGAAGCGTCACCTCAGCATATAAAACCTGAGTCAAACCTTGGTTCGGGTTGATCAAGTCAGCCGAGTTTTCAAGATTGACCCGAGTTGTTGATCGGGTTTGATCAAACTGAGTTTTAGGGGTAATTCGGCCCGATGTTATGCCCGAGCCGGGAATTTCCCCATCGATCTGATCCAAATTTGAAAACAGTGAAAATAAACACATTTTTTTCATAACTTTACTTGGTACAGATAAAAAGAAAAAAACACATTTCTTTTATAACTTTACCAACACATTTTATCGAACATGCTTTTGTTTGGTAAAAGTTTTTTATTTTCAAGATAAAAGATGTAGTTGAAAAGTAATATAAAGAAATATGTGCGATTAAAAAAAAAAATTGAAAAAATATTTTGTAAACAACGGAAATGCAGCTATAGCCCAGCCCCTTGTCAGCTCTTGGTATCCAATGTAGTTGCAAACAAACCAAAGGTGTGAAGAACCTAATGTCCCACCCCCACGGCCCCATCTAAAAGGAGGAAAAACGAATCATTTTACAATTTTTATTTTATTTTATTTTCTTTTCTTTTCTTCTGTAATATTGTATAAAAGCAGAGCATGTCGACAAATTTGTGTTTGGTAAATTTGTTTATAGATAAGCTTATTGCCGTATAAGGCAATTGTTATTTTGCCCAAAGCGAATGGGAAAAAATCCAAGTGTCCACTTTTAAATATTTAGAAATTAGTAGGGTGCACTTGACTTTTTTTATTGGCGGTTGATAATTGTTATATTGTTCACAATGGACAACAGATCAAGGTTAAGGGCAAATATATTGACACCACATTTTTTGTTAATCACACCATATTTTAATTGTAATGAAGATCCTAAGTTTTCCTTATTTTTATATTTACCCTGCCAAGTTTTTATTTTATAATTATTTTATAATCAACCCTATATTAATTTTCACGTCTTGTCTTTAAAAACGATTTTTATCCAAAATATTTATAACAAGGGCAAAAAATACTTATTTATCTCTCATACTTTTAAATAATAATAAAAATAAATTACTAATATAAAAGTTAAACAAAAATATTTGCACTCCTTTTCAATGCAAATTAGTAGAATATTTGAATAAAAATAGTGATTAGAAACAAAATATATTAATTAATTGAATGTTATAAATAAAAATGAGATGTAAAAAAAATTGAGGACATAAAGCAAAGTAAACAAATATTGAAATTTTTTCTTGTAATTAAAATGTGGTGTAAATATAAAAAAGTATTGTGTGAATATAATTACTCCAAAGTTAAATATCATCAAATCTTAATATATATATATATATATATATATATAGCAGCCAAAAAAATTCACACATAGTTTCCTGCCATTTTAGCTACTATTTTAGGAAAATTTGTAATTTTATTAATTATTTTAATAATTGAATTAGGAAACTTCAATTAATGCAAAATTAATTATAGGCGATATGTAATAAATGACTTATTGATTTGTAAAAAATAAAAAATCTATAAAAAGGTCAAATTGTATATTATTTTTATTCTTTTGATAATTATTGTAATATTTTGAAGTAAAAAAATATGCAATATACGTGTCAAATTCATGATCTTAACGAGAAGTTCAATACAAGTTAACAAATGAGAACAAATTCTAAATATATCATTCATATAATTGTCTCAAATAATAAAGGTAAAAGTTTTACTTATACTTTTTACTTTTTTTCAATATCCAATTTTTTTAATGTATCTCATCTAAGTCATAAAATGATATTTATCATTTCTTACCTAACTTCAATTTGACATAAACGATTAATTTAAAATCTTTTTTCTTATCAAATTAAAAGAAATAATAGACATCCGATCTTTCTAAGTAAATTCAATCGAATCATTTTAATTTCTACAATTTCAGGTTTCGATAAACTCTTTGGTAATTTTGAAATTAATTTTATAAATTTACTCATTTTGTTCATTTATCTATTTTTTAATTTTTATAAATTTAAAATAACATCAATTTGTAAAATATATACTAAAGACTTTAACAATTAATTCATTGAATTCTATAGAAAATAAAAATAAAAGGTTTTATCAAACTTATTCTATTTTAAAATAAAATATGGTTCATACAGTTATTTAACATGCACAAAAAATAGTTTTGTGTGTGTGTGTGTGTTGGTAACAAAGCCATTTTCAATACTTGGTGAAAAATAAAATGTCATGTTGTATTTGAAATCATTGAATAGGAGTAAGTTTGATATAAACTATAGAAATGGTTTTAAATGTGTGATTAAAAATGAAAGAAGGTAGTATAAAAAATAAAATAATTGTCAAATCAATCAATTGAGTGGTTAAAAATTGATTTTCTTCTTCTAGAATGTGTGGTTAAAAAGTAGTATGTGCAATTGTGAAAAATTAGTTTTTAAATAATATGTGGTTGTGAATGAATATTAAAAAAAAATTATTTTTGAATAATCAATTCTATATGAATAAATAAATTAAGGAAACTAAAGAATGAACAATTAACTGTTAAAAAAAAATACAATTCATAACTTTTTTTTTCATTTTTTTTTTTTTTTTGATATTTTGATTGTATATTGAATATACAATTTATGCATTAAAGTAAGAAATCTTATAAGGAAAAATGAAATTACAAATTATTCACATTTTGTGTATGCAAGTTATTATTATTATTATTTTTATCGAGCATTGTATTTTTATAACTTATTCAATAAATATTATTTATTTCGTATATCGCACGGGTGCTATTACTAGTAACTTTATAATAATTACACATATTTTTTAAATTATTTTTCAAAATCACATTTTTACTCAAAACATTCATGTCAGCAAGAAAAATTCGTATAGACAAAAGCATTTAATAGGAATCTGTGATACAGAAGCATTTAATGATTCATCAGCTGTGAGCCGTCCAAAAATATCTTATTGGCATTATCCGAGTCTTATCACATAGTCAAACCGACGAAAAACACATGCCCCTTGCCCAATTACACCAAAATAGGAAATTACAAAATTGGTCCCCAACTTATTGCATGAATATCAACTGGTCCTAATCTTTCAAAAATAAAAAAGTTGATCCCTCACACTACTTTATCATTATACAATCAATATCAATATATTCACTAAAATTGAAATTTATGGTAGATTTAAAATTTTGATTTGAATTAAAGTCAATAATAAATCTTAGCATCATATTTTATGGAAACCACAAAATTTCAAATAAATATTTCGTTAAAGTTTATCATAATCCTCTGGTTGGTTTATAAATGGAGAATGTTAGGTTTTTGAGGTAAAATATGTGGATGAAAAGCGATTTAGAGAAATGTGCGTGGTTGAAAAGTGATTTGAAAAAAAAATGCCTTGTTTATAAATAATTTACCAAACGGAAGCCAAAAATCTAATTTTAGCTCCTATTTATCTAGAAATTTTTTGATTTTTTTTCTTCAAACTCATGTTCAATCACACATTTTTATAAGACCCACAACTTTCACATATTTCAATCTCATTTCAACCACTTATTCTCCAAAAAAATCAAATTTCTTCTAAATATCGTTGACCTGTGGACTTTAATCTATCTCAAACAGGGCACATAAAGAATGATGACACGTTTGATTAAAATAAATTGATAAAAATTATGAATATCATAAAATAAAAAATGAGCTTAGAAAAAAATTATAAAAAATGGAGGCCAAACAAAGACTGTGATAGGTCTTACGAATGTGTTAATAATAAGTGAACAATAGTTGTAAATCATATTAAATATGTTGATTAAAAAAAATATTTTACGAAAAATGATAATAATAAAATAATCACAAACAACAAAACATGCACTTTGTTTCTCAACTTTCTTTGATAGGTGCTCAAATATTTACATGAAACAGTTTCTATTCGAGTATTTATAAACTAATTTATTTATGATTTTGAGGTAAAAAATAGTGATTGAAAATTGAAGAGAAAAAATGTGTGTGATTAAAAAGTAGTTTGAGAAATTGTATAGTTTATAAACTGATTTATAAATCGATCAGTTTATTTTAATTATAATCAATTTATTTTAGTTACCAAATGAAGACTTATACAAAAAAAAAAAAAAAAAATCGTTACAACGAGAAACATATGGATTAACTTGTTCTTTTCAAAAGTTAATCAACTTTAATTAATTCTCAAAACAATAAACTGAGGACCAACAGTATAGTTCAATTCAACCATCCGCAAAACCCCGCCTCTTCTCTTCAGAAGTGAGACTGTGAGGGGATATAAAATGAATATTAATAACTGTGGGAGCATCCACACGTAATGAGAACTCATTCAACATGAATTCCCACGATTTGTCAGACAACGTGTGACGTCCTCAGGACACATCTCTCAGAGATGAAATGAATGGTGGTTCAAATACCAGACTCGCTTGGTCAGGGGTTCGAATCTGACCCTTGTCAAGTTAAAAGGTAAGTACTCACCATACACTTTAGGAGGTATAATCTGTGATTTACATTATTTACAAGGTTCAGGGCAGGTGGGGGCCCTTAATGTTGGGGTTCCACCTTTTTTTTAGTCAGACAACGTTTGACTAAGAGCAAAGCCTGTGTTGAAGAAAAAATCAAATATGGATTTATTCCCCCTTATTTAACTACACTCAATTAATGTGAGGGAAAATCGAAAACCTAATAACAACTCTTCTATACATAGTACTTCCCAATGTCGAGGTGCTACGTCGAAATGTCATTCAAAAATGTTCCTAGAAATTATTGTGATGATATTTATGCATTGAGTTTGACAAAAAAGTGTGACAACAAAATGCGATAGCGAACTTGTGATTATTGATGTGACGTATAAAATAATGAAATTGTGTTGACTATGCATACTATCAATATTTTTGTCAATGTGTATGCACAAGTAGTAAATCTGCACTCAATGGAAGAAGTAGTTCTTTATGAGAATAAGTAAATACCTTTGTTCTAAAAGACTCCTTCATCTCACTTAGGCAACGTTTAGTTGAGAAGCTTGTCCTTCCTGCTTGCAACATTTTTTTAAGCGTAATCTTCACCTAGCGTCACTACAGTTTGAAGCTTGATCTTGTTGTTTGATTACACATTTTGCTTTTTAGAATACGTGTAAATACTAAATACATATAAATAATGTGAGCTTTAGGCATTGAAAAGTGAAAAGAAAAGTTTTGGTGAATCTTCAGGCTTCACCTAAAATACTTCAATGGAGATTTTGAATGAAAAGGTTCGAATTTTGTTGGTTTTCAGAGGAGATTGAAGAAGGGCTTTGCAGGAATGAAGTTTAAAGGAGAAAATGATCAGCGATTATAGAAAGAGAAACGAAGTGTTAGAGGGAGAATGGAGAAAGAATTAAAAAAGTGTTAAGAAACAATAAATAAATAGCATTGGGATTGGGATTGGGAATCTGGGGCCAGGACGGTGACTTGACACACAACAAAACACAAGCACATTTTGTGCCCCAGAATTCAAAATTTAATTTAATTTAATTTTTTTTTTCCAAACTCTTGTTTAACTATATATTATATTAATAAAATAATTTATACATAAAAATCAAAAAAATTTCCTGTTTTTAATTATACATTCTCCAAAAAATAAATATTCTATAACTCACTTTTTTTAAAAATAAAAATGGAACTCAAACAAGAACTTTAAAATATTTGAATCGATCCACCTGATGCTTAGACTAAAAAATCATCGTCAAAAGATGATATGTGTTAACTAATGGAAAAATTAAGATAAAATTCAACAAAAAATAAAAGAAAGGTGGATAGGCCTTCCAATAAATAAAGGTTGAGAACTTTAAGCCCCCTATTTGATTCCGTTATTTCAAAACTCATACTATAATCAAATTTTCTCAAATTTAGTTGGAACAATACATTTTTACAATAAAATATTTTCTATGTCTAAATTTTTCAATTTTTAATACACTTTTTTTTCGAAAACTTACTATTATAAAACTTGAGTTTTGATGAAATAATGAACATCAATTTGTGGCTAAATACAATTAAATAATGGGAAGAATATAATTGTCCTTTTACCTTCAGTGAAAAATAGACATTGCGATCGATTTCCTCTTTAAATTGTAGTTTAAACTAAAATTTAAACTACACAGTTTCTCAAGCCATTTTTTAACCGAACACATTTTTCCCTCTCTAATTTTTAATTACACATTTTACCTCAAAAACACCAAAAAATCTTTTCTCTCCTTATTAAGTAACTATCGAACGCTCTATAAGAATTATGAAATACCTCCTTAAATTTAATTTAAATATATTCTCACTCTCACGGTTTTAAAAGAGTTTTAGGAACAACCAATGGTTATCTTCCATTTTTTTGGTTTTTTAATCCTCACTTACAAATTTATTAAATTGAACAATAGAAACCCTTTCAAAATTTGAGATTATATTTTAATTAGATTATACAAATTGCTTTGTAAAATAGATGCAGTTTTATATATATATATATATAATGTGATGTGTCAAACAAGTTATTAGAAGATACCAACGTCGAATAGCAAATTTCCGCTCATATTTACTCAATTTTTCACTTTTAAAAAACATCCTTGTGTGTGGTCAATTTGTGAAAACCTATCAGTATTGTTAGTTAAAAATAATATTGACCAAGTCGATATATTTAATTTTCACTGGTCTCTATTTCAAATAATCTATATGAGTTTGATTCGTATTATTTCGTAATTTTGAAAAACTCAAGCCAGAAATATGAATAATAATATTTAAATATACAAGATCCATTTCCAGTCACGATCTTATTGTACATTCGAATTTAAATAAGTATCATGTCATTTTCTTCGATTCATATACCAGTCAAAACCAACACTCAATTTTACAACATATTTACCGGATTACTTTTGAATCACACATTTCATCATTTTTTATCAAAACTTACTAAAAAATTGATTTTATAATATTAATTTTATTTTATTTTATTACAAAGGGGGATCATAGGTGATGCGAACCTCTTTGGTGTTTAGACCAAAAAATTCTCACAACAATTTAATATCAACTCAAAAAAGTTAAAAATGATAAGAAAACACCATAACTCAAGTTTAATCTAACCAAAATCTCAAGGTATAAACCCTAATTCAATGGATAGAAATTAAACAAATTTCAAGGTGGTGGAAATAAACAATACAAGAATAATATACTTAAAATGTAATTGATTAACTTTCAAAGATTACAAGATAAAAGAGAAGGGTTTTACCTCATCCAAAAGAGTCTTTCCAATTCCATTTCCATGAACATTCGAGTTAATGTTTAGGGTTTGAGAGAAAATGAGTATTTATAATACAAAATTGAGAGAATACAGAAACCACGAAATTAAACAAAAATCTCGTGAAATCTGAGTCCGGGTCAAGTGCGCGGCCACGTGGTTCACGGGCGCATGGCCCGCGGTGTAATTTTCAGCACTTTTGACTTTTGTCTCTATATCGATTATTGGCTCCTCTTTTGACCTAGTCACTTTGTTTAGTCTCGAATATTGACCTTCTTTGGCATCGGATCTAGTCATGAGTCACACCGACACGTACATCGAGGTTTGACTTTTTTGGATCTCATCATCCCTTCCTTCTTGAAAATGATTCGACATCGAATCTTGCTTGAATTCATTGTCATGAGATTCCTTGACCTTTGATCTTGCATTGTAGACCACGAGTTCGTGCAATTAAGTTGGACTTTCTCGATTCTCATCATCATCTCCATCTTGAGGAAGATTCAACCACGAATCGACTATCGATTCTTGGCTCCTCTTTTGACTTAATCACTTTGTTTAGTCTCGAATATTGACCTTCTTTGGCATCCGATCTAGTCATGAGTCACACCGGCATGTGCATCAATGTTTGATTTTTTTTGGATCTCATCATCCTCACCCTCTTGAAAATGATTCGACCTTGAATCTTGCTTGAATGCATTATCGTGAGATTCCTTGACCTTTGATCTTGCATTGTAGACCACGAGTTCGTGCAATTAAGTTGGACTTTCTCGATTCTCATCATCACCTCCATCTTGAGGAAGATTCAACCACGAATCGACACCTACAATAAAAAGGGAAAAATTAGGCACACTAAATATAACTGAAATTTTATACTCTCCGGGTAAGATCAATTTGTAGGCGTTGCAAGAGCTTGAAATGGACCGACACCACCGAGTAGCAATTTGGATTGTCATTTATTCGGAACCCATCCTCTCCTCAAAATGAACCATATCCAACCACCCGGATTAAATACTACTCGTATTTGACCTGCGTTTGGGTTAGAAATACATTGTTCACCTAATAATGATAAGGTACCCTTAATCCCAAAATTCCCTATCAAGCACCCCACACGTGCCTCTCTAACTAGCAACTGTCGTATGGCACATTTAGGAAAAAACAATCCAATTTCTCTAAATAAATCATTATCATACTCATAAAATTCATCAAAATCTTGCTCACCAGATGATTCATATATGTTAAACAATTTTAGATTATTAGTTTGCAAACCCATAATAAATTCACAACAAAAATATTTTGGCATTTAGGCAATTATGCATTTAAAATTTGTTTTTACAAAATAAAAATCCATCGTGCTTATAAAATTTATCACATAAAGTATGTATGCTAGACAATTTCGGGTTGTCAACATCCATATCTTTAATACACTCAAAACAAAATGATTTGGTACTTAGGCAATTAGGCACACACAAAAACTTAGATTTACAAATTAAGCGTCCATCATGCCAATGATCTTTACCACATGCAACATGTCCACAAGTCAAAAATATACTTGTCAATTCTACATCAATATCATACAACTCTCTAATATATTCAAAATATAATAACCTTGCATTCGAAGAAGTGTTAAGAGCATATCTCCTATATATGACATCGGTTACCACACTTGATTTACCTTGTTGTACTTGTTGTTGTAGGAAAAGTTTCCATTAACTTCTTTCAATCGGCATGCTTTTGGAGTTCCTTATTGCTTTGATAAGTCGGTTTCAGAATTTCCTGTAACAAAAAAAACAACCAAGCCAGGGAGGAATTGTTAGAGTATTTAAGAGCAAAAAACATTTTTGTGTAATCTTTTCTTTCAATTTCTTTTGTGTCTCTCTTCACTGCATCTCCTTTTTCTTGAGAAATTGTTAGAGTATTTAAGAGCAAAGAATATTTTTGTGTGATCTCTTCTCTTAATTTCTTTTGTGGCCGTCTTCACTCCCTCTCCTTTTTTTAAGGTAGAAATCTCAACTCTAGGTTCTTCTCTTTTTTCTGGAGTCGTGGCTCGAACTCTCATTTCCTCTCCTTTTTCTAGGGTCCTGGCCCCAAATCTTATGTTCTCAATTTTCTTCACACTTTTGTCTTCCTCAATTTTCTTAATGAAATTCTCTTTTTCTTTCTTCTTTTCTTTTTCTTTTTCGTTTTCTTTTTCATCCCCAAACTCCTTCTTGAACTTCATTTGGTCATTGCATACCTCTTCAGGACTCAAAGATAGGAACATTACATTTTTCCCATTAAATTGGAAACTATACTGGTTCTTTTTTGTATCTTGTTTCATATTCCTATCACTTTGTCAATGTCTCCCAAAATTATGTGAGTAGTGTGCATTAGAATTGCATCACATAATACTTGGTCACTATATGTTCAACATGTTAAAAGTAAGAAAAAATTGTTCACTCACTCTCACTTTCCCATAGTCACCCAACATTTGCAATATATAAGGATTATGATGCATCATCACCGGTAATCCCAATTTTTCCAACCTACTAGAACTCACCAAATTAGTGCAACTCTCCCCATCTATAATGAAGTTACACGCTTTATCATTCACAAGGTACCTAGTGTAGAAATTAAATTCTCCATGTTTTTCCACCCACTGGCTCTTGCCAAAGAATTTGGTGGACTCACTATTCTCTTCACCACTACTTCCTTAATTCCACTCTTCCCATGAAATGATGGACCATTCTTTTGCATACTAGCAATATTCTCATTTATTCCATTTCTACCCCGTTGGTCATTTAGATAACCCCGATCAACTCTCATATCACACCTCACTCCTCTATTTCCATTCATTCTCCTATTTGGTTCCCTACTCCCATCACTATGCAAAATATTCCTAAATTTATCCTTCACTCTCCTCCTAGTATCCCTTTTTTCTCCATCACCCATAGTTGATGTACTTTCCCTTCTTGTTCCTAACATTTCCAACATTCCCCCAATCTCCTCCATTTGTCTAGTGGAAATGGTTGAAAGAGTTTGAAACATCTCTCGCAAGTTTTGAGTTTGAGCATTAGAATTTTGCCCACTTTGAGTATTGAAATTGGACATATTGTGCAAATGTGGTAATATCCTCACAAGTAATATTTTCACTCGTGTTTCACTCAATTTAGGCTTTTACCTGATAATGAACTCACTACTCTTGCCTTTTTTTTTACTCAAAGTCTCATTTTTAAAGTTTTTTAAGGAAGGTAATCAATTAAACCAAAAAGTATAATTCTTGTGAAAGCCAAAAGAAATCACAACTCAAACAAAGACATTTTTGTCTAGATGGACACAATAGCAAGTGGAATTTAATTTCTTACTATAACAAGAAGAGATGAAATTTGAATTTGTATGGCAATGTTTAAGAGTACAAGACTAACAATGGAATAGACACAAATTCAAGAATCTATCAAGTGGCATATTTTTCCAATCTCTCTCTCTCTCTCTCTCAGACAAGAACAACAAGAAATTGAAGGACAAATATACAAATTTTAGAGTCAAACTCTAATACCAAATGATGCGAACATCTTCAGTGTTTAGACCAAAAATTTCCACAACAATTTAATATCAATCTAAGAAAGCTAAAAATGATAAGAAAACACTCTAACTCAAGTTTAATTTAACTAAAATTTCAAAGTATAAACCTTAACTCTATGGATATATAAATTAAACAAATTTTAAGGTTGTGGAAATAAATAACAATACAAGAATAATATACTCAAAATGCAGTTGATTAACTTTCAAAGATTATAAGAAAAAGAGAAGGGTTTTACCTCACCCAAAGGAGTCGTTCCAAGACCATTTTCATGAACATTCAAGTTAATGTTTAGGGATTGAGAGAAAATGGGTATTTATAGTACAAAATTGAGAGAATAAAGAAAATCCCATAATTAAACAAAAATCTAGCGAAATCTGTGTCAGGTCAAGTGTGCGGTCGCATGGTTCACGGGTGCGCGGCAGCGTGGTTATAGCACGAACAATAACTCAAACATTCTGCCAAACTATTGCTTAATTGGCGCGCGCGATCGCGTAGTGTAATTTTCAACACTCTTGACTTTTGTCTCATAATCCATTCTTGACTTCTCTTTTAACTTAATCATTTTTTTAGCCTCGAATCTTGACATACTTTGGCATCGGATCTAATCACGAGTTTCATTGACACGTGTATCGAAGTTTGACTTTTTCGAGTCTCATCAATAGGGGAGGGACTAAAGGGGAGGAGGTAGGATTCGAATCCGAGACTAAGTAGGGAAAGATTGGGCACATCGATGTGGCATGAGGGAATCCTGATTTTATGGTATTAATGGAATCAACAAGTCCAACTTAATCAATATAACATTATTATTATTATTATTATTATTATTATTATTATTATTATTATTATTATTATTATTATTTTGAAAATCATCATTATAACATTTTTAAATGTACTATGTTGTCACGTATTATTATTTTTTTAATAAAATATATTTCCATTCCAGTGAAATTCAATTCATGATCGGTCACGCAAGGCATGAAAGTGACACTATAATGTCATGTTTGTATTATAGTTATTAGTCACGAAAGCAACCTCACACTTTTTGGAACGTGCAATTAAAATACAAAAAAATCGGTGCATCAAAATACCACAAAAAAGCTCTGTGGTTCTATTCTATGATTAGAATGTGAAAATTCCGAATCTCTAAATGGGCCCAATAAAATCTTTATATGAAATTTCAATATTCGAACTAAACATGCGTAAATAATTATAAATCGACTTATAAATCAGTTTATAAATTACACAATTACTTAAATCATTTTTGAATATCACACATTTTCTCTTTCTAATTTTAAACCAGTACTTTTTAATTTTTACTTAAAAAACATTCATATATAAGTTTATAAACCAAATAAAAACGGTGGATTATGAACAAAATTCTTAGATTAAACATCAGGTCCGCATCAACGGACAAAAGCACATGCATCAGGCCCAATCACCCTGCACCTTGTGGACCCAGTGTTCTCTTAGTCTTACGTGATCTAGAGAAATGGGAAAATTTCACTACTAGTCACCAAATTATTATCATATGCAGGGACGGAGCTAGAGAATCGAGTGAATGGGGACCAAAATTTTCGAATTGTGTGAGGGGGGAGGCGGAGGTTCCCTCCCGAGGGTTCCGGGGCGGAGCCCCCGAAATTTTTTTGAACCAAAATGATTGAAATGACGAAGCAAATATGACAATACATCATCAATAATCAATTCTAAACTCTATTTGAGTCAATTTTATTGTTCTCAACTCTATTTGAACTCTCCTCAACAACATTTTCTTGACGATGTCTTTTTATTAAATATCTCTCCATAATCTATTAATCTGAAATATCAAATATGACAATACATCATCAATAATCAATTCTAATTTCTAAACTGAATCTGATCTGCACAACTCACCCAAGTCCAACCAAATTAACCAATTCACAAATCACAGATTCACAATGGCAGTGTGACACAATTAGTTAAACTTCAAAAATCAAACTTACTTGGAAGAATTGCAATTTGCACGTTGCACTGCACCCAAATAGCTGCCAATCCAAACTGATTTCTTCAGTTGATTCGTGAGAAACAGTCAGACTCAGACAGCAGCCGGACAGGCGAGTTGAGGCTGTGAGTTTGAGTAGCAGCTTCAGTCTTCAGACATCAGATCTCATAAGCCACAAAGGCACAGTAGCAGCAGGCAGCAGCAGGAAGCACGCAGCATCACAGCAGACAGCAGTCACCAGCTGGAGCAGTGGTCAGTGGAGGTCCGGAGGAGGCGCCGCGCGATTCAGTCAGCGATGCGCAGCTGCAGACAGTGGTCTAGTGGATGGCGTCAGTTGGCGAAGCAGCGCAGGAGAGAATGGAGGCACGATTCAGCAAATTTTTTATGGTAGTCTGAAATCTGAACTGAAGTCTTGGTCTTCCTCTCTGGTCTGGATCTTAAAAACAGCAAAATGGACTTCATTTTTTTTTGGGCTGGCCTAAACCGAAATTGGGCTCATTTTTTTTCAAAACCCAGTGGGGGCCATGGCCCCCACTGGGCCAAGCATGCCTCCGTCCCTAATCATATGCATAACAATTTAGTTGGAAACATTTAAAAAGAAACAAGTTAATCTCTAACAATTTATTATAATCACTCTTAAATAATGGAAACCTTTTTTCTCAATAAGCTGAACATGATCCTTACACGTCTAAATTAATAAAGTTAAATTTTGCTCATCGATTTCAATCC
The DNA here is from genome assembly GCA_963555705.1 of Ligustrum vulgare. Taxonomy (NCBI): domain Eukaryota; kingdom Viridiplantae; phylum Streptophyta; class Magnoliopsida; order Lamiales; family Oleaceae; genus Ligustrum; species Ligustrum vulgare. The sequence goes on from OY743187.1 coordinate 6,638,837, forward strand.
ATGCCCAAAATTTGAAGTGACACATTTGTCATTAAGGTTACATACATGGTCAACGAAACGTTGAACAATTTTTTACGTTAGAGACTAAGCATGAAATTATAATGAATATTATCAACCATGCTTTTCTTTTCAAAAGGTGAAAAATCAACTGAATATTGAAACGATAGAGTAAGGAATGATATTACAATATAGTCTATGTTCTTTAACGTAGTCATTACAATTTATAAATAAAATAAATAAATCAATTTATAATAAATTGTTAGAGATTAACTTGTTTCTTTTTAATAACACACATTTCTCTCTCCTCTTTTTAACCACACATTTTATCTTAAAAATATAAATAAATTAATTTATAATTGTTATAACGTTGCTGAACAGCTTACTCATTGCATCTAGATCAGATCATAAATCATTAAACGTGGACGCCTCGAGCAATAAAACTCGAAATATATACAAGGACCTGTCAATTAATAGTTACAAAGGAAAAGCTACTGGTTGTTTACACCACAAACTTATACCGATCTTGTATTTATTCTTATTCTCAATTTACATGAAGATTGTTGTTTATTCAAAATTATTTGGCTCGTGTAGCATGTTTCGTATAGTGCTAACAACTACATATAGGTTATCCCCAATTTATAGAAGAATTTAATCTTCGTCACAAGAACATTCATGTGAGGATGTAAAGAAATATTATTGTACCATATTGAACGAATTCATAAGTTTTGGGTACTCAATTAAATGAATTCACAAGTTTTGAGATCAAATTCGACACTTGGAAAGTTTGGGGATCAAAAGTAGATATAATAAGAATCTTTGGTGGCTTTCACTTGAACATTTTCAGGATTTGAGGAACAAACCTGAAGAACTAAAAATATTAGGAGTAAGGTGGATGAGTTTTGAAGTTCATGGGCCAATGTGGACATAATTGAAAGTGAATACTGAAAGTTCTAATATTAAAGAAGAAGGGGGTCCGTGATTGCCAGCTTGGGCTCCGTGACCGAGGCTGGGACCAATGGACATCGATCCCCTGCAGTCTATTCAAGCCCAATTCAGAAATTTTAATTGTGGAAATTACACCTAACCCTACATTTAAAAAATCAAATTCATAAATAAGATTAAACTTGAATAACTTCAAAAATCAGATGTTAAATAAATTTTTAATTTTAATACCAATAATTATGAAATTAAAATAAATTCTTCAAACAATATTTCTACACCAAATCTTAATTCCTCTTATTTCACCTCCACCCCCACACAGAAAAGCAGATCTCGTCTCTTTCTTCTCCCTCTCTTCCCAGACGCTCCCCCAACACACAACCAGACCCCGTCTCTCTTTCTTCTCCCTCTCTTCCCAGGCGGAGCGTCGTCCATCGCGACTGCAACATTTTCAGAAACGGAACAGAAGCCCCCGCCCGGCGCCGCGTCTCCCACCCCGACCTGGTGATAGCGCCACTGTAGTTATTGTCGGTGTGGAGTGATATGGTTGTGGTGATGAAGCACAGTAGACGATCTGTGAAGCGCTGGGTCGAAAATGGCAGTGGCGGTGAAAAAAAAATGGTTGTCTTCACTGAGCTGCGGGCGATGCTCGTTGCTGCCGCCTCCAAGGTTTGTGATTTTTTGGTCTTTTTTGTGATTATGTTGGTGGTGGTCGTGGCGGAGGGCTGTAAGTGGTGGTAGTTGTGGCGGCTATGCTGGTGGTGAGGGCAAGTGGCGACAACGGTGGTAGAGTAACAGTGTTTTTGGTTGGAGACTGGCGCTAGCGGTGATTGGTGGTGGTGGTGAGACGTTAGTGGTTACAGGCGTTGATTGTGTGAGATGTGAGTTGGTCGGTGGTGGTGGTGCAGTCGGAGAGAAGTGGAGTCGGTGGTGGTGGTGCAGTCGGTGGGAATTGGAAGCTTGCACGGTGATGGTGGTGAGACGTAGGTGACAACAGGTGGCAGATGCAACCGGTGATTGCGATGTTGTGACCTAATAATTTGACGAGATGTTGTGACCTAATAATTTGACAAATGTGACTTGAAATCTCTAAATAATTGTGACATAATCGTGACATGTGATAAAAAATAATGGTAATTGTGACTTGAGATTTTGAATAATTGTGACCTAACTCGACCTGTGATTCTAAAATAAATTTGTGACTTAATATATTTGTATTTGTAACCTACTATTTGATAACTATGACTTAAAATACTGGTGACCTAACAATTTGATAAATTGTGACCTAGAAATAACTTGGAATCGATTAATTTAGAATTTGTGACCTTAATATTATTTGTGCCTTGAAAAAATTGTTATTGTGACCTACTATTTTGATAGTTTGTGACCCTAAAATTATTTGTGACTTAAGCAATTTGCGTTTTGTAACCTGAATTTATATTGTGTTGTGACCTAAATTTATATAATTAATAAAATATTTTTAATTATTTAATTTATTTAAGTAATTATAACTACAACCTAATTTTCGAAAGTTTTTAAGTTATATCTTAAAATTGAAATTGTGTTTTGTAAATACCTTATATATGTATTTTTCCCATTTTAATTTGTGAAAATTACATCCATCCCTACTTTATAAAAATCAAATTCACAATTAAGATCAAACTTATATTACTTCAAATTTTAGGTGATAATTATAAATTTAAATATTAATAATAAACATATTAATTATTAAATTAAATTATCACTAAACCCTAATTGAGAACGATTCAAAAGGGTTCATCTCCTCGCATTTCTCTTACAGCCCCAAAATAGCAGCACCATTAATGCCTCTTCCATTTCTCTTCAAGCCTTGGACCGCCCTATTTCTTTCCATTGCAGAACATTGAGCCGTCGTTGCTTCCATCATATCACCGTCCTTTCACGGGACGGCGCCCGTCGCTACTTCCATCAGATCATCGGCCTTCTTCCACGCAGCATTCCAGCGACGCAGATGAGATAGCCGCGAGGACGGTGGTGAGGTATGGTTTATGATTTTGGTGAGTGATAAACATAATTTAAGGAAACCACCGAGATTTCAATTGTGTGTATATGTGGTTTTATTACCCTAGCATACACAATAGTTGTTTTTTATGTACATCTTCATCTTTACGAATTTGTGGATATGAAGAATGTGTAATATTATGAAACCAGCTCTATCAGAATGTGTTTAAATGTGGATGTGTTTTATTACCCCCAGCAGACACATTCGGAGGAGGAGGTGGTGGAGATAGGTACGGATCTGGTGGAGTGCAGGTCTGCGTGAGGTCGTGGAATTCAGGATGTTTGCTGGCTGCGATGCGGTCTGGTTGTGGTGGGGTGGGGTGTAAGTGGGGGTGTACAGGCAGCCGCGATGGTTGAAGGTGTTGGTGGAGGTGGTTTCTTTTGGCAGTACGGTGGTTGAAGATTTTAGTCTAGAGTGAAAATCTTGCTCTCCCACAGTCACAATTTTGTTTGGTGGTGATGGTGATGGTGGTGGTGGCCGCGGTGGAGGTGGAGGTAGTTGTGGTTGTTCTGGCAGCGGTGGGTGGCTCGATTAATGTGGTGGTGTGTTGGTTGATCACGGTGGTCGAAGATGACAGCGGTGAATGTGATTTGTAAATAAATTGTGACTTAAATATATAAATCATGATCTAAAATATCTTATATTTGTGACCTTAAATTTGGTTATGACCTATATATTTTATACTGGTGACCTTAAAATAACTTGTAATTGAATCAATTGTGACTTGTGACTCTAAAATTAGTGATTGTGACCATAAAAAGTGGTGATTGTGACTTGTGACCTTAGAGATTTGTAGTATGTGACCTAAGATTTTACAATATTGTGACCTTAATATTTATAATTAATAAGATATATTTATTTAATTAATTAATCTTAATTACAATCTAATTTTTGAAATTATATAGGTTTCATCTCAATTTTGAAATTTGCATTTATAATCCCCTTATTTATTTATTTTTCCCTTTTAATTTTAAATCTAAAATCAAGGACAATTTCAGTATTTTTCGAGGCTCAACAACTGTCAAAGCATACAGAGAATTTATATAACGAGTTAACAAATCAAAATATTATTTTTCTCTAATGCCACATTCTAAAAACAAAAACAATATTAATGATGTTGACTTAGCTTAGTGGTATTAGGGAAAAATCCTATATTCGATAGGTCCAATATTCGAAACTTTCTGGGAACGCTTTCATTTTAATTGGAACAAAATCACTTATCAAGTGGACAATTCTTGTGTTGACGGTTCGTAAGACCTTCGAGCTGGAGCCACCGTCAACAAATAACATCAATTTCTCTTTGAAATGACCATCAAATTGGGGCTTAGAAGGGACCATGGTTTGATTCATCTAATTTGGAAGAGAGTTGAATTAATTGAACCGAACCAAGTACCAATAATAATCTAAGAAATATAACTATCAGTTCCATATCCCTATGGAATTGAATTGGAATTTAACCAATCAATTATGGTTCGATCCGAATCTTTTAAACTCTGTTCTGTAACGCAATCATTAGAATTTACAAAACAATTTATAAACAACACAATTTGTCAAGCCGCTTTTTAACCATCCAAATTTTCTCTTTCTACTTTTCAGTCACATATCTTACTTCGAAAAAAAAAAATTTAAAAACTGCTGCAGTTATACCAAACACGTAAAAATAAAGTATGAAACTATTTGTCAAATTAAAATAGACAAGAATAAAGTATGGAATCATTTGTCGTTCTCGTAATCTATTAATAAAAATAATCATCAATTAAACAAGAAAAGAAACAAAAATTAAACTCCAATGCTCAATATCAATTGATAAAGGCGAAAAAAAAAAGATAAACTATTCAACGTCATCATAAACTGTAAAATCTGTATCGAATATTACGTCTTAGGAAAACTCATATACAATATTATATATTTAAAAATATATGTAAGGTAACATGATTATCTTGAATAGTCCTCTAGGTGAACATGATGAATCTTGACTTGATGGTTGGCCACTTTCGAAATATCTGTCGGAAATGTTGGAATGGATCAAACAAACTCTTTGAGTAGTCAAACTCTTCGGTGGGTTCTGATATCCTTTTTGTATGGAGGAGTCAAACAAACTCTACTTCGTTCCGTGAGCAGATGATCGTAATATATTTGGATTCCTAAAATCATGTTCGAATGAATTAGAAATTGGTTGTTAAAGTGATAATATTGAAACAAATTTCTTGGAATAATGTGAATGATGTCCCGAATAGGAAAAATAAAGAAAAATGAGCACAGTTTATTACCTTCAACTAACACTTCGTTCGGATTTGTTTTCACTGGATTATAACCCATTTGTTTTCACTTGAGTTTAGGTCCCAACAGGTACAAATAATGTTTGAATGAGGGATAACTCTGTTCGGCTGCTTTGGTAGAAAAAAAACAATTTTTTTGTTATTTTTTAGGTAGATGGATTATAAAAATTAGAGAGAGAAAATGTGTAGAGTTAGAGATTGATTTGAGGAATTGTGTAATTTAAAAATTGGTTTAAAAACCAAAAAAGAAAAAAAATTCCAAAAACTATCTTATTGTGTTTAGCCCAAAGCCCAAGTGCATGCACCGCCGCACGGGATGAGAGACTAGCTTATACATATTCTTTTTGACAAAAATTACGCATATAATTATTTAATTTGGACTATTCCAAGAATATATAGACCGCTCAAGCAGTATTCGAGCGTTCCATCTCGAAAAAACTCACTCGAGCGGACTTAGACCATATATAAATCGGTACCTAAAAATCGATCGAGCACTTGTCGAGCGAAATTCAAGGGGTATCTAGCCTGGAACAGTCTTGGCTTTTCATGAGCATGCTAATTTAGATTCATTAATTACGTTACTTAATTGAGTGCCTCTTCAATGACCGATTTTTGTTTATTAACAGAAATTGGAGTTTTTTGAGGTAAAATATGTAGTTGAAAAGTTGCTTCAAACAATAAGCATTGTTAAAAAATAGTTTGAAGAAATGTGATATTAGAAACAAGTTTATCAAACACACTATAAATTATTTCTTAGGACTCATGTTCTAATTCATTCGTTAACGAGAGTTAAATTATAAAATATTTTCACATGTTAAATCAAGTAATTATATGTGAGAACAATCAATATAGAGATGCCAAAAAAATCTGAATTTTCATGAATTTGACCATGCTTCGATCCTAATCAAGTGAAAAAGACCTGCCTCACAGGTTGTGGGGCTGCGAATTACCCAAGGCAGGTCGCAGAGCGGGTATTGGGTGTCGGCCCCGAACCCATTCTAAATAATTATTTAGGGAGAAAATAAATAAACAAACCAGAAAAAAAATATAAAAAAAATAACTAAACAGTCAGGTCAACCCATCCCGAACCCAAATGAGATGGTATGGTCAAGAAAAATTCATCCATGTCCTTGCATAGGAGGTTGGGACACATCTCCAAGAGAAAAATTCGGATATTAGTGGGTGAAGGAGTACCTCTTATTTTTTATTTCATCATGACTTTGAAGTGTATTGTGTGAACTGCATCAAGGAAAAATAGAGCAAAATCTCACTTAAGTGGCTTTTAGCCTTGCTATCGAAAGCTCTTTCTTTCACTCAATGTTAGTTGGGTTAAGTTTAATAGTTGTTCAAAATTTCCTTATTTTGAATGAGAAATGTAGCAATTCCCATATGATTTCAGTTTGATTTCGTCGTATACCTCTTTAGCGGGACAGGTTTAGGTAGGACAATTTTTCATGAGGCAGGGCGCGGGCGAGGGTACCGTCCCGTTGCCATCCCCCATTCAATATTGATTTCATCAATTTTTTATTTGAAAATTTTCGCTATTTTCATATGATTTTCCTATTTCCTATACACCACTTTTATCAAACTATTAATCGAAAAAAAAGAAGTTTGATATTCAGGGATATTTTAACTAGTACTCAAAAGATGAATGTCAATAATTTATTTAAATTAATGACCCTCAATACAATCATACGTAACCAATTATTATAAACTGAACATGAGTAGCGATGGTAAAATAAAGATTCCTAGCCATTTCTTTTAATTGATTTTTACATTGTTATGCATTCACACGATTGTTAACGAATTGCATACTTTAGTTAAAAACTAGTTCTTACTAGTCCAGGTGATAACTAGTTCTTACCCGTACGATGCACGACAATTGTAGTTTTTATGATTGATTCCAAGAAAAAAAATTACAAATTTTTTATGTTTACATAATAAAATAAATAATTCACAGTTAAATGAATACAATATTAATATTAATAATCACTATTTAAATATGAAAGGTTAACATAATTAATCCAAGTTCTCAAAAACTTCTTTGAAAACTACATTTGTTGTTGAATTTATTGGTTGTCCATCTTTGTCACAAATTAGTATCTTCAATCTAGAACGATTGTTAACTCGAGAGACTACTACATAAAGTTGTCTATGACTGAAGACTGATTTTTTTAGATAAAGTCCAACATGTGAAAGAGATTGTCCCTAACTCTTGTTAATAGTCATGGCATATGAGACAATCAATGGAAATTGCCTTCATTGAAATTTAAAAGGTAATCTCGGGTCCGATGGAGTTAAGGTCATTCTTGGAATAAAAACTTTATGATCAGCATTGTTTCCTGAAATAACATTCGCCTCCAAAACATGATTACCAAATTTTGTAATTTCCAGTCTAGTTCCATTACAAAGACCTGCTGAATGATCAATATTTCTCAATAACATAACTGGAACTCCAATCTTCAACTCATGATTAGGTACTCCCGAACATCTAATACTATTTAAAAACTCTAGAGTATGAATTTCTTCAAGTATCTCAATATTTGAATCTGACTTGCAATCCGCATCAAAACTGAAATCTATCTTATCTTCAGTTAGATTGAGAGATGACATATGATCATTTATGGATTCAACAATCTCAAGAGTCGGAGCAAGTATTGTTCTTTCTTGCAAATATGATGGGCTATTAATATTTTCTAAGAAAGATGGATATGTGATTTCTACAATTACTACAACAGAACTTGTCAAATATTTTATGAAAATGTCATCAGGTGTGTCAACAGCTGCATGACCATCATTTGCACCACCTATTATTTCATCTCTAATATTTGATATCCAATCAGAGAAAGCCTTTAGTGTTAGATTATTCTATCACAGATAAATTTATCTACGATCCAAAATCATCATGCTGAATTATCAAGAATTAAATAACTGAAGCGAAAGCGTACATTAATCAGATATGGTTCACGATGATCAATTGCGGTGTTTGGATATTATAAATCAATATGTAGTCCTTATTTTCTCTCTGATGATGGGATGTCAAACAGAATGAACAATACGTACGATTCAGGGACCATAACCGACTTTATATACTGAATTGCCAGTTAACCTAATTCGGCCTATCATGAATTAGGTAATGGTCTGGTATCTACACATAAAAGACCATAAATTAATTAGATGCATTAAAGCCCAATATACATAAAATCCTTATTAGATCACTTTAAATGGGCTTAACCAAATTTGATAGTTTTTTATTCAATACACAATAATTCACATATAAGCCCACATGATTGATTAAAATCCTTACAATCTCCCACTTGGGCTATATGTGTAACCTTACAATTGTGTATCAATCATAACCTTATCAGTACTCAGAATTTTGCTATCATTACTGAATCCATCCCCAAACAATCCGGTCTATCAATTATATCAACATAGGATCAAAGCGGCTTTAGCTACACTAATCGTAACTAAACCTATCAATGGTCACGTATATCGACATAACTGAATGACATGGATCAAGTATGGATGTGTAGCATGGAAATTACATGTAATGTGATCTTCAACATGCCTATTTCCAACTGGTCCAACTTTAGTGAGATCATCCTCAAACGAGTTCAGAGATAATAAACCTAAAACCATACAGCTGTAAATAACTTTAACTTTAAACCGTATCCAAAAGGACAGTAAATGTGTCTAATGCACCCAAAATACAAACTCCCACTGAAACCAAATATCCTTAAAAAATACAACACCCATATGAGTATTGTGCTCATGAAAGACCTTGGGTTGTAATACTTTAGTAAGCGAATCCGCAATTATGGAGTTTGTCCAAATTTGCTCTTATTGACACATGTCCACTTTGAACTATATCCTTCACAACCAGGAACTTATGTCAATGTATTTTAACTTAGTTGAGCTCCTGTTATTATTGGAATATAAATCTGCTAAGTTATTGTCACAATATAACTTTAGTGTTCTTTCTATACCGTACAGAATATGCAGCCCAGTGACAAAATTTCGCAGCTATATTCCATAATTAGATGCCTCAAAAATTGCTACAAACTGTGCTGCCAAGTGAAAGAAGCTAAAGTGTTTGTTAAGCACTCATTTCGGAAATAGCTCATCCAACTAGCAGATAGATGTAGCCTGATATGAATCTTCTACTGTTTTGGCATCTAGCAAAAATCTGAATCATAATACCAAACGATCTCCAACTGATCCGATTTTCTGTATGTGAGCATGTAATCTTTTGTTCTCTTTAAATACCTTATAACTCATGTTTGGCTGCTTTCCAAATGATTAATCTCAGGGTTACTTAAATATCTCATTAGTATCCCAATAATGTATACAATATCCGAACGCATACAAATTTGAGCATACATTAGATTTTCTATAGCTTAACTATATGGGATCCTCTGCATTTCTTTAACTTCAAGATAACTTTTCGAGGATTAGTTGAGACTAAATTGTCTCCCTTCACGATATAAGGGTGTTCCCTGATTTACTGTCTTGTATGCCAAACCTCTTAAGTACTTTATCGATATAACCATTTTGTGAAAATCCAAGAATACCTCGAGAACAATCCCGGTGTATCTGAATTCCTAATACAAAAGAGACGTCACCGAGATTTTTAATCTCAAAATTCCTTGAAAAAAAAAAATCTCATAATTTTATGTGACATGCCATATCATTAGTGGCAAGCAATATGTTATAAACATACAAAATCAGGAAAATACACTTACTCCCACTGAACTTGTAATACACACAACCATCAACAACATTAATCTCAAGACCAAATGAGATAATTACTTGATGAAATTTGTATTACCCTTAACGAGAAGCTGGTTTGAGCACACAATGGATTCCTTTAATTTGCAAACCATATTCTTTAGGTCTACTGACACAAAGCATTCTGGTTGCATCATATACATCGTCCCATCAATGTCACCATTGAGAAACGCCACCTCAGTATCCATTTGATGTAACTCGAGGTCAAAATGTGCAACAACCTAATTTTCCTGAAAGAGTCTTTCATTGAAACAGAAAAGAAAGTCTCTTTATGGTCAATGTCATCATTCTATGTAAAGCCCTTATATACAAGACGAACCTTATATCTTTTCACATTACCTTTCGAATCCCTCTTGGTTTAAAAATCCATTTAAGACCAATGGGCTTCGCACCTCCTGGTAATAGGACAAGATCCAAAACTTTATTGTCTTGCATATGCTTATACTCTTTGTTTATGGCATCAATCCACTTTTGAGAGTTAGAACCCTGCATGGCCTGACGGAAATTGATTGAACAATCTTCCACCATTCAATTATTTTCCTTATATTCTTAGAGAAATACTATTTAATTATCCGGAATAGCATTTTTCCTTTCTCTTGTGGATCTCATTAATGACTTTGGTTATTGAGGTTGTTGAGTTTGTACTTCTGAAATTTACTTTATTTTGGATGAGAGGTTCTTCAATATTGTCGAATTGAGGTTCCGGATATGCTTTTTGATCAATGACATGCATAAAAACTTGCACATTGTCAAAAGCAACAATAGGAACCGAAACCGATCCTTCCTCAACTTCTTCCTTAAAGACAATATCTCTAATCTTATTTCTCCCCCAAACTCAACATCCTCAAAAAATGTTGCACTTCCCGTTTCAAAAATTGACTTAAGTGTGGGATCATAAAATTAATAGCCCCTTAAACGCTCAGAATAACCAATAAAGTAGTTACTGACTGTTTTGGAGTCCAATTTCTTTATGTGGCCTATAAAGCCTAGCCTTAGCTGGACATCCCCAAATGTGAAAATGCTTTAGACTAAGCGTTAAGCCTGTTAAAAGCTCATAAGGTGTTTTAGTAGCTGTTTTAGTTCGTTTTATGTATGATCTTTATTCAAATGTCCAGAGTTATGGCAAAAGAAACAATCATTAATGTCTTTATGTGGTTTCTTTTGTTCGAACTCTTAAAAACTTATTTTCTTTATTTGTTTTCTTGCTCTTATCTTTAGAGGTGTTTTCCAAGTGAACATTTTCAGTTCTGTCTTGCTTCAACTTTTCTTCCTCTTGCACACAAAATAGAATGAGCTCATTTCGAGTTCATTTCTCCCTTTGACAGTTATAACTGACCTTAAATTGACTGAATTGTGTAAGAAGCTTATACACTTTGAAATAAGCTCATTGAGAGTCTATTTCTCCCTTTGACAGTTATAACTAACCTTAAATTAACTGAATTGTACAGGAAGCGATATCAATACCAAATGCACGAGCAAGTCATTAGACAAGTCGAGTTTTAGTTCCTTAAGTTTTGAAGCAGTGTGAGACATCTACATGATGTACTCTCTTATTTTCCTATTGCCTTTATACTTTATTGAAATCAAGCTTTGCATAAGCGTGCTTGTTTCAGCCTTATCGTATTTCACAAAACGTTTCTTAATTTCGGCAAGGAATTCATTGGCATCATTTACCTCCTCAGATACTATGCCACTAAAGGCTTCCGGAATGCCGCACTTAATGATCATGAGACTCACGTAATTTAAGCAATCCCACTTCTCAAAATTCCTCATTTGATTAGATGAACTTTCATCCGTAAGAGGAGCAGGTTGCTCAATCCTTAGTACAAGTTAATGTTCTTGTTTTGATCCTTGAAGTTTGTTTCATAAATACAGGGACTAAATTTGAGCTTGTAGATATACTACTAGCAGAATTTGAAACTGAATAGAGAACACTTAAATAAAATAGCTCACATAAATACCTTATTATGCAAATCATACTTTCAAACAATGGTAGGGCCCATCACAAGATACCTAGCACAACATCAATATTTAGTATTTGGACAGAAATATTGGCTTGTAAGTGGTACTCTTGGTGTGGTAATCAAACACTGACAGTAAGACATGTCAACCAACAAACCTTTATTTGGACCGTTTTATTGATCACATGTAAAACCAAATAACCGTCACGTATTCATCACCACAAGTTCATGTGAAATTCGAGCCAAATATTGACCTTCCTTTGGGCCGATCAATATCCTCATGAAATAATACACAAACACCTAATTTTCCCTTGGTGTAGTGATCAAACACTGGCAATAAGAAATGTTAACCAATAAACCTTCATTTGAACCGATTTATTGATCACACATTAAACCAAATAATTTTCACGTATTCATCACCACAGATGCATGTGAAATTTGAGTCAAGCATTGACCTTCCTTTAGGCCGATCAACATCCGCAATGAATAACACACACAAATACCTTCTAATATTCTAACTTAATTAATATCCACAAGAGAGGTTGCTTTGGCAACATGTTGCTTTAACTAACTTACTTTCGAATATTGTATCTCTCAAAAGATTCCAACGTACCAAGATTTGAAACTGAAATCACTGATTTGCATATATTTTGACTTTAGGATTTGAATTATAGAATTCAAAACTTTAGAATAAAGCAATCCTTAAGTTGAGAGAGTCAATTGCAATATTCTTAAAGCTTAGGTGGCCAATTATGTGAAATTTTAAACTTGAAGGGCTTAAATTACTATTTTTCCAAAACTTTATTGGCCAATTTAGAGAAATTCCAAGCTTTAGGTCCTAATTTGAAAGAAAATCAAACTTTAGAGGTCCAAAGTAGTGAATTTGGAAACTTTAAGGACTGAAAATAAAAATTTTATGAAAATTTTCAAACTATATGGCCAAATTAGAGAATTTTAGGAGTTTAGGTGCTATATTAGAAAATTTTCAAACTTTAGGGACTGAAAATGAAAATTTTCAAACTTTAAGAGACTAAATTAGAGAATTTTCAAGCTTTAGGGACCAGTTTTGAAAATTCTCAAACATTAGGGGCTGGATTATAAAATTTTCAAACTTTAGGGGCTGAAATATAAAATCAGGAACTTTTATAACCCCATCTTTAATAATTTATAACCTTAGGGGCTTAATTATAAATTCCAGAACTTGAAATGCCAACTTAAATAATTTCATAACTTTAGGGGCTGATTTTATAAAATTCAGAACTTTAAGGGCCAACTTGAATAATTTTGTAACTTTCGGATTAAAAATTTAATCCATAACAAAAGACAGGACCGGAGATGCAATTAACCATAATTATCCAATATTGTAAAAGAGCCCTTGAAGACTTCTAATTCACAACCAAGGCCCCTCCCCCAAAATTCATTTTTCAACAGCCAGGGTTTCCGATTAACCCTAACTGTCGCCGTTATCGCCCCCAAATCTGACAGAACGTGGCACCACTACTGGCGAACTCCCACGATGCAGGGCGATTCGTTGCTGCTCGACTGCGGTGCCTCACGTAGCGCAAATTCCATCGTTGCGTGCCCATTGCCAGCGACTGCTACATCTCAGCGTCGCGCGCAGTCCAGTGCCATACCACCATCAATCGAATTCATCCACACAATATCGAGTCCAATACCAAATTAATTTCAACCACCATACATAAATCTCAAATTTCAACACATCCAAAATCGAAATCCACATATTCAACCCAGAAAAATAGATCCAAAACAGAGAAACCCATACCTGATTTCGAAATATATATACATACAGATTCACACATAGAGAAACCGAATCAAGGAAAACCATACCCAATTTCAACTGATTTTATATACATGATATATACTGAAAACGGACTTCCATCCCCCAAAATCATATACGTGTTCTCATATAGAGGCAGTAAGGAACGATTGAATCCAAATCCAAGAAGTTAGCAATTCTAATTTTCAGTAAATACAACATGAAATTATAATCCATATTTCGACAGTGACAAAATTTTCAGATTTTCACAATCTAAATCGTACAATTAAACACAGATCTGATAATCAACACGATGATTGGCTCTGATATCACTTGTTAGATTATTCTATCACAGATAAATTTATCTACGATCCAAAATCATCATACTGAATTATCAAGAATTAAATAACTGAAGCGAAAGCGTACCTTAATCAGATATGATTCACGATGATCGATTGCGGTGTTTGGATCTTCTAAATCAATACGTAGTCCTTATTTTCTCTCTGATGATGGGATGTCAAACAGAATGAACAATACATACGATTCAGGGACCATAATCGACTTTATATACTGAATTGTCAGTTAACCTAATTCGGCCCATCATGAATTAGGTAATGACCTGTTATCTACACATAAAAGCCCATACATTAATTAGATGCATTAAAACTCGATATATATATATATATATATATATATATATATATATATATATATATATATATATATATATATATATATATATATATATATAATCCTTATTAGATCACTTTGAATGAGCTTAACCAAATTTGATAGTCTTTTATTCAACACACAATAATTCACATATAAACCCACACGATTGATTAAAATCCTTACATTTAGTGCCATAGATTGATTGTCAAATCCAAGATTTTTTTGGTCAATCTCAAAACTTTACGATCTCTCCACAAATATGAGAGTTATTTTAATCGTTATTTTAAACTTAGCTAGTATTAATTAAGGTGAAATATTCAATAAAAAATATTAATCGTTATTTTAAAGTTAGTATTAAAAATATTCAATCATCGTGGAATGATACACTACTTATTTTTACTTATATAATTTATAAACGATACCTTCCACTCGAGGGATAAATTCACAGTAAAATCCTTAGAAAATCAGAAGTTTTTGTAGAAACCTAGAGTTAAATGAGATTTATTAAAATGAGTTGAAGAGACATCTAGTTGTCGTAACTTTTACATTAACATTAATTCGCAACAAAATCCTTAAAAAGCCAAAAGTTATCTATCTATCTACATCTACATCTATACCTACACTACCTTAAAAGTGTAGATAAGAGAGAATCTTTAACTTCACGATTTTGCCCTCAGATATTTTGTTTTAAATCAACTATGCCCTCTTATATTAATTAATTATTTAAGTTCTAAAACTGAATAGACTTATTTTGTGCACCCTCATATTTTATTTTTTACAATATATAAAAATTGGGAGTTTGGAGAAACTTTTAATTACCAATTTTTTATTCATGTAATTAAATATTTTATTTCATTATAATCTTTCAATTATTTATTATTAAAATATTTTTATTATCTAACAATTCACAATGTTACAATATAATTTTACATTATTATACTTTCTCATAATATTATACTATCGCATTTATTTAGTATTAAAAAAATTATGTTTTAATTTTTGCTTAGACTTACTTTCAAAAATTGAATTGTCTACTCAAATTCCATAGTTTACACTATATATATTATAAATGTATAATCTTATGATGTTCAATTCAAAATTTTACAATTTCATTAATTCGTGAATTTAATGTCATATGTTACACATGAAAAAAAAATATTGTACAAATTTAATTCAAATTTACCTCTTTTTTATCCTTTTATTATTTGGGTCATTTTTTCAATAATTTTTAGAATTTTTAATGATTTGTTGTTAGAGTTGAAGGGAATAATTTTGTACATCCCTCATATTTTATTACAATATATAAAAAATTGGGGTTTAAAAGAAAATTTTGATTTCAAATTTTTTATTCATACCATTAAATATTTTATTTCTGTTATAAAATTAGGCAATAGTTAGGCAAAATTAGGTACAATATTTTGAATGAAAATTACTCTTATGCCACTGTAAAATTTATATATTACGATTATGCCATTGTCCAATATTATGATTATGCCATTGTCCACCCCTATAAATAGGGGCCTATATTCATTATGAAATATTAAGAATAAGAAATTCTCTCTGATTCTCTCTATATTCTCTATTGTTTTACAACACGTTATCAGCACGAGTCTCTAGTCAATTGAGTAATAACGGGAGTATGCTCTACAGTTGCATCTAAATGATGAACCTCTGTATCAGAAACCTGATTATTACTAATCAATGTTTCATTTTCTCTCGAACTGAAAAGAATGATTCCGGTCAATCTAGATATCCGATCGACGATCAGCCACCGCCATCAGAACGAATTTGTCAAGGAGAAGCCTCGCCTGCAATTTGGAGATAATCCGACGGCTGAAACAGAAGATATCGACCGGAGAAGAAAAGTTGAAAAAACCGAAACTTTCAAAGCAAATTCACGCCAAACCATAAATCCAAATGACGATCAGACAACAGATCCATGACGACGGCGACGGGACGATCCTCCGGCACCGGCGCGTGTCGACGTCGGAGTCACCGGCACGACGGCGCGTGAAGCGCGTGACGCCCACGCGCAGACGTCGCTGAGGCGCGTGAGGGCGCGTCAGAAATAATCCGGCGATGACGTCAACAGGAAGTTTGTTCATTTCGACGTTCTTGATTTTTCTGTGGTCTTACTTTTCTGTTTGGTGCAGTTTTGGACATTTTCCGGTAGTCGAACATGGCGGCGTCGTAAAAACTATTTTTACAGAAATTTCGGCAAGATTTTGAACTTCGGACCAAAAGTAAGTTTGTTCTAAATTAAATTTCAAACCTATTGACGGTTTCGATTTATCCATGTGATCAATATATTAAAATATGGACGATTTTGCCCTTAATGATACGATAAAATATATTAATCGTGATTTAACGAAATTGATTAATCATTATTAATGATATGATAATAAGTGTTAATAAAATATATATTCTAAATTATTTAACACTACTATGTAATCAATACGATAAATTAAAAGATTTAAAAGTAACATAATAGTTGCCATACCGTGATGGATTGAGTTTTATGAACTGGATTTATACCTTAATTGGAGATGACTCATTATCGTAACGGATTGGACTATTATGAATACCTTGACTGGATTTGAAGAAACGACTCGCTCACTCATGAAAGGTAATTATTTCATTATGTATCAGTTTAATTATTTCATGATGTTGATACCGCCTATATGGCCGGTTTAAGTATTTCATTATGTCGATTCCGCCTATATGGCCGGTTTAGCAATTGAATATATAGAATACTTTACATATATTCATATTTTATAAACACCTCAATTGTTGGTTAATTCTAACATATTAGAGGATGTTGTCAACATATATACATGGTGATATTATTATTATTTAACCTATATACATGGTGATATTATTGTTATTTGATACTTCATCAAATGATACCAGAAGTTATCATTACCAAAAAGTTGGTAAATGTTGATAAAAATATTTCATCCAATGGTACCAGAAGTTACCAATATCTGAATTTGAATGGGTGGATGAAAATTATTCAACAAGAGAATGTTGATGTATGATAAAATAATATCACAAGATAGCACGGATATGGCTAATGTGAAAATAATCTCTTCAGTATTATGAGATGAATATTAGATGATAAGTTTCTGGAAAAGTTCTTGCACGAGCACTTATGTATTCCAGAAGAAGTACATATTTACTCCAGAAGAAGTAAAAATTATCATCTAAACATACTGAAATGATATTATTATTGCTCCTGAAGAAGCATAAACGAGACATACATGCAAAACAAAAAAGGGGAAACATTTATGATCCTCAAAATGAGAGATGTGTTTCGGGAGTAGCCGTATCCTACCACCTCTGACCTTTTGAGGAAATAAAGAAAAAGGTGTGTTTCAAGAGTAAGAAATACTCCATACTCTACCACCTTAAATCTTTGAGGTACACAAGATTAAACATTAACAAAATCCTAGAAATTTATGGTGTGTCTCAAGAGTGAGAATACTCCGTACTCTACCACCACCTATTCCAGGGTTCACAAAGATAAATTTACATTAACCGGACTCCATTTTCGCTTGATTCCCCTTCCTTGCGACCAATCTATCTTAACTCCTGCTGGATCTTGTATTGGAATATATGATTGCAACTTATCCAGCAGTTCCTCGATAGTAGGAGCAGAAATAAGGATTCTCCTAGAAAATGGAGAGATGAATCCCTGTTCCACAACATAATCAAGAAATGTTAGCAAACCATCAAAGAAATTGTTTACATTTAAAAGCCCAATATGCTTAGTATGGAGATCTAGTTGAGCCCATGAGGTAATATTAAAGATTTCTTCTAAAGTACCAAAACCTCCAGGCAGAGCTATGAAGGCATCAGAACCATATAGCATGCAAGTTATACGTTCATGGATAGATAAGGTTTGTACTTCATGCCCTCGTGTTTTGCCTGCGATATCAGCTAAAGGAGTAGGTATAACACCTATCACTCTTACTTTCTCTGCTAGAGCGGATTGTGAAACACAACCCATCAATCCACTGCTACCTCCTCCATATACGAGAGTGATACATTTCTCTCCCAATTTCTTTCCAAGATCCACTGCTGCTTCTAAATACCCAAAACATTTCAAAACATTTCCCTACTTTTGATCCACAAAATACACAGATAGTTTTGATCTGTCGAAGTTTTGATCCTTCCATCTTTGGGAGAATAAGGAAGGAGAAACTTATGAGAAAATGATATTTTGGAATGAATGAAACTGTGAAAATCAGTGGCTTTTTAAACTTGAAAAACTTCACTATTTACTACTCGTATTTCGAAAAAGTAAAGATTTACTTTTGACAAAATCACCCGACTCACCTTTCGGTGATTTAATATATTTAACCAACCTTTATCAAAACTCGTAAAAGGAAACAAAAAAATATTTTATGTGCATATATATCAAATGATTTACCTTGTATTAATGCTGCATAGCCAAAACATCATTGTTTATAACAGCCTGGCAAATATGATCTTTTGCTATTATATTTTTGAGACTATAACGCTCTTTATCGCTGATGAATTTAGCCCATAAAGATAGTAGCTCACGCTGCACATACCCACTAGGGTACGTCTCAAGAGTCAATCGAATATCATCCAATGACTCCTTACTCAGTCCACCCTTAATGAAGTCTATCTTATCATCTCGATTTATAGATGAATACCCTATTGACTTACAACGGGTATCACATGTCCATCGAGCACATTTGTAGCAACTATTTAATCTTTTTGCTCTTCGCTTCTTTGCAAAAGTACTCTTACCTAAGCCAGACTTGTGCTTAGGAAATGAATCTGGTAATTCACCAGCTAATCGAACTTTCGCTTCGATCAACCAGCGAACATCTTTCTGGGATGCCATGATCCATCAGCAACCTCAATCTTTCGAGCCTAATTCGATAAATTTTTCTCAAATCATTTACTGGAAGATTGGAATAATATTTGCGAATATTTGAAAGTATGATATCCATTTTTGATGGATCTAGCCTTCTTCCCAAATCATCTATTTAAATGCATTATTCAACGCGTAAAAGAGCGATGGCTCCGCGTGTCAGTGATATTGATTCCATCAAGAAATAATGGAATAAATTATTGAAAAGGTGAGATAATGCGTCATTACCTTTTTCGATATAAGGGAAGATTTGGCGACAAGATTGAGATCATGAGATATTTCATTGGATATTGTACCTGATTTTTCAGGTATAAAAGTAATAAAGGTATGCTGATTTGAACTGTACAGAAATACGTACTGAAGAAATGAATACTGTATTGAACCAAAAGTTCATACATATGTACAAGTGAAATATCTTGTTGAACCAGAAGTTCTATAATGATTGGTTAGATTCCAATTCAATAATGAGATTTATTGAGAATGAATAATGGCATTCATTAAAGAACCAGAAGATTGTTATCATTGCTGCTTATTCTCAAAAGCAAATTAATTATCTCACTAAATGAATGACTGATTATTTGCTCAAGTAATGATATTATGAGCAAAGTGATAAATGCTAGCATGAATATATCTTAAATTCATTAATGATTTTACAAATTAGTTGAGATAATAGAATATTATATTACTTATGGTTTAGCAGATTAAAAGCCTCAAGTTATTTGTTATGAGAATAATTTTTCTTATGCAGCAATATTTTACAAACATGTCAATACTATGAAATAAAGTTTTGCTTGAGATGCTTTATGACTTTTAAGAAGTGCGATATCTATATACACTCCAACAATATGCACTTGATAAATGATTGTAATTATATCCATAATTACGTATGACATGTGTTGCGGCATTTTAGCCGATTGATATAATATAAGATTTGTGAATATTATGGGAAAAACACGCTTAAAGCGTAATTATGCCTGAAGCATAATGATAATCGATTCCAAAAATAAATATCTCTTGAATGATTGAGATGATCCCTTTGAGGCTGAATACTCATAGTGAGTATAAGGGACATAGTTAAAAGAGATTCAGGTACCTGATGATAGAACATATACAGAGATCTCTCTATATTATATTGAGTTGAAATGGAATCGATAAATAAGTCGACTACATACAACCCTCTTATGAAAATGAGGTTGATGAAATTATAATACTTTGATCAAGTATATAACCCTAATGTATGGATTATTATTCAAGGACCAGAAGTCCAAATGCTTAAATGTGTAAAGCCAGTAATTATATGTACAAATGAAAAATATTTCACAGTCGTAGATGACGACTTGTTGCGCGCAAGATTTTTCATTGAACTGGCATGACATATGGTGGATGTGACTATAATCTAAATCACTAGCTTGAGCTCTTTGATATACTAATGAGTGAGATCAAAAAGTGTGATTCTCATCTCAGTATTTTGAGAGTATTCTTTGATGTACCAGTTGATCGTGGTACGTTGGGATTTCAAGTAAAATGATTGTAGATTATATGTCAAAATTGATATCTATTTCAATGAATGATTATGCTCCTGCAAATTAGAAATTGCAGTTTATAAAGTGCAAGAACATACATGTATAAATCATTGAAAGATTCAATATGCCCAGATTAGTATCACTATAAGATGATACAAATGACCCCATAATATAATATGTTGAAAATGAAATTGGAGTGTACTATTATTATATTTGAATATTTGGGCATGCAATTGCTTTTCAATATGCAAAATTATATTATCCACCGGAAATTGATTATTCACTAGAAGTGAATATGAACATGAATGTGCTTAATTATTCACAGAAGAGAATTCTAAATTTTGATAGAAGTGAATCAATTTTAGATTTTATTATTTCTAAATTTGATTATTCACCAGAAGTGAAAGATGCAATCGATAAATTAGTACAACATTGCTTAATATAGCATGTTATGACATCATAAATGAGCTATGAATGATTTATATAAAGCTCATCATGAATGATATGTTTTGATGAAAAGATATGAGATTGCATCAATATACTTGTGATATTCCATGAAAAGGAATAAATACGCGTTGCACTCTTTTTCCCTTAGCTGAGGTTTTTCCCACAGGGTTTTCCTAGCGAGATTTTTAATGAGGCAACAGTTGAGACATATTGATGAAAATTAATAAGAATAATGTACTCTTTTTCCCTTCGCTGAGGTTTTGTCCCACATGGTTTTCCTAGCAAAGGTTTTTTGAGGCATCATCATAGCTATCAACAATCTATAATTCAGCAACACATTGTTATACTGGAATGATATCAACAAATGAAGAAAATCATACACGTCTTATAAAGAATGCTACACACAAGAAGATTTTCATATATACATATTCCAGAAGTAAGATGATATCAATGTTCGAGAAGATCATGAATCCTCAATTGCACACTTCAGGGAGAGAATCATGCTGTACTCTTTTTCCTTCGTCCAGGTTTTGTCCTACTAGGTTTTCTTGACAAGGTTTTAACGAGGCAGCGACTGTACTCTTTTTCCTTGATTCAGATTTTATCCCACTGGGTTTTACTGACAAGGTTTTAATGAGGCAGCACTTCAGAACTTCAAGATTCAGTACATGATTTGTTGGAATGTCAGACTCAATGCTATGGCCAACATCAGGGGGAGCAACTGTACTCTTTTTCCTTCGCTCAAGTTTTATCCCACTGGGTTTTTTTAGCAAGGTTTTAACGAGGCAGACAATTGAGCAAGCGAGTAATATTTCATTCAAGGGGGAGTGTTATAAACTTAGGCAATAGTTAGGCAAAATTAGGTAAAATATTTTGAATGAAAATTACTCTTATGCCCCTGTAAAATTTATATATTACGATTATGCCATTGTCCAATATTACGATTATGCCATTATCCACCCCTATAAATAGGGGCCTATATTCATTATGAAATATTAAGAATAAGAAATTCTCTCTAATTCTCTCTATATTCTCTATTGTTTTACAACAATTTCATTATAATCTCTCATTTATTTATTATTAAAATATTATACTATCTAACAATTTACAAAGTTATAAAATTTTACGTTATTATACTTTCTTATATTATTATACTCTCGTGTTTATTAAGTATTAAAAAATTATTTGTTGTTAGGGTTCGTATTTCTGATTTATAAGAAAAAATATCTTATAATTTTTACAACGTCCTTCAATAATAATTTATTCAACATTCTCATTCACAATGGTTTCATTTCATGTGTATTCTATTTAATAATTTTAATATTAACAATATCATTCATAATATACATAAGTTGTGCAATGCACATAATAATAATAATAATAATAATAATAATAATAATAATAATAATAATAATAATAATAATAATAATAATAATAATAATAATAATCAGCATCATCATCATCATATATATATAATATCAATATAGAATTCACATAAATTCGCACATAATTTTCTGTTTATTTTTATTTTAGGTAATTTAGAATTTTATCAACTTATTTTAATAATTGGATTAAGGGAGTTTAATTAATGCAAAATCAATTTATATGTGACCTATAGTAAATTATTTATGGATTTGTGAAAAAGAAAATATCTATAAAGTCAAATCATAAATTATTTTTATTCTTTTGTTAATTATTGCATTATTCTCTTTTGTCAATAACATTCTAAAATTTTTAGGTTTTTTGTCAATATTATTGAATTTTTTTTCTTTTATCAGTCCGTAATATTAATCTACAATATATGTAAATATTTCATAATTTTCTTTATAAGGGTTGGAGATGTGTGTTTGAAGTTATTGAAATTAAAGGGAAAAAATTACTAAAATGAGTAGTAAATAAGCTTTATCACAATTTTATTGATAATCCAAATCGCATAAAGCGTGTATCATGGTAAACTTTTTTCTCACATTATCTTTTCTCAATTCAAAACATGAAATTTAACAATCAAATATTTAAGAAATTTATTGAAAAATCTGCATTATTGAATTTTCCTTACAAATTTTCAATTATTAATCAAATGATAAAAAAAGAAAAATACGATTGAAATTTGAATAGTTTTGTAACTTCCTATTATTCAATACCTATTTTCAATTCAATAGTATCTAAATTCTTACATATGTTTGGAAATTCATTGAAGAAATAATATGATTTATTATTATACAAAACTTACAACATGTCATCGATATTTTTTCCAAATTAATTTTCGAACACACTACTTACTATTTTTTGTTCAAATTTACATAATTTTTTTATTTTCATTTTCGACTCACATTGAAATTTATTACCTCAACAACTTTCAAAAAATGGTATTACTTTTGTGAAGATATTATGCATCACATTCATCATATACGTAAGACGTACTTACTACTAGTTGTACTAAAATTTATAGATAAATGAAATTTATTGAAATTTGAGTTGGAAACACTTGGATTTATACAGACATTAAAAATTCCATTAAAATTGGAGTTGATGACACCCATAAATCATCATTAGATAGTCATTATTGAAATGATTCCACTTTTATGCTTGAACATTTCCATTCATAAGTCAACATTAACTCTTAAATGCAAAATTGAGGATGACATCTCGACATCCAATGTCCACTCTGCATCTCATTTTTTATCACTTGGAATGTCAAGCTGTCATCATTTCAATGTTTTGAAATTTTAAGACGTGTGCATATAAAATTGTTCTATATATATTATGTACACCAAAACTAAATACTCAATTTTTACTTGACATTAACTTTTCCATGCCGGCTCATATGGCTGGTTTCTGGGTTTTTTCTCTTTGCCACCTTCTTCTCTCTCTAACATTAACTGCATCTCTACATCAGGAAGCGCTCATCAGAGCCCAAGATGATGAAGAAAAGCCATCAAACGGCTGTGATCTCTTTAAGGGAAGTTGGGTTTTTGATGATTCTTATCCACTTTACGATTCATCCCGGTGCCCTTTCATTAGTGCTGGGTTGAATTGCCAGAAGAATGGCAGACCTGATAAACTGTACCTGCAGTACAGATGGAACCCTACTGCTTGTAATAATATTCCTAGGTAATTAACAATGATTTCATCATTTTATTTATAATAGTTTGATTGATATTTTTAGTATTTATATTATATACTAGAACTAGAAAGAATAATGATGATCATGATTGTGGCGCAGATTCAATGGTGAGGATTTGCTGCAGAAATTGAGAGGGAAAAAAATGATGTTTGTTGGAGACTCGCTGAGCTCCAACCAATGGGAATCAATGGGGTGCATGCTTAATGCTGCGGTCCCAAATTCCAAATACACCTTTGAATCACAAGGACTGCTCACCACTATTTCCTTTCAGGTAATCATTATATTTGCCGCCACCCATAACCACACTCAGAAACTTCTAGAAGAAAATTAAGCCTATGTTTGGCAAACACAAAAAAAATAAGTTTTAAACAACACAATTCTTCAAGTCATTTTTTATCACACATATTTTTTCTCTTCACTTTTCAACCATTTACCTTGAAAACAAAAAAAATGTTTTTAAACAAAAAGTTTTAAACAAACAGATTTTCAGTCATAAAAATAGAAGTCCATCGAAATATTACTGAAGTAATGCAGTTTAGTTGTCAAACACCTGTATATACTAGTACTAGTCACATGACATTAAATGATAAATTCACTTAAATAAAATATTACATGATTCATTTAATTGAACCTATTAAATGTGACCAATTAATTAAACTGATGTTAAATAACATTATTCTATGATTAAACTCGAAAAGATTTCTTTTGAACTCCAAAAAACTGATCTAGTTTTTCCTTTGCTTTGAAAGGAATATGGAGTCTCAGTTTCCTTCTTGAAAAATGGGTTTCTTATAACCCAAGAAAACAGAGTATTGAAACTTGACACCCTAAGCATGACTGAACAGTGGAAAGAAGCCGACGTATTGATATTCAACAGCTACCATTGGTGGTTACACACCGGCCGCCTTCAGACGTGAGTTGACACTGCGATCATTATCACATTGTTCAATGAACTTTTAATACATTTTAACCATTTCTTTACATTCGATTTCGCAATATTGCAGATGGGATTATTATCAAATTGGTAATAAAACAATCAAAGAAAAAGACATGGATCGTATGGAAGCATATAAAACAGCCATGACTACTTGGGCTAATTGGGTGGATTCTAACATTGATACTGCCAAAACCAGGGTGTTTTTTCAAGGAATTTCCACTATGCATAATCGGTAATTTTTTTGGGCCATCTTCAGTCAAGCAATAGGTAGACATTTCTAATGAGACATTATGACGTGGCGCAAATTCATTGGGTAATGAGCACATCAGCGCTTTCATCAACCAATAAAATTGTGCCACGTCAGAATGTCCTCATTAAAATGTCTATCTAGAATTACTTTATTCATTCTTATATTTGTCATTTTTTAGTGTCATTTTATTTGAATGTATGCATATGGGTTGAGTAATCTGCTGTTTATTAGTGGCGTCGACTGGAATGAACCACGAGAGCAGAATTGCAGTGGACAAACGAAACCCATAGAAGGGTCGAATTTCCCGGGTATTAGACCTGCTGGCGATGCAGTGGTGAAGAGTGTATTGAGCAGCATGAAAAAGCCAGCATATTTACTCGACATTGTTTTGCTCACTCAATTGAGAAAAGATGGGCACCCATCACAATATTCTGATGTTCAATTGGATTGCAGTCATTGGTGTCTTGCTGGTGTTCCAGATACTTGGAATCAACTCCTGTACACAATTCTCATGGAGAAGTAAATTTCCCAGATTTAATTTAATTACGCGTAATAAAAGAATGAGAGTCAATTTCTCGAGGCAAAGTGAGTTCTATGAATAAACTTTCTATTATGAATACGATGCTCTCAGTAGCTTCTAAGCCTCAGACTCAGTTTGGTAACTTGTTAATAGTCTATAAACAATACGTTTCTCTGTACGACCGTACCACTTTTAAACCACGCATTCCGCATTTTATCTCAATAACAAATCCTTTGTTATCCGGCCCAAGTGTATATAAGTTGTGACCGGATCTGGATTTACACGTATGGCGAACCAGGGAGAAGGCTGTCACTCTCTATACTCTCTATAGAAGATTACAGATGAAACAATAACCATGGATTATCTGTCAGCAACTCTGATATTATCACTTTTATACTTCAAATGACAGCTCACTAGATTGTTGTTTTATACTTTTGTACATGAGCAAGGATATGTATCATTCTTTGATTGGTAGATATAGCATCTTAATGGTTATTCATCAGTTAGGTTAAAATCTTTTCGTGTATAAATGTAGGAACTGCTTTCTATTTGTACTCATCCAAAAATACTCAATACACAGAAATAGCAATGCATTTTTCCTTCTAATTTCATACTCTTCCTAGGATCATTAAGGCGTTAAAAAAAAAATTCAAATCTAATCAAATCACGTGAGCCATCAATATATATGTTCCCCGGCCTCTCTACAAAACCAGGTAATATCCTTTGTCTCTTCGAACTTCATGAGCTCGTGCATTGAATGAGAGATGAACCCTGGAGAAATGCACTTGATCTACAGTTAAGTAACGAAGAAAATGTTCCATTTCTCTAGATCCTAGTAAGTAATAACAAGAGAATATTGACTAAAACAATGCAAGTTTGGGAGCTCGGGTGACACAAGACTAACAATCCTTTTTGATGTTGTAGAGCAAATATTCTTACCTGAATGAGAACCGAGAAACTATTGCAGGACATGGATGGGCGACAAGAATGTCATTTAGAGCAAAAAGTTGACAGTAATAACCATTCTAGACACTTCAGAAGGTTCACTGTGATTCTCAAGGATATCATCCAATGGCTAGACAAAGAAGCTTAAATCAATAAGCTATGCTTCATAATTAAGAGTTAACAAGAATAACATGAAAAAGAAATTCCTTATTGTGCATACATGGTTGCATGAATTATTATGCTAGCTAAAAACTGAAATGTGCAAATGAAACTTCATAAAACAATCAATTTGAACTTTCTGGAAAATTTTGATTAATCGTGTTCACCCAAAGCAATTCAATGTTTAGGTGGTCCTAGATTAAGCTTAACTTAGCCATTGTTAGATGTAGATTTTTATTAAAGTCAAAGTCAACAATTAATTATAACTACATATTTCATGGGTCCTATAACTTTTGAGACGCCATAACTCTCATCTCGGTTAACCAAATCTTGTGAAACAAATTCCATGTGAAAGCACTCTATGGGTACTTTAAAATGAGACCATAAACAGCCAATTTGAAATTCATTTGCCACCTCAAATCTGAGCCCAAAGACATCCACTTGAAACTGTGGAATCTTGAAAAAAATAAGCATGAGGTGGCTCCTCCAACCTTATCCATAGCTTCCATGAGTCACTCCTCTCCTCCATAGCCATCTCCAGCTTGCACGGGAGCAGCATGACACCTAAAGCTTGGCCATTAAAATATGTTTTCTTAACCTTGAAGGAAGGCTCCAATCCTTTACATCAAGCTTCAAACTTCAAGTTCGTGCACCTTTCTTCCTCTATAAATAAGAATGGGTTTGAATGAAGAAACATATCAGAAAATCATATTCAAAAAGCTGCTGAAACATATCAGAAAATCACGTCAAAATCATGTTTCAATCCTTCATAATCCATCCTTTTTTACTGGAAAATAAGTTTTCTCAAAGTCATTTATCAAAATAAATGATTTTAGATCAAAGAAATCAAGAAAATTAACTTTCATATTCTGGAAATACGTTTAGTGTCGACACTTACTGGTTTTGTGTCGACGCCATGTTTATCTGGGCTTAAAACGATGATTCTAACTCTTTGATGTCGACACCAAGCTCGACAGCCTGATTTCATTAAGCCATAACTTTTGATTTACAATTCCGATTTACAATCCGTAAAGTGTGTTGAACTCTTGATTCGATTATCTTTCCATTGATATATTGTATAACTCATGGAGATTTATGTACTTGTTTCTTCACATACTCCATTCAAAGCTAGTTGAAGGATCCTCATTCCAAAAGGAAATCATTCTAGGAGCTGTTCATGGATAGATTTAGAGATGGAAATGGGCCGAGCCGAGCCGGCTCGGCCCATTAAGCTCGCTGCTCGGCTCGTCTCTAAGACGAGCCGAGCTTGTGGCTCGTGTTAGACGAGCTGAGCTTCGGCTCGGCTCGTTACTCAGGGTCAAGCTCGGCTTGGCCCTTGAGCTCGTGGCTCGCGAGTTGAGCCGAGCCCCTTCGGTATATTGACCGAAAATTCTCACAACAATTTAATACAAAACTCAAGAAAGCTAAAATGGTAAAATAAACATAAACCCAAGCTTACTCTAACCAAAATTCCAAGGAATAATCCTTAACCCAATGGAAAGAAATAAACAAGTTCATAGATTTCTTCCAACAATACAAGATTCATAAAATCCACATGAAGTTGAGCATAATTTCTCAAAATAGAAACAAGATTAAGTTGAGGAATTTTACCTCACAAATGCTCTCCAAAGAGGCTTCATTGTTCATACATTCTTACTTGTAGGGTTTTAAAGAAAATGAGTATTAATAATACAAATATGAAAGAAAAATAAAGAAAATATGAAAAACAGTAGAAAACGCGCATTTTTGAATGTTTCAGTAACTTTCGGTCGACCAAAATGGTCAACCGAACTCCATTTCGGTCGACCGAAAATTGTCAACCGAAATAGACTGCAAGCGCCCTCTTCAGTATTTTGATCATAACTTTTGATCCCGATATCCGATTGACACAATTCAAAATGATCTGAACACTAGACGAAAAGAGCTACAATTATTCCAGAAATAGTGAACCTAAAATTCGGACGTCTAATTCAAAACTTCGATTGAATCTCAGACTTGATCCAATCCTCATGTCTTTGCTCCTAATTTGATTCTTGACTTCTTTTCTTGACTTGATATCTTGTTTAAGCCTTGAATACTATTCTTTTATGCTTAGGGAGTCCTTGAAAATGTACTCAAAATTTGTTTGGCTCGATTTATTGATTTTTCTTTATCAAGCCTCGTATGATTCTCATCAATATGTTTATGTGAAATATACGATTCATTATATGTGATTTGAATATGTTTCCTTGAATCTTTGGATTAATGAACTGAATATTCGATGTACCTTATTATGTGATAAAATGTGATAGCATGATATGATGAGATTACATTCCGTTCATGTTTTGGAAATGCCATGACATTTAATAGATGATATTTTGGAAATGCAATGACATTTGATAGATGGTGAATCATGAAAGGAAGTTTTTGCATAAAGAAGAGTTTTTGTCCATATGGATGGATTATAGATGTGAACTCTAGCCCCTAGGTAATCAAGGTATGTTGTTGGGATATCGATATGTTTCGTGAGGACCTTGCGACTCCAAGGCTCCGACGAACGATATGGTGAACTAGTAATTCTATTGGAGTCGACTATGGTGAAAAATGACAAGGATATGGAAGCTCTAAAGGATATAGAATCCTTAGCAACATGTTTATGTTTATGGTCATTCATCGATATCCATATTGTGAAATGTAGGAGATAATCTATGATCGGGGCCCAGAAATCATATTTTTTAAAAGAACATGCATGTGCATCGGCTACTCATCATACATTTGAATTTATCTTGAGTATATAAAGTTGACTTGTATATCATAACGTGCAATAATACATGTGCACCATATTCTACTCACTGGACAAGTATATGCTCATCCCACGTCTTCTAACCTTTCAAGTAGCTATTGATATAAAAAGGATTGACGTGGATTTTCAGATAGCTTGACAGAGAATGCTGCGCTAGGTGATGACATGTGAGTTGTGGGCTTACCCTCAAATAAGAACTTTTGTGTTAGAACTGCCACACTTTTGTTGAACTCATTATTTTAAATTCGAGATCTATTGTTTCAGAAATTTATATAGTTTAATTTTAAAGAAATTTGTTTAAATAAAATTTATTTTGAAAATCAGTTGTACAAATAATATCGTTACTTTTAAATAAATAAATTTTATTCTAAGTGAAGGTTTTTTTTTTTTTTTTTTTTTTTTTTTAAAGAAGTAAGTCTTGAAAATTCGGAGCGTGACAAGTGGTATCAACGCATTATAATTTTGGAAAAAAAGACTTGAATTTTTGTGCGTTACAAAAATACTAGTACTCGTATGAATTCCATTAGACGAGGTAAATATGTAGTTTTGAAAAATTTGTATAATTTAACTAACTATTTTTGCTTAAAATATTAAAATAATTTCATTGCTTGATCAATTAAAAAAAAGAATTTGTAACACTGTTTGTTAAAATTTTGTTTTTTAATGTTTTCGAAGTAAGACGTGTGATTGAAATGTGAAAAGAGAAAATATGTGTGATTAAAAAATAATTTAGAGAAACAAAGGGTAAAATATTATATTCGTTTTAGCCCCTGTTTCATAGAGATTAAAATTAGATTTTTAGCGGATTTTGATAAAAGTTAATGAGAAGTGTGGTTAAAAAATTATGAGGCCAATGAATATATGGTTGTGATTAATTGTTGACTTTGATAAAAATCTAATTTTAATTCTATACCAAATATGCCCTTAATAGGGCTATAAAAAATTAGAATTATGATACATGTACAACACATTCTTAGAATTTTTAACTTACAATTCTGATTGAGGCAATTTTATTGATTCACACATCACATTATTTTTAAAATCAACATAACACAATATTTCATATCATGAGTTGTAAGTTAACAATGGGTTTGGGTAACGTGTGTTATAATCGGCACGGATTTCAAATTCCTTTTTAAATTACACAAATTTCTCTCTTCAATTTTTAACCATAAATTCTACTTCAAAAACATAAATAACACTAATTATTACTATTTATAATAATTATCGAACATTGGTTAAATTGTACAAAATAATTGTACATATATATCATAATTCAAAAAATTATACGACACGCGTAAACGTGTTTATGCTTATGTGCGTAAGCATTGAACAAGAATCTTTAGGTACCTTAAAGATACACACATACATATATGATAATGACAGTTCCAGCCAAAATCTGGTTTCATTTCCATGGCTTTGTGGCTCTACTTTTTTCCTTGTAAAGCTTGCGCAAAGATTTACTTTAGCTGTCTCTTTATCTCCGCCTATGCTATTTCGCAGCCACCTGGTGAATTTTTAACCCACTATTTTTTTACTCTATTTTTTCTTTTTTCACCTTATAAATATGAACCAATTCCTGGTTTTCACTCCAGACAGCTGAGAGCTTATTACATAATTCAGGATCGGCCCGGGAGTAGAGTTCTGGATCCAAATCCGTGAGGTCCGTAACTTGCTTTGCATTGCTTTAATTTTGATGTTTCTTGAATTGGAGCACTTTCGAGTTGCTTTTTGATATGAGTTTTTTTAGTTTTTGTTTTATTGGTAATTTAATATGTATATATTTGATGATTTAGAAGGTGATTCCCCCCCCCCCCCCCTACTGAGTTAAATAACTGCCCATCGGTTGTTTGCTTTGCATTTGCTTCAATTTCAGTGAATTTTGAATCGTTGGAGCTTTCTGGAAGTGTTTTTGGTTAATCTTGAATTTCTGATGACACTGAAGATGAACTTTTTACTTAATTAAATACACTGTTTGCCCTTGAATTTTAAGCAAGATTTCACTTTGTCATTGAAATTCATTGTTTCAACTTTCAAATTAATCAATTAACTCTGATTTGTGCAGTTTAGTCCTTCAGTCTTCATCTGCTGCTAGTCATTCCTGGGATACTCTTCAATTCACACACAATCATTGACGTGAACATTTCACTGATTATTTTATTGTGTTTTTTAAAGTGTTATAGTATTTAAAATTAATTTGGAAGCGTGTTGCACAAAATAAAGGTAGTAAAGTAACCCAAGTAATAATTCACTTAAATTTGAGTAACCAAAAATTGTATTCCCCTTAATTAGTTTAGTGATAATTGGTAAATTAGTCATTTTCCTCCATTGGTAAACATGCATGCTTTATTTGTTGAGTTTTTAGATTTGCTGTTGTTTCTGTTGCTGTATTGACTGAACTGAGCTTAGGGAGACTACTACGTGGATCTTCATTAATGTTGGGACTCAAGGATAGGTCTAGCCCAACTCTGCCAATCCCATTTCCTTTGTTATCTTTTGCTCATCCATCTTTCTCTAGTGTGAATTTGATAGTTAAATGTACAAATGAATTTTTAATGTCTTCATTCAATAGTGAGAAAAATCTAAATCACTTCTATATGAATTTGTAACAACCTCTGTGGTAATTCTTTGTGTGATTACTTCTCAATCGTTGATAACCGAAATGCAGGGCGATTGCTCGAACTGTAATAAAACCCGTTTTGCTGGTCTTCTTCTGAAGTGCTAATATGCCTGGGAACAAGTGTAATGACAACCCACAAGTCCCCAATAGTCGAATAGCAAGGCTCTTAAAAGAAAGTGAATCTTCCCATGATAAAGGGTGGGAAAATCCTGAGGGGAAACCAAGATTGTTAGTGGTTGCTAATAGACTTCCCGTATCTGCTGTTAAGAATGGTGAAGATTCCTGGTTGCTAGAGATAAATGCAGGGGGTCTAGTAAGCGCTCTTCTTGGTAAGGATTTTGGTACATAGTTTCAATTTCGTATGAATTTTTCTTTTTCAATTTACTTTAGGAAATATCTATGATTTTTTGTTTTTCAGCATGTCACATTTGGCCCCATTCGTTTGGTCTAATGCTTGTAAGTGTAACTTCCTTCTAGGAATAAAGGAATTTGAGGCACGGTGGATTGGTTGGGCAGGTGTAAATGTGCCAGATGAGATTGGGCAGAAGGCTCTTACTGAAGCACTAGCTGAAAAGGTGAAATAATCATGGGTTTTCGGCCTGATTGGTAATAATTTGTAAAACAAAGAGCATGTTTGCCTAAGCTTTTATAAAGTAAAGTTACTTTTAAGTAAATTTTAGTCACTAAACTTCTCTCTCTCTCTCTCTCTCACATTTTGTGTAAAAAAATTTCAAAGTATCACCAATAAAGATTAAATTAATTTAATTAATTTTAAACTTACTTCGTTACTTATAAGTCAGCCTTTCCTTAGCCAATGTGTTTTTAAGTCTTTATAACACTCAATTCCATATGGTACTTGTGTTCTACATTACTGTTTAATATTCTTTTATTACTCATTGCAGAGGTGCATCCCTGTTTTCCTGGATGAAGAAATTGTTCATCGGTACTACAATGGCTACTGTAACAACATATTGTGGCCTTTGTTTCACTATCTTGGACTTCCGCAAGAAGACCGTCTTGCGACAACCAGGAGTTTTCAATCACAGTTTGAGGCATATAAGGAGGCAAATCAAATGTTCGCTGACGTGGTGAACAAAAACTACAAAGAGGGTGATATTGTTTGGTGTCATGACTACCATCTCATGTTCCTTCCGAAATGTTTGAAGGACCATAACAGCAAAATGAAAGTTGGCTGGTTCCTACACACACCCTTTCCATCTTCTGAAATCCACAAGACACTGCCATCTCGATCAGAGCTGCTAGATGCAGTTATAGCTGCCGATTTGGTGGGGTAAATTTCCGTCACCTCAGTACTTGATAATAACATTTAACATTTTACACTGGTTATGAATTATGATGATTGAAAACTTCTCTTCCTGTCTGTAGGTTACTGGGCTTATAAGGTATTCAGAACTGAGATAGCTCATCTAATATATAGAAACACAATCATCTTTCCTTTTTTTCCTTTCAGTTTTACTTGAAAAATGCTATAATATTTGCTTAATATACAATTATTGATTTTTCTTTCCAGAATGTAAGTAATTCAAACAGACAGATACTTCTATCTACATTCATATTTTGTTCACGTAGCATTATTTCTTCCAACTGCCTAGCAGGTTGGCTTATGCCATTTTGCTCTCTGGTAACCAGTAGGTATTAAGAATAGTGAGCACTCCAAAATTAACTTTTATACTAATTAGTTAATAAAATTCTGTGGAATAAACTTTTTTCAACATCCCGAGATTACTAATTCCCGCAAGAATTAAATATATTTTGATATTTTCCCTAGCATTATAATGTTACAATGAATATTTCAATTTTCTGTGCTATTTAATGGTGTTCATTGTGTGCATTTGTGCGCAAGGAACTAAATTATTTGATTCTGTATGTCAATTGATTATATGTTTATGTGGAAAGTGGGTTTTCACAAGTGAAATCAAAATAGTCCATGAAGGCATGGTAAGCATGCAAAATAAGAAATTATATTCTCTTGGGATCAAAATTGTTAAGGTTATATTTATGATCTGTACAAGGAGATCATCTTTTGTTTCTTTCATGAATCTTTTGTTTCCACCGTGCTCTACCAAAACTGGGTCCTTCAATAGTCCAGAAAAAACATGCCATATAGTTACCTCTTTCCATAGGTTTTCTTCCTCTAGTTTAAACAGTACTGTTCGTATCAGTCTTCTGAACAGGTGCGTTATAGTTCATCATGTTTCCAAACTTCAAACCATGTTAAAAAAATTTATGCCTTCTCTTTCTTTATGCTCACGATATGTTTAATGGTTCTGCTGTACATAATGTTGCATGCTTTATTGATTTCGGTCTTCTAACCCTAGTGGTTCCACAGTCTTCGTTTTGCTGCTGCATTTCACTAAGATTTTCTTGTCGGGCTCACTAACCACTATTTTTTGAATCTATTTCCAGTTTCCATACATATGATTATGCAAGGCATTTTGTCAGTGCTTGTACTCGCATTCTTGGAATTGAAGCTACCCCTGAAGGAGTAGAGGATCAAGGCAGGCTAACCCGTGTGGCTGCAGTATGTTCACACCATTTGTTAATAGTATATTGCTCTATTATTTATATTCATCGTTTTTATCCTTCTAGATCTTTTCATAAAAGCGTATACATTGCCTTCATCAGTTTCTCAACACCGATCTTTATTTCACATTTTTCTCCTATACCTTTGTATTCAGTTCCCAATTGGAATTGATTCAGAGAGATTCATTCGAGCTCTTGGAGTTCCTGAAGTCCAGAAAATCATTAAAGAATTAAAAGAAAGATTTGCTGGAAGAAAGGTTCTCTCTCTCTCTCATATAATCTTTTAGTTAGGTGAGATTTGGGTATTTCGCTTGTGCAATTAGTAAACTGTAATCTTGAAGGAGACGATAGTGAGTGTAAGCTCATCAATAAGATACAACTTATAAATGTTAGATCCTTAGATGAGTTTGAGTTGACTTGATTCCCCCCACCCCCCCCCCCCCCCAAAAAAAAAAAAAAAAAAAAATTCCACTCTAACCTTATTTTTTAAAATTTTCATTTCTATTATTGTTTTATTATTGTTATTGTTATTATTATGATTATTGCTCACAGGTAATGCTTGGTGTGGATCGTCTTGACATGATCAAAGGAATCCCCCAAAAGCTACTAGCGTTTGAGAAGTTTCTTGAGGACAACCAAGAATGGTCTCATAAGGTGGTTTTGCTGCAAATAGCCGTGCCAACAAGAACTGATGTTCCTGAATGTACCGTTTATGCACTCTTAAGTCTTATTTGTATTTCATATTCCTTCCAATTACTTTTCAGTTGTTTTATCTTCCAGGGGTTTACATCTCCAAGATATATTATTAAGTCACTCTTATATGTTCTCAACAGATCAAAAACTTTCAAGCCAGGTCCATGAAATTGTTGGACGGATCAATGGCAGATTTGGAACTTTGACTGCTGTTCCAATTCATCATTTGGTGAGTATTAGCCTATTAGGTTATCATCAAATGTTCAGTTTATGCCATTTAATATGCGTCGACACACACACACATACTGATAGTTAAATGATTTTGTGTGAAACAATTTTGGTTAAGTCCATGCAACTTGCTCCATACTACTTAACTACAGTTCTTTGGAATGGGCTTTAACATTATAGTAATAATGGGAATAAGGATGATGGTAAAGTGCTACAGAATTTCTGTGATAAAAAAGATCCTTGTAAGGTAAAAGGCCTTCTACGGAATAATGGTTAGATATCTTATGCTTGTTGGGAGTGTTGGGCTCTTGAAGGGGAATAAATGTCCATAAGATGAATGTAGTGGAAATGGGATGTTAAGATAGATGTTTTAGCTTACTAAATGAATAAGATAAGAAATGAGAATATATATGCTTACAAGTGAAGTTGGCATCAACATGAGAATAAATTTAGGGAAAAATGACTTAGTTGATTGGACATGTTTTGCATAGACGTGGAGCGGGTTACACCAAAATTAACATGGCCAATTGTTGTTGCTTAGGATCTTCTGGTAATCTAACACTGAACCCAACATAGTGCAGGAACTGGATTCAGGTAGCCGAGTTTAAATTTATTGGGAACAAGATTCAGTTGGTTTATGTTATAATGAGTAAAGAAAATTCTATATAGTAAGGGCAGACTATTTGGTAAAGAAAGATTAAGCTTGACTTTATTTACCCATTTTGCTTATAGCATGCCAGTCGTATTTCCATACTGAATGTGGTTGACTTCTATATATTAAGGTTTTTTTGTATATTTTTTAGATAATTGAAGCAAAATTTCCTGTTTACAGGATCGTTCTCTTGACTTTCACCAGTTGTGTGCACTTTATGCTGTGACCGGTAATAATAATTTTTTTTTCTTCCTTTTACCATATAGGAAAATATTTTTGGCGTTTCTTTATCTTTATAATGAGCAGAATGAACAACTATTACAAATTGATGTTTATTAATTGGAGAGGCCAACTCGTATTTAAATCATGCGTCCCTGTCTTTAGTGATGTTCTTCTATTTCCTTTCCTTAAGTGCCAGACATTTCTCATAATAATACAATATCCATACCCATTAATCTATAAATTCATTGGTTTTAGTTTGATATTATTTAGCATTCTTTGATTTCATTTATTATAGTTTAAAGTTTTTGATTAAATGAACTCTTTGTTTCAAAGTTCTTTTCGAACCTGAAATTATAATGGTTCGTAAACTATACAAATAGTAATTAAAATCATTTGCTTTTACTTTTGCAAAAGAAAGCATATGAACATGGAAAATTAACTCATTTGCCTGAGATTCCAAACTTGCATCAATTATTTAATAATGTTTTATACAGCACATTACCATCCAAAAATTAAAATATGATTATATGACTATATATTTTCTGACATCTTCATTTCTTGTTATCCTAAAATCGAATTGAGTAACGGGTGATAGTTTCAACATTTGAATTGATTCATCAGATGTAGCACTAGTTACGTCTCTGCGGGATGGGATGAATCTCGTCAGCTATGAGTTTGTGGCATGTCAAGATTCACAAAAAGGAGTTCTCATCCTCAGCGAAGTATTATATCATACTCTTACAGTTTTATTTGCATCCAGCTTTTATTTTCGTATAATGATTAGCACTGGCCTTTGTAGTTTGTTCCAGCAATTATATGTAATTCTCTTTTTACTTCTGCCAATAAGCATGTGAACAGGTGCTTTGATTTGAAAAGGCTCATTACTCAATATGACGTTTGTTTTCTTTTTGGTTCTTCGAAAAGGAGCAAAGAATCACATTAATTTTATCTTATACCTGTTCCAAGAGGTCTGTATTAGCTGATGAACACAAAATTTATACCCTCAAAATGTTTTTATCCATTTTCTTTTCTAGTGGGTATTTTGGTTCACGCGCTATTTCTGTACACCGATTATCCTCATCCTTGTGATTGGTCTAACCAATCTGTCTTATAGCATTTTTGGTCCTTGTACATTTTTGTGCTTCCACAATGCGATGAATCCTTCGGAATGCTTGTAGTTTGCAGGAGCAGCACAGTCTCTTGGTGCTGGGGCAATTCTAGTAAATCCTTGGAACGTTACAGAAGTTGCTGCTGCAATAAAACAAGCTTTAGAAATGTCTCCTGAAGAAAGAGAGAAACGTCACCAACATAACTTTGAGCACGTGTCTTCTCATACTGCTCAACAATGGGCTGAGTTCTTCGTGAGGTGTGTAAAACGAATCACAGTTATAATGATGATCTCGTACTTTTGTATTTCACATAAGTTTTTTGAGTGTGTCATTTATAATCGACGAACCAAAATCAACAGACTTCACCTGGAATGACGCTATTCTAACTTTTTTAATCAATAAAAGAAGAAAGAATGGCAATAGAAAATCGTGCCAAGAGAACTTGACTTTCTGGTGTGAACTTTCAATTTCCCTTTATTTCCAGTATGACACTGAACAAGATTACATAAATTACTTAGATTAGGGTTAAGTTGCTTTTCTTTCTTCTCTTTGGCAAATACCATTTCATGATCTTATGTAAACCAATATTTTGTGGAAATTATGCGGAAAGTTGGAGCAAATATCTGTTCAGTCAAAAGATATTCTTATGTTGTAGTTCTTAAATATGCTAACACGTGCTAGATATTTCCTCACATTGTTTGTAAAAGTAAGAGAATAGCATTAATGTAGGAAAACTTGACATCTTACTGTAGTGTTACCTAAGCATCACTCAACTGATATTTGCAGTGAACTAAATGTTACCTTTGATGAAGCCCAGAAGAGGATAAGAAAAGCTCCACCTCAACTTGTTTTCAGTGATGCAATCAAGCACTATTTGCAATCTATGAATCGGTTACTTATACTGGTATTTTCCTTCCCGAGTTCTGGATTTCAAAATTTATTGATCTTGGTTTATAAGTAAATGTGATGTGGCTCAGAAAATATTATGTATTTTCATTCTATGATTTACTAAAGATATTTATAGGTACAAATTATGTAGGAAAAGAAAATGATTTAACAAAGTTAAATTGGGAAACAAATTCTAAATCTCTCTCTATACCTACAAATAGGACCAATGTTTAAAGATACGGAACTAAGTACTGAGGCGGTTTTCCTTCGTAAGGCGAGGCGTGAGCCTCAATACAGATCGAATAATTAGTCAAAAAAAATTGTAAAATGATATAAAAATAGTTCTTTCCATTAATACAGAGCAAAATATTTCAATTGTTACTTTGTAGACTATTTCAGATTAGATCAGGGGTTTTTTTTTTTTTTTGAAAAATCCAAAAAAGATGCTTTGAATGGTTGAATAATTGATTTTTATTTTTATTTTTATTGAATGGAGGTAATATTTTAACTTTGAATAATTGAAATTTATGTGTGTTGAATATATTATTTTAGATGAAATATATATAAACGATTGTAGCATGTACTCAGTAAATATAGTATCTTTTTTGTACCAATTAAAATCTAGATTTTAATCTTGGTTAAAGTCAACAATCAATCTCAACTATAGATTTCATGGGACCCACAACTTTTCAACAACACATCTCTTCAACTTCTATCAAAATCTACTAAAAATCTAATTTTAATCTACACTAAATAGGAACATAATTGATTGAAATTTGAATATGTTAATTGATTGTTTACTGCAATATAATCTGTCAATTTCTTTTGAATTATAACATAGATCTTAATGAAAATAATTTAGTATATTTGTGAGATTGCATGTTATTTAGTACATTATCTTTTGTGAATTTGAATTTTATTGTTATTTTCGATCTTTTTTTCTTTAAAAAAAAATTTCCTGGGGCAGCCCCGTGGGGTCTACCGCAAACTATGCCCCCCCTACTACAAAATGTCTGCGTCTACCACTGGATTAGATGTAAAGCTAATAAAGTGGTCAGATTGTGTGAAATTGTCAATTATCTGTGATATCGTTTAGTCATTTACTGAAATCAAGATGTATTTAAATAATAATTTGACAACTTGGACAACAGTGTGGGATTTCTGACCATAAATTCTACCCAAAAAAAGAGAGAGAATACAGACATCAAGTTTCTAGCAGCAAATCATGTGACAAGCAGAAACTCGGCATAACATGCAATTTAATTATTAAAAGATTGAAGGACACAGGTGTATGCACAGAATTTAAGCATTTGTTTAAAGTATTGATCAAGTTTATGCCATCAATATTATATGATGAAGCAAATTCTAGAAGCATAGAAGTATATCACCACATATGACTTGCATGTACAAAAGAGTAACCAGTGATAGTAAATAAATTCCCCAAGATTAATAATGATCGATGAAAACGCGAGACTTATTAGTTTTCAAGATATTGCCATGCTTTCTAGGTAAGGTCCTGCAAAAATAATTACCGTCTTAGTTCTTATGACGAAACTATTGTGTCATGGGTAATATCGCTGGTTCACAGGCTCCTTTTATTTATTTTTCTATTGGGTCATGGGCCAAACTCAACTGTTATTCTTTTTCTAACCAAATTAGCGCCCGTTTGGCCCCCGGGTTTTTGGGAAATTTTTTGGTTTTAAATAGTATTTTTGGGAGAATGTATAGTTAAAAAAGTTTGAAAAGTAAAAAATGATGGGCTTGACTAAAATGGATGGTTGAAATCGAGTATTGAATAAATTTGATTTTTGAAAAATGGGGGCCAAACAGGGGCTTAATCGAATTATTATATTTTTAAAAAAATTATAACATGATACGCCTCATAATCTGAGATAAATTTTATATAGAAACGGGCGAGTTGAAGCATAACTAGTGCGCTCCTCACTGAGGCGCGCCTCAGTACCTCCTTTTTAAACCATGAATAGGACTCATCTTCACCTAGGATTTTGACAAATAATTAAAGATTTTTTAGACTTCCCCCACAGGTCTACAATTCCTAGCTTGCTTGTACATGACTCAAATGCAGGTTTTTGAATAACTGCTTTATGTGGGAAAATATGGCATGTAGACAACACTTTATTTTATTCTCTCTATAATGAATGCCGGTCTACCTCAACATGTACGCTAAATTC
This sequence comes from Ligustrum vulgare, assembly GCA_963555705.1. Lineage (NCBI taxonomy): Eukaryota > Viridiplantae > Streptophyta > Magnoliopsida > Lamiales > Oleaceae > Ligustrum > Ligustrum vulgare. The sequence continues at coordinate 6,680,038 of OY743187.1, forward strand.
ATTACAAAACACATTATTTTAAATAAGGGGTCTCAAACAGGAGCTTTGTAATCAACGCAACATTCTTGCGCATCCACCTAAATGTTTTGTTCAGTTATTCACAAATAATAAATTTAGCCCATATTTGATATTAAAATTTAAGTCAAAGTCAACAATTAATTATATAATCACATATTTTGTAAAATTCACAGCTTTACAACTACACATTTTATCACCGACCATATTTATCCCGTAAAAGAACGTCTTTCTGTCCGTCTTCATCTTCTCCCCTCACTTCTTCCCGAAGAGATAATTAGAAGTATTCTTCGCCATGACTCATGATATCTTTCATAATAAGGGTAACCTACCACAGGACTTGAACTTAGGATATTTATATATCGTGTTGGACCATCTCTTCTAAAATTTCAAGCTATTAGAGAGTGAAGGAATTTATTTAAATTTATATGTAGAATAGAAAAAAGGAAGCCTTTCGATTCACTTCCCATTCTCTCTTAAATAAATAAAGCTTTTGAATAGTGAAGCATGTTGAAACTGTAAAATATTTAAGCTTCCAACAATTTCCATGTAAAAAATGCACTATCTGATATAATTATGGTATGATTATATCATTATTTGCAATATATTTTTATCTAGAGCTCTAGTAATTGTGGGAGGTGTGAACTATTTGTCTATGTTAGTATTTTGCTCGAGTCTTATTTCCATGAAATAACAGTAGGTTATAAAGTTTAACTTTGTGTTCAATAGAAACCTTCCCGCTCTCACCTCACCCCACCCCACCCCACCCCACCCCACCCCACCCCCAACGAAGCAAGGGTTGGGGTGGGGGGGAGGGGGAGGGGGTAGTTAACATTACCAAATCTAACACTACTGCTACTTTCTTCTTTGTTGATTGTTAATAAAAACAGGGTTTCAATGCTACACTAACTGAACCAGTCGACACTACTGGAAGAAGAGGTGGAGATCAGATTAAAGAAATGGAACCTAAATTGCATCCTGAGCTGAAAGAACCTCTAAAGTTGCTTTGTAATGATCCAAATACAACGATTGTTGTCCTCAGTGGAAGCAGAATAAGTGTCTTGGATGATGTAATTCTATCTTTTTTCTCCTCCTGCTACATCCATTGCTTCCATGTACCTTCCTGAAATGATTTGTTATACAGAACTTTGGTGAGCTTGACATGTGGTTAGCCGCTGAGAATGGCATGTTTTTGCGTTCTACAAGCCCAAGGGATTCATGGATGACAACAATGCCAGAGCATTTAAACATGGATTGGGCTGACAGTGTGGAGGTAAATGTGACTGCAGCAACTTGCTCTTTTCAAAGCTCAAGCTGTTAAAGAGATGTGTATATTTATTTAAATTTAGTTTTCAACACGCCCCTCTACGTGCACATCAAATTCATTTTATTATAAAAACATTTGACGTGTTCAACTTTTACAAATTGGTCATATGAATTATATCATCTAAAAGCTTAAGCTATTGGAGAGGAGATAGTTTATTATTTATATTTAGTCTTTGTCACTGTCTTCAATATGTCCTCATCCAACATAAATATTTATTGGTATTTTTTGTAACAATTCAGCGTGTTTTTAAGTACTTCACTGCAAGAACCCCGAGGTCACATTTTGAACGTCATGAAACTTCACTTGTATGGAACTACAAGTATGCAGGTACTGAGTTCAACGATCTTGTCCTTGCGCTTGGATTTTCTCACAACGTACCTTGTCTAACATTCTTTACTACATTTCTTTCTTTCAATATTATTTCAGATGTTGAATTTGGAAGGTTGCAAGCTAGAGAAATGCTGCAGCAACTCTGGACTGGTCCAATTGCTAACTCGTCTGTAGATGTTGTCCAAGGAAGCCGCTCAGTTGAGATGCGAGCAGTTGGTGTGACAAAGGTATTCATATATTTCTAATAGTTTGATTGAAATGTTTGATTATCTATAAAATGCATCCCATGTCAAAAATATAAAAATTACCTCCTTGTACAACTCAAATCTTTTTATTGGGCATTAACTTGGAACTGTGACTCTACGGTCTTTAGAACGCTGATTTTTAAGATGAGCGATTGCTGTTCTTCAACCCTTTCTACACAACCTAACAACAAACAGTTAATGCATTCCACTTAACGAGCATGGTTCTACGGAGAGTCCATGACCTGAAGATGTCCTTGGGGTGAACACTTTGTTTGCAGTACTTCTTCAATCATTATTGTATATTTCTGATTCCTTTCCTCTTCCTATCTTTAGGGAGCTGCTATTGAACGTATACTTGGAGAGATAGTCCATAGTAAAGCCATTTGTACACCAATAGATTATGTCTTGTGCTTGGGGCATTTCTTGGGGAAGGTATATTTTCTTACATCTCTAAATGAATTTAATCGCAAACATCACATTTGCTTTAAATTTTGTATGTGAAGCTTAACGTCGTCTTTGCAAAGTCATTCTCTACCTCATGATTATTTTCTTTGTGATCTTTATCATGCAATTTTTATTAACTCGGCCGCAACATAGTGACAAGATTTGGAAGTAATGGTCAGGATTTAAATCCCACTGCAAACTCTTGTATCCCTAGAATTGTATAATGATGTTCCACACCCCCTTCCTCTCCACCCAAAGAGAAAAGAAGAAAATCGCCAGTTCTTTAACACGGTCATTACAGTTTATAAATCAATTTATAAAAAACACAATTTTTCAAATCACTTTTTAACCACATATTTTCTCTCTCCACTTTTTAACCACACATTTTACCTCAAAAATATAAATAAAACAATTTATAAATACTACAATATTAAAGAACAGAGCCTAAAGCATTTGTGTGAAATTAGATATGACTTGATTGTTCAAGTGTAAATTTGATTCTTGCCCTTGGATTTGTTTAAATGCATTGTTTACTCTTATGTTCACCTGTCTGAAAGTTAAGCCTCACTAATTGTATTGGTACTTTTAAGGAAACAATCGTAATTTCAATTCATGTTCCTCTAATTATGCTTCTTTGCATCAGGATGAGGATGTTTACACATTTTTTGACCCTGATGCAACGAAGCTCGTCCACGAGAAAAGGCCGAGCTCAAAGCTTCCACCTAACAGAAGCAACTCCAAGTCTCAGGTCAAGAATCAGCAAAATGGGCCAAACCCGGTCAAGAAATCATTCAATGGTGCCTCTGGGAACAGTCGGAGGTCATCACCAGAAAATATTTCGTGGAATGTGCTCGATTTGAAAAAGGAGAACTATTTTTCTTGCGCTGTTGGCCGCACTCACACGAATGCAAGATATCTTCTGAATTCATCAGACGATGTTGTTGCGTTTCTCAAGGAAATGGCTGAAGCTTCCACCCGGAACTAGTGAAGCATCGTACAATGAGTGCATGTTTGATATGAAGTATTAGATTGTACTTGACACTGTGAAATACAACATTACAACTTTTTCTAGTTTTAATGTAGATAGTATGTTCTAATGCTTGGTTTCTTCGAGTTAAGAGCCCGTTAAATAGCGAATGGTGAAATTTGGGTGGAAATAAAATGAATTTTAGGGAACTTAGTATCCATTTGATATATAAAATAAACCGATTTTTAAATCAATTTATATAGTACACAATTTTTCAAATCACTTTTTAATCACACATTCTATCTAAATTTCAACCACTATTTTTTACCTCAAAATCTTAAATAAACCAGTTTTTAAACAAACAGTGTTATCAAACAAAGGTTAGGAACTGAAAGTTTAACGTGCTTGATTGGATTAATTTTATAGGTGAAAAAGGGTAATTTTTCAAATTTTGCTGCGCGTGTGACATTTTTCATGGAAAACTTGGCGAAATTGAGCTATTTTAATCAATTTTTTAACAGATTTGTATTTAATAATAATGTTAATCTTTGAAGGAAAAAAAAGTCAATTAACAATAACAAAAATATCAAACTAATTTTAAGATCCTCCAACTCGCAAGCATAAACGTATAATTCAAAAATAATCATTTAATATATTCTTAATGTCAAACACCTCAGCACACTGCCTTAGGACAAGTCACAACTCACAACTGTGGATCAAAATGAATGTAGAGCTGCTCCTAGAGAGCAGTTTTTAGCAAACTACCAACGTTATTCGAAGAAAAGGAAATTCACGTTGTCTAAAAGAATCATTCTAACAACTATCCAGACTTCAGAAAGATAAAAACAATTAAAAAATGAGCTGAAGATGAAATCAGTTAATGATTAAGCCTCCGCCACTGTAGCTGTATATAAATTGTTTTATTTATAATTTTGAGGTAAAATATGTGGTTGAAAAGTAAATGTAGAAAATGTGTGGTTAAAAAGTTGTTTGGAAATTTGTGTGGTTTATAAAACCATTTATCAAACAGAGGCTAAATTGAGTGACATGCAAAGATAACTGGTATCTCATCTCCTAACACGAGACAAAGAAATGGCCTTTGAGTCAAGTCTAAAATACTTACGCCGCAGGGGTTTTCGTGTTGGGTTCAAATACGTACTTGATCAACGAATCGTTAATCGGTAGCAATTCAGGAAACTCTTTCTTCAACTTGGAGGCATCCATTTCATTGTTACTTCTAGCAGCAACTATCACCTTAGCTTGTTCTTCAATTGTGAAGTTTGACCATTTGAAATCTGGATCAATGTATTTCTTGTACATCTCCAAGATTTCATTGTGGCTGACAACACCTGGATTGGTGAAGTTCCATATGCCCCTTAGGTTCCGTTTTGCCATCTCAATTGAAATTGGAAGGAGCTCATCCAAGATGGTCATACTGTTGGGAATATTAACCACCTTACTATATCGAGAAATCTTGGTAATGAAATTGCGTGGGTTGTTCAAGTCTGATGAAATGGGCATTCTAACTCTGAGTGTGCAAACATTTTCATATTCTTTCAGGAGCTCTTCCACCTGATTGACAGGACAACTAAAACATTATTGATAGCCATACCTATGCATATAATCTATGTTGCTTGAACTCTCTATTTTTCAAGAAGTACCTGTGTCGGATACACGGATATGGGATAAGGGTATGAGATCCTTCTCAAATCCTTTAAACCAAAATATGATACTTTATATCATTTAAATCAAAAGAGAATTTTTTACGTCTCTAAGAAATGCATCTATAATTACCAATATATAAATTTCTAAAATCATTTGAAGTTTAAAAGACGTATTCATGCACTCATGTCAAAATTTTGTGTCATTTTTAGCCGTGTCCCCGTATCCTAGATTTTGAAAAAAAAGTCCAACACTTAAATATGTACCCGTTCCCGATACTCTGAGTCCGAGCAATATAGAAAATAATGATTCATGTAAGTTGTAACGATTTTAAAGAAAAAAAATTAATGGAAATGCAAGGGGCTGGAATTACCATGGCCTTGGTCTTTGAATAGAATGAACCAGCGAAATTAGGTTTGTCTTCCTCTTTAAATCCAATGCCAGATCCTTCAGGGTGTGCAGCATCATATTCAAATATACACCCAGTGGCAAAGTTCATCATCAGGAGACCGTGCTCTCGGCATACATCTGCTAAGTTAAGTGTACCAGCAACATTGGTACGAATGGTTTCAGGTTTGTGAGATTCACACCAGTCAACATTGGGTCTACCAGTCACTCCAGCAGCATTAAAAACATGTGTAGGCTTAACACTGAGGATGTCTGCCAAAAGCTTTGAGCGATCCTCAAGGCGTCCCTTTCCATACTCGTAAGGGATCCCCTGTTTCTCACACAATTTTCCTAGTAAACCACCAATCCATCCAGTCCTGCCATAGATCAAAAACTTGTAGGGTATTTTTTGAAGTGAATTGTTACTTTTGGATACAGAATTATACTTGTCTGTGAATTCTGACTTTCCAGAATCACATTTCTCCGCATCATCAAAATGCCTTTCTATTCCACCAGGCATCATCAGCATCCGAGGGTGAGGAAGAAGTGCTCCAGATACATCACCCCACCAATCAGGGTTGTTGACATACCATTCCATGGTCTTATTCAACCCTTCTTCCCACGAGGTGCTCTCAGACCAGCCTAAATTCTTCAGTTTCTGATCATCTAAGAAGTACCTCTGGTCATTAAATGGCCTGTTCTCAACAAACTGAATGCTTTGGTCTGGATACATGTTGAAAAGATTACATATATCTTTGGCGACATCAATCACTCTCCTCTCTTTCTTAGTTCCGATGTTGTAAACATGACCAACTTCTCCCCTGTGAAGAATGACTTCAAATGCCTCTGCAACATCTTCACAATAGAGATAACTTCGCACATTACAACCATCTCCGTGAATGGGAAGAGGCTTTCCTCTCATGGCTAAAAGGATGAACTTTGGGATTAACTTCTCAGGGAACTGATTGGGACCATAAACATTGTTTCCTCTGGTGGTTATCACAGGCAATCCATAAGATCTACCATAAGCCATAACAAGCATTTCAGCTCCAGCTTTTGTGGCTGAATATGGGTTCGTGGGCAGGAGTTGCGAGGCTTCGTGATTTCCAACAACAGCGTCCTCATCTGTCTCCCCATAAACCTCATCTGTGCTTACATGGATAAACCTTTTGATCTGGCCAGTAACTTTGCAGGCCTCCAGTAGCACATGAGTGCCATAAATGTTGTTCTTTGTGAACTCAAAACTGTTGCCAAAAGAATTATCAACATGGGTCTGAGCAGCAAAGTGCATTATAGTGTCGATATTCTCAGCAATGAGGAGGTAGTTAACAAGATCGGCACTGGCAATATCCCCCTTGACAAACTTAAAGTTTGGGGAGGATTTAGAGGGGATGAGGTTTTTTAGGTTCGAGCAGTAATCAAGTTTGTCTAGTACAACAATCTTGTAATCGGGGTAGTTTCTAATGAGCCTATTTGCAACATGACATGCAATGAATCCAGCAGCCCCTGTAATGAGGATATTCTTCGGAGCATATGCTGCCATTGTAACTTAATATCTGCAAGCAAAAGAACACAATATCCAATTTCAGATGCGCAAAGTAAGTGAATATAGACTCTAAAAATAGAATTCTCAATGTAAAAAGTAGAAATTTGAAGATAGATATCATATACCACATCCCGAAAGGTATTTCGCTGTTTGTTTTAGTGGCCATTTGAAAGGTAACAACGGAATATGCTAAAATCCTTTAACTAAAATATAGGGGGAAAAAAGATATAGACATAAGCAGCATGTCCATCAATCTAAATCAGCAACTAAGGAAAACTGCATTAGCAGCACCGACATTCAAAATTTGAATATAAATCCACTAAATGTTATTAGTTCCGATAAGATATGCACAAGAACAAGCCTTTCCAATGCTGATCAGAAATTCATTAACTTCGAGAATTCCTTACTTGATTATACGGCCATGGAAAATTTATAGATATACGTTCGTATGAAGTAAGCCAACTAGATTCCGTACATTATTACTACGTTATAATGGCAATTCAACACATCATCAACAAATCTAGCATAATGATATTAAAAAAGAGAGAGAGATTATAAATGCGAAAGATATACAGAAAACTAAGCATAAAACCAAAAGGGGTTTGAAGAAAAAAACTTATATATTACATAAATATAAGAAAGATCCAGATCATAAATTTAACATCAATGCTGAAATGAAGCATAAAACCAAAAGGGGCTTTGAAAAAAAAAGAACTTATTTAAATGAAAGAGAAATCAAGATCACAATGGGTAAAACTAAGCATACAACAAAAGGGGCATTGAAAAACTACTTACATTTGATTTCCAGATCAAGATCCACTGATCCACCACAAAAAACACTCTAATTAAACAGTAAGAGAAAAAGAAATTTGAAACAATTCACCTCCAGATAAACACAGAGAGGATATAGAGAAACGATTGAAACCAAAGGATGAACGAAGGGAGAATTGGAGGTGACTCTATGGCGAGAAGCGTGGAGAGTCGAGCAATATCTCTTACCCCCATAAACACACACTCCTGTACATAACAAAAGTCATTTTTGTTTTTGACTCTCTTCTTTTTTCTTTTCTTTTTTTTCTTTTGGGATAAAATATAAAAGTAAAATTATTCAAATTGTGAATCTCATCTAGTCTAGATTACAAAAACAGATTAATTATTCAAATGTTGGTCTAATGCAAAATAGATTTTTTCTTCTTTTTTTAAATATAATCTACAAATAAAGTAACCAATTAATTTAATACGAGAACCTAATATAGTCGAGAATATGCAAATTATTCAATTGCCAATTAATTTGAATCATCGGCACAACTATTATTATAATCCAATAAAGAAAAAACAAATTAAATAATAATTATCTATTTTATCTAAAATAAGAACAGGAAATGTATTAATTTCCAGACATCAATATTATGCAATTTGTTCAAAAGAGGATGGGTTGGATTCGACCCACATGCTGACATGCATCCAGTCCGATTCTAGTCTGTCTTAAAAAGTAAAATCCTCCGTTTCGTAACTGTTTATAATCGATTGTTTGTATAAACATTATCCATATATAATTACGTAACAATATTTTGTCGATTCATTTTAAAAAAAGATGAGTAGAAATTTTTTACTAGTCAAAATTGTTCAATAAGATGTTGCCACGTGATCCCTTGTAAACAAAATTTATAAATGAATTTTACTAAACAATCTAAGCCTAGTGTGAATTGTCTTTCAAATATGAAGATTGAATCAACTCACAAAAGTATAATTGCCAATAAATAAAGATTCACTCGTGTGTTTGGAGATTTGTACGGAAAATATAAAAAGCAATTTATTAGTAAAATTTACCTTTTTAAATTGAGGTTCAGACCTATACATATTACAGTTAATCAATTTGTTAACTGGTCTTAATCAGATCGAGTTTGAACCTCACATTTTCAATGGAGTGAGTCATCGTGAACTTGAGCTCCTAACCAATTTCGACACCACAAGATTATGCAAATGCCAAAGACAATCTAGATTAGGAAAAATTATCCAATATTCAACTAGAATTTTTTTAAAGAAATAAATTATTTTCTGTCCACGTTCTCAAAAAATTTCCTGTAGCATTTTTTTTTCTTTTATAACAATGAATTTATTGATTAAGACAATTAAATAAATGACAAAAAGTAAAGAGTTCCATCAATTATCTCAAATCAGGTAAACTGTAATTGAACAGCTAATAAATCCAAACGAAGGATTCCATCAATTATTGTGGAGTGACAACGAGGGCTAGGATGGACCAAAATCCTTGCCCGTAGTCGGGGATGGGGACAGCCCATTTTCATTTCGATTCCCATCTTAATATAGTTTTTATCATTTTTTTTATTTTTTTTTTATTTTAATGTTTCCAAAACAATCTATAAACACATTAATTTTATTTCTATTTAAGATAAACAAAAATTATAAACATGGAGGGAGAGCAGGATCTTTTATTTGTTTTCGATTCCTTTTATGCTTTATTTCTTACCTTATTTTGTAATATTGTCTTTGGGCTATAAATTGATTAATTATTGTATTAGGCAATTCATTTTGAGTGAATAGAATTATTTTGTGCATTGAAATTCCTCCGATGTTCGACTCAATATCTCGTATTCATTTGAAAGCAATAGATGTAAGGATTTTAATCAATCGTGGGCTTATATGTGAATTATTGTGTATTGAATAAAAGGCTATCAATTTTGGTTAAGTCCATTTAAAGTGATCTAATAAGGATTTAGTATATTGGGCTTTAATGCATCTAATTAAATGTATGAGCTTTTATGTGTAGATACCAGACCATTACCTAATTCATGATGGGCCGGATTAGGTTAATTGGCAATTCAGTATATAAAGTCGGTTATGGTTCCTGAATCCTACGTACTGTTCATCTTGTCTGACATCCCATCATCATAGAGAAAATACGAACTACGTATCGATTTAGAATATCCAACCAACCGAATCGTTCATCGTGAATCATGTTTGATTAAGGTACGCTTCCGCTTAAGTTATTTAATTCTTAATAATTCCAACATGATGATTATTCAGATTATAGATAAATTATTATCTGTAATAAATTTTCTAACAATAGATATTGTGATCGACGGTGTTATTTTGCTTCTATAACTACATCATTTGATATTTGATATTACAGTCAGTTTGATTTAATATCCTCGGTGAGTTACTACCAAGAAGACAGTCCAATGCTCAACATCATACAGTTGATGAAGAGCTTTCTACCATGTTAATATTAGGAAGTCACGAAAAAAAAATTAAATTGAGAAGAAATAAAGACAAAAAAACATATACAAGTATGAAATACAAGATTTGCTTATTTCGAAAATTATGCTTACGTCTCAGTCTACGCATTCACTGTAAGTGTTATGCCCTACGTCCAATCGTTTAATATAAGGCAGTTTTATTATTTAATTGATTTATAATCATATTATTATTCTTGCAAATTAAATCAACAGAGCCCTTAGATTCAAATCTTAAATCTTAAATATCCTTGATCGTAAAGTAATATCGAGAAACGAATATATTTATTACGGATAGACCAACATGCGTGTCATTGCCCACTTTAGAAGTGAGTAGTTGATCTCACAAGTTAAGATGTGGATACATTTAAATGAACATATGCATGTTTTGTTAAGAGAACAAAATATTGGAGATCAGCAACAGAGATTTCATCTGAGTGTCAGTATTTAATCTCTTAACGCTCATTAGTGGAATTGATCATTTAACTTGAAGTCAATTGATTCTTTAACTTGAAGTATCATAGTACCTTATATGAGTACAGTCATACTTTGGCGATGTCGAATGTTGCTCTGAAGGGAGTTGCTGATACGATGTCGTTTGAGTATGTCAAAAATCATATAAAGGTTGTGAATGATCAATATAGGATTAGTCACTCTTAGATAGTAAGAGATTATGATCTATGTTTTATTTGATTAAGTCAATATCAAAATTCTTAGTCAAAATGAATTCATAAAGTCGAAAATAGTTTCAATGTTTATTGACTTAAGAGCGAAATAAAAGATATAATCAATAATCGAGATTGAAATATTTCGATATCTCGTAATTGATTGGATCATATTGACGAAAAGATTATCGTTTTATGATAAATGAACAAATTTGGTTTTATCATACCATATGACATTTCCCGTCACATGTATTGCTCTAACACATTGTTACATATCAATCTGATACAACCAAAGTGAATTAATTAATCTAGGAGAATTAATGATTAATTGAAAAGAGAGTTTTAATTAATCTTATTTTGATTAGATCGAAATAATAATTCACGTCGTTCGATATCGTGGTTGAGAACCTAGAGGGTCACACACAATGGAAGAATTATTAATATGCTCCAGTTAATTAATTGGATTGTTGATTAACTAATGTCCTATTTTTAATTAATTGGATTAATTAAAGCACATGGACCGGGTCGTGTTAAAGTTATGGGTCAAGCCAACTCTGACTTATATTAATGAATAACTAGGATTTGAAAAAAGTTAACTCTAATTCATCATTCTCTTATTAGCACAAGAAAAGAGAAATTATAGCCTCTCATTCTTGTTCTCTCGTGTAGATCATCTTTGGAGACTGAACAATTTGACGGCTATGGCGTGCAAGTGAATCAAAGAAATCAAGGTTCTCAGACCCATCTGCAATAACATCAAGAGGTAATTGTTCTTATCACGCTTTTATCTAAACAGAAAGCAGTTCTCGTTTGAAAATTGAAAATGTTTTATATTCCACTGCGCATGATTAATTAAGCCCTTGTTTGGCACCCATTATTTGCAAATCAAATTTATTCAACACTCAATCTCAATCATTTATTTTTCATAACAAGGGGTAAATTTCAAACCAACATATTTTACCGTATCATGGAATAAAAGTGAAAATACAAACATATGCTCTCAATAATTTCTGCTTAATTAAATGCAATCTCTCTATTTTTCTCTGGTTTTCCTACTGAAGTTTTCCTTGGCTTCTAAGTTTCTAACCCTTTGCTTATAAGCGTAGCCTTTTAGTGATGAACATGACTATTGGGATCTGCTGCCGGAGAAGGATTGCCTCCGGGAGGACGCTCCCTGTTGCTGCGGTGGGGGAAACCATCTGCCATATAGAAGAAATTTAGCCACGAATTCAATCCTAACCAAAATAATAATGGGAAAAATCGGGGAATTCGATAACCGCACATGTCTAAGAGTTTAGTCTTTGTTTTCTTTCTAAAATGTCTAAAAACAAGCACGTCGGTACTACATGTTACATTAGAATACGTCGAACCTATTTTCTTTAAACATGACAAACATGTCAGTGAAGGTTCGGAAAGTAGAATCGACGTGTAAAAAAGAAAGCGCGTAGTATTTGAACCTGACCTTGATTCGTTCCACCGAAGTTCTTTACTCTAGCTTGGGCGAATAAACAACCGGAGTTTATTGATAACATAATAAAGGTTATAATGAGAACAAAGAAGACAACTTGGTTGTAGAGATGAAGCCTCATTCTTATGGGATATGCTCTTGGCAATCTCTACCAATTGGCTATTAGGTATTGCAATGAGGGGTTTTTATGCAATGAAGAAGTCAAACTTTTGCACTCATTGTTCATATTTAATGCTGGTGGGTGCGGATTAGACTTTTCTTCTTGACCATCCCCCATAACGTTTTGAAAAAAATTCTTGGAAAATTGCATTCTAACCTCAAATCTCACTTAATTATTGGCGAAAATCCCTTGAAGCACTTCTCAGTTTCATTGAACTCTGCTCCTCTTATTACATCCTTTTCAAGTTCTCCTTCCATGTTCTTAAATTAGGGTCCGTTTGGCGGGGCTTCTACTTCTCGTCGAAGTGCTTCCCGAGGAAGTTGCCTTATATCAATCTTCTAATAGATAAACACTTCTATAAATTTTCTCAAACATTTTCAAAAGCCATGATAAAAGGAAGCAATTAAAAAGTCGCATTAGAAGACAATTAATCGCGTTTTTTAACGTAATTTACAAAAATAAAGGACAAACAACTACTCCAAAAGGAAGAAATAAGCAACCAAGAACAATAGGCAATCATAGCAAGTCTCTCAATGTGGTTCTCACATCTGCAGCCTTTTCCTCCTGGATTCCCCAATAGAGAATGTATTAGTCGATAGATTTTTCAATATTCAAGAAAGATACATAATTACGAATTAATCCAACGTACCAAACACGTCATATCTATGTTACCTGTTTATGAATATTTCCTTCTTCACACTGATCAAGTGGCCTCCCTCTTTCATCATACAGTATAAGGCCACTAAACCTTGGTAGCTTACACTTTTCTCCCATGAGTATTGGCCTTTGCCACACAGGTGAAGTTGAATTATGACTCTGCCACCCAAAATCTCCCGGACAGCTTCCTCTTACAAGCAATGGAGTAGGCCTTTCTCTTCCACTCCCACTGAACTTCACTTCCCACTTGCTCGCCCCGCTCCACCGTACCGAACTCATCAACGCTTTCTTCACCGAGCCCCACCTTGGCCGAGGCAGCTCAGCCCATGTCATGGTGGTTGAAGCCTCCATGTATGGTTCTTGGTACACTGCTCCTTTCCTCCTACACCTCTTCATAGCAGCAGCTGTGCAAAGACAGATCACTAGAAAAGAAGTGCAGGAAAATAATGCAATAGCCTTTTGTGTTGATACCTTGAATTTGTCCTCTAAACTCCATAGAGCTTCCATGGATTCTGAAAATCTGTAACAATGGTGAAAAAATGCTGTGTGGGAAAAAAAAGGGTAGACTTTTTATTACAGAAAACTGCTGTATGAGCTTGGATTCTTGGGTTCTTGATTTGTGGGACGTGCAATTATTCCACTATTATTAGCCGTTGGCAATTACTCACCGTTGGAAGTTAATGAAATCCTCACGAGATATGCAAGAATGGTATATACTGTTGTTTGGATTTGTACACACCTGAGTGATTGTGTGGATTCGTAATTTTGTATAATCTTCAGTTATTTTAACGTAATCATTACAATTTATAAATTAATAAATTAATTTAAATACATTCGGATTGAGACAATTGGAGTGCAAAAAGATGCATATTTTGGAGTTTAGAAAGTAAGTTGATTCAACTACAAAAGACTTAGAATTCACTCTTTCAAGTAAAAATCCAAACCGAATATATGTTAGAACAAGCTTTGAAAAATTATAGTTTTTACATGAAACATACTTCGAATGGTGTGAATATATTCTTCACATTCAAATAAACAAAAAAATGGAAATATATGGAAAAATAATAAATCTCAAAAAATATATAAACAAAAACTAAGAAATCGAACCATTGCCACGACCTTGTGGTACAATGTGGGAATTGGGATCTCTTTGTAATCAAGTAGGGCGATTACAATTAAGTCTACGTTCTTTAACGTAATCATTACAATTTATAAACGTCACAATTTCACAAACTTCTTTTTAACAACAAATTCTCTTCAATTTTTAACCACTCATTTTACCTCAAAAATATAAATAAATTGATTTATAATTACTATAATAAGTGATTTTGGATATGGATTAAGGAGAGTGTCAACCTTGTTAAAAATTTACTTCTGCTAATTTTGAGTGGCATTCAATTTTACTGTTACATTCATCCACAGCTTTGCTGTGCATTAAAATTGACAAATTGCATAATTGGTTTATGATAAATATGACAACAAATATTTATTTATAAATTAATAATACAGTCGTTGTAAATTTACAGAGGACAAATAAAAAAAAAAATTCCCTTCTCTCTATATATCCTAATCAAACTAGACATGCTAATTTGACACAATTAAAATACCTTGGTGATTCATGCACAAGATCCACATAATCTTCCTCAGACCATCCCACAATTCATAAATTTCATCTTTGATGCCCCTTCGGTTATCCAAGCCGAATTGCCGAAATATCATTTCAGGCGATCCCCTACGAAGTTGGTACAGACTGAACGGCAACTTCTCGGCGAGCAGCAGCCCCAGCTGCACTGAACTGAGATTGAGCTTGAAGCATTTTCACGTTTAAAGCAAGTTGACTGTTCAGTAGTCCTGCCTTTGAGTGTGTCAGGTAGTACGTGTTACTATTTACGTCGACATTCATTCCTGGAGTAAATTTAGGAGGCAAGCGCTGATGAGGTTGCACTTTTTGCTCGATGGGAATAGTCATGCCCTTTGTTGATTTAACTGGCATGGATTGCTGAGATTCTAGTTTGCCTCGTGATGACTCCATCTCAGTTTCAGTCCGATACTTCTCTTGATTCTTTGCCAAGTTCGTTGTAGAGAAATGTGGAAAGACTGATCGAGGAAGAGCAGCATTCTGAAAATGTACCCTCCCATCGCAGGCCTCCTTGATGGGTCTTTCTTTCTCATATGGTAAAACTGGCCCTACCATTCTTCCCAGCTTGGCTGCACAAGAAAAGGATTTTTTACTGAAAACTGGAAGATAACATATTTCAACTTGAGCAAGATTCATATTGCATAAACCAATTGTTTAGCATAAATATTTTATATGATCCTCCTGTCCGAGAACATCATCCTACCTCCCTCTCCTCTCTCACTGAGCCTATGTGAACTCACTGAAACACAACCTTATAAATTATTTCCAACTGTCCAAAAAGAAAAATAGAAGAAAGTGCAGATGGTTGTTTGCATTGTTCCACGTGCTCAATTGCAATACCATTTGATATATATGTATAGCTTGGTGATCAAAGACTATGCATGGGATTATAATACCTTCTTAATCTCATATTACATGGTAGGCTAGTAACAAGATCAGAAAAGGAGATTTTGCAGAAAATGTTTAATACCATTGGGAATCTGTGTTGGTGGTTGTGAAACCTTTGGTTGATTTCCAGAAATAACCTCCGAAATAAACCCAGTGGCCATTTCTTTTGTATTTTGACGATTATCAAACATAGACACATTCGATTGTGCCTTAGGATGTATAGCACTTGAGCTAACAGTAGACCTGCATCAAGTAAAAACGAAAGAATATTGATCCATATACATGAAATAAAAGATATTTTAAGAGGCTAGTTAAAAAAAGTCAGGAAGGCAGGGAAGCAGACTAATCCAATTTGCAGTAAGCTTTTATAGAAAACTAGTATTTTCTCCCGTGCACGCACGGAATTTCTATCCATGATAATAATTTCGATGAAAATTTATTAAAAATATGTTGATTATACAATCATATGAAATACAAAAATAGTACAAATAACATATATTACAAAATGTTGTCAAATTTGAAACACTTCAAATAAAAAAAAAAAAAACAAAACTAATCAAAATAGAAAAAGAAAAAATACTGCAGTGTATCACACATCTTAAAAATAGTTAATAATAATAAAACATATTTCAGAAAAACATATTATAATTTATAATATTAAGGATAATAAAATATTTTAGTTGTTAATGATTAAAACATAATTTTAATTTTTAATATTGATAGTTACACATAGGATTTTTCAAATACAGTCCAACCAACATGTGAGAGTGATTGCCACTAACTCTTGTTAATTGTCATTGCAAATTAAACAATCAAAGGAAATTTTCAATGACAATGCGCAAAAAAATAAAATAGTTAATTTGATTTCGAACATAATATATTTTCTTTTTATTAAGTTTATTTTTTAATGTATTGCTTAGATATAATTTTATATTTCTATAGAATTTTTAATAATATTTTTCAAATTAGTTACATAATCATTGTACCAAAAAAAAAAAAATCAAGAATAATATAAATGAACATTCTATTCCAAAAAAATATAAAATATTCAATTAAGTATGGAATTATTCGATCCGGAAGAAAATTATATTGAATCATGTATGAAATTATTCGATTCGAAAGAAAATTTCTTGATTAGTCACTTTATCTTTTTTCTTAAATAATCTAAATGGAATACTTATAAAAATACCCAATACAAGGAATGTTCTTAAGTTAAAACATTTCCTAGTTATTTTAATATTTTTCAATACATTTTATAATATAATTTTATATATCTAGAAATGATTTAATATTACTTTTTCAAATTAGTTACACTATTATTAATCAGAATATTCTTGCATAATATTTTTTTTTTAAATATAACAAAATTTCTAAATTGTAGATTTAGAATTTTTTTTATAACAATTGAAAATTATCCTTTTATTTTTTAAAATTAGACTTATGATACTTTTAATGTAATGTTTCCACCTTTTTTCACTCAAAAAAAAAAAAAGGAAGTTAGGATACATAATAAAAATTAATAATTATATTAAAATCAATCTTCCTAAAAAAAAAAAAAGGTCCTGTTTTTGGAATTGGAACGAACATCCATCTTCAATTTAGCCTTTGTTTGATAAAATGATTTTAAACAACACATTTTTTCAAACTACTTTTTTCCAAATGAAATGAAGGCACAATGCTCAAAACGTGTAATTCAAAATTTGCAATCATTACACTTCGGGGTTTGGACTGTGCAACCATTACAGTTTGGAATGGTTTCGATTCCCATTGCACTTTAATACCCTTTTTTTATTCTCTTGTTTTCGACAAAAAATTTCCAGATTTAGCAAGTAATTTTCGACGGAAAACTGTCTGTATTTTGATGACGGTTACTTTGTTTTTATATATACAATTATATTATTTTTGGGGTAAATTCCACTAGGAGTTCCCAAGCTTCCCAAATGTGGAACCCCTGTCCTCAACTACCATTGTGTACCCATGCCCCCACAACTCAGTGTCCCAGCTTTAAACGGCCAAGCAACACTAATGTAATGTCAGTATGAGTTTGAAGCAAGGGAAAATGTTTCTTAAAACAGTAAGGAATTGCATCCTATTTTGGATTTCTAAATGAAAGTTGAAGTCACCGTTTGATCTGTTTTGGAATAAAGGAAATCTTTTTGGACGATTTTACCTTCTCAGTCTGATATCACATAAGTGTCACATGACCATTTAATGTTCAAGTAAACATTTTCCGTTAGCTGGTACCTGGGTACATGGGGCAGCACAGGTTTAAGATGTTGAGCTATGACTGCAAGAAATGGTAGGTGAAGGACATGAGATTGTCACACTTATCGAAAGGTTGGGGACATCTGATAGAATTCACCTTTATTTTTTAAACTTCAAAGCAATGCAGATTAGTTGTTTTGCTCCAGGATGGACTTTAGAACCCAGGGATTTTGAACACAAATGGATAAGCCGTAAAATTGGCCTATAATTCCTCATCTCACACTGCATTCACATAACTGTAAAAAATATATCTAATTTCTGCCAGCCACAGTTCCCTCCTCATTTCAGAATAAAAGAAACAAATAGCAAAAAGGAAAATCCATACCCAATCTTCAATAAACATTGAATTATTTTATGAGGATGACATGTATAATAGAAACAATAAATTAAATAAATTAAATGAATGAACCAACCTAGGAAGAGAGGTATGCTTTCTCTGAGGAGGAATCACAGGCCCAGTTTTCTCATCATTTTCCTCGAGATAGGCAAATTGTTGCCTGAAATGACCAATGGCACTGCAAAACGCAAAATCCATTATATGCTAATGAGAGTCATGTAATATAAGGTTAAAAGTTATAATCAAATAGGTAAACTTGAATGGAAGTGTTCGAAACCTAGGATATAGAAGATTCATGCCGTTATTTCCTGCCATATAGTCCTTCAGTAGTTGGGGATGGTATTCTAATATTTCCCGAAATATCAATTCCCTGATGTCTTCCTTTGTTACTCTTCGCCGCTCAAACTCAAACTCCAACTTTGAGATTGGCTGACAGGAAGGTTCCCTTTCAGTTTTAGCCAGTCCCTTGAAGTAAGGATCTGCTAATGCCTAATATACAATATACAATACACCAAATATATGCCAATAAACACAAGAAAAATATAACTGAAAATGCATATTCTAAATGTATACAGCTTGTGTAATGCCATTATATTTTAAGGTACAACGCACCTCTTCAGCAGTTGGTCGATCCTTTGGGTCAAATGCTAACAATCTTCTCAATAAATTAAGTGACGCAGGATCTGCTTTGGGAAATTTCTCAGCGAAAGGCATTGGGTGCTTCTTCCGCATTCCTGCTAAATATTTTCTTGCCTTCTCATTGCGTACCTGCATCCATGACATAATATGACGGTTACACAAATACCTTGGGATGATATCCCTTCATAATTAGTAAAGCATGAAAACTACGAAGTATAGAGGATGATGTGCTGTACACAAGAAATTGTATCTGCCGATGGCGTCCCAAGAAGATCAGTAATCAAATCCAACTGATGCACTATGCTTTTGCCCGGAAACAATGGCTTCCCGGTCAAGACCTCCACAAAAATGCAGCCAATGCTCCAAATATCAATAGCAGGGGTATACTGCAAGCAATATATTAGCACTCGTGAGAAAGATACACAAGAACCGAAAGAAATGATAAAGCAATGAACACCCCCACCCCCTGGGCGGAAATGTTGCAACCTAACACAATTACCTCGAAAAACAGAATATCAACTTCCAAGAGAGTTCAGGTCCTCCCTGAACAACAATTGTTTTAATCTACAATTACTATTCATATAAGGCACTCTGAATCTATGCATCGTGTATTTAAATAAACAAGTCAACACCATAGCATATTTGCCTCTGTTTGAGGACATTATTTGAGAAAAAAAATTGCTTTAAATAGTGATTGATGTGATATAATGTGGTCGAAAATGAAAGAAAAAGTTTTGGGTTTATGCATAGAATATTTTATTGTTAAAATGTGTGGTTAAAATTGGGTATTGTAGAAAAAATAGTAATTTTTAAAGAACATCAAACAGAGGCTTAAGTTGAGATATGTTATTGACCCATATCATGCACATATATATAGTTGCAAAACTAACATAGGCAATGAATGTGGTCAAAGTTTTATGATCCATAAAATAACACACAACCATGCTCTGGACACATTTCAGATCTAAATCGATAAAGGGAAAAGCACTGCACTGTTTACATGATAATTACCTTGGATGAGAAAGATCCACACAGCTCAGGAGCCCTATACCACCTCGTAGCAACGTAATCCTGTATTTTGTGACAGAAAAGTCAGAAAAAGGACAGGAACCCAGACACCTTTAGAAATGAGAACAATTTCCCAACTTACATCCCCTGGAAGTGGGATGAAATACCAAATCATTAATTGAACTATATGAGAACGTGTTTAAAGAATAACATACCGTCCAAAAAACAGCGGTTGGGGCATCATTGAAGGCCACTCTTGCTAATCCGAAATCACATATTTTAAGTTTGCAGTTGGCATTTGCCAATATATTCTTTGGTTTAAGGTCTCGATGGTACACATTAGCTGAAACCAAAGATGTTTAAATAAGAAATAAAAACCACATAATAGCAACACTTAAACTAGATTGTTCCATGATGATCGAAACAAGAGAATCAAAGAAGCGGATGTCAGAATGGTACATATATCACAAGACAAAACTAACAAAATGAAGATAGGCGAAGTATATTCATCTATGAACCACCAGATTGCAATTCAATCTCTTTAAGTTATGCATATCTCTTAAAGCCAATGCTGCCAAAAAAAGAAAAAGGATGCTGAAAGTTACCTGTATGCATATATTTCAGTGCCCGCAGCATCTGATAGAGAAAAAACCGGTGGTGCTCATGTGTTAAGTCGTCATTAGCTTTGATGACTTGATGAAGGTCAGACTCCATAAGCTCAAATACAACATAAATGTCTCTGAAATCTCTCCTGGAGGATGGAAGCATGATCCGCTTAATTTCAACGATATCAGGATGACGCAAAAGCCGAAGCAACTTAATCTCACGCAAAATCCGGATAGCATCAGAGCTATGCTCAAAGATGTCCTTTATCTTCTTTATTGCTACTTTTTCCCCAGTCTGCGTATCAATGGCTGAACAAACAACTCCATAGCTCCCCTTGCCAATAATCTCTAGAATTTTGTATCTGTTGGCATCTCCGTGCTCAGTAAAAAACTCCATCTCTTTGGGGCTCTGAAAATAATTAATGTGTCGTCAGATCATGAAGGCGTGAATAATATTTTAGCAGTGACTAGTGAGAACTGAGTACACTGCTTCTCCTTGATTATCTCAAGATGACAGAGACTATGTTAAAAACTTCTGATATCCAGAATTAGTATTTCATCCAATAGAACTTGCCATGTTCAAAGGGATTGAGGGAAAATAAAAATAAAAATAACAAGCTCAATCCTATAAAGCATGCCACAAATAAGCTTCTTGCAAAACACACACACAGACAGAAATTAAAATTGCTATCACTTTGGTAGACAGAGATTCTGATGAACAGAATCTGCAGATAGCATTCTGGCTCTCAGATAACAATCCAGAAAGGAAAATGCTTCTAAAATACTGGTACCCGTTAATAACCAGCCAGCTTAAAGTAAAAGGTAAACCGACACGACTATCAAATATAGATCTAACATATCAGCTAAATTAAACACTCATAGGTAGCATTAGCAAACTTTATTCACTGGATCAAACCTAATGTGATAGTCGTAATCTAAACCCCAAAAAAAAAACGTAATTTTCATTTCTCCAGTTGAAATATTTCAGCTTTTTTCCATGCCCTGTGAAATGAAGCCCAAAGGGCCAAAACTATAGGGAAAAAATCTAAGTTTACTTAAAATTAAAATTGATACAAGTTGAATTCTTTCAGAAAAATCACAGTTTCGAGATCAAGAATTTCGATTTGTAATTATGAAAATTTAAGCTTATGAACTCGTGTATAAACACGATATCTAGGGTTTTTAAGCAGAAAAATGAAACCCAAAACAGAATTTATGAAAAACGCATCTATAAATATATAGGGGGGGAGAGGGAGAGAGATGTGTTTCGGAAAAGAACAAAACCTTCTTCCGCTGATCTTGATGCTGCATGATTTCTCAAATTATCAGAAAATACCGCCTCGTTTCTGTTTCTTGATCCAATCAGCTCAGGCCTCTGAGCAAAAATTAAAAATAAGCTTTGAGGTAAAATTGATGCAAGAGAATTGATCACTCAGGTAGTTAATCAGCCAAAATGCATTTGTATCCACCGCAGTAACCCCCGTCGCCACTCAACCTGCAATTCTCCAAAATTCTTCCAAAAAATTTTCCTTCTGCTCAATAATACACTGAAGATTAATATATTAGGAGAATAAAAATAATAAATTAGATTTTGGAGATCTGGAGATTCTGTGAATCGACCGACAGAGGAGGTAGATTGGAGATTTGAGAGAGAAGAAAGAGGAAATGGTGAATTTGATTTGTTTTTATAGGGGACTGGCTTTCCGTAATTTCTACTTTTAATTTCTTTTAATTTTTTAATTTTTAATTATTTGGGCGGCCGTTTGGTGGAGGAAAGTGTGAAGTTCAAAGTTTTCACGGAATATGTGGTGGTAGTTGGCCGGTTGGGGGTGGTGACCTTTCTCTCTTTTATTACTCTTATTTTCTGTTTTGATCCTTGCAGTTTTTGATGAGTGCATTTTGGTCCTTTAATGGTTTTAAAATAACTATCCAAAATTCGAACAAGGTTCCCCCAAATGATATTGCAATACGACGAAAGGGCAGACACAATTATAAGAAGTTAAGAACTCGTCAAAAATGGAGGAGTCAATTTGTTCAGGCTAAAATAAGATAAAAGTTAAAAAAGTATTTATTTATCTTTATAAAGGATTGGAATTAAGTAATTATTACACACTTTTATTATTAAAAAATAAAATTGATACTGGTATAAAAAGTTAAAGGAATCAAATTAATGGGTCTCCCATTAACCATTCATGAATCATGGATCTCACATTGAACACATACCACAAATGTAAAGGCAATGCAAAATATCCCCACATTAATATTGACTTATTATACTGTGAGTTTATAAAGAGAGACAAAAAGGACAGTTGTCCCGATTTTGAATTCTATTGGTAAAAAATTAACGTGTATAATTATATTTTAATAACATACATTTTGCATGCATAAAGTTGGATAGAATTTCGATTTACCAAAATTAAATATATGATGTAGAAAATAAAAAATGCATGAATAATAATTTGGTCAAGGTAAGAGTTGAACTCTTTATTCTTAAGACGATAATACCCCGCACTGGTGCTAACGAATTTTCGACATTCATCTCCCAAGATACAACGATCACGTCTCGCAATAGAAGTACTTCAAAACCCAAGCATATGGGATCTATTTATAATAGTTGAAAAGTTATGTTCCAAAAGACACAGCACTTTCAAGAGACACATCTTTTCAAATTTGTCTCTAATTGTAATTGAAGAAACACGACTATTGAAAAATAATAATTTCAAAAGTCACAATATTTTATATGAAAAGACACATCTTTTCATTTAAATTAATTCTAGAATATTTTATAATATTTTACTAATTTTCCAACAATGTCACATTTTTAAGTGACTTAATTTTTCATTCACTACTAATTGTTCCACTTAAATGTTTACATAAATTGGTCAAAACCATTTTTTTCCAACAAATTCAATTTAAGGGTATTTTTGGTTCCAACCATTTTTTTCAAGTTTTTGAGTAATTTTATACCTAGTTTGTCTTATTATTTATTAGACTAGACTAGAAGTCTAATACCCAAAGTTTTTTAGAGAATGTGTGAATGAAAAATATGAAAAATGTTGAATATCGTAGAAATATGTAGTTAAAAAATGAATTTGAGGGAAATTTGAAAAAAAAAAAATATGGGACCAAACGAACACTAACAACAGAATGTTTTTACACAATTTCTCAAATCACTTTTTAACCACACATTTTACCTAAAAATATAAAATAAAATAAAATGTGCACAAGCGGCCAAACAAGCCGTATATATATAGTAATACATATTTACTATGATAGAACGAAAAATAGTGTAAAAAAATAGAGAACATACATATTTAATTTTATGGCAAGAAAAACTAACGAATCGATGAGGAATTTGGATCACGATTCTTTAAAAAAAAATAAACATGTATATCTTATTATCACCAATGTTCATTTACTAGTTGAAGCATTCGACAAGAAATTTTCATAGAACAATCATAAGAGTACTTTGCTATTGTGACATACAGGTTGACATATTGTTTATGTGGCGCAATCATGTTTCTTCATACATCATATCGTCTTTTAAATCAATATTTACTATATTTCACATCACTTTTTTTGTCAAATGTCTATGTCAATGTGTGTAAAGTACAATTTTGAAAATATTACGATCTCACAAAAATATGTCACTAGAAGTCGTATAGCAGTTTTTTCATTGTCATTGGTGGTTGCTTAGAATAGCCCCTTCTTTGGTTTTGATTAAATAATATATTTTTAGTAAATTTAGATAAATATTGATTATATATGTAATTGAAATGTTCATAAATGTTGTGGATCCCATAAAATGAGTAAACAGAAATGAATTTGAGAAAAAAATAGATTTCAAAATGGAGCCAAACGTGAACTTAGTAAATTTTATCTTTTAATTGATCTATAGCACTAAACAAACGATTGGACTACAAGACATTTACATAATCGCTCCCACGGATAAGGTGCAGTGATAAAGTAAGAGAATTTGAAACTGTGAAATTGATTGTTCGAATCGTGACTCTTGAAATGTAGTATTTAAATGTCAAAAGACAAGTAAGTCATGTCACTCCTTCGAGGTACTGCACAACTAAATGAGAGATTTATGAGGAGGAAAATCATTGTCCGAATGTTTACTCCAAATATATATAAGTTATATTCGCATTCTGTTGTAAAACTATCAAAATTCTAAACACAAATTATAGAGAGAGATTGAGAGTTAGAGAGAAGGAGGAGAATTCTTCATTCCAAAGAATTGGTACACCTTACAAATGAATATATGGTGCCCTATTTATAGGGGCGGATAATGGTATAATCGTAATATGTAAATTTTACAGGGGCATAATGGTAATATGGAATTCACCTAATTTTACCTAAATGTGCCTAACTTTTGCCTAATTTTCATATATTTTATAACACTCCCCCTTGAATGACATATTACTCGCTTGCTCAATTGTCTGTCTCGTTAAAACCTTGCTAAGAAAACCCAGTGGGATAAAACTTGAGCGAAGGAAAAAGAGTACAGTTGCTCCCCCTGATGTTGGCCATAGTGAATCATTGAGTCTGACATTCGAGTAGAACAAATCATGTACTGAATCTTGAATTTCTGAAGTGCTGCCTCATTAAAACCTTGTCAGTAAAACCCAGTGGGATAAAATCTGAATCAAGGAAAAAGAGTACAGCCGCTGCCTCGTTAAAACCTTGTCAGGAAAACCTAGTAGGACAAAACATGGACGAAGGAAAAAGAGTACAGCATGATTCTCCCCCTGAAGTGTGCAATTGAGGATTCATGAACTTCTCGAACAATGATATCATCTTTCGTCTGAAATATATATGAAAATCTTCTTGTGTGTAGCCGATATCATAACATTCTTCATAAGATGTGTATGATTTTCTTCATTTGTTGATATCATTCCAGTATAACAATGTGTTGTTAATTATAGCTTGTTGATAGCTATGATGATGCCTCAAAAACCTTTGCTAGGAAAACCCTGTGGGACAAAACCTCAGCGAAGGGAAAAAAAGTACATTATTCTCATTAGTTTTCATCAATACGCCTCAACTGTTGCCTCATTAAAAACCTCGCTAGGAAAACCCTATGGGAAAAACCTCAGCTAAGGGAAAAAGAGTGCAACGCGTATTTATTCCTTTTCATGGAATATCACAAGTATATTGATGCAATCTCATATATTTTCATCAAAACATATCATTCATGATGAGCTTTATATAAATCGTTCATAGCTCATTTATGATGTCATAGTTTATTTATGATGTACTGAACATGCTATACCAAGCAATGTTTATTTAGTTGACTGATTGCATTACTCAAATCTAGAATTGATTCACTTCTATCAAAATCTAGAATTCACATCTGATGAATAATTAAATATTCATTTTCATATTCACTTCTGGTGAATAATCAATTTCCGGTGGATAATATAATTTTGCATATTGAAAATCAATTGCATGCCCAAATATTCAATTATAATAATAGTACACTCCAATTTCAATTTCAACATATTATATTATGGGGTCATTTGTATCATCCTATAGTGATACTAATCTGGGCATATTGAATCTTTCAATGATTTATACATGTATGTTCTTGCACTTTATAAACTGCAATTTCTAATTTGCAGGAGCATAATCAATCATTGAAATAGATATCAATTTTGACATATAATCTACAATCATTTTACTTGAAATCCCAACGTACCGCGATCAACTGGTACATCAAAGAATACCCTCAAAATACCGAGATGAAAATCACACTTTTTGATCTCACTCATTGGTATATCAAAGAGCTCAAGCTAGTGATTTAGATTATAGTCACATCCACCATATGTCATGCCAGATCAATGAAAAATCTTGCGCGCAACGAGTCGTCATCTACGACTGTGAAATATTTTTTATTTGTACATATAATTACTGGCTTTACACATTTAAGCATTTGGACTTCTGGTCCTTGAATAATAATCCCTACATTGGGGTTATATACTTGGCCAAAGTATTATAATTTCATCAACCTCATTTTCATAAGAGGGTTGTATGTAGTCGACTTATTTATCGATTTCATTTCAACTCAATATAACATAGAGAGATCTCTGTATATGTTCTATCATCAGGTACTGGAATATCTCATCATTTAACTATGTCCCTTATACTCACTATGAGTATTCAGCCTCAAAGGGATCATCTCAATCATTCAAGAGATATTTATTTTTGGAATCGATAGTCATTATGCTTCAGGCATAATTACGCTTTAAGCGTGTTTTCCCCATAATATTCACAAATCTTATATTATATCAATCGGCTAAAATTCCGCAACACATGTCATACAATCATATATCAAGTGCGTATTGTTGGAGTGTATATAGATATCGCACTTCTTAGAAATCATAAAGTTTCACAAGCAAATCATTATTTCATCGTATTGACATGTTTATATGTAGAATATTGATGCATAATCAAATTGTTCTCATAGCAAATAACTTGAGGCTTTTAATCTGCTAAACCATTAGCAATATAATATTCTATTATCTCAACTAATTCGTAAAATCATTAATGACTTTAAGATATATTCATGCTAGCATTTATCACTTTGCTCGTAATATCATTACTTGAGCAAATAATCAGTCATTCATATTCTTAGTGAGATAATTAATTTGCTTTTGAGAACAAGCAGCAATGATAACAATCTTCTGGTTCTTTAATGAATGCCATTATTCATTCTCAATAAATCTCATTATTGAATTGGAATCTAACCAATCATTATAGAACTTCTGGTTCAACAAGATATTTTACTTGTAAATATGTATGAACTTCTGGTTCAATACAATATTCATTTCATCAGTACGTATTTCTGTACAGTTCAAATCAGCATACCTTTATTACTTTTATACCGGAAAAATCAGGTACAATATCCAAGGAAAATATCTCAATCTTGTCGCCAAATCTTCCCTTATATCGAAAAAGGTAATGACGCATTATCTCATTGTTCTCACCTTTTCAATAATTTATTCCATTATCTCTTAATGGAATCGATATCACTGACACGCGGAGCCATCGCTCTTTCACGCGTTGAATAATGTATTTAAATAGATGATTTGGGAAGAGGCTAGATCTATCAAAAATGGATATCATACTTTCAAATATTCGCAAATATTATTCCAATCTTCCATTAAATGATTTGAGAAAAATTTATCGAATTAGGCTCGAAAGATTGAGGTTGCTGATGGATCATGGCATCCCAGAAGATGTTCGTTGGTTGATCGAAGCGAAAGTTTGATTAGCTGGTGAATTACCAGATTCAGTTCCTAAGCACAAGCCTGGCTTAGGTAAGAGTACTTTTGCAAAGAAGCGAAGAACAAAAAGATTAAATAGTTGCTACAAATGTGCTCGATGGACATGTGATACCCGTTGTAAGTCAATAGGGTATTCATCTATAAATCGAGATGATAAGATAGATTTTATTAAGGGTGGGCTGAGTAAGGAGTCATTGGATGATATCCGATTGACTCTTGAGACGCACCCTAGTGGGTATGTGCAGCGTGAGCTACTATCTTTATGGGCTAAATTCATCAGCGATAAAGAGCGTTATAGTCTCAAAAATATAATAGCAAAAGATCATGTTTGTCAGGCTGTTATAAACAATGATGTTTTGGCTATGCAGCATTAATACAAGGTAAATCATTTGATATATATGCACATATAAAATATTTTTCTGTTTCTTTTCACGAGTTTTGATAAAGGTTGGTTAAATATATTAAATCACCGAAAGGTGAGTCGGGTGATTTTGTCAAAAGTAAATCTTTACTTTTTCGAAATACGAATAGTAAATAGTGAAGTTTTTCAAGTTTAAAAAGCCAATGATTTTCACAGTTTATGCATCCCAAAATAACATTTTCTTGTAAGTTTTTCCTTCCTTATTCTTTCAAAGATGGAAGGACCAAAACTTCGACAGATCAAAACTATCTGTGTATTTTGTGGATCAAAAGTAGGAAAAGGTTTTGGGTATCTAGAAGCAGCCGTGGATTTAGGAAAGAAGTTGGGAGAGAAAGGTATCACTCTCGTGTATGGAGGAGGTAGCAGTAGATTGATGGGTTGTGTTTCACAATCTGCTCTAGCAGAGAAAGCAAGAGTGATAGGTGTTATACCTACTCCTTTAGCTGATATCGCAGGCAAAACACGAGGGCATGAAGTACAAACCTTATCTATCCATGAACGCATAACTTGCATGCTATATGGTTCTGATGCCTTCATAGCTCTGCCTGGAGGTTTTGATACTTTAGAAGAAATCTTTAATATTACCTCATGGGCTCAACTAGATCTCCATACTAAGCCTATTGGGCTTTTAAATGTAAACAATTTCTTTGATGGTTTGCTAACATTTCTTGATTATGCTGTGGAATAGGGATTCATCTCTCCATTTTCTAGGAGAATCCTTATTTCTGCTCTTACTATCGAGGAACTGCTGGATAAGTTGCAATCATATATTCCAATACAAGATCCAGCAGGAGTAAAGATAGATTGGTCGCAAGGAAGGGGAATCAAGCGAAAATTGAGTCCGGTTAATGTAAATTTATCTTTGTGAACCCTAGAATATGTGGTGGTAGAGTACGGAGTATTCTCACTCTTGAGACACACCATAAATTTCTAGGATTTTGTTTATGTTTAATCTTGTGTACCTCAAAGATTTAAGGTGGTAGAGTATGGAGTATTTCTTACTCTTGAAACACACCTTTTTCTTTATTTCCTCAAAAGTTCAGAGGTGGTAGGATACGGCTACTCCCGAAACACATCTCTCATTTTGAGGATCATAAATGTTTCCCCCTTTTGCGTTTTGCATGTATGTCTCGTTTATGCTTCTTCAAGAGCAATAATAATAATATCATTTCAGTATGTTTAGATGATAATTTTTACTTCTTCTGGAGTAAATATGTACTTCTTCTGGAATACATAAGTGCTCGTGCAAGAACTTTTCCAGACACTTTATCATCTAATATTCATCTCATAATACTGATGAGATTATTTTCACATTAGCCATTTCCGTGCTATCATGTGATAATATCTTATCATACATCAACATTCTCTTGTTGAATAATTTTCATCCACCCATTCAAATTCAGATATTGGTAACTTCTGGTACCATTGGATGAAATATTTTTATCAACATTTACCAACTTTTTGGTAATGATAACTTCTGGTATCATTTGATGAAGTACCAAATAACAATAATAACACCATGTATATATGTTGACAACATCCTCTAATATGTTAGAATTATCCAACAATTGAGGTGTTTCTGAAATAATATAAAATATGAATATATGTAAAGTATTCTATATATTCAATTGCTAAACCGGCCATATAGGCGGAATCGACATAATGAAATAATTAAATTGATAAAGCCAACCATGTAGGTGGTAGAACCAACCATGTAGGTGGCAACAACATAATAATTACCTTTCATGAGTGAGCGAGTCATATCCTCCAGTCAAGGTATTCATAATAGTGATCAAGTCATATTGTCAAAATCCAGTCAGGTACTCATAATAGTCCAATCCGTTGCGGTATAAATTCAGTCCATAATAACTTAATCCATCACGGTATGACAATGATTATTTTTAATTATACTTTGTTTAAAATCTTTAATTTATCTTGTTGATCACATATTAATCGTTAATTTTCGATTAATTTACTTTTATGTATTACCAAGGGTAAAATTGTCCATATTTTAATATGTTGCTCATATGGATAAATCAAAACCGTCAATAGGTTTGAAATTTAATTTAGAACAAACTTACTTTTGGTCCGAAGTTCAAAATCCCGTCGGAAGTGCTTCAAAAACGGTTTTTAAGAAAACCGCCACGTTCGATCGCCGGAAAATCTCAGAACTGCACAAAACAGAAAAGTAAGATCATAGAAAAATCAAGATCGTCGATATGAACAAACTGCTTGTTGACGTCGTCGCCTGATTCAGCCGCACGCGCTGTCACGCGCCGCCTCGACGTCTGCGCGTGGTCTTCACGCGCGTCGCGCGCCGCCGCGCCGATGCCGGTGCCGTCGACACGCGCCGGTTCGAAAGAATCGTCCGGTCGCCGTGGTCATGGATCCGGTCTCCGATCATCATTTGGATATACGGATTGGCGTGAATTTGGTTTGGAAGTTTCGGATTATACAATTTCTTCAATTTTTCTACGTATTTGGAATTGATCTTCTAATCTATGATGTATAAATGATGATTAATAATAATCTGGTTTCTGATACAGATGTTCATCATTTAGATGCAACTGTACAGCATACTCCCGTCATATTACTCAATAGGGTAGAGACTCGTGCTGATAACATGTTGTAAAACTATCAAAATTCTAAACACAAATTATAGAGAGAGATTGAGAGTTAGAGAGAAGGAGGAGAATTCTTCATTCCAAAGAATTGGTACACCTTACAAATGAATATATGGTGCCCTATTTATAGGGGGCGGATAATGGTATAATCGTAATATGTAAATTTTACAGGGGCATAATGGTAATATGAAATTCACCTAATTTTACCTAAATGTGCCTAACTTTTGCCTAATTTTCATATATTTTATAACACATTCGAATTTATCTGAAAGACGAATTAAGTGGCATGCCATCCTTCCCAGGATTAGTGGGGGAAGTTTTATGCACATGTTTTTTGTAATGTAAACCACAAAATCCAACGTACCAAAGCAAAGAAGTGGTTATGGAGTCCTTTTGGTAGGTGTCCAATCAAAGTTTTGATGACCCATTTGTATTATAATGGACAAAATATGTTTTAAGGGACGCAGTGGGTAGATATGAATGGACCGACTACTTGTCTTTATAACTTACAACTTGCAAGCCAAATGTCTTCTCCACTTTTTGCATGCAGCTAAGCCCCAGGTCACGATTCAAGGGACTTCAATTTGCATAATTAAATTAAACTATTAAAATATAGAGAAGAAGAAATTTAATCCCGTGTCTTCAAAATCGAGTTCTTGAGTTCTTAATTAATCTTTATAATAGTTGAAAATGCGAAGTATAATTTTTCGTATTATAAATTTATAATAAGAATAATAATCAATAGCCTATCCCTATATAAAATGGCATGCTGTAGATGTTTCCCGTTTCTACAAGAAACTGAGTCATAACTTTCTTGAATGTGGTAGGTTTTTTTAATTCTTATATGAGTATTATTTTAAGAAAAAGTCTATTTGTACCGATTTTGTGTATAGATCGGTGTTCAGACAGTCGTGTTGGCCCATGTGCTGACCATAGATCGAAAAATTATTGATGTGTAGATGAATATGATGTTACCATATGTCCGATCTGTATACCAATTTGTACATCAACATGTACGAATAGCGTGGCTCTTATTTTAAAGCGAAATTGCAAATTTCATCCATAATTTTTTCTCTTCTAATTTTTGTCCCCACCTTCAGCCAAATTACCATATTTGGTCCCTTCGATAATTTCACCTGAAATTTGTCAAGTTTGTGTAAAATGATGATCTTTCTATCAAACTTAAATAACCAAATAAAATAACCATAACAATAACAAAAAAAAAAAATATTAAAAAAAGTGAAAAAAAAATGGAGAAGCCAAAAAAAATGACTCTTTAACATAGTTTTCATGGAATTAGTAGATAATATGGGTTACTCTTTCATTTATATTGGATGGGCTTGAGGATGGGCAGATGGGGTAGCTCTTTAGAGCTTGCTTGATAATGATTATTTTGGAGGAATTTTTTTTATTTTGAAAGAATATGTTTTTAAAAGTGATTGAAAAGTGACAAATGTCATAAAATTTTATAGTTAAAAATGAATCGAAAGGAAATTATGAAATAAATCACATAAACCAAACAAACTCTTAGTTTGGTATATTCTTTGATGCACCTACAAGGAAGGTGGCATGTTCTAGGACCTAGGTTTACGTACTTGGGCATATTCTTTGGTGAACTGTGCACTTCATTTGATGATAACTAGTTATATTTTATATTTTAAAAGCATAAACTTGAACACCTAAGATCGTACGTAGATCTGGGCAAAAGAACTAGAATCAGCGCTTCGATTCAATTCAATTCCGATTTGGTCTCGATTCGATTCTTTCAATTCTTAATATTCATACATGTTATCCTGTCATTTAGTCATTATCAATTACTCAACAACTATTGACTCATTCAACATTAAAATAACTATAAGCAAAACAAGTAATAAACAAAAAATCATAGATCTGAAATCATTTTTCTTTCATTGGTTCTGTTGTTGAGCTTCAATCAGTCAAATGTTAAGCATTCAACCTTCATTTCTTCAAGAATTAACAAACAAGAAATCTTCAATCTTCATCTCACAATCATAATTTATATTGTTTTCGAGGATTTGCTAGACTTGTGCAACTGTTCCCTAAAAAGGTGGAGAATTATGAGTAGAAATTGAAGAATTTTTACATGGAGCACATACACATGGATGAGGAGATACATTACTGTCTGGAAGAGAATGAATATTTTGATGTCAAGGACAAAGATGATTGTCGTGTTCATATTTTGATTAAGGTCGATGATCTTACCATCTTACGACTCTTACCAGTCAAATTCTACTGTCGCTTCATCGCTTAAGTTTGAAAATTTTAGTTTAAGAAATCGGAATCAGAACCAGAACTAGAACAAAAACCAGAACCAAAGGAATCGAACGGTTTGTTTCTTCTTTTACAAAAAGAACAATCGGTTCTTGATTCGGTTCGATACCTTAGGAACCATAACCATATGAAACCACGTCCACGCCTGATCGAGTGGTCAAAATTTAAGCCTTTGTTTGATAGAGGATCGATATCTTCCATATCTTGGGAACCATGAGCCGTTCTCACGGTTCACGTATCGACCTAGGATTGGTCAGGTGGATGGGCCCACTGCCACCCCACCCGATTGGGGGGGGGGGAGGGGGGAGTTGTGGGAATGTATCATTTTCGTTGTTTGGTAACACTATAACAATTAAGAATCGATTTATCCATATTTTTTATGTAATACCCCGATTCGCATATTCTTAATGGTTACGAAGTTTTAGAACTATTTTCTTGTATCTTTGATTATGTGTTGTTGAATTTTTCTTTTGTACATTATAGTATATAAGGATGGAATTGGTGAGAATAATAAATTCCATAAAAAAGGGGCAGATCCTAAGTCTTTTAAGAGGAGAGAGAAAAGGATAAAAAGATTGTTAGATATTTTGTTGTTAATTACACTTGTCTATTGTCTTTATTTATTTATTATTAAACCATTATACAAAAACAACAAAGAAAAGCTTAGAAAGGGAAGAGAGAAGGACGAAAATTGATGAGGAAGAAGGGAGAAATTTTGCAAAAATTTTTAAGAGAGGAAGAAGGGAGAAATTTTGCAAAAATTTTTAAGAAAAGAGGAGAAATCACAACAAGGTACGAAATGTTTTTCTTCTTTGAATTCTTTGATTTTTCTTACAAGTTGAAGGAGATTTGAAAACCTAGGGTTTATGAAATTTTGAGATGATATTGAAGGATGAATCATAATTTTGTTCATATGTTTCCTTAGGTATAGAAAATTCCCTAGAAACTAGAATTTAGCAAATATTATGAAATTATGTTAGTTTCCTTATTAAGTGAGTTAAGAAGCATGAAGGTGAATTATGACTTATTTCTTATGATTTTGGATATCATGAAATTGATATATGAATGGGGAAAATGATATATGTGAAGGAAGAAATTGAATTCTTGATGAAATTGGCTTGAATATTTGGGTTTTTTTATACCCAATAAATCCAGGCGATGATGTAAAATAGATGTGGGAATAATATCGTCACCTCGATGGATAGTTCGGCTAGATAACGACTCAGGATCACTTGAAGTGACTTAATTGGTAGTTGCTCGTGACCCACTTGGCATGATTTTGGGCAGGAGAAGGTGCTGAAAATCGGACCAAAAACGAGGCGGAGTGAAGGCAAAATTTGCCCATTTTTTCAGATTCTGGACGGACTGAAAAAGGGAGATTCCGGCCGATCCAGAACTTCGATTGACAATCTTCCACCGCCATATGAACGGGCTTGTCGAGGAGAAGACTCGACTAAAATTTGGCACCGATCCGATGATTGAAAAGGAAGTTATTCGCCGGAGAAGAAGACACTGGCGGACTGAAAAACAGCGATTCCGACCAAACGAAAAATCTAGTGGAGAAACGGACACCACAGGAGTGCTCAGCAGGCTGAGACGCATCTTTTAGGCCAGGCTAAATTTTTTGATAGCTGGATCGTGGCGGCTTGCGGGGGTGCGTGGGGGTGGCGCGTGAGTCGTTTTCCGGCGACGAAACTAGAAGGCAATTTGGTTCTCTCGTCGAGGTGGAGCCGTTGGCGCGACAAATTTTAGTTTGGATTTTGTACTGAAATTTGGACAATTTTGACCCCGTGGTCATTTTTTCGACGGGAAATTCATGTTGTTGCAACTTTCGGTGGATGCTGTAGGGTGTACGGTAATATCCTTAAAGTGGATGATGTTCGCATGCCTCCTAACTCACCGACTCAGAAAAGTCTGCTCTGGTAAATTGGCTGGATCCTTTATTTATCGTACTAGCAGATCATCGTGTGGGTGATCGTTAGGATTGGGGGTTGCTATTTCTTGGTAACCATTGTCTGTTGATAGATTTAGGAATTATTTGTTTAATTCGTGCCATATATTTTGTGTGAATTTGATATATTATTTTTTGTATGGATTTAATATATACGCTTTAGATGTTCAGTTGCCATTTAGATATGCATGTGACCTTAGGAAGTATGATTGGCTGGATTCTTTATAATGTGTGCCTATACTTTGCTTGTGGTTGTTGCAGTTGTTGCATGTCGTGTTTGTGCATTTTTTGTGTAAGATAACAGCACTTAGGTTTTTTGAATGACATGGTGATCTAGTTTTCTAGAGCGTGGGATGGCAAGGTTTTGGGTCTAGCTAGTGCGATAGGTAAATGTGATATAAGAGTGGATGGTGTTGGGAGATAGGTGAGGTGAACGGTACCACTAGATCTAGGAAATATCCAAGCGATGCTTATTGGGGATAAGTGCTTGATGTAGCTGCATGTGCATCTATGCGATCCTTTCTGCATGTGTATGGTTACTTAATTCGATGCATTGTTTTGTATAACATGTCAATTTGTTTGATATGTGTTACTTTGCATGAATTTGTGTGTAGTCAGATTTTACTGCGTGTAGTGTGTTGGCATGCATAGTGGGTTTGTGATGCATTAGTAGTGATTGTGAGTATGTCTTTTGGTAATGTGTGGAGTAGATGCTTGATAGTGCATTGATGAGATGTACGGGGGGTGAGTGTGACATTTGAATCATGAGTTGAGATGTGATTAAACGTACTGTATATCTTCTATCTGAAAATCCTGGCCAGGTGGAGTGTTAGAGAGACACATAGATCACTTCTATTAGGTGGAGACCCATTATCCCCTTAGGTTGAGAGAAGTGTGGTATTGATAGAGTAGTATCCCATAGACTTATGATCTATTCTTGTTTACCAGTTAGGCATGTGTAGTGACTAATCTAGTGAGCATAGGTGGCAATGTGTATGAAATGTGTTCTCGAGGAGGGAGATGCACAGAATGAGATAGGATAATTGTGTGAGATCTTTTCATGAGGTCATTTATGCATTGTGGTGTATATGTGTTGACCGATGTGTTTGATTAACTAGGAGTTAGTCTTGTTCTTGTGTGAACATGTTTGAAAATATTTCTATATTATCTTATAGTTATATCTGTCATCGCATGTGTTATATGTTCTTGATTAATTACTGTGATTATCTATCTTCTGCTTGGATATTATTGACCTTAGTCCTAGCGAATAAATGGAGCAATTATGGTGTGTGTTTCGAGTGCGAGACACGAGGTAAGGTCTGTGATTCCAATTTTATTGAATAATCTTGATTGGGCAAGTATAAACATTGTGTTGTTTTTCTTGCAAGTTGATTGGATATTAAGGTGGAGATTTGTTGGGTTTTTTGATACCTAATAAATCCCGGCGATGATGTAAAATAGATGTGGGAATAATATCGTCACCTCGATGGATAGTTCGACTAGATAATGACTCAGGATCACTTGAAGTGACTTAATTGGTAGTTGCTCGTGACCCACTTGGACAGCCAATTTGTGGTGGTTTCGGGAAAAGGCTTTAGATTTGGTGCTTGTTGGGCCATTATATGTGGTTATATGTATTGGACTTGGGTCTTGGTTGTTTGGACCATTTTAATGGTGCCCTAGCCCAACCTAAATATAACCTACCCAACCCCTTGCCTTTGTCAATAAGTGGAGAATTTGAATTGGGGGAAGAGGGAAAAGAGAGAGAGAGAGCAATCGTTCTTGGAGTTCTAGCTTGGTAGTCCTCCATTGTTGCTCTTGTTCTTCCCATATTGGAGCAACCAACAGTGGTTGTTGTTGGGTCGAGGGTGAAGTCGAGGTGTCGCTTTGGAGATCGTACTGAGCCCAGAGGCGTATCGAGAACCCAACGATAATTTCAACAAAGATGTAGGAAAAGGGTGGTGTATGCTGATTTTTTTTTAACAAATGAAATATTTTGGTCTAAAATTTATAGAACCATCACAATTACATGAATTAGAGGTTTTATGATGATTACCAATGATTACTTTGTGGAATTAGAATACATAATATATATGTAAGGTATAGAAAAAGGGTAGAGAATTCTTGAAAAGATTGGAATGTAAGTTGGTTTACATTTATGTATTACATGTGAGATTGGAAAAGCATACCAACCAAGCTACATTATTAGTCTAAAAATTGTGAGCGAAAATCTTCATTTCTTACTCTTTGAAAAAGAAATTATTTACATAATTTCTATGAAATTATTGGTATTAATGAAAATGGTGTTTTCAATGATTTTCATAAAAGTTATGGTTTATCTTTGAAAAGTTTTATATGTTTTGAATGATATTTCATGATTTTGAGATAATGTGAAAGTTATGAAAAATGATGTGAAGTGTGAATTGTTATTTATGATTTTAATGCAAAATTTTGCTAAGTGGTACTCGATGTTGATAAGTATATGCCTCCTATGGGAGAAGGGGTCTATGGTTCAAGCTGTTTAATTATGCCGCCTTGGCGAATCGGCCACAGGTTATCAGTGACTCAAGCGACACATAGCGCGCATGTGATTTGATATGATGCAATACAATCGATGAGATTATGATATGAGAACTTTGGTGAATTTTGCATTATTATTACATGATAATGCCTTCTTGCTTTATTTGTAAAAGTAAATTTTGAAAATAATGATAAATGATGATTTCTTGATTTCTTATGCAAACAAATTTTGTGAAATATGGTTTTTTATTAAATTTTCCACTCACTGAATTTATTAGCTCGCCTGTTTTTCCAAATAATTTTTTTTCAGGTGACAACTGAAGTTGAGCAACTCCTGGTACGCCTAGTATGTGACATCAAGTTTAGAAAAAGGAAAAATGTGGAATGATCACAAGATGTTAATTTTTGAACACTTTTGTCTTTTGAAAACTTTGTAAATCTTATAGGTTGTATTTATTTCATATGTCATGTAAATATAGTTTTGAGTTCCACCACGTGTTGTTTTATACGGGTGTGCGAGATGTGTTTTTGTAAAAAAAATTTACTGATACTGAATTGTGTGTGGAACTGTTTATTTATTGAGAATTGTGATATAAAGTTGTTTTTGAAAAACAGGTTGGTATGTGTTAATTATTAACGGCAACTACTGTCAAATTATTTTTAGAACTTAAAGATTTTACAAGCCTTGATGATAGGTTTTAATTTTTTAGTTAAAATCTATCATCGGTGCATGTCTCACTTCAAGTTCAATAAAGATACTTGGGGGGTGAGGCGTGTCATTTTAGGTAAAATATATAGTTAAAAAGTAAAGAAAGAAAATGTATGTAATTAAAAACTAGTTTGAGAAATTGTATTATTTATAAATTTATTTTATAAATTGTAATGATTATGTTAAAGAATAGAGGTAATACATTTGTCGTGGTAATATAACATTATTATTTGAAATAGTATTTCACCCGTGCGATGCACGATTTTTTTTTTTTTGCAATAATTATGATAATATTTTATAAGTAGGACTATATTCTTTGTTCATATTGGAGGAAATTATGTAGATGTTTAAAAAAACTTCACGGAGAAATTGAATGTTATTTTTTAGAAATTAAAAAAAAATTGAATGAAAAACAGATACGCGATTAAAAATTATGGAATACTTCCTTGAATACAACGTTTATCATTGAATTACTTTGATTGTCATCCTCGTCAAGGATCAGAATTTTTAAACCTTGAGTGTATAGTTGACCGTGAATGAAAACTGGTTTCTTAAAAAAAGGGGAAAGTAGAAAACGATTGGTCTTGACTTTTATTGATTTTCATTGCATATGAGAAAATTAAAGAAAATTATCTTCGATTAAATTTGAAAGACAGTCTCGTATCATACAGGGTTAGTGACATTTATTATCAAATACTTTTCATACTTTTAAGTAAAAAAAAAATTAGGTATAAGCACGTAAAGATCAAATAGTCAAAATATTTAGCGTTTAAATTTGTGAAATAATTATATATGCTATCTGTAATCAGTGAGTTTTTAAAGTTAGTAATACTTTATTTGAACTGTATTTAACCAAAGTAATTAACAATTAAATTTAATATAATCTCAAATCATTGGAATTTATAAAAAAAAAGTATTTACAAAATTACAACAATATAAAAAGTAATAAACATATCTAAAAAGCTTTTGGGAAGATAAGTGTATATATCTTTAAGTATAAGTGTACCATATAATGGATTGACGGTTATAGATTCAAAATCACCATCTGCAAGAATATCGATTTTTTTATCACATCTATCAAAATAAAACTTTTAAGCAGTGTTTGATTTCTAAGGTGGAAAATGTTTTCTCATCAAATATGTAAAAAAATATTTTCAAGAAAAATGGCTAAAATATGCTTCAATTGGTTGTACCATATAAAATATTTTCTAAGTCATATTTTCCAATCAAACATCAAATAAAATGTGGAAAATATTTTTCATGATGTGACATTTTCTAGAAAAAACTAAGGCAATCAAACATATCATTACATTTAATATTTGATGTAATTTTAGAGACGATGTGTTTACAGTTGTCTCTCACTTATGGGTTAGTATAAAAGTTTTTGTTGAGATCTTCGATTTGATACCCATAATGCAATTTTTCAACGATTTTGTTCTATTACCCGCTGAAGGGTAGATTATTCTTCTACCCTCCAGGGGGTAGTTCAAGAAGGCTGCAGCCTTCTAACTTGTTTTTTTATTTACGGTTTTTATTATTATTATTTTTACTTTTTTTAAAAAAAAAAATTCGTTGAGTTTTGTTTGTTAAAAATAAAATTGAAGTACAATATTAAAGGAATGTAATATAAATGTAGAACATCTTATTATTGTGGAAGTTCAACATATTTAAAAAAAAAAGTACAATATCATATCATGTTATCTTCTAGAATTCATTGAAAATTTGACAATAATTGACGTACTACTATTGAATAATACTAGCCTAATTGTCACTTAAAAGTTTTTTGGGAAATTATGTAGTTTCTGTTTGTTAAAAGTTTTTTATATTTTCTAGATAGAATATGTGGTTGAAAAGTGGAGAGAAAAAATGTGTTTGGTTAAAAAGTGATTCAAGAAATTATTTTTTAAAAAATATGTTTAAAAACATGCTTTCCAAACAGAGGCTTATAAACCAAAAAAGTACATTTACCAAACACTTGATAAATCAGTTGCAATTTAATTAGGAGAGTTTTTTTTTTTTTTTTTTTCTAGGTAAAATATGTTATTAAAAATTAGAAAAAAAAAAATATGTGTGGTTAAAAATTGGTTTAGAAAATTGTATAGTTTAAATTTGGGTTTAAACACCCATATGCCTCTGTTTGGTAATTAAAATAAACTGATTTATAAATCTGTTTATAAGAAACACAATTTCCCAAAATATTTTTAACCACAAATATTTTATTTTTTCCAATTTTCAATTACTATTTTTTTTTACCTAAAAATCATAAATAAATTAGTTTATAAACTAAATAATGTTACCAAATTAATACAATTACCGAACTGAGTGTTAAAAAACTAAAAAAGAGCAAAAAATAAAATATAAATAAAAAATAAAACAAAAGTAAAAAAATGACTGGAGCAAAAAGCTGCAGCCTTATTGAACTGCCTGCTGGAGCCTGGAGGGTTGGATAATCTACCCTCCATCAGGTAGTAGAACAAAACCGTATTTTTTAATTTTCAAAATAATAGTATAATTATAAAAAATATGAATAAGACTAAAAGAATTTAAAAAAGTAAACATGTATTCACTATATTTTGCAATATTTATTTATTTAGTTCAAATATGGGTTTTAATTTTTTAAATTGTAATTTTATCAATATTTAAATTCTTATATAATTTTGATTTTAAGTTTGCTAATTAGACTTTTATAATTAAAACATAATTATACATTTTAACCTTAAGGTAATAATTTAAAAATGGATATATATATATATATATATATATATATATATAAAACCCACATTTATTACTAAATTTCATTTACCAACTTTTGTTAATTACATTTAATACATATTTTTTTTCTTCTTCTTTTTTTTTTTTTTAGCAAAAGTTTCCTGATTTAAAAAAAATTTGGAAGGGAAAGTGTGTGCTTAAAATGGTGGCGGTTATCCAATTATAATATATTATAGATAGATAGATAAATAGTACAAAATATCTATATCATTTTTACTCATTGTGCAAATCATTCATATTGTTTCAAATATATATATAACCCACATTTATTACTAAATTTCATTTACCAATTTTTGTTAATTACATTTAATACATTTTTTTTCTTCTTTTTAGCAAAAGTTTCCTGATTTAAAAAAAATTTGGACGGGAAAGTGTGTGCTTAAAATGGTGGCGGTTATCCAATTATAATATATTATAGATAGATAGATAAATAGTACAAAACATCTATATCATTTTTACTCATTGTGCAAATCATTCATATTGTTTCAAATTTGACATACTGATAAGTGTATTTTACGCACTTATTTGTATGTCTAAATTAGAAGAAATCATTGTCGTTTTAGAATATATTCTTTAATTTGTGTTTAATTGTTACTTTGCAGAAAATATCCCAAAAGATGAAGAATGAAGCAATTAAGGGAAATATTGCACAATTGGAGGACATTTGGAGCGTAATTGAGCAATTCGAGAAGAATATAAAGTTTGGGGACTAAATCGCAACAATTGAAAATGGAGGACTAAGGCTGCAATTAAAGGTCGGGGGACTAACTTATACAGCCGAGAAAAGATGGAAATTGCATGTCACGCGATCGCGGAAATCCTACTGCGCTATCGCGCAGTACCTCAAATTCATCACC
This sequence comes from Ligustrum vulgare, assembly GCA_963555705.1. Lineage (NCBI taxonomy): Eukaryota > Viridiplantae > Streptophyta > Magnoliopsida > Lamiales > Oleaceae > Ligustrum > Ligustrum vulgare. The sequence continues at coordinate 6,721,987 of OY743187.1, forward strand.
CGAGAGTTAAAGGCCTTACCACGCGATCGTCGGCCATAAGCCTGCGCCATCGCGTGCTTGTCCGCTGGGCCGCGTCATGGTCTTTTCCTCGTGATTTTTATCATAATTCTCTCTTTCTTGACCTAGGTTTCTCCAAAACCTATATATACAACACATGAGACATAAGATCTGAACCTTTGCCTCTCCATAGAACGAGCTACAATTGAGATTTCAACATCAAATTCTTGGAGAATCAAGCATTGCAGAGGGACGTGAATTGAAGACAACTGAAGAATCAAAACTTGGTGCAAGATTTCCATTCTTTATATTGTTTTTTAATGATCGTTTATTTTTATTATTTTTGTTCTTTCATAATGATGTGTAACTAATTTTAATGTTGGAATGAACGATGTAGTCTAGTTAATTATTTTAATTCCATATTCCTTTGTTTTAATGATTCAATGAATGTGTTGATTTATTATTGCGTTTAATGCGCGAACGAACTGGCCACTCTTTCATGATTTTATGTGTTATTTTCATAATCCGAGAGGTGAGTTAATAACATAGATCTAAGTAATAAATTCGATAATTGAACGAGAGATAGAGATATACTCTTGTTATTATTGCGATCGTGTGTGAATTCTTGTGTGTAATGCATCTAGATAAGGAATATTCGGACTCTCCGTAGAGATACAAGGTTGACCTATTTATGTAGGATTGATGTAAACTCGAGAGATGAATCTCAATTTGAATTAGTGAATTCGATAGAACAAATATTTAGAAAATAGAACCTGAAATTGGAATTGACTTAATTGGCTAGGTGAATTTGTGAATCCCAACTACCTTACAATCTGATAAGTGTTGTATTAACGTTTATTTTATACACTTGTATCCTTGAATATGCCATAATGTGATTCTATCTAAGTATTATTAATGCATTTTATGTTTTATATTGCATAGGATCATAAAAGAAGAGAAAAGAAGAAAAAAGGACCAAAATGTACTCAAAACTGAAGTTTGGGGACTTTCATGCAAATAAAGTTACGGCCGTAAGAAAATAAGGTTACGGCCGTGAAAGTGTCGTGAAGCAAGAAGAAAATCAGCAGAGACTTAGTTACGGCCGTAAATCAAAATGTTACGGCCGTAACCGTCTAAAAGGAAGAAATCAACAGAGACTCAATTACGGCCGTAAAGGAAATGTTACGGCCGTAAATCTTCAAGTCAAAAATTTCCTTATTTCAATTCTTTCCATAATTTTGGATTTCTTGATCCCAAAGCTAGGGCACGAAATTGAGGCTATAAATAGGGAAGTTCATGACAAGAAAAGAAGAAATAATTATTGAAAGAGGGAGCGGCTTGCTTGGAGATTGGAAGAAAAATTAAGCGACTCGAGAAGGCGAATCAAGAAAAGGAATTTCCAGAATTTTTCATGGCTTTGAATGGCTAAGCTCCATACCTAGTTCGAAGGGGAAGTTGTATTTCATATCAATTTGTTATTGCTTTTCCAAACTAGTAACGTAGTTCTAAATTCTTTACTTTGATTTGTTGGATTCTTATGCGTTTTTTATTCAATCAATGCAATTCTTTATTTGATTAAGGCCTTATCATTTAATTTGTTGTATTGAGATTTGCTATTTTGGATGATTGGATCCGTAATCGTCTTGTTGTTCAAATCATAGTAGCAAGTGGAAATTTAATAATTTTCATAGAGAATTCCAACTTAGGTTAATTTTCACGAGCTTGTGTGATTGATAACCTAATTCACCCTAATTCTTCTCATCCATTATATAGTTGTTGTCTTAAATCTAAAGAGTTTGTTTTAGGTTATTCAATGACTAATGTTTGATTAGAGAGCTTATTCTAATTAAATGCAATTAAGGGAGAATCAGAATAGTTAGAGCTTATTAACTATTTACGGGTGATAAATCAAAGAAGAAATTGAACTCGCGTTACTTGGAAAGTGATAACATTGTGATAGAATACAACTGAACCTGAGAACTAGGACTCGTCAACATTTGATATTTATTTCAATCATTTTAATTGCTTTATTTTATTAGTTAAATCATTTACAAACAATTCAAAACAAAAACCCCCTTTTACGATTCTAATTGACATGACACTAAGTTAGTTCAATTCCTCGTGGGATCGACCCTTACTCTCACTACTACATTATTAATTAATATTTAGCGAGTAAGGAATTATTTATTATTTTGGTGCATTGCGACACGCACCACAATCGTTTTTTAAAACAAAAGCAATCTCGTAATTTAATTCTTTAATTTAATTCTCTAGTTTTAGTATAATTTCTCAAACAAAATTCGTCTGTTCAAATAAAGTTTAGAACTAAAATATTTCGATAATTAATAGCAGTCCTCGTGGGAACGACAATTTGGACTCATTAGGTCCACTTTATTACTCTTCAAACCCGTACACTTGCGGGGATATCTTGCATCAAGAGATATCAGTGAACACATACATACCCCGATTTCAACATTTTCTCATTGACTTGGTCATTTCCATCCCATTCAGTCAAATTTTCCGTGAAGTATGGGCAATTTTTGCAAAACGTAAATATCGTTTGTCTTTATTGCGCAAACCGTCCATATCTTTTTAATTTTAGCATTTGGATCCTCAATGACATATCTTTTCACAAAAATCCTTACATTCTATTTTTTCATTAAAACATTGTAAAAGGACTATTTTATCATTATATTTAAATAAAATAATAAATCCAAAACAAATGAATAAGAATAATAAAAATTTATAGTCAAAGACCTAAAATTTTTAATTAGTGCAAACGAATTTCAGTTAAAATAATTTAAAAGGTATAGAATTCTTCTCCGCTGATGATGATTTAGCCAAGTGCTTTGTTGCCACTTCCCTCTTCCAAAAAAATTCTTTTCCGATAATCAAGTATCGTAGTGTAAAATAATTTTTAGGGATCTAGTTATTTTTAGCAAATTCTTGTTTCTATCTTTTTGTTGATTACACACACTACATCAACTTTTATTTTGCTTTAATTAGTTCAAATTTATTTTACCTCGTGGACTTTATCGAACATATATTATCGAAGAAATAACGGACGGGCGAGAATTACCCGACTAAATGGGTTTGTGGGTCGGATATAAAGGTAATTTTAAAAGAGAAAATATACACGATACATGTGGTTAATAAACCACATTTCAAACATAAAGAAAATAATTTCAATATTCATCAATCAGGTGTATAATAAACAATTATGTATATTACAGAAGCAGCCACCCCACCCCATCCTACCCACCCCTCCATCCCACTCCCAGAGTCCCATCCCATCATACCCATACTTACATCAATCTTCCATAGTCAGATCATGTTGACGCCTATCACCACTAGTGTCACCACCACCACCACCACGACCACTACCACTACCACTACCATTACTAGTATCTGTAATGGACTATCACCATCAACATGACCACCTCCATCACCATCAACATAACATCCATGCTTCGATGCACAACCACAACTACCATCGCCCCAACCACCACCATCTCTAATGCATCGCCACACTTTCAATGCACCACCACCACATTTTCAACGCACCACCACTGCAACCATCTCCGATGCACCAGCCACCACCAAAGTAATAATCATCACTTCGCCAATAGAGATCTTGGAAAGATACAACGATGGAAGAGAAAATATGTGATCTACAACTACCGCCCGTGACCTGAAACCTGTAAACATTTACATGTGACGTTGATAAAAAGACACTTGACCAATCCTATTGGATTTATAACATATTGATATTGATCTGTAACCGTGAGCTGTGAATTGTAACATGTGGACTTTTACTCTTGACATGCAACATATAAAATGTGACCTTTGAACTTGAGTTTATAACGTGTTATCAGTGCAAAAAGAAAGTAACATATGACCATATGAACTTTGTTTGGCGTATAAAGTGTGACATGTTACCTGAAGAAGTCACTTGTAACCTGAACATATGAAGTATGACCTGTGACTTAAATCATCAAAAGTGATCTGTGAACTGGACATGAGAAGTGTGACACGTGACTTAATGCATCAAACATGACTTGTGACATGAACATTTGAAGTGTGACTTGTGCCCAAATGCATCAAATGTGACATGTAACCTAATACATCAAATGTGACCTCAACATTTGAAATGTGACATATGACTTAATGCATCAAATGTGACCGTAACCTAAACATTTAAGTGTGACATGTGATCTAATGCGTCAAATGTGACAAGAATATTCAAAGTGTGATATGTGACATAATACACCAAACAGGTTGTTTAAATGCCCCCACTGAATCACAACACAGCCACGCAATGGCAACAATAGCCTCCGATCATCGCCATAAATCATGCTATTCTTAAATGGATATATGGGTAGGGTATGGAAGCTGTAAATATCTAGTGGGTAGAATATGAGTTTGGCAAACCCAACCCGTTGTCATCCCTAATATTGAACATGTAAACGTTAATCCCGTTACTTCACCCGTGACAAATAAGGTTTCCACAATTATTAAAATTATCATAAAATATAGGGAAATCGCACATGATGCTTCAAATCTTTCAAATATTTGCAAGTTCTGACATAACCTTTATTTTGTTGCAATTGTCACCCAAACTTTTAGGCGTTAAATCTGAAAATCGAGTTAATATGTTTACGATATAATCGCTAAAACACTTAATTTATGGCCAATTTCCTCACAAATATGGTAAAATAATTTATTGGTCTGCATTCTTTATTAAAATAATAAAACAATAATTATATGTCATAAAAATGGTAATTTTTTTTAATTTTATTGATATATATAGACAAAAACAATTATATATATTTGATTTAGATTTTTAGTAATAATTTTTTTTTTATTGACACATAATTTAATATGCAATTTAATTATATTCAATTAAATACATCACATTTCAAATCAATTATGCGAAGGGTCTCTTAGGTTTAATTTCACTTTTGTGCATTGCAAATTTTGAGGTTAACTTTCATTTTCTTACATCGTTAATATTGCTTAATTTATTATATTTATTTAAATATAGGACTGCACATATTTAATTTTTTTCAATTACTTTATTTTATATAAATTATAATATTTTGAGGGTTATTATTTAGCCTCTGTTTGTTAATTTTTTTTTTGTTTAAAAACATGTTTTTTTATGTTTTTTAGGTAAGATATGTGGTTAAAAATTAGAGAGAGAAAATATGTGTGGTTAAAAAGTGATTTGAGAAATTCTGTAAAAAAAAAAACATGTTTAAAAACATGTTTCTCTTGATTTGCCAAACAGATGCTTATATTCTTGTAATCAAATCAGGACAAAAAATTAAGTAACCAATGTGTTCATCTATAACAACTTCTATACTTCACACAGGTATGGATAGCCACAAATTGTACAAATAATGTAGTATTTAAAAAGATTTTCTAAAATTTATGAGAATTCTAATTCATTTCAATTTTCAGCATTTGTCGATAATTTTATCATTAATCAAAACAAATTATATATTCAATTTTTTTCCTATTTTATAGTCATGTTTATAATAAAATTATTTTATATTGTTTTTATGTGCAAGTGCAACGCACCATTGACATGCTAGTTTTATGGTTATATATAGGGGTGAACGCGGTCCGATTTGGGCGGTTTTTGACATTTTTTCAAACCAAACCATTTCAAGCAGTTTGGCATTTTCTCAAACCAAACCAAACCATTTCATTTTACAAACCAAACCATTTTTTGCGGTTTGGTTCGGTTTTAATCCTCGATTTTTACCTATCGACATAATATAATATATTTTAAACGTTAAATTAACTCATTTACTTTAATATAAAGATAAAATAAGTTAATATATAAGCAAATGCGAGAATTAATAATGTTAGATGTTAAATTCATTCGAATTTGTTTTCAATTCAAAATAAAAACATGAAGTTAAAAAACAATTGTAAATTTGTAATTGCATTTTATTTGTTCTCTAACTTCTTTCCGAACAAACATGATAGGTCATCGTCATCAAAATTCTTAGAAAAAACACTATTCTAAGACATACCATAGCTAGTAATTCTTTTTTGCTTTTTATTTGAAATCATATACGGATACTTTTCTTGCATAAATATGTGATATGATTTGATAAAGTACAAGTATCGCAATTATTAGTATGATGCTTATACAATTTTTCACAGTAATAATATTTTGTCTTGGCTCTCTTCTTGTTAGCTTATCTTTGTCGTCCAGATTCTGAAATTTAACAAGGAGTAAATTCTAAGAAAATAAATAAAATAATCGAATGATTTTGCTTGCAAAGAAAGTTAAACAAGTGATATTTAAATTCTTACACTGATTCGAACCTTCTGATATAGATCAAACATCTTCCATGACTCTCTAAAATAAAATCAAATGCAGGAAGAAATTGAAAGTACACCTATCACCTCTGTCTATTATTATAAGAATTTAATTGATATTAGTGAAGAGGAACTTGGAAGTTAGAAGGAAACAAGGAAGACGAATGAAAACAGAAAATTAATGATTGAATTAAGAAGTGAGAACGTTTTTTGTTTGAATCTCTATTAAATGAGCTTTTGAGGTTGGAGTATGTGATTTAAGGATGGTGTGGGTTATATGTTAATGGGATTTTAGAATTGGAGTATGTTGTTAAAAGGTGGTATGAGTTAAAGGTTAATCAGATTTTGTGGTTGGACATTAGATAATAACTTTTTTTAAAAAAAAAAAAAAAGACAAGAACTTTTATTCATTAGATAAATTTGAAAATTTTTGAGAAAAAACTTAAATTTAAATGAATAAAAATTAATTTTTTAATTAAAAAAATTAACGATTTGGTTTGGTTTAAGAGATTTTTAAAAATTGAAACCTAAACCAAATCATTTTGAAACGGTTTGGTTTGGTTTGGTTTGAAAATATTGGCGGGCCCACATGGAATCGAACCGACGGTTTAAAATCAACGATTTCGATTTGATTTGCTGTTTGACGATTTTTTTGTGCAGCCCTACTTATATATATCCAAGTTTCTTTATGCTTCACAGTTAGACTACATCTGGCTTGCCACCAAAACCTAGCCGCTGCTGTGCTGCCTGTCGTTCGTTCTCTCCTTCAATCATTTGTTTAATTTTTTAGGTATTTTTTTTTTCATTTGTGTTTGTTCTAATATCACTGCTGTTTCTTTTATTGGATTTTTTTTTTTTTTTTTAAATTGTTGTAAGGATGGGTCTGATTCGTTGTATTTTATTATTTTTTATTTTTTTAACAAATAATCTAAAGTTAAAGGCGTTGGTTTAGAGCAAATTGCAAAAGGAAAACTTTTGGATGACAACATATTTATACTTGGCTACCTGGAATTGGCTGCTTAATGCATTTCTATAGGTTGCTGCATCACTTCCAGATACTGTAAAAAAGGGTGGAATCTGGTATATGATCTCAAGGTGTTTGATAGAAGTCTTGAGTGAATTTACCATCTCTTTCTCTGTTTGATTTTGCTAAAATCACTAGAGCAAGTCGTTGACATATTTAATTAATTAATCAATCAGAAAAATTGAGAATACTACTTGAGACATGGTGGCCGTTACAATGAAGTGGCTCTGTCTTTTACTAATTTCCTTATTTGCGGTGCTTTGTTAATTGCTTGGATTATTTTTAGTTAAAATATTGTTCATTGTACTATCTACTCGTGCCTTCTATGGTGTACCAAACGTGCACTTAAAGAATAATATTTCAGAAAGAATAATTGGGTTAAATTTTCTATAGCTTAGAATTAAGTTCGGCCAGTCTCAAATTTTCCCTTGCTATCTACAGATGTAACCAATTTTTACGTGTTCTTCAACAGGATGCCAGCAGATTCACATCGTAAGTCTTAACTAGGAGTTATTCAATTGCACCTTCCAGTATGATGACATTGACAGTTTCACTCTAGTAGTTTAGCCCTGCTGGCATCCCCTCCTTACATTTAAGGTAACTACTTCATTCATGAGCATCTCCCATAGTGTGACGGATGGTATTCCTCCGACTAGAAACAGTCGAGCCCTAAGCGGCGATTTTTTATTATGTTCACTGTCCTCACAATAATTAACAAGAAACCCTGTTTTTCATCATCAATATAACCACTCCTTATATAGTCCATGTTTCTCATCGCTAATTTAATTTGAGTTCTTGTTTTTATTATGTTATTGATGTCAAATTAGGATCAACGTTCGCCTAGTCTGAAACTCATAAACTACCTTATTTGGAATTCAAACAAATTAAGATTTGTTTAAGGTTCATCTACGATTGAGAGTCTAATGTTACTATCACAATGATTTGATTGAGAATTCTCATTTACGTATGCCATGTTTACAAGGGCACCTCTTAGTGAATTTATTTACAGTGCATTTAAAGATTACTTTGATTATTTTATTGAATCATTGAAAATTTCATACTAAAGTAATGTACTATAAAAAAAAAAAAATGAAAATAGGGGTGTTGTCTCGAACTCTCGGGAGGGGGCCGCCCCTTCCAAGTTAAATTTCAACCCCAATAAAAAATAAAAAATAAAAATAAAATCTTGGATCTGTTCTTGGAAAGAGCTTAACCCGGGTGGCGGGTACAACCAATAGGGGTAAAAATGACAATACCAAGTCCTCGACTAAACCTCCTATAAATCGAAGCCAAATCTCTAGGGTTTATTCAACGTTGCCATTGAGAGAATTGAGTGTGCCATTTCTCTGCCTCTCGGTTTCGTTGCGGGCATAAACTGATCGAAGCACTTTCTTTATTATATGCACAAGCTATACATTTCGTCATTTTCTTCTGCTCAAAGAAAGGTCTCACATGTTCTTTGTTGTTACGTATATTTATATAAATCTAAATTTATTTTCTCTGGGAAATTGAAAATTGGCCGTTCCAATGAGTTCCCATTTAATTTGTGGGAGCTCAATTTCACCCGGCCTAGATTAAATTAGTTTTGGGGACAGCCTCGACGTTTAACACGATCTGCGTCGTGATTAATTTTAGGTAAACTGTCCTATATTTTCTTATTATGTCTCGAAATGAAATTCTCTGTTTTTATTTGAAAACAGTCGAGCCCTAAGCGGCGATTTTTTATTATGTTCATCGTCCTCACAATCATTAACAAGAAACCCTGTTTTTCATCATCAATATAACCACTCTTCTTATATAGTCCATGATTCTCATCGTCAATTTAATCTGAGTTATTGTTTTTATTTTGTTATTGATGTCAAATTAGGACCGACATTTGCCCAGTCGGAAACGCATAAACTACCTTATTTGGAATTCAAATGAATTAAGATTTGTTTAAGGTTCATCTACGATTGAGAGTCTAATGTTACTACCACAATGATTTGATTGAGAATTCTCATTTATGTATGCCATGTTTACAAGGGCACCTCTTAGTGAATTTATTTAAAGTGCATTTAAAGATTACTTTGATTATTTTCATGCATAATTGAAAATTTCATACTAAAGTAATGTAAACTAAAAAAAAACAGGGGCATGGTCTCAAACCCTCGAGAGGGGGACCGTCCCTTCCAAGTTAAATTTCAGCCCCCCATAAAAAATAAAAAATAATTCTTGGATCCGTTCTTGGAAAGAGCTTAATCCGGGTGGCGGGTACAACCAATAGGAGTATAAATGACAATACCAAGTCCCGTCCCCGACTAAACCTCCTATAAATCGAAGCCAAATCTCTAGGGTTTCTTCGACGTTGCCATTGAGAGAACTGAGTGTGCCATTTCTCTGCTTCTGGGTTCCGTTGCAGGCATAAACTAATCGGAGCCCTTTCTTTATTATATGCATAAGCTATTCATTTCGTCATTTTCTTCTGCTCAAAGAAAGGTCTCACATGTTCTTCACTATTACGTATATTTATACAAATTTGAATTTAGTTTTTGTGGGAAATTGAAAAATGGCCGTTTCAATGAGTTCCCATTTAATTTGTGGGAGCTCAATTTCACCCGGCCTAGATTAAATTTGTTTTGGGGGCAGCCTCGAGGTTTAACACGATCTCCGTCGTGATTAATTTTAGGTAAACAGCCCTATATTTTCTTATTTTGTCTCGAAATGAAATTCTAAGTTTTTATTTGAAAACAGTCAAGACCTAAGCGGCGATTTTTTATTATGTTCACCGTCCTCACAATCATTAACAAGAAACCCTGTTTTTCATCATCAATATAACAACTCTTCTTATATAGTCCATGATTCTCATCGTCAATTTAATCTGAGTTCTTGTTTTTATTTTGTTATTGATGTCAAATTAGGATCGACATTCGCCTAGTCGGAAACTCATAAACTACCTTATTTGGAATTCAAATGAATTAAGATTTGTTTAAGGTTCATCTACGATTGAGAGTCTAATGTTACTATCACAATGATTTGATTGAGATTTCTCATTTATTTATGCCATGTTTACGAGGGCACCTCTTAGTGAATTTATTTACAGTGCATTTAAAGATTACATTGATTATTTTCTTGCATCATTGAAAATTTAAAACTAAAGTAATGTAAACTAAAAAAAAAAATAGGGGTGTTGTCTCGAACCCTTGGGAGGGCCCCCCTCCAAGTTAAGTTTCAGCCCACATAAAAAAAATAAAAAAAATTTCTTGGATCCGTTCTTGGAAAGAGCTTAGCCCGGGTACAAGAAATAGGGATAAAAATGAGAATACCAAGCTCAGCTATAAATTGGAGCCAAATTTCTAGGGTTTCTTCAACGTTGCCATTGAGAGAACCGAGTGTGCCATTTCTCTGCCTCTCGGTTCCGTTGCGGGCATAAACTGATCGGAGCCCTTTCTTTATTATATGCATAAGCTATTCATTTCGTCATTTTCTTCTGCTCAAAGAAAGGTCTCACATGTTCTTCGCTGTTACGTATAAATCTGAATTTATTTTTTGTGGGAAATTGAAAATTGGCCGTTCTGAGTTTCCATTTAATTTGTGGGAGCTCAATTTCACCCGGCCTAGATTAAATTTGTTTTGGGGCTAGCCTCGAGGTTTAATAAGATCTCCGTCGTGATTCATTTTAGGTGAACTGTCCTATAGTTTCTTATTCTATCTCGAAATGAAATTCTTTATTTTTACTTGAAAACAGTGGAGCCCTAAGAGGCGATTTTTTATTATGTTCACTGTCCTCACAATCGTTAACGAGAAACCCTGTTTTTCATTATCAATATAACCACCCTTCTCATATAGTCCATGATTCTCATCGTCAATTTAATTTGAGTTCTTGTTTATATTTTGTTATTAATCTCAAATTAGGATCGACAAAATCATAAGCTACCTTATTTGGAATTCAAATGAATTAAGATTTGTTTAAGGTTCATCTACGACTGAGAGTCTAATGTTACTATCACAATGATTTGATTGAAAATTCTCATTTATGTATGTCACGTTTAGAAGGGCACCTCCTAGTGAATTTATTTAGAGTGCGTTTAAAGATTACTTTGATTATTTTCTTGCATCATTGAAAAGTTCAAACTAAAGTAATGTAAACTAAAAAAAAAACAGGGGCGTTGTCTCGATCCCTCGGAAGGGGCCCTCCCCTTCCAACTTAAATTTCAGCCCCATTAAAAAATAATAATAATAAAAAATTCTTGGATCTCTTCTTGGAAAGAGCTTAACCCGGGTGGCGGGTACAACCAATAGGAGAAAAAATGACAATACCAAGTCCTCGATTAAACGTCTTATAAATTGGAGCCAAATCTTTAGGGTTTCTTCAACGTTGCCATTGAGAGAACCGAGTGTGCCATTTTTCTGCCTCTTGGTTCCGTTGCGGGCATAAAATGATCGGAGCCATTTCTTTATTATATGCATAAGCTATTCATTTCGTCATTTTCTTCTGCTCAAAGAAAGGTCTCACATGTTCTTCACTGTTACGTATATTTATATAAATCTAATTTTTTTTTTGTAGGAAATTGAATATTGGCCGTTCCAATGAGTTCCCATTTAATTTGTGGGAGCTCAATTTCACCCGGCCTAGATTAAATTTGTTTTGGGGGCAGCCTCGAGGTTTAACACCGTCTCCGTCGTGATTAATTTTAGGTAAACAGCCCTATATTTTCTTATTCTGTTTCGAAATGAAATTCTACGTTTTTATTTGAAAACAGTCAAGACCTAAGCGGCGATTTTTTATTATGTTCACAGTCCTCACAATCATTAACAAGAAACCTTGTTTTTCATCATCAATATAACCACTCTTCTTATATAGTCCATGATTCTCATCGTCAATTTAATCTGAGTTCTTGTTTTTATTTTGTTATTGATGTCAAATTAGGATCGACATTCGCCTAGTCGGAAACTCATAAACTACCTTATTTGGAATTCAAATGAATTAAGATTTGTTTAAGGTTCATCTACAATTGAGAGTCTAATGTTACTATCACAATGATTTGATTGATTTCTCATTTATTTATGCCATGTTTACGAGGGCACCTCTTAGTGAATTTATTTACAGTGCATTTAAAGGTTACATTGATTATTTTCTTGCATCATTGAAAATTTAAAACTAAAGTAATGTAAACTAAAAAAAAAATAGGGGTGTTGTCTCGAACCCTTGGGAGGGCCCCCCTCCAAGTTAAGTTTCAGCCCCCATAAAAAAAATAAAAAAAAATTTCTTGGATCCGTTCTTGGAAAGAGCTTAGCCCGGGTACAAGAAATAGGGGTAAAAATGAGAATACCAAGCTCAGTCCCCGACTAAACCTCCTATAAATTGAAGCCAAATTTCTAGGGTTTCTTCAACGTTGCCATTGAGAGAACCGAGTGTGCCATTTCTCTGCCTCTCGGTTCCGTTGCGGGCATAAACTGATCGGAGCCCTTTCTTTATTATATGCATAAGCTATTCATTTCGTCATTTTCTTCTGCTCAAAGAAAGGTCTCACATGTTCTTCGCTGTTACGTATAAATCTGAATTTATTTTTTGTGGGAAATTGAAAATTGGCCGTTCTGAGTTTCCATTTAATTTGTGGGAGCTCAATTTCACCCGGTCTAGATTAAATTTGTTTTGGGGCTAGCCTCGAGGTTTAATAAGATCTCATTCGTGATTCATTTTAGGTGAACTGTCCTATAATTTCTTATTCTATCTCGAAATGAAATTCTTTATTTTTACTTGAAAACAGTTGAGCCCTAAGAGGCGATTTTTTATTATGTTCACTGTCCTCACAATCGTTAACGAGAAACCCTGTTTTTCATTATCAATATAACCACCCTTCTCATATAGTCCATGATTCTCATCGTCAATTTAATTTGAGTTCTTGTTTTTATTTTGTTATTAATCTCAAATTAGGATCGACAAAATCATAAGCTACCTTATTTGGAATTCAAATGAATTAAGATTTGTTTAAGGTTCATCTACGACTGAGAGTCTAATGTTACTATCACAATGATTTGATTGAAAATTCTCATTTATGTATGTCACGTTTAGAAGGGCACCTCTTAGTGAATTTATTTAGAGTGCGTTTAAAGATTACTTTGATTATTTTCTTGCATCATTGGAAAGTTCAAACTAAAGTAATGTAAACTAAAAAAAAAACAGGGGCGTTGTCTCGATCCCTCGGAAGGGGCCCTCCCCTTCCAACTTAAATTTCAGCCCCATTAAAAAAAAATAATAATAAAAAATTCTTGGATCTCTTCTTGGAAAGAGCTTAACCCGGGTGGCGGGTACAACCAATAGGAGAAAAAATGACAATACCAAGTCCTCGATTAAACCTCTTATAAATTGGAGCCAAATCTTTAGGGTTTCTTCAACGTTGCCATTGAGAGAACCGAGTGTGCCATTTTTCTGCCTCTTGGTTCCGTTGCGGGCATAAAATGATCGGAGCCATTTCTTTATTATATGCATAAGCTATTCATTTCGTCATTTTCTTCTGTTCAAAGAAAAGTCTCACATGTTCTTCACTGTTACGTATATTTTATATAAATTTGAATTTATTTTTTGTGGGAAATTGAAAATTGGCCGTTCCAATGAGTTCCCATTTAATTTGTGGGAGCTCAATTTCACCCGACCTAGATTAAATTTGTTTTGGTGGCAGCCTCGAGGTTTAACACGATCTTAGTCGTGATTAATTTTAGGTAAACCGCCCTATATTTCTTATTCTGTCTCGAAATGAAATTCTATGTTTTTATTTGAAAACAGTCGAGCCCTAAGCGGCGATTTTTTATTATGTTCACCGTTCTAACAATCATTAACAAGAAACCCTATTTTTCATCATCAATATAACCACTCTTCTTATATAGTCCATGATACTCATCGTCAATTTAATCTGAGTTCTTGTTTTTATTTTGTTATTGATGTCAAATTAGGATCAACATTCGCCTAGTCGGAAACTCATAAACTACCTTATTTGGAAGTCAAATGAATTAAAATTTGTTTAAGGTTCATCTACGATTGACAGTCTAATGTTACTATCACAATGATTTGATTGAGATTTATCATTTATTTATGCCATGTTTACGAGGGCACCTGAATTTATTTACAGTGCGTTTGAAGATTACATTGATTATTTTCTTGCATCATTGAAAATTAAAACCTAAAGTAATGTAAACTAAAAAAAAAATAGGGGTGTTGTCTCGAACCCTTGGGAGGGCCCCCCTCCAAGTTAAGTTTCAGCCCCCATAAAAAAAATTTCTTGGATCCGTTCTTGGAAAGAGCTTAGCCCGGGTACAAGAAATAGGGATAAAAATGAGAATACCAAGCTCAGCTATAAATTGAAGCCAAATTTCTAGGGTTTCTTCAACGTTGCCATTGAGAGAACCGAGTGTGCCATTTCTCTGCCTCTCGGTTCCGTTGCGGGCATAAACTGATCGGAGCCCTTTCTTTATTATATGCATAAGCTATTCATTTCGTCATTTTCTTCTGCTCAAAGAAAGGTCTCACATGTTCTTCGCTGTTACGTATAAATCTGAATTTATTTTTTGTGGGAAATTGAAAATTGGCCGTTCTCAGTTTCCATTTAATTTGTGGGAGCTCAATTTCACCCGGCCTAGATTAAATTTGTTTTGGGGCTAGCCTCGAGGTTTAATAGATCTCCGTCGTGATTCATTTTAGGTGAACTGTCCTATAATTTCTTATTCTATCTCGAAATGAAATTCTTTATTTTTACTTGAAAACAGTGGAGCCCTAAGAGGCGATTTTTTATTATGTTCACTGTCCTCACAATCGTTAACGAGAAACCCTGTTTTTCATTATCAATATAACCACCCTTCTCATATAGTCCATGATTCTCATCGTCAATTTAATTTGAGTTCTTGTTTATATTTTGTTATTAATCTCAAATTAGGATCGACAAAATCATAAGCTACCTTATTTGGAATTCAAATGAATTAAGATTTGTTTAAGGTTCATCTACGACTGAGAGTCTAATGTTACTATCACAATGTTTTGATTGAAAATTCTCATTTATGTATGTCACGTTTAGAAGGGCACCTCTTAGTGAATTTATTTAGAGTGCGTTTAAATATTACTTTGATTATTTTCTTGCATCATTGGAAAGTTCAAACTAAAGTAATGTAAACTAAAAAAAAAACAGGGGCGTTGTCTCGATCCCTCGGAAGGGGCCCTCCCCTTCCAACTTAAATTTCAGCCCCATTAAAAAAAAATAATAATAAAAAATTCTTGGATCTCTTCTTGGAAAGAGCTTAACCCGGGTGGCGGGTACAACCAATAGGAGAAAAAATGACAATACCAAGTCCTCGATTAAACGTCTTATAAATTGGAGCCAAATCTTTAGGGTTTCTTCAACGTTGCCATTGAGAGAACCGAGTGTGCCATTTTTCTGCCTCTTGGTTCCGTTGCGGGCATAAAATGATCGGAGCCATTTCTTTATTATATGCATAAGCTATTCATTTCGTCATTTTCTTCTTCTCAAAGAAAGGTCTCACATGTTCTTCACTGTTACGTATATTTATATAAATCTAAATTTTTTTTTTGTGGGAAATTGAATATTGGCCGTTCCAATGAGTTCCCATTTAATTTGTGGGAGCTCAATTTCACCCGGCCTAGATTAAATTTGTTTTGGGGGCAGCCTCGAGGTTTAACACCGTCTCCGTCGTGATTAATTTTAGGTAAACAGCCCTATATTTTCTTATTCTGTCTCGAAATGAAATTCTATGTTTTTATTTGAAAACAGTCAAGACCTAAGCGGCGATTTTTTATTATGTTCACAGTCCTCACAATCATTAACAAGAAACCTTGTTTTTCATCATCAATATAACCACTCTTCTTATATAGTCCATGATTCTCATCGTCAATTTAATCTGAGTTCTTGTTTTTATTTTGTTATTGATGTCAAATTAGGATCGACATTCGCCTAGTCGGAAACTCATAAACTACCTTATTTGGAATTCAAATGAATTAAGATTTGTTTAAGGTTCATCTACAATTGAGAGTCTAATGTTACTATCACAATGATTTGATTGATTTCTCATTTATTTATGCCATGTTTACGAGGGCACTTCTTAGTGAATTTATTTACAGTGCATTTAAAGGTTACATTGATTATTTTCTTGCATCATTGAAAATTTAAAACTAAAGTAATGTAAACTAAAAAAAAAATAGGGGTGTTGTCTCGAACCCTTGGGAGGGCCCCCCTCCAAGTTAAGTTTCAGCCCCCATAAAAAAAATAAAATAAAATTTCTTGGATCCGTTCTTGGAAAGAGCTTAGCCCGGGTACAAGAAATAGGGGTAAAAATGAGAATACCAAGCTCAGTCCCCGACTAAACCTCCTATAAATTGAAGCCAAATTTCTATGGTTTCTTCAACGTTGCCATTGAGAGAACCGAGTGTGCCATTTCTCTGCCTCTCGGTTCCGTTGCGGGCATAAACTGATCGGAGCCCTTTCTTTATTATATGCATAAGCTATTCATTTCGTCATTTTCTTCTGCTCAAAGAAAGGTCTCACATGTTCTTCGCTGTTACGTATAAATCTGAATTTATTTTTTGTGGGAAATTGAAAATTGGCCGTTCTGAGTTTCCATTTAATTTGTGGGAGCTCAATTTCACCCGGTCTAGATTAAATTTGTTTTGGGGCTAGCCTCGAGGTTTAATAAGATCTCATTCGTGATTCATTTTAGGTGAACTGTCCTATAATTTCTTATTCTATCTCGAAATGAAATTCTTTATTTTTACTTGAAAACAGTTGAGCCCTAAGAGGCGATTTTTTATTATGTTCACTGTCCTCACAATCGTTAACGAGAAACCCTGTTTTTCATTATCAATATAACCACCCTTCTCATATAGTCCATGATTCTCATCGTCAATTTAATTTGAGTTCTTGTTTTTATTTTGTTATTAATCTCAAATTAGGATCGACAAAATCATAAGCTACCTTATTTGGAATTCAAATGAATTAAGATTTGTTTAAGGTTCATCTACGACTGAGAGTCTAATGTTACTATCACAATGATTTGATTGAAAATTCTCATTTATGTATGTCACGTTTAGAAGGGCACCTCTTAGTGAATTTATTTAGAGTGCGTTTAAAGATTACTTTGATTATTTTCTTGCATCATTGAAAAGTTCAAACTAAAGTAATGTAAACTAAAAAAAAAAACAGGGGCGTTGTCTCGATCCCTCGGAAGGGGCCCTCCCCTTCTAAGTTAAATTTCAGCCCCATTAAAAAAAATAATAATAAATTCTTGGATCTCTTCTTGGAAAGAGCTTAACCCGGGTGGCGGGTACAACCAATAGGAGAAAAAATGACAATACCAAGTCCTCGATTAAACCTCTTATAAATTGGAGCCAAATCTTTAGGGTTTCTTCAACGTTGCCATTGAGAGAACCGAGTGTGCCATTTTTCTGCCTCTTGGTTCCGTTGCGGGCATAAAATGATCGGAGTCATTTCTTTATTATATGCATAAGCTATTCATTTCGTCATTTTCTTCTGCTCAAAGAAAAGTCTCACATGTTCTTCACTGTTACGTATATTTTATATAAATTTGAATTTATTTTTTGTGGGAAATTGAAAATTGGCCGTTCCAATGAGTTCCCATTTAATTTGTGGGAGCTCAATTTCACCCGGCCTAGATTAAATTTGTTTTGGTGGCAGCCTCGAGGTTTAACACGATCTAAGTCGTGATTAATTTTAGGTAAACCGCCCTATATTTCTTATTCTGTCTCGAAATGAAATTCTATGTTTTTATTTGAAAACAGTCGAGCCCTAAGCGGCGATTTTTTATTATGTTAACCGTTCTAACAATCATTAACAAGAAACCCTATTTTTCATCATCAATATAACCACTCTTCTTATATAGTCCATGATACTCATCGTCAATTTAATCTGAGTTCTTGTTTTTATTTTGTTATTGATGTCAAATTAGGATCGACATTCGCCTAGTCGGAAACTCATAAACTACCTTATTTGGAAATCAAATGAATTAAAATTTGTTTAAGGTTAATCTACGATTGAGAGTCTAATGTTACTATCACAATGATTTGATTGAGATTTATAATTTATTTATGCCATGTTTACGAGGACACCTGAATTTATTTACAGTGCGTTTGAAGATTACATTGATTATTTTCTTGCATCATTGAAAATTAAAACCTAAAGTAATGTAAACTAAAAAAAAAATAGGGGTGTTGTCTCGAACCCTTAGGAGGGCCCCCCTCCAAGTTAAGTTTCAGCCCTCATAAAAAAAATAAAAAAAATTTCTTGGATTCGTTCTTGGAAAGAGCTTAGCCCGGGTACAAGAAATAGGGATAAAAATGAGAATACCAAGCTCAGTCCCCGACTAAACCTCCTATAAATTGAAGCCAAATTTCTAGGGTTTCTTCAACGTTGCCATTGGGAGAACCGAGTGTGCCATTTCTCTGCCTCTCGGTTCAGTTGCGGGCATAAACTGATCGGAGCCCTTTCTTTATTATATGCATAAGCTATTCATTTCGTTATTTTCTTCTGCTTAAAGAAATGTCTCACATGTTCGTCGCTGTTACGTATAAATCTGAATTTATTTTTTGTGGGAAATTGAAAATTGGCTGTTCTGAGTTTCCATTTAAGGTTCATCTACGATTGAGAGTCTAATGTTACTAACACAATGATTTGATTGAGATTTCTCATTTATTTATGCCATGTTTACGAGGGCACCTCTTAGTGAATTTATTTACAGTGCATTTAAAGATTACATTGATTATTTTCTTGCATCATTGAAAATTTTAAACTAAAGTAATGTAAACTAAAAAAAAAATAAGGGTTTTTCAATGTTGCCGTTGAGAGAACCCAGTGTGCCATTTCTTTGCTCTCGGTTCCGTTGCGGACATAAATTGATCGGAGCCCTTTCTTTATTATATGCATAAGTTATTCATTTCGTCAATTTCTTCTGCTCAAAGAAAGGTCTCACATGTTCTTCATTGTTACGTATATTTATATAAATCTAAATTTATTTTCTGTGGGAAATTGAAAATTGGCTGTTCCAATGAGTTCCCATTTAATTTGCGGGAGCTCAATTTCACCCTACCTGGATTAAATTAGTTTTGGGGGCAGCCTCTAGGTTTAACATGATCTCCATCGTGATTAATTTTAGGTAAACTGTCCTATATTTTCTTATTCTGTCTCGAAATGAAATTCTCTGTTTTTATTTGCTTGTCCCAACAATTTGTTTATTTTTGTATTGCTTGTTCCAACAATTTTTGTGATTACTAGTGGAAGACTCGTACGTTGTACGAGTACCGTTTTAAGGTTTAATTTTTTACCGTTATGAAAAGAATTTGTATGAGGATTTTTTCCAAAATTACTTTATTTTATTTGCCTTTTAATAAAATTTGTGTTATAATAATTAGTTACAACCAATATACTTCAACTCCATTCAGATCCTGTTTTCCTATATTGGTAGTTCATAATTTAGTCATTTTTGTATTTAATTAATTATTCAAACAATTGCAGTGCATGAAATCCATACCATTACCGGTCAGTAAACAAGATGGGTGGCAGGATTTTTAGCCTAGATCTGAGGTAGTCTTGCAAAGAATATAATTATGAAAGATAAAGAAGAAGAAAAGCAGAATGAAGGGAATCACATATATGTAAAAAGTCATCACATTGTTGGTGCTTATTACCCAACATAGAAGATGCTTTAAAGGTTCTAAAATTTTTAAAAAGTGTGACCATAAAATTGAACAGAGTTTACTACGATTACCTCTAGTTATTAATGAATCTGTATTCAACGTCGATTCTTGTTTTGTATTTTTTGTTGACAAGTTGTCAGCATCTTTCTTTGCTTGCAAGCGTATGAGCTGAGAATATTCAAATCAATCATCTAAATTTAACAAAAGATTGATGTCATGTTATAGATGTCGACAAATTTTATTTTAATATTGCCCCAACATCGCACTGCAGTAACATGAGATGATTGAGCATGAAATCGTAAAAATTGCAATAAGGAGGCTTGTTTGAAGTTATTAATAATTGGAAAATGTTCTGATTAATTGTTAGCACTTGTAGAAAAAGCTATGAAGTTTTGAGCACTATATAAATGTAGGCAAGAAAAATAAGCATTATTACATAATGATCGGGTGAAAAGACTCTAATTTCAAATAAAAGAAATTCATAAGTGTTTGTTTTATTCGAAAATTAACAATAAAAAAGAAAATTGCTACTTATACAAACAAAATGTACAAAGAAGTGTACAAACAATGATGTAACTATTTTATGGTGGTTGATTGTTTAAGTGATGTAATGCAAAAGTTAATAGATTCAAGCCAATTATCCTGTTTGTAAGTCTATCGGTACACTTGTTTGTACATCAAAAAGAAAATTATCAGTAGGAACATTGAGTAGAGTCACTTTGTCCAACTTGGGCAGAATTCCCATAGTGACATTAAGACCTCCAGCACAATCTTCGACAAAGTTTAAATTTGTTTGAAATTTGAAGCGTTAATTTCTATAGTATGTTATGATTGGAATCACAAGTAATGAGAGCAAATAAAAAATGTTTCTAACATGTTTGGCTCATATTGAAAAAAGCAAAAGTATCATTTCAAAGTAATTTTTTTTTTTTTTTTTGAATAAGAAGTCCAACTATAGAAATCTGGTCTCTACTGTAGGGCATTTTGCCAAATATTCTGCTCACAAACATTCCAGATTCTTTATTTTCTACTAAGACAAGACAAAAGAGCATGCTGAATGGGAGCATGGACCTAAATTTAACATTATTTTCCAAGATGGATTAATTGAGTTTTGCTCCTAATGCTATGAATTCTTAAACATCTTATCAAACATGTCCAAAATGTGAAGATTTTTATACTGGGAGCAAATTCACAAATCTAGAAAAAAATGTACTGTTTTTTAACTGAGTCACGTTCATCTTGGATGCCACGATTTGATTGGTGTTATCAAAACAACTCCGGGTTTGAAACCTAAAGGTATATGAAAAAAGATATATATATATATATATATATGCACCCATTTATACACAGAAGCACCAAGATGAAATCAAATGATAATTAATCCTAACAGAGATAAAGTAGGATGGAAAGAACACATTCTTTGGTAGGAGAAGCAGATCATCAAAGTATATAACAAACTAAGACCCGTAACAGACACTATACATACATATACTGCTAAATCTACTACAAATCATGTGATTCATATAAGAACTCAAATATAGAACAAAATAGCACGTATAACGACATGAAAATCATGGATATTGTTTATCTCTTGAGCATTAGCTAATAAGAATGGTAGGGAGTTAGTAACCCTTGTGTACACAAGTCTCGACCAATTCAAAGTTAAAAAATTTGCACAATAAGTAACATGATTTCTAAACGGGAATATTGATTACTATTTTCATCATCTTCCTCTTCATTGTCATTCTTATAATCATCTAAAAAAGATAATTGTGGATCCACCTTTATTTTTCGCTTCTCGAGTTTCTGCTTCTAGAGATCTTCTTCCCTATAATTGAATACTATGAGAAAAATGACGAGTAAAACTCAAAATATGCAATATTTAGGTGAAAAAAGAGACATAAAATTTAGAAATCCTAAAATTTGACATCAAAAAATTTAAAATAATTCACTCTTGTTACAAATTTTGAGGTTTCTCCTTTTCTTCCTTTTCAGTTTTGGTAGTAAGAGCCCGTTTGGTCTCAATCATTGTTTTAAGTTTTTGAGAAATTTTTGGTTTTTGAAAGTGGTTGAAAAGCGTGAAAAGTGAATGTTCTACAAAAATGTGGTTGAAAATGAATTTGAGAAAATCTTTGAAAAAAATGAATGGGACCAAATAGGCCCTAGTACTCACTCTCTGCACCACACAACCCTATCTTTAACTACCTACAACAAAAAGGAAAGGAACACAACATACGTTTCTTAACATACATTAAAGTGACTTTTAGACGTATTCTTCCCTATTGACCACTTCAACAGTTTGTTACTTGAATGCAGTCTCAAGAATATGGAAAATACCATTCAAACATCCCTACTTAATGAATACGACTAACAAATAGAAACTTTATTACACTTCCTTGCGTTTGCTCATATACAACAAATAAGTAAGACTAGTGTGATTTTAATTATACTAGTATTTCACCCGTGCGATGCACGGAAGTTATTAATCGCAATACTTATTTCAATAAGTATTCGTAAAATTTTAGTATTTATACATAGTCAACACATATAAATGCATAAAAAAATATTTTCTATTGCAATAATTATTAGGATTTAAAAAAATAACATAAAATTTTCAAATTATCAAAAAATTCTTTGAATAGTAAACGTATATTTATATATTAAATAATAAATTACTATTGATTCCAATAATTTTAATGAATTATTAATAACTTCATTGAAAATATAAATTTAGTAGTTTTTTAATAGTATATCACATTTGATATAACATTATGTGCACTTATATTGATGCATGTGAAATATATTAGTATATTTCTCATAACTTTTACATCTGCCTTTTATATTTAATGTGCTTTTTAATTTTCATTTAAAAACATCAATCACAATGATTAAAAAAGAAATAGTCAATAAATTTGAATTTAATCAATAAAATTTTATTTGCAAAAATAAGTAGTCAAAATAATTTTTACCTCGAAAACGTCACATTCTTTATTTTCAAACAAAAATTTTTAACTATCATTATTTTTTATATAATTTAACAGTGTTTTTTTTTTGGGAACAAATGTATGTAGTGCTCAAAAATGTATTTCAAATTTGTAATCATTACACTTTCAAAAATGCAAGCATTTTTTATTTATTTTTTAATTCTTGTGTTTTTGTCAAAACATTTTCAAATTTAGTATGTACATTTTGGAGGGAAAGTGTGTGTGTGTTTACTTTTGGTAAAGACTTTGTTTTTATATATAAATAGATGTGTTGTTGAAAATAAATTTGAGGAAAAGTGTGGAAATTTTACCACTACCAAACATACTCTTAATCACACGTATTTTTTCTCTCCACTTTTCCATCACTAATGTTTACCTCGAAAACATTACATTCTTTATTTTCAAACAAAAATTTTTAACTATCATTATTTTTTATATAATTTAACAGTGCTTTTTTTTTTTTTGGAACAAATTTATGTAGTGCTCAAAAATGTATTTAAAATTTGTAATCATTACACTTTCAAAAATGCAAGCATTTTTTATTTATTTTTTAATTTTTGTGTTTTTGTCAAAAAATTTCCAAATTTAGTAAGTACATTTTGGAGGGAAAGTGTGTGTGTGTTTATTTTTGGTAAAGACTTTGTTTTTATATATAGATAGATGTGTTGTTGAAAATAAATTTGAGGAAAAGTGAGGAAATTTTACCACTACCAAACATACTCTTAATCACACGTATTTTTTCTTTTCACTTTTCAATCACTAATTTTTACCTCGAAAACATCACATTCTTTATTTTCAAACAATAATTTTTAACTATCATTATTATTTATATAATTTAACACTGTTTTTTTTTTTGGAACAAATGTATGTAGTGCTCAAAAATGTATTTCAAATTTGTAATCATTACAATTTCAAAAATGCAAGCATTTTTTATTTATTTTTTAATTTCTTGTGTTTTTGTCAAAACATTTCCAAATTTAGTAAGTAGATTTTGGAGGGAAAGTGTGTGTGTGTTTATTTTTGGTAAAGACTTTGTTTTTATATATAGATAGATGTGTTGTTGAAAATAAATTTGAGGAAAAGTGAGGAAATTTTACCACTACCAAACATACTCTTAATCACACGTATTTTTTCTCTTCACTTTTCAATCACTAATTTTTACCTCGAAAACATCACATTCTTTATTTTCAAACAAAAAATTTTAACTATCATTATTATTTATATAATTTAACACTGTTTTTTTTTTGGAACAAATGTATGTAGTGCTCAAAAATGTATTTCAAATTTGTAATCATTACAATTTCAAAAATGCAAGCATTTTTTATTTATTTTTTAATTCTTGTATTTTTGTCAAAACATTTCCAAATTTAGTAAGTAGATTTTGGAGGGAAAGTGTGTGTGTGTTTATTTTTGGTAAAGACTTTGTTTTTATATATAGATAGATTTACTATAACGGTTCCAACAGCCAAACCCTAATAAATATGACAAAAACATAGGTACTCCACTATACCTAAACATGTTTGCAACAAAACTTTTACTTTATTTAGTTATTTTTAATGAGAAAAGATACCTTTAAATTAGTCTACACTGTAGTAATAATACTATCCTCTTGCATGGGCTTAACAAATACTATATTAGCTAAGAGCATAATTGAAAGCAAGCACAAAAATTTCAAATACATAAAATGGCAATGTTAAAAAACATAATTGTACTTCACCACGAACACAGTTTATCTCATAACTGTGTACCAGCAAGTCCTACTTTTATACTTCAATAACAATTTAAAGGAGTCCCAATTTTGTATATGCTTCCAATAGAAGGAGACAACATCTAACAATAAACTTATTCTTATTCCTCATGTTCCTCTCTTTTTACTTCTGTAAGAATTTCTTCCTCCTAGCATACGGTTAAACATGTACAGCCCATCAAGAAATCAGCAAAGGAAAACCCAAAAAAATACTTTAAAGAAATTGTAATACCTACAATTTGAGTACTATATGGCTTAATGGTCACAGTATGTGTTGGAAGAAGTGTTAAGTTACATCCATTCGACGTGTGTGTATACTTGTGTGAAAATTACAAAAGTAAAAAAGAAATTATATAAAAAACATAGAAGGATAAAATGAAGAAACATTGGAAAGTACATAAGTATGAGTTAAAAAAATGATTACAAAAGAAAATCAATTAGTTTTGAAATGGCTCCCTAAATACATGGACGCAGGAGTTAGAGACTTCCATACATTCTTGAGAATAAGAACTTAATAGAATTTCGTAATTATGAGGGAACATGCTTAGCAACCAACTCCATAACAATACATCATGCACATAAAAAAGAACAAACAACCTTTATTTTATTTTTCACTTTATCAATGTGTAGTTCTCGCATATAATTTTTAGCAAAATGTGTAAAGATTCAATTGGAACTGTGACTCCAATAGTCCAGACTATTTTATCTAACTAGAAGGAGCCCAAACACATGGCCCAATGGATTAAATCATCAAGTAGAAGCCAGCCCATTTATTGAGATCCGAATCACGCCCAAGACCCAGCTTGGTTTGATATCCAACAACCGGCCTAATATCAACCATTAGATCACCTTCATCTGATTTGAGCCATTCATTGCGTGATAAGGGTTAGACCTCAGATGATTGGTCAGAATCCACTCTTCCAGATTCTTCTCTTTTCTCTCTCTGAGTTTGGCGATTTTCTCTGCCTTTTTCTTCGTGGTTTTTCAGAGAGTAATTACATCTCTCGCATAATCTTTGTGGTTTGATTACTGATTTTGTGTGTATAATCATTGATCTTCTTTGTAATTTGTATACAGAATAATTTCTGTAATTATTAGTGATTTTTCGTGGGAGTTTTATTGTTTTTCAGAGAAGTTTTATTTTGGTTTTGTAAACCCGTGATTCTTGCAATTTATGTTGATTCAATAAATCTTTTGAGGTTTTTGTTTAAATTGCTATTATTGTTTCTTTGTGGTTGATTCTGAGGCTTTAAATCATAACAGTGGTATCAGAGCCTTAGGGTTTGTGTAAATACGATGTTCTTTGACTCAGATCTTGTAGATCAAGATTTTTTCGGGATGGATTTGTCGTTTTCTGGAAGTACTTTGTGGTTTCTGTAAAAACGTTTTTAGGGTTTTCAATTCTTTGTTGTAATCTTTAAAGAAATTGTGATTTCATGAGTTTTATGAAACCCTTTTTACAAAACGTTTTTTGTTTCTCTGAAAATTTTGGGAATCTTTTCAGATCTGAAAAATTTTAAATTTTTTTCATTATAATCTTCGTGGTATTTTTTCTGCTTTGTGGAATTATTTTAAAACCCTATTTTTAAAATAAGGTTTTTCAATTTTTTTTTTGTATCTGGATCGTCTCATTCTGAGTCAAACATTTCTGGATCTTAGAACTCATAAATATACTGAATATTCTAAAGGTGATCCTACATTTCTTGGTGGCTAAACTTCATGGTTTACTGATAAGCTTTGTGGCTTTATATCTTTGTGGAACTGCAGTAGCATTAGATCTTGCAAAAGGTGATATATTTAATTTCTGCACTTTTAATTATGAAATTTGTTTTCAATCTCTAGTTCTCTCCAAAATCTCTCCGTTGAAGCTTACTTTTGGACCCCATTCCTTACCTTTGTCCAGGATTTATTGAGAATTCGGGAATCTGATAGAGTTTTGGGCTGACCCATAGTAGGTTGAGGGATATACTGAAAGAACAAATTTTCAGTATATAGCTCTTTGCGATTTTCTTGATTAGTGTGATTATTATTCTTGAACTGTGATCACCTTAATTGCTTTGCCACTTAGTGATTGATTTCTGAGACTGTGTGACTTACTTCTTGATCTTTGTAGATTACTTCTGATTAATTGAAACCTTCTTCTGTCATAATATCTTGTTTTTATTCTCTGTCTTCCTGATTAATTTTGAAGGAATAAGGCTTCATTTCTTGAAAAAATTTCTTCACAATTCTTTAGTCATTACTTCAATGGCTACTATAAAAGTAGACGTTGAAGTTTGGAATGGAAAAGGAGATTTTAATCTCTAAAGCCAAAAAATGAAAGTCTTATTACTTCAAATGAAGTGTGCTAAAGCCATTGATCAATCTTGGCCTGTTAATTTAGCACAAGATAGACAAACTGAAATGGATGAAACTGCCTAAAGTACTATATTTCTTCATCTGTCTGACAATGTTATTAGACAAATAGGAAAAACTAAAACTGTTATGGAACTCTGGGATAAGTTAGAAGAAGTCTATAATACTGTCTCTCTACCTGATAAATATTTTCTGTGGAAACAATATTTTTCTTTCAAGTTTGATTCATCTAAAGATGTACATGATAATATGAATAGGTTCACTAGGATCACACAAAGCCTTCTAAACTGTGATGGGAAATTAACTGATGAGCAAAAAGTTGTCTGTCTTTTGAATGTTATGGGTGATAAGTTTAAGGACCTTAGAAATGCCCTAGAATATGGTGGGCAGAAATTGACTATAGAAATAGTTCACACTTCCCTTAAAAATAAGGAACTGAAATTTAAAAATAATTCTAAAGAAGCTTATAATGTTATAGAAATTTCAAAGAAAATGAATTCTTTTAGAGACACTAAGCCGGTGAACAATTTCAATAAAAATTGGAATGCTCTTAATGACAATAGGAACTGGAATAATGTGAACAATAAGCCTGCCAAAGGAAATTTTTAAAATAAAGTCAATTTCAATAGGTCTAAAGATAGTAACTATAGAGGCCTAAATAACCTTAGTAATCAGGTAATATGAAAATCTTAGAGGTCAAGACAACTTTAGGAACCAAAACAATTCTAGAGGGCAAGATAACTCCAAAAGGAAAAATGAAGTTGGAACCAGCAATCAAACTGAAGCTGCAACACAGGATAATAATGTTGTGGTGTATGTTACTACTGAATCTGATAACAAGCATGAATGAATACTTGATCCTGGTTGTACTTTTCATATGTGCCCTGAAAGGGATTTATTTTCTGACTTCAGTAGTGACTATAATGGTTCTGTAAAACTTGGAAACAATGTGATTTGTGAAGTGAAAGGAACTGGTAAGATTCTGTTGAAACTTGAAAATAATAGAACTCTTGTTTTAAATCAAACTACATATGTGCCTGATTTGAAAAGAAACTTGATTTCTCTTGGTGTGCTTGATTCTGAATAATATGAAATCAGATTACATAAAGGTTATTTAACCATTTTTAAAGGTAATCTCTTACTTTCCTGTAGTCCCAAACAAATGGAATTTATGTGTTAAATTCCTATCCTATATGTGCTAAGTCTTTTAATGCTGTTTCTGAAAGTGATAAAATTGTACTGTGGCATAAAAGACTTGGACACTTAGATGAAAAAGGTCTAAAATTTCTTGAAAAAGAAGGTGTCTTTGGTAAAGATGTCATACAAAAACTTGTTTTCTGTGAAAATTGTGTTTTGGAAAAACAAAAAAGAAACTATTTTGGTAAAGGGATTCATAAATCAAGTGGTATTCTTGAATATTTGCATGTTGATTTGTGGGGTCCTGCCCCAGTTAATTCTGTTTCAGGTTTTAGATACTTCCTACTTATAGTTGATGACTATTCTAGGAAGGCATGGGTTCATTTGTTAAAATCTAAGGATGCTACTGTGTAAATATTTAAAAACTGAATTACTTTAGTTCAAAATTTGAAAGATAGGAAGGTCAAAATTATTAGGACAGACAATGGTCTTGAGTTCCGCAATCAAGATTTTGATTCCTTTTGTAGTAATCTGGGCATTCTTAGACATAGGACTGTTGCATACAGTTCACAACAAAATGAGGTTGCTAAAAGAATGAATATGACTCTCTTAGAAAGAACTAGGTGTCTTTTGCTTAATTCAAATTTGCCAAAAAAAGGTTGGGGTGAAGCGGTTAAAATGCTTCATATTTAATCAATCTTTCTCTCTGCAGTGCTATTGATTTTAAAATTCCTGATCAGATTTGGAATAATTCTCTTCATGACTTTTCAAAAATGAAAATTTTTGGGTGTGCTGCATACTTACACCAAACTGAAACCAAACTTGATTCAAAGTCTCTGAAATGTGTTTTTCTGGGGTATGGAGAAGGAGTCAAGGGTTACAGGTTATGAGTGAAAGAACAGGGAGGTTACAGGGTGATTTTATGTACATCTGTTGTTTTTAATGAAAAATTTTTTCCTTGTAAAGATGAAATTTTAATAGATCCTATTAGTGAAAAAGATTTTCTTACCTATGAGCTGAGTGCAGATTATTTGAGTGATGAAAATGGTCTGCCCAATACTCAGTTTCAGGTGAAGCAACTCCCACATTCTCCAAACAACACTCCTGAACATCATTCACCAATTTCTGTTCCTATTCCAGAAAATATTTCTGAAACTGAAACTGATTTAAATCTTGAAAATTATCAACTAGCTAGGGATAGAACTAGAAGGGAGATTAGACCTCCTCCCAGATTTGATGATCCTGATTTAGTTTCTGCCTTTACATATTATGAACCTTTACTTTATGAACCTGAATCATTTGAAGAAGTTGTGTTTTCAACTGATTCTAAATTGTGGCTTGCAACCATGCAAGAAGAGATGGATTCTCTTACAAAAAATGGCACTTGGATTTTAGTTAACAAGCCTGATAATATTGTGATTATGGACTGTAAATGGATTTTTAAAATAAAAGAGAGTGACTCAAAAGCTATAAAACAAGATATAAGGTTGGACTTGTAGTTAAAGGGTTTTCTCAAAAAGAATGTATAGATTATAATGAAATTTTCTCACCTGTTGTTAAATATACCTCTATTTGAATTTTATTTGATTTAGTTGCTCAATTTGATTTGGAACTAGAACAAATGGATGTTCAAACTGCTTTTTGTATGGTTCATTAGATGAAACTATTTACATGCATCAATCAAAAGGATTTGTAAAAGGTGGTAAAACTGATTTGATATGTTTGCTGAAAAAATCCTTATATGGTTTGAAACAAGCTCTAAGACAATGGTATAAGATGTTTGATTCTTATATTCAAAGTCTTAATTTTTAAAAGAGTCAATATGATTCCTGTTTTTATTATAAGTGTGGTGACTCTGATTTTATGTATCTCTTGCTGTATGTTGATGACATGTTAATCGCTGGCCCAAATATGTATGATATTAACTTGCTTAAGAATAAATTGGAGTCTGAATTTAAAATGAAAGATTTCGAACATGTCAAAAGAATTCTTGGTATGGATATATATAGGGATAGGCATTCTGGAAACCTATTTTTAAATAAAAAACATTATATTGAAAAGGTTTTAAAAAGATTTAGTCTATCTGACTCTAAATCTTTTTCTCTGCCTTTGCCTGCACATTTTAAACTGTCAATTGGAAATTCTCCTAAATCTGTTGAATAAGAATTTAGGATGAAAAATGTGTCTTACTCAAATGTTATAGGATCTGTTATGTATCTTATGGTTTGTACTAGACCTAATATTGCTTTTGCTGTCAGTGTTCTTAGTAGATTTATGAGTAATCCTGGTGAATTGCACTGGGAAGTTATGAAATTTCTTTTGAAATATCTTAAAAGGTCCGCAAGACTCAGTTTAGTATTCTCTCAAACCAAAACTGATTTCAATCTAAAGGGTTTTGTTGATTCAGATTTTACTGGGAATATTGATAATAGAAAATCAAATTCTGCATATTTCTTTACTTTAAACTGTTCGTGTATTAGCTGGAAATCTCAGCTACAAAAACTTGTTGCATTATCTTCAACTGAGGCATAATATATAGCTGTAACAGATGCTGTTAAAGAATGTATGTGGCTAAAGGGTTTGCTGTCTGAAATTGGCTGCATTGACAATTCTGAAATTGAACTGTGTACAGATAGTCTTAGTGCATTATATTTGTGCAAAAATCCTGTCTTTCATAACAGGTCAAAACATATTGATGTGAAATTTCATTTTATTAGGGATATAACTGAAAAAGGTATAGTTAAACTTGTTAAAATTCCTACACAATTAAACCCTGCAGATGCAGATGCAGATGCAGGAACTAAGGTAATTCCAATTAACAAGTTTAAAGATGCTTTAAATTTTTTAAACTTGTTAGAATTTTGATACTGCTGTATTTGTGTTTTGCAGGAACTGCAACTACAATTAAGGTGGAGATTGTAAAGATTCAATTGGAACTATGACTCCAATAGTCCTTACTATTTTATCTGACTAGAAGGAGCCCAAACACATGGCCCAATGGATTAAATCATCAAGTAGAAGCCAGCACATTTATTGAGATCCGGATCCGGATCCGGCCCAAGACCCAGCTTGGTTTGATATCCAACAGCCGGCCTAATATCAACCATTAGATCACCTTCATCTGATCTGAGCTCTTCATTGCGTGATAAGGGTTAGACCTCAGATGATCGGTCAGAATCTACTCTTCCAGATTCTTCTCTTTTCTCTCTCCGAGTTTGGAAATTTTCTCTGCCTTTTTCTTCGTGATTTTTCAGAGAGAAATTACATCTCTTGCATAATCTTTGTGGTTTGATTACTGATTCTGTGTGTATAATCAGTGATCTTCTTTGTGATTTGTATACATAATAATTTGTGTAATTCTTAGTGGTTTTTTGTGCGAGTTTTGTTGTTTTTCAGAAAAGTTTTATTTTGGTTTTGTAAACCTGTGATTCTTGCGATTTATGTTGATTCAATAAATCTTTTGAGGTTTTTGTTTAAATCACTATTATTGTTTCTTTGTAGTTGATTTTGAGGCTTTAAATCATAACAAAATGTCTAATTTTTTTCACACGTGAAAAAATTAAAGGCCAAAGGCAAGAGGGAAAATATTATTTTTGATGGCAACCAGAATAAGCAAGAATCAGAAGGAAATTTCTTTCAAAAGTTTTGAACATCGATATCAAGGTAATTGAGAACAACATTCTGCTGAAAGTTCATATTTTTCACAATGTTTACCACCTATATATGGATCTCATCATTGTGATCTTTAATTTGACACACATATTACATATTTTTCGATTTCAAAATAAAACAATAATTATTAAAAGAATAATAATAATAAAATCGAAAAAATAACAATTTTATGTTATCAATAGCATAGCACGGATGCCAATGCAATTAATGATACATGTAAAATAATAATTGCTAAAATATTTAATATACTATTTTTTAGCAAAAAAAATTCAAATGTAGATTTTTTTTTTGTGCGGGAAATTGTGTGTATTTGGTGACGGCTATTCTAATTTTATATATACTAGTAATCGCACTAGTGCGATGCACGAAAGATATAATTGACAATTATTTATTGAATAAGTTATAAAAATACACTGTCTGATATAAATTGTGCATTCATATATAATGAAAAATACTTTGAAAAGTAATAATTTTTTTAACAATTAATTGTTCATTCTCTAATTTTCTTACTCTATTCAGGCGAAGTAAGATATGGACATGTGACTTATTCTATACTTTACAATTTTGATTTGATGACTGAAGTCGAGCTTACGATTTTTTGATTTCTAAAAGTTGTAATGTTTACAATTTTCAAATCGTAAAATGAAATAAAGGGGCTAAGAGATATTTATAAAATTAATTTATCGACTCCCAGTATAGCACTGTAAGAATTTGTACTAACTATCTTAATGCAATAATTGATATTTAAATATATTAAACAAATATTTCATTTCATTATATTACATGTAAAAAAGCAAATACATTACGAACAAAATTCACCAAACATTTTAAAAAATATAAAGTTGATAAAACTCAAATTAAGTTTTGCAATTTGTTAAACTTACATGTGACAAACTTATATACAGTCCTATATTTAAATGAATATAACAAATAAATAATATGAAATACAAATTTTAATTAAATTTTATTGAATGAATATTACAAATATAATTAACTTTACATACAAAAATAAAAATAAAAATATATTGTACATCTTAATTTATAAACGGGGGTTTAACCCGCAAGACATAAGACTTTATCACTTATTCATATATAATTGATTATTCGAAAATAATTTTTTTCATTATTCATTCTCAAATCTCAACTACACATTCTTTAAAACTCATTTTCCACAATTGCACATACTATTTTTTTGCATATTAAATAAATAGGTTGATCATATTCTATTTTTCAATAGAATGATTTTGCTAACATCTTCTATTTTACAAATTGAACCAATGAGTTTATCAGAACCTAAAGTTGTAGAAAATTAAATGGTTTAATTGAATTTATTTAGAAAGATTGAATGTCTATTATTTCTTTCAATTTGATAAGAAAAAAAAAATTAAATTAATCATTTAGGTCAAATTGAATTTAGGTAAGAAATGATAAGTATCATTTTAGGACTAAAATGAGATAAATTAAAAAGATTGGATGTTGACAAAAGTAAAAAGTATAAATAAAACTTTTATATTTAATATTATTTAAGACGATTTTACAAAATGGTATGCTTAGAGTTTGCTCTAATCTTTTTGCTTGTATTAAACTTCTCGTTGAGATCTTGAATTCGACACCCATATTGTATATTTTTCGACTTCAAAATAATGCAATAATTATCAAAAGAAAAAATAATGATCTATAATTTGACTAATTATAGATATTTTTTTCACAAATCTATAAATCATTTATTACATGCATTAATTGAACTTTCCTAATTCATGTATTAAAATAAATTGATGAAAATAAGATATTTTCTAAAATGACATGTGAAAATGGGCGGAAAACTATGTGGGTAAAATGGCGACGGCTATCTTTTTATTATATATGTATAGATATTAAGATTAAGATTCAAATGAAGATTCAGATGAAAAAAAAAAGAACTCTAAATAAATTTTTCTACATGTTAATAATGTTGATTGCACAAATCAAGCAGAGAAACCCTTATGTACTAGCCCACCTCGAGTCGTGCTGTCTGAGAATGGCTAGTTACCCTATTGACGGTTGCAAGCGTTGAAATGGCTAACGTATGGACAATGTCTTGCTCCGATGTCAATGCCATGTCTGAGATGTACGTAGAGTGTGCATTGCAAGGCAACTTGTGAATTCGATTTGGGAACAACGAAGAACTCGCGGAATTGTAATTAAAACGCCGAAAAATTCCAAAATTGGGTTGTTGTAGACGGTAACAACACGACCTGACCTCACAACAAAAGAAAATAAGGTATGTTAAACTTAGGCTCCTAGAGATGCGAAAACAAGAACCATGATGGGAGTATACCACAAAGGTTATCCCGTCTTTGATAAATTCGATTTGAACGCTACAAAGATGATTAAATCATTAATAAGCTCGAAGATGTTCAATTAATAACGAATTCAAAGGGAATCCCCCAACCTTTTAAAATATCGAATCAATTAATAACGTTTAAAAGTTAAAACAACAAAATCTAAATTACAATAAATGAAAAAACTCTTATATAAGTCTAAGGGTAGGACTAACAATACTAGACTTCAATAATGGGCATAAACCAATAACAAAATGAAAAATACGAAAAAAAAGGAAAAACCTCAAATCTAAAACCAAGCTATCGCTTGGTTATCCTCTTCTAACTTCAACTCTCGGGTTGTCTTGAACAACATTTGATGATCGCGTGTGTTTTAATCATAACTTTCTCTCCCGATATTCAATTACGATGATTTAAAGTGCGTTGAAAATATGACAGACTCAAAGGGATACAATTCTTTCAGAAATAGTAATTTCTAAATTCAATTGTTTTCTATACGAAAACTAGGTCTAAACATCTGACTAAAAATCTAAATCATATCTTTGTGGGTTTCTGATTTTTCTTTGCATCTCAAGTCTTCTTTGACTATAATTTGATCCTTTGATATTCTTCTCGCATGGCATGATTGATTTGGAGCCTTCGAACACGAAATTTGAAGTCTTGTTTGACTTGAATATTTGATATTCTTATCAAGCCTACTGTAATTCTCATCATTCTCACCTTCTAGATTAATGGAAAATTGTTGTCTTCATGACACATAATCAACATATTGCACTCCTTCAATTGATAGACACGAATGTATTGAATCATGAGCTGTATTGGGCATGTTTGGTGAGATTTTGTCTCCCAATAATAAGTTTCAACCTGTAATAAATAATTAAATAAAATAGGGTGGGGAATGTTAGTTTTACCAAGTACAAGATATGGATACTTGTACTCATGATATATCATCTCCACCTCCCATTTCAAACCATGAGGCTCTTTTCTTCAACTCTAGGGATGTCAAAGAACTGAGCCTGCTCGCGAGCCTAAGATCAAGGCCTTGTTGCATTTTTTATGCTTGACTCGAGCCTTGGCTAGATCCTCCCTGCCGACGAGCTTTTTTGACTCGTCTATTCACCTCTCTCAATCCTTTCACTTTCTTGCTCAATCACTTCTAAATTTTTATGCTCAACCATAGTGATGGAAATGGAGTGGATCGAGGGGGATCCAAATCCGCTCCACGAGATTTCAGATTGAATTGGATTAAACAGTAAAAATTTCAGATCGGGCTGGGTTCGGATCGGAACAAAAATTAAGAAATTTTCTTTATCTATTTCCGTTAACAATAAACAAGTTAATGTATAATTCATAAAACAACTAATATAATATTCAATTCATGCAATAAAACAATACATATATAGAAAATTAGAGATTTTGTATCAAATTCAATAAAAGATTATATATTTTTAGATTTAACAATTAATTGTTTTACGAAGTTTTTTAATTTTTTTAAAAAATAAGACAGATCACGGATCGGATCACCCCCGATCCAAATTCGATCCGTCGATCTACGGATAGGGAGTTTTTCGGATCAGATCGGATCTTCGGATCGACGGATCGAATCGGATTGGATTTTTTTGCCATCTCTACTCAACCACCTCTTCTAATATCACATTGTCATGCTCATACACTTCCTCCTCTCACTTCAAATTTACATCTCCTACCTCAACTTTCAATTCACTCTTCTTCTTCTCAATATTCCTACCCTAAGGCTCTTCTTGCAACTCAGCTACAACCTCTTTTCACTCTCCTTTTGCAGTCCAACAACATCCTCTCTTTCACTCTCCCTCTTTTTCATCTTAGCTACATTTTTACATTTCCATGCAATCATATGCTTTTCTAGAAGTTTTAATTGATAATCCAATCTAGATAATTGATCTCTCCTTTTCTTCTCCCTCAACATTTTATCTTCAAGTACTTGTTCAGGGGTGATAGGCATAAGTATACTTGTTTTTCCATCATTAACAAACCAATACATGTTCCTACACTAAACATAAAGTGCTTTCATCTTTTACTTTCATGACTTACCCAACGAGATGTGGCAAAACTCTAGAGGTACTGCATCACACCAAACTTCATCATTATATGTCCCAAGTGTGAAATTCTCTCAAACCTCGTTGTCACATTCACCTTCTCACACTCCTTCAACCACCTCATCCTATAAAGGTTAGGTGTTGCAGTAGAGTTACCCCAATCTCCCAACTACAGTGATACTAGCCAAATTAGAGAAGTATTCCCTATCTAACATTGCACATCGTATCACCTACAAGATATTTAATTTTGATAATAGAATCCGGATTACCATCCATTACTTATGTGGATTTCAAGAATTTAAGAAAGTTCTAAGAAAAATTGATCTAGACATTGATGAGCAAAGAAATTTATTTTCTTACTCGGGACAATAAAGATCAAAAAGAAATTTATTTTTCTGAAATCTTCGGAATAAAAAAGTTAAAAAAAAAAATTGATGAAAATTAACCAAAAAATCGAGAAACTAAAAAAAATTCAATTTTGAACAACTTTGATTTTTTTTTTTTTAAGGGAAATAAACTATTGTAATTAATGACAACAAACAAAATAAAATAAAGTGGATACTCCATGATAAAGACAAGAATCAAATTGGGATAATAAGAAAAACCAGAATTTAGAGCCAAATTTTAATACCTACTGATGTGATTTTGTTGTGGGAATCACGTGGGAACTCGCGAAATTGTAATTGAAATGCATGAAAGTTTCAAATATAGGTTGTTATAGATAGTAACACTACGACCCAGCCTCATGACAAAAGAACCTAAGGTATATTAAACCTTAGACCCGTAGAGATCGAAAACAAGAACCGTAATGGGGGAACGTCAAAAAGATTGTCTACGCCTTTGATAAGTTCGATTTGAACGCCACAAAGATGATTAAATCCTTGATCAGTTCGAAGACATCCAATTTAAAAACGAATTTAAAAAGAAATAAATATTGAATCAATCTATAATGTCTAAAGAAAAACAACCAAATCTAAGTTACAATGAATGAAATTCTCTTATATAAGTTTAAGGGTCGAAATAACAATGCTAGCCGCCAATAATGGCCCTAAAAAAATAACAAAAACGAAAAATATGAAAAAAGAAAAAAACCTAATCTAAAACAAGCGATAATGCGTTGAAAATATGACTCAAAGGGGTAAAATTCTTTCAGAAATAGTAGTTTTCAAATTCGATTGTTTTCTAGACGAAAACTTATCTCAACATCTCTTACTAAAAGTCTGAATCATAATATTTGCAAGTTTTTATTCTTCTTTGCATCACAAGTCTTCTTTGACTAGAATTTTGGCTTTCAATTTTCTTCCCTTTTGTCATGCTTGATATAGAGCTTTCGAACAAGCAATTTGAAGTCTTATTTGACTTAATATTTGGTCTACTGGTCAAGTCTACTACGATTCTCATCAATAGGTTGGTTACCTATTTGGTTGGGGCAGTTTCTAGATAGTTTTCTCGGTGGGGGAACTTTTGAATTATTGTCGTAATGAATGGGGGTGTTAGGTCAACCATACAAAATTTTGCCTGCGTTCAGTGTCTCTTTATAAAAGGTAATGATTACCTTTTTTAATTTATACAATTTCTCAAACTAGTTTTTAACCATACATTTTCACTCTTCAATTTTCAACTACATATTTTACCTAGAAAACATAAATAATCCATTATAATCAGACTAATGAGCCGTCGAACGTTCCCTAATGTATTCTCGAAGCACAAGACACAAGGAAATAATGCATTTTTGTGATCCATAACCTACTTTTGTAAGTATTCTTTCACTGCGGTGATCAAAGTTGAGAAGTGTTTTCAATGTGTTTGATAGCCATTGAAATTTCATGAAAAATGTATTTTCTATCTAAATCAAACACATTTTTATTTTTCATGGAATTTGAATTCCACCCACTCACTATTTGACAACATTTTCCTTGAATTTAAGGAATTAAAATTCTTTAGGTGTGTAAGGAAATTGAAATTCCATCCCATATTCCACACCCCAATCAAACACAATATATTTGTTATGTTTATATTGTGCAGAATTTCAGAGGGCTAATATCTGTTAGATATTTTGCAGAACTTCAGAAATCCTGCCATAAATAATGAATATTTTATGTAATTGGTCAAATTGTCCCTATCATTCGTTAAAGTGTCACGTTTAATGAATTTGGAGGTAGAAGGGCAGTTCAATCATTGTGTATTTGGTGTTCAAGACAAGTTGTGCCCCACCACTCTTATTTCAGCTGAAAAATGAAGGGATTTCTCCCCCCCCCCCCCCCCCCCCCCCGAAAATTGTAATTGTTTATAAGCAATGTTGAATAAATTTTGGCGAAGACAAGCTTAGTCCATGTTGTTTTATTTAATGTTTTGAGATCGTTTCTGTTTTTATCTTTTGAAACAACTAAAACGTGTTTTCTTTATCCTTTTTAAAACGTGTTTTAGAAAATAAGAAAAAAATTACATACAAAACGAAGAAGGCTTGAAACAATGTTCTGAGTTTTGAGTGTTTTTAATGAAATAAGTAGAAACATTCAAAACACGCAAAATGCGCTCTTGTACAGCGACCTGGGGTAGCTCAATTGGTAACCTTCACAGTCCTTAAAAAGGAGATCACATGTTCGAAGAGATGACAATGAGTCGGGTATGAGTCGAATTTGTCAAACTCATACCATACCCACTAAAGATTTATAACCTCCATACTTGCAAGGTTTC
Organism: Ligustrum vulgare; assembly: GCA_963555705.1. Classification (NCBI taxonomy): domain Eukaryota; kingdom Viridiplantae; phylum Streptophyta; class Magnoliopsida; order Lamiales; family Oleaceae; genus Ligustrum; species Ligustrum vulgare. The sequence goes on from OY743187.1 coordinate 6,761,020, forward strand.
AGTATCTCTCTGTTTGATTCCACATACTTCTCTTTTGATGTTTGCAGCTCTTGAGGCTGGGAAAAATTTGTCAAGAAATAATCTGACCATTCCCGTCCATGTAGCCACAGAACCTGGTGGTAGATAGAACAGTCAATCTTTCGCTTTGTCAGCTAGTGAGAATGGAAAAGCTCGCAGCTTGATTTGTTCTTCAGTCACTCCTTGTGGTTTCATACTTGAACATACCACGTGGAATTCCTTTAGATGTTTGTGGGGATCTTCATTCTCGATGTTCGCTACAAACACACCGCAAGTGCACGAGTCGCATACAAGTGATAGTGGACTAATTGAGTCCGATTTATCGATCCCACAAGGATTGTCTATTTCAACTACACTCTAGTATAATTAATTTTAACAAGAAACACACACAATAAAGATTTGTTTGGGAATGTTCTCGTACTAGAATTAAAGTTGCAATTGTAAATAAATAACTAGAAAAATGGTGATGAATAGATGATAAAGGAGTGTTGGGGTTCTTGATTCCACTTGACCATTACCTAATTGAATTATCAACAAGCACATAGAAACGCAATTCATTAATCATGTTAGACCCGATTTTTCAAACTTAGTCAATTACCTCTCTCGAGTGAAATCAACCCTAATTAGTGGCATTAACCTACTATATTTCTATGTCGATTAAAAACACACCAATTGCATTAAACATTTGTGAAAATAGCTCAATGGGTCATCTAGGGTTTTAGGTATATCTCTATCCTAAACAAGAACCCAGAGCAAATATTGTATTGATCTAGAATACACAACAATTTCTCAATAATTGCACATCCCATGAAACCTAAGCATAAATGTGGCGACAATAAATGCTAGTCAATAAATACAACAATAAATGCACAAGATAATAAAAAGCTTAAATTCTTAATAGAAGCATTAAAATCAATTAAGTTAGGTCAAGCTTCATCAATAATCCCAACACTTTAAATTTAGCTAAACATGCGTTCGAAAATTAAAAATAACATAAAGCAGTAAAATAAAACCCGGAATTAGAAAATTATGGAAATTGCATCAAGGTCCTCCAACTATCAAGCTGTTGCATTTCAGTCCCTTATATTCCAGTTTTGTGCAAATCAGTCCAGCAGCACCAGCATTCTCCAGCACCAGCACCAGCAGCATTCTCCAGCACCAGCAGCCTTCTCCAGCACAGCAGATTTCCAGCTATTCAGGCAGCAGCTCTAGCAACCTGTGCAGTCTTCCAGCTTTCAGCAGCTTCCCAGCAACTACAGCGTCACCAGCAGCACCAGCAAGCAATCTTCCAGCTTTCAGCAGCTTCCCCTTCTCCAGCACCAGCAGCACAGAAATTCAGCAATTCCAGCAAATCAGCAACAGCAAGCAATCAGCAGATTTTCAGCAACCCCAAATATTTCACCACTTTATATGTATTCTCCTTGCTCTTGATTTGTTCCCCAAGATTTATGAAGTAGTTGAAAGAAAAGAAAAAGAAAAGACAAAGAAAAGAAAAGAAAAAGGAAGAGAAGAAAACGCAGCTGCTCCCAAAAATGAAGAAGAAGAAAGAATATCCCAGCTGCTGTCCAATTTAGGTTTTATCAAGTGGAAATTCCGAAAATTGCACCCTTGGTCCTTGAGGTTTTGGAAGTTGAGCAAAATAGTCCCCAAACTTTTGGTTTCTTTCAATTTGGTCCTTAAACGTCAAATTGGCTCCTCTTTACGCTCAATTGCTCTCCACTCTTATCCATGTTCTTTTCAATTGAGTTTGTACCTAATTGTACAAGATAAACACAATTTATAAGTAGAAATTCGCTCAATTTATCAATTAAAGTGCTAATTTAGGAACTAAATAAGTGTGTAAAACACACTTATCACTCGAGCCCATAGAATTTGGGTAGCAAATGGATCAGTCCAGATTTCAATTCAAATCCCACATGTAGGACTGGATACTGAATGCAAAGTGGCTGTTGATTTTCATTTGGTGCAGCCAATTCCCTTAAAGTTCGTTCTTCATTGGCCATTGCTTTCTCTTGCTCAGTTTCAGAACCACTAGAAGAATCAGTTGTTGAATCTGTCCGGTCAGCTACTAAATTCGATCTAGTTTGTTTGCGCAACTTGGCTTCCTTCCTCAATTTCCGAGCCGTCTTCTCAATTTCAGGGTCGTATTGCAACTCACCTGTACGAGAACAACGGGGCATAAAAGAAATAAAGAAATTAGTAAAAGATATAAAAATAAATAAAAAAATAAATAGATAACAATAAATGAAAAATTAAATCTGATTAACACCAGTCCCCGGCAACGGCGCCAAAAATTTGATGGGTGTCGAATCCAACAAATAATAATGTTTTCTTGCTCTTGTAAAAATAAATTGCAATAGTGGTGAGCAAGGTCGAATCCACAGGGATTCGTTAGATTTAATTCTTCGGAAAAATTAAAAGCAATGAATTGAAAATAAGGGGGGTTTTTGAATGTGAAATCAATTTGTAAATAAACGAGTGCGAAATTAAAATTGTTGAAAATATCAAATTAAATAAATATCCAGCCCAAGGTATAATCTCAGTAATGATTCACGAAATTGATGATAGATGCAAAAATAAAATCCTTTACTCATTCTCTAAATTGGTTATGGTCATTGATACGATCTAACAACCTATCTCTCCTTACTTTATCGATAATCAAGAGACGCTCGTTGATTATTTCCCTAATCAATAAACAACTCTAGATACGATCGTAGGATTTAATTTACCGATAGCATTAATTTCTAGAGAGACGACCAATTCTAACCAACAAATTCACACGCGTGATTTATTTAAGTTAGGTTATATATCTTCATAACATGAGTCAAAAATGTTATTTGCTACCTGTATTAGAAAACTTAAACAATTACGGATTTAGATTCCTAATTGGCTAAGCATCGTTTTGACAATTAAAACAACGTGCACTTAGCATTAATAAATCAAAACAACAACTTTGATGCAAACCAAAAGATATATAAATAAAAAACAATCAAATGAACAATTAAATTTAACGAATATCCTTGAACTGGAAAAATAAATTTAGCTATCCATAAACATTTGGAAAATAAAAACTAAAAGAAATAATAATAATAAGTCAAACTTGATGAGAGGGAATAAAGATATCTTCTTGCTAGAATTCTTGATACTCAATTTCTTCCCTTTTTCCTTCATGTTACCGCCGTCGTTCTCTTCCTTTCCTTTCTCTAATCTCTTGACTTCCCAGCAATTCTTATCTTAGTGACTATTGGGCTTCTAAAAATTGCCCAGCCCAACATCCAAGTAGTTCCCTCGGCAGGTAGGTTTCTTTTTCGCCAAATTAAATGCTACCTTTTTTCCAAATAATAACAATCCAATCCCCACAATTAATTGGCCCTAGAGGGGCTCCAACAACAAAAAAGACTATTTTTTTTCTCCAAAACATGGCTGGGTCATTTACAAATGTGGCTGACTTTTCTTCATACATGACATTGAGTTCAATTTGATCAAAGTCCTCCACCTAATCCACAAAACATAAAATATGATTAATATCTACAATTTAAGCATTTAAAATCAATGGAGTAAGATAAAATATCACAATTTAAATAGAAAATATGCGCCATATCAAATCCCCCCACACTTAGACAATGCTTGTCCTCAAGCATAAACTAGCTCAAGTTAATGGAATGTACTCTCATCATCATCCATTCTTCTATCTCTACAATTCAACACCATGCTAGTCACTTCAACAAAATTTTCAAAATCCACAGGTGGTGGGATTTAACACCTCACATTAGATTCACACAATTCGCTCAAAGTGTTTAGGGTGTAAAGTATATATGCACTCTCAGGTCAAAGCATAGAAAACTCTTACCATAGGCTTTCTAATGTATCACATTGGAGCCACCAATGGTTTTGAACACAAAGTATGAGTCTTAACACCGGTTGTAATTGGGCTTGGGTAAGGTGGGATAAAAAGGATACATTTTTGGCAATCTTCATTGAAGGAATTATGTGAACTTCTTCGTAAGAACTCACTTAAAATCATGTATTTCAATCATATCACTCCATACCCCAGTGTAGTTTATATCCTTTCACCTCTCGTGAGTATCCCCTCAACAACTATCAATGAATTACAACATGGGTATTAATTTCAATCAACTTGAAGGCACAAAATATAGACCAAGCAATTCAAACCACTCATAAGCACATGTAATGGGAGTAAACACTCTCACAAGGTATTTCCCTCTTCGCACAAAGTGTATAAGGGTGAGAATTTTCACTCAGCTCACTGCATGGAGGATTCATTGCCACAGACTGCTCAGATGTCATGACCGGAGCTAACAATAACACAAGTGCAAAGTAAAGGTCTTTATTTGGTTGTAACGGGGCTTCAGGTTAGGTAGGATAAAAGGAAAATATTTAGGCTAAGTTGAGAGGAAAGTTCACAAGCTGATTCAATTCAAAACGATATCTCTTCCTCCACCTTTCAATATGACTTTTCCATAATTTCCTAGCATCCAATCGATTCAGCCCTTGACTTTTTTTTTGTCTTGATTTCTTTTTGATCCCATCATCATTTAAACATTGAATAGAACCAAATGAAAGCTCCCATTTTTCTGAAGCTAAGACTGTCTCATACTTCTCAATCAATACAAGCTTGTGAAATTCCTCTCTTGTGGGTTCAAGATAGAGGTAACATGAAAGAACGGGAATCCATGGCTTGTAACGTGGCTACAAAATTCCAAAGATAGGCTAAAGCTCAAAGAGGCTTCTATTGGTATATGTATCATGGTAGGTTCTTTAAGAAGGCCAAATTGGGTTTCACCTAATGCCTTTACTATATTTTTGCACTTGAGTCAAGAAACTACAACAGCATGTACAAGAGAGCACATCCAAGAACAAACAAACCATGCAGGACACACATAAAAAATAAGAGCTTAATATAAAGATAAAAAATAGCTCATAGGCTCAAAAGCTCACGAATTACAGTTTATATGTGTTGCTCCCATTCATTTATGAGATAAAGGTCATTGCTTAGTCCTGGTTTCAAACTCAAATTAATGCTAAAAAGAGTGGAGTTAGGTCAATTGGAGTGGTGTTACAACACATCAATTTTGGTTTGACTCAATTAGGTATAGATTGCAACTCGACTACTTCATCCCCCAACATTTCTTTCACATCACTAGTCTTTGATTTTCAATGTTAGTTATTCTCAACCAAAATAATTTGAAGCACAAGTGAATAAGCCCATATATTCCTTCAATGCAAGGTTCAAGAGAATGGAATATTAGAAGGAATAGAAGTGCTCATGGCTTGTATTGTGGTTGATTTTCAACAAAAAAGCTATGGCTCAAAAGTGGCTTTCTAGTGGCATATTTCAAGGTAGGCATTTTAAGAAAGCTAAATTTGGCTTCACCTAAGCGCCCATACTTATTTAGTGCATTCAATTACCAATAGGCATCTCAACATGCATAACAGAGCAAGTTCTAGAAGATATCCACTACATTTGACAGTCACACAATCAAAGGATAGAGCATTGTGTAAGATTGTATGTAAGTGCTCAAAAGACTCAAAAACTCACAAAATAGGGTCAACGCGCATCAAATCCCACACACTCTTCAATCAATCCCCATCAAAAGCAATTATTCCGATGAAATGAACAAGAAATCAATTACTCATCCAATTTGTCATTTCAATATATATATATATATATATTTTTTAAGTAGAGCAAACATGAAAGAAAAGAAAATGGAGTTAAAAATAAAATAGAAAGTGTAAATTAAGAGAAGGGCAAAAAGCATCTCCCACCCCCACACTTATTCCAAACATTGTCCTCAATGCTGAAAAAAGAGCAAAAATTGTAAAAAATTACGATAGAGGACTTCCCTGAAGATATGTAGCTATGAACTGGATGGTGGCGAAGGCAGGTTGAATCCCATGTGAGCGAAGAATGCATTCTGATTTTTTCCATCCTCGCGAGCCGACGCTCAATCCTATCAAACTGATCCTCATCATGTCCCATGCCCGACCCCGTGGATGTGGATGCAGAAGCACGAAAGGGGATGATGGCTCTTTCAGGGTTTCTGGCGGTAGGAATCGTGCTGGTAACCCGAGGTGCAATGGGCCCTGGTTTATTAAATTTGTACGTGCTGCCATCCTTCCAAACCAACCCCATGATCTCCAAGCAATGCAAGTCCAATGGTTGCATCTCGCAAGAAACATGAAGATCATTATTAGTGGGATCAATCAAATTTTCATGAATAGCTAACTGAGTGATCAAAGATCCTAAAATTAAAGGACGCTTGTTAGTCAGCACATTAGCAAATTGTGAGGCCAGCCAGTAGCCAAGATTCACTTTGATTTTGTTCAACATGCACCACAAGAAATAAAATTCAGATTTTGACAATACAGCTGCCGAATCTTTCCTACTCGAAAACGTGAATGCAAGGAACCTATGTATGTACTTTAGGGCAGGATCACGAAGGAAAGAATCTTTGGATTTGCTTGGATGATAGAAATTAGAAGTGGACAGTGTTCTGTACAAAGCAACTGGTTCAAAATCATCCCTATAATCACATGCATTATTCAGGTATTCATCGGTTTCAGCATAATCCTTGTCAATAAAACCAAATGCTAAATTGAAATTAGTGATTGAAAGTTTGAAATCTTTTCCCATAAGTCTGAATTGAACCACCCTAGGGCTATTCAAAGTGAAATCATCGGGCTTTTTGAATTCAAAAGTGGTGTAAAACTCCCTAACGAGTTCAATGTAGGCAGGATGTTGAATAGAAAAATAAAACCGCCAACCTATATTTTCAATAAGCTCAAACACATTTCTATCAATATGCAAAGATTCCATGGTATTCCGATCAATATATTTGCAAGGTATGATGTCTTTATCACAAATTATCCTATAACGTTCTTTGTCCTTTTTCTTAGTGAATTGCAAACACCCATTCAAATCCGAATCAGAGGGTGGAAGAATATGCAAACCTTTACCAATTCGAGCTCGTTTGCGCGCAGGGGAGTTGGTCTCAACAGGGGCTGATCGCGTGTCTGCAGTGGGAGGAGGTCTCACGACTTTCTCCGAGCTTCCACGGCTGGACTGAAGTGTTTTGTTTCTGCCCATGACACCCAATTTGTGTTGTGGTTACTGCAGGGTAAAGTGAAGTGTGAATGTGATTGTTGTGATAGAAAGGGAAAGGGGCGAGGCGGTCGTGTACTACAGGGTAGGCTGCTGTGTGTGAAGGAGAGAAATAGGCGACTGGGCACGCGGAGGAGAGTTGAAGGGTGTGCTGCGGTCTCGAACAAAGGTGGAGAGTGAGTAGTTGGTTGTGCCAGGCGGAGGGTTGGGTGAGATAGACGGCGCTGCGATGCGGCGGTAGAGAAGAAATAGAAGACGCTGCGGGGTCGGGGCGCGACGGGTTGTGCCGGTTTAGGGGTTGATGATAGCTTAGGAGGCGAGAACCGTCGATGGTGGCTGAAGGGAGAAGAAGGGGAGAGGCGGAAGAGGGAAAGAGGAGAATGGGGAGGCGGTGGTTGTGTGAAGAAGGAAGGAGAGAGGCGGTGGTTTTGTAAGGGTTTGTCTGATTTTGAGATTTTTTTTTTCTCTTTATATCCGAGCTGCACATTGGTTAAGGCATGGGCACGCCTTATTCCAAGTTTTGAAAAATGGCCATGTAATCCGAGATGTACTTTGATTAAGGCGTGGGCACGCCTTAATCCAAGTTGATATCAATGACCTTGTAATCCGAGGTGTACTTTGATTAAGGCGTGGGCACGCCTTATACCAAGTTTTTCTCCACTATTTGAACCAAGTGCTTTCTTCATAGAGCGTGCCCACGTCCTAATGAAGATTTATATCTGCCCAAAAATTAAAACAAGGTCAATTTCACTTAAAAAAAAAATTTACATGGATCATAAAATAAATAATGCTGAATAAATAAATAAGAATAAACAATAGATGAAAATGAATAAAGAGATAAAAATTGCTTGTTAAACTAAGGAAAAGAAATTCGGGTTGCCTCCCGGAAGCGCTTTTCTTTTACGTCTTTAGCTAGACGTTCACATCGCTCAATTAGTATAAGTTGGGCATTCTAAATCAAATTGATCAACATTACATACCGGAAAGCCTTCATAAAAGAGTTTTAAGCGATGTCCATTGACTTTAAAAATCTTACCCGTATCCAATCCTTAAATTTCAACTGCACCATGAGAATATACATTAGTAACAAGAAAAGGGCCTATCCATCTAGAACGCAACTTACCAGGAAACAATTTCAATTTAGAATGATAAAGTAAAATTTTCTGACCAATAGAAAATGTTTTCCTGGAAATCATCGGATCATGGAAAACTTTTGCCTTTTCCTTGTAGATCCTTGAGTTCTCATAGGCATCATTGCGAATCTCTTCCAACTCTTGCACTTGCAATTTTCTTTGCTCCCCCAACTCATCCATTCTCATATTGCACTGCTTAATGGCCCAGTATGCTCTATGTTCTAATTCTACTGGAAGGTGACAATGTTTACCAAATACCAAACGGTAAGGAGACATACCTATAGGAGTTTTGTAGGCCGTTCGGTAAGCCCAAAGTGCATCATCAAGCCTTAGACTCCAATCCTTCCTGTCTGGGTTGACAGTCTTTTCAAGTATGGATTTGATTTCTCTGTTGGATACTTCAGCCTGTCCATTAGTTTGCGGGTGGTATGCAGTAGAGACGCGATGGGTAACATTGTATTTCTTCAATAAAGCCTCCATCACTCTATTGCAAAAGTGAGTCCCGCGATCACTAATGATAGCTTTAGGCGTCCCGAACCTAACAAAAATATGAGATTTGACAAAATCTGCAACCACTTTAACATCATCAGTTCGGGTGGCTTTAGCTTCCACCCACTTTGAAACATAATCCACAGCAAGAATTATGTAAACATTACTATAAGACGAAGGGAAAGGACCCATGAAATCAATACCCCACACATCATTTATTTCACAAACAAGAATAGGGGTGAGTGGCATTTGATCTCGACGCTCTATTGTTCCAGTTTTCTGACATTGTTCACAAGATTTGCAAAACATGTATGAATCATGAAATAAAGTAGGCCAAAACAATCCACACTCTAGTACCTTACGGGCTGTTCGCTTAGGACCAAAATGTCCCCCACAAGCATATGAATGACAAAATTTTAAAATCGAAGGGATTTCTTGTTGAGAGACACACCTACGAATAATTTGGTCAGAACAATTGATGAGTTCCGGAGTGGCTCAACGAGCGTTGACCCGTTGCACGTGCCCGTAGGACCAATAACGAGACAAAGAGTCAAAAGAATCAAGCAGGCAATGCAAGGATTCATGCAAGCGTGGATGGACGAGTGCTCTAGTGCAAAGACTTCATTTACGTTGCATAAGAATGTGGAAGAGGAGCCAAAATTATTGCAATGCATTTGGATCAAGGAAGAACAAGAAATTGGGCAGCAATTGAATCACGGCCGTAAAGTCTGATATCACGTCCGTAACGGATTCACGGCCTTAAAGCCAAATTACGGCCGTAACACTACAATGGCGAAATTATGCAGAAGAGGACTTACGGCCGTAACCCACATCTTCATGACCGTAAAGAGTTTTGTAGTTTTAATCCAGAATATTGATTATGGCCGTAAAGGGTATTGTCACGGCCGTAACAAATGTTTTCAATTTTAATCCGTAGCTTGCTTACGGCCGTAAACTCATAAGTCACGGCCGTAACTTAGGTTCCGTATTTTAAGATGCGTTTTGGGCTTTTTAGTTTAGGTTGAATTCTAGTTTATTTTTAGTTGCTTTATTTTCTTTGCCTATATATATGGCTTTATTCAGCATTGTAAAATACAACTTTTTATCTTGAGATTAATGATATTGAAGGTGAGATATTCCCCTATATTTTCTTCGTGTTCTCATCGAACAAATTAAACTTATCAAAGGATTTAACAACCTTTGTGGCGTTCCCCCTTTGTGGTTCTTATCTCCGCATCGTAACGTGTTTTGGGTTTAATATACCCATAGTTCTTGCGTCGTGAGGTCAGGGTTGCATTGTTACCGTCTACTATCTTGGATTTTAGAGCTTTCCGGCGTTTAATTCCGCGTGTTCTTGGTGATCCCCGTATCGGATCACATCAACAATGTTTCCACAAATAAGGGTCATCCCACACATAATATTTAACATCACTCTTTATCCTATCTTTTTGAGCTCTAGACAAATCATGTGGTAACGTCCTAGTAACTAGATAATTAACAATATCAGCATACCAGAGGATTGCTTCTTTAATAGAAAATAGATGCTCATCTGGAAAATTATCCTTTAGTGGTGATGGTTCTTCACTTGTGGTTAATCTACTTAAATGATCAGCAACCAAATTCTCTGTTCCCTTTTTATCCCGTATCTCTAAGTCAAACTCTTGTAGCAAGAGAATCCAACGAATCAGCCTAAGTTTCGCCTCCTTCTTTGAAAACAAGTACTTGAGAGCTACTGCATGATTACTTGCATCACACATGATTTCAAATGGGAGGTTCCAATCGGGTGGTCGGATAATTGGGGCTGAGGTGAGCATATCCTTCAATTTATCAAATGCTCCTTTGCACGCCTCGTCAAATTCAAACACCATATCTTTTTGCAATAATTTACACATAGGCCGAGTGATCTTGGAAAAATCCTTGATAAGCGCATGTAAAAACCTGCATGCCCAAGAAAGGAACGAACTTCCCGAACAGTTGTGGGGTAGGGTAAGGATTTAATAATATCTATCTTAGCCTTATCAACCTCAATACCCTTAGAGGACACAACATGGCCTAAAATAATTCCTTGATCAACCATAAAATGACATTTTTCATAATTCAAAACTAAATTCGTTTCTATGCATCTGCCAAGAACTTTCGTAAGATTAGTTAAACATAAATCAAAAGAATTATCATAGACTGTAAAATCATTTATGAATACCTCTATGATGTTCTCCACATTATCTGAAAATATACTAACCATACACCTCTGAAATGTAGCATGGGCATTGCAAAGTCCAAACGACATCTGTCTATACGCAAAGGTGTCGAACGGGCACGTGAATGTAGTTTTCTCCTGATCTTCCGATGCAACTGGGATTTGGTGAAAACCTGAATAACCATCAAGACAACAATAATGAGTATGACCTGCTACACGCTCAAGCATTTGATCAATAAATGGGAGGGGGAAGTGATCTTTTCTAGTTGCAGCATTTAACTTCCTATAATCAATACACACCCGCCACCAATTTTCAACACGAGTAGGGATCATCTCACCTTCAGAATTCCTAATAACTGTTATACCTGTTTTCTTTGGGACTACCTGAACTGGACTCACCCATTTATTGTCAGAAATTGGATAGATCATACCTGCATCAAGAAGTTTTAAAATTTCTTTCTTTACCACTTCCATCATTGGTGGGTTCAGTCTTCGTTGGGCTTCTCTAGAAGGTTTACAATCTTCTTCCAGTAGTATCTTATGCATGCAAGTAGAGGGACTCAATCTCTTAATGTCTGCTATAGTCCACCCGATTGCTTGTTTATATTCCCTAAGCACCCGAGTCAATTTCTCTTCCTCCAAGGGAGAGAGTTTCTTGGAAATAATTACCGGGAGCATTTCTCCTTCTCCTAAGAACACATACTTCAAATGGTCCAGTAGGGGTTTCAATTCCAATTTGGGTGCCTGCTCATTAGAAGAAAGAAGTTTTGTGTGAGAACTAGGCAATTCAATTTGAGATACATTATACCTTATGGTCAAAGCGACTCAAGTTCATGAATTGCTTCCTGCAAATCAAAATCCAACGCAAAATTCATAGCCTTCTCTAGTCCATCACGAGCGAGGTTCCTGCTAAGAGCAACATTCAATTTATCATCATTGTTAAGATCAAAAATATTTTGTGCTAGAGGGTCAATGACATCCATAACATAAACAGGGGACACATCACTAGGATATCTCATGGCTTCATAAATATTAAATTTAATGATTTCACCATCAAACTCCATTGTGAGTGTTCCAGCATGCACATCAATTTTTGTCCTAGATGTTTTAAGAAATGGTCTTCCTAGTAAAATTGGTGTAGGATTAGAAGAATCATCTTCCTCCATATTAAGTACATAAAAATCAGCAGGAAAAATCAATTCATTTACTTGAACCAAAACATCTTCTAAGACTCCCTCAGGGTACACATTGGACCTATCAGCTAGTTGAATGATCACGCCTGTTTCTTTCAATGGACCAGTATTTAAAGATGAGTAAACAGACAAAGGCATGACATTTATTGAAGCTCCTAGATCTAGCATGGCCTTCTCGACTCTAACCTTACCTACTTTACAAGGGATGGTAAACATACCTGGGTCCTTGCATTTAGGAGGTAGCTTTTTCTGGAGAACAGCTGAAACATTTTTTCCAACACTTATCTTTTCATTCCCTTTTAATTTTCTCTTATTGGTACACAATTCCTTAAGAAATTTAGCATATCGAGGCACCTGTTTAATTGCGTCGAGTAAGGGAATATTTACCTCAATTTTTCGAAATGTTTCCTTTTCTTCTTCCTCCTTCTTAGATTTGTTCAATCTTGTAGGGAATGGAGGAGGTGTCACAAAAATCCTGGGTTGATCTTTGTCAAGCACTTCAGGTTGGTCAACATGACGTTGTGGGATGACTTCATTTTCAGTTTCCTCTCCCTTACTACCTGGCTTTGACTTACTAGGCTCTTTCAGTTCCTTTCCACTTCTCAAAGTGATTGCACTCGCATTTTGTTTTGGGTTGATAATGGTTTGAGAAGGTAATTTGCCTTGAGATTCCAAGCGGCTCACAGTTGACGCTAATTGACTCATTTGGGTCTCCAAATTCTTCATGCCTGTCCTCGTTTCTTGTTGAAATTGTTGTGTATTAGTTGCAAGTGATTTCAAAATTTCTTCTAGAGACATACCTGAGCTCGAAGAAGGTTGTTGCGGTTGAGGTGTAGGCTGTCTAGGTTGGAATTGTTGGAATTGCGGCTTGGTCTGATAACTAAAGTTGGGATGATCCCTCCATCCTTGGTTATAAGTATTTGAATAAGGGTCATACTTCGGTTGAGGTGGGCCTGGAAATCTCCCAACTGCATTAGCTTGCTCAAATGAATCTTCTTGGAGAGTTGGGCATGTGTCCGTTGGATGACCAGTGGCAGCACAAATTCCACATGCCTTAACCTGTTGCATATTTCCTGCAGCCATTTGTTGAACAAGAGAGGTTATATTTGCTATTTGATTTTCAAGGGAAGATACATTTACCTCGTTCACTCTCTTCACATGAGTGTCTTGTCTGAATCCAAACTGCTGTGTGTTAGCGGCCATGATAGAGATCAGATCCCTAGCTGCAGTCGGGGTTTTATTCACTATAGCTCCTCCGCTAGCTGCATCCATCATTTTCCTCTTCATTGGTAACAATCCCTCATAAAAGTATTGAATGAGCAATTGTTCAGAAATTCCGTGTTGGGGGCAGCTTGCGCACAACTGTATAAACCTTTCCCAATATTCATGCAAGGTTTCAGTATCTCTCTGTTTGATTCCACATACCTCTCTTCTGATGTTTGCAGCTCTTGAGGCTGGGAAAAATTTGTCAAGAAATAATCTGACCATTCCCGTCCATGTAGCCACAGAACCTGGTGGTAGATAGAATAGCCAATCTTTCGCTTTGTCAGCTAGTGAGAATGGAAAAGCTCGCAGCTTGATTTGTTCTTCAGTCACTCATTGTGGTTTCATACTTGAACATACTATGTGGAATTCCTTTAGATGTTTGTGGGGATCTTCATTCTCGAGCCCATAGAATTTGGGTAGCAAATGGATCAGTCCAGATTTCAATTCAAATCCCACATCTAGGACTGGATACTGAATGCAAAGTGGCTGTTGATTTTCATTTGGTGCATCCAATTCCCTTAAAGTTCGTTCTTCATTGGCCATTGCTTTCTCTTGCTCAGTTTCAGAACCACTAGAAGAATCAGTTGTTGAATCTGTCCGGTCAGCTACTAAATTCGATCTAGTTTGTTTGCGCAACTTGACTTCCTTCCTCAATTTTCGAGCTGTCTTCTCAATTTCAGGGTCGTATTGCAACTCACCCGTACGAGAACAACGGGGCATAAAAGAAATAAAGAAATTAGTAAAAGATATAAAAATAAATAAAAAAATAAATAGATAACAATAAATGAAAAATTAAATCTGATTAACACCAGTCCCCGGCAACGGCGCCAAAAATTTGATGGGTGTCGAATCCAACAAATAATAATGTTTTCTTGCTCTTGTAAAAATAAATTGCAATAGTGGTAAGCAAGGTCGAATCCACAGGGATTTGTTAGATTTAATTCTTCGGAAAAATTAAAAACAATGAATTGAAAATAAGGGGGGTTTTTGAATTTTGAATGTGAAATCAATTTGTAAATAAACGAGTGCGAAAATAAAATTGTTGAAAATATCAAATTAAATAAATATCCAGCCCAAGATATAATCTCGGTAATGATTCACGAAATTGATGATAGATGCAAAAATAAAATCCTTTACTCATTCTCTAAATTGGTTATGGTCATTGATACGATCTAACAACCTATCTCTCCTTACTTTATCGATAATTAAGAGACGCTCGTTGATTATTTCCCTAATCAATAAACAACCCTAGATACGATCGTATGATTTAATTTACCAATAGCATTAATTTCTAGAGAGACGACCAATTCTGACCAACAAATTCACACGCGTGATTTATTTAAGCTAGGTTATATATCTTCATAACATGAGTCAAAAATCAATCTATAATTAACTATGTTATTTGCCACCTGTATTAGAAAACCTAAACAATTACGAATTTAGATTCCTAATTGGCTAAGCATCGTTTTGACAATTAAAACAACGTGCACTTTGCATTAATAAATCAAAACAACAACTTTGATGCAAACCAAAAGATATATAAATAAAAAACAATCAAATGGACAATTAAATTTAATTAGATCTCACAATTCTTTGTAAATCAAAACTTCGAATATCCTTGAACTGGAAAAATAAATTTAGCTATCCATAAACATTTGAAAAATAAAAACTAAAAGAAATAATAATAATAAGTCAAACTTGATGAGAGGGAATAAAGATATCTTCTTACTAGAATTCTTGATACTCAATTTCTTCCCTTTTTCCTTCCTGTTACCGCCGTCGTTCTCTTCTTTTCCTTTCTCTAATCTCTTGACTTCCCAGCAATTCTTATCTTAGTGACTATTGAGCTTCTAAAAATTGCCCAGCCCAACATCCAAGTAGTTCCCTCGGCAGGTAGGTTTCTTTTTCTCCAAATTAAATGCTACCTTTTTTTCCAAATAATAATAATCCAATCCCCACAATTAATTGGCCCTAGAGGGGCTCCAACAACAAAAAAGACTATTTTTTTTTTCTCCAAAACATGGCTGGGTCATTTACAAATGTGGCTGACTTTTCTTCATACATGACATTGAGTTCAATTTGATCAAAGTCCTCCACCTAATCCACAAAACATAAAATATGATTAATATCTAGAATTTAAGCATTTAAAATCAATGGAGTAAGATAAAATATCACAATTTAAATAGAAAATATGCGCCCTATCAATACCCTACCCATATACACATTTAAGAATGACGGGTCGGGGGTGAGTCGGAGACGGGTATGCTTCTATATTCATTTGAAACTCATTATTAATTATTTTATTATTATTATTTTTTGAGAACTGTAAATAGGTTATAGGTGCTCCGGATTAACTTAAATTAGTTGAATGTTTGACTTCACTTGAATTTGTTTTTAAAAAAGCTTGTTCTAGCTTAAAACTAAACAAGCGAATTTTAATAATTTTTTTAGACGTTAACAAAGTCAATAGTTTAAACATATTAAGGTTTAGACGTTAACAATGTTAATAGATATTTGAGTTCTATATTTTATTTATTTTTACACAATCACTTTTGTTTTAAATTTTATAATTATTTAAAGAAATTAATGAGTATGCGGGTCGAATATTTGTATTGTAGTAAAACT
Organism: Ligustrum vulgare; assembly: GCA_963555705.1. NCBI lineage: Eukaryota > Viridiplantae > Streptophyta > Magnoliopsida > Lamiales > Oleaceae > Ligustrum > Ligustrum vulgare. The sequence continues at coordinate 6,777,064 of OY743187.1, forward strand.
CACACTCGACCCATACTCATGTCAAGTTTTAAAGATTACCTTCATACTCTACCCACAAACTCATTTAGTCGGGTAATCACTGCCCATTTATGTCGGGTCTTCAAGAAATATCGGATCCGTGGATATTATTGCCATTTTGATCCACACCATTTGCACCTAATTTATTTATTTTTTTCTTTTTATATTTTCAGGTTCAAAACTTGGCCTAACTTATCCTAAACCATATTGCGGTATCTCTGGATTGGCTGCTTTGATGAATTGTATCTCTTCCCTGGCGAAGAAAACGGTATATTATTATTAGTTCATATACAGCAAAAAAATATAAAATAAGAGTTCTTTTTTTCTGAAATAGAAACTAAATTAAATAGTTTGTAAGAATCTCACTTCATGAATCTATTGTTGGCTGATGGATTAGCCTATGCTTCTTCTACGGGGCTGTAATTAATTTGGAAAAATAAATAAATAAACAAGTAGTGTAATACGTGAAAAAATTTGAAGGAATTAGTTTAAAATAGATTTATTATAAGATATAGAAGAAGGAACCTGGAAAAAGTCCATTACGCTTCACAACAAATGGGGCTTTCGGGGCAAGGGTTCACTGGACGTGGACGAGGATGATGATGAATGTTGACGGTGCCCTGTTCTTGGGGTGCCTACTGGACGTCAACACACGAATTGTCTACCGTGTGTGTGGATTTGTTTCACGCGAGGTGGACGCGTCCCCAGGAGGTTTCAAACCTTGAACATATAGAACTTAATAATTCCAAAGGCCTCATTGGTACCACTAAGCTAAGTTGACGTTGTACTGTCCTTGGGGTGCTTATGGGACGTCAACACGGTGTATTGTCCACCGCATAGTGTTGATTTGTTCCACGCGAGGTGGATGCATCCCCAGGAAATTTCGAATATTGGATCTATGGAACTTAAGAATTTCAAAAGCCTCACTGGTACCACTTTATGTTGACGTTGTCTTATCCTTAGGGTGCTTATGGGGGCGTCAACACTGTGTATTGGTCACCGCGTAGTGTGGATTTGTTCCACGCGAGGTGGACGCATCCCCAGTAAATTTCGAATATTGGACCTATAGAACTTAAGAATTTCAAATGCCTCACATTACCACTAAGCTAAGTCCTTGGGGTACTTACGAGACGTCAACACGGTATATTTTTCACCGCATAATGTAGATTTGTTTCACGCGAGGTGGACGCATCCCCAAAAAATCTTGAAAGTTCAAGGTTCAAAATCTCTTGGGATGCATTTTTATGTTGACAGTGCCCCGTTCTTGAGTGCTTATGGGACGTCAATACACGAATTGTCCACTACGTAATATTAATTTGTTTTACGCGAGATGGACGCGTTAATAATGAAGATTGTCCTTCTTAACTTCATTGCAGAAAACCTCTTGTAGATTCAAGATTCTTCTATTTAGTTCTCCACTAAAGACAAAGTCCGTAGAAATCCTGAAATTGTTGAAATGATATGGACATTGTATCTGGACATGACTCGTTTGATGAGAGAAAAATTGTCCTTGAAGTGGAGGTCTTGTCATAATAAAGGACAAGATGATTTTGAAATTTATTTTATTAAATCAAATTTTGTGTAATTAATTTTAATTATATGTATTTAACAAGTAATTGAGACTTGAACTTTATTATTATGTTTTAATTTAATATTTTTTACAGTTGAATATTAATAACTTTATCTGTTTTTGTAATAATTTTCTTGCCATTATTAAATTAGTTCAACAAAAATTAGATAAATAATATAAATTTTAAAATTTAATCCAAATTTTAGAAAAGACAAATCAAACATGTTTTCAGCAAATTTAAAAATAAAAATAAAAACAGGAAATATAAAATATTTTCGAAAATAAAAACAGAAAATAAAAGGAAAAATTGCAGCCACGATTCCAAACTTTTTTTCTTTTTTCGCAGACTTTACCTAAACCTTCACTTTGTATCACTCACAGTCTCAAACCTTTAATTTAATTTCCGGAGAAGGACAATTGGATGAAAAATATTCAAAATTTTGTTAGTTGACTTAAAATTGATTTTGATCAGATTTAGAAAGGATAATATAGTAACTTTGTATTTTTAATAATATAAACTAATTCAAATAATTAAACAAAAAAGAAAAAGAAAAAACACAAAATAGAATTATTCATCTTCTTCCCACCCCCACCTCCAACTGCCGTAGCCACCACAAACATGGAAATTGCTGTAAATCACACCACCTTGTACTAAAGATACATATCCATTTCCGCAAAAGAAGAAAAGAAAAATCAATAGAACCGTAAATTGATTATAAGTTAAAATTGAAAATGGGGAAATCTTACGAATTGAGTTGAAAAGAGGCTGCACAGGGAGTTGCCATCGGTAGATTTCTTCGACGGAATGCGGAGGCCAAGCAACACGCACCCCACATCTCAATACTCTTCTGCGTAATGCATTTTGTATGTATAAATGTTGGTTGCGTATCTGAGTTTGGTTGTTATGGGAGTGTAAAAATGAATGGGCATTGAAATGGGAGAATTCAATTATATTTACCACAGGATTGTCTAAGGAGAGCGTAAAAAGGAAATGGGCATTGTCTAAGTTTCAATTTTTATACATATTTTTTGGGAATTAACTGATTTTGGACGGTACATTGGAAGAAAGAAAATTGTAAAATGGGGTCTGTTGTGCGAATTTGGTCTCTGAACAAGACGAACTAGGACTGGTGTGCGAATTTGGTCTCTAGGTTGTCAGAGACGTCGTCTTCCACCTCATCCACGATGATGTTTCTAGCTCCAAATCCTTGCCTCGTTTACGCAATCCCGGGTCAGAGGCAGACCTCGAGTCTTTCCCAGGGATGGAGTTAAGATTTCGAATGAGTGAGGGCCAAAATTTTCAAATTGTGGGAGGCGGAGACCCTCTCCCGAGAGTTCGAGGGCAGGGCCCCTGAAATTTTTTTGAACCCAAATGATTGACATTATGAAACAACAAACCAAAAACTAAACTGAGTTAACTAACAAGTAAAAACTAACCAGTGTAAACTAGTAATTTACAAAAGAAAATACATATAATTGAAAAGTAAATGTAAACTTTTAATGTGAGAATACTAGTAATAAATATTGTATTTACTTCTTGCATAAGCATAAACCAACGTAACCAATCGACGATGTTGGAGGCGATGGCTGTGGGTGGTGGTCGGTGTTGATTGAGGGTGAGGTGATAAGTGTATTTTATACACTTATTTCTATCCTAAAAGTATGACTTTATATGTTTGTTTTAGAATATTTGCTATTTATTTTGTGTTATTTGTTTATATTTCAGAAATAATCTCAAAGTCGAGAAAATAATGGAATTGGAGCAAAAACAAGCAAATTGGATGATAAAAGAATCAAAGTATCCAAATCAAGAATGGATGAAGTAGATCAAGGGCTAAATTGGAAGAAAAGTCAAAGAAAGAACCAAATTGAAAGAAATTGGGAGTTCAAGGACTAAAGTATACAAATCAAAAGAAGAAGGACCAAATTGCAAATATTTGATAGTTGATTCGGATCAAGATAAGATACTTGAGGACTTTTAGGAGTCAATTGGATGCAATTAGATGGCAAAAAGGAATGAAATATGGTAAGAATATTACCATAAATTCATTTATATCAAGCAAGGTCTTCGGGCAGATTTTTAGTCAGATTTTGAAACCTAATTTCGGGGCAATAAACGTTCGAATTGTGAAAATCCTATTTCAGGAAGAATTGTAGCCCTTTATGTTATCTTTCTAACGGACTTTGAAGCACCTCAATCGGATAATGGAATAGAAAGATATGATCAAAATACTAAATGCTGTGCAATAAAAGGATGATGACCAAATTGCTGAAATTTAAAGAAGAAAAATGTAGCTGCCGGTATAACCGTGCGGCCGCACGGTTGAAAAAGCGTGCGGTCGCACGGTCAAAAAAATCAGCGACTGAAGTTTACCTGCAGAGTCATGCGATCGCGCATTTCTGAACCGTGCGGTCGCACGGTAGTCCCGACTGGGCCTCAGCTGGGCTTTTTACGCGAAATTCAGCAATTTTCTCCACAATTAACCTAATTCTCATGAACATCTATAAATACATGGCTTGGGGCACGAAATTAAAGGTTCCCAATCTTCATAATTCATGCCAAAACGCTGTCGAAGTGCCGAGGGATCCAAACCACGCCAAGATCAAGATTGAAGATACAATTGCAAGGAGATGAATTGGGTTACATCTTTTCATATCTCTTGTTATTTATTTTCTATTATGTTTCTAGGCTAGGTTAATTGTGTTGGAATTGTGATGAAGTTTTGATTTCTTGACTCCATGTTTTAATCTATTATTTAATTTATGCAATTCATGATTTTGAGCAATTGATTTATACTTTTCTTTATCATGCAATTACTTGATCACTAGTTGTATGATTTTAGGTAATGATTTCTTAAGTTCGAAAGATTGAGATTTCATTAGACTTGTGTCAATTGCCACAAAGTCCGATAGGGGATAGAAATATACCCCTATGCTTTGTGTTATCGGTTATAGTATTCACAAAACTTGTAATGCTTTTCTATACATTTAGATTCGACATAGAAATATAGTCGGATTGTGTATAGAAATAGGTGTTGATTCTTGTCCGAAAGGGAGTCTTGACAATATTAGGAATATGGATTTTCAAAACCCGTGAATTGTATTTAAATAATTGGTTAAGATATGGATGATAGAGTCAAAATGGATTCATAATTCTAACGCATTTATTTTCATTCGTTTAAAATCAAATTTGTCAATTTTTTAGTTTAATCTTTATTTTAGTTTTCAAAATCAAAATTCTCAACTCAAACAATTTCTAGTTCCGGTTAAGGTAGTAGTCTAAAAAAATACGATTTAAAACAATCTCTGTGGGAACGATATTCGGACTTAAAATCCACTTTATTACTTGCGCGACCCGTGCACTTGCGGAGCGTCGTCAAGTTTTTGGCGCCGTTGCCGGGGATTGTTATTTAAATTTATTTTTAGATTACTTTCACTAATTCGGACTTTTTACTTGTTTTAATTTTATTTTTACTTTTACTTTTATTTTTTTATTTTTAGGATTTTAATTTCTTTGTTTTAGTTAGTTACTAGTTTCCTTTCTTTTAGTTGTGTATGCTACGTTCGAAAAAAGGGAATCTCTTCGAAGCTGACCCGGAAATAGAACGTACATTACACCGTAGGTTAAGAGAACTTGGGGAATTAGATAAATCTAAAAATAAAAAAGAAGATCAAATGGCAAACAATATGGCTTTACCTGGTGTTGAGCTAGAAGATGAGGGGAATAGACTTGTAGGAGATTTCATGACCCCACCAATTGTCCAAAACCAATCAAGCATAGTTTATCCACCTTTTGGTCTTGCAAACTTCCAATTAAAGACTAATGTGATAAATATGTTTCAAAATGGACATCAATTTTATGGCAAACACGATGAAAATCCACATGCACATGTGTCTAAATTTTTAGATATGCGTGAACATTTTAAATATCAGGGTGTGTCAGATGACGCCATAAGACTTAGGTTGTTCCCATACACCTTACGAGATAGGGCAATAGATTGGTTAGACTCCCGTCCTCCTGCAAGTATAATAACCTGGAATGACTTGGCCCAAAAATTTTGCACAAAATTCATGCCCCCAGCCAAAGTTGCTAAACTCACACATGAGATAACAATTTTTCAACAACAAGAGTTTGAGTCATTTGATGAAGCATGGAATAGGTTTAAAAGCATGCTTAGGAAATGCCCTCAACATGGATTACCCAAAAATGAGCAGGTAAGGTACTTTTACATTGGCTTGCTCCCTCAATACAAGAGTCTTGTTGATTCGTCATCAAATGGATCAATAACAACCCAAACTCTTGATGGAGCACTTGAACTGTTTGAGAGAATAGCCAATACCAACGCAATGTGGGCGTCTGAGATGACCATTCAAAAGAAACCAGCAGGAGTTTACGCAGTGGATGATGTTTCGGCATTGTCTGCTAAATTAGACTCTTTGATGAATTTCATACAAACCAACCATTCAGTGAAAAGTGTAGTAACTGGATGCGAGGAATGTGGGGCCAATCACAATACCTCAGATTGTCCAATTTTGGCAGCTCAAGTTGAGCAGGTCAGCTTTATACAAGGGGGACATCGCCAAAATAATCCATACTCCAACACTTATAATCCTGGTTGGCGAAATCACCCTAACTTTTCATGGAGGGATAATCAAAATGGAACTGGCCAGCAAGCCCCTCCACAGCAGGTAGTGGAGAAGAAACCTCAACTTGAGGAGATGGTTGTGAAATTGATGGAGAAAACTGACCAGTACATGAGCCAGACCAATCAATTTATGGCTAAAACTGATCAGTTCATGACAAAAACTGACCAATTCATGAGGATGACCGAAACTACATTGCGAAATCATCAAGCTTCAATCAAAAATCTGGAGACTCAAGTGGGACAGATAGCACAGTTGATCACAGTTAGAGCTCCGGGTACATTACCTGCAAATACTGAGGTAAACCCAAAGGAACAACTAATGGCTATAAATGTAGTACAAAATGAGATAAATGCTATCACTACGCGTAGTGGTGTGCAACTTCCTGAGATTCATGCTAAAAAGCCAGCTGGAGTTCCTGAAAAAGTTGTGGATAATGTTGAGAAGATGGTTGAAAGGGAAGATGACCATGAGGTGAAATCAAAAATTAAGCCTCATGAGTCTCCTATTTCATTTCCACAAAGGCTGAATAAAACAAGAGAGGATAAGCAGTTTAACAAGTTTGTGAATATGCTTAGAAAACTGCACATAAACATTCCCTTCTTGGAAGCCATCACACAGATCCCAAGTTACGCCAAGCTGCTAAAAAAGATGATGTCTAGCAAGAAAAAGCTTGAAGAACTTGGGGAGGTCACTTTGAATGAAGAATGCAGTGCAATCCTGCAAAACAAGCTGCCACCTAAACTCAAAGACCCAGGGAGCTTTTCAATACCTTGCATTATAGGTGATTTAAGATTCAACAAGGTCCTATGTGACCTAGGTGCAAGTATAAATCTGATGCCCCTGTCGTTATACAAGAAATTGGGACTAGGTGAACCAAAGGAAAGCAATATCAGATTGCAATTGGCTGATCGATCAATCTGTCACCCATATGGAGTTGTGGAGGATGTATTGGTGAAAGTTCACAAATTCATATTCCCAGCGGACTTTATCATCTTAGATATGGAAGAAGATGAAAATTTGCCTTTGATACTTGGTCGACCATTCCTAGCCACTGCACGAGCATTAATTGATGTAGAAAAAGGAGATGTAGTGCTGCGGGCTGAAAATCAAGAAGTGACTTTCACAATGATGCAATTTGATGTCCATGAACAAGAACTAGAAAATTGCTCCAAGATAGATGTCGAGTTGGAATTGGCATACTGGGAGAAGTATGAATACAAGGTAAGGGCAGATGATGAGGCTACACCATCTAATCTAAAACCACCTTGAGAGTTTGCCAAAAAGTCTAGCTCTAGACTTTAAATGAAGCGCTTGTTGGGAGGCAACCCAACATCTCAAACCCTTTTCTTTATTCGTTTGTTTATTGTTTTTTTGATTGCTTTTATTACTTTATAGTTGTTTAGATGCTTGACAGTGCATTTTAGGGGTACTAGTATGTTTAAAATGCATGTATTGAATTGTTATGTGTTTTACGTAATTCTAGTGTTCCATTTTGCTTGTTTTAGCACTTTTAATTTTAATTGCATTTTAATTTATTTTGTTGCTTTTTATCACAATCTTCTACTTGATCACCTAGCTTAGGACATGAACATATTGTTTAGAATTTGGTTGCATGCATTTTAAAGCATTTAGGGGTTGAAAACGGGGTCCAAAACTCAAATTTTGAAAAAAATTCAAGTCACTGTCCATTAACACCATGCGGTCGCACGGTGTTACAACCGTGCGGTCGCACGGTGTGAAACTGGGCAGAACCAGCAGATTGTTTAATATGCATTCTTCTTTCATTTTAACCACTTCATACCCGAAATTCCTCCCCCAAATCATCCCACATTGAGTCCCCAACTGTTCCCCTAAGTTTGCACATCATTATAACTCAAAATCATACCTTGCATTACATCAAAATCATCCAAAGGTAAGAATTTTTCACCAATTTCCAAGATTATGCATAATTCGTGTGTTCTTCAAATTTTTGTGGAAATTGAATATTGTGGATTGATAGTGATAGGCTTAGGATAGAACTTGGGGTATTGAATTGTGTTTATTAGGTAAAAATTTTTGGCTTAATTCAAGTCTCCAACTCTATGATTTTCATTGATTTCTTTATATGCATTCAAGGTGCTCGATAAAATGTTTCAATGAGGTTTTTATTGAGTTTTGGCAAATCTTTTTGGATGATCACCCTCACTACATGTTAAACATCATTTGTGCATCATCCATTCATTGTTTACACTGATTTAAGGCATAGAACTTAACATGAACATCTTTGCACTACAAAGCACTTCATTGCAAGGCATCACAGCACCACTACACCAATTTCAGCTTCACTGCACCTACTTTGTCACATCCTTTCATGACCCAAATGAACTCCAAATTTGCTGAATTTTTGATATGTTGTAGACCAAGTTATGTTCTTTCATATGCCTGGGACATGTCTCAGGAAATTTTCACTTTTTCGAGGCGATGTAAAGGGTTGAAAATCAGTGGTCGACCACTTTTCAAAAATTTCAATTTTTTTTTTCTAAGTCCTAGTTTGGGTGTGTTGTGTTGATTTTCTTTAGTTCCTATGTGATGATTATACTTCTAATGACCATTAATGTTTATTTGCAAGGAACATATCATCATGGGGCAATTCACGCCAAACATGGAAAAGGAAGTAAGGGATCATTTCATCCAACAAAACATTCAAGTCAAAGCTTAAAAAATGGGAACATCAACTCTCCAAACCCGGGAAGTACATTAACCCTCTTTGTTATTTTTTTTTTATTTTTTTATTTTCTTTATTTATTTTGAATACATTGAGGACAATGTATGATTCTAGTTTGGGGGTGGGAATCTCATTCATGTGCTTTCATCTACACATTATTCGATTTTGAGTAGAAAATTCATAAAAAGTGAAAATTTTGAAAATTTTTGTTGATTTATTTATTGCTTATGATATGATATGAATTGATTTTTGTGCTTTAGTTAGAAAATTGGGCAACATGCGAACTAAATTTTTCTTAACATTCATCCATGTGAGACTTTAATCAAACTTGAGCACATAGTCATTTCACATAAAAACTTGTGTAGGGAGATGCTTGATAATTGTGGGGTAAACTTGTGCACTTTGAACATAGAATTGATTGAAAAATCCTAAACCTTAAGTAATTAGATCCCGACCTGAAATGTAGAACCAAACTACTCAAGAAGCAGTTTGGGGTGGGAAGGTTAGTATGAGTATGCATTGATGGATTTAAGATTTAGAGTTTTTAATTGTACATCTTTAGTGTAAGGGATTTCGATCAACGGGTATAAACCATAATAATCAGCATAAAAACAGAAAAATGCTGAAGGTCTTATTCTACTCTTTAAATGCCTTTTTGACTCGAGCAAGTAATTTTGAGGGGTTCTTTGAACCTGGTACCCTAAAGCCAACTGGTTTGGGAGTTTCCGATCTGAAAGCTCGCTACAGGGGTCAACTAGAAAGCAAGTACGGAGAATGGACTTACACATGAGACGTTAAAACATCTTTAACTTTTTTGTTTATGCCTTTATGACTCGGGTAATTAAGTCTGAGGGGTTCTTTGAACCTGGTACCCTAAGCTCAACTGAGTTGGGAGCTGCCGACCTAAAGCTCGTTATAGGGGTCATATAGAAAGCAAGTATGAAAAGTATTGCACAAAGATGGTAAAAGACAAGGGCATTAAAAGAAAAAGTCGTCCACATGAAAGAAAAATGGAATAAAATGGTATAAGCTTTGTTGATTGAAATTCCTAACACTTTGTTAATTTTTCTTGGTCTGTCGTGCATACTTGTCTAGTACTAACTGTCTTGTGTGGAAAAATGCGATTTATACATCTTTAGAAACAACATCAATAGAAAAGACCTCGGGATATGAGAGAAAAGTCATAAGGTTGTGATCATCCATGAGAGGGTAAGGAAAATTAAAAGAAAATCATTGTTGACCACATGGGATTCGGGCTTACTTTTGCATAAAAAGTCACACATTGTCAAGTTTATTTTTGCATAAGTTTGCAGTTGATTTTGGCTATTCACACACACACACAATGAAGTTGAGCATCGGATGAATGAAAATATTTTATGTTGTTCATATTTCTTTTTCTAAAGTGAATCGTCAATTTGGATTGTTGAAGCGCATGGTAAATAAGTTGATAAAAGCAAAAATATATTTTTATTTAATTTGCCTTTTCACATTTATAGTTTAGTTTTATTTTGTTCGAGGACGAACAATAGTTCTAGTTTGGAGGTGTTGATAAGTGTATTTTATACACTTATTTCTATCCTAAAAGTATGACTTTATATGTTTGTTTTAGAATATTTGCTATTTATTTTGTGTTATTTGTTTATATTTCAGAAATAATCTCAAAGTCGAGAAAATAATGGAATTGGAGCAAAAACAAGCAAATTGGATGATAAAAGAATCAAAGTATCCAAATCAAGAATGGATGAAGTAGATCAAGGGCTAAATTGAAAGAAAAGTCAAAGAAAGAACCAAATTGGAAGAAATTGGGAGTTCAAGGACTAAAGTATACAAGTCAAAAGAAGAAGGACCAAATTGCAAATATTTGATAGTTAATTCGGATCAAGATAAGATACTTGAGGACTTTTAGGAGTCAATTGGATGCAATTAGATGGCAAAAAGGAATGAAATATGGTAAGAATATTACCATAAATTCATTTAAATCAAGCAAGGTCTTCGGGCAGATTTTTAGTCAGACTTTGAAACCTAATTTCGGGGCAATAAACGTTCGAATTGTGAAAATCCTATTTCAGGAAGAATTGTAACCCTTTATGTTATCTTTCTAACGGACTTTGAAGCACCTCAATCGGATAATGGAATAGAAAGATATGATCAAAATACTAAATGCTGTGCAATAAAAGGATGATGACCAAATTGCTGAAATTTAAAGAAGAAAAATGTAGCTGCCGGTATAACCGTGCGGCCGCACGGTTGAAAAAGCGTGCGGTCGCACGGTCAAAAAAATCAGCGACTGAAGTTTACCTGCAGAGTCATGCGATCGCGCATTTCTGAACCGTGCGGTCGCACGGTAGTCCCGACTGGGCCTCAGCTGGGCTTTTTACGCGAAATTCAGCAATTTTCTCCACAATTAACCTAATTCTCATGAACATCTATAAATACATGGCTTGGGGCACGAAATTAAAGGTTCCCAATCTTCATAATTCATGCCAAAACGCTGTCGAAGTGCCGAGGGATCCAAACCACGCCAAGATCAAGATTGAAGATACAATTGCAAGGAGATGAATTGGGTTACATCTTTTCATATCTCTTGTTATTTATTTTCTATTATGTTTCTAGGCTAGGTTAATTGTGTTGGAATTGTGATGAAGTTTTGATTTCTTGACTCCATGTTTTAATCTATTATTTAATTTATGCAATTCATGATTTTGAGCAATTGATTTATACTTTTCTTTATCATGCAATTACTTGATCACTAGTTGTATGATTTTAGGTAATGATTTCTTAAGTTCGAAAGATTGAGATTTCATTAGACTTGTGTCAATTGCCACAAAGTCCGATAGGGGATAGAAATATACCCCTATGCTTTGTGTTATCGGTTATAGTATTCACAAAACTTGTAATGCTTTTCTATACATTTAGATTCGACATAGAAATATAGTCGGATTGTGTATAGAAATAGGTGTTGATTCTTGTCCGAAAGGGAGTCTTGACAATATTAGGAATATGAATTTTCAAAACCCGTGAATTGTATTTAAATAATTGGTTAAGATATGGATGATAGAGTCAAAATGGATTCATAATTCTAACGCATTTATTTTCATTCGTTTAAAATCAAATTTGTCAATTTTTTAATTTAATCTTTATTTTAGTTTTCAAAATCAAAATTCTCAACTCAAACAATTTCTAGTTTCGGTTAAGGTAGTAGTCTAAAAAAATACGATTTAAAACAATCTCTGTGGGAACGATATTCGGACTTAAAATTCACTTTATTACTTGCGCGACCCGTGCACTTGCGGAGCGTCGTCATGAGGGTGGGATCTGTTGTGCGAATTTGGTCTCTGGGTCGTCAGAGACGTTGTCTTCAACCTCATCCACCATGATGTTTCTAGCTCCAAGTCCTTGTCTCGTTTACGCAAGCCCGAGTCAGAGGCAGACGTCTAGTCTTTCCTAAGATACCGTCCAATCAAGTAGTAGAAAAAGAAACCAGCGTAGCTAGTCGGCGGTGTTGGAGGCGGTGGTTGTAGGTGATGGTCAGTGTTGATTGAGGGTGAGGGTGGGGGAAGGGATGGGGATGTGGGTAGGAAGAAGATGAATAGAAACCTAATTATAAATTATTATTATTTTTGTTTAATTATTTGAATTAGTTTATTTATATTATTAAAAAGACAAAGTTACTATATAGCCCTTTCTAAATCTAGCCAAAATCAATTTTTAAGTCAACTAACAGAATTTTGAATGTTTTCTATCCATTTGTTATTTACCCGCAATTAAATTAAAGGGTTGGGACTGTGAGTGGTACAAAGTGAAGGTTTAGATAAAATCTGTGAAAAAAGAAAAGGTTTAGGACCTTGACTGCAATTTTCCAAAATAAAATACAAACAAAACGCAACCTTAGTGTTTATACTTCAGAAAACGCTAGCCATGTTGGTAATATGTAGTGGCCCGAGATTGACATGTTTTATCCGTCCCGTGAAGATAAATTTGTATTCCTTATTTACCAATTTGAAATTATAATCTACTTACTTTATTGGACGTATATTTAATTTTTTTCATTTCTTAATATGCCCCTATTTAATGTGCTTTATCATTGAATAAGGACATCTTAGAAATAATGAGTGAACAAATGTTGAATAAAGATATACTAGGAAAATTGAGTGTAAAATGAACTTTTTAAACCACATTAATTGACATTTCTTAATTCATGTGAAAATACGGTCACTTCACGGGACGAAGAGAGTACATCCCAAACATGCAGGTAAGATTTGTATGCTTTATATTGAATCCGCGTTAATTTTTCAGCCGCACTATTATGAGATGTTTGGCTTGATTTGCCAAGGAAACAGAACCCAACAATTTGATGCTACTAAGCCCCTGATTGGCCCTCCAATTTTTTGAGAACCCAATTTATTAACACATCTCAACCATCAATCTTAGTTAAGCCTTTTATTTTCTAACTTTTCAAACATTTTTTAACCATACATTCTCCTAAAAATACTATTCAAAATCACATTATTCCTAAAAAAATGGGACCAAACAGGGGCTAAGGTTGCTCCATAATGTGCAATCATGGACCAACCTATAGTTTAAACCACAACTTAATTGAACTGTAGAGCCAAGGAGGATGGGATGTGAGCTTAAGCCATTTGATAAGACCAGCAACCTCTAGGAAGAGATCTCATTCGAAGGAATCTCCACTTGAGATAGACTATTCACCAAAACGCAAAAATTCCAAGGCCTAGCACAACCTCTAGGAAGAGATCCCCATTTATGCCAGGGGGTGAAATTCTGTTCCCCACAATCCCGATTGTGAGGGGTGAGTGTGGGCCCCACCATACAGGTGGGGACCACACCTCCCACAATTGGGAACAAAAAATTCCCCTTATGCCAGGACCAACATTGTCCGGGAGTTTTCCAGGGCTAGCGGTTCAGTCTAGTATATACCTCTAAATCCCACTGAAGCTTTGGCCAATTAAAATAAAATCTATATAGAGGACACGACACACAGCTATTTCAATCTGTATTTACTAACAATAACGTAACTATGGAAATCAAACTTTCTGGGGATATAAGCTTTGTACTCCAAACGAAGCGTCGTGACATAATCATTCGTAATCTAAAGAAAAGTCATGATAAAATCACGCCAGACAACAAGAAGTTACAATATAGCACTTCTCAGAAATATAAAAACATCTACCGTCGTCTTGTATTGTTATGGAAGACATCCTTAATCTCACCTCACCGATGTTATGCTTTTGGACCATCATGGAAGCAGTTTCAACGAGCTTCGTATTGAACAACTGCAGCAGACAATTGAATTTGTAAATAGCTGTTACTACCAAAGAGAATACTTAATAATCTAAGATTAGTTGAAACAATCGAAAACAATTGAGATAAAAGATGAAATTGAAATTATGACGAAAGAATTCACCTTCATTATCCTCCTCCATCATAAAAAGTCGAATAATTATCCTTTTTCTTTTCGCCTTTTTGCATCCATTAAGATTTGTTTACAGCAGGTACTCGTCCCATAACGTATAAAATAACATTAACAATTATTGTTACTTGCAAATTCACAACTAGACCTGTTTGAACTAGGCTTTTTTTTGGTCTTCTATTATGGGTAAATATTATAAATAAAAAGTGGAAATGCATGTTATCAAACAAGATGGACATACAACTAATGAACTTCAACATTAAATTCCTCTTCCGAAAGACATCCAGTCGATTCTATCCTGTGAGACTACTCACAGTTTTCAACAAGTTCTTCAATCTTCACTGATATTATTAAAGGCATAAATAAAAGCCAAAACCTGAATAGGTACTTTCTCCTCCTCAAAAGCATCTATATCTACCTCTATTTAGCCAGCACATATTTTAAGTAGATTAAAAAAAAACCTTCATATCTCCACTATACTATACTATACACCATACCACCAGCACAACTGCCACTACAGCCATCACCATGTCCATTCACCAATGATGACACAAACATCCCAACCTCCCATGGGGTTTGAGCATATGAAAGGGAAGTGGTGACTCCGTACCATTGAAGTGGTTAATCAGTAGGTTCAAACCCCAGAACGAGGAGAAAAAAATCAATATACATCTAATGTCGAATGCGGATACCCAAAAAAAGTAATCTATCCAATCATGCCCTTGTTTGACAACTATTTTAAAACACTCATTTTTCTACACTATTCATTTTCAACAACACGTTCACACAATAAAATATTCTGCATGTAAACCCAAAACTTTTCCTCACTTTTTAACCACACATTCTCCTAAAATCACTATTCAAAAAATATTTTTTCCCAAATAATGGTAATCAAACAGGGGCCATATTTAGCAGGAATTTACTCATCTTCTGAAGAAAGTCGAATGAAACCAAAGTTTCTGGTTCACTTTTGAATAGAGAAATGAAGTGGAGAGATGTTATCTTCTATTCTCATTAAAGTACCAACATCCTGTCCCTCCTAATCCCCCTCCACCCTACTCAACTACAATCAAAACAAGATTTTTTATTTTATTATTTGACGGAGGTGCTATACTAGATTGATTGGAAATGTGGAAGATTATGTGCTCCCTTGTCAATTCTCTTTACCAGCAAACCAAGCACCAAGAACATTTTTTTTTTTATTTTTACCATTGCAATTTAAATTCCACAGGTTTAAAGATTTCTAACTTGAGAAGAACTCAAAAAAATGGGTAATCTCCATGAAGTTAAACCATTGAAACAAAAGATCAGTCAACAATAAAAATGAAGACTGTAAAGAGAAGAGACGAGAAAACCAAAAGAAAGATCGAACAAGCTACTATTGGACATCCTAAAAATTCAGCTCATGTTTGGTACAAATTCTTTAAAATTCATTTCCCTCCAAATTCAAATTCATTTTCAACCACACAAACTCAAAAAATAATTTTTTTGTAAGTGGATTCATAACTTTTCCTTACTTTCTCCAACAGAATCACTTTTTACAAAATCTATACTCAAAAAGTATACCTGAAACGGGCCATTAATTAGAATCTCTCACTCTATCACAGCTAAATAAAATCATTAGAATTTATCAAATTGTGTATAAGTTTGCAAAAATAAACAAATTGAACAAGTAATTCGAGTCGAAAACAATTTCATATATTAACAAAAGAATCTTTCAGATTTTAACTCAATACAAAAAAAAAAAAAAAAAAAAAAAGGAGATATTAAAACAAGTAGTCAGCTAATTCATCATTAATAAATCTTAAAACTATAATATTATCAAAGAGGCCAAATAAATGGGTATTGGAATCTTACTTCTTCGGGTACGTTTCTTGTAGAGGATACGATAACCGCATTCTCGGCACTGAATCACATCGCCTGGCTTCAGTGTGTTCTCTTGGCCGCAATCTGCAAACCCATTTAAAAATTATTCAATCAGCTAAAAACAGTAGGAAATTACACATTCAACTGTGTATCAATCCATGGATGTTAAGAAGTACCTCCACAGATGTAGCTGACTGGTTCAGGTTGAGGATCCATTGTTATAGAACAGGCACTACCAAACACCAGAGTAAATTCTAGGTTTTAGGTTGTCCTCTGGTCGTAACCAGCTTATATAATGATATTTTCAGGAAAATAGCAGCAAGATCTCCAAACTTGGACTAGTGTTGCAACTTTGCCCTCAATCTCCAAATTGTTGTATTTGCGCCTTCAATCTTTCAATTTAGCATTTAGGTCCTTCTTGACAATTTTACCTAGGATGGACAAAAAAAATGGGAATCGAGTCGATTGAACTGGAAAAAATTTTTTTGAAAAACGTCCTTAGGGTCGAACCGAACTGAACCGATAAACACACACGGCTAATTTTACCCTTATCTTCAATTAATTAGGCATTTGCTAATTTTTTAATGAAATGGTGGTATTACCATTCTTCCTACATAAAGAAAAAAAAAAGGGATTGTAGCGACCAAAAAATTTCACGCATTGGATAATTATTTTAAATTATGAAAACGTGTCGCTGCGATCTCACCCATTATTAAATTAAAGCCGCGACGTATTCGTCTAGCCAAGTCGAGAAATATCAGTCCATTCGATTTTAAATAAATTTCGAATTTCAAAAATTATATTATTTTAATTATTTATTTTAATTATTCTTTTCAAACGTTTTAAATTTTCTATTACGTCAAGCTCATTTTATCAGATTCATTTCTGACCCAATTGATTCTCGAGTACGATTTTCCTCGATTTTCATGTATTACTTGTCTAGGTTTCCATAACATCCAACTTCAACCTATACTACCACCACCTTCCATCAATCACATCAAACCCCATACCCTACCCCTACATCACCAACCTCTCCAATTCACACTTCAACCACCCTTTCACAAACGTTGAACTCAGCAAGCCTCCACTCTCCTCCTCAACACTGGTTTCCAACCACCAAATGCAGCGGCCAATCCACCATCAACACCACCACATCATCATCATCCTCATCACCTCAAGCACCTATGGCCAGCCTCCATCTTCAATACCAACCCTGCCTCTGCCCCCAAACGACCCCAATTGCACAATACCACCCCTGAAAACTCCACTGCCCATCTTGTATTTCCCTGTTTTTGACCTCCAAATCATCACCATCACCACAACGGCCAGCACCTTGTGTGTAATACCGCCTTTCGATTTACATGCTTTCTTGAATTTCATGTAATATTTATGTTAATGCTATTCGAAATTTTAAATTTAATTAATTTTATGTCAATGATTTAAATTATTTTGCAGTGGAAGGACTTGGACGTCGTCTCGATTAGTGTACCAATTAAAAAGTTTATAAATTGTTTATGTGCAATTCTATGTCTAATTGTTTATTTTATTTGTGAAGCTTGTCGATTTCTATTTTTATTAAGTAGTAAATGACCTAAATTTCATAAATTGAAATTGGGAAAGGTTTAGTGGCAATTTGAAATTTTATCGAGGGTAAATAGAACTTATAGACTTATTAATTAAACAAGAGGGGAGATATGAGGGACTGAATTGCAAATTCAAAAGATTAAAATCCTAATTCTAACCTAAAAGACTGGACTCGTCCCTCAGCTCCCTCTCATCACTCGCGACTCAACTCTCGGCCTCTCTCTTGATCCCTCACATCTCTGTCTCTCGCGACTCACTCTCCTCTCCTCTTACGACGACGCCGCTGCTACCTCCCTCACTGTCGCCGACCACCAGTCACCAACCGCCACCGGTAAGGCACTCACCGTTCCCTCGACCGAACACTCACAGCGCACGCAAAACACCCACTCACGCGAACACACACGGGTTACACTCACGAAAAAGCACACAAGCCTATGTTGATGTCAATGTGTATATATATACGTGTATATATGTTAAGATGTGTAAATATGTGAGGATTTTTCAGATTTTCAGATTTTAGTTAGTCAGATTTCGAATTATAACTGCTAAATTGAAGATTGGGTAATGCTTATATAAGTATGTATTGATGTATGTAAGTATATATACATGTGTGGGCAAGTTTATTGTCACTCTTTCAGATTTTTAATTATTCTAGATTTCGAATTTAACTGTCAATTGGAGAGTTGGTATTGTGATTGTGTGTGTGTGTGTGTATATATATATATAGGCATATGTATTATATGTATATTTTCAGATTTCTTAGTTATGTAGACTAATTTTCAGATTTCAAAATTGTTGGAAAAATACTTGGTTTAAATTTGAGTTAGTTAATTAAGTTTATGTTATTCTGGGTAAATTGAGAAATTTGAGAATTTTCATGTATTGATATAAATGGCTTTAGTCATATTAGCTAGTTAATTCTTAGATTTTTAATATACGAATCCAATTGTTAACCAATGGACCAATTGTTAGGTTAATTTTGGATTAAAAGTTATAGATTCAGTTTTTCGAATTTGATTAGATTTATGAAATTAGTTAATTGCTTTTTGGTAAAGTTTGTAATAAATGGTTATTTTAAGATTTGTGAACTTGTTAGAATCACGATTAAGTAATTTCTAAAGTTATAGAATTTCGAGTTTGAGTTTGAATTTAAAAGATGAGAAGGCCTTCTAATGTGCATTGAGATTCATTTCTTGTCTCGAATATGGTTTTATGTGTTTTGGTTATTATGTAAAGTCACGCTTGGGTTAGATTGAAGTTTTAATCTCGGTTAAATGTTTGATTATTATTAAAATAAATAACGAATGTGTTTGTGAACTAAAAGTTATACGTTTTGTCGAATGGTTTAAATCTTTTGATTTCGAGTATTGTATGGAAGTGTTTAATATCTCTTAATACCTTGTTTGGAATAAATGATCACAAGAATGAAAAAGGGAAAGAAGATTTATTTTTTTAACTTGTTTAATGTAATGTTAAAAGAATGTTGAATATATCAATTTGAACTGAAAGTATATTTTACTAAATGAATAGATGCAACTAAGATTTTGGTACATTGACGACACGGGCAGTCTAAGCTCCTCCACTTGCAAATTCAGATAACGGTAAATGCTAAGGACTGCAAGTAAGTAAACTTCCCCCTACTTTCATCAAAATTGAATGTTAATGTGGAATTAATGTCCTTAATTGACATTCGTGTTAATTACGGAATTTTAATGCTTTTGGTCTACCATATGCAATTATGTGTAGTTAAGGAAATGTTCAAGCATGCACGTTACATGTCATTGCATCATCAAGCATGCATTGACATCGAAATGGGAAAGTCAAATGTTTTAATGAAAGGAATGTGTCAAAGTGCAATTTTTGTCAAAAATTATGTATCCCAAGTTTTTGAAAGAATGGGTGTACTTCTATGTCATGAAAGATGTGAGTGGGAAATGGGGCGCGGGGGACCGGCGTACCCGAATGTAATGAGCCGTTTTGCGGTGGAATGAAGTGAATGAGCCGCTTTGCGGTGGAATGAATGTAATGAGCCGCTTTGCGGTGGAATGAAGTGAATGAGCCGCTTTGCGGTGGAAATGTGAAAGTTAATCTGGTTCCAAATAAGAATTGCCCACTGTTATCTGATTGACTAGAAGTTACATCAAGTGAGCTCACGATGGAATGAAGTGAAAGTTCGAAATGTTAAGTGAAAGTTTTGAAAGGTTAAAGTGAATGGGGATACATATTTCAAAGTTTAAAGCATTTCATGTCATAAGCATGCATTCATGCATAAAGTTTACTTACTGAGCTTTAGCTCACCCCAATCCCTCCCCAACATTTCAGGTGATGAAAGTTAGGTGATCCGAGGAGAACATTTGGCGGCTGACTCAGACAGTACCCGCTGTCGACATTATTTAATAAAGTTAAATTTATTAAAGTTATCATTTGAATTTATTCCTTAATTCATTATTATTGAGAATTGTTTGGTTGAAGTTAGTTTTGATTAAGTATGTGCGACGTATTATGAGTTAAGTTACCTCTTATTTCATTTGTCAATACTTGTTGATATTTTGGAAAAAATCTTATGATTGAGGAGTTTGGGAAATGCATGAATTGGTTTTGGCGATGATGAATGTGATGGATGTTTTAAATTTTTAAAATGGTTTTTAATGTCCCTCTACAGGTTGACTATGTCCAATTTATAGAGGAGACTCTGTCGAAATTTCGGTAAAATTTTATAGTAGATAAATGAACATTTTGATTGTGTAAACGATTTAAATTCTGCATGGTTTTAAATGATTTATTTCCGCATTAAAAGAAAAAGGGAAGTTAACACCTAGGTTTAAGATTCTTGAACTTGGGGTGTTACATTGTGTCACCGGCCGACCGCAACCACCTCCATCACTCTCAAACGCCCACTGCACATCATCCAAATCCCCACCCATAAGCCAAATCAAACCCAAAACTGAGAAGAATCGAAGCCAAATACTTACCTCGACCTCAGGCCCCTTCGCTGCCGGATCTATTACCAGTAGTTGGACGAATTTTTCTCACCCAATCAGCACTAGACCGTTCCCTTTTTACTGCCATCTCCTCCTCCTTGTCACCCCCATGCGATGGTGGTGATACCGCCGTGGTATCGCCGGCGTTTAACGCCGGCAGAACGCGCCTCCACCGATTTTCCCCCGTTTCGCCGCACTTTCTCTCTCTCTTTCTTCTCTGATCGTGAAATGGGAAGAGGGAATAAGTCTTGTTTTTTTTTTATATATATATAATTTTTTTAATTTTCGAAAATTGCACTTTGGTCCCCAATTTTGCAAAATGATTTAAATCAGTCCCTATAGTTTTAAAACTAATCATTTTAGCCCCTTAAGTTTTTAAATGATTTTTAATCAGCCATTTCATTTTTAAAATCACTTATCTCAATCCCCACAATTTAATATTTGTTTTGAGCTTCAACCCAAGTTTTGAAAATATTCATTTTAGTCCCTCAATTTTTAAAATATTCATTTTAGTCCCTCAACTTTCAAATTATTCATTTTAGTCCCTCAACTTTCAAAATATTCATTTTAGTCCCCCAACTTTCAAATCATCAATTTCAGTCCCCAAATTGTAATTTATCATTTTTAAACTATAATTTTCAAAAGACTAATTTAATTTATTTTTTTCTAATTGGCTAGACGAGGCGAACAGAGATTTAAAAGATTGAAGTCATTCCCGCTCAACCACGCTCCCTAAGTTTAAGGTAGACTTGTCCCTATTAATTGATTTAAATTATGATTGCATGTGAATGTGTATGTTATGTGACTTATGTGAAAGTCATTTTTATGAAAAGAGACGAGAATATATTTCTTCGAAAATATTTATGTTGTTATGTTTGTCATAATTTATATGTTTTTATGCATGAGAAAGAAAGAAGAGAATATCTTGCAAGATAAATGATGATGTTATGCATAACTTATGTGCCCTATGTGCACGAGAAGAAAGAGCAACACACACCTTATGATTTTAAAAGAAGCCATGTGCTTTAATACACGAGAAGAGCAATCCACACCCTATGATTTCTAAAGAGTCTGCATTTATGTGTTCAATTATAATGTAGATTAATTAATTGGCGATGAGTCTACTGAGTATTTCTATGAAATGCTCATGTCTATTTTTAACAACATTTGCAGATTTCGGATAGGGTGGCCAATGATGGATGGTTGTGGCAATAGTCGTTAAATAAGTGATAATCTTAATTTGATGATCCATATTTCTAAACTTTGGCTATTTTTGAGATTTTCAATTATTTGAGAAATTACGGTATTGCCAAATGTTTTATATTATTAATGGCTCGATTCGTTATTTTGAATTGCTTCATAAATGTTTTCAAATTTTATCGACCATTACAATTTATTTAATGTTGCCAAAAATGAATTTCAGTTATTTCTTCCGCTAGAATATTATTTTAAAGTTTAGACCAGAAAATGACGTGGTGAACCAGGTAGTTAAAACTCGGGGTGCTACAGGGACGATCCCAAACCTTTTATTTTTTCGTAGACTTTACTCAAATTTTCATTTTGTGTCACCCACAGTCCAAAACCTTAAATTTAGTAGCAACACAAGGACAAACAGACAGTTTCTATCCATAAGTCCTTTAGTTGACCAAAAACAGTGATTTTGACTACATTATTAACTATTTTAATAAGGGCAAGATGGTTACTTCGCATTATATATACAATAAGTTAAAATTGAAAAAACATCTTCTTCTCATTCCTCCACCCCACCTCTAAGGCATCACCTTAACTCAACCCTATCGCCACCCAAACCATCTAATACAACCATCACCCGCGATGGCAGCAGAAAAATTGGTTCTGAAATAAATCAAGTCATTTCTCTATATCAAGATCTTCCAGTTCAATACGATTCCCAGTAAAATCATCAAGTACATCGTCCTCTTCAAAACCAAGCCCGATGCCCAAACTTCTATAGTTGACGTGATGGTCAGCAATATCAACGACTTGGTTTCACTTGACTCAATACTCTTCCTGACCACTGATCTTGTACTCTTCCACACCCGAACATTTTCAATTGGTTCGATAGCGAATTTCAAGGGGATGAGTGAATTGGAGGAAGTGAATTGGGAGTCGGAGATGGCAAAGGTAAGGGAGTTTCTCGAAGCTGCAGGGGAGAAGATAAATAATTTTCATTTATAAAGCGTAAATTTTTCTGTGTGTATTGAACTCCCCTATCCTGTCTAATTTCTACAAGATTGAGAGTTAGAGACAAAATTGAAGGAGGAAAAATCATAAAAGTTGACCAGATACATTGTTGTTGGCAAAAAATGGGAAAAAAGGGAACATGAGAGCAATTTGTATTAATTGAAGAAATGGGACAAGATGTATTGGGAATGCGCTGATGAGGTTGGTGAAGGTTGTTCGCGGTTGTGCTGCTAGCAAGTCCAGTGGTGGTGTAGGTGAGATGGATTGTCGTCGAAATGTAGTGACACGGTGGTGAGGATGCTTGGGGTGGTGATAAGGTGGTGGTTGTTGGAGCTTCAAAATCCAATTTAGGACAAACGAAAGCTCCGATCAACTTTCTGACATCGGATTTGAGTTCACGGGGTTGAGGAGCACATTCAGTTATTTCTCTTGATTTTTCGATATTGGTCATCGGCGGTGGTTCGGCAACATTCCAACGGCATTCGAGAGCACTTGTTGGAAAGCTTTTTCTTTTTATTTTCTAATTTAGTTTTATTTTATTATATGTTAAAATTACCATGTTACTATTTTGCCCCTCTTATATTTGGTCAAACTTTAATTTTAAGTCAACTAAGGGTCCGTTTGATAGTGAATATGAAATTTAGGTGGAAAGAAAATGAATTGCAGGGAATTTAATTCCTGAGAACTTATTTTCCCGGGAATTAGAAGTTTAATGTGTTTGATTGATTTAATTTTCTAGGTGAAAAAAGAGGAGAAATTTTCAGGTTTTGTTGTTTGATTGACATTGTTTTTCATAAAAAATAAATCAAAATTTTACTATTTTAATCAAAAAAAAAAATTAAATTTCACACATTTGTACTTAATAATAATGTTAATTTCTAGAAAAAAATAAATTAATTAACAATAATAAAAAAGATCAAACGAGTCGACAATGATTTTCCACCTAAGATGAAATGGTGGGATTTAGTTTTCAGTGCAAACAAAGAAAACCAACCTGACATGACCAAAAATGGAAAGTGAATTTCATTGAAAACTTAATCAATCAAACAACCAAAAAAGCTAGAAAATGGCAAAAGTTTTCCTAATTCCATGGAAAATTGTGGTTATCAAACACTACCTAACAGAAATTTGGATATTTTCTATTTATCCTTCTCCCACGACTAAATTTAAGGTTTGGGACTGTGGATGGCACAAAGTGAAGATTTGGGAACGTGACTGCAATTTTCCCCAAAAAATATTGTTCTTGTTTTTCACCCCGCCTCTATGTGTAAGCCGCGTGTGCCTTCTTTTTTTTTTTTTTTGAAAAGCCCGCGTATGCCTTCTTAATTTTGTTAATATTTTGTTTAAGAAAAAAATAAAAATTATCTTTCCCTTTGAGGCGATAAAAATTGATGTTCTCTACAGGAATCTCTAAGAACATAGTGTTGGGGGAAAACCCCATATTTGAGTTTATTCCCACTTATTTCACTACACTCAAATAATGTTGGAGGATATGAGAAGGAAAAACCTATTTATTTATTTATTTTTGGGGGTGGGGGTGGGGGTGGGGGGTTTGTAAAAGATGGGTCAAATTTGACCCCTCATTAAGAGATTCCACCCCCATTTGCCCTTTAAGTTTTTCCCTTACAATTTTCTTGATATTGCTCTAAGGCGCATTCCGAAAGCAATTTTTTTCCAATCTACGTTAGGCACATTATCTTTTTGCAGTTTTCATTGTTGCGGACGAAGTGACATAATTGAAACAAAATAGAAATTCTCAAACTGTTGGTATCACAGCCAATTATTAAGCCTTCGTTTAGAAAGAATTTATAAATAAATATGTGATTATAAAATTTTCCAAATGAAGGTGGCCGAAAACGTCCAGCAACACACGAATTGTCCCTGAGATGAGATTTTTTTGTCCCATACTCATCCCCAGAAATTTTTACCCTCTTGTTGGATGATCCCCAATACAACTAGAAGAATTGTTCCCCGGAGGAGAAGCTTTGTCCTAGGTTTTGCAAGATGTGTCTCCAAGGTTTGAGCTCTCAACCTTAAGAGGTTTGTTGAGTGATTCCTGATACTATTAAAGTAACTTATTCTAGTAGTATCAAAGATTACCCAACAAACCTCTTAAAATTGAGGATTCAAATATCCACAGCAGGTGACGAAAGTCTCTTATCTCTTTTGTTCCTAATCCGGCATGGTTTGAGAATTCATAACTTACCTGACTTATAAGCTAACTTATAGTTTTTGATTCACAAAGTTCAAGAGTATCCAGTAGCTCCAGCTTATAAGATTGCAACTTTTAGTGCATATTTGGTAATGTGAAAAGTTTTAGTTTTTGTGAGTTTTTTTTTTTTTTTTTCACCACCTAAGACATATCAACTTGAACCTGACCTTTTCCTATAAGGTTACCACTGGCACTCCCTTACAAGATTCCTAGGTTAACTAACCATTTCCCCAGTACTTAAGGATCCAAACAGGCTCACTCCGGCCAACAATCCTATCTTTCTGGGTCACTCAGGATTAACCTAAAAACAGTATGGCTTCTAAAAATCAAGTTATGCTTTTATGATATGCATAGGATGAAATGATTTATACTTTATCAACAAAATTTACATCATATGAACTACTGGAATTAAAAACATGAATACAAAATGTAAAACATAAAGATAAATTTTTTGGAGATTCGTTAAAACATTATAAAGATAATACAACTAAGGATTTCTCTTTCGGAAAATCCCCAAAAGGATTGAATAAAACTTGCGAAAGAAACAATACCTCAAGGATATTCACAAGTTTCTATACACAGGTTTTTAGATTGAGAATTTTTCTGATATAAGGAGGTTTTTTGGTGAAGGCAAGGAGATCACAAGTCGAAAACTCTTGCCGTTTCCAAATGAAACTAAGTCCTTATATAGAGAAATTCTTGGGAGCAAGATTACAAGTCTATCCTAACACGCGTCTTTCTTTTTACAGCCGTCTCCAATTCTTTTCTGCTTTTCTAAAAGTTGCCTTATGCTTTTTTGACACGCGTTTCTCCGAGCAACTCTGGTCAAAAAAGTTTGGACAATCCTATCCTAAGAGCAAAATCTTCTGTCGGCAGCATCTTTTTTCTAAAAGTATTTTTTTTTGTTGCGTCGGCAGCATCTTTTTTTTTTCTTTCTACGTATTCAAATTATGTTCTGCAGTAGATGAAAATGACATTCCACTATCTGAATTATTGTATCCATCTCTGTCTTGATCTTCGAATCCACTATTTCCTTGGCTAGATCCATCTTCGTTGTCTTCTGTAATTGGTTCTTTTTTATTTTGAGGACATTCTGGAATTTCCTTTTCTTTTTCTTTATTTTTTGAAAAAATTCTTTCAAAAACTTGTTCTATGGGTTCGTTCATTTTTTCTTGAATTTCTTTGTCTTTTTTTCTTTTTTATCACTAATTTTTTCTTTCTTTTCGAAGACTCTTCTTGGCTTGAACTCTTCTGAAGTTTCTGAATTTGTGAGAGTAAATGGTTAATGGAAACAATGTCGTCTTCCGGGTCTTGGGCTTCTTGAAAAATTTCTTTTCCTTTGGTATTCTGGCTACTGGATTCTTCTTGAGTAATTTGTATTGGGCTAAAATTCTGAACTGGGCTGGAATATTTGACAAGATAATCAAACTTTCCACTGGGCTGGCCTAGTGTTTCCCAAATTTCTTTATTTTGAGGAGGAAATTGTTGGGTCTGTTCAAAATTAAAATGGGTTTGTGTAGTAGGGAAATCAACAGTTCCCTGAGTCTGTTGGGCTTTTGGCAAGTCCACAGCCATCAACGGGTTTGAAAAGTCTTTACCAGCTACCGTTTGAGCTGGACTAGCTACTGACTTCTTGGGCTCAGTAGTACATTTTCCTAAACTAAGCTTTAAACTGATAATTTCTTTTTCCAACTCTGTGATCTTCTTTTGTAAAAGGGTTCTTTCTGAAGTGAGGTTCTGGTTGGATTCATTGATAACTCTGAAATTGTTCTTTAAACATTCGCAATGGTTACAAAAAATATTTTCATCCCTGCTGGGAGAAAAGTCTAGAGGAGGATCTTGGTAGTTCTTGAGAGAAGGGGAAACAAAGAAGTTAATTCCTATGAGTTGTCTGGCTGAGTCTAGAGCTTCTTTCAAACTTGTAAAACCTTTGTAAAGTGGGTCTTTAAAATTGCTGATGCTTTCTAAAACTTCTAACCATGTATGGAAAACACCTAACTTATGGCCTTTAATGACAACATAAAATTTAAACCTAGTTCTGTTCTGATTAAAGTGTTCTGACAATGCATTCATGCATGCAAGAAAGTATTTCTGGTCTTTGGGATTCTTATTGTATGAAATCCATAAATTGTCTAAGATGCATTTCTCTTCTTTTGAAAGTGAGACGTGTGCAAGTGCTTTGAAGGAAATATTACTACTAGGAAAGCAAATGAGTTCTTGGTTACCGAATCTTAATCGTTCTGAGTAATATGGTATGTTCTGTGTAGATGGAGTCTGAAATGATGCAAAGGAATTTTCTGGAGGAATTCCTAGTCTTGGAGGAGGTCTAGACATCTGTAGAAAACAAATTTAAATAAGTTAAAAATTTCCTTTGTGTTCTATCATTCTACTAAGGATGTCTGCTGCTTTATTATCTACTCCTTTGATATGTTCAAACTTTATATCTATCCCTGTATTTGTAATTCTATCTACAAAATTTAACCATCTTCTTCTACTTATCTTCTTAGAATCTAATTTTAATTTGTTATAAAAAGAAACTATGGAAACACAATCTGTTCTTATTATGATTTCTTTCTTTGAAATAATGAATAGTTCAAAACTATCTAAAGCATAATTAACAGCTAAAAGTTCTGCATCTATGCTACTCATATTTCCTTTTTCTTTGTAGTTGCCACTATTATATCTACAAATTCTTTGTGTATTTTTATTTGCATACCTATTTGGTTTGCATAATAGAATGGCTCCCCATCCTAATATACTTCCATCTGTTTCTATGATTAAGAAGTCTGTGTCTAAAGGCATTGCTAGTTTTGGCAAATTTTTAATTTTGTCTTTGATTTCTTGTACAAGCTTTATATCTTCTTGATTAAAAAATCTTTGTCCTGTGGGTGAGGTCTTAGAATATAAGGGTCCTGCTATTTTTCCTAAATCTTTTATAAATGGTCTTGCATAGTTTACTAATCCTAAGAATTTCTGGATTTGTTTTAAATCTTCTAATTTATCTGGAAATTCTAATGCTTTTTGAGCTATATGGGGTTGTAACTTTATTTCTCCTTGGCATATATTGACTTTTAAGAAATCTATGTATTCTTTAAACAAAATCATTTTCTTCTTACTAATGATCAAACCATGCTTTATAAATTCTGAAAATACAATTTGTAAGTGTCCTCTGTGTTCTCTTCTATTTTTACTAAAAACAAGAATGTCATCTATGTATGCTATAATAAACTTACTATGCTTATTAAAGACATCTTCCATTTTTCTTTGAAAAATACTAGGTGCATTCTTTAATCCAAATGGCATTACTAGCCATTCATAATGTCCTTCTGGACAAGTAAACGCTGTCCATCTAATACTATCTGGGTGCATCTTTACCTGCCAAAATCCTGATTTTAAATCAAATTTGCTAAAAATTTTACATTCTTGAATCTTATTGATTAAAACTGTTTTGTCTGGGATTTTGTATGCATCGTCTATTGTATTATCATTGAGTCTTTTATAATTAATAACCATTATGCTTTTTCCTCTAACAATTTCTGAGTGTTTTCTTACTATAAAGGCTGCTGATCTATGAGGCTATCTGATCTTCTAATAACTCCTAATTTCATTAGTTCTTCAATATGCATTTTGAAATCTTCTAAATCCAAATTAGTTGCTTCAATATTCTTAGTTCTTATGATATATTCTGGATTTTTAATTTTTATTTCACAAAAAATCTTATCTTTTTCCCAATTTTTAAAACACTTTCTCCTAAAATTTCCATCTTTTCTAATCTATTAATTAAATTTTCTATATCTTGTTCTGTAATTAACATGTCATAGATTTTTTCATTATCTAGAAATTCTAAAGATTCAGGATCTATTTCAAATTCTTCAACTTCTTCTTTATCTAGATCTTCTTCTTTTTCTTCTAACAACTGACATTCTCTTTCTTTATTACAGGGGCAAATTTTTTCTTTAGGGCTTCCACCACGCTTCTCAGCACACTCTGATGGATAATGTATTGTTTGGGCTGGTGTAAATAATGTATGTTTCTAGAAATGTATAAAGTCTTTTGTTATTGTAACACTACCATTGTCTTTTAATAAAAAGCTTAGTCCTATAATAAAATATGTTTCTTTTAAATTGAGAGGTCTAACCCATGTTGAATCTCTTGGTAATGTAGATTCTGTACTAAGTCCACAATTTGTCTCAAAACTTATTTTACTATTTGGTCTTAACAATTCTGTATATGTATATAATCCTCCATCCATTTGCTGTGCATTGATTGAATTTTTGGATTCTATAATATATTGATCTGGAATTAACTTTTTATTTATTATACAATTACTACTTCCTGAATCTATCAATCCTAAGCATTTTATTATATAGTTTCCTATTCTAATCTGGCATTTTACCTTAATTGTTTTAAGTTTTTCTGTATTACAAATTACTTGAACATAATTAATTTGTGAGCATTCTAGATCTGGTTCTTCTATCATAATTTGTTTGTCTTTTCTGTTTGTTTCTATTATTTCAATTCTCCTTATCATTAATTTCTGCATTTCTTCTAAATTTTCAATTCTTTTTCTAAGAATTTTGATTTCAGAAATTTCTAATTCAATGTTTGTTTCTTCTTTTTCTAAAATCATGTTTTCTTCTAAACATCTTATACATGCTTCTTTATAACATTCTAAACATTTTGCTCTAAGTTTTCTTACTGGATACCAATTGCAAATAAAACATGCTATGTTATCTGTCCCTATGTTCTTTTGCCATTTATGTCTGCATGAGTTTATAGATGTCTCCATGAATTCAGTTTCTTGTTCTGATTCTTCATTTATTTTGAATTTAGTAAATTCATCTAAGATTTCATAATCAGATTGTTCTTTTTCTAATTCAGTCTGATCTTCTATTGACACTATGTTATAAATAGATTCTTTATCTGAAATGTATTCATCTAATTGTATTAAGTCTTCATTTGTACATTCTATGAGGGTACTTTTCTTATCGTAATTGTTTATTCTTTTCGGGCATGTTCTTGCTAAATGTTCATTGCTATTACAAACAAAACAATTTAATTTATTTTTATAAGTTCTCTCTGGTTTGAATTTTCTAACGTGTCTTTTTTCATCTAAGTAAGGTTTTCTCTTATTTGATTTTCTTAAGAAATATCTTTTCTTTATTGGTCTTTTAAAATTCTTTTTATATTTTTTCTTATATGGTTTAGAGGTTGAAGCTCCATATGTCTGAGATGTAAAAATATCCTTATGGAATTTATAATCTGTCTTCTTTAATTGCTTTTGGATTTATAGTTCTACACATTTTCCTTCTAGGCATCTTATTACGTGTTGAATTCTTTGTCCTATACTCCAGTTCTTTTCTGGAAATTCTTTTACAGATGCTAGATTATTCCATGATTCTGTTATTTCTAATCCTAATGGTCCTGGTAATTTTTGAAATAACTTATTTCCTATTTCTTGATTAAATGTATTTCCTGAAATTGAGGCTTGGTAATAATATTCATTTAAGAATCTTTTTACATACTTACCTTTAGTCCATTTATATAAATTAAGCTGTTCTAAGTCTCTCATTGCTTTTCTTTGTATACCCATATGTCCTGAATTAGGGTCTGCTCCGGTGATTAAAATTTGTACTTTATTAACAAAATTATAAGGATTACTCCCTAATTGTACTAATTGATCATATTCTTCTTTTCTTTCTATTTTATAGGCTTCCCACATTGCCTTTGTGCTTTCTCCTAAAAATGTTTCCAAATATATATACATATCTAAGGGTTCCTTATCTTGTATGTTTCTAATATAATGTCCTATTATGGTATTCTTCCATACATCTATGACATTTGTCCATGTCTGTGGATCATGTGCAGTAATGTTTAGTATTTGTGCTTTAGAGGCTGTCTGAAATTCTATTTTTTATTCTAAAGGTCTCTCACTTCCTCTTGCTACATATTTACTGTTCTGTGGCGGTTCATTATATGTATTATAGCCTCCTCTAGGAGGAAAACCATCTCCGTAAGTTAAAATCTCATGTTTTACTGTCTTATCAAAAGGAGTTTCATCAAATGTTCTATATCTAATTGTATCTTCCATAAGTTCTTTTGTATAACTATGATCTGTAGCTTCTGTATTATTATCATTTTCTTCATTAATAATTCCTATCCTAATATTCTGTTCTGAATCATAATACAAATACTCATTTTCTTTTATCTGTTTTGAAATATACATTTGATCTTCTAATTCTAAGAGTTCTTCTTTATTTAAAATGATTCCTAATTCTTTTGGGTAGCTTATTCTATCAATATCTTCTCCTATTAGTTCTATGTGAACATTATCTTGGTGGGGTTCTTGTTGTTCTTCATCAGAAGTCTTTGGTACATATTGATAATCAGCAAATCTTAAGCTTGTTCTACCATGTGCGTCTTTATAGGTCAAAGATTCTCTAGGTGCTATTGGTTTTTCTTCTTCTTCTAAAAACTTATCCATATCCCATTATAATCCAACTAATTGTTCTGCTGAAAATTCTTTTGGCTTAACCATATTTATTCCTTTACTACTCATTAGTCCTACTACTTTATCCATATATACTTTATATTTTGTCTGGGAATTAATTGAGCATCTTCCTAAGAATCCTACATGTATCAAAAGATTGTCTCCACTATTAGTTTCTTCATATCCTTTAGTCTGTATACCTATTTTAATTTTTTCTGAAAAGTCTCTAATAGTCATTAAGAAATCTGGATTACAGTAAATAATACCGTTATTACTATTCATGTCTACTTCCATGCTTGCTATCTGTCCTTTTTTCTATATTATTGAATCTTTCATCATAAATAGTAATTAATGTCTTACATCCTAAACTCTTTCTAGTTAATCCCTTTATTCCTATTACAATTAATCCTAAGTGAATAAATCTAAAATTTCTTTTTCTAAGTTCTTTCTTAGAATCTTCTGAAATTAAATTAAGTTTGACTACTTGGTTTCCAATACATTGTATTTCTACTTCTCTATGATGTCTAAAAAATTGGGTTCTTGATTCAAAAATTCCCCTATTATATAAAATATCAGGATTAAGTACTCTTAATCCATGTGTCTGAAATCTCGCATAATCTTGTTCTGGATCTATAATTTCTTCTAGATTCTGATTATGTTGTTCTACTCTCCTTAAGACTCTATCTAAGAAATTCCTATTTTCTCCTGATGTACTTGGTCTAGATGTTCCTTCACTGATTGTCCTTGATCTTCCTAAAAATGGAGTTGTCAAATTCATCTTGGAAATTCTAAGTCTCTTGATAACCTTCTTGTGACTTTTTCTTTTCCTGTTTCTTTAATGTTTAAATTTCCTAATTTATTCGTTATGGTTCTTAAATCACTTTCTATTTCAGGGTCTATTCTTTTATCAAAAACTTTTAATTTTTTATGTAAACTTACTAAAAGAGTAATAATTATATTATTTTGTCTTATTAAAATTCCTTCAGTAGTTTTTGGAGAATCTAATTTTGTTATTCCTTCTGGATCCTTATGATAAATTCTACAGTAATCAAATGCTTCTTTGTAGTTTCTTTCGGATTCAAAATCTCTGTTCATTAACTAAGAATAAATCCTTTTAATTATTCTGTCTTATTACTAATCTTCTTTGTTTCTTGCAAAATTTCTTTATTTGAATCTAAAATTTTTGTTATTTCTGGAAAATTACTTGTTAAAGTAATATTTTCTTGTTTAGAAATTTTTTCTAGAATAACACAATTTTGATTTTTAATAAAGTCTAAATTTTCCTTGATATTCTTAAAATCTAAATTTTTAGTTTTAAGATGGTCTAAAACTTCTTCTAAAGTTTTATTAATTCTTTTATTAGCTTGTTCTAAATTTTTTGCAAAATTTATAACTAAGTCTATTAAAAGATTTTGACTTGGATCTTCTGAAAACAAACTATGTAATTTATGTGCTATTTCTAAATTATAATTTAATATATTGTTTTCTATTGTCTTGAACTTTTTACCTTGACTAGAAAGTTCTAGGTCTAAGTATTCTATGTATCTTTTATTAGCTATGGCTCTAATACCAAAAGGGGGGGGGTATGCTTAAAATAAACACAGCCACTGGTGTAGAAGGGTTTATTCTAAGGTTGGATGCAGATGTCGGCTTGTGTGCGGAATTTATTGGTCTAAAAGACTTTCACAATCTTGTTTATAGTATACTGTCTCTATTCTATATTGTTCTAGATAGAAAGGGTAAAATTCACTGTCTGTTCTTAAAAAATTTGTTTCTAAAATTTCTTCTAATTCTTTGATTTTAAACTGTAATTCAAAACTTCTTTTACTTGTTCTATTTATATAATTTTTAAAAGGATAAAAATTATTACTATATCCTCCTTTGTCTATAACTGTATCTAAAATTTTATAGTCTTCTTTTAAAGTCTTATCTATAACAAAAACTTGGGTCTCGTGTAATGATAATAAGTACTCAAATTCTTTAAGAATTTTTGGAAATTCTTTTTCTATGTTAATTTCGGTTATAGTTGAGGATGATGGGTTTGAAGATGAAGGGTTCATAAAATTCTTTTGTTTTTTCAGATTGTACTTTTATCCTACTAGGTACTTCCCTTAGTTTCCTGTATTTCTTTAATAATATTCTAACAAATCTCCTTTTTTTTTTAATGGATGTGTGGTTTAAAAAAGTTTGAAAAGTCAAAAATTGTGGGCTTGAATAAGAATTGATGGTTGAGATTGAGATTGAGTTTGAAAAGTTGAGGTAAAATTTTTACCATTATCAAACAGTCATTTATTTATTTTTTTGCCAACAGTGTTTTAGACTTTAATCATAGAGTTTATATATATTTATATATATATATATATAGCTTCTCAAGAAATTATTTCAATGTCACACTTCTTTCTAAATTTAATATGTTGTTGGTTCTCTTGCTGATTCCTTCGGCCATTGTCACGGGTTCTTAGTCGAAAAACTGGAAATTTTCACTGCTTGCACAATTGCGACACAAAACTAGAAATCAACAGAAATATACTCATTCACCTCTCATAAAAAGATGGCGGTGAAGATGCATCAACATTTTTCTCCAGAAATTAAACAAAACTGCTAAAGAAATACGAAAGAGATCATGCTAATCCATGTACTCTTCACTTATTTATCCTATATGGTTATGCTAAATTAGTAGCACATCTCAAAGAGAAATTGATCTGTGCTTTATTCATAATCCATTCCAAAATTTTCTCATTCGAAAGATAAGACTTCACGGTATCCATCGTGATCAAGAGCTTTGCCGAGAGACGACGAAAGGGTCGATGCATAAGCCTTTTCCTCGTCGATTGTATCCAACATTTTGATAACAGGACGCCGTGTTATCGAGATGAGCTTCGGGGGAGCAACTTCTGTTATGAACCTCAGTTTCCGAATTTTCGCCATCGTATTTCTGAAAATTGGGAGGTGATCGAGTGAAGAAAAAGAACAAGTTTGTTGCGAAGAAAAAAGTAGAGTCCGCTAAATTTATAGGGAGGAGAAGGCGAAGTCATATTCGAAGTAACCTGCTTCATACGTTGTTGCTTTTGTACGTTGCACTGTACTGCCGACTCCTACTTTTTTGTATTAACTGCACATTTACGCGGCGATATCGTATCGCAGCGGCAATAAAAGAGCTAGGGTCGAGTCACAATCTTAAATGATGTTTGGTAGTGCGTTGAAGATAAAATTTAAATAAAACAGTGTCCCTGATAAGTTTATTTTTTTAATAAACGCGTCTCCTTTTAATAGCACGTGATTTTAAATAAAGTAATTAATTATAGTATTATAGCATATAGAGGTCTTTAGGTCAATTTTCATCGCCATACATTTTACTCGATGCACAGTAAAGGGTAAAACAAAAGAACATTTCACCATATCATCTATGAAAGTGGAAGGTCAATTGGCACAAAAGAAGTCACGTGACCATCAAGAGATGTGCCCACAATCTACAATTTTTTGTTCAACAGTGCTAGACGTACAGATTCTGTACTTACAGGATACTCAGTGTAGCAATAAAAAGTGATTTACAGTGAAATCACTGTTCACTGCTACAATGAGTATCCCGTAAGTACAGAATTCTGTACACTAAGCTTTTTCCTTTTTTGTTAGCCTCTGAACTTATCCAATTGTGGGGACCAAACCTTCTTTGGTTGTTATATTCCATAAAAAGAGTTTTTTTTTGTTCTTGATAGAGTTGGGATTTTTTTTTTTTTTTAAGGTCCTTTAATTAATTTTCAAGATATTACACATGTACTATGTATAAAAGTTGTGGTGTAAATATCGACACCATTCGACTCAATTTGTTGTTTAAAATAATTAGACGTACCTCATTATAACTCGAATTTTAGTTACAAACATTAGAACCGAGTACTTTCTCTTAAATGAGCAAAATATGAATGATTCGAACCAATCTATGCCTTTTAAAATAATTAGACGTACCTCATTATAACTCGAATTTTAGTTACAACATTAGAACCGAGTACTTTCTCTTAAATGAGCATAATATGAATGATTCGAACCAATCTAGTTTGACGTGACTAGATTTTTTTACCCGCAACTTAAGAACATCTCTAACGCACTACATGGATTGGAGCTTATGTGGTAATAAAATAGAAAAACTTCTAAAGAACGTGAATAAATATACGAAGAAATCTAAATTTTATTCTCCAATGATTCATCCTACATATAAATAATATTGATTATGAGTTTTTTTTTTTTATAAATTTAAACTTAATTCCTCATTCACAAAATAATTAAAATAATCTTAAACTTTTCGTTATGATAAACTATAAATGTTGTTTTCTTGTACTATATTTCATTTTTATATTTTATTTTGATAGTTAAATTTATTATGATTTTTTTTTTTAAAAATGATTACTGACAAAAAATTCTATAGAAATCTTAAATTATTATTATTTATTTTTAAAATGATTACTAACAATGTGTTCCGCGGCGGTAAGTTTTTTTTTTTTTTTTTTTTTTGTGTTTTCTAGGTAAAATGTTTGGTTGAAAATTGTAGAAAGAAAATTTATATGGTTAAAAATTGGTTTGAGAAATTGTGTAAAAAAGAAATTTTTTATAATATGGTTTATAGCCTCTGTTTGTTAAAAGTTTTTTATTTAAAAACATGTTTTTTATGTTTATTAGGGAAAATTTATGATTAAAAAATGATAATTTTTTTAAAAATATATTTAAAAACATGTTTGGTAAACATAGGCTAAACCATATCCGAACACTCATATTTCTATATAACTTTATTTAACGACGATTTTTTTGTTTGTTGATAAATTAAATTTATTAAAATGCATGTTTTTAAAAATAATTAATCTTAAATTTATTAAAATTTATTGATTATGTAGCATTTCTTAAATTTAAAACTAATAACTCATCCACAAAATAATTATAAAATTAAAAAAAAAAAAAGTTGAGTCATCAAGTCTCACGAAACATCTAGATGTAGAAGCACGTCACATTGTTCTATATTTTTTAAGTTATGTCATGCTCCAGATAATGCATTGAAGAATTAATTTTAACCCACTATATCTATTTAGACGTGTCACCTAATTTCTCCAAATCCATATAATGCATTGAAGATGCTCTAAGACTTGAAAAATTAGGCTATAAAATTTTTAATGTGAATTATAATAAGGCCGTTGTTTGGTAGGGATTAAAATTATATAAAAATCTACTTATACTTAATTTTAATCTCTACCAAACAGGGACTATATTTATTCGACGAGTAAATTTCCTTATTTTTCTTATGCAATTACTTTTTCATCTTCAAGTGCGCTTCAAAAATCTTTAACTAGTCATAGTATTGTAAATTTAAGCCATGTTTGATATTTATTCTTTGAGAATCATTTCTCCATACACTCATTTCAAGTACACATTTTCTCACAATGGACAAAAATGTTTATTTCTGAACTAATGGAGTAATTATGATAAGCAAATTTATTACTGATTAAGAGTAAAAGTAAGGTGCTTTCACTCTGCTTCCAGATTCTTATCAGGCAGGGCAGACTCCCAAGAGGAGAGTTTCTTGGTGTATACAACCTGGAAATTGAAATCAATCACCCCAAAATAACGATTAAACTATATATCATGCTTCATAAGATATCGTGGATAACACTCGACAATATTAAAGAAGTAAAAGAAAGTAAAATTCACCGTGCTGTAGTATGAAGGGTAAAATCAAATAGTGATCACTAAACTTGACCAGATTATTACTTGATCGCCAAATTTTGAAAGGTTTCCGAACGTCCATCCAACTTTCCACGAAGTTACTCATCCATCACCTAATGTCTAACAGTTCTTCAATTCTTAAAAGAAAGATCTGAGTGGCTAGAAAATCTCAGTCATGGCACGTGACTGCGTTAATTCTCGTCTAGTCATTATATTGCATCACAGCCACAGTTGAAATTTGATAATTGAACAAGAATTAACTACGTCACATCAAATAGAATCACATGTCATGGCCAAAATTAGGCGTGTTTGACTGAAGCAATTTGATGACGGGGCGAGAATTAATATTGTCACATGCCACAACTGAAAATTTTCTAGCCACATAGGATGTTACGAAAAAAATTGGAGACTGTTTGACGTTGGGTGATGGACGGTTAATTTTTTGGAAAGTTTGGTGGGCGTTCAGAAAACTTTCAAA
The DNA here is from genome assembly GCA_963555705.1 of Ligustrum vulgare. Classification (NCBI taxonomy): domain Eukaryota; kingdom Viridiplantae; phylum Streptophyta; class Magnoliopsida; order Lamiales; family Oleaceae; genus Ligustrum; species Ligustrum vulgare. Next base: position 6,814,953 of record OY743187.1, read on the forward strand.
ATTGGGGAGTTAAGTAGTAACCTTATCAAAGTTCAATGATCACTAGTTGATGTTACCCGTCGTAGAACCTCATGAACTCACTGTCATGGCTATATAGAGGACATCTAAGACTTAAGAGGACATAGAGCATATTGTAGTACCTCAACAGAAATCATCTTCCTCTGAGGGAGTTTCTGATGTTGGAGATGATAATGAATCGGTCGCTGACTCTCTGGCGTCGATCAGCATCGCAATAACTTCGCGCATGGTAGGCCTGTTGAATGGTGACGTGTTGGTGCAGAACAACGCGATTTTAAGTACTAAAGACATTTCTCTGATCGTCCTTTTCTCGTTAAGATCAATCCGTTGATCATATATGTCAGATGTTACTAATTGAGAAATTGATCTTCTCGTCCAGCTTACTAGGTCGCCTCCATGATCAAGAGGTTGGACGGGAGACCTTCCGGTAATCAGTTCTAACAAAACTACCCCGAAACTGTAGATATCACATTTCTCCGTCACTTTCATCGTGTAAGCATATTCTGAAAAAGAACATCATGTTATTTTTTTAAGATTAGTTGTCAAAAAGTGAGAAAGAATCTCGTAAATGATAGAATTACCAGGGGCAATGTAGCCATATGAACCAGCAACAGCAGACATTGATTTTGAGAAGGAGAAGTCGATCAACTTTGCCAAACCAAAATCTCCAACATGGGGCTCAAAATTTTCATCGAGCAAAATGTTGTTCGATTTTATGTCGCGATGAATGATTTGAGGTTTACAGTCATTGTGAAGATAGCATAACCCCTCTGCAGCACCAAGAGCGATTTTGTATCGGGAATTCCAATCAAGCGTACAATCCGTCTCCTTCCCGTGAAGTATTTCTCCGAGACTTCCACTCTCCATGTACTCGTATAAGATAAGATTGCTGTCCTGAAGGTAGCAAAATCCGTAGAGTTTAACAATATTTTTGTGCCGAATCTTTCCCAGAGTTGAAATTTCAGCACAAAAACTGTTGTCTGAGCTGGCTTCTTCTCCTCTGGCTTTCAACTTTTTAACTGCAATCACTTCACCATTGTTCATTACAGCCTTGTACACAGTTCCACAGGCACCCTTTCCTATGACAGCACTCTCGGAAAAATTCCCCGTGGCTTTGACAAGATCCATATATTTGAAATCTTCTTTCGGAAAATAATATCCATCCATTACATCAGGTTTCTGTTGATCTTCTTCAAGGGAAACGAAAGACGGTTTACGGTGCCATATAGCCCAACAAATAAAAACAATAAAAGTTAACGAGATCAGGCTGATAGTAAGTGAAACGATGGTGACTATTTTTCCTTTGGAAGAACCTTCCTTGAACCAGCTAGGATTTGGAGCAGATGTAGGGGCTGGAAATGAACGGCAATGACTTGAACCAAATATGCATAATCCATTGTTTCCGGCAAAATTGCTGGAGTCCATCCTCTGGAAAACTGGGGTGTTTGGCACTGTTCCCACCAGATTATTATTAGAAAGATTGCATACATCTAGGCTCATTAGTGCTCCTATTGAACTAGGAATTTCACCACCAAGCAGGTTGTCGTTCAAGTAAAGTGATTCTAGCATCTGCAGATTACCTAAATTGCCCGGGATCGATCCACTGAGATTGTTATGACTGATATTGAGAGCAATCTGAAGAGAAGATAATCGACCTAGCTCGACTGGAATGTTCCCCGAGAAGAAATTTCCACCCATTTGCAATTCTGTCAATCTAACTAGTCCCCCTAAAGTGCCCGGTATTGGTCCCGTGAACATGTTATCAGATAGTTTCAGCAATTCCAGATTCACCAGCATGCCAAGATTTCCTGGAATAGAGCCACTAAACCAGTTCCTGCTAAGATCAAGCCTCTGGAGCTTTATACAATTTCCCAATTCTTGAGGAATGCTTCCAAAGAACCTGTTGGACGATACATTGAATGCAGCGAGCTTTACAAGTTTGCCAATCTCAGGAGGGATTTGACCGATGAAATGGTTATTCGACAAGAGCAGCCTCTCTATTTTCTTAAAATTTCCCACTTCAGAAGGTACCAATCCCGAGAATCGGTTTTGATAGAGCTCAAGCGCTGAAAGGTTCTGAAGTTTTGTGAATTTGACAGAAAGACTTCCCGTCAAAAAATTATCTCCCAGCATTAGATGCTCGAGAGATTTGCAAGTTTTTAAGCCGTGAGGTATGTTCCCGGACAACTTGTTTGATCCCAAGCTAAGAAAAACCAATTTCTGAAACCTGCATATTTGTTTAGGTATCCTGCCCACAAGATTGTTCATGGACATGTCAAGGACAATGAGGTTGCTATTAGTCCCAATAAATGGAGGGATGATACCTTCAAACATATTGTCGAAAAGTTGGAAACTCTCAAGGAACCTGAGATTTTGAAGCTCAATAGGAATTGAGCCTGTCAAATTATTTATGGACAAATCCAGATTTTTGAGTTGCTTCAACTCTCCAAGCTCCTTGGGGATATCTCCCTGGAGGTGGTTCTCGAAAAGATGAAGCAAACGGAGATTAGAAATTCGACCCAAGTCATTTGGAATAACTCCTGTCAATTGATTTTCAGAAAGATCAATCTCGACAGCATTCGAACAATTCCCGAGTTCTGGTGGGATCGTTCCATTCAATTGATTCTTGTACATGTACAATCTTTTCAGCCGAGTTAACTTCCCGATTTCCTTGGGAATGGTTCCGGTGAACGAATTTGCATGAACTGCAAGTAATTCCAAGCTAGTGAAATTGCCTATTTGAGGAGGAATTTCACCAGTAAACAGATTTTTCCAAATAATCAAGCCGGTGAGATTCTTTAGTTTTTGCAGCTCAATAGGAAAAGGACCCTGTAGCCAATTTTCTGCCAAACCTAGAACTTCCAAATTTTCACACAGAGTGATTTCAGCAGGTAGTGGACCGGATAAATAATTCTGACCTGCCCTGATAATCCTAAGAGTTTTCAGTTGCCCGATGGTCGAAGGAATTATTCCGGTTAGATTGTTACTGTAAATGACAAGCTCCTCAAGTGAAGTTAGATTGCCAATTTCCTCAGGGATTTGTCCAAATATATAGTTCTCACACAGATAAAGCTCTCTGAGGGAAGTAACATTGCAGATTTGGGTAGGAAATTCTCCATGGAATCTATTTGTGCAAAGGTCTAAAGTTTCAAGTTTACGAAAACAATTAAAATCATCAGGAATTGGACCGGAAATGAAGTTTTTGGATATATTCATCACGACTAAGTAAGGGAGTTCACAGATGATCGAAGATAAAGAACCAGACAAGTTGAGGCTGTTCAGACGAATCGAAGTTACCTTAAAATCAGCTAAACACCCTATACCCGTCCAATTGCAAGGATTTGAATCTGAAGAGCTCCAGCTTTGAAGATTATGATAAGGGTCTCTAAGGGATCTTTTGAATTCCAAGAGAATATTTCCCTCTTCATTTAATGATTGAATAAAGACAACCAGGAAACAAAAATGTAATACAAAAATGAAATGCTTTTGGCTTTCCATTTATGAGGAAACAAAGCAAGTAGAGCTCGAAAAACAACAACCAAGCCTTGTTTCCTATAAATTCGAGGTCGTGTTTTCAACTGAATATGGCCATGATTCTGGTGTGTATTGGAAGAGGAAACTCAAGGCATGGCTGAGACAACTATAACAAAGTGAAACAACATAAGCTGTCCCAATAATGTAAAGTTACTTGCATATACAGGACAATCATCAAGAAATTTCTCAGTTGCTAACATAATTATTCAGAAACTCATAGCCAGATATGATTCAAGACTGGGATTTAAAAAAAAAAAACTGATGATGCTAAGAAACATGAAGCATATATTTCAATACAAATTCAAGAAAACTACAACAGAAAAATGGGATTTTATTTTTGAGCCAATGAAAGCATGGAAAACCATTAATCTTATAAAAGAGCAATAAAAGAAGAAAAAGTTACGTGATAAGGATGTGAGAAAGAGGGGGGGGGGGGGGGTGTTGGGGTTGATTGAAAAGGCAAGAAGCTGGAGAGAGATGAACTGTACTGTGAAAGTCACAATTTAAATCAGAAAGAATTAAAGAGTCAACCGTTGCTTTACAGTGAATGTGTTTGTCTGTGTACAAATTCAGAAACTGCACTACTTTTTTCTTCTTCTGGTTCATCATTTTCTTCAGTTATTGGTTGAATTTTTGATGGAATAATCCGATGCTTTACACTATGTATGTTGATGAATAGAGAGAAAAATTAAGATTGGACATGAAAATGCTACTTTTCCATAGCTTCTGACCCTTAAAATATGGAAAGAAAGTTGACAAATGGAAATGTACAACATTAATTGGTTTTTTTTTTGGCCTTTAATTTTCTTCTGCAAATGGTCTAAAATGTAATGATTTGTATGTGTACAGTTAGTAGGTGAGTCCTTAGTGGGTGGATGAATTGGAATTATCTTTGTTGGGTTCTGCCAACTTTGGTGACTTTGATGTATGGTTGGGCAACCTTGGAAAATGTTATGTATCTTATAAGAATTTTGTTTACTAATGACCAAATAATTCTGATAAAGTTTGATCGAATTAGTTATGCATGTTTATCAAATTGAATTTTCGTGATATTTTTCAACATCATTGTGGACTAGAGAAAAAATAATCATATAAATTGTTTGGCAGCTTCTTGTTAACATTTGAAGCGATGGATTCAACTTCGACGATCAAGTCAATTTACTATTTACGAAGACAGAATCCCTGCATAAATTTGTACAAGATGCTAGAACAATGTATTCTTGCACCATCAAAATCCAAAAATAAATTCAACCATGCTATAGGAACATAAAGTTTTAAACACACACACATGACGGCATTCTATTTATTTACTCATCACATCAACATAGAAATCAACGGTTCACATCAATTTGGTGCAACTTTCGTTCATATTTTCGGTTCCTTTAGCATTATTCAAATAAATTCAACTCTTCAATCATGTCTATTTGAGATTCACTGTTGAAACATTTCAACGCAATCAAATTTAGATCTTAATATCTTAAATTAAGCTACTAATTTATTTATTATAAAAATAATAAATTATAATCAAATTATTTAAAAATTAAGTAAGATCCATAAAAAACATTGTTTGACACCCAACCCATATAAGGTCTTGAAGTTGTGAAGTTGGAGAACAACTACCGATGGAAGTGCTACCATAATGAGCACCCCAGCACCAGGTAGAGCACGAGGCCAAACTTGTGATGATGTGATCCATGGAACCTATGCCTTCTCTCCTTAAAAAGAGTCAAAGTGATCTCAAATCTCAGAATCTCCCAAGAAAAGTCGACCTCAACAGATGTCACCTGGACAATTGTTGAAGCCATGTAAAGTAGATGATCCAAATCCAAACAAGAATGTACATATCTGACCCAGGAAAAATCTTATACCTTAATTAAAACATGGCCTAGTGAGGGGCTCACTCTCTAAAGGGACAAGGTAGCTGATAAGATAAAGTCGAGCACATGGTTGAGATGATGATGTTGAGCGATTTGAGGTTGGGCTGTGATACCAAAAGGATGAGGCTGGGTTCCATGCTGATAATTATGGAAGACCAGAGATGTTGTTCAATGGCAACACAAGGCAGAATGAATCTACTAGCATGGCATAGCTGATTTTATAAATATATGGAAGTGACAGTTTTATGTTCAACATGCAATTCAATATTATGGTCACTTAATGTGAAAAGTGCACTACCTGAGGATATCTGTTCTACTCAACCTCCATATACTTCTCAAGTCATCTCACTCCATTCAAAAGTTACCATAGCTTATATAGCACATACTTGACCATTGAAGTGGTCAGACTCCACCTCCTTCTGGTGGCTGAGCTCACTAATTAGGTCCTGTTTTGCAAGTTTTCCGATAGAAAAAAGGTTCAAGCGGTTGACCCTAAAGTGCAAACAAAGTCTCTCAACCTCCTAAAAGTGCAAACAATATATAGAATGAGGCAAATAATGCAACCACATATCGTCAAATGAGGATTTGTCTCTAATGAGACTACAGTCTAAAGTTTATCATACTGCAATAATTCCATAAAAAATGTCCTTTTTGCTTTCATCATCTCCTTCATATCTCCACCTATTTTGACCAATTCAAGTTATAAAAAAAACTTCAGATTGATTGTATCATGGAGATAGAACTTCTTTTTCACTATGAAGGAGAAATTATCGTCCTTCAAATAATTTCTAAGTGTCTTCCCCAACTTCCTATCCCTTCTTCTTTTGTCATTAAGCCCTTGTTTGGTCCTCAACCATTTTTCCCACTTTTTCCTCAAATTCATCACATTTCTATGGGACCCACCACTTTTCACACTTTTCAACCACAAATTCACCCAAAAAAAAAAAAAAAAATTCCCCAAAAACTACCTACATCAAACAGGCACTAAGTTTCACAATTTATCTGCTTAATATTAATCCTGCAACAAGAAGGAGATACCTTATGCAGTATGACAGCAAAGATCACTTCCATAGCTTATCTAGCAGCAGGCGACACTTCAATGATTCTCTAACACACAAGCGCGCGCGCTCTAAGAAATGTTTTGTTAAGCGGCTAGAAGAAAGAAACCTCACAGATTGGATCTTACAAAAGCTGCTCCCACATAGTAAAAACATCATATTCCACAATATTCAGCAGACATTAATGTCCTTTACAGTCAAAGGATTTTTCCACACACCATGGAAAAGGCCAAAACTAAATAAAGAGTTTTTCTGGACTATTATACATACTAATCAGTTATTCCATACCTCTTCTTCATTATATGAATAAATTCATAGATCTTGTGAGGATCAGCTAGGGATTTGGATACACTCTCTATTTCCATGCACCTTTTGCCCCATGCAATCAGCTTAGGACAGTATTGCTCAACGCTGAAGTTTCCACAAATCTCATAGGCATAAAACCAGCAGTAGTAAGGGACGAAAGCCACATCTACAAACCCAAAGACTTCACCACCAAAGTAGGGCTTGTTTCCCAATTCTCCTTCCAACACCTCAAGGCACTCTATTAACTCTTTCTTGCCTGATTCTTTCTCTTCTCCCGTCGTTGTCCATAGTTTTCTTGCAGCCCAAAATATCTGCATTTACACAAAGCATGGTATGCTATCACATTTTATATGGCAACTTGTATGATTTTCGGAAGTTCGGAAAATTCCACTTTTTACTGTTTTACAACAGATCATAAGAATCATTTGTGGATTGGTAACTGTTGGGGTTGGGACCCACAACACACGGTATTGTCCCCTTCCCAGGCGTTATAACTTGTGCTGAAAGGGATTTTTTCCCAGATGTGGCTGAGCGCGTCCTAAGATTTGAACCGTCAACCTCTTGAAATTTGTTGGGAGAACTTGGTACCACTAGAGCAAAACCCAAAAGGTTAAGGGTTCGAATCATGGGGACGCACCCAACCACGCCTTGGACAAAACCCCTACAAGCATAACACATGAGATGGGGGACAATGCAGTGTGTTGCGGCCCAACCCCAACAGTAACAGCACTTTAGGAACATATATAAGGGGAGAGCAAACTTCGCACATTGTTCTTTACAAGTAGAAATTTGTTCCTTTCATCTATTTCAGGAACTTCCGAGTGCTAACCGTAATGTTGGGAAAATTCACTTTCCCACCCCAAATCAACCAAACGCAGCAAAAACAAAAACACAAAATAATTGGAAAAACAAAGAGAAAACAAATAATTTAACGTGGCTCAGCTGACCGCCGACAACCACGGGAGAAGAACACTTTTATTGGTAAGAAAAATAAATCACTCGTTACAATATTTTTCTCACCCTCACAACTTCTCCTAACACAAAGAAAGATCAACAAACATGTTTTCTTCCTTTTTCACAATTCTCTCACTCTCACGCACTGTTACCTGCGCCTTTTTCCTTCACAAGTTCAAAGCCGGCTTCTCTATCTCTCTTCTTCACCAAAGCCCTTTTCTTCCCATCAGTCTCACACTCTCTCTCAAAAAATTGGCTGCTCTTTCTCTCTCTCAGGCCCACATACACAGCCACTCCTCTCTCTTTCTTTTTTGGCTACTGTGCGTACAAAAAAAACCAGCCTCTGTCTATGCGTAATGGTCACCACAGCAAAATGTCTTTTTGCCCCCAATTAATTAGGTTTGATACAACTTAATTAAATTTGCACAATGATCATCAAGCTTAAATCGAATAATGATCCAAGTAATTATTAAATGGACATGACCCAAATAAGCCCAACAATCTCTCCCTCCAACCCATGAGGGAGGTACACCCAAAACAATAAATTTGGCCCATAAATTATTTTGGGTCAAAAAATCCCAACAATCTCCACCTTGAACCAAAATTCTAATAAGGATGAACAGTATTCAAATATTCATGAAACATCACCTTTCGTTTTGACATCTTTGAACTACTTTCTTCAGCTTTTGCATTATTGACCACAAATCTCATTTTGGCCACTTCACAAACATTAGTAATAGTAGAAGACTCCCCTCGGTGCGACTCCAACCTGGCAGCTCCACCTAAAATTGTCTTCCCTATTAGCTTGTACAAATTACCAACTTTTTCACCTCTAATTATTGGCACATAATTTTTCTTAACAATCATCACACCACATCTGGCAGAATATTCATAACCCAATGTGTCCAATGCTCCTAACGATATTAAACTTTGCTTCAATCTTGGGACATGCAAAACACCTGTTATTCTTCTTACAGCTCCATCAAACATCTTTATCTTCACAGTACCCGAACCCTTAACCTCAAGTTTTTGATTATCAGCCACAAAAACATGACGTTCATCACATAACTTATAATTATCAAACCAATCTCTATTTGGACACATATGATAAAAGCATCCAGAATCCAAAAACCAATCACTAACTGAATTATCATAATTAGCAACACACAAAACATCGTTAGCATCATAATTCTCCTCCACCACATTTGTAGAATCTAAATTCTCTAAAATTTCTTTACATTTCCTTCTCGATTCAAGATGTTTTGTCAATTCTTCACAATCTCTTCTAACGTGACCCTTCTTGTGACAATAATAGCACTCAACGTCTCTCCTTGGACGAGATTGAGAACGATCCCTCTGACCATAATTTCTTCCTCGCGATTCATCTCGACCATACCTATTATTAGAAGTAGTTAGCAGAACCCGATCACCATTCACATTATCACTTGGTTTCTTCATGTTTGCTGTCTCTAACAAAGCAGTCGAAACTTCATTCACCGTCAAAGTCGATTTACCAACTAACAAAGTAGTCACCAACGTCTCATATGATTTGGGCAAGGAAGACAGTAAAATAATCGCCTTATCTTCATCCTCAATTTTAACATCCACATTCAACAACTCAGTCACACACTTATTAAACTTATTCAAGTGGTCCCTAACATCAACATCATCATCCATTTTCAACTCATATAATTGTTTCTTCAAATAAAGTCTATTTGTTAAGGACTTAGACATATATAAATCTTCTAGCGTTTTCCATAACTTAGAAGCAGATTTTTCGTTCAAAACACTATATTTTACCTCAGGTGCAAGGGCTAATATGATTGTACTGACCGTCTTCGCTTCTAGTTCTTCCCAATCTGCATCTTTCATCCCTTCTGGCCTCTTACCTTGCAAAGCTTTGTAAAGTCCCTGTTGCACGAGAACATCTTCAACTGTACTTTTCCAAATATTAAAATTATTCTTTCCGTCAAATCGCTCCACCTCAAACTTGGAACCCATCATCATCTTCACAAAGAGTCCCAGAGTTTGAACCTTTAGCTCTGATACCACTGTTGGGAAAATTCACTTTCCCACCCCAAATCAACCAAACGCAGCAAAAACAAAAACACAAAATAATTGAAAAAACAAAGAGAAAACAAATAATTTAACGTGGCTCAGCTAACCGCCGACAACCACGGGAGAAGAACACTTTTATTGGTAAGAAAAATAAATCACTCGTTACAATATTTTTCTCACCCTCAAAACTTCTCCTAACACAAAGAAAGATCAACAAACATGTTTTCTTCCTTTTTCACAATTCTCTCACTCTCACGCACTGTTACCTGCGCCTTTTTCCTTCACAAGTTCAAAGCCGGCTTCTCTATCTCTCTTCTTCACCAAAGCCCTTTTCTTCCCATCAGTCTCACACTCTCTCTCAAAAAAATTGGCTGCTCTTTCTCTCTCTCAGGCCCACATACACAGCCACTCCTCTCTCTTTCTTTTTTGGCTACTGTGCGTACAAAAAAAAACCAGCCTCTGTCTATGCGTAATGGTCACCACAGCAAAATGTCTTTTTGCCCCCAATTAATTAGGTTTGATACAACTTAATTAAATTTGCACAATGATCATCAAGCTTAAATCGAATAATGATCCAAGTAATTATTAAATGGACATGACCCAAATAAGCCCAACAATCTCTCCCTCCAACCCATGAGGGAGGTACACCCAAAACAATAAATTTGGCCCATAAATTATTTTGGGTCAAAAAATCCCAACACGTAATTTATCATCAAATAAATCTTATAAATAAATTTATCTAAATTTAACAATTAACAAAAGTTTATGACAGTAAAACAGTATCTAAAATTGGAAAGAAATAACATAGAGGGAAGGGAAGAAGAAAATGTATAGTACCTTGTCAACATAATAAGCCCAGAATTGAGCTTGAGCTCTCTGGCAAGGATCAGAAGGCAACAATGGCCTATCCTTCCAGACCTCATCTATGTACTGCACAATTATGAGCGACTCACAAATGGGTTTTCCATTGTGAATCAAAACAGGAATTTTCTTATAAACTGGGTTCATCTCAAGAAGAAGTGGACTCTTGTTCCGCAAGTTCTCCTCCCTGTATTCATATGGAATACCCTTCTCCGCTAAGGCAATTCTAACCCTCATTCCAAACATACTTATGTAGGTGTCCAAAAGAACAACCTCGTCATTCGCCATTGTTGTCAAAATTAAGGTTTGGACTTGGTACAGAAATTAAGAAGATATTTTCTCTCTTATCTTTTACCATACTTTCATTTTTACCGCAATCTTTTTCTCTTTGCATTCTTACCATCAATTTTTAGTCAACTAGTTCAATTCTTTCCTATTGAATATTGATATTAGGGGGTAAGCGGTTTTTGACGGTTTTTGATAAATTTTTAAATCAAATCATTTAAAATGATTTGACCTTTTTTCAACTCAAATCAAATCATTTAATTTCTTAAACCAAACTATATTTTGCGATTTGGTGTGGATTCAAACCACGATTTGCAAACGAAATTAAACTAAAAATGAATAGAGCGAGTTGAAATGGTATACGTCGATACTGAGACTGATTCATGCCACATAATTTCACCTCTTAACAAGCATGTTTATTTTTGTTAAGAATGTAAATGCTTGGTTTATTGCATCTTAATATTGGTTTTAGATTTTTTAATAATTTGTTAATAAGTAACATGGTACTCGTATTTGCAATTTGACAGCAAACTAGCAGATATTAAGTCAAAATATTGAAGGTAAGTGACATTGCGTAAAATTCTGAACGAAAATACTAGCTGTTCATGCATCACAATGGAGGATTTATCTTTATTGAATTCCTCTTTGTCTTATTTGCATCAAACAAATATGCAATTTATAGTATTTCTTATTATTTGCTATGTAGTATCAGCAAAGAAAGCTAAGAATTAAATAAAAAGAACCATAGTCCAAATAATCTCATTAATAAATCAAGCAAAAAAAAACTAGCACATGGTGTTTGGGGCTGGCTAAAGCTGGGGGGAAACAAAATAATGCCAGTGTGTTATAAAAATTTTAAGTGTAAAAGTGTAAAATTGAAAATAAAATAAGTAACAAAATTCTGTATTTTTGTAATTAAGAAATTAAATTTTAATTGTAATTTTTTTGCGGGTTGGCGGTTTGAAACGGGTTTTGAAAAGTGAAATCTAAACCAAACCATTTGAAAACGGTTCGGTTTGGGTCAAAATCAAAACGTTAACGGATTCGCGTGGATCCGAACCAACGATTTCGAAACTGCGATTTCAATTCGATTTAACGATTTGACGATTTCGTTATACAGCTCTAATTGATATACTTCATAAAAATATTGATTACCCTTAATATAAATGAACAAGAAAAAGACAAACGCGAACTCCAAAATCGTACCCTTGCAAATATCACGTCCCTTCCATCTCCATTTTCGTATGTTCTATTGAAAGGGCTTGATTGTCTAATGTCCTCTCATTTGTCACATCCCTAAATTTTTGACACATCACTAAAATGATGAAGTATCAAAATTTTAATGAAATACAAACAATTTTATATTTTTACATAATAAATAATGAACTATGCTCTAGTATCAAAAATTTAATATTGGGACAGTTGTCACACATCTAGACTCCATTGATACACATGATTTGAAATAATGAAAATCAAACAAGGACTCGACAGTATCTATTATAAAGTTAAGGACTTGTTCGGCTGGCTCCAAAACAGTTTATAATAGTATATTGTTGTTCTCGATATAAAATATGTAGTTAAAAAGTAATTTGAAAAAACATGCTGCTAAAATATGGCTTGAAGAATTGTCCAATTTATAAAATCATTTATAAACCATTTACCGAACACATTTTAATATTTCCATACAAAAGAGGGACGCCAAACCTAGAATGTATCAAAGGTTGAACATTAGTGTTGTACTGAATTGAAGATTGGAAAAGGTTTATAATGAATTATATTTTCTTGTTCATTTAGATTAACCGCAGTGCTTGTCCACTTACCGGGCTAAATGAGTTTTTGGATGGTAAATGGACTAATTATTGAAAGTTTGAGGGTAAGAGTGCGAAGAAAAAAAAGGTGTAACCCACCCAAGAAAATAAGAGAACCTCCAACTGAAATATCTGCTTTGGAAAAACACAATGCCAACCTTCTGTAACTGCATTTCAAGTGTTCACAAAACACTGCATAATGTTCATCGTGAGAACTCAAATGCAAATGAATTAACTCCAATTGTTTCAACTACACAATTCAAATATAGGATGCAAAATTTCTGTGTAAAAATAAAGGTGTCAATCTCAACTTTAGACGAGCTTACAATTGCTGCGGTTTTTAATATCTTCCACAGCCACATAATAGTTAGTATCAAAATGGAACTGCTCACAGAATCAGAAAAAATCTCAAAGATTACTGCACAGAACCAGGATACCACTTGTTTGAAACGCCACCGGCCCACCACACTCCGTGAGGAAATGAAGTTACCGTACAAACTAAGGTATCGTCGCTATCGAGATTACAGCTTTACTCATTTGAAGTTTGAGATGAAACTAGTGGAAGTGATTCAGTAGGCTGGTCTGAACTCACAACTCGAGAAGCTTCCTTTTTCAACTTGTAGTTATTGTATGCAGCCACCCCTACAATAGCTGCATTAAGAGCCAGAGTCTTAATCAAAATCAATACATCAATTTGTACCATTCTCTTTTGAGGAGTTAACGTAAATTCTTTTGCACATTTGTCAATCACAAAACCAATTAAAGCTCCAAAATACTCAGCTAAACTAAGCAAATTTATTAGATAAAATGAATGACAAGTGTTAAAATGAAACCATGGAAGGGAAGTATACAGCAGATTGTTGGGGAGAGATTTGACTACCAAATGTCAGAATAAAGAGATTAGAATGGTAGGCTAGTTGTACAATTTTAGATAAATTTTTGCATTATTTATATTCTTTTCAATTGAAATTCCTGAATAGAAAGTATACAATCACCACCCATAGATCCCCTTGTAAAATCAAGAAGGTAAGGCTTACCATGTTCCACTTTGTTTTAACGAATACTTGAATATATGTACGAGGCACGGGACAATGCCAATTCTCAACTTGGAAGTAGTAAAGCAGGTCTATAAACAACTCTCAGCTATGCCTAACTGATTTTCCCAGGAAAAAAATTAAGAAAAAGAAGAAGATAAAATGAACAAATTATAATTTCTCAAGCCTATACAGCGCACCATACTCTTCCATCCAAAATGACTAGCATGTCACTTTTGTTAGGTGACACTGACTTCTTCACTAAAATTTGACTTTTGACAAGAACTGAAATTGCACGACATACAAAAAAAAAAAAGTGTGGAAATAAAAGCCTCAGATCAAAGCAAGGAAAACACCAGCTTTTTTTGTGGTAAACGTAAGGGAAACATCACAATGCTACATTATTTGCCAACTCGGGATAATATAAGAGAACACTTTGGAGGGAATAGAGAAACTCTTACCAATTCCATAGCCAAACAGATTGATAAGTGTTAGCTTTGTATCTGCAAAAAGAATGGCCGATAGTAGAACAACAACCCAATCCTTGACGACTCCTGCCACACGAATAGTCAAAGCACTTGTATTCGAGATGACAAGAAAAACTGAAAGATTGAGGGCAAAAGTACAAAGAGAATTAAGAGTTAGGACAAGAGGTTTGAAGTTCCACGTCCCCTGTGAATTCATCTTTGACATCTCCAGGAAGATCCAGGGAATTAAGAGGCAAATAGCACTGCGCAATGAACCAAAATTTAAATATTTGAGCTCAAAATAGATTAATAGCATAGGTTCCAATACTTCTAAAGGATAAATTACGTGCCTGCAGGGGCTAACGTAGTACATCACAGATACGGGGTTTAATTTGAGACCCTTCCTTTTCACCAAAATCTCCATAAATATTAGCCTCAAAGCTTCTCCAACAACACCTCCCATTTGGTAAAAAACACCGACCCAGCTAATATTTACTTCCCCATATGAAGCCACCAGTACACCGAAACTAATCACTGACATTATAAGAAGCATCCTGCAGCTCATTATTTCAAGTCCAGCTGCTACACCAAGAATGAAAACAGCAACTGGCACTGAAAATGTCATTGAGAATGAGATAAGTTAACACACTGCTACAGAAATTAGTTATAGACAAGCCAAATCAGTTTCAACCAATAAAACAACTAGTACTTACTGATTGCTTTCAGCATTTGAGCAAATGCAACAGATATATAGAGGTAAGCAGTGTTTCCAAGCCAAAGAGTCATAGCAAACATAGCACCAATTGGGATGACTGAAGATATGTATCTGTATATTCAGAAATCAACTGGGTAAAGTAATTCTTGTAATCATAAAGATTAAAGAAAAAAACTAGAGGAACAAATCTAATTCAAGCAAACAAGTGGACATGTTGAACAGTAATGAGGACAAACAACAAATTCCAAACTTGATACTCATTCTTCATTTCTTTTTATATTAGCTCAGCCATAAACTTATCAGATGTTGCTAACATCGCAAGAAATATCTTTTTGTCTCATTTTCCAGAAAGAAAGAAATTTTTTTGGGGGGTGGGGGGGCAGTGATGCATTCTTTTAATGCACCAAAAAGGTCCAAAATATCAGACATAAGTATACTCACATTTCCAAAGTCATCCCTTCTTCAACTTTCATAATCTGCGAAAAAGATGCAAATAAATATATAGCCAGAAATAATATCCATAAATAGCAATAACCAAAAGATGATGTTTACCATCATTTAATCATAATTACCTTGAGAACCTTAGTAAGCATAAAACATAATACAGAAGAGAAGACCATGTGAAGTAGGGTCAATCCAAGAGGATATGGGAAATTAATTTCCTTTGACGACAGAACCCACTGCAATTTAATAGAATATTGAAGTAGATTAGCATGTGAATAAATTTTGCCATCAACTATCTTCCACGGCATGCAAACTAATGGCCAGAAACAAACAAATTGGAGATGGTAATTGATTATTTTCATCATTTTAAACTTATTTTCCTCTTTTACAAAAGGCAACGAAGAAAGAAGCAGAAGAAAAAGGCAAACAGAATGATTCTATAGCTGAGCCTCTAGCAACATCATCCCGGAAAACAGAGAGGAATCTCTTGCACATGCACTCAAATACATGCATGCATTCCAAACATTAAAATGCTTCAATTGGGTCGTGTATTACATACAAAATAAATGTTCTACGCAACAAATACTAAGCCAATGGAGCATAAATGTTCGCATGTCTCCAAATACCAATTAGGGGATATAAACCTTGAAAGTAAAGCGGTTACAGGATCCCAGAGGCAATTAGAAAATAAAATGATTTCAGCAAAAGACGAGACCGTAAAATGTCTAAAAATTGTTTATGCAAAGCTTGAAGTAATCACAAAACAATGTAGATAGTACATGTAACGTCCTGAAGTTTTATGGAATATTATTAGCAAATGATACAGATCTTTCCCAGGTGCCTTTAACAATTTTGAGAAGTTGAAGGACTAAAGTGAATTATGTTTTGACGAAGAAATCTAATTGGGTCAAATATTTAATTATTGAGGGCATAAACACATCAAGGACCTTCCATCAAAAGGTAAGGGAAGAATAGAAGAAAATGCTGACAAACAGAAGGAACAACGCAGTAAACCGTTTCCTTAGCTAGTTTAACACATAACCATTTTATTCACACATCTACAAAGAAGAATCCCACGGTGCACCAAAAATTCAAGTTTTCCATTTGTTCTTGTACAATGTAAATCTCTACCTCGCTCGCTAACAAAATCACATTAGATGACGACAACATCGGAAAAATGTCAATTCCCAAAATTGTGTAGATAAACTCTTAGTTGCAGTTGAGTCGACATGTCATTTGGTGGCTTTCCTAAAAACACCAAGTCAATCTCAATAACATGTAATTCTTATTTCTTAGTCAGTACTAATATCCTACATTAACGACTCACTTAATTCCTTCAATTGTCTTACTTTAACAGTTATGATCGCCGATAGATAATCATGTTCAAGTACTAATCGATAAAGTGACAAACAAAAACTGCTTATGTTAGAATCAACTTGACCACATAATTTGATTTCTCAGCTATTTAGGACACATCACCACGCTGTGCCAAGGAAAATGTCAAATCCATGATGCCACAACAATCGGTCATTCGGGCAAGAAGCTAAACTGCCTCTTTTTTATGCTTAGTTCAGCTGGATCAATTAATCAAACACGTGACACAAACTTTTTCCCTTAATCTTATTACCGCAGGAGTCGGCAGGACGCTAAACAGAAAGCTATAACCAGGGTCATTACAATACGTGGATACATTTACAATGATAACCTTTTTTTAAATAAGCAATTGAGAACAGCAACATACCTTGTTGAAGAAGATCTGACCACTAGAGAGCGCGATATAGAGCAAAATATAGGAGTAGGTTACGAACCCTTCTCCGACCCATTTACTATTTCGATCCGCCATCGCTACCCAGTAAGTCAATTCACACGTAAATATTCAAAAATCCAACATATAACTCTAAAATCAGTTGATGAAATGGGGTTCTCCGCAACGGGGAGAGGGCGAAGTGTGCACTATGCTAGAATAGCTATTCAGCAAATTCTCCTGTAGGAATTGACTTATAGAAGATATTTACATGAACCCAAAATGGTTGCTTGTAAAAATCTAGTTTGCTGAAACAGGATCAAGAATCAAGAGGGGGAGGTCGAATGACGAAGCATGTGTTGCGTGCTTTCCCATTCCCTAATCATTTTTCCCCCCTTGTAAAATAGGAAAAACAAATGAAAAAGGTAAATAATAAATAAAAATAAATAAAAAAAAGAGGAGAAATATATTTGAAATGACAAAATTCAATCCCCTTTTCATAGAAAAAAAACAAGTTGTCCGACGCGTTAATTTTCCATATAAAGTAATTTTTGGAAATCATGTCCTGCAAAAATTTTCAACTTTCTCTAAAGAAAGTTTACCAAAAAACAGTGTTCTAAAAAGGTCGATTATACTTACGCTTAGGCGCGCTTAGGCTTGATACTTGGCATCGACGCTTTTTCACGCTTCGCGCATGATAAGTGTTATATTAACGTTTATTTTATACACTTATATCATTGAATATGCCCTAATGTGATTCTATCCAAGTATTATTAATACATTTTATGTTTTATATTGTATAGGATCATAAAAGAAGAAAAAAGAAGAAAAAAGGACCAAAATGCACTCAAAACTGAAGTTTGGGGACTTGAGTGCAAATAAAGTCACGACCGTAAAGGAGGATTTACGGCCGTAACCCTCAAAAGAAGAAAATCAGCAGAACCCAAACTACGGCCGTAAATAAGAAGTTACGGCCGTAACTTCAAATTGCGAGAAATATATAGAAACTCCTTTACGGCCGTAAAGGAAAACTTACGGTCGTAACTATTCTTGTCAAAAATTTCCATATTTCAATTCTTTCCATAATTTTGGATTTCTTTGTCCCAAAGTTAGGGCACGAAATTGAGGCTATAAAAAGGGAATTTCATGACAAGAAAAAGGGGATTATTATTTTTAAAGAGGCGCGGCTTGCTTGAAGAATTGGAAGGAAATTAAGCAACTCGAGAAGGTGAATCAAGAAAGAAAATCCTAGAATTCTTCATGACTATGCTCGGCTAAGCTTCCATACCTAGTTCGAAGGGGAAGTTGTATTTCATATCAATTTGTTATTGCTTTTCCAAACTAGTAACGTTGTTCTAATTTCTTTATTCTGATTTGTTGGATTCTTATACGTTTTCTTTAATTAAATCAATGCAATTCTTTATTTGATTAAGGCCTTGTCATTTAATTTGTTGTATTGATATTTGCTAATTCGAATGATTGGATCCGTAATCGTCTTGTTGTTCAAATCATAGTAGCAAGTGAAAATTTAATATTTTTCATAGAGAATTCCAACTTAGGTTAATTGTCACGAGCTTGTGTGATTGATAATCTAATTCACCATAATTCTTCTCACCCATTATATAGTTGTTGTCTTAAATCTAAAGAGCTTGTTTTAGGTTATTTAATGGCTAATGTTTGATTAGAGAGCTTGTTCTAATTGAATGCACTTAAGGAAGAATCGGAATAGTTAGAGCTTATTAACTATTTACGGGTGATAAATCAAAGAAGAAATTGAATACGCGTTACTTGGAAAGTGATAACATGGTGATAACATACAACTGAACCTGAGAACTAGGGTTTGCAAATACTTGACTTTTATTTTATCTAATTTACGTTTTTATTTTATTTTCACGTTATTTACAATACTTGAACTCGAAAACCCCCCCATCTATTCTAATTGATAAAGTACTACTTTAGTTCCCGTTCCTCGTGGGATCGACTCTTACTTCCGCTATTACAACAAATCTGATAATTTGCGAGTAAGATATTCATTTATTATTTTGGTGTATTGCGACACGCATCAAATTTTTGGCGCCGTTGCCGGGGAACGGTTAACCAATTTAGTGTTTAATCGAAAATTTATTTGCGCTTCTTTGCTTATATGCTTAAAACTCGGTCAACTAATTGTGAGATTTTTTATCTTGACCCAGAAATTGAGAGGACTTTTCGACAGCAAAGAAGAGCAGCGCGACAAATGGCAGCTAACAACAGGACTCTTAAACAACTGGCTACCCCCGATGTGGCTCAACAGCCATTATGCAAAAGGTTTCCAACATCGGAAGAAGGAAAAAATTTTGAACTTAAATCTGGTCTCATCCACTTATTACCAACTTTCGAGGGAACCCGGCGAAGATCCGTATAGGCATCTAAAGGAGTTCCACGTGTTTTGCGACAGTATGAGGCCCACGGGCATTACCGAGGAACAAATAAAAATGAGAGTCTTCCCATTCTCATTGAAGGATGCCGCCACTAACTGACTCTATTGTCTGTCATCGGGAACGGTTACTACTTGGAGCGACATGAAAAGGCTCTTCTTGGAAAAATATTTCCCTGCCTCGAGGGCTGGTACCATCCGAAAAGAAATATGTGGGGTGCGCCAGAACAACAATGAAACACTATATGAGTATTGGGAGCGTTTCAAAAAGCTCATCTCCAGCTGCCCCCATCATCAGATTAGCGAGCAACTTTTGGTGCAATACTTCTACGAAGGTCTAGCGCCTATGGACATAAGTATGATAGACGCCGCAAGCGGAGGTGCGCTAATGGACAAGACACCAGAGCAAGCACGGGCTTTAATATCTAACATGGCGGAAAATACTCAGCAATTCAACTCAAGTAGGGATTCTCAAGTCCGCCGAGTAAACGAGGTAAGTAGTTCTATATTGAAGGTCAATTATATGAACTAACAAATCTTGTTAAGCAACTTGCTGTAGGGAATTCGAAACAAGCCAAGGCCTGTGGAATTTGTTCGAACTTTGGACATCCAACGGATACCTGTCCGGTATTGCAAGAAGAAAACAATGAACAGGTAAATGCTGCTGGAGGTTTTCCTTTCCAAAGGCAGCAATACAACCCATATTCGAATACGTACAACCCCGGGTGGAGAGATCACCCCAACCTGAGCTACGAAAATAACAAACCCCCGGGTTTTACTTCAAACAAACCACAAGGACAATTCCAGCAGCAAGGGACTTTCCAACCACAGGGACAATATCAACAAAAACCTCAAAATTCAGGTATGTCTCTTGAAGATATGGTTAAGACATTGGCAACTAACACGATGCAATTCCAACAGGATACCAAGTCAAGCATTCAAAACCTGGAAAATCAAATGAGCCAAATGGCCACTGCCATAAATAGGTTGGAATCACAATCCGGAGGTAAATTGCCATCTCAACCCGAGATAAATCCTAAAAATGTGAGTGCCATAACTCTCCGAAGTGGAAAAGAAATTGAGGGTCCGCAACTAGGACCGACTGCACCTGAAATGGAGGAAGAGGAAAAGGAAGGAGTCGAGAAGAGAAATGACGCTTCGCAAAACCCTCAGGTAAAAACTGACTCCCATTTAAATGTTAAACTAACACCTCCACCTTTTCCTAGCAGGTTAGCAAAGACGAACAAGGAAAGCAACGAAAAAGAGATGTTGGAGATGTTCAGAAAGGTTGAAATCAATATCCCGCTACTAGAGGCCATCAACCAAGTCCCCCGGTATGCAAAATTTTAAAGGATTTGTACACTAGCAAACGGAAACTGGTGGGAAACGAGAAGGTAAGAATGGGGGAAAGCGTTTCAGCCTTATTTCAAAGGAAATTGCCTCAAAAGGGTAAGGATCCCGATATGTTCACTGTGCCATGTCAAATAGGTAACACCAAGGTAAATCATGCACTAATAGATTTAGGAGCATCCATTAACGTAATGCCTAGATCCACCTACATTGCATTAAATCTTACCAAAATGACTAAAACAGATGTTATCATCCAACTATTCGACCGTTCCAATGTATATCCAGACGGGGTAGTTGAGGACGTTTTAGTGCAAGTAGGGGGGTTGGTGTTTCCGGCAGACTTTTACATACTTGATATGAATGATGATCACTCCCCTAATTCTACCCCTATATTGTTAGGAAGACCATTCTTGTGGACCTCCCAAACCATAATTGATGTAAGAAAAGGGGTGTTAACCATGGAATTCAATGGGGAGGTAGTGCAATTTAATATATATGATGCAATGAAACACCCAAATGATGTATGTGCTGCTTATTCTATTAATGTCATTATTCCTGCTGTGCAGAAGATTTTCAAGTTAAATTGCAGGGACGAGCTAGAGACACCTATCGTGGAGTCGCTAAGGCAAGATGATGACAGCGACGTAGGTATAAGCAGGGATTTACAGGATGGGATTACTGCACTTAATTCACTGGGACCCGCACCACGCAGGTATGCCGTAAAAGCAATTCAACTGACAGATTATCCTAACAAATTGCTACCTTCTATCTTGCAGGCCCCAGTTGTGGAAATGAAATCTCTGCCCGCCCACCTGAAATATGTATTTCTTGGTGATGAACAATCACTTCCCGTAATTGTCTCATCCAACCTCACCAGGCTGGAAGAAGACAAACTGGTTCGGGTCCTTCGGGAACACAAGGAGGCGATTGGTTGGACCATTGCGGATATCAAAGAAATCAGCCTGTCAATCTGCATGCATCGAATATTGCTTGAGGAAGGAGCTCAACCATCGAGACAAGCCCAGCGAAGGTTAAACCCGGCAATGATGGATGTGGTGAAGAAAGAAATTTTGAAACTACTAGGAGCAGGGATGATTTACCCAATCTCAGACAGCAAGTGGATCAGTCCAGTCCAAGTGGTGCCAAAGAAATCCGGGGTAACGGTAGTAGAAAACAAAGATGGAGAACTTGTACCAACTAGGGTCCAAACTGGTTATCGGGTATGCATCGACTACAGGAAGGTAAACGCTGACACTCGAAAAGATTATTTTCCCCTTCCCTTCATGGATCAAATGTTAGAGAAATTAGCTGGTCATTCCCATTATTGTTTTTTAGATGGTTTCTCAGGATATTTTCAAATTGCCATAACTCCGAAAGATCAGGAGAAAACCACTTTTACTTGTCCATTTGGCACGTTTGCATATAGACGCATGCCCTTCGGTTTGTGTAATGCTCCTGCAACATTCCAACGTTGTATGATGAGCATTTTTTCTGAATACATAGGGCATATTATAGAGGTGTTTATGGACGATTTTAGTGTGTGGGGTGATTCATTTGATGCATGCTTGGATAATCTCTCATTAATTTTGAAACGTTGCATTGACACTAACTTAGTCTTAAATTGGGAAAAATGCCATTTTATGGTAGATAAGGAAATTGTGTTAGGTCATGTAGTGTCGGAAAAGGGAATAGAAGTTGATAAGGCTAAGGTGGACATCATATCTGCATTACCTTACCCCGCCAATGTGCGGGATATACGATCTTTTCTTGGGCATGCAGGTTTCTATCGCAGGTTCATAAAGGACTTTTCCAAAATTGCATCACCATTGTGCAATTTGTTGCAAAATGATGTCCCATTTAATTTCACCGAGCTATGCAAAAAGGCCTTTGACCAACTAAAGGAGCGGCTAACTACGCCCCCGATCATTCAACCACCCAACTGGGATCTTCCATTCGAAATAATGTGTGATGCCAGCAATTATGCAGTGGGAGCAGTTCTAGGGCAACGGGTTGGGAGAGCGGCCCATGTGATTTACTATGCCTCCCAAACCCTGAATCAGGCTCAAGCCAACTAT
The DNA here is from genome assembly GCA_963555705.1 of Ligustrum vulgare. Classification (NCBI taxonomy): domain Eukaryota; kingdom Viridiplantae; phylum Streptophyta; class Magnoliopsida; order Lamiales; family Oleaceae; genus Ligustrum; species Ligustrum vulgare. Next base: position 6,837,957 of record OY743187.1, read on the forward strand.
ACCACTACTGAAAAGGAACTTCTATCTGTGGTATTTGCTTTAGAAAAATTTCGTCCTTATTTATTGGGTACTAAAGTGATTATTTTTACAGATCATGCAGCTTTACGGCACTTATTTGTAAAAAAGGATGCGAAGCTTAGAATCATCCGCTGGATACTTTTATTACAAGAATTTGACTTGGAAATCAAAGATAAGGCGGGGTCCGAAAATGTAGTTGCCGACCATCTTAGCCGGGTAGTGAAGCCCGAGGACGACCTACCTCTGCGTGAAACCTTCCCAGACGAGGGTTTATTTGCCATCGAAGCAAATCCCCCATGGTATGCTGATTTGGTAAATTACATGACTGCTAAACTAATTCCTACTGGTTTTTCGCAGGCACAAAAGCATAAGATGAGGAGCGACGCTAAATATTACATTTGGGATGACCCGTACCTGTGGAAGAGATGCCCCGACCAAATCATTAGAAGGTGAGTGCCGGAATCAGAACATCAATCCATCCTCACCTTTTGCCATTCATATGCATGCGGTGGCCATTTTGGACCTAGAAGGACGGCGCAAAAGGTATTGGAGAGTGGGTTCTTTTGGCCGACCATTTTCAAGGATGCGTACATTTTTTGTAAGTCTTGCGATAATTGCCAAAGAACAGGTAACTTATCCCAACGAGATCAAATGCCTCAAAACCCCATTATTGTATGTGAGATTTTTGACGTTTGGGGCATTGATTTCATGGGACCCTTTCCCTCATCGTTTGGTTGTATTTACATTCTTTTAGCTGTCGATTATGTTTCAAAATGGGTGGAGGCAAAGGCCACCCGTACTAATGACGCTAAAGTGGTTGCGGATTTTGTAAAAGCTGTCATTTTTAGCAGGTTTGGAATACCCCGAGCTATGATTAGTGACAGAGGGACGCACTTTTGCAACCGAACCATTGAGGCCTTGTTACGGAAATATGGAGTGATGCACCGGGTATCAACCGCGTATCACCCCCAAACTAGCGGACAGGCAGAAATCTCCAATAGGGAAGTGAAGTCCATTCTAGAGAAAACAATTCGACCGGACCGAAAGGATTGGAGCATTCGACTCGATGATGCTTTATGGGCCTACAGAACCGCTTACAAGACACCGATTGGTATGTCTCCATACCGATTGGTATTTGGGAAACCATGCCACCTACCGGTGGAGCTCGAACATAAAGCTTATTGGGCCATCAAGCAATGTAATATGGATTGGGGCGCGGTAGGAGATCACAGGAAGTTTCAATTGCAGGAATTGGATGAAATACGGAATGAGGCTTATGAGAATGCAATTATCTATAAGGATCGAACTAAAGCATTCCACGATCAACGCATTTCTCGAAATAATTTCTGTGAGGGCTAGAAAGTGTTACTGTTCCAATCCCGGCTCAAATTGCACCCAGGTAAGCTTCGTTCTCGTTGGGTAGGTCCATTTGTTGTTACTAATGTATCTCCCCACGGTGCAGTCGATATTAGGAGTTTGCGCACGGATAAACAGTTCAAAGTCAATGGGCACCGTCTAAAGCCGTACTATGAGGGATTCCAAACTGAGAACTTGGAGGTGATTGCACTGGAAAACACCAACAAAGGGCACTAGTCCCGCGTGGCCTCAGTCGAGCCAACGACAGTAAACAAAGGCGCTGCTCGGGAGGCAACCCGAGAGGGGAGTCTCTTTATCTCCTCGACTTTTTATTTTCGTATTTTCATTTTGGTTAATTTTAGTTTATTTAGTCATTTGAAAAAAAAAAAAAAAAAACATGAAATTTCCAGTGGCCTTGTTACGGCCGTAATATAACCTTTTACGGTCGTAACTCAATTTCATTTTTTTATACAGAGGCCTTATTACGGCCGTAACTAAATTTTTACGGCCGTAATTGTCTCTTTTAATTATTTTTTTCAGAATGTGACTTACGGCCGTAAGTCATACATTTACGGCCATAAGTCTGCCTGTTTCAAAAATTATTTTAAACGGTTATCTTCCTTCATTCCCGTTTCATCTTCCCTTTTTCTCCGCCATTCCCCACATTTCCCTCACGCATATCCCTCCACTTCGCACCCATATTTTCGTTTCTAAGGGATTCTCAGTGCATTCTTCCACCAAGTCCATCACAACCCTTCCTCTTCACAAGGTTTTGAAGGTATGAACTTTTTCTTTTTCCTTTTCCTCTCTTCTTGTCATGGGTAACATCCTTACCTACATAGGTTTCTCGATATTTACCTTTCCAATGATTGGTTATGCTTTATTAGGGTTGTGCTTGCGAGTTGGGACACTTGGATTTTACTTGTTTTGTAACAATGGCATCATTATTAGTTCGCACTCTAGGTGTTCGATGAAATGTCTAGGCGAGTTTGGGGTGTTCGTTTCCTTAAAACTTATACTCACATCTTCCTATTTAGCTATTATGAGTGTATTGTTGTCCCGATAGGAGTTAAATTGTTAGAAAAATGTGGCGTTTGATTTTGATAAAGTCATGGGGTACATTGTATATTCGTCATTGCTTGTTATTTATTTTACTGGGTAATTCGGTTATGTGCTCCAATCTTTGGCTCCACATTAGCCTAGGTGGTGACTCTACATCTTTGCTTTGGTTTGTCATAATGGAAACTGTCTCATGGATTTGAGATTTGACGACCATCGCCTCACCCTTGTTTCTGCCGTGTGTCATCTAGGAGTACTTGATTAGGATCTGGCTCTTGTACCTATTTTTCTTCGTTGCCCTGCTGCTTAATCGGTTGTTTGCACATCATGTTACTTGTTTTCCTTTTCCCCATGCCAAATGTATATGTTCATTATGCTCTTCATGCCGCTTTATTCACAACTAATTCCATTGATTGATTGTGCGTGTTGAATGTGCTTGATCTTGTTGAAGTCATGGTGAGGAAAAATTGGTGCTTAATCTTGTTGAAGTACGCCTTATTTCGAACTCATGCCTTGCTTGTGTGTACATTTTACATGTCGTGTCACCTTTGATTTTAAATTAGGCCTTTACCATCACGCAATGTTGGCTTGCGCACATTTGCTTTTCCATCCCTATCCATGCTCGACTAATCTCCTCGTTTCTTTTTCAGGATTTACCATGGCCCCACCGACTAAGAAAGGGAAGCAAGTGGCGGGGGAATCCTCATCTGAGCCCCGCCAGGAGAAGAGTCAGTCTAAGCTGTGCATAAAGGAACGGCTTTTCCTCCCAGAGGACTTTCAGGAATGGAGGAGCGCTGACACCATCATTGCCCCACGACTGTTTTGGGCCCGCTTCATTGAATTCGGATGGGTAAAATTCGCGAGTGACCTACCTTTTGGGAATCCCCCGCTGGTATACAAATTCTACACCCAGTTCAACAAAGAAATTGGTGACGAGGGTTCACTCGACTATCACCACACTAGAGTTGTGGGGAAGAGAATCAAATTTGATAAGGAAGTGGTGGAACACCACTTGGGGTTGAATAGCACTGGATCTGTCCCCATGACATCAAATGCGGGTGTTTTCTTTCCAGACCAGGAGGTGCTCTGTTGGGCTTTGAAGCCTGAACTCCATGACGCCCTGAATGTCATTCTTCCGCACTACAAGAATCGGGATCTACAGCGGGACGCCTAGTACCTGCATCAGTGGGGGTCGGGGAGTCTCTTCCCCTCCACTAGCCTCACCACGGTATCTATTCGCTACCTCCGGGTCTACTATGCCATCACCATGGGGATCAAATTTGACTTGGGGCAGCACATCAATGATACGATATCCACATACGCCAGCTTGATACGCAGAAGCGAGGCATGCCGTTCCCATGTTTAATTACCGCCTTATGCCGGGCTCAAAGAGTTCTCGCTGCAGTAAGTGACGACACTTTGGGGCATGGGAATCGCCTCACGAAGGCGAGTTTGGAGAATGCTCGTAGGCAGATCATCGCGAAGCGGGGTCACGGGGATAATGAGTCAGGGGACTCCGATGATGATCAAGGCGTCGAGGAGCCCGCAGCACGGGAAGCGCCACAACAGCCGAATGCTCCTACCCCTTTTGAGCTACAGATGCTAGGCATGATGCAAGCCTTCCAAACCCAGCTGAATGTCATGCAAGAAGATCAGCAGCTTCTACTGGAGGAGCAGCGAGCTATTCGGGAGGAGATTCGGCAATTGCAGAGAGCTCGAGATGATCAACCTCCACTATAGACAGAGGGAGTTTCTTCTTTTTTCCCTTTTATTGTTTTACCTTTCAATGAGGACATTGTGTTGTCTAAGTGTGTGTGGGGGGGGGGTTAACTTGAGTGTAAGCTTATCTAATTTATTTTCTCTCTGCAATCGAATCTTTAAAATTCATTTTGATCTTGTTATCTGCTTTTGCTACCTATCTATGCTACTTAGGTCCTAAACCATACTTTAATAGGAAGCAACCCCACTTTTGGTGCAATTTTCTGAAAAATCATTGCATAATTGGATATAAATTGAGCACATAGAGATGATCTCGTCCAAAGCCTCACAAATAGGTTGAAACTGAAAAGTAAAAATTGTCAAATATCTACAACCTAGTCAACCCAACCCACAATAGACAGATTATTCCTTCATATATAACCCTGAACGTCCCAATTATTATACTTTTGTGAGTAGTCATGGTTTGAATACCTTTAACCGTTACCCTCAACCAATGGATTTAGATTTGGAATGAAGATCGAGCAATGACCTATAACTCATAATTGGATGGGAGAAACACATGAAAACCATAATTTGTGAGCTTTTGAGCCTAAGAGCTGTTTTTAATACTTATGAGCTCGAAATTCCTTGATGTGTGTCTTGCATGGTTTGGTTATGCTTGGATGTGCTTTCTTGTGCATACCGTTGTAGCTTCTTGATTCAAGTGCAAATTATAGCAAAGGCAACAGTTTAAACCAAATTTGACTTGCTAAAAGAGCCTACCTTGCTACATGGACCATTAGAAGCCCGTTTGAGCCTTAGCCTTTATTTGAATTTTTATGCCACGTTACAAGCCATGAATACCCTTTCTTTCGCAATTGTCTCTATTTTGAACCCATAGAGAGGGGATTCGCAATCTCTTGTTGATTGAGGATTGTGCTATGGTCTAAGTCTAAGAAGTTGAAAATGATTATCTTGTGTTGGGCGATGGCTGTGTAATGGACTGAATTCAGGGGATTGAAATTCTATCTTGTGATTGAGAAAAAGTTGAATTCTTTATTTGAAAAAAAAAATCGAAAGAGAAAAAGCAATGAAAAGGAAGTTAGTCATGAAAATTAGTAGTTGAGGATGTCAAACACTCAACTTGTGAAAAAAAAAAAGAGATTCAAGTGTGAATAAAGTTGGGTAGCGGGAAACAATAAAGTTCATATTAAGAGTGAAGGAAGTGATGTTATTTTGAATAGACTTAGTTTGCGAAATTCCTTCTCGACTCAGCCTAAATATATCATTTTTCCCTACCTGACCTAAAGCCCCGTTACAACCAAATAAAGACCTTCGCTTTGCACTTGTGTTATTGTTGGCTCCGGTATGACAGTTAGGCAATCTATGGTACTGACTTTTCATGCAGAGAGCTGAGCGCAAATTCTAACCCTTATACACTTTATGGGAAGAGAGAAATATCTTGTGAGGGTGTTAACTCCCATTACATTTACTTATGAGTGGTTTGAATTGCTTGGTCTAGGGTTGGTGCTATGAATGTGGTCGGGGGTACTGTGTTGACTGAATTCATGTCATGAACAACTCGGTTTTCGCAACTGATTTCCACTGGAGTTGGGCGAATTTATTCTCCTCGTAGTCACTCATACATGGTTGGGATGTGATCAAACACGAGAGGTGAAAGGAAATAAGCCATATCGAGCCATGATTGGGATGAGAAATAAAGGGCGTTGCATCTCTAGCACACACTAACACAATCCGATCATGCAATGGAACATTTTTGTTAAAGAAAAGTGGGTTGCAACCTCAAGTCTCTAAATTGTAATCTATTGTTTAAACCCTATTCTTTTCTTTGCGAATCTTTGTTTGAGGACGAACAATGGTTCAAGTGTGGGGGGATTTGATAAGTGTTATATTAACGTTTATTTTATACACTTATATCCTTGAATATGCCCTAATGTGATTCTATCCAAGTATTATTAATGCATTTTATGTTTTATATTGTATAGGATCATAAAAGAAGAGAAAAGAATAAAAAAGGACCAAAATGCACTCAAAACTGAAGTTTGGGGACTTGAGTGCAAATAAAGTCACGACCGTAAAGGAGGATTTACGGCCGTAACCCTCAAAAGAAGAAAATTAGCATAACCCAAATTACGGCCGTAAATAAGAAGTTACGGCCGTAACTTCAAATTGCGAGAAATATGCAGAAACTCCTTTACGGCCGTAAAGGAAAACTTACGGCCGTAACTATTCAGGTCAAAAAATTCCATATTTCAATTCTTTCCATAATTTTGGATTTCTTGGTCCAAAAGTTAGGGCATGAAATTGAGGATATAAAAAGGGAATTTCATGACAAGAAAAAGGAGATTATTATTTTTAAAAGAGGTGCGGCTTGCTTGAAGAATTGGAAGGAAATTAAGCAACTCGAGAAGGTGAATCAAGAAAGAAAATCCTAGAATTCTTCATGACTATGCTCGGCTAAGCTTCCATACCTAGTTCGAAGGGGAAGTTGTATTTCATATCAATTTGTTATTGCTTTTCCAAACTAGTAACATTGTTCTAATTTCTTTATTCTGATTTGTTGGATTCTTATACGTTTTCTTTAATTAAATCAATGCAATTCTTTATTTGATTAAGGCCTTGTCATTTAATTTGTTGTATTGATATTTGCTAATTCGAATGATTGGATCCGTAATCGTCTTGTTGTTCAAATCATAGTAGAAAGTGAAAATTTAATATTTTTCATAGAGAATTCCAACTTAGGTTAATTGTCACGAGCTTGTGTGATTGATAACCTAATTCACCCTAATTCTTCTCACCCATTATATAGTTGTTGTCTTAAATCTAAAGAGCTTGTTTTAGGTTATTTAATGGCTAATGTTTGATTAGAGAGCTTGTTCTAATTGAATGCACTTAAGGAAGAATCGGAATAGTTAGAGCTTATTAACTATTTACGGGTGATAAATCAAAGAAGAAATTGAATACGCGTTACTTGGAAAGTTATAACATGGTGATAAAATACAACTGAACCTGAGAACTAGGGTTTGCAAATACTTGACTTTTATTTTATCTAATTTACGTTGTTATTTTATTTTCACGTTATTTACAATACTTGAACTCGAAAACCCCCTCATCTATTCTAATTGATAAAGTACTACTTTAGTTCCCGTTCCTCGTGGGATCGACTCTTACTTCCGCTATTACAAACAAATCTGATAATTTTCGAGTAAGATATTCATTTATTATTTTGGTGCATTACGACACGCATCAGCGAATTACACAGGCTTCGCTCGAGCATTGTCGCGCTTAAATGTGCTTAAGCTTGATGTTCGACCTCGTCGCTTCATCACGCTTTGCGCTTTTTAGAATACTACCAAAAATGCAAGATAGATAGATTAAGAAAATTTAATAATTTTTAATATGTAAACAAAATTTTTGAGACCATATTTTCCTCTTTCAATCAAAACATTGACTAGGCTCACTTATTTGATAAAAGTAAATATAGGCTTCACTTTGTTAACAACGCCTATAATATTTGGGGAATAATGATAGGTTACTATTAAAATAGAATAATGATGTATACCTCAAGGTTGAGATAAATCTCAATCAAGTTGACAATCTCCCATTGAAAATTGAATAGGTGACTTGTGCATGTGCACATTGCCACCTCCTCATTCATCAATGAACGTTTGTCAATTGAGTTGAGATTAATGTCAACCTTGAGATAAATAACATTACTCATAAAAATATTATAAAAATAACAAAAAAAAAAAATTTTGTCAATGAAGATTTAATATCAATCCTTTTTCCTTCATACAAAGTTTGAGATTTGTCAGAATTCAACAATGCATAAATTTGATAATTTCAATAAGATGTCATCAATTTCTTTAATTTTGTTGTTTGTCATGAATTCGATTTCAATTTCATCCTGCACGTTTTGAAATGTATAATTACTATTTGTCCAAATTTTCAAGATAAAATCGATATATTTTCCCTTTCGGGTACTTTGCAATTATTAAAAAAGACAACATATTTGTTAATATCGAAATAAAGATAAATAAATAAACATAAATAATGGGAAATATGAATCTTCATTAACCAAAAATTCAAAATAAGTTATAAAACTTCCATTGGTACATATAGATTTCGATAAAATCTGTATAGATATTGAAAAATTTTATACTTCAATCTTCATCATATGCTATCAAATTTCTTAGCAATATATATTTTTATTTGTGGACAAAACAATTCAATTTATTAAAAATCCAAATTTGAGAAAAATGATAACTAAAAAAAAAATGTTCAGCAAAATATGAAGTCAGACTTTAAACCCCTTTTGAATTTATGGCTAAATTGGATTATAGTATATGTTATATTGAATTAATTTTAGTGTAAAAACATACATGAATATTAAATGTTATTGGAATTATAAACGTATTAATGAAATTTAATAATTGGGAGTTATATGTAACTATGTAACTATATTAGATTAAATGTTATAATGTATGTGATTTTAGTCATAGAGTGTGTCGTAGATATTCTTATTGAATTAATGATATTGTTGACAAATGAAAAAAATAATAGAACATTAAAAATATAATTCAAAAAATATATTTGTTCATATTTCTCACAATTTCCACGATGATGAAAATATATTAATATTTAATTAAAAATGAGAAATTCAGTTTCATGAAAAAATTATAACTGGACTTTATTCACTATTTCCTTTATGATAATGTATTGATATGATTGTATTTGTAATTACAATGTATACGGGTGTTATTTTTTAGTGCTGTAGTACTTATTTGTTTGTTCAGTTTCTTGTGTTTACGTGAATAATAGCACTGGAATCAAGGTTTACAATTCAAATAAAGGACTATTTCCATTATTTTTTATTATTATTATTTCGGCTAGCGTGAAAAGACTTCAAAATTACCTTATAGAAATAAATATTTTATCACAAATATTTGTGATTTATTTAATCCAGTTGAAATTTAAAGAAATAGATTTAAGTAGATTAATTAATTAACCCAATAATAAGAAGATTCTAATAATTAAAATAAGGAATCCAAAGAGTCTCATAAAATTTATTACAATGCATTGAAAACTTAAGTATTTACTATTTAGATACTAAAACAATGAAATGAAATAAATAAATATCAAACAAACCACTATTTCAAGGAAATAGAGAATGATTTGAAATAATTTTTGTTTGTATATATAAAAAAAGGGAGATAAATTAAAAATTATACATCCAGAAAACTATTACGACAAAAATTACATTAACTAATTAGTTTTAAAAATAAATGATAAAAAATTAATAAACATAAACCAAGGCAAATATAGTATGGGTCAATTGTACACTATAAGCAACATGTAATAGAATCCAAATGGTATTCATACACGAATTCATAATTAGTTCAAAATTCAAATGTCTATGTAAAAATGATACAAAGTACAAACAAGGGTAAATACAATATTTAAGTGAAAATATTGTAAATTAAAATAAGATAAATATTTAATTAATTACATGATAAGTTGGAAAATAATTTTTGTTTATATTTATATAAAAAAAGAAAATAAATTTAAAAATATACATCTATAAAATTGTTGCAATAATAATTACATTAGCTATTTAATTTAAAAAATAAATACTAAAAAATTAAAAAACGTAAAAAATTTACTAAACATATGTAAATATAATAGTTGTTCAAATATAATTCAAATGCAAATTTAAATAGTCAAACATGCATTAAACAAACAAATTGTTAATCATATTATAGTAAAACATGCACTAATTAACTAAATAAATAAATTAACTAAATAGTTAATTGTATTGTGAGAAAAATGGAAACCTTCTCATTATTTCTTAGATTCATGGACTCATAACCTAACCTAACCAATCATTGAATGGATTGAGTGCTCTCACACCATGTGTTCACACTAAACTACTACTTTACTTTTAAAAATATAATAATAATAATATAAAGATTGTTAATAAAATGAAAAAAAAAAATTATTTATTAATTAACATTAAAGATAAATATAAAATTATAAAAATGTTGCAATGATAAAAACTAGTGTTACACCTTTGCGATGCACGATCATTTGTTACTCACATATGTTGAATTTGTATGTTAACATGTAAAATGAATATTTAATTAAAAATGAGAAATGATTGAAAACAATTAATTACAAAAAAGTTAAATTACACGTACCTTAATTTTTTTTTTTTACGATTCGTATGTTTATCGTTCTAGAAATTTCTTTAAATATTATAATTTGAATTGATTTAAACTTAAAATGGAAAAGAAAATTACATTTAAATATAATTTGTAATAAGTAAAAAAAAAATAGATATATATGTGATATACACTAAAAATTTTATTAAAACGAAAAATGAAAAAAAAAAAAATAGATTGATGAACGTTCTTATTTCATCATCTTTCATTTTCTAATTTTAAATAAAAATATTTCTGTGATATTGACAAAGTTTTTATTTTTTTATTTTTATGAATTTTAAAAAACTGTAATTGATTTTCAAGATAGTAAGCTGGATTAAGAAATCTCGGAACCTGAAAAAATGCAGCTATCTAAAAATATGCATTCAATTGGATTATTTTAAATTTGAATTTTGTCCAAAGTGAATAATAAATAGTGAATTAATACTACTAATTACCATTTTAGGAAATTTATTTTAGATAGGAAAATGGCCAATACTTGTTTTTTTAAAAGCGCTCTCCCTTTATATATTACGTTTTTCTCTTGTGAGCACATTTATTTCTTATTTGAGCCCTCATTATTTACAAAATGTGTTTTGTAATAATGATTTTTTGGAGAATGTATATTTAAACACCCGTTTAAGATTTATAATTTCAAATAATATAGTTTGTAACAGTAAATTTTGATACAATGAGCTATTAAAAAATATGATTGTTTTAAATTTATATGTAGACTATTTTATCAATAGAATGCTAGTTGAAAATAGATTTTTTTTTAAAATGAGGGTTTTAAAAAATACTTTAATGACCATTTGTACAACTCATTGCATAACTATTCAATTTTAATGATTATTGACATAATTAATCTTTTCAAACTATAATTTCTAGATTATCATGTTTGATGTAATATTATGTGTACAAATATTGATGCATGTGAAATGTATTAATATATTTCTCATAATTTTTACATTTGACTCTCGTATTTAACATACTTTTCAATTTCATTAAAAAACATCAATCATAATAATTAGAAAATAAGTAAACAATATATTTGAATTTAACGAATAAAACTTTATTTACTAAAATAAGTAGTCAAAATAATAATTTGAAAATATTGCAATTATCATGATACGACAACCGAGTAAAGTTGGAGATTACGAAATTATACCGAGAATCATATACCCTATAATCTTTAAAAACTTATTAAAATTAAGAATGATTAAAAAATATTAATCGCTCTATTGATATTATTAACTAAAAAGAAATCAAAAAGCATTAATTATTCAATATTAGTCTTCATTCAATAACTTTTTCTATAAATTATTTATAAACAACACATTTTTTCAATCACGTATATATTTCAGAAAATATGATTTTTAATATTAAAGATAACAAATTATTTGATCATTAATAATTAAAACACATTTTTTATATTGATGGCTACACATAGAATTTATAATATTAAAAATAACAAAAAAATAAAAATAAAAATAATTATTATTAAATGATAATTTTAATATTGATAACTAAAATTATTAATTGAACTCGTTCAGTATTAAATGAACGAGTTCAATTAATAATTTTATTTCCTATAAGTATTAAAAAAAAAACATGTATTCACTATATTTTACAATATTTATTTATTTAGTTCAAATATGATTTAAAATTTTTATTGTAATTTTATCAATATTTAAATTCTTATATAATTATGATTTTAAGTTTATTAATTAGAATTTTATAATTATAACATAATTATACATTTTAACCTTAAGGTAATAATATAAAAATGAAAACAATTAGTTTGAACTAATTTTATTATGCGTGTGTAATTAATGACTCACATTTATTACTAACTTTTATTTAATATCAATATTTAACACCAACTTTTTTATTAATTACATTTAATACTTTTTTTTTTTACAAAAGTTTCCTGATTAAGAAAGATTTTTGAGTGAGAAAGTGTGTGTGTAAAATAGTGACAATTGTCTTATTATTATATATAGATAGATAATAAAATTAAAATTGATTTACAAAATATCAATTATTATTTAGTATTTACCATAATTTTGTGTGTAATCAAGTCAATAAATGAGTTCACATTTATCTAGATTTTGCATTCACGTTTGACATCATCCTTTTGCATTCATTATAATCAACTTATAATAATAAATTTAAATATATTTAATTTTATGAAAACTTACTATTTATATAAATAGAAAATGGACAGGAAAATGACCAAGAATTATTTTTAGGAAGTGCCCAAATTTTATATGTTACTAGTTTTACACCCGAATGATGCACGGTCATTTGTTACTTACATATATAAAATTTATATTTTAACATATGAAATTAATATTTAATTAAAAATGAGAAATGAATGAAGACAATTAATTACAAAGGTACATTACACATACCTTAATTTATTTTAAATTTTTTTTTATGGTTCATATGTTTATTGATCCAAAAATTTCTTTAAATATTGTAATTTGAATTGATTTAAAACTTAAAATGGAAAAGAAAAATTACATTTAAATAGAATTTGTAATAAGTAAAAAAAATAGATATATCTGTGATATACGCTCAGAATTTATTAAAACGAAAAGGAAAAGAAAAAGAAAAATAGATTGATGAACATTCTTATTTCATCCTCTTTCGTTTTCTATTTTTAAATAAAAATATTTATGTGATATCGAGAAAGTTTTATTTTTTTTATTTTTACGAAATTTTAAAAAAAATTGTAATTGATTTTCAAGAGGGGAAGATGGACCAAGAAATTTCGGGTCCTGAAAAATGCAGCTATTTAAAAATCTGTATTCAATTTGATTACTTTAAATCTGAATTTTGTCCTAAATGAATAATAAATATTGAATTAATATTACTAATTACCATTTTAGGAAATGAGTTTAATAATAATGATTTTGTGGAGAATGTATACTTAAGCACCTGTTTGAAACTAATTATTTCAAATAATGTAGTTTGTAATAGTAAATTTTGGTACAATAAGCTATTAAAAAGTATAATTTTTTTAATTTATATGTAGATTATTTTATTAGTACAATGTTAGTTGAAAATGATTTTAAAAAAATGAGGATTTGTTCAGTGTGGGCCCAATTTATTTATTTTACCAAGTTGCCATAATTGTAATTGTTGGGAACTTAAATAACTTACTACTTAAAAAAAAATATATATATATACTTCAATGATCGTTTACATACCTCATTTGTATAACTATTCAATTTTAATGATTATTAATGTAATTAATCTTTTCAAAATATAATTTCTAGATTGTCACAAATAATTTATCATTATCCAAATAGTACCATTAGAATTGATACTAACTATTTTATTACAATATTTGATATTTAAATTTATTAAACAAATATTTCATTTCATATTTACTTTAACATTTCAAATTAAATACATGTGGTCATATATTCATATGAATATAGCAAATTAAGCAATATAAAATGTTAGTTTTGATTAAATTTTAAAGAATGTATATCGCAAATACATTTAACTTTATATACTAAGAAATCATCTATACATCTCAATTCATAAAAGTGGCACGGTTGTTTAACCCACAAGACACGGTACTTTATCACTTACCCATATGGAATTGATTTTTAAAGAATCAATTTTTCTGAACATTCATTTTTAATCACACATCATTTAAAAAATTAATTTTTACAATTTTTCATACTACTTTTTAACTATAAATTCTGAAAAATCACTTTTTTTACAAAAACAATTATAAAAAAATCAAAGTCACTTAGTTAACAATCGAGTAAAGTTTGAGATCAATAAAATATACGAAATATCTTATACCCTATAATATTTTAAAATTTATTAAAATTAAGAATGATTAAAAAAATATTAATCATTATATTGATATTATTAACTAAAAATAAATCAAAGCATTAATTATTCAATATTAGTTTTCGTTCAATAACTTTTTCTATAAATTATGTATAAGTGGCGCATTTTTTTAACCACACATATATTTTAGAAGATATGATTTTTAATATTAAATAATAACAAATAATTTACCATTAATAATTAAAACACAATTTTTATATTGATGACTACACATAGAATTTATAATATTAAGAATAACAAATAAATAAAAATAATAATAATTAAATGATAACTTTGATGTTGATAACTAAATATTAATTGAATTCATTCAGTATTATTGTTAATAATAAAATTAAAATTGATTAAAAAAATATCAACCATTATCTAATTTATATACACATACAGGCGCGCGTGCGCGTGTGTATATATATATATATATATATATATATATATATATATATATATATATCACATTTGACATACATCCATTTTGCATTCACACTAATACACTCCACATTCACAGTGTTTAATTTTATGAGAACTTACTGTTTATGGAAATGGAAAATGGGCGAGAAATTGTTTTTAGAAACTATATAACCTTTATATATTAATAAAGATAAAGATGTCTAAAAATGTTTCTCTCTCTCTCTCTCTCTCTCTATATATATATATATATATATATATATAGAGAGAGAGAGAGAGAGAGAGAGAGAGAGAGAGAGAGAGAGAGAGAGATTTGTTTATTATAAACGGACAAGTGACATCTCATTAGACTTTTTTTTTTAAAGTCAACAATTTAAGCTGATCAAATATTCTCGCTTACCATTTTTTACTTTTAAAAAAATGGACAAGCGAAACACTGTCATGTCACAATTTATAAGCAATACTCATAAACAACAATTTATAAATGATTTTTCAAACATGTAGCGATCGAGGATTTTTACGCAATTTAATAATTATTTCAAAGTTTCGAAAAACGTGCCGCTGCGATCTCACCCATTTTTTTTACGTTAACATCGCGACACGTTCGTCTAACCAAATCGAGAAATATCAGTCCATTTGATTTTAAATAAATTTCGAATTTAAAAAATTATATTATTTTAATTATTTATTTAAATAATTCTTTTCAAACCGTTTTAAATTTTAAATTACGTCAAGCTCATTTTATCAGATTCATTTCCGACCTAGTTGATTCTCGCGTACGATTTTCCTCGATTTTCGTGTATTACTTGTCAAACTTTCCATCAACCACATCCATCCCATACTTCCACCCACTCCATTATACATCACCAACTCCTCCAAACTTCAACCCATACCCCCACCAATTTCATAATTCATCCTCACACTCCCTGTACATCCTCCCTCAACCCAACCACCAATGCAGCCATCACCCACTGCCCCTTCACGCAGCCCTTACCCTGCGGCCAAGACCAACCATTGCAGAAACTCATCGCCCCACCAGTCCACTTCCAAGCCGCCACCTCCACCCAAGCACCATCACCACCCCAGGTTAATGTACTCCCACCGCAAGCAGTCACCATCACCTCGACCAAACAACAGCTTCACCACTCCAAACCGTCACCAAGCCACCCCTAGCTCACCTCCGTCTCCACGCCCAAACCAAGAACCACCATTCATCGACCACAACCGGCCAAGACCAACCCCCTGCACAACCCGTCACCACCACCACCACCACTTTCGTCCACCGCCCGGCCACAGCCCACTCACCTCATTCACCTCCATCATCAACAACACCAATGCACTTTCGTCCACTGCCCAGCCACAACCCACTCACCTCATTCACCTCCATCATCAACAACACCAACGCAGCCACCACCCATTTCCACCTCAACCGCCGTTCGAAACTGCCACAATCCCGCCGCGACGCCACCACACACACCCATCATCATCATCACTGCCCAATCCCAATCAAAATCAAACCAAAAATCCAAGAATCAAATAAACCCAGAAACTTACCTCTACCGCCGACCTATTCGCCGGAAATCGCGATTTTGTGCCTCGTTCCAGCCTTGGTTACACATTGATTTCGCACTCAAAAAAACTTGCACCCAATCCCTCAAATTCGAACCCCTCCTTGGACGCCCCTTGCCGCCACCTTGCGGCGGCGTTCCGCCGACCATTCGCCGGCCGTGGCTCCGGGTAGTAACGGTAGGCTCGCCCCTACCCGCTGCTACTTTCTCTCTCTCAGTTGCGAGAGAGAGATATGTATATATGTATATAATTATATATTTTAAACTTTTTGAAAATTACAGCCTAGTCCCCCCTTTTTAAAAGTGTTTAATTCAGCCCTGATGTTTTAAAATGTTTTAAAACAGCCCCCTTCGTTTTTAAGTTCAGCCCATAATTTTTTTAAAGTTATTCAATTCAACCCTTATAGTTTTAAAATCAATTGTTTCAAGCCCTCTAGTTTAATATTCGTTTTGAGCTTCAACCCAACTTTTGAAAAGTATTCATTTTAGTCCCTCAACTTTCAAAGTATTCATTTTAGTCCCTCAACTTTCAAATCATCAATTTCAGTCCCCAACTTGTAATTTATCATTTTAAACTATAAATTTCAGAAGACTCATTCGACTTAATCTTCTAATTGGCTAGACGAGGCGTACGAAGATTTGAAAGAATTGAAGTCGTTTCCCACTCAACTTTGCACTCGTCAAGTTTAAGGTAGACTCGCCCCTATTAATTGATTTAAATTATGATTGCATGTGAATGTTATGTGACTTGTGAAAGTCATTTTTATGAAAAGAAAAGAGAATGTATTTCTTCGAAAATAATGATGATGTTGTTATGCTTATCATAACTTACTTGCTTAAATGCATGAGACTTGAACTTTTATGTTCATGAGAATTACTTGCTTAAATGCATGAGAAAGAAAGAAGAGAATATCTTGCAAGATAAATGATGACGTTATGCATAACTTATGTGCCTTATGTGCACGAGAAGAAAGAGCAATCCATACCCTATGATTTTAAAGAGCCTATGATTTTTTTCAAAGAGAAGCCACGTGCTTTAATGCACAAGAAGAGCAACCCACACCCTATGATTTCTAAAGAGCCTATGAGTTTTCAAAAGAAGCCATGTACTTTAATGGACGAGAAGAGCAACCCACACCCTATGATTTCTAAAGAGCCTGCATTTATGTGTTCAATTATATTGTAAATTAATTAATTGGCGATGAGTCTACTGAATATTTCTATGAAATGCTCATGTCTATTTTAACAACATTTGCAGATTTCGGAGAGGGTGGCAAGTGATGGATGATTGTGGCAATAGACGTTAAATGGCTGAAAACCTTATTTTAATGATTTTCCGTATTTCCAAACACTGGATAATTTTGAGAATTTCAGTTATTTGAGAAATTATGACATTGTCATTTGCTTTACAATATTAATGACTCGATTTATTATTTCGAATGGTTTCATAAATGTTTTCAATTTTATCGACCATTAAAGTTTATTTAATGTTGCCAAAAATGAATTTCAGATATTTTTTCCGCTAAAATGTTATTTTAAAGTTTAGACTAGAAGATAACGTGGTGAACCGGGTATTTAGAACTCGGGACGCTACAAAATATATGCTAAATTTTTGTAAAATAAGTCGAACAACTTCCAATCTATACATTTTCAAAATGTAGAAATACGTACTTTTCGACTTCCAACGGCTTCAAGAACTTCATTTGATTTGTAAAGGTGGAAGAGAAAACATTTTCCATATAAGTTGGAAAATAAAAAATCACCATCCATATGGAAAAGCATTTTTCATGGAATTAGCCAAAAACATACGTAAAAGTGATTGTACCATGAAAAACGAATTCAATTTCCAAGTTGCAATCAAACAAGAAAAGTAGGAAATTATTTTCTCGAACGTGACATTTTTCATGAAAAATAGTGTTATCAGACTTCTAGTGAATCAAGAAATCAATGTTTTGAAATTCAGTGACTAAGACATACACATCCTTGAGAAATTTGAAAATTTTCATGTTTTTATGAGTGACGGGTGTAGCACATGACTAGTATTGATGTCACAACTTAGGAAAGATTATTTTATTTCCTATAACAAAAGTGTAAGTCATGTTACATCGAACATAAATCTTAACACGATTCGAAGGTGATAAAGTCTCACCATCCGGCATCCACGAGTCATATTCTAGGCCATTATTAAGGAATTACTACTTGGGAAATGGAAAGAAATAGCAGCCTAGTCAATTGAAATAAATTTGAGCTGCCAAACCAACTTGCCTACTTGCTATCATTTCCAAATATAAAGAATTAAAGTTGTTCGGAGGACTTAGCTCAAGTGGTGAAAGGCGAAGGTGAAAAAATACAATTTTGTTCACAGCTATCGGGTGAGTGTTTGATTCCTGAAAAATAGAAGAGATTCTTGACAAACAAAGTTAAAAGACAAGTCTTCAACCCTGCGTCATTTGAGATACATCCAGCGATTTATATCATTCAATAAGGGTAGGCACAGGACAGGCGAGGACAGTTGGGATTGCGATTCAACCATATTTTAAAGAATTAAAGTTCACTTGTAGCATGGGCATGTGATCCTTTGCACACATTCATGTCTAGGAATGCACAATTTTGTAACTTCTCTAGTTTATTTATTGAAGTTCCCAACCAATGGACAAAAGTGACTAGGCCTCTGTTTGCAGTTTTTAGATTATAAATCAATTTGATAAAAATACTATCACGTGATCGTTTATAAACAAATTTTACTAAACAAAGATTTCCCTCAATTTGGAAGGTGACTTAGTGGTGAAATTTGAAACCAAGCTAAAGTTCATTCACCGAAATTAAAATTAAATCGAAGTTAATGTTTCAATCAAAATAATTTAAAACTTAGTGGATTCAATTGATTTTTTTTTTTTTTTTAATTTTTTTTAGCAGTTCAGTGAAGCCTGATGAAAAATAGCAAAACTAATGCTCAAATGCAAAACTCTCCAAAATGGAGAAGAACAAGAACCCTCACCACCTTCTTTACAACCATATGAGTGCCCAATTGTCTAATTATCCAAGAAAAAGTCCAGACAGAGTCGGAGAAATCAGAGATTGACCTCACATAATACAAATTACCAGTGCCGATATATACGAAAAATATGATACTCGTGTAGTTGTGTTATGTGTATAATTTTGAAAATACTGCATTTTTGGATGATAATAATAATAATAATAATAAAATAAAGAGTACGAAGCGAAGCGCACGACTTTTGTGGCAGAGAGTCACCCATTTGCCTCTAATCGGAAGCGGTTTGGAATTCTCACCTCCGAATGCTCATCTTCAATTTCCTGCCACTCCCTCCATTTGTCTTTTTGTTCCTTTTCAAAATTACTTTTTTCCCCATAACTTATCATTATTTTTCTTGGCTTATTCTCTTTTCTTGTTTATTAATTATTATCTAGAATAGAAGGCAATTAGTTTCCTTCTGCTTCTGCATGGACTATTCTACTCTAGTCTGCAACTTCAAGGTCTGCTTCTACTTCTCTATTTATCTCCCTACAACGATTTTGGTACTTCAATTTTCAGTTTGTAATTAATATGCGATTTTGGTTTTTGTTAAGAGCTATTGATTTTCCAATTTGTGAACGCGTTTTGATTATTGAATTCTGATTAGTTTAAGGAAAATGATTTCCTATGTAAAAGTTTAGAATTCGGAAATCATTTTCCAACTCTACCACACTTTTAGATACCAATTTCATTTTCAACACAGACACCCAAATTCCTTCATTGTATTTTCATTCAAACCGACCCTTAATATTAACCTCGAGCCATCTCGTCTAAAAACTAGCTACTTGGTATAAAAATAGGCAAAGCATCCAAGGTGCAGTTCTTCAAGTAAAAATTGTGTAGGAGACATAATTTAGATAAATAAATCATTCATTCTTTAATAATTTATGATTTTAGATGAGGAGGTTTAGTAAATAATGCTCTTTTTAGAACTGTGTGAAACTTGAATTAGTTTGTTTGTGTTGAAATTGTTGGGTTTCGAATACACCAAAATCGAGCTCTCCAAAACACAAACCCAAAACTTCAAGCTTGACCCAATAACGACCTCAACAATGGAAGAACCTCTAGAACTCCAAGCTGAATGTCTTTCCTCTCAATTTCTATAGTTCAAACTCAAGACAAACAAGAAGAAACGGTAGGTTATATAACCTTAATGGGCTGGGTCAAAATACATATGGCCCAACCCCAACTACCAATCAACCCAAAGTCAAGGCCCAAAACCACCACAATTGGGGCTATTATCAAGTTGAGCTAATCGTTTTGGAGTCGATATAATCTCACCATTGTTTTACATCATTGTCCGAATTTATTGGGTATCAAAAACCAAATAGTTTGTTTTTACAATTTTTCCCGAGGTTCAATGAGTATCATATACAGAATCCTACCTTGTACTCATTTTTTATGAAAATTGCCCTTCATGAGCGACTCTTTTTGAGCAAACCAGTGGAACTGTTTGCCTGAAAGAATGAGCTCATTAATTAATTCACTAATACTACAATAGTATGTTGTTTTCTAGTGTTAGTATTTTAGAACCAAAAAGATTTGAACTTGAAAAACAACAGTTAATGGATTTTCTGATTTCTTTATTCCCTATGTTTGATCAAGATTTTCTGAGGGAACACTTAACAACACAGCCAAGATGGAGATTACCAATGTTACCGAGTATCAGGCCATTGCCAAGGAAAAGTTACCAAAAATGGTGTATGATTACTATGCATCAGGTGCAGAGGACCAGTGGACTCTGGCTGAGAACAGAAATGCATTTTCAAGAATTCTGTAAGTTTATCATGATATTGAGGGCTAAATTTATTTAATTTGCTGTCCTAACTGTGTTAATTCAGGTTATTATATCTTAATTCTCTCTAACCAAGCTGCTCAAGCAAACCACAGGTTTAGGCCCCGCATTCTTATTGACGTTAGCAAGATTGACATGACCACCAGTGTCTTGGGTTTCAACATTTCAATGCCGATCATGATCGCGCCAACTGCTATGCAGAAAATGGCTCATCCTGATGGTGAGCAATTATGTTATAATGAACTTATTATGTTCTTAATTCCATTAAAATATTATTGTTTGTATTAGTGTTTTTGGGGTGAGCTATTCCTTGATTCAAATCTGTTATAGTTTGTATCTTCATCCCCATATTATCTTAACTGGCATAACTTAAATTGTGAGAGTTGTAGACTAAATTGGCTAATTGCAAAATATTATTGGTTACCCGTCCTTAATTTTCAAAAGTTTTTGAGCTCAACTTGCATGTAAATATTGATTTGTGATATCGTCCACTGCATTTTAATTTCCCGAGACTATTACTGGAAATCTGATAATCGTATAAATTTCCTTATCTAATCTTGAATGTGTATATGCTCAACGACGGAAACATTTGTTAGTCCATTATGTTGATAAGGCTTAATTTTTCAAGATCAGACATAAGGCAAGTTGGTTTTGTTATTAGTACCATGTTTAGTTCCAAATGTGAATATGTCTGATGAAAAAACTTATCGATCGTGCAGGAGAATATGCAACGGCTAGAGCCGCATCAGCTGCAGGAACAATCATGGTTTGCTTTCCCGCCTAATGTCTTAATATCTATTATGCTACATGTTTCTGATGCATTTTGGGTTTATGTTTCAGACACTGTCATCATGGGCCACCTCAAGCGTTGAAGAAGTCGCGTCAACGGGACCTGGCATTAGATTCTTCCAGCTTTATGTAAGACTGAAATAGCAATTTACAATTTATATTTGAACACTACCTTTGCTTAACTGGCTCTTTAGATACATGGGTTATAAATCTCTGCATTTTATTCAGGTGTACAAGGATCGGAATGTTGTTGCACAACTTGTGAGGAGGGCTGAAAGGGCAGGTTTCAAGGCTATAGCACTTACCGTGGATACCCCTAGATTGGGACGCAGAGAAGCTGATATCAAAAACAGGTACGAAAAGCCAAAAGTTTGACTCCAATTGTCTGTCATAGGATTTAAAGCCTAATAACATGATGTTTTGGTGGCTCATAATTTGTCTAAGCCTCTCCGGAGGATCACTTTTTTAGTTTCTGAACTGTTCAAACGAGTGAGATCTGTCTAGAGTCCTTGGTTATTGGGAATTGACTCGAGAAAAAATTCTATTTACTCCCATACAGATTTACTTTGCCACCATTTTTGACATTGAAGAATTTTGAGGGATTGGATCTTGGGAAGATGGACCAAGTAAGTTGAATAGATAACTGTCAATGTTTTATCTTGTCAACTGATTCTGTTGATGAGGTTTTACACATTATTTTAACTCGGATTCTGGTTTGCAGGCTGATGACTCCGGATTAGCTTCATATGTTGCAGGCCAAATTGATCGTTCTCTGAGTTGGAAGGTACATTCACTCTACTATCCTGAATTGATGTCTTTCAAAGGCCATGGATGTGATTTATTCCATAGGTTACTCATTTCATTTAGGCATTCAATAATCTTTTTTAGCTGATATCTGTTCCCTCGGTTTTTTAAGATCCTATAAACTATTTTCTTCGACCAAAAAACATTGAGAATTCTGTACAAATGCAATAATATACAACTTATGAGATTTAGCTGAAAAATGCATCTCATTTGCTTGAATATACTGGAATCTCGTTTTTATCATTTTGAGAAGAGACAAAGATGGATTGATTGGAGAATTTGGGATTCTTAGATAAATAAATACCTCAATTTCATGGTATTTTATTCAGTATGCGAGAGTCGTGAGGAAGACCATGAAAACTTAAAAGTCTCATCTCTGAATATGCACGCAGGATGTAAAGTGGCTACAGACAATTACTTCACTGCCAATCCTGGTGAAGGGTGTACTCACTGCAGAGGACAGTAAGAACCATTGAACTCACAATAATTAAGCCTCTGTTTGGTAAAAGAAGATTTTTTTTTTTTTTTAATAAACAAAGAATGATGCTTTCGAGGTAAAATATATATTGTTGAAAAGTGGTTTTGGGAAATGTGTGTGGCTCAAAAATGGTTTGAGAAAATGTGTTTACCAAATGGAGATAACTCGACATGGATAGAAGAAACTGATCTCTTTCCTCATTCGAAAATACAGCAAGGATGGCTCTTGAGAGTGGAGCAGCTGGTATTATTGTATCCAATCACGGTGCTCGCCAGCTTGATTATGTCCCAGCCACTATCATGGCTCTGGAAGAGGTAATTAACTTGATCAAGGCTTGTTCTTTATTTCCTTTTTTCCATTCTTCCTAATCATCCTATCCAATTTCAGGTTGTGAAAGCTGCACAAGGCCGCCTACCAGTATTCTTGGACGGAGGGGTTCGCCGTGGAACAGATGTCTTCAAGGCATTGGCACTAGGAGCTTCTGGCATTTTTGTAAGTACAACATACAAACACAATTCGAGTTACTCTTTATATTATGGATGTTAAGAACAAGTTCTTAATTTCTTGAAATCTGCCTAGAGGTGTCAAAATTGCAGATCACCCAGCCTGACATGAAAAAGTCCAGCCCATGTTGGGCCGAGATAATCGACAAAACCTGGCGGGCAGTGCCACCTCTAAATAAGCCCCTCGATTGAAAGATTTCTTGATATTTTATTCTATCGAGTTTTCCTAAACATTTCAAATTCTCCATCAATCTGATATACTCTTCTAGATAACCACAATCTGAAAGAATTCTTCTATATAACGGAATCATCCAAAGTTTTGATAGGAATATCTTTGGCACAAGTTTTTATTTTGTTCAGCAAGCTATATATGTTAACTGAGACCCTGTTTGGTAATGGTGGCTTTGGAGGATCTTTGGGAGAATGTGTGGTTGAAAAATGAGTATGAAGAAAAAGTTGGAAAAATTCAATGGAACCAAAACATCCGCGAATAATCTCTTCCATCATAGAGAGGGTAGAGGAGAGTGCTTATAATCTTGGAGAGGCATTTTCTATATTAAATACCAAGAGAACACAAGCATGTTCTATCTGTAACTGGTTTTCGTGATTTAACGTTATAACGGGCTGAAACTCATTTCATGGTCTCATTCTCAGATTGGACGACCTGTAGTTTTCTCATTGGCTGCAGAAGGAGAAACTGGTGTTAGAAAAGTACTCCAGATGTTGCGCGATGAATTTGAACTGACTATGGCATTGAGTGGTTGCCGTACGCTGAAGGAGATCACTCGCAATCACATTTTGACCGAGTGGGACCCTCCTCTTGCACTTCCAGCTGCTAGGCTATAGAAATGTGCCTCAAAATGTAAGCAACAGCAATGGAAGACTAATGTGGGAATCATCTGATTCATGATTTCATTAGCCTATTATTGTTTGAAAAAACTCATTTCTAATTACACAATTTCACTATATATTCGAAATCGATAGCGTTGAATCACAATGAGCGCGAAGATTTATCGTATATGGCCTTCTCTCTTGCCTTCATTGTATTCGTTCTTGCAAAATTTCTAAGTACAGCCTGGAGAACCTTCATCTTGCATTGTTTTCTTTATATATGCCTTGAGTATGGTTTTCACTTTTCATTATGGTGTTGATCCCCAAATGGTCCTTCACCTTTATCTTGGGTACGTAAATGGTCTCTATAGTTTATTTCTTGGCATGATTGTCTCTAACCTAC
Source organism: Ligustrum vulgare (assembly GCA_963555705.1). Taxonomy (NCBI): domain Eukaryota; kingdom Viridiplantae; phylum Streptophyta; class Magnoliopsida; order Lamiales; family Oleaceae; genus Ligustrum; species Ligustrum vulgare. Next base: position 6,862,792 of record OY743187.1, read on the forward strand.
GTGTTTTGATGTGCAATTGATCCCATTTTCTTCTATATAAAAAGATGTTGACTGAATATCTATTCCAAATGTACATACGTTGTATACACATTCGAATTTACATGGATGATGAACCACAAGTTACTCTCTTCCAAAATTAGTCGGACAAAATTTGGACACCCGTGTCATAAAAAAAAAAAAGAAAGATCAATATGCCTTAGTTTTAATTAGAAAGATTAGCAATTAGGTCCCCACCTTTTGAAAAAAAGTACAAATGAATCCTGAATCCTTATTTAACAATATTTAATTTAATTTAGCGTACTAAGCACATGTATGTTTGGTGTCTTAAAATGTTAATAAACTTCAAGTTAAAATCAACAATTATTTTAGCCATGAATTTTATGAAATTCACAATTTTTAACGACTTTTTAAAAGTATATTTCATCAATTTATCTTAAAATCTACTGTAAGTCTGAATTTTAGCTATACCAAACATGAACATAATGTACCGTGTTAATTAACTTTTCCAAAAAGGGGGAAAAAAGGGGGGGTTAAATTATCGTGTGTATTTGATTGAGGATGGAAAATGTGGGTAGAAAATATTTTCCATTTTAATTTTTCACTTTGGTGTTTGATTCAAAAATTTTCATGGAAAATGTTTTCCACCCATATTAAAATAGTGGATATTTTCCTTGAAATCAAGGAAAACAAATTCCTATGAGGGAGGTGAGAAAATATTTTCCATGAAACTTCTTTTTCTTTTCTTTTTCCATCTCCCAATCAAACACAACCATATATATTTGAGAATTGAGATGTGAAAGTTAAGATAAATAATTATCAAAATGATTTATTTATTCTTTTGTCGTCCAACCAATTTTATTGTGTTTTTATTTAACATTCTACTATATTTTCTTTATCGAATGATGATAAAACAACAAATCAAAATATGAAAAATACGTCCGAAGTTTCCTGATTCTTGGGAGATCAAATCTTTATCTAGGACTAGACGTATAAAGTGGGTTCATGCATTTTGTCTAAGTTAGATGAAGATCCATCCATCGACTGTTATCTCGGGAAAAAAATAAAAATAAATAATACACCATTCTTTAACACAATCATAATTTATAAATCAATTTATAAATAACACAATTTCTCAAATCACTTTTTAACTATACACGTTTCCTCTCTTCAATTTTGAACTACACATTTTACCTAGAAAATACCAAAAATTCAAAAAATTGGCAGCTTGAAGCCGCCAGCACTCTAAGTAATAATAAATTAATGATAATAATGATATTATAATAAAAGATAGAAATGGTCGCCCCGGTCCAATCGGCTCATATTGACGGGTGTGTTCAATTCAACAATCAACCTCATATTCCAAGGAATATGATGCCATTTTACAGGTCCACTGGTTCTAACTTTGAATCATTTTCAATCAAAAAAAAGCCCAATAAAAGAATACATAAAGTAAAGCTTTAAGGTCAAGTATTCTCATACGATAGAAAATTTTACTTTAATCAATAATACCATTGATGGTTTAGTGTTTTATTTATTTATATTCATTTATTTTGAGAAATAAGATTTACATGCAAGATGTATCATTTTGACATGTTACATATATTGCAATTAAAAGCGTCTCTACAAAGTAATTATTGATAAATACGCTTTTGTTATTTTGACGTCCCATTAAGTTCATATATTCACCATTATAACAGCACACGATCCACTTAAATAACATTAATCACACGGCATGGTCTCTATTTATCAACACAATATTGAATATAGAAAAAGAAAATCATAATGTGGCCATATAAGTGCTCTTTAAAATTTGTCATCCTAACATCTTCTATTTTATTGTACAATAAAATATGACAAAAAAGAAAAAAATCATTTTGGTATACTGTATTGTGCATAAGTAAAATGACATTTTGCATGATCTTAATATATATATATATATAAAATCTTTATTGTAACAAAAAATTAGCATCAACTAAATTGATAAAAATACTTCTTCTTCTTCTATATTATTATTATTATTATTATTATTATTATTATTATTATTATCACTTTCTTCTACTCAATCAACTTCTACTAACTCTCCATTTCTTGAGCTATTTTGAATAAAAAATGCTATTTGTATGGATGGGTGTACTGAATGTGTGATGACCGTTGATCAATGTGTGACGTGATGTGTTGAAAAATAAGATCGTGTCATGTGTAAAATTTGTCTACCAATTTGTACAAAAGTCTGTATGAATAGCACGGTTAATTTTGAATTATGGAACTGCTATCTAAAACGATAAAAAAATAAATTTAAAAATAAAAAATGGCCTTGATTTAGTTTTGAAGAGTAATGGTTTTCAGTTCCAAATGTGCTAAGAACCTGTCAAGATGTCTAAATGTTTTTAAATGATTGGACAACTTTAATGAAGAGATATGAGCACATTTATATCAAACTTCTAAAATAATTTCTGCTTTCTGATTCACTAATTCATTGTAGCGTGATAAAACTAATAATATTAATTAAAAGGTAAATATATTCACACCACACTTTTTGTTAATTACACCACATTTTAATTGCAATGAAAATTCGTAATGTTTCCTTATTTTTATATTTATCTTGCTAAGTTTTTTTTATCATCAACTCTTTATTAATTTTAACATCTTGTCTTTAGAAACGATATTTGTTCAAAATATTTGTTATGAGGCGAAAAATATTTATTTATCTCTCATACTTTTAAATAGTCAAAATAAATAACTAAAGCCGCGTTTGATACGCAATATTTTCCACGAAAAATATGATTTTCCACATGATTTTTTAACTTTGCGCTGTTTGGTTGCCTAAGTTTTCCATGAAATTCATTTTTTCACTTGCCTCGAAATTCATATTTTCCTTTTTTTGGATGAATTCGTTTTCCAAGGGGGTGAGGTTTTATTTTCCATGAAAATTTTTATACCATATTCGTTACGTTTGATCATTTTTATTATTGTTAATTGATTTATTTATTTTCTCAAAATTAACATTATTGTTATCAAGTACAAATGTGTGAAAAAATATAATTTTTTTTTTATTAAAATAGATAAATTTTACTTTATTTTTCATGAAAAATAATGTCAATCAAACAACAAAAGTTGGAAAATTCCTTACTTTTTTCACCTAGAAAATTAAACAAATCAAACACATTAAATTTCCAATTCCCAGGAATTCAATTCTCTGAAATTCATTTTTTTTCCACCCAAATCTCACAATCGCTATCAAACGCAGCCTAATACAAAAGTTAAACAAAATATTTATACATCTTTTTAATTCAAAATAGCCGAATATGTGAATAGAAATCGTGATTAGAAACAAAATATGTTAATTAATTGAATGTTATGAATAATAACGAGATTAAAAAAATTTTAGGACATAAAAGTAAAAGTAAACAAACATTGAAACTTTTTCTTGCAATTAAAATGTGGTGTAAATATAAAAAAGTGTTGTGTTACTTCAAAAAAAAAGTGTTGTGTTAATATAGGAGAAATTGCATCAAGATCCCCTCTTTATGCAATATGGAGAAATTTAGTCCCCAACATTTTACCTTTAAAGTATTATTTTCCTTCGAAAGTCCCCAACCTTTTACCTTTAAAGTATTATTTACCTTCGAAGTATTAGAATTCCCTATTCCCTAATAATGAGTTCATTTGACTATACAAGTGAAATTGTTCGCCAAAGATATCCGACCCTTGTTTTAGTATCGTCTTCAAATTCTTCTCTCCAACACGCTTACCATCATTTCTATAAGCACAACACCGTATATTAACCACCGCGATCTCATGTTCTTATAATTTGATAATCGTATTCCTTTTATTGTTTATTCATTTGTATTGGGTGCCATATTGCTTCTTGTTTATCCACAATTCATTTGTTGTGCGCTACAATTTTTGTTGGTGGTCTAGGCACTATGTACATTCGAATACACATTTTGCTGAATTCTATAGTTTTAGGGTATGAATTTAGGCTAATTAGGGTACAAGCGAATAAACATAAAATGGGTATGAAAATTTATAGGACTACTTGTACAATTGGCAGAAATGAGAAGATGCATTTAGAACGTTCCAAAAATTAAAAAATAAAATAAAATTGTGGAGTCTTGTGGAATAACTTGATTTGCAAATGTTCTATACAAAGAAAGTGTAAGAAACATATTAGATTTTTAGAACGTTTGAGGTAGACATGTAAAATAATCATGAAAATTGATATTCGAGGTAGGTTAGGATCAATTAACATTAACCATTCAGATGAGGTTAGGGTACAAATAAGCCAAGGAGGCCTTATTCGTAGCCAAGGGACTTGAGCACAACTAGCCAAGCAACCAAGTAAGAGTGAGAGCATTGTATTAGAATCGTTAGTTTTGATATAAGAATCTTATAATTCTCTCTAAGTCTTCTCTTGCATGACTCATAGAATTTTCCTTCTTTAATTTGCTAGTGTAGTTGATCAATGTAAGATGATTCTCAATAAGATCACGGTGGGAAGTATTGAGGAGATAAGTCCGATAGTAAGCTCGCAAGGGTAAACCACATGACAAGTAATATTAGAGTAGTCACTTCAAAAACACTTCTAGTAATTGAGTTTGATTAATGGATTGTGTTGGCAAAGATGAGCATTATGGCAATGACCATGGAGTTGATATTTAAACATTGGATAATTTAATTCTTTACTTTTATGAAATATGTTTTGACTTATAATCAATTTATTAGTTAACAAAGATAATCTAATTAGTATATTTTCACAAGGCGGTTGGTGGAAAAAGATGGATAGCCCCTGTTTGATGAAGATTAAAATGAGTTTTTAGTAAATTTTGATAGAAATTAATGAAATATATGATTGAAAGTTATTGATCCTATAAACACGTTAAAAATTATTTGTTGAATTTAACACAGTCTAAAACCTGAATTTTAATCAGTACCAAACATGGACCATATTTCCTTATTCTTCTTTTTTGTTTGGCAGATCTTTGCATTTTTGCTTCTTTTTTGTCTTTATTTAAGTTATGGGTAATTGACACAAACTTTTAACCTTAATGGTTCATTTTGGTGGAATAAGCAAACAATTAGATCCCTGTTTTAAGTCTAATTGTGTTTTAAAAAATATCTACTAATCTATAATTATATATTCTTCTATTTTATTCTTATAAAATAATTTTACACATAAATTCAAAAAATGTTTTAACTTATTTACGCATTCTCTAAGCCTCTAAGCCTCCGTTCGGTAATGCAGTTTTTTGGAGGTTTTTAAACCAATTTTTAAATTACACAATTCCCCAAATCAATCTTTAACCTTACATATTTTCTCTTTCCAATTTTTAACCATCAATTTATCTAAAAATAACAAAAAAGTAGTTTTTTTTTTTTTTTCCCACAGTCGCCGAACAGGTGCTTAAAAATCAATTTTTTTTTTTACCTCTATTATAAAAAAATGAGCTGGCTCATAGGGTTACTGAGTTAAAAAAAAAAAAAAAAAAGGTATATGACTGAAGATTGCAAATCCCAAAAAAAAGGCAGTTATGAATGACATATCCATTATTATCATGGAAATAACAAACAAAGAAAAACAAAAGTAGTACATTTTATTTTTATATTTACACAAATAATTAATGCATATGTGCCATTTCTCTATTTCCCAAACCATCACCAAAAAAGAAGTATGGAAAGCTAATGCAAAGACATCTGTTCCATCCATAAACCACCATCAAAAACCACTTCCACTTCTCTTGAAAAATTGGTTTAAAACATCTTTGAAATTTTATCATTTTCCCATCTCTCATCATTAATTTTCTTCCTTTTTCACAAATGTATTTGTGGTTATAGACTCTTCCTATATTATTAAATTTTAACATTCACAATCCGCTTGGATTATGTTGTGATTATGAGATTATCTAAATCTGAATAATAGAAAAACCCTCGTCTGTTCTTTATATAGAGACATAAAGATTGGTTTTTTTTTTTTTAGAGGGGAAACATAAAAAGATTGGAGTTTTAATAAATTTTGGTCAGAATTCTTGAATTTTCTTGATAAAAGGCTTTCCTTTTCGTTTGGGATTTCCTGATTTCATGGCTACTGGTACAGAAGCGTCTGTTGAGAGAGCAGTGGTGGAGATGGAGTACCCTGGAGACGTTGATGTTGAGTTTTCATCAACAGAAAACACAGACACTGTCAGTGACAAAAAGGCTAATTCCAATTGTAAGGATTCTGGGGAAAGGGACGTAACTAGTCCTTTTAAGGACTCTAGTTCAGATTCAAAATCAGAACTGCAAATGAAGGATATCGTTGACATGCTGAAGAAACTCAAGTTGAATCCCCTGGCCAAGGAATTCTTCCCTTCCTCTTATTATCGCGGTGAGATGGGAGCCAAAGATTTTGTGTTAGCGGATAAAAATTCTGGCATTGATGGTTCCCCAATTAATCGCAGGGTATAAACTCCGTTTTCCATTTTATTTTGCCGTGTCTGTTAATTGATTTGATTGATTATACCATTTAATTCTTTTGATGCTTGATGTTTTATTGATTACTATCTTCTGTTTGGGTTGTGTTTGTGATAAATAAATGAATAATTAGTGTCCGTTTCATAGTTCTCTTGTTTGCAGATTTGATAGTCACCCAAATTAAAATTCCATGACTTGAAGAACATTAGTTCATAGAATTTATGGTTGATCTGTCTGTTATTTGGTGGGTAAATTTTGGGACTTCCCATTTTTTGTCTGTCTCATCTGAATTTTGACGATCTGTGTGTATCGCCTTTTTGTTAGTTGGTAGGTGGGAATTGAAACGTGTTCACTTAAGACAGAACAAAATATGCAGCTGTATATAATCCGGAACACGTATCTTAAAAACTAAAAGAAGTGATTGTTGATAGTTCATTTATGGATATGGAGTTTTGATACATGACTCGTCATAATCGAGCAATGAGATTCCTGGCTCTAATAGTGCAAGGATAAATGCTTTTAAGATTTATCTATGTGAAAAGATGATTCCTAACCGTTTGCTTATTCTATTTGTCAAGATGAAATTAATACATTTGCATCTAAGTTGTACCCGTTGTGTCAGTTTAAGGCAAATTTGACCGAATCTCGGAAGTGGGACACACGTCTATCATTTAATGGATTTTCAATATTTTGATTTTTCAAGAATGGATTGCTCCACTTGGTTTAACAGACACTGATAAGGCATTGCTCAATGCTCTAGACAGTCCAATTAGATCAGTTTATTGTTTTAATTGTTGGCATTAGTTTTATTCTTTCAACTTGGATAATTCACATCCAAATCATCTGGTCATTTTCTTATCAAACAATTTAACCTTGTAATCTAAAATCCATCACGTAGTCAATATTCAGATTGTTGAATACTTAATGGCATTACTATAATTTGACTTTAACTTCTTGGTCACCTTGGTCTGCGTTGGTGTTCTTCTAATGTCACGGTTACTGTGTTTTTGAAAACTTTTTAATTTCATTCAATTCCATTATGTTGACATTCACGAACATTTTCTTATTGCATGCTTTAAGATCTATACTTCTGTGTTTTCTCAGAGAAGAAATAACCACAACCAGGGCAGGAGGAGAATGGGTGTCAGGACTTTCAGAGCTCAGAGAGAAGATAGTATCAGGCGAACAGTTTATGTCTCTGACATTGATCACAATGTAAGTTAAAAGCAACAAACTTCACTTATTGTAATTTTTCAGAATAGATATTGATATTGTTTTTCACCTTGTCAAATAAGGTCACTGAAGAGCGGCTTGCTGCCTTATTCAGCGCCTATGGGCAAGTAAGTTTCTGTGATCAGATATATTATATATGAATTGTTCTTCCTGCATGCATACTACTTGATTTCCTGGTACATCTTTTGGGATTATTTTCTGTGACCATAATTTACTAATAGTTTGGAGAATGTGAAATCCATAAATGAGAAGTTCTGATCTTATTTTATAGAATATGGTTTTACATTAGAATTTCAACACCAAATGGTTTCATGTCAGAAATTGGTTGAGTGTAAATATGGATGCATAATGAAGATTAAGGTCTTAACAATATTGATGCGGTATTGTAAACTGAAAAAAGTCAGATCTAATGTAACAGCCATGTTGTGGAACAATGTGCTCCTTGTTATGTATGATGTACGCAGTCTTGATTCATCTTGTTGTGATGCCTTGATAGTTGATACTATCATATCCAAAGGAGTATGTAATCTCCAACAGGCATATCTTCAATCTTGTTCACAAATAATACTGTACTTGAAATTTTCTTCGTTCTGCTGGATGCTACAAGCTACCTAACAGATGTCGGGAGATTGAGATAGACATGCAATTTCATGCTTCTCATAAATGGTAATGACTAAAAGATTTACACTGACCAATTCTATCCCCATGATCCGAGGTTGCTTCTGTGGCCATATTCATGTATACTACCTTGGTTGCTTGCTCTACCAACAAATAGATTTATGCAAGAGCCACATCTCTCTCTCTCTCTCTCTATGCGCAAGCATGTGTGTCAATCTGTCTGTTTGTGTGACTCTGTACTCATGGGTTGGCTCTCAATCTCATCCCTCTCCTTTGCAATTTGCATAATCAAGTTCTTTTAGTTGTATTTATGGATACAGTTAATATCTAGAAATGTAGCACCAAATAAAGATTGACCAAAAGATACCATTTCGGCATGTTGTAATTTAAAATCTTTTCTGCAAATTTAGTTTTGTGAGTTCCAAAATAAATTTTTGAAGCATTATAACCAATATCTTTGATTCCCTACCAGATGATAGATTCAATCTCCCTCGATATGAGTTGACAAATTGGTTTTAGAGAGAATTCAGATAAGCTAATTGGCAATGAAGAAGTACAAATTGTTTAATAAATGATTTTGAAGGATATCTTGATTAGAATACTTTGCCAATCTGAGGCATTCTGCATTATGAAACTCACTAGTGCAACACAACGGGGTACTATACAAGGGGAAGTATTTACAAAATAGAATATCATCTAGGGAACTATTTCCCGATTGTTTGGTCTACTTTATCACATAATTAAGTTTTGATTAGATGATTTTGTCTTGAAAATCTTCATTAGACAACTTATTGTTGACCTAGCTTATGAAGTTCAATAATACACAGAGAAGTGTCCGACACATATGTCAGACAAGTCAGGTGGATTATCCTTTTTTTCTTCATGGTTCCAGAGACATGGTAGACATGCTGATGACATAGCTCCAACACGATAAAATCCCCTCCTCCCCCTCCGCCCAAAAAAAAATGAAGAAAGAAAGAAGAGATACTAACTATCAATAACCAGGAAAAAAAAATTAAAGCAAGAGAGACGAACCTGTTGAGTAGCAAGACCTTGTCAATGTGCAATTGCAAAAAGGAGAGTACCTGTTGGTCTTGTTGAATGATGAAGAATGTGGTGACTATGTAAGCCTGTCATTATATCTGAAGATTTATCCATGTGACAAGAGGAGATGGTGGCTGGTTAGGACTCTTAGGAGAAGATTAGACAGTGTCTGGTTGGTCACAGACCATGCAGCGTCCTGTGCCTCGTTTTAGAGAAAAAGGAAATTAGGGAGAATATTGAGGTAAAGAGCTTGAAACTTGGAAATGAACTAAATACCAATTTTTTTTTTAAAAATAAATAAATCTATATACACCTTGATACAATAAGTGTACTTTGATTTATTTGCTCTTCACTTCAAAAATAAAAATAAATTATATTTTAATCAACTTGTTCCCACGATATTAACATTTCCTTGCTTATTAGGTGCTAGATAATAGTAGAAATTGCAGCAGGTTAGTTACACACATAGAGTATCATGTAGGGATCTTTTCCTCCTTTTTGACCTATGATTTTATCGAGGAAATATTGATTGCAACCTGGGTGGAATATGCTTTAGGTATTTTAAGGTATATTGGTGGCTTTGTAAACATTACAGAAATAGATGTTCTGTTATTTCTAGAGGATGGTCCTTAATGTTTTATCTGTTTGAGTCTAGTACTTTTACCCACATATGAGCAACTTTTCCCTTCTCTTTGCCAAGAATAATATTCTTCTGTGTGATTTTTGGTGAATAGAACTGAAACACTTGAGCTATCAAATTGATGTATAATATAATGATATGATATGTTTGACATTTGCTTCTCCTTCTGTTTCCTCTTATTCGGCAGGTTGTTGATTGTCGAATTTGCGGCGATGCACACTCTCGTCTTCGCTTTGCTTTTGTTGAGTTTTCAGACGAGTGTGAGTCAAATTTCATTTTCCTTTTCCTTTTTTTCTTTCTATTAATGATTAATGCTTGTCTGATATCTGAAGCCTGACTTTTCCATGGGGACTAAAAATCAACAGATTCTGCTCGAGCGTCGCTTAGCCTTTGTGGAACACTGTTAGGTTTCTCTCCTGTTAAGGTGTTGCCTTCTAAAACTGCCATTCTTCCTGTGAATCCTACATTCCTTCCCAGGGTACGAACAAATATCCAGCATTGCTAATATTATTGAAATAACTGCTTAACATGCTTTTGTCCCACGAATTATTTCTTCCAATTTAGTATCTCATTGCTCTATTATATGAAATGTGGTTTCATTAATTATGCCGAAATTGACAAATAGTCGGAAGACGAACGGGAGATGTGTGCCAGGACAATCTACTGTACCAATATTGATAAAATGGTATGCACACCTTTGTCCTTTTTTTTTTTTTAATATGAAAATGTTATTGCTTATGCTTCTCTACCTGTACTTGCTGTTTTATCTGATGAATAATTTACTGGCGAATGAGTTCTCTTACTCACGAATAAGTTAGAAAATAAATGATTTTTATAAATAAGTTCATTTTGATGTATTTTTTTACAAGCAGGTTTCTCAGGCTGATGTTAAGAATTTCTTCGAAACAAGATGTGGTCAGGTGTGCCTAAAATTTCAAACATTGGGTTGGATTTGCTTATTGTTGGCTTGGAAGTGTTTAATGACCAAATAGATCTCTGAATTGTAGGTTTCCCGCCTGAGGCTCTTGGGGGATCACATGCACTCAACACGGATTGCTTTTGTCGAATTTTCTATGGTATGCTTATTTCTACTGAAAGTACTACTGCATAACTGCTTATGCATTTTTAGATATGTTCGAGTATATGCAGGTAGAATTATTAACTGGATGACAGTCGATAACACTACTTTTCTCTAACCAGCATTCTTTAGATCAGGTGGAGGTCTGGGGTGGTGGAAGGGGGAGGGGGAGGGGGAGGCAAGCTCTCTATACACCTGGTCATCTGTGGCTGGAACATGTGGAACTACAGACAAACCCATGAACTTGGTGTTTTTCTTTGGAATGAAACAAACATTGGACCATGAAGAAACATGGGTTAAAGGCCTCCATGGAAATGGTGCCGCGGTAAAACAGGAAGAGTTGAAATTAGAGGACGGAGATTCGAATTTTGACTCTTAAAAGGTAGCATTTATATGCTGGAAGGGAATTGCTTATATGGAATGGAGGCAAGGTCATGGTATGATTTGTCACCCCTCCCGGGGGTTTCGTGACATAAAGAGGGCTCATGGGGAGGAAAACTGTTGTATAAATGTCCACTCCAAGTGCGTATAGACCACATCCATATTCGAATTTACATGAGGGAGAACCCGAAGGGAAGGCTACCTTCGTCCAGGATTAATTGAGCGAAACTTGGACACCTGGGTCACCAAAAAAAAAAAAAAAAAAAAGTTCAAGTCTAAAGTACACATGGAGTGAAATGGGGCTTAAACACCTTGGTTTTCCCCGTTGCATGCCAATTCGCCTTATTGACATGGGTATGGGATTCTATGTGAGCATATAAATTTCTAATTGTTACATAGACTAAAATGTAAAGATTCATTGAGGAATAATAGTTGTCATTGTTCACCTCATTCACAAATATTACAAGACTTATATTTCCATTTCCTATCTTGTTGGGAACACATTTTAAGGCTGAGAGAATGCTGGCAATAAGATTTCTTTTAGGTTGCACTTACGCAAAATAATTGAAGAAGCACCCTCATGACACGACGAGAAGGATCATCGATTAATTACGAATTCTTTTACTGATTTAACATAAATTTGAGAAAGGAGATTTTAAAGATTACTGTTTTCCTTTTGTCGGCATTTATTGGAACAAATAAGCAACTTGATGGTTTTTACATTAATTTTTTACATTAAGTTTAGCCGTTAAGATGGATGCATTATAGATAATACTTGCTTGATTCTTCAAGTGCAGCTTACACAATCTCATACCAGAAGCTTTCTGCTAAATAAATAAGTTATGCTGGAAATGCCCAATAAGTGAACTTCTTTGGAAAAGTGCTACGCTGGGATAGATTTCATCTTATCACTTGATTAGATCCGGAGAAGTTTGAATTTTTTAAATTTCTTTCGTTATTATATGTAGATCAGCATATGCATCTAAAGAGAAGGATCAGTCAGTTAAAAATGGATTCTGTTATAATATTTTACATACATGCAATTTGATTGATTGATTTATTAATTATTATATATATATATATATATTTTAAATAAGCCTATTACTTTGTCACAGGCTGAGAGTGCGATACTCGCTCTTGATTGTTGTGGCGAAATTTTGGGATCCCAACACATCAGGTACAAGTTATTCGTTTACTGCAAGATCTTTGTCAAGTCGATATCTTTTCTTTTACTTTAACAGGTTTGATAATAATGTAGGGTAAGCCCTTCAAAGACACCCGTGAGACCACAAGTCCCTCCCCCGGGAATGCAGTAAGCTGATCGTTTGAGTCCTGAGTCTTGAAGAGCATTAGTGTTAAGTCCTCTTGAAAGAGACTTTCTTGTAGTTGAAGGGGTGGTGAAATTGCCCCTGTTTCGGATTTTCCCATTTCCTGGCAACACTAACTTTTCTATTTACTGATATAACTCTTGACCTTCGACTGATCAAATTTTACTGGGATGGTTCCATTCTTCGGTACTTTTACTATGATTAAGTAATAATCATATAATGCTAGCTGGTGGCAAATCTTCCAGGTACACCTTTTGATATTTAGCCCCTGATTGGTGGAGATGAAAATCAGATATTTAGTGAATGTTGATAGAAATTGATGAAACTTGTGATTGAAAAGTTGTGGGTCCTATGAAATGAGTGGTTAAAATTAATTATTGATTTTGAATTGAAATCAAATTTTAATTAAAACCAAACTTTGGCTTAATTTGTAGCGTAATGTTAGTCTAGGTTTGTTGCCTTAGTTTCAAGGGTAGGTCGAACGTGAGAGGGAGGGAGTAGGCAAGATGTTTGAAGACTGATGTATGATGAGCCTCCTCGACACGTAAGATATCATCCGGTGGACTTCTAGTCCCTCCAAACTAAGGAATTAGAATGTTAGGTGGCGTTTTGTTTGTATTTCATTTTCTGTTTTTATTTTTGAAAATGTTTTTTATTTTGTGTTTTCATTTCCTGTTTTTAAATTTGCTGAAAACTTGTTCTGTTTGTCAATTTCTGAAAATTGTGTCTAAAAATGAAAAATTGAAAAACTCGTTCTGTTTAAAATTTTACAGAATACTACTTTAACTATTTGTAATTAATTTGCTTGTTGGTTAAATTATTTTTTAAAAAAAATGTCTTTTGAAGATTTGCTTTCTATTATAAGAAAAAAATTAGTTTATCTAATTTTTATTGGACTGATTTAAATGACTAGAAAAATATTATAATAATATGTCCCAAAAATATTATAAGAAATTAGTTTATCTAATTATTATTTCCACATTCATGTTCAAGTCACATGTTACATGAGTTCATATAAACAAAATAATCACACAAAGAGTTTAGCTCAATAAAATGAATGCAAGTAGTCCTAAGTCAAAATAATAACACAAAGAGTCCATGTTCAAGGCCTTTTTTGAAATATTACCTTAAATATAGAGGTTACCGATCCAACTTCATTAAAAAAAAAAAAAAAATAGGTGGTGTTCTGTGTACAAAATTTTTAGTTGAAATATACTCAAAAAACCCAAAACGAGATTTTTGACGTTTTGTGTATAATTTTTTTTTTGTTTTCCAAAATACGTTTTTGAAAATGGTAAAGAGAACGCGTTTTTAGTATTTTCGAAAATAAAAATAGAAAACGACCTTAAAACAGTAAAGAGAACGGGTCTTACCTTCCCTGCTCTTGCATGCCCATTTTCTATCTTCCCTGACCGTCGCCCTCTTAAATGTCTTTAAGTTGAAGTAAATAGGTGGTGTTATGTTTGTATTTTCATTTTCGAAAATGTTTTATATTTCCCGTTTTTATTTTTGTTTTCAAATTTGCTGAAAACGAGTTTGGTTTGTCATTACTGAAAACTATTTTTGAAAATGAAAAGCTGGAAAACATATTCTGTTTGAAATTTTGCAGAATACTATTTAAACTATTTTTAATTAATTTGCTTGCAGAATATTACTAGTTCAAACTCAAATTTCTTTTCACAATACACTGAAAACATGGTTACCTGCAACACATTAATGTGAGCATTAAGAGTCTATATTAACACAGCTTGATAATGTTTTGGATTTGAGGAAGCTCTGATTCTATTAAAATCCAGAAAATGCAAGTTCTTTCAAAACCATCAAAGTCCATTTATCAAGGCATTTTTTGAAATATAACAACAAGAATTTCCACTTAATTTTTTTTATAATGTTGATATTGAATTTAATAAACCTTTATTTTAGGCTTAGGTTCCAAGTTAAGATAATTCTAAAAAAAAAAAAAAAAAAATCCTTTATTTAGGCATAGAGCTTGTTTGGTAAAGGTAAAAATTTTACCACAGCTTTTCAAACTCAATCTCAACCATCTATTCTTGGTCAAGTCCACAAATTTGACTTTTCAAATATTTTTAAACCACACATCCATAAAAAAATCACAAAAAACCACAAAAACAAAAAAAATTCACATTACCAAATGGGCTCTTAGTTCCAAGTTAGAATAATTCTAAAAAAAAAAAAAAACCAATTATATTTAGACTTAATTTCAAGTTAGGATAATATATATATATATATATATATATATATATATATATATATATATATATATATATATATATAATTGTTAAATACCTTTGAATAAAAAGATAAAACACTACAATTTATTGAACTATGGAAATTAATGAACAATCTCAAATATACATCACTTTTTTAAATCAAACTAAACAAAAGTGTAGGGACTAAAATGGAGAAAAAAATGAAATATGGACAAAAAATATATAAATTAAAGTTAAGGAACAAAAAATATATATAAAAGCAGATACCGCTAGTGCGGTATAATGAACAATGCAGCGCCAAATCTGGCGTTGCACTGTTCAGCAGCACCATTTTGCTGAATGGTGCTGCGTTGGATGATGAAGCAATATTTTGCCGCTGCATTGGAGGTGCCCTTATTTTTGAGTCACAATTTATATCTTGTTCACAAATCATGAATTTATAAGTCTCAACTTATTTTTTAGTCACAAACCTCAAACTATATAAATCACAACTTACTTAATTGTCATAAATTTCAAATTAATTGGTCACAATTTTAAAACTTGTGAGTCACAATTATAAATTTTTGTCACAACCTTAAATTCTTAGGTCACATATATTTTCTAGTCAAATACGAATTTATTTGTCACAATCAATCTTAATCCTACTCCCATCACCTGACCTACACTCAACAATATCACAACCACCACCTCCGCTACCACCAATACCAAATAACCATCACCACCCGTCGCCCCACCCCAACCGCCATCACCATCTGCTGCCAACACCAAACCACTACCAACCATCACCACCGGAATAAAAAACACTACTACTCCACCACCACCTTCAAAACAATTACCACAAAAAAAACCATATAATCACCACCATAGTAAGAAACTCATCACCATAGTAAGAAACTCATCACCACCACCACACCGCTAGCACCATCACCACTGTCATGCAAAGAAAACTCAAAAGAATCTCACCACCATCGAATGCATGAACCTTGTCAACAGCAAAGGAACAACACGGTATTGCATGGGTGAGGTCGCCGTTGGTTTGAGACGATAGCGTTGATCTTGTAGATTGTCGATGCTACCTGCTTCAAGGAAGCAGCGATGAGATATTGTAGCTGCTTCTCGTTGCCAGCGACGATATCGCAGCGAATCTTGTCGTCCCTTCCTTGCTTCCTACTTTGAGTTGGGTTGGTAGTGACGAGCACGCATAGGAAGTTAGAGCTCGCTGTCGCCTCCAGTGTGGTTATGTGTGGTGAGTGGGGTGGGGAAAAGGGGTGGATAGAGAGGCAGATTAGAGAGAAGTAGATATTATGTACGGGTCAATTGGTTGATCGGACTTTAAATTGAATTAATTAATATGATTAATTAATCAAGGTCCATTAATAGCCCTATTATGACAAGTATTAGGTTTATTAATGCAAATATAAATAAGTGGCTAATTGTAGAGAATTTATGACCCAATCTTGTTAGTGAAATTCTAGTGCCCTTCTAGTGCTTGATCTTTCTCTTAGTAGAAGAACGAGAAAAACTATTTCTCTCCCATAACCCATTCCAATTGTTGGCGATTGATGGAGTTCCAAATTCAAGTTCATTGTGTGCATTTCTATTAGAGGTTGGAAAATTGAACAACTCTAGTGAAAAGGACAGTACCTCGAATATCATATTTCAGATTCACAATTTTCATTGAAGGTATAGATTTTATCACAAATTCTATCTATGTACATGGTTGATTCAGAGTATGGTTCTGAATCTTTTAATTTTCGCTGTGTATATTTGATCTCTGTTGATGCTTGCATAGGTCCCTTCAATATTAAAAAATTTAAATGTATTCGAGGTATGCTATGATATTTCAGAAATTGCATAGCAAGCCCCGCTAATTTGGAAAACTGTTTAGGGCGGCTGTGCACTTTCAGAAATTGCACAGCAATTCCCAAATTTCTAAAATGCTTTTAAATTGTGTTTGAGTGCCTTGGTGCAATTTTAAAATAATTCTAAAATTAGTTTTGGAATAAAATTAAAATTGATTAAATTTTTAAGCCCTTATCTAAACACTATTTTGAATAAAATTCTAGATTTTAACTAGCTTAAATATTTTAACAAATTTTAATTTTCTCCTTTTGAATTGCATTCCCAACCTTTTATTATTTTAGATCTTCAATCGAGGAATATATTTAATTTGATGATAAAATAATATTATCCTTTTAATATTCTCGTGGTCCATCTATTTTTCTAAAAGAGCTTACATAGTTATTGTCAATATTGCAAATTTAAAAAGTGATATATATTATTATTAATATTATATATTAATGAATAGATCTATAGTGGATGAATACGGACTCGACTTTTTGAGTGGTTGAATATATTCTTAACTTATTCATGTTTATTGTTGGTTGGGTTTGTTATGCTATTATTAGTTAATTGGTCCATGCGTCGATTATTTAATTCATTTGAGTAAGCAAGCTCAGTTATAAATATGGGCATCCATGCGAACTAGTAATAATGCAGGTTGCAACTAGGTCACAAGAAGACAACTAGTACATGTTACTAGTTACAAAAGGAGTTCGAGATCATTGTATTTAGCATTCGATGATCGAATATAACATTTCCTAGAAATTTATCAACTTGTCTTTTTCATGGCTCAAGAAGACTATATAGATATCGTCCATAATCATCAACAATTGTGTTATATATATGATTAATTGCATGGTTGATGTTAGTTAATATACATGGGAATGATTAGACCAAATCCCATAAATTATATGTAGTTCTGAACTTTCCATTGTTATAATGAAATCTCAAAGTTTACTAATGATGTTAGCTTGTTGAGTCTAGATGTGGCAAAAAAATATTCTGAACTGGATACTTGACCTTAAATGGGTGAAAAACCTACCTCGTGGGTCAACTAGCAAGTTCGAGAAGGGATTTGGTGACCCAATCGGATCGTAAGGTGGGGCGAGTTTTGGACGCCCCATCCCGAATACTTGTAAAAAATATTTATATAGAAAAAAATGCAAAAAACGGTAAAAATAAAAAAATAATGAAAGTCATTTAATTCTCATAAGATATTATAGCAAATAACAGGAGGCGTTTAATTTTGTTAAACAATTGACAATACAATGTATAATTATTATTCCAATCATTACATAAAATCATTTAGTGAAATTGGAATATATGAACTCACTGGCATGTACCACTTTGCTCATAATAATATAACTTGAGCAGATAATATCTTATACTTGTGTATAAGTTTAAAATCACACTTAGAAACCATTTGTTGTATCCAATTTTCAAAATTTCAACATGGTATACATGAAATGTCAGTGTGTCCAAAAAATTCACCAACCTTAAATTATTCGAGATTCGGGAATGTTGGGAACTCAATTACATATTTAGCTAGTGAGATAAGCAGTTTGCCTTTAAAAAGAAGCAGCACACGAAAAATGATTAACCTGAAGAATATTCTTTTTATTCGATGAATATTCTTTTAAATTCTCAACAATTCTCATTATTGAATTGGATTATTCAACCGACCATGCCATATTATAAAACATTAAATTTATCAAACTTCTAATTAAATACAGTGTTTGTTTCCATTGTACTAATACTTGTACAATGTATCTATTAATAAACAATATTATAAACTTTGTAGGTTTCTCTTTATCAATATTGTTGGATTAATTGAAACTTATAAATTATGCTCTTTGCGAGCAGTAACACAATATTCTTGTAAGATATTGGTATATTTAAATTTGTATTTTTTGCGGAACACAGTACAACGTTCTTTAATAATAAATTCGTTCTTCTTCAGGAATCCAACTATATACATACTCTTCAAGAGTAATATAGATACGATATTCTTAAAGAATATTGATCAAATACAATGACGTAATTCTTTTGGAGTAACAATACAATAATGATTATAACAAATTTAAATAACTTTAAATATTCTAAAAAAATATGAAGAATTTTGTTCTTCAAAAATTTAGAGCCTTCAAACTAATTTAAAATCCGCTACTATTCAAATAGAGATTTCTCACAAATGAATAGATTGATATGAAGAACAATAAGTTATGAAAGTCTTGTTCAAATTTCATGACGATCGAACCATGGTTTGTTGAGATATCAACGTTCGATCATGGTTGCGGCATGTTATCCAAATCTAGAGAATTTTTGTAGTGTTGATGATTCTAATGTAATAATACAATTTTTCATAGTATACAAAACATTTTTTTCTCAAATATCAATCTCATATTCTTCTTGAATATTGATTTTGTATAAATTCAAAATATTATTTAGAAAGCAACAACAGAATATTCATTACAACTTCAAGACGTATAGGGTTTATACTTCCTTAGGAGTATTAATACAATATTTCTCTAGAATATTGTTTAAATAAAATTATGTTCACAAGAACATCAACATGAAATCCATCTAGGATATGAATGCTCACATATTATACTTTTTTTTGGATAACAAAATACTATTCTCAAATATTGTTATGCTTGAACTTTTGCTTCTTCCGAAGTAACAAATAATTCAATTATAATATCCTTTTTTAAAAAAACGCTACAATATTCTCCTAAAATATTTATTTAGAATGCTTTTTTTTTTCAAGAATTATAATAAAATATTCTTCTCGAATATTAATTTAGATTGTTTCACTTTCAAGGTGTAATACAATATTTTTCTTGAAAAATTTATTTAGATTATTGCCCTTTAAAAATTATAACATATTCTTCAAGAAAATTGATTTGGATTGTTTTCTTTTCAAGAATTATAATGCAATATTTTGCTGGAATATTTATTAAGGTTGTTTCACTAGTACAGTTTCAACAATTCTCGTCGATTGTCACGTATAAGGTGAGAACAATATGCATTGATTGTGGTACAACCGAAACATATAGTACTAAATGCGTCGATTTTCAACTGGCAGTCGATGCTATTTCATTTTTTTATTATCATTTTTTTTACCCAAAATCCTGCATATTTTGTATTCTATCTCATCGTCAAATCTAGCTATTAACATCCAACATATTATAATTGACATATATGCGTAATAAAATTAAATAAGTTAATTTACATTAATATTAATTAGTTACAATGTTTACATGTTAACATAAAAAACAAAATTTACATACAATCTTCATAGAAGTATTTGGCCTATAAATTTCTAATCTCGTTGATCTCCATCATTAAGTAAGATTCTTGATTAAATGCATATAAACAATTAAAATGAATTCAAACAATTCATAGTATTCAATAACTTATAATATCTTATCTAAAAGTGTTAGTTAATAATATTGTGTGACTATCTCAAAACATAATAGCCACATTTAGAACTTCCGAGTTGCTGAGGACAATGGAATTTTCTCATTAAAAACTATTAGTAATATTATTCTTATAAATAATAGAAATATATATGGAACTAATTCAGGAGTTTGTGCTAAGTTTTAAATTGACATACCACAATTGTTTCCTCTTGCCACCACATACTCAAAATGTTTTAACAGCCCTAAAATCTCAATAAATATGAATAAGTTATAAAATTTATATAGAATTTTTTTTTGCAGAATCTCCCCTATAAATTGAACATAACTAATCTGTAGAGAGACCCTATTATTTAAAACTATATTAACTTATCAATAATCACAACAAAAACACATCAATTTCACCTCAAACTCTCCACAATTATTCTATGGAGACTATCAAAACTTATTCACCACACACTAAACAAAAAAAATGATCAAGGCAATATATAATTACTTACATATTCAATGATAGTCTGATGTGTATTTTACGCTTATTTGACCGTGATGAATCCAAGAAGTATACAGTATTGGACTGAGAACAAATCACAAGCAGCATCCAATGATTCCTATAAATTATCAACATGTAAATAAACCTTTAAATGTCAAATAATTCAAACTAAGTATGAAAGAATGAATATTAATGGTCATACTCTTGAAAGTACGGTGCGAGAATGTATTGCTTGAGTTGCAATCTCTTTACGGTTTCAGCCATGTACGTAATAATGCCATCTGAATTAGTTTTTACCTTAATTGACGCAATCTGTGACATACACATAAATCCAATCGATGCGACACCTATTTGCTCACAAACCCATGGTGGTACCTAAAAATAATTAAACCAATAAATAAATGATTAATGAAAATTTAAATGGAAGTTATATATTTGCGTTAAGCAGTCTTACATTTTGTGTACTTGCAGGATAGATATATTCAACCACTCCATTTTAAGCAAGTCGGCGATGTCGTCGATCGTAACATAAATACCTGCGTCTTCCGTACGATGAAACACATTTGAGTCTAAAGGAAAATGGAAGAAGTCAATACCAACAGGCATTTTAATTACCAGATTGTGCAATATTTTGCAATCATCACCCAGACGTTGTAACGTTGCATCATCAATAAGCAAAGATTGTCGGGTAGATGACATTTTAGAAGTATGGGCCTTTTTTTTTTCCAATTTTTTTTTGGTGACTCTTCCTACATTCACGTCTCATATAAATATAAAAGTAATAAATATTGAAAGATTTAACATAACTAAAAATTATTACCTCTCCTAACATAACCAAACGTTGAGGCCATTGACTAAAG
Source organism: Ligustrum vulgare (assembly GCA_963555705.1). Lineage (NCBI taxonomy): Eukaryota > Viridiplantae > Streptophyta > Magnoliopsida > Lamiales > Oleaceae > Ligustrum > Ligustrum vulgare. Next base: position 6,884,406 of record OY743187.1, read on the forward strand.
CTTCCAATAACTTCTCCCACCGTGGTGTGACATTAAGGTGGCATTGGAAGAAGATACGCTTTTGCACCACGTACAATATCATGAACTGTCACTTTTGACATGATCAGTCAAGAGTGGTTGATGGTGCACCACAGTTTCAGGTCCGGATGGAAATACCGTCCCTCTTACCACTATTTGACACTCACCATCACAACTTATGATGAGATGACAAGGAATCGATTTTTATTGTTCAACGTGACTGAAAATCAACATTAGACTAGAGGTGGCAATGCTCGGCTCGACCCATGGCTCGGATTGCTCGGCTCGTCAAACGGACTAGCCAAGCAACGAGCTCGGGTCAAACGAGCCTCGTTTGACCTAAGCTCGGCTCGTTTCACCATGGCCGAGCTCGGCTTGGCCCATGAGCCGCGAGCTTGGCTCGTTGAGCTCTTTTTTTTTTTTTCTTTCTCTTCCTCCTTAAGGGTGTTGTTTGTGTCTTTAATTTTTTTTTTTTTTTACTTTTTGGAAACGTAACAAACGTTTCAAATTTTTTTTTTCAACGAGCCGCTCGGCTCGTTGAGCTTGTTGGCACGAGCTCGTGACTCATGCCAACGAGCCGCTAATGGTTCAATGACGTTGGTTGGCTCACCCACGAGCTCGTTCATTTGACGAACCGAGTCGCCCTCGGCTCATGTTTTCGGGAGGTGAGCCAACGAGCCGATGAGCGGTTCGACCCGTTTGCCACATCTACATTATACCTTACAATTGAAATCAGTTTAAAATAATATTCTATACATTCAAATAATTTAATTAACATTTGATACCTTAAGTCCATCATATGGATCTGGATGAACAGAATGGTGACTGCTGGGAGTTGGTGGTGGGGCAAGTGGAGTTATCTCCACATCGGCATCAAGATTTATGCCCATGTGCTGAAGGGTAGAATCATATTTTTGTTGCATATTGTCGAACTTATATTGCCCCTTCGACCTAACCCGATCGGTCTCCTTCGTTATCATATCGTTAACTGCATCTACCCACACGACCCCACTCAATCGTTTATTGGAATCATTGGCCTCCCATAAACATCTCTGACCATGACATAAACACCATACCCCCTCACCCGACTAGGATGCTCCTCCTTCCCAAGGGCTTCAGATAAGAAATTATGGTGTTTATTTGTGACAAATGTCTCTTGAGTGGCTTCGCCGATGCTAATGATGGATTTTGGGCTTTTGAAATGATCTTAAAAGTTTTGGAACACCCTAAAGATCGACCTTATGTGTGGAATAGTCACTATTAAAATGAACACGTCACTTTTAATAGCTTCTAGATAATTAAATATATAAGTCCAATTATCCTATATTTGAATGACATAGTCAAATATCATGAGTAGTAAATAATACACGATATGATGATGGAGAAATCCAACGTGGAAAAAATTCTTGGACCAAGGAAATTACCTTCACTATAAGGAATTTCGATTATAGTTAGATTTATCCAGCATTCCCTTCTAGAAAACAAAAATCTACCCCTGCTAACCCAATATACAACTACCTCATCCTTGTTAACTTCATATACTTGTAGTCCAACCTTTCTCAACCTCCAGAACCCCTGAATTTTTCAATTGACGAAGTATTCCTTAAGTAAGGACACGTGTGTTTCAGATTAGAAACAAGTGATATTTTCCTAACTCGGGTTGTTGGATCACAAGAAACTAAGAGATTCAAACAATGGTGAATTTGATTCTTGGATCATAAAATCATGGGATCAAAGATTGGATATGTGTATATGTTGTGGTCTGAAAAATAGATAATAAGTAACAACCCTTATAATTTTCATGTATAAGGCTTAGTTATATATAATATGAAGTGTTTGAGGTAGTTTAGGATTGTAGGAACCTTGAAATTCGCAGAACAGAATCAGTCCGGATTCAATAACCTTCAGTATGTTCATCATATCTTTCTCTCCCGATATCCGATAGAGTCCATTCAAATTGCATTGGAAAGATAATCAAATATCTACAATTCTTGTAGAAATAGTGTTTTTTCCAATTCAGATGTTTGCTATTAAAAAATCGAGTCTCAACCTCCGACTGAAAATATGGATCATTATCATTGCGAGATTTGGATTTATCTTTAACTTCTAATTGCATTACAAGTCTTCTTGAACACTTCTTTATTCTTCTTGAACCCAAATACTCAACTAAATCTACTACAATACTTTGACTCTAATTGAGACTTTATAAATGAGTCATTTGTTCACGGGGATTGCCAATTACATAAAAAAACCTAACAATCTCCCCCTTTGACATTCTATGATAAAAAACTATAATAAAGTCAAAATAGTAAATAAACAGTGTACACTATCCAAGTTACTCGGTCTCTTGCATTCTTTGTTATACCTACCTTCCTAACATCAAAATCTCAAATACCAAGTGTAAAATCACGTGGTACATGAATATAGCAATTTAAGTACATAATCATAAATTAAACGTGATAGTTTGAGACGTGATATAATGTCAATTAAAAACACTAACCAAAACATTTACACCACTAAACATCAAAAATTAAATAGCTATGCAATATGGAGTGCAAAAAAATTCCCCCCCTTCAAACTCAAGGGATTGCTAATTACATAAAAAACCTAATACATCCAAATAGTTAAAAACGAGATTCTTTATGTTTTTATGTCTATTTTCGTATTTTAAGAATTAATTACGCATCTAGATTTAGGGTTTGGTGTTTAAACTATTTTGTCTTGCATTGCTGAGCAGTTTTTATGATATAGAACTTGACATTCTTGGTTTCTACCCAATTTTCGTATTTTTCATTGAAATTCGAATTAGGATGCCTAGTTCTTGGCACTCTTAAGATTCAATGGGTAATTGGAAGGTCACTTACTGGACATCGTGTGTGATTCAACAATTTGTGATATTTGTTCTTGTTTTTCATAGCTTCCACCACATCAACCCTTCCCCTTCCGCCTGTAGCCTGATTGTCATTTTTGTGTGTGCCATCCGTATTTAGCTTTATCCAGTTTTCCATTGGTTTTTCCCAGTAGACTAAATTGATTACAGCCTGCTTTTTACTAAGTTTTCCCTTCATGGCTCTTTTGCAATTTTTTTGGACAAAAACATGTTGCATAAATTCAGTTTCCTAGCGGCACTGACTTTTAGAAGCTAGCCGAATGTCATATCTATTTTGTATCGCATCATCAACTAAAATCCAGTTATTCCAAATTCTCCACATCAGAAAAGATATTTTAGGAGGGACCGCATTATTCCATATGTTCTTAAGGGATAATTATGAAGGTTTCTTGTGGCGAATGAGATTAATGCAAGTTTTATTAGTGAATGTTCCATCTTGGCTCAGTTTCTAGTATAGTTTATCAGGTTTATTTTTTATAGGAATTCCATGGATTTTTTGATAGTATTTTCAGGTAGCTCAGCTTTTAAGTTTAGCTCTGTTCCAGACTCTATCATTTCTGTACTAAAAAACATACTACTTGGAGTTGCTTTGGATCATTTTGGTTTGATCAATGTAACCAAATTTAAGCCATTATAGTAGACTCGTCAGCAACTGACTCTTCCTTATTATTCCCAAACCCGCCATTTTCATCTTCTTTTGTTGTCTTTTGTCTATCTGCGCCCTCCCAAAAATTAACCTTACCTTCTCCAATTTTCCAGGCTAGGTTTGGTTCCACCCACCGCCTCACATTCATCATTCTTTTCCGTATAAGTGAATCTTGATTTTTGGTGATAGTCCTGTTCTCATGAATGATTCTACAGTATTTAGCCTTAAACGCCCATCCCCATAAAGAATCTTGATTTTCGATGACATGTAATAGATGATGAGGCATGGAATTCAAGACATGTTTGATTAAAGTTAGTCTGCCTCCTACAGATAGAAGCTTATTCTCCCAACCAGTAATCTTGCTCTTGATTTTAGTTACCAAATCTTCAAACAAGCTTATTCTTCTCTATGCGGTGGAGCCCTAAGATAGATGAAAGGGAGATTTTGATGTTGAAACCAGTGGCTTGAGCTGTGTTTCTTTTGGTTCCCTCTTTGTGTGTAGCAAAAAAGCTCTTCCTCAAATTTTTGACTTGACCAGATTCCTCAACATATGTTTTAAGGAAATCCATAATTGTGTATGGCTTTTGGTTTTGATCAAACCTCGAAACATGAAATTACAACGTACATTGTACTTTCATTAGTATTGTTTTATTTGAATTTAACACATCATGATTTTTCTCCCTACACAGTCTCTATGAACTCTCTATGGTGTGCCATCATATTTTTCCAAAACAATATTTATCTTTATCTTTATACATTTTAAATATAATAATAATATAGCTGTCACATAAATTCGCACACAGTTTCTAGCCTATTTTTACATGTCATTTTAGGAAGTTTTCTTTATTTTATCAAATTATTTTAATAATTGAATTAGAGAAGTTCAGTTAATGCAAAATCAATTTATATGTGACATGTAATAAATGATTTATGAATTTGTGAAAAATAAAACATATACAAAAAGGTTAAATTGTATTTTAATTTTATTCTTTTGATAATTATTGCATTATTTTAAAGTCGAAAAATATACAATATGTGCGTCAAATCCAAGATTTCAATGAGAAATTTTATACAAGCTAACAAATGAGAGTGAACTCTAAACATATCATTCTGAAAATTGTCCCAATACTAAAGCTAGAAGTTTTACTTATATTTTTTACTTTCTCCTATATCCAATCTTTTTCAATTTATCTCATTTATTTATGTCCTAAAATGATACCTATCATTTCTTACCTAAATTCAAATTGACATAAATGATTAATTTCGAATCTTTTTCTTATCAAATTAAAAGAAATAATAGATATCCAATCTTCCTAAGTAAATTCCATTAAATCCTTTTAATTTCTACAACTTTCGATTTTGATAAAATCTTTGGTCATTTAGAAATTAGTTTTATAAATTTATTCATTTTGTTCATTTATCTATTTTCAATTTTATGAATTTAAAATAAACTCAATTTGTAAAATATATATACTATAGACTTCAACAATTAGTTCATTGAATTTTATAAATAATAAATATATAAGGTGTGAACAAACTCATTCTATTTAAAGAAGATTATGGTCAACACATTTATGTAACGTGCACAATTTTTTTTCTGTTAACATTACATTTTGTTGACTCGGTGAAAAATAAAATGTCACGTTCCATTGGAAACTATTAAATAAGGGAATGATCGATAGAAACTATAGATTAAAATAGGGGTTAATTACACAAAATACCACAAATATTTATCATAAATTTCAAATCTACCTCCAACTTTTCTAAATAACGCAAACTACCACGTTTGTTTAAAATTCTTATATCGTATACCAATTGTCTTTAATTTCTAGCCTAGCTGGATGTTAAATAATAACATGACGATGACGTAAACTTATCTTCTAGCAAGTTGGCTCTACATGAGCATTGAAATGAATTTTTTTAATTTTTATTTTTAAAAGAGGTTAAACATAGTTACTTATTATTTTTAACAAAAATTAAAATCGAAACATCCAAAATACTAGAAAAATTAAAACATAATAAAATGCAAAAAATAAAAATCTTTACACACATATTTTAGAAAATAAAATAAATATATATACATATATCTTTTTTAGTAATCACTACAATTTATAAATCAAGTTAGCCTCTGTTTGGTGGTTACATTATAATTCAATTTATAATTTACACAATTTTCAAAATTATTTTTTAACTGCACAAAGTTTCTCTCTCCAATTTTTTAATCATACACTTTACCTAGAAACCCAAATTAATCAAAATAAATGACGGCACCAAGCTGCCGAACAAAACCTAATAAACAACACATTTTTTAAAACTATTTTTTTTACAACGCACATTTTCTCTCTTTGTTTTATAATCATACATTTTACCTCAAAATCATAAATAATTGTGGTTAAAATATAAATTGAATTATAATGCAACCGCCGAACACACAACACACACACACATTGCGTTCTATTAATTTTTAGTTTTTCTAGTATTTTGGATGTTTTAATTTTAATTTTTCATAAAAAAAAAAAAAAAAAAAAAAAATCCGTGTACCATTTTTTTAACCATTTTTAAAAAAAATACATTTTAATGTTTATGTGACGCTAACTTGATAGAAGGTAAGGCCACGTCATTGTCATGTCATCATTTAACATCCACCTAGGCTAGAAAGCTAAGAGAATGATATATGTGTAAAAATTTTAAACATAATTAATAGTTTGAGTCATTTTAAAATGTTAGTTGTAGATTTGAAATTTCTGGTAAATATGGGTAGTATTTGTGTAATTAACCCATTAAAATAGTTTTAATGTGTGCTTGAAAGTGAAGGAAAGTGGTATAAAAAATAAAATGATTGTCAAATTAATCAATTGAGTGGTTGAAAATTAAAGTTGAAAAGTTATATTCCTTTTTTTTTTTTTTTTTTTTAGAATATGTAGTTAAAAAGTAGTATGTGCAATTGTGAAAAATGAATCTTGAAATAATGTTGTTAAAAATTAACATTAAAAAAAACAATTCCTGAAGAATCAATTATATAAGAATCAGTGATAAAAATAAATTTTTAAGTAATGTCTGTGGTCAAGACATCGTGGATAATGTTTTCCTTGCACAATAACTTATCTATCAGCTCCACAGAAAAGTAAGGGGAGGGAATGTGAAATTAAAACTTGATATGGAGAAGGCTTAAGATAGAGTAGAGCAGTCCTTCCCTACTGATTGTTTGCATTACCTGCCAATAAGCTCTATGATCATTATGTTGTATGCTCTATAACAGAGGCTGAATTAGGGGCTTTTAATACGATGCATTACCAAAGTTTTAGAAGAATATATATGGGTGGAAGTTGACTCTTAAAGCTGCACTCTGTCATTGCACTGGTTCAGCAACATGCCCATGGGAAACTCAGTATATCGTAGAAATTATCCTTCAAAGAAGCCAAGCTATTGAAATCAAATAGTCACATATTTGGAGGGACCACAAGGTAGCTGATTGGATGGAAAATGTTGGTTACAAAGAAAAATGTTACAAGGAGATTAAGGCTGTAGATCTGTGGGGTGAAATCTGTAGCTTAATTCAGTTGGAGAAAAAAGAGATTCCATTTGTGGATAATTGTTTGAGAAAATAAATTTTCCTTCCATGATTGAATAGGATTTACAACTAGAATTTTCCTTACGCGATGATATAGATTCATAGAGCTTATTATGTAAGTATATGATTTAATTAGTTTGTCATATTTGAGGTTTGGCATGCAATTCCCCCTCTTGTTCTTCCCATTTGATTCTAATAAAACTATATCTCAGGTTTGGATTTTCGAGTTGAGTTTCTTATCCAAAAAAAGTAAAAATTAAAAAAAAAAAAAAAAATTGCGATGTATAGTAGATTTTTTCTGTATAGAAAGTTATGTATTTGTAATATATGTTCAATAAAATTTATATTTCTTATTGCTTATTTGTTACATTTATTTAAATATATGATTGCATATAAATCTGTCATATCTAAGTTCAACAAATTGCAGTATTTAATTTAAGTTTGAGCAATTTTTTATTTTTTTAAAATGTGTGGTGAATTTTGGTCGTAACGTATTTGCTTTTTTACATATAATGAAATGAAATATTTTTTTAATATATTTAAATATCAATTATTGCGTTAAAATAATTAGTTTCAATTCTTATAGTACTATTCGAAGAGTTGATAAATTGGTTCTGTGGAGGTCTATTAACCTTTTTATTTCATTTTAAATTTTGAAATTATAAACATTTCAACTTTTAGAAATCAATTAATCGTAAGCTGGACTTGAATCGTCAAATCAATTTGTAAACTATGGAATATGTCACATATCTAAATCTTACTTTGCCTAAATAGAATAAGAAAACTAGAGAAAGAACAATTAGCTGCTAAAAGAAATATGAAAGTCACAACTTTATGCTTTACTTTTTTTGGGTATTTTTCATTTTACACTAATGCACAATTTATGCATTGAAGTTAAATACCTCTTTTTTTCATTTTGTGCTAAGAAAATTTATTTATTCATACACGGATATTAAACAGAGTAAGAAATATTATAGGGTGAAAGGAAATTATCAATTATTCACAATTTGTGTATGCAAGTTATTTTTTTTTGTTATTCATTGTGTGTATTGTATATTAACATTTAACAATTTATTCAATAAATAATTTTCATTATACACCATATAATGCACAATTTTTGCATTCAAGTTACTTGCATTTTTTTTTTCCCATTTTGCGCTAAGAAAATTTATGTTATTCATACAATGATACTAGACAAAGTAAAAATTCTTATAGGGTGAAAGGAAATTATAAATTATTCACAATTTGTGTATGCAAGTTATGTTTTCTTATTATTCAGTGTGTTATTTTTGTAGGATATTGTATTTTAACAACTTATTCAATAAACAATTTTCAATTATATATTACGTGCATCGCACGTGTGCGATTAATAGTTCATTTTATAGTCGGCTCAACATGGTAGAAATAAATGTTTGATGTAACCAAGGGGATTAAATTGGACATATATAGAAACTCAAAACTATAAGGGCAGTCAAATAAGTACTAGACAATGTTTAAAAACCAAAACCAAATCAAATGCTGAGTTGGCCATGCATTTATAAAAAGTCAAATGATTTCAAACTTGAGACATATGGCATGCATATTTGACTTGACATTCAAAGTCAGTTGTCCGAAATACAAACATGGGAGGTCTCGATCCAATCTATTGCGACATATTAACTATTAAATTTAATTAAGGGACAAAATCTAAAAATTATGTGAACCAAGTTGACAAACATTAATAAAATATATGTTAAGAAAATCTACTTAAATATTTAAATAAAAAATTGCCAAGTCAAAATCTTAAAATACAATTTTTGTTACTCCTATTATGGAAGGAAAATCTACTTAAATATTTAAATAAAAAATTAATAAAATATATGTTAAGAAAATCTACTTAAATATTTCAATCAAAAATTAATAAATCTTAATCAGATTTATCTGCACAAGTTGACAATCCTTAATAAAATATATGTTAAGAAAATCTACTTAAATATTTAAATCAAAAAGTGCCAAGTCAAAACCTTAAAATACAATTTTTGCTACTCCTATTATGGAAGGAAAACGGAAAGTCAAAACTTGGGTGGTGATTGGTGGCTGTAGAAAAATATTATATACTATCTAAACGTGTGGAAAGTCGATCTTTGTTGAATTAGATAATTCATGCATACATTATTTTACCAATAATCCCCTATAAATACCAGAATCACTTGGTTTGGCCATTGCATTATACAACACTACGTCGATCTCAAAGCACTCCAAGTTATACTACTTCAAATTTAGTACCTTTTATATTTTGCAGTAATGAGTAGCCAAAACAGCCTCATGGCGAATGGTGGCGGGGATGAACCGGCACATTTGGGTCAGGAGGGCACATACACACAGGACAAAATCCTACGCTCTGATTTTCCCAAGGATTTTATCTTCGGTTCTGCAACATCTGCTTATCAGGTGTGTGTGTGTGTGTGTTTACAGTGCCCAACAAATCAAATGTCCATATATATACACATATGTATGTACTTATGCAATTTAGTTATGATCTGATTTCTTTGCTATGTAATTTAGGTTGAAGGTGCTTGGGCCACAGGCGGTAAAGGACAGAGCAACTGGGATGCCTTCACACTGAGAACACCTGGTCTCTTCTCTCTCCAGTCTTCATACACAAATATATTTTTGTAACTTTTATTTTTTTTATGTTTCAAGTCAATTTCTGAGCGTGTTTATTAGAGTTGCAGGTAAAATTGAGGGTGGAACAAACGGTTGTGTTGCTATTGATCAATATAATTTGTGGAAGGTAATTTCATTGTTAATTAGATCATCAATTAAATTTGAAGACAACAATTCCTCGTTAGTGAAATAACACGCATCTATTCAATATTTTTTATAATGTTGCAGGAAGATGTGGCTTTGCTAAAGAGACTAGGTGTCGACTCTTATAGATTTTCAATTGCATGGACAAGAGTATTGCCAGGTACATACATACTTCTATAAGAGAATGTGAGAGAAAAATTTGGCCAAGTCTTCTCTAATTTGATATTTTTTTCTTTATTTGTACTTTAGGCGGAAGATTATCGACTGGCATTAGCAAAGAAGGAATTAATTATTATAATGATCTTATAGACTTGCTCCTGGTCGAAGGTTAATTCCACTATAATTTTATTTTTTTCAGCATATATTAACTTTTTTATAAAGATAAAAAATCTTACCTCTTGGATTTCTGAATTTACCTTTTGTAGGCATTGAACCATGCGCAACTATCTTCCACTGGGATGTTCCCCAATGTTTAGAAGACGAGTATGGTGGCTTCTTAAGCCCTCGAATTGTGTAAGTAACAAAATCTTCCATAATTTGGATATTTGTAAAAGTATGTTTATAAGAAAAGGAAGTTAATATCTTTATGTCGTCTCAAAGCTAAAAGGCTCTTCCTTAGATGTTAATTTATATTATAAGGTCAAGCTCTTGTACAAAAATTTACCATGCTTGTAAATTGTATTACTGCAAAAAAATTGTTAATCAAATATTTATATATTGATGATTATTTTAATAAATTTTTTTTTTGGTACAATTAATTAATTAATAGGAAAGATTTTTGTGAGTTTGCTGAGCTTTGCTTTTGGGAGTTTGGTGATCGGGTGAAATATTGGATTACACTGAATGAACCATGGTCCTTCGCTGTTCAAGGATATGCATTGGGCACTTTTCCACCTGGTCGTGGTCCAACTTCAACAGAGCCTGTAAAGGCTATCCCTCATCATAGATGTAAACTTGATGCTCCAACTCGTTGCTCCAATGGAAATCCAGGAACTGAACCATATATCGTGGGACACCATTTGATCATTTCACATGCAGCAGTTGTTGATATATATAAGCAGAGATATCAGGTAACATTTGCCTTGCATTATAAATATCATGAAAAAACAAAAAAAAATAATACATAATTTAAAGATTTGATATTGTATATCTTATACAAACACGTGCAGGCACATCAAGGAGGCAAGATAGGAGTAACAAATGTCGCTCAGTGGTATGAGCCCCTTACTGACACTGCAACCGATAAGGAGGCTGCTTCAAGGGGCCTCGATTTTATGTTGGGCTGGTAAGTGGATTTGCTTATTTTATCTTTTCCCAGGAAGTAATAAATAAATATAATTAATTTGTTCACTTCTTCATATTACCGCAGCCTTACTCTATTCTCGAGCTTATTTTATTGCTTTGAGTTCTTAATTAATTTAATAGAATTATACTACTTTCAATCCATCTTCATATACTGAATGAAGATTCGAAACGATTTAATCTTTGTTCTCATTCTTCCTCTTTATACCACTTTCACACATTTATGCTTCCTACTTTCAACATTTATTGGCGTTTGTATAATTTATAAATAATATATTGTATTGTCAAATTTTAGTTTCATTTTCGGTACTTTTATAAAAATTGTCTCGGGTCTCAATATTCCTTCTCCTCCCCCATCTTTCAGGTTTGTAGCACCAGTAGTAACTGGCGACTATCCACCAATTATGAGAAAACTAGTTGGAGACCGTCTTCCCCAATTTACAAAGGAACAAGCTTTGTTGGTGAAAGGGTCTTATGATTTTCTAGGGATCAATTATTATACTAGCACTTATGCTAGCAATTCACCTAGTGAAACTGGTACATCACCAAGTTATTTAAATGATCAGGATGTCGTAGTATCAAGTAAGTATATGGACCATGTTCGTGTGTCTCTATAAATTAACCTTAATTTGTGACACTCACTCTCTCAATCCTTTGTAGGTGAGCGTGATGGAATACCGATTGGTCCAAAGGTATGCCTTCTATTCTTAGAAAGAACATAGAAAATCGATTGGATTATGGATATTTATCCTAATCTACTTTGTAGTGGACTAAAGTGTCATAATTGCAACAATGGATTGAACACTACGTTTTTATTTTGAATCTTATAGAATATTATCATTTTTATTGATGTCAGGGTGGTTCGGATTGGTTGTATATTGTTCCATATGGGATTTACAAGCTGTTGGTTCATATAAAGGAAAAGTATAATAATCCTATCATTTACATTACAGAGAATGGTAAGTTTGTAACATGTTGATTATCCCTTTTTGTTTTTATCGTATGATAAAAACGTTTTGCAATATTTACTTTGTTTATTGTGATTCATTGGATGACTTGACTTTTGTAGGGGTGGATGAAGTTAATAATACAGCCCTAACAGTTTCAGAAGCTCGGATAGATGAGACGAGGATTAAATATCACCAAGATCATCTATTTCACATTAAGAAAGCGATGGAGTAAGTCACCATTCGTATAATTATGGATCAATCCTAAAGAAAATTGTAAATCATGAAATAATTAAACTATTTTGTTAAAAAAATTCATTGTTCACGATTTTCTTTCTTTTACAGTGAAGGCGTAGATGTGAAAGCTTACTACATATGGTCAATGTTCGATAATTTTGAATGGGGCGCAGGATACAGTGTTAGATTTGGTCTTTTTTATGTAGATTTCGTGAATGGCCATTTAACAAGATTTCCAAAAGCCTCTGCTGTATGGATAATGAGTTTCTTGAACAAAAAGCGAATTACAATGAAGAGGCAAGCTCAAGAAAATCAAGAAGAGTATGGCTCAGTGAAAAGGCTAAGAAGCACTTAAGTGTAAAATTATTTGGGTTATGTTTCATTTTTAAAATAATCAGTCTTATATATTTCTTCATTTTTCCTCGTGGAGGCGTTTATGTTGCAACTATCAATTTTTTATATTTAATTAAATTAATAAGCGGGATTCCCACGCCTCTTTCTATTTTCATTTTTATTTTTAATTTTTAATAGACCACAATATTTTTGGATTATTTATTAGTACATGCAAAAATAGGGAGAAAATTAAAAACTTTGAACAACCCCTGCCCAATCAAAGAAAGTGATTAAGACAAATTTAATTACACTAACCCAACTTGCATTTGAATGCATGCAGTACTACTCCATTGCTACAATCAAACAGAGCAAACAACAATGAAGCTACTCCAAAGCAATCTATAATGACGTTAATGAATCTAGTGATGTAGTATAGATTTAACTGCTCTAACATTTCCTATTTCAAGTCTATTCATCTTAATGAGCCATGTGATCAAACCTTTAACGTCATCTGTTTCCATAGTCTTGGAGGTTCTGTCTATGTATCCAGAATTTGCAAACCAGTCAGCCGCTTTATTCCCTTCCCTCCATATATGTGAGAAATTGACGACCATATTCTGTGTGTTCTGCAATATAGATTCCAATGCGTATTGAACATTGTAAAGAGAGGAAAATATATGCCTTCTGATATATATATTTCATTGAGGAAAAAGATGAAACATTATACAAGATATTTCCTACAATCATGCTAATCTATTCTAGATATATATGCATAAAAGGTAACTAAATAATTATACAATCAATACAATATATTTTTCAGTGAATCATGGATTTTTCCTTCTCTACACTCTCCCTCAAGTTGGAGAGTGAATGTCAAGAACTCCCAACTTGCGCACCATAGTTAAGAAATCTTCCTTTCCCAATGGTTTGGTGAACACATCCGCAAATTGATTTGTCGAAGCAACATGTTTTGTTACAACTAAACCATCTTGTATTTTGTCACAAACAAAATGGCAATCCATCTCTATATGTCTGGTCCTTTCATGAAAAACAGGATTGGAAGCTATGTATAAGGCTGCTGTGTTATCACAATACAATAATGCTGGATTTGGGTGTAATATCATCAAATCCTTCAATAATGAGAGCAGCCATGATAATTCACAACATGTTCATGTCATGGCTCTATATTCGGCTTCTGCTGAGGGGAGAGATACGGGTTTCTGCCTCTTTATCCGCCAAGAAATAAGAGAAGATCCTAGAAAGACAGAATAACCTGTAGTGGATCTACGATATGTTGTACAACCAGCCCAATCCGAGTCAGAAAAGGCTCGCAAAGATAAATCATTATGAGAAGGGAAAAATAAGCCTTGCCCTGGACTGCTTTTCAAATAGAGCAATACACGCAAGGCAGCTTCCACGTGTAGTTTGCGAGGTGCATTCATGAATCTGCTTAACACATGGACAGAATATGTGATGTCTGGCCGAGTAATAGTTAAATAAATTAGGCGTCCAAAAAGTCGCCTATACTGAGATGGATTTTTAAGCAATTTCCTTGAATCTGAGAACTTTATGTTTTGTTCCATGGGAAAGTTCACATGTTTAACACCCAAAAATCCACCATCTTTTAAAATTTCCAAAGCATATTTTCGTTGTGAGATGGAAATACCTTTCTTCGATCGAGAAACTTCAATGCCAGAAAATACTTCAAACTTTCCAAATCTTTAATTTGAAAATGACTATGTAAAAATTGTTTGAGGGATAATATGGCACTCACATTATTTCCCGTAATAAGAATGTCATCGACATATATCGACAAAGCTGTAAAGGACTTGCCTTTTTGACATGTGAATAACGAGTAATCTACTTTGGATTGTACAAATCCCATTGCTTGAATAGCTGTAGAGAACTTGGCAAACCATTGTCGGGAAGCTTGCTTTAAGCCATATAATGACTTGTGGAGACGACACACTAGATTTTCCCCGTCGTCGAAGACCTGGAGGTGGAGACATAAATTTCTTCATGGAGATCGCTATAAAGAAAAAGCATTGTTGACATCAAGTTAGTGAAGAGACCAATTTTGTGCAGCTGCTAAAGTTAATAAATAACGAACAGTAATCAATTTGGTAGTGGGAGAAAAAGTTTCATGGTAATCTATACCTTCCAACTGTGTGTCACCCTTTGCAACCAAATGAGCTTTGTAATGCTCAATAGTGCCATCCGAGTTCCGTTTAATTTTGTAAACCCAACGAAAATCAATAGGCTTCTTACCAGGAGGAAGAGGAGTGAGTGACCAAGTGTGGTTGGCTTCTAAAGCCGCCAATTCATTTTGCATTGCCTCTTGCCAATGGGAATGAGAAGCTGCTTCAGTATAAAATGCAAGCTCAATATCTTGAGTGATGGTAGCAGTAAAAGAGCAATGCTTTGGTGAGTAACGATGATAAGAGACAAAATTGCAAAGGGGATATCTAGTACCTTTCTTTGGATCTGATGACAAGGGCGGCAAATGATTGGGAGACGTTACTTGGTTGCAAACATAGTCTTGTAGATCCGTGGGAGGGTGATGAATCCTTCGAGAATGACGTAAAATGGGTTCCAGTGGAGGACTAGCGGGTGATGATGGAGGAGAAGCTGGATTCGGTTGTGGGTCTGTCTGACTGGATAAATTGGTTCAGGTGGTAAGGTTTCTTGGACTGGTGGGTAAGTATTGGGTACAAAACGAGGAATAGCTGGGGCTGAATTTGGAGAAATGGATGGAATGGACTGATCATAAGGATAAATATTTTCATGAAAAACTATTTTGTGCATGGCAAGGTCATAGAGTTTGTAAGTTTTCTGACCAATAGGATAGCCAAGAAAAATACATCGATTGGCTCGAGGAGCAAATTTATGGGAAACATGCACCTCGATGGCATAGGCAAGACACCCAAAAACTCGAATATGGGAATAAGAAGGAAGCTTACCAAAAAGTCGTTCAAAAGGAGTTTTGCGAGAAAGGAGTGGTGTGGGAAAACGATTAATTATATGGACGGCAGTAGAAATACAATCTGCCTAAAAATGTAAAGGGAGGTGAGCTTGAAAACGAAATGCTCTAACAGACTCAAGAATATGACGAGTCTTGCATTCTACAACTCCATTTTGTTGAGGAGGTGTCATGGGAATTGGATGAACATGAAGAAGTGACTGCTGCTGATGGAACTGAAGTTGGAATTTTAGGCTTTTCTGATGCTAATGCAACCAAGTAATAAAGTCTGTCTCTTTGTTCACCCAACCAATCGTTGTCCTCGTCATCAAGTCCTGCAAAATGCACCAATGAGGAAAAAAGGTTACTAAACAATTGAGATCTTTGGTAACTCGATTCACAGACATTCGATCCACCTTAAAAGATGGAACACCAAGCACATTATTTAAAGTAAAAGTGGAATTCAAAGATAAACTCCCTATGGATGAAATTGGAGCATGTTCTTCACTTAGCATAGCGGCTGGCGGCAAAAATGTGTTCTTTTTGCTATTGACAAGTAAAATTGGAGATTAAGTGATGTGTTCTGTTGCACCACTGTCAATAATTAATTGATGGAGGTGCAATAATGTTTGTAACAAACCTGAGGAAGCAACACTATCTTTTGGGTTGACAGATTGAGTTTTCTCTTTTCCTTGCATGATAGATAAGATTTGTTGTATTTACAAATCGAAGAGCCCACTTGTTATGGATGGCACTTCCTGCATCCATTGGACTTTCCTTGACATTGTTGGTTGAGGGTTGATGATTGTTGTGCTTAAAATTATTATGTCTTTGATGAGGTCTGTTCGATGCATGTTTAGGGTGTCCTGGTGGATACCCATTCAACTTCCAGCATTTATCTCGTTCATGATGGTGACGGTCACAATAAGAGCAATGCAGAGGCTTTTGATTAGATGCACTGGAACGAAAAGAAGAATCTGGTCCATGTCGAACGGCCAAAGCCATTGCTTTAGCCCTTCGAACAGCCATGGCTGAATTCTCTGTTATTTCACGTGCAGCCCCAAGGTTTGGCTGCTTCTCCTCTTGTACAATGGAAGAGTAAACCTTGGCAACATCAGGTAGTGGATTCATCAACAGAATTTTTCCTCGAACTGCACTATAAGACTCATTGAGTCCCATGAGAAATTGCATTAATCCCCATCTCTTATGGTCAGCACCAAAAGAGCAAATGGTGTAATTATAGGATACTAGTTCATCCCATAGTTTTTTAAGGCCTGTGTAATATGCTGCAGCAGTCATCTGGTCTTGAGTAAGACAAGCAATGTCCCTCTCAATCTAAAAAATACGAGGGGCATTATTTTGAGAAAAACGATCCCTAAGGCCTTCCCATACCTCCTGGGCGGTGGTCGAAAAAATAACACTATCGGCAAGATCCTATTTGAGTGAATTGAGGATCCAAGAAGGGATCATATTGTTGCATTTTTTCGATGAAGTATACTCATCTGGCTGGGCCATAGAAGATGGCTTTTTGGTGGTTCCATCTATGAAACCTAACTTGGATTTGGCATTCAAAGAAATCGTCATGGCTCGACACCATGTCGAATAATTATCCCCGTTAAGAGGTTTGGAAACAAGCACCATTCTTGGATGATCGGACTGGTGAAGAAAATATGGACTGTTAGTATCAATCCTGCCTTCATTCGATGTCTGCTCATTTGTCATGTTGATGAGAAAGAAAACGGCAATGAAAAGGAGATAAAAAAGGGTAGAAAGCTAGGGTATCGTTCCCTGCTCTGATATCATGTAAAGAGAGGAAAATATATGCCTTCCACGCAGCCACGCCCTTACTATTTCTCAATAAACCATGCACCTCCAGCTTCCTGGTTGGCACTTTTTAGAGTGTTATCCATGTTTAGTTTTACCCAGTTTTCTTTCGATTTTTTTCCAGTAAACTACAATGGGAGTTGAAGGCCTTTTTATAAGTTTTACTTTCATAACGTTGGCCAATGTTTCAATCAAATTCAAGAATGTATTTCTAGCAATGACTCTTTTTTTTTTTTATTCATTCTCACTCCTTTATGCTTGTACAAAGACATGTTGTAATGATTCAATTCCTTGACAGCACTGATATTTAGATGCCAATTGAATTCCATATCTGGACTGTAGCACACCATCTAAAGGTATCCAATTTTTCCAAATTCTCCAAACAAGGATTAATATTTTTGGAGGGACTACACTATGCCATATATGCTTAAGTGTCAATTGTTTGGATTTCTTTTGTCGTATGAATTCAATACATGTTTTAATCGAAAACTTCCCATCTTGCATGCATGCCTTTGTTTTCAAAAAAGAGTATCAGGTGTTTTGTCATTCGAATTTCACAAAATTCTTTGACAGCGTTTTTCAAGCAGTTCAGCTATCAGTTTGTTTTATCTCAGCCTCTTGCATTTCTGTGGTCAAGTATATATTTATTGGAGCTCCTTAGTGGCATTTTCCTTTGGTGTATATACCAAGATTTTAGCCGTTGTTCATCCCAAAATTTAACTTTGCCTTATCCTATTTTCTAGATCAGACAATGACAATGACAATGACAATGACGTGGTGAACTGGGTATTTAAAAAATATTGAAATTGCAATTATATGTTTGGACATAATATTGTGCAGCATGGGTGAAACACAAGTTGATGCAAAATTAAACTAATTGACATAAGTTCTCAAAATAAACTAATCTAAAC
This sequence comes from Ligustrum vulgare, assembly GCA_963555705.1. NCBI lineage: Eukaryota > Viridiplantae > Streptophyta > Magnoliopsida > Lamiales > Oleaceae > Ligustrum > Ligustrum vulgare. The sequence goes on from OY743187.1 coordinate 6,902,834, forward strand.
TAATCATGTTGTCCAAAATCACCAAAATTAAACTAATTGACATAAGTTCTCAAAATAAACTAATCTAAACTAATCATGTTGTCCAAAATCACCAGAAGGAACAATGCAATTAACAAAATCATAGTTACTATTCTGATTCTGATTCAACAACATATCATCAAAAGAATATGGTTCAATGGTCGGATTCAATCGAGTCATGGGAACACCAACACCCAATGAACTCGAATTCTGCAAAAGCATGAGATCATTAGCTTTCATATTCACGTTTTTCATCAACTCTTCCAATGCCGTCATGTAACGTTCAAGTTCATCCAATCCAAGATAGTCCACCGCCATGTCCCACCAGAATCCATCACCATTGGCCTCCACCTTTTTCGACTCTTCGATCGCCTCCTTGCGCTTCTTCTCCACCTCCACCTCCCTCAAAACATGTGAATAATGTCGGTTGTAATCGGGAGCGTGATTTTGCACAAGCGCCCGAGAGTTGGATTCTGAACTGGTGGTGCCGTTTAAAAAGCGTTCGATTACTGAATCGACGTTGGGGTGGCCGAAAGTGAATACACGTTTGCCTAATGAATGGACGATAATGGCGATTTCTGCGCCACTCAATATGCAGAGTTCACTGGCTTTCTTAAAAAGCCCTATTCGGCGCTTGGAGAATGTGACTTGCCTGTTACTCAGATTTTCAATTTTTTTTATATCAATTCTCTGTCGACCTTGAGTCGTCTTCTTCACCGCGCCATTAATCTCCATATTCAATAAACTGGAAATTAACTATAGGTAACACTTTATTATATATATATATATATATATATATATATATATATATATATATATATATATATATATATATACACACACGAGAGAGAGAGATAGAGAGAGAGAGAGAAGGAAGTATTCGGGCAATAATAACTGATTTACTTCATATATTATAGTTGATTAATGCTTGAATTAAGGAAAAATATGAAAAACGAAATCAATTATTGTACTAATTGATTTTTTATATCTAATTATATATTGTTGCAATTAATGCAAGTAAAAGAAATGAAGGAAAAATATGGAAAACGAAATCAATCAGTATATACTAATTGATTTTTTATATCTAATTATATGTTGCTGCAATAAATACAAGTAAAAGTTTCCTTTTCTCGATGAGATTTTCATTCCATAATTATTTTTATATAATTTTAGATTGACTGTGTTCTATTTCGATATTATTGCTAACGATCTTGATTAAGGTGAGTATTTTTGTTTACGTAAAAATTTATAAAATATTAATTAATTTAAATGGAAAGTTCTCAAGCCTGCGTTTGATAGCGAGGGTGGAATTTGGATGGAAAGAAAATGACTTTCAGATAATTGAATTCTAGGGAATTAAATTTCTGGGAATTGGAGTTTAATGTGTTTGATTGGTTTAATTTTCTAGGTAAAAAAAATAGGAAATTTTCTAACTTTTGTTGTTTGATTGACATTATTTTTCATGAAAAATAAAGTAAAATTTATCTATTTTAATAAAAAATATATATTTTTTATTTTTTTACACATTTATACTTGATAATAATAATGTTAATTTTTAGAAAAAAATAAATCAATTAATAATAATAAAAAAATCAAACGTAACGAAAATTGTATAAGATTTTCCATGAAAAATAAAACACTCTCCCCCTTGAAAAATGAATTCATTCAAAACAAGAAAAATATCGAATTTCAAAGCAAGTGAAAAAATGAATTTTCATGAAAAACTTAGACAATAAAACAACACAAAATTAAAAAATTACATGAAAAATTATATTTTTCATAGAATTCATTGCGTATCAAACGATCCTTAGAATATTTCAAGGCATTCAAGTAGAGTTCTATAACAATGTATAAAAATTGAGTTAGGCAGGCATACACGTAGTCACTACTGTAGTCAAATAAATACAGCGTAAGCAATTAAAGGGCCCCATGATATATATATATAACATGAAAAATGAAAAAGACCTTTTCTAGCCTCGTATTTAATTATTTTTTTATTTTTAAAAGTACTGAGTTTTATGGCACTTTTCTTGCAACATCCTTCCTAGAAAAAAAAAAGGATAAATTCATGTCCCAAAACAAGGAGAATGAAGAAGGAATAATTAACAAAATAATAAGAGTTCGATAAAACTTAAATATTTTAAGTTCATTAAAATTTTGTTTGGCATAGCTTATTCAGAAAAATATTTTCTAAACTCATTTTCAGACATAAAATTTTTCTACAAAATTATTTTGTACGTGGATCTATATAAATTTTCTTACTTTTACGCACCCCCACCGGCCACCCCGCCCCACCCAGTCAAAAAAATAAAATAAAAGTTTGTTTCACCTCAAATAAATTTTTAAGCAAATATGAAAATATCATTTTTCAAATATTGACTTCTTTTAGAACAGATACACAATTTCTAAACATAACTTTTGTTAATAAAAATACAAATATAATTTTACGCCTGCATATATTGAATATGATTTTTATCAATTATTGTTTATACAAAAATGCGTAAAAGATGAAATTCAATTTATTTCAAAAAAATACACGTGTTTTTCCTTTTTCCTCAACAAAATGTCAAAATAATAACAAAATCATGCAATTTCCTCCAAGTTTGAACTTCAAGGAGCAAGATTTTTCCCCAATTGCGTGCCTTGACCGGATTTGGTCCTTCTAGACTGCCTGGATCACAACCGTCAACTTTACAGTTAATAACCGTACGATCATAGCAGTACAAACTACCCGGGCCCCACGCCCACAATCACCAATAAAAATAGTCCTTCAGTGTTGAATTCCACGGTCACAATATCAACTAACTTCCGCTGGGATTTTTTAAGCATTTTGGAAACTAGATCTTATTATTTTATAATAATAATATGTCTAGACTCAATGGACAGCCCGTGAAGGTGGTGATAATCGACACCCAGTACTTGGAAACAGATGCCTTGAGCTTCAAATCTGTTGTACAGAAACTCACCGGAAAAGAATCGGCGGCGGGGGCGGAGTCATCTTCAGCCGTCAGAAAGCAGCCGAGGAGCGAAATGTCCACCGTTGCACCCCCGGGAATGCCTTTTAAAGATTTTGATAGTATGCTTAATGAGTTTCCTTGCCACCACTTGATGAACTTTACAGGCTTTGTGCAAAATAAAAGCATCTCCAATCGGACTCCATTTTGAAAGATCTTCAAACCGGACTCCATTAATCAGAGCATCATTTTGGAGTTGTGAGCAGTTTGCGCCATTGTTCTTATTTGGCGCAGCACGGTTCATATGGCGTGAAACATGATTTTTTTTTTTTCTCAATTTCGTCTTTCAATTTTGTATACCAAATTTGTTTCTTCCTTACGTATCAATTGATCATTTTTCTTTATTATTTTGTTTGGTTAAGTTCATTTATGTTGTTTTTGATTTTTTAATATTTTTCTTATCAATAACATAATAAATTAATTTCATCTAGTATAAATAACAACTAATTATGATATTAAAATTAAAAATGTTGCATAATTGATTGGTAAAAATGAATAAAATAAAATCACGACACTATAATTAAACATGACAGATTAAAATACGACATGAAGTAAGCTACAATAATTTAATAGTCTGGTATGTCATTTTTAGATCATCCGAGACCATCAAAAAATTGACTAAACGGAGTTGAGCAACTTTGAAATTCCTTGCCTAGCCGTTGAGATCTTTTTTCCATTATTCGCAATTGTTCACCTCGAATAAATTCACGTAGATTTGAATCTGGCATGAAGTCCAAATCTTTAAGTAAAATTTTATTCTCTTCTCGAGATTCTGCAACAACTACTTTTTTTTTACTAGTATTAAGTTCGAAGCATTTGGATTTAATAATTTTTTTTGTCTATCATCTCTTCCATTTTTCAAAATCTAAGGCTCTGTTTGTTAAAAGTTTTGTATTTAAAAACATTTATTTTATGTTTTCTATGTAAAATATATGGCTAAAAAGTAGGGAGAGAAAATATGTATATTAAAAAGTGATTTGGGGAATTGTGTTGTAAAAAACATGTTTGCCAAACACAGGCTAAGTGATTCTCGATAATTTTTTTTGAATCATATTTGAATATTCATCATCATTTTTTTTTCCTTTTGCTTTTTTAATCTCAATGGGTCTTTGGATCAAACCACCAATATTTTCTCCATCTATATAAAGAGAAAACGATGATAATTCAAAAGATGCAAATGTTGGAGACTCTAAAGTGGGAGACTGATTGTAACGATGCGAAATTTCCACTTTCCACTTGAAAGTGCGGTATTGTTGCATTAGCGTCACTAGAAAACTTTTCAATATCTTTGAGAATGTGTCGACATTATGAAACTTGAAGTTTTTTTCTCAGTTTTGTTTTTTGCGAACAATATTTTTACTCGATCTATCTTCAATATTTTAAAAATGTTTAAGTTTTGTTTATTAAATAAAGAGCTTTAAAGGAAAATATTATGTATAATACTCATGATATCTTTTTCGGATTCACCACTTGAATTAAGAAGTTCTTGTATCCCCTCAACTCGACAACTGTAGTCAAAAGGATAGACATTCGAGATTGCAAGGACCTCAAAGGTTGATATTCAGTGATGTATTCTGGTTTGGAGTTATTAATTAGATTTAACACGAGACCAAAATTTATCTTTTAATTGGTTAATACCAATAATTAGATTTTAGTATTTTTTTTATTTGTATTTTGCGAATTTTTTCATTTTATATGTAAAATGGTTCATCTTGTTAATTGTGATACTAAGATTAATGCATTTTTTTTAATAAACGTAATATGTTCCATGATTATTTTAAATTATAAATTTATAAAATTTAAGTAGTACGTAATATTTTCGATGATTATTTTAAATTATCAATTTATACCGTTTAAGTAGTGGTAAAATATATAATTAAATGCTTTTCGAAATAAATTAATTGTTGAGAATTGAATATAATAAGAGTATATAAAATTTACTATTCATTTAGTGTAAATATATTTAGAGTCCTGTGTTGCAGATAACTATACAGGATAGTGCAAAAAATACACGATTTGGTGCAGATTTACTCAAAATTGGAGTTCCTGGGTTGGAAACGCCCTAACAAAGCCCTGTATATATATTTATTGCTTGTTTTCTCATTATATAGTAGTTGGTCTCACGAAACATGAATAATAAGAAAAATAATAGTAAATTCACGAAACCGAAATTATAAATTATATTCAAATGGAGGCTAAATGATTTGAAAATAAACAAATCGAAAACCGAAAAAACCAACAGCTCTACCACAACGAGGAGAACAAGATGCCTTTTAAGACCTTCATTAGAAAATAAGCCCTATGCGCTGCCTCCTGATCCACGTGCCACTAGGGTGTCTAGACATACCGAACACACCAATGGTCTCCGTTTCTTACGTAGGTCAGTCGTTTAGCTGAAAATCACCTTTTTCAATATGTCCAGTATGCAAAAATCTGAGGAGTTTCTCAATCCAGTTTCTGCCCTTTTTCCTACTCCTTCTAGGCTCGTTTCAAAACTGATTTTTGCCCAAGATCACGCTCAATCAAGCTCTAATATCATGTTAAAATTATTAAGTCCTTAAATACACATTTTCGAGGTTCAATAAACATTCTAAAACGCGACACCAAAACCTCAAGCTAGACCCACAACCACCTCACCTTGACTACTCTAATGTACTTTGACTCATACAAGGATTAAGGGAGAAGAATAGCATTATCACAAAAGGATGGAAGATTGAAGAGATAATAATGGAAGAACTTTCCAAGAACGACTGCACCCCTTTCCCCCCTATACTGCATATTAAAATAACCCAAGGCAAAGATTGTGACAAGGTAAACCATTTAACATTCACTTGGGCTAGGCCAGAATTCAATGGGAAACTGAACCACCATAGTACATCTCAAATGGGCCACTAAAATTGGGCACTCCCAAATGGGCTATTATCAAGTTGAGGTTTTCGGTTTGGTGGGTATGAAAAGTGGAAATTACAGGGAGCCTAGGGATGGCAATAATACCCACGAACTCGATACCCGATGGAGACCTAACATAAATGGGCGGGGATTACCCGACTAAATGGGTTCGTGGGTAGGGTATGGAGGTAAATTTTAAAACCCGACATGGGTATGGGTCGGGTGTGGATTTTACTACAATACCCATACCTGACCCGCATACCCATTAATTTCCTTTAAAATTATAGAATTTAAAACAAAAGTGATTGTTTAAAAAATAAAAAAATAAATAAAAAATAGAACTCAAATATCTATTGACATTGTTATCGTCTAAACCTTAATATGTTTAAACTATTGACTTTCTTAACGTCTAAAAAAATTGTTCAAATTCGCTTGTATAATTTCAACATATAACAAGCTTTTTTCAACTCAAATTCAAATGAAGCCCAATATTTAATTGATTCAAATTAATTCGAAGCACCTATAACCTATTTATAGCCTAAAAAATAATAAAAAAATAAATAATTAGTAATGAGTTTTAAATGGGTATAGAAGCAAACTCGCCTCCGACCCGCACCCGACCCACAATTTTTAAATGGGTATATGGGTAGGGTATGGAAGTTGTAAATATTTAGTGGGTAAGGTACGGGTCTGGCAAACCCGACTCATTGTCATCACTAAGGGAGCCCTACTTTTAAAGATCAAAGTTCAAATATAAGATCAAACCCAAATAATTTCAAATTTCAGGTTATAAATAAAATTTTAAAAAATAATTATTCAATAAATTAAAATAATCTAATACTAAATTAAATACCCAATTTCATATCAAACCCTAATTATTTTCTCACTATATCCATCTCTCTCTCTCTCTCTCTCGCCCTCACCATCTGGTTCAACCCGTTCAGTGCCGCTGCACCAGGTTTGAACGTGAAACTCCGGGTGCAACGGAAAATCGCAATTGCTGCACGGAACCCTAGCGATTAGAAGTGGCGGTGGCATCACGGCGTTGGAGTGCAGGGGGAGGTAGACGGACTGTGAATCGATACGTCGTGCCTGTTGCGCCGCTACTTTTGCAAGAAGCTGCGGCTGCGATGAAAAGGAGCGCTGTAGTTTCTCTTGGATAGTGAGGTGGCCCAAGCGGTTGCGATGGTTGTGGGGTTAAAGTGATGGTGCGATGGTGGTGGTGATGTTGGCGAAAATGGCAGCGGCGGTGATAAAGAAAAGGTTGTGTTCACGGTGTTGCTCACGGTGCTCGTTGCTGCCGTCGCCGCCTCCAGGTTTTTGATTTTTTTTGGGTCTTTTTTGTGATTTTTTGTTGGTGGTGGTCGTGGCCCTCCAAGTGGTGGTTGTGGTGGCTATGATGAAGCCAGTGGTGATAGGATGTGGGGAAAGATGGTTTCAATGGTTTTAAACTGGCGATTTTTTTGGTTGGAGAAAACGGTGTTGGTGGCGCGACGACGGAGACAGCAATTGGTGGTGGCGGTGACTATGACGGCAATGGGGAGGTGTGCAAAAAATGGATTATCAAGGTGTTTGAGATTTGATAGGATGTTCTTTAAAAGTTGTAGGTGTTCTGATGCACGTTGCTAGATCTAAGCATCGTGGCGGTGGCGGTGGCGGTGGCGGTGGCCAGGGCGGTGGCAGGGCGAGGGTGGGGGCGTGGCAGTAGTTGTGTTGCCTGCATCCATAGTGATTGGAGGAAGAGGTGGTGGTGGCTGTGACCTCGATGTAAACCTTTGAGTAAAATTTCTTGGGTTGTGACTTTAAAAAATGGTGGTTGTGACTTGAAATCTTTGAATAATTGTGACATAACCATGACATGTGATCAGAAATAATGGTGGTTGTGACTTGAGATTTTGAATAATTGTGACATAATCCGACCTGTGACCTTAAAATAAATTTGTGACTTAATATATTTGTGTTTGTGACCTACTATTTTGATAATTGTGGCTTAAAAGACTGGTGGCCTAATTATTTGATAAATTATGACCTAGAAATAACTTGGGATCGATTAATTTAGAATTTGTGACCTTAATATTATTTGTGCTTTGAAAAAATTGTTATTGTGACCTACTTTTTTGATAATTTGTGACCCTAAAATTATTTGTGAGTTAAGCAATTTACGTTTTGTAACCTGAATTTATATTGTGTTGTGACCTAAATTTATATAATTAATAAAATATTTTTAATTACTTAATTTAATTGAGTAATTATAACTACAACCTGATTTTTGAAAGTTTTTAAATTATATCTTAAAATTGAAATTATGTATTGCAAACACCTTAAATATGTATTTTTCCCGTATGAAAAAACCTAACAGTTGGCTTTGACTAAAATTAAAATCAAAATTTTAATCGGTATCAAATAGGGCAATATGTAGATAGAGAAGGAAAAAATAATCTGATATGTCCCGAATCCGACGAGGCCCTAACCCTAACGGGGAGAAAAGCTCGCCCCGCCAAACCCACGGACGAGTTTAGGACGTGATGAGAAAATTAGAGAGGGTCGCAAGCCCCCCCCCCCCCCCCCCGACCTAACTCGAATTAATATTTTGACAAAAAATATAGGAAACGGGGAGAAAAAATTAAAAAAAAAAAAAAACCCTAAACGAGATGGTAGTGTCGATTTGTCCAGAAATTAGTTGATTGTGAGGCGGAATTAAGTTTTGTTAGCCCTTGTTTAGTTCTCTTTAAAATCTTATCTTTTTTTTATACTGTATTCAATCCTAACTAGGGGTGGGGCGCTTCAGTTTTCGGTTTGGTTATTGAAGAAACCTGAATCGAATCGAAAATTTCGGTTTCGGTTCCGATTCTCAAAACTCAAGAACCGAACGATTCCAATTCTGTTTCGGTTATTTTTCGGTTCTTTTATTAAAAAAAATTAACCTTGAACAAACGTGAAAATGTGTGCAAAAACAAAATAAGCGTTGAATCAAAATTTTCCAAACGAATCCATCCATGTGGTAAAATATTCAAATTGAATATATTCAAGTTCTAAAGATCCTAAATACAATTATAATATTTTGTATATTCCCAGTAGCAACTGGAAATGTAAGATCTTTATCTTCTGTTTTTTTATCTATTGCTTATACTGGAATATCCAGATCATCCAGACTAAAAAATGATAATGATGGAATATAGACACCTTTATCATAACATAAATCATATAGGTCATTTGAACATAGGTATAATTCGAAGATGACAGATGATTTCTAATGAACTCTTATCGCAAACTTCAATGTAAAACCACAATTCACTAATACACCTCCACAAAAGTCACATACATGTTAAACCACACATCCTTCCAATTTGATTTCAATTTTTTTTTTTTTTGGGCTCCGATTTGATTCTCTCGGTTCCCTTTTTTTTTGTCCAACCCTAATTTTAACCATCCACTAAAAGTCAACATCACAATATTTGACTTTATAACTAAATTTCAACCATCAATTTTCCTAAAAATTACTATTCATTTCAAAAAAACTCTTTTTAAATAATAATAAACACAAACTTAGTATTCGCAATGGGGGGGGGGGGGCATCCCTATACAGACTCGCAATTAATGATGAAGTTTAAATTCAACTTTGTTTAATAATTGTTGACTTTGCTTCACAATATTTGGTCTAATTTTCAGTTCTGGAAAGAGTGACGACCAAGCAATTGTCTGTGCAAGGAGAAAATTTTGAAAAACAAGCTTATTTTGTATTCATTATTTTACTTATAAGTACATATTTTTCAAAAAAATATTATTATAAACTGTATATTATTTAAAATAATGGATCTTAAATAGGAATGTTAATCAATTATATGGGGTCCACAAACGGTGGATTGCAGTTGAATCCCGTGATTGAAATGCCGTACAAGTAATGATGAGCTGCGTTAAAAAAAAGAATAAAACTTCATACACAATGTTGTTTACAACGAGAATGACAATTGGTTATATGAAAGTGATTGTTATTGTTAATTAAAAAAATGATGTGATGTGTAAAAAAAAAATCGTGCAACGTAAGCTAATTGTCATCCTGATTGTTGAATGCATTATGAATATAGCATAATTCAAAAAATGCACCCCGATCTTTTTTTTACTTACCAAATAATAAATGAATATAGTTAAATGAGTAATGTTATTCTATTACGGATAAATATATTGACACTACACTTTTTGTTAATAACGTCATTTTTTAATTATAATGAAGATCCTTAAGTTTTTCTTATTTTTGCATTTATGCTTACAAGTTTTTTTATAATTTTTTTTATCTTCAACTCTTAATTAATTTTAACATCTTGTCTTTAAGAGGATTTTTTACCAAAAATATTTATTACGAGGGCGAAAAATACTTATTTAAGTCTCATACTTTTAAATAATCAAAATAAAGAATTAATAAAAAAATTAAATAAAATATTTGAACATCTTTTCAATGCAAAAAAAAAAAAAAAAAAAGAATATTTGAATAGAATTTGTAATTAGAAACAAAATATGTTAATTAATTGAATGATATGAATAATAATGTGATGTAAAAAAGTTGAGGACATAAAAGCAAAAAAAAAAAAACAAATATTGAAAATTTCTCTTATAATTAAAATGTGGCGTAGATATAAAAAGTGTAGTATGAATATACTTACCCTTTTACCACATGGTGTGCCACACCCATCACATGAGAGGTGAGACCGCTCATCATGAGGGCGATCCCACACACACTTATATGAGGGTGTGGCAAAATTTGGGTGGTAGAATAGTATAATTCTAGTTAAATACTATAAAACAGTTTTTAAATTTTTTTTATAGTTTACAAAGTAGAGCATCTCCAGCAGACTCTTTAAACTTAAAATCCTTTTTAATTTAAAGAGCAATGTCCTAAAATAATACTCCAGCAGCCTCTTTAAATTAGCTTTTAAATTTAGAGAGTAGGTTTGGCTCTCCAAATTTGGAGAGTCAAACTCACTTTCTATTATTAAATACATTGGAATATTTCACTTTTCAATACCCTCCCTCTTTCTTTATTAAATATCATGACAATTATCAACTACATTTTCAACTACCCTTGTATCCACCGTCCAATCTATATTCATATGTATGTATATTTGTTCTCTGTATTTGCAATTTTTCTTCAACAGGAATTTTTTTTTTTTTGAAATCAGCAACGTGAATTTTGTAATTGATAGGGATGAAAATCAGTACAATAGCTCAAATAAGAATACTTGACAGGGAAGGGGTTTATTTAGAACTAGAGGAATAACAAAATTTGAGGGAAAAAAATTAATGCTCTTTGGAAAAAGAAAAATATAGAGGAAAAGATAAAGATGTTGGAGTAATTTAAAAAAATAGCGCTCTAAATTTATAAATTATCTCTAAAGTGTGAAAAATGCTCTCTAAATATAAAAAACATGTTGGAGATGCTCTAAGATATGTAGTTAAAAAGTGGAGAAACAAAATTTGGGTGGTTAAAAAGTGGTTTGGAAAATTGTGTTATTTATAAATTGGTTTTTAAATTGTAGTGATTGCGTTGATTCTGTAACGCAATTATTACAATTTATAAACCAATTTATAAATAAAACAATTTCTCAAACAACTTTTTAACTATCTAAATTTTCTCACTCCACTTTTCAACCAAATATCTTACCTCGGAAACAACCAAAAAAATAATTTAAAAACTGTTGCAGTGTTACCAAACACTCTATAATTTTAAGCAAATGTTTGGTAAAAAAATTTATTTTTAAATAAAAAATGTGATGTTGTTGAGATAAAATATGCAGTTAAAAAATGATTTAAGAAAATTGATTATTAATAAAGTTTTTATAACAAGAGGTTAAATGCTAAAGTTTTTTTTTAAAAAAAAATCATCAATAATATTTTTTAATTGTAAATTTTTTATTTTAAATTTAATTTTGCCAAGAATGATTTTTTGAGGAACATACGTTTAAAAAAATAGAAAAATGTTATGGATTCATGTATGTATAAGATTTTTGTTTATAAACGAGAAATGTAATATTTACGAGATAAAATATGTGGCTAAAAAGTGATTTAGAAAAACATGTGTAATTAAAAAATAATTTGAACAAATGTGTTCTTTATAACCAAACAGAGACAAATTGAGATTGAAAAAAATATTGAATTTTTAAAATCTATTACAAACAAGACTAAGATTACGTATGTTTGGAGTTTAATTTTTGTTATTTATAAACAATAAATTTGAGTTTTTAAGATAAAATATATATTGAGAATTGGTTTCAAAAAATGAGAATAATTTTTAAAAAATGTGAAAAATAAACTTGTCAGCTATCCTAGCGAAACACAATCACTCTTGTTTTCTTGGAAATTGTAGATATGACTTCAAAAATTGAATGTTGTCACGTGTTAAAATTGCCTGTGTTCGGTAAACTATGTTTATAAACTAATTTTTTTTTAAACAATTTTTAATACAATTTTTAATTACATGTCTTTTCTCTCTTCAATTTTTAACCCTCAAAATGCCTCGAAATCCGTGCAAACAGTTAAAAAACTCTGAAAAAAACCAAAAAAATGCCTGCGAACAGCGTACCACACAGAGAATGGAGTAGTCCATAATATCCCCTTTTTAGCTACTAATTTGATCGCTGATATGAATCCTTAGACCAGCCACTGTGCGGATCTTTGGTTTGGTTTACGAACCAATTTTTTGCAAATTTCGAGATAAGATGTAGGGTTAAAAATTGGAGAGAGACAAAATATAGGGTTAAAAAGTTATTTGAAAAATTATATAGATTATAAATTGGTTTATAAATGATTTTTTTGTCCTACCCGTAACCCGAACCATTTATTTCGATATTATTCACGACAATCTCAGTTGATGAGAATACTGTTGTTTGTGTAAAAACAAAATAAAATAATTGGTATAAAATATTAATTAATTTAAATGAAAAGTTCCCTAAAATATTTCAAGGCATTCAAGATGGTTGAACGACCAATGTAAAAAATTGTGATGGGTATGCAAACACGTAGTCACCATTATAGTCAACAATAAGGACAACTCCAACGCAGCATCACGAGCAAAATGGTGCTGCTGAACAGTGCAGCGTCATATTTGGCGCTGCACTGTTCATATACCGCACCAGTGGTATCTTTTTCTGTTTATTTATTTATTTATTGATGTATTTATTTTCTTTTGGTTCTTTAACTTTAATTTATATATTTTTTGTCCATATTTCATTTTTTTCTCCATTTTGGTCCCTACACTTTTGTTTAGTTTGATTTTAAAAAGTGATGTATATTTGAGATTGTTCATTAATTTTCATAGTTCAATAAATTGTAGTGTTTTATCTTTTTATTCAAATGTATTTAACAATTATATTTTTAATATAGTGACAAATAGAAAATTTTGACAATAAAATGTAAAACATTAAAATATGATAAACGGATGCGACTACAAAGATAATGAAAATTTTGAAATAACTGGACGAAACTAAAATTAAATTAGACCACATCACAAACAATAACATAACTTTTGACGACACGAGATGGTTGTTTTCAATAACCAGGCAAATTTTCTACGGAGCTACCTAGATTATCGAATAGTGGACTGAACGAGCTTGAGTCAGATTGACTGACATTCATTTGTTCTTGGGTCCTTTTTCGAATGATCCGTTGTTGTTCACTCCTTATGAATTCACGCGTCATCGAATCTGATATTGAATCCAAGTTTGTCAATAAAATCTTGTTATCTTCCTTATACATCTGCAACTGATAAAAGTTTTGCCTGTCAGCCGCTCCCTTCGTTACCAACTCCGTGAGTTCTTTTTTTTTCAGCCTTGATCTCATTCAATTCTTTTCTAGTCTCATCTTCAAATTTTTTTTTTTTTTTTTTTTTTTTTGCCTTTTTAACACCCATTGGCCGTTCAGAAGAAGTACCCTCAACATCAACGTCCTCCATGTTCAGAGAAAATGATGAAATTCTAGGAGATGTGGGAGACCCAGCAAGTAAGTAGTCTTGTTCAAAAGATCCAAATGTATTTTGGGAGGTTTGGAATTCATGGCGTGCCACATTCAGTGTCGGGCTAAATTTTTCAATCTCCTTCAGCAGGGGTCACAAATGATCAAATTTGAAAACACCCTTGTTAGTGGGGTCTTGTGCATACAATAATTTGGCTTTGTCCATCTGCAAGATTTTTTGTAAGATTGTTTATTAATAAAGTGTGAAAGAAAAATAATGATGTATATTAAATATGAATGCTTACAATGTCTTGTTTCGATGCCCCACTCGGATGCAAATTTTCAACCTGACGCAAACAACCTCGTAATTTTGAGATAGCCTTGGTAATTTCACCCATACGTGTTGAGATCGACCGTTCTGGACGAGGGTTCATCTGGGGTGACTTAGTGTTGTTATAGGCCTCGGAAACTCTTTGTCACAGCTTTGACCCTTTTTGTCGAATACCAACGATGGGATCCTGGGATATATCCAAGTAAACATGAGTTAAATGTACATCCTCATCAACTGTATAGTTAGCTGATCTTTTGCTAGAACTCATGTTTAATTGCAGAAATATATTTTTGAGTCTCCAAATTATGATGTACGAGTTCAAAATTGGTTACCACCATTTATAGGCCAAAACACCTGACACAAAACACTATTATTGTCAACAAAGTTTTAATAAAATAAAAGAATGCAATGTAAAAGCTTGAATAGTAGACAAGGAATCTCTGCAAAGTAAAGAATGCAAATAAAAGAAGACAATGAATCTCTGCAAAGTATGAATAATAGAAAATGAATCTCTGCAAAGATTGAATAGTAGACAAGGAATCTCCGCAAAGTTTGAATAATACACAAATTATCTCTGCAGAGTTTGAATAATACACAAGGAATCTCGGCAAAGTTTGAATAATAGACAAGAAATCTCTGCAAAGTTTGAATATAGATGATATAATGCAAAGCTTTTCTCTGTAACGTGCAAATAATGCAAAGATTTTTCTCTGCAAAGTTAAAATCTTACAAATATTATCTCTGCAAAGTGAAAATCTTGCTCTACAAAGTAATAATAATGTAAATTATGTCTCTCTGCAACGGGCATAGATTTTCAAAAATTTTATCTGCAACGTGCAAATAATGCAAAGATTTTCTCAGCAATGGGAAAATAATGCAAAGATTTTCTCTGCAACGTTAAAATCATGCAAATATTATCTCTGCAAATTAAATATCATGCAAAGATCTTCTTTCCAAAGTTAAAATCATGCAACTCTTCATGTTATTATTCAAAAAATTATCCATAAATAGGCCACCATAACTTATGTAGACTACAACTTTGAATCAAATATTTAAGAAAGATGAATTTCAATGTAGACGGGTCCTCATCTACCATGCCCCACCCCGACAGTGACGAAGAGTACGTTGAACATATCAACAAGATTGATGAGCAAGAGGAGATTGTGCTTCGCATTCGACAAAACAACATCCGTCGCTGGGCACGTCTGCTTAAGAACCAAATGAATGATGCAACTCGTAGAGGTTCAATTGTCGGCCATGTTGTGATTGAACGCGATCGTGAAGCGACATATCAACGATTGTGGAATGATTACTTCTCTACAAATCCACAGTTCGATGAAAAAAGGTTCCATCGACGGTATCGCATGTCCCGAAATCTATTAATGCGTATACTTCAGGAGGTGCAAAGTCATGACGAGTATTTCGTGCAAAAACGAGACGGTCTAGGAAGGCTAGGTCTTTCCCCTATCCAGAAAATCACGGCTACAATGCGGATGTTGGCATATGGTATTGCAGCAGATGCCACTGACGAGTACGTTAGGTTAGTCAACAGTAACGGAGAGTTTGCAACTATTCTGTCGAGCAATTGTAGAGGTATTTTCACCACGATACCTGCGGGCACCAAATGCCGAACATGTTGTGAGATTATTGTACATTGGGCAGCAGCGTGGCTTTCCAGGTATGTTAGGCAACCTTGATTGTATGCATTGGAAATTGAAAAATTGTCCCACTGCATGAGCTGGACAATATACAGGTCGTAGCGGATCCCCTACAATAATTCTCGAGGTTGTAGCTGACTATGATATTTGGATATGGCATGCTCACTTTGGATTGCCATGGTCAAATAACGATATAAATGTGTTGGAGTCGTCTCATCTATTTTCTGACTTGGCAGACGACATAGCTCCACCGGAAAATTATGTCATACAGGAAAAACAATACACAATGAGATACTATTTAGCTGATGGAATTTATCCTAAGTGGTCAACACTTGTACAAACGATTCATGATCCTCAAACTCCTAAGAAAAATATTTTGCAATGAGGCAAGAAAGTTGTAGAAAAGACGTTGAACGCGCATTTGGGATGCTTCAATCAAGGTTTAAGATTGTCAGTGGACCGGCTCGATCTTGGGAAAAAAAAATGTGTTGCATGACATAATGACAGCATGCATTATCATACATAACATGATAGTGGAGGACGAGCGAGATCTCAGTGCACCAATTGGCGCATATGTGGAAGCGCCGAGTCCCACTGTTGAGGTCGCCTGGACGAGAATGAACGCTTTCGAGAGTTTCTTGCTCGACATCGAAAGATTAAGGATGGGGAAGTACACATCGCGCTAAGAAATGCGTTGATTGAGCACTTGTGGGAGGAGTATAGTAACTCCCAAAACTAAATTTCCTATTTTATTTCGAGTTGTGTCATTACTACATATTTCATATCCCGTGTTTTAAATTTTCAAGTATGTTATTCGAAATTTCAATTAATAACAAGTTGAATTTCAATTTGTTTACGACAAAATTAATTTTTAAGTGTTCAAAAAAATTAATTACTAAATAAATTAATTTTATAAAATATTAATTATTAAGATATAAAAACGTTTTTTCTATTTAATTACCAAAATTATTAAATGTAATGAAATTGTATTTTCTTAAAAATAAAATTATAGAAAATGATGAATAATGTGCATTTGGTGTAAGATTTAGTGTTGCTGGATTGGAGTAGAGAAGCTGAAATAGTGTAACTGTAATTCAAATTTAGGGTGTGTTCTTTTAGATTTAATTTGGAATGTTTGTTGTCAAATCAAAGAATTTAAATTATTTGTTGATTTATTTGTGTTTTCGAGGTAAGATATGTGGTTAAAAATTGGAGAGAAAAAATGTGAATGGTTAAAAAGTGGTATGGAAAATTGTGTAAATTAAATCAAAGTAATCATTACATATTAATCTAACAGCCGAACGGTGCCTTAGTGTAAATGTGAGAATTTAGTGTAAAATTTAGTATATGTGGGTTGGAGATGGCCTAATACAGACACTTTTCTTGCTACAGTGGTGATTTAGTGCCATATGGGTTATGAACACTAGATATGGCACACACTCGACAAGTGTCAAGTGGGTGTTGGATATGAGTGTATGGGCTTACTGCCCACCCACCCATAAGTGGGAGGGGATTGGAGGTTATGGCCAACAAGTGGGTTTAACAAATCCACTTGTTGGTTTTAGATCATTTCCATTTCTTGCAAAATACCTTGAAGAAAAAAATAAATGGGATAATTGTATAGATTACTTACTTTAGATAATAAAACTGATTTTTACTACCCAAATAAAAAATTTTGAAAAATACTTCATTGTTACTAAAAAAAATTGAAAAGTATCATAGGTATCATACTGTGATACTAACATATTTGAGAAGTATCAAAAGTATCAGATTGTGATACTTCACGTGATTATGAAGTATTTTTCAGTTTTTATGATTTTATTATAAGTAATTTTCAATTTTTATAAAATTCAAGTAAATTTCAATTTGATCCCTAAAAGTAGTGTAATTATGTAAATAGCCCAAAATAAATTTTCATCGGACCGAAGAAAGGAACATTATTATCGAAATAAGATTTATTCTGGGTAGCCTATTGTTAAAATAATTAATTTTTTAAAGTCATTTTTGAGCCCTTTTAATTTTTTCTCACTTTTTTAATCAAACATTAAAAAAAAAAAAGAAAAATTATTTTTCACTTTAAAAATCTTTCAAACTGTTATAAAATCATCGAAATCATAAGAACAACATAGAGAGAGAAATGGAGAGAGTTTAGAGGAGAGAATTTCTCTTCAAGAATTGGTGTAATAAATTGGTAAGTATAGGCTCCTATTTATAGGAGTGGACAATGGCACAATCGTAATATTGTAAAGTTTACAGGGATATAATGGTAATGTCATTCACATATATACATTATTTATAACACTCCCCCTTGAATGACATATTACGCAATTGTCTGCCTCGTTAAAACCTTGCTAAGAAAACCCAATGGGATAAAACTTGAGCGAAGGAAAAAGAGTGCTCCCCCTGATATTGGCCATCGTCAATCGTTGAGTCTTAATGTTCAAGTAGAACAAATCATGTATTGAATCTTTGAAGTTCTTCAGTGCTTCAGTGCTGCCTCGTTAAAACCTTGTCAGTAAAACCCAATGGGACAAAATCTGAACGAAGGAAAAAGAGTACAGCCGCTGCCTCGTTAAAACCTTGTCAGGAAAACCCTGTGGGACAAAACCTGGACGAAGGAAAAAGAGTACAGCATGACAGCATGATTCTCCCCCTGAAGTGTGCAATCAAGTATTCATGAACCTTTTGAATAATGATATCATCTTTCTTCTGGAATATATATGAAAATCTTCTTGTGTGTAGTCGATATCATAACATTCTTCATAAGATGTGTATGATTTTCTTCATTTGTTGATATCATTCCAGTATAACAATGTGTTGCTGAATTATAGCTTGTTGATAGCTATGATGATGCCTCAAAAACCTTGCTAGGAAAACCCTGTGGGACAAAACCTCAGCGAAGGGAAAAAGAGTGCATTATTCTCATTAATTTTCATCAATACGCCTCAACTGTTGCCTCATTAAAAAACTTGCTATGAAAACCCTGTGGGACAAAACCTCAGCTAAGGGAAAAAGAGTGCAACGCGTATTTATTCCTTTCATGGAATATTACATGTATATTGGTGCAATCACGAATCTTTTCATTGTATTCTTCACTTCTGGTGAATAATCAAATTTAGAATTCACTTCTGGTGAATAATCAAATCTATAATTCACTTTCATAGATTGCATCTTTCACTTCTAGTGAATAATTAAATATTCATTTTCAAATTCACTTCTAGTGAATAATCAATTTCAAATTCACTTCTGGTGAATATTCATTTTCGTATTCACTTCTAGTGAATAATCAATTTCCCAGATGTCATAAATAGTACACTCCAATTTCACTTTCAACATATTATATCATGGAGTCATTTGTATCATTCTATAGTGATACTAATCTGGGCATATTGAATCTTTCAATGATTTATACATGTATGTTCTTGCACTTTATAAACTGCAATTTCTAATTTTGCAGGAGCATAATCAATCATTGAAATAGATATCAATTTCGACATATAATCTACAATCATTTTACTTGAAATCCCAACGTACCGCGATCAACTGGTACATCAAAGAATACTCCCAAAGTACCGAGATGAGAATCATACATTTTGATCTCACTCATTGGTATATCAAGGAGCTCAAGCTAGTGATTTAGACTATAGTCTATCCACCATATGTCATGCCAGTTCTATGAAAAATTTCGCGCGCAACTAGTCGTCTTTTACGACTGTGAAATATTTTTCATTTGTACATATAATTACTGGCTTTACACATTTAAGCATTTGGACTTCAGGTCCTTGAACAATAATCCCTACATTAGGGTTTCATACTTGGCCAAAGAATTATGATTTCATCAATCTTATTTCATAAGAGGGTATGCAGTTGACTTATTTATCGATTCCATCTCAATATAACGTGGAGAGATCTCTTTATATGTTCTATCATCAGGTACCTGAATATCTCATCATTTGACTATGTCCCTTTTACTTACTTTGAGTATTTAGCCTCAAAGGAATCATTTCAATCATTCAAGAGATATTTATTTTTGGAATCGATAGTCATTATGCTTCAGGCATAATTACGCTTCAGGCGTGTTTTCACCATAATGTTCTCAAATATTATCAATCGGCTAAAATGCCATAACACATGTCATTCTTTTAGGGATGTAATTTCAATCATATATCTCAGTGCGCTTTGGTGGAGTGTATGCATATCGCACTTTTACAAATAATAAAGCTTCTTGAGCTATTCCCTGTTTGACATAGAATATTGTTGTATGATAAACAATTTCTGAATAAGTTATTCTCATAGAAAATAATTTGGAACTTTTGATAATCTAACTGTTTATTATAGAACTTCTGGTTCTATACGGTTTTATTTCATTTCTATGTATGAATATTTGATTCAATACAATATCGCTAAACTTCTGGTTCAATACAATGTATATTTCATTTATGAGCTTCTGGTTCATACTATATACATATTTCACTTGTACGTATGAACTTCTGGTTCAATAAGATATTTCACTTGTACATATGTATGAACTTCTGGTTCAATACAACATTTATTTCATCAGTATTCTATATAGTTCAAATCAGTATACCTTTATTACTTTTAGTATACCGAAAAATCAGGTACAATATCCAAGGAAATATCTCATAATCTCAATCTTGTCGCCAAATCTTCACTTATATCGAAAAAGGTAATGGCATATTATCTCACCTTTTCAATAATTTATTCCATTATTTCTTGATGGAATCCATATCACTGACACGCGGAGCCGCCGCTCTTTTACGCGTTGAATAATGCATTTAAATAGATGATTTGGGAAGAAGGCTAGATCCATCAAAAATGGATATCATACTTTCAAATATTCGCAAATATTATTCCAATCTTCCAGTAAATGATTTGAGAAAAATTTATCGAATTAGGCTCGAAAGATTGAGGTTGCTGATGGATCATGGCATGCCAGAAGATGTTCGCTGGTTGATCGAAGCAAAAGTTCGATTAGCTGGTGAATTACCAGATTCATTTTCTAAGCACAAGCCTGGCTTAGGTAAGAGTACTTTTGCAAAGAAGCGAAGAGCAAAAAGATTAAATAGTTGCTACAAATGTGCTCGATGGACATGTGATACCCGTTGTAAATCAATAGGATATTCATCCATAAATCGAGATGATAAGATAGACTTCATTAAGGGTGGACTGAGTAAGGAGTCATTGGATGATATCCGATTGACTCTTGAGACGCACCCTAGTGGATATGTGCAGCGTGAGCTACTATCTTTATGGGCTAAATTCATCAGCGATAAAGAGAGATATAGTCTCAAAAATATAATAGCAAAAGATCCTGTTTGCCATGCTGTTATAAACAATGATGCTTTGGCTATGCAGCATTAATACAAGGTAAATCATTTGATATATATGCACATATAAAATATTTTTTCTGTTTCCTTTCACGAGTTTTGATAAAGGCTGGTTAAAAATATTAAATCGCCGAAAGGTGAGTAGGATGATTTTGTCAAAAGTAAATCTTCACTTTTTCGAAAAACGACCAGTAAATAGTGAAGTTTTTCGGTTTTAAATAGCCAAACATTTTTCATAGTTCATGCATCCCAAAATAACATTTTCCTTCTTTACTTTCAAAAATGGAAGGACCAAAATTTCGACAGATCAAAACTATCTGTGTATTTTGTGGATCAAAAGTGGGAAAAGGTTTTGGGTATCTAGAAGCAGCCGTGGATTTAGGAAAGAAATTGGGAGAGAAAGGTATCACTCTCGTGTATGGAGGAGGTAGCAGTGGATTGATGGGTTGTGTTTCACAATCCGCTCTAGTAGAGAAAGCAAGAGTGATAGGTGTTATACCTACTCCTTTAGCTGATATTGCAGGCAAAACACGAGGGCATGAAGTACAAACCTTATCTATCCATGAACGCATAACTTGCATGTTATATGGTTCTGATGCCTTCATAGCCCTGCCTGGAGGTTTTGGTACTTTAGAAGAAATCTTTAATATTACTTCATGGGCTCAACTAGATCTCCATACTAAGCCTATAGGGCTTTTAAATGTAAACAATTTCTTTGATGGTTTGCTAACATTTCTTGATTATGCTGTGGAACAGGGATTCATATCTCCATTTTCTAGGAGAATCCTTATTTCTGCTCCTACTATCGAGGAACTGCTGGATAAGTTGCAATCATATATTCCAATACAAGATCCAGCAGGAGTAAAGATAGATTGGTCGCAAGGAAGGGGAATCAAGCGAAAATGGAGTCCGGTTAATGTAAATTTATCTTTGTGAACTCTAGAATAGGTGGTGGTAGAGTACGGAGTATTCTCACTCTTGAGACACACCATAAATTTCTAGGATTTTATCAATGTATTAATCTTGTGTACCTCAAAGATTTAAAGTGGTAGAGTATGGAGTATTTCTTACTCTAGAAACACACTTTTTTTCTTTATTTCCTCAAAAGGTCAGAGGTGGTAGGATACGGCTACTCCCGAAACACATCTCTAATTTTGAGGATCATAAATGTTTTCCCCTTTTGCATTTTGCATGTATGTCTCGTTTATGCTTCTTCAGGAGCAATAATAATATCATTTCAGTATGTTTAGATGATAATTTTTACTTCTTCTGGAGTAAATATGTACTTCTTCTGGAATATATAAGTGCTCGTGCAAGAACTTTTCCAGGCACTTATCATCTAACATTCATCTCATAATACTGATGAGATTATTTTCACATTAGCTATATCCGTGCTATCATGTGATATTATCTTATCATACATCAACATTCTCTTGTTGAATAATTTTCATCCACCCCTTCAAATTCAGATATTGGTAACTTCTGGTACCATTGGATAAAACATTTTATTAATATTTATCAACCTTTTGGTAATGATAACTTCTGGTATCATTTGATAAAATATTTTCTAACTTTAGTATTGATAACTTCTGGTATCATTTAATGAAGTATCAAATAACAATAATATTGTATATATATATTAACAATAACGATACTGGGGTTATACCACCAAGTATATATGTTGACAACAACCCTCTAATATGTTAGAATTAACCAACAACTGAGGTGTTTATATGTATTCAATTGATATACCGACCATATAGGCGGTGTCAACGTGATGAAATAATTAAACCAGCCATATAGACGGTATCAACGAGATGAAACAATTAAACCGGCCATATAGGCGGAATCGACATAATGAAATAATTAAACCGGGTAAAGCCAACCATGTAGGTGGTAAAACCAACCATGTAGGTGGCAGCATAATATAATTCAATTGATCACATATTAATCGTTAATTTACGATTATTATACTTGTATGTATTATTAAGGGCAAAATCGTCCATATTTTAATATATTGCTCATATGAATAAATTGAAACCGTCAATAGGTTTAAAATTTAATTTAGAACAAACTTACTTTTGGTCCGAAGTTCAAAATCTCGTCAGGATTGCTCCAAAAACAGTTTTTAAGAAAACCGCCATGTTCGACCGCCGGAATATTTTAAAAACTGCACAAAACAGAAAAATAAGATCATAGAAAAATCCAATTCATCAAAACGGACAAACTGCCTTTCGTCATCGCCGGATCCGCCACGTGCCGCCGCCGCCGGCCGCCACGCGCCGGTGATCGGAAAAATTAACCCATCACCATAATATGTGCCTCGGCGTCCTGAACATGCCGGTGGTCTCCGATTTTCCAAAAGATCAACCGTTTGGCCGGAATCATCATTTTTCAGTCCGCCAGCATCTTCTTCTCCGGACAATAACTTCCGTTTTAACCGTTGGATTTGCGCCAAATTTCAGTCGAGTCTTCTCCTAGAAAAACCCGTTGATATGCCGCTGGCCGATCGTCGATCGGAGTTCAGAATCGTCCGGAATAAGCATTTCAATTTTCGGTCAGATATCTGTTTTTGCACAGTTTTTCAGATTTTCTTCTTCGGTCGATATCTTTTGTTTCAGCCGTTGGTTCTGCGCCAAATTTTAGGCGAGTCTTCTCCTTGACAAGCCCGTTCTGATGGCGGTGGCCGATCGTCGATCGGATATCTGGATCGGCCAGAATCATTCTTTTTCAGTTTGAGAGAAAAAGAAACATTTGTTAGTAATAATCAGGTTTCTGATACAGAGGCTCATCATTTAGATGCAACTGTAGAGCATACTCCCGTTATTACTCAATTGGTTAGAGACTCGTGCTGATAACGTGTTATAAAATCATCGAAATCATAAGAACAACATAGAGAGAGAAATGGAGAGAGTTTAGAGGAGAGAATTTCTCTTCAAGAATTGGTGTAATAAATTGGTAAGTATAGGCTCCTATTTATAGGAGTGGACAATGGCACAATCGTAATATTGTAAAGTTTACAGGGATATAATGGTAATGTCATTCACATATATACATTATTTATAACACAAACAAACACTAAAAATCATTGTTTGAATATTGACTTCTTTTAAAAGTAGAGTTACGTATAATAAAAAAACGTTTCACGTTTGGAATCTAGCATAGCAATATTTTTTGCTAGTACGAACACAATTTACTATCTCGCACATGCATATATTCAATAATCGTTTTTATCTATTATGATTTATGGAATCCAATTTTTTTATTTTTTTAACAATAAAAAGTACAACAAACCCCTCCTAACCCTCCCCTTAGGACTGAACTCAAGTATGATACTTGGTAAGGGCTACCCCGCACCACTTGTCCCAATTTTTACTTTTTCATCAAGCAAATGTCAAAATAATCACCAAATCATGCGATTTCCTCCAAGGTTGAAGGAGAAAGATTATTCCCAATCGCGTGCTTTGACCGGATCTGGTCCTTCTAGACTGCCTGCCTCATCACAATCGTCAACTTATACCATCCAGTTAACAACCGCACGATCATATCAGTAATTAACCACCCCTGTCCAACCCCCACCGTTATATAAATAGTCCTTCAGTGTTCAATTCAACAGTCAGAACACCAACCAACCAGAACCCACCGTTATCAAGCAAACTTCCGCCGTGATCTGCCGCTGTAATTAAGACTCTTACGCCGTGGTTTTTTAAACATTTTTAGAACTTGAGCTTGTTTATAATATGGCTAGATTCAATGGACACCCCGTGAAGGTGGTGATAATCAACACCCAATACGTGGAAACAGATGCCACGAGCTTCAAATCTGTCGTTCAGAAACTCACCGGAAAAGACTCAGTGGTGGCGGTGGAGTCATCTTCAGCCGCCAAACAGCCGTCTGGGAATGTAATGTCCACCGTTGCTCCGCCAGTTTTTTCACGTGGAATGTCTTTTAAAGATTTTGATAGGATGCTCAAGGAGTTGCCACCACTTGATGAACTTTACAGGCTTTGTGCAGAATAACAAAACCCCGTATATATTAATAGATACTTGTTTTTCTCAATTTATATATTTTGGATTCTTTCTCAATGCTCGATCCATTAGTTGTTTTGTTTGAGGTTTGAGGCTTTGTGGAGAATGACAAAACCCTGCATATATTAATTATAGATACTTGTTTTTCTCAATTTATATATTTTAGATTCTTTCTCAATGCTCCATTAGTTGTTTCGTTTGAGGTTTGTGTGCATTTTTATGATGACAATTCGCCACATGAAAGATGTTTTATTATATACCGAATTGAAGATCTAAATATTAGTAGATCTTAGAGAACATAGGTGACCCGAATTTCGTTTGGCCTAACTCGTAAAAGTTCGCACTGTGACCCGAATGGAGGCTAAATGATTTGAAATTAAATTAATTCGTTCTCACTGGCTTATGTCTTCACCAAGCCATTTTCGTGATCAAGTCTAATGCATTAATGTTCAAAGATTGGTCTCTCTAGCATGAAAATGCATTTTGCTTTATTGAGGAAAAGATTGTGCCTCAAATCAATTGAAAACTATACACGTCTTTTGTTGAGAAAAAGACGTCATTTTCAAGGTAAAGGTTTTTATAAGTATACTTATCTGAAATTGAATGTTATATTAGTATTACTCTTATATTGTGTTTGATTACGGGGTGGAATTTAAATGAGAAGAAAACGAATTTCAAGGAATTGAATTCCTAAGAACTTATTTTTTGAAGAATTGGAAGTTAGGGTATGTTTGATTACGAGAGTGGAAAATGGATGGAAAAAAATATTTTCAAAGGAATTGATTTGCCAGAAAATTATTTTTGTGAAAAATATCAATTTGAAAATGTTTGATTAGTTTAATTTTCTAGGTGGAAAAAATGGAGAATTTTCCAAATTTTATTGTTTGATTGAATTATTTTCCATGACAAATATAGTAAAATTTTGCTATTTAAACCAATTTTTTTAACACATTTGTACGTACTTGATA
The DNA here is from genome assembly GCA_963555705.1 of Ligustrum vulgare. Taxonomy (NCBI): domain Eukaryota; kingdom Viridiplantae; phylum Streptophyta; class Magnoliopsida; order Lamiales; family Oleaceae; genus Ligustrum; species Ligustrum vulgare. Next base: position 6,929,029 of record OY743187.1, read on the forward strand.
ATAATAATGTTATTTTTTGAAAAATAAATAATTTAATTAACAATAACAAATCTGATCAAAGCGCGACGAAAATCATTTACCATGTAAGAAGGCAAATGATTTCCTTACAAAAGCCAAGTAAAATATTTTTCAAGTTTTTACACCAAATAGGTGTGTAAAATGAATTCCAAGCCAAACTTTGTGAATCAAACACCACAAATGATGAAAAGTTGGAAAAAGTTTTCTTTTTCCACGGTAAATTTTGTGAATCAAACCCAACTTAAGGCATTTGATTACGAGATTGAAATTTGGGTGGAAAGAAGACGAATTTCATGTTTCCATGTTTGATTGGTAATATTTTTCATGCAATTTGATTGGGTGAAAAATATCATTTTATAATACATTATTTAATAAATAAATGATATGACAATATATGAAGTGGTAAAAAGTGAGCTAAGTTGTAAGATTTAGAAAGTTGAATGATTAAATTGCAATTATTTAAAAGTTGAATCGAGTCAAACAATGAATTTTGAGTTTGACTAGGGATCAATTAGACTCAAATGAAAGTTGAAGGACCAAATCGAAAGAAGATAAATATAAAATTAGGCCAATTAAAAAGTTGGGGACCAAAATATAAGAAAATAAAGTGAATTCCATTTTGTCTTGAAAACCAATTCCCACCACTTTGGCAACAATATGAATTCCTTGAAAATAAGGAATTTGGGATGATGTGACCTATGCAAAGAAAACGAATACTGTTGGTGTGAAATCGCAAGTGTACGATATCCCTAACAAATAGTAAAAGTGGACTTTTGAGTCCGGGTTGTCGATCTCACGAGGACTATTTATTTGTTATCGATTTACTTTGATTCAATAGAATTCCTAAACTAGAACCAAAACTAACTAAGAAAATAAATTGCAAAATAATAAAAACAAAAACAAAAAATGACAAGTAATTGGAAATCAATGAAATAAATAATGCAATTAAAATGAAAATAGAAAATTAAACTAAAAACAAGAAACAATGTGGTGGGATTTTTAGCAATTGAATGAATATCGGGAGTCGGGACTAACGATTTTGAAATAACGTTCTAACTTAACATTTTCAACAATGTGTATATACCATTTAGCCCTAAGGCCAAAGTAAAATTTCTTTTAAGCCTCTTAATTCTTCCAAATTTGATAAGTTGGTTTTTATGTCTTCAATTATTCAATTAAGTCCTTGAGTTTCAAAACGTCTTCAATTAACTCCACTTTTCATCCAATTATTATGTATTTGCTTCAACTTCTCATTTTTCTTGATTTTGAGATAAAAATTTGAAATAATGAAAAATAATAATAACCAAGTAGAATTTATTCAAGAAAAACACTATAATATCTTAATTTCGACAGATAAATTAGTGTATAAAATGCACTTATCAAACCCCCCCCCCAAACTAGAATATTTGTTCGTCTCGAACAAAAAAATAAAACTAAACTATAAAAATAAAAATGCAAACAGAAATAGTTTTTTTTTTCAATTTATGTACTTCAATAATCCAAAATAACGATTCACTTTAAAGAAGAAATATGAACAACAAAAATTATTTTCATTCATCCAATGCTCAACTTCATCGTGTGTGTGTGTGAATAGTCAAAAATCGAATGCAAACTCATGTAAAAATATATTTGACACTGTGTGACTAGTCATGCAAAAATAAGTCTGAATCTCATGTGGTCAACAATTATTATTTTTTTATTTTCCTTACACTCTCATGGATGATCACAACCTTAATGTTTTTCTCTCATATCCCGAGATCTTTCCTATTGATGTGGTTTCTAAACATATATAAATTGCATTTTTCCACAAAAGGCAGTTAGGATTTGACAAGTATGCACGACAGATCAAGAATAATTCATCCCAATCCCACACTCCAGTATTAGGAATTTTAATTAACAAAGCTTATACCATTTATATATCTTTTTTTTATATGGACGACTTTTTCTTTTAATGTCCTTATCTTTTACCATCTTTATGCAGACCTTTTCATACTGGCTTTCTATATGACCCCTGTAGCGAGCTTTAGGTCGGCAGCTCCCAACTCAGTTGAGCTTAGGGTACCAGGTTCAGAGAACCCCTCAGACTTAATCACCAGAATCATAAACGCTTAAACAGAAAAGTTAAAAATGTTTTAGTGTCTAATGTGTAAGTTTTGTAAAACCGCTTTTCATTTTATGGACAATTCTGAAATTCCACGTGATATTTATGTTAATGTTGTTATAAATTTTAAATTCTTAATTTTTAATGTCTATAATTTTAATTATTTTGTAGTGGAAGAACTTGGACACCGTCTCGATCAATGTACCAATTAAAAGTTTATAAATTGTTTACTTTAATAGCTTACGTGAAATTTTATGTGATTAATTGTTTTATTGCCTAAGCTTGCTATTTTCTATTCTACTTTGTTAAATTGAAAATTTGGGGAAAGTTTAGTGACAATTGGAGAGTTAATAAAATTTATGGGCTTAATTAAACACAAGAGGAGACATGAGGGAGTAAATTGCAAATTTAAAAAGATTAAACATTAAATCCTATTTCTAACCTAACCTAAAGCCTCGCACTCGGCTCTCTCTCTCTCTCACCCGACCTCGTCTTCTCGGCTCTCTCCCTCTCTCGCGACTCACTCCCTCTCACTCGCACACCTCACACTCGGCTTCTCTCCCTCTCGCACAGCCTCTGATCGCCGACCGCCACCACCAGTAAGACACCTTCCCTTTCACTTTCTGCACACATACCGACTCGAGCGCACCCAACACACACACACGCAATTGCACACACCCACAGCGCATGCACACGCACTACACACACTCGCGCACACATATATGTTTATTGATGTATATATATGTTGAGTGTATGTATATATACTAAGATTCTCAAAATTTCAGATTTCAAAATATGTAAATTTCGAATTTTGAAGGTTAATTTTGAGATTTGAGTAATGTTTATATATATGTATGTATACATTTGATTCATTTAGTGGAATATATGTATATGTTTTTATATGCACGTGTGTATGTATTGAGAAATTTCAGATTTAGAATTTGTGAAAAATACCTTGTTTAAATTGAGTTAGTTTAATTGAATTTCTGTTATTTTGGGTAAATTTGAGGATTTCGAATTTATGAGATTAGTTAACTGTTTAAAATTTTAACTTTTGGTTTGGAATTTGTAATTTTAGATTTAAGAGTTTATTTGGAACTCGAAGTTAGAATTTCAGATTTTTGGAATTTATTAATGCAGGTTATTTTAATTGATTTTATTTTAAATTGAGAGATTAATTATAATCCTACATTCCTATGCTTTTTAAGGATTTAAAATGTAATGTTTTGAGAATTGGGAGTATGAAAGGTGTTTTAACTGGTTTTATGTGCTTTAGTGTTAATGTAAGGTCACATTAGGTTAAATTGAAGTTTTAACTTTAGTTAGGAATACTTAAAGTCATATTTATTGAAGTATGTGAATATTTCATATTTGATGGGATTAGGAAATTAGTTAATTGTTTGGTATTGTTTGAGTTGTAATGTGAAGTTTGGATTTAGGAATTTATTTACAAATTATTTACAAACTTCAAATTTTAGCAATGTTAATTTTAACCACGTTGACCTGTAATGGTAAATTGATATTCTGTAAAGTTGAGTTAAGTTAAATATTTTAATTTGAGTTTGAATTTAAAAGATGAGAAGACTTTCTAATGTACATTGAGATTCGTTCTTTGTCTTGAACATGGGTTTTATGTGTTTTTGTCATATCCTAAGGCCACACTTAAGTTAATTTGAAATCTTGATCTCGATTGGATGTTCTGCCATTATTAAAAAGGATAAGATGACTTTGTAATGTTCAGTGAAATTTTATTGTTCGTTTCGAATATGGTATGCTGGGATTTGGTTAGTATTAAAAAGAATTTCAAATGTGTTTCGAGTCAAAAGTCATATTTATTGATGTATGTGAATAATTAGGACTTTTGGTACATTGACGTCACGGGCAGTCGAGGCTTCTCCCACTTGCAAGTCAAGATAACGGTAAATACTAAGAACGTCAGGTAAGTAAACTTCCCCTATTTTCATGAAAGTAGAAAGTTAATGTGAAATTAATGTGCGTAAGTGATTTCGTGGTAATTACTTAAAGTTGATGAAAGTTAATGTGAAATTAATGTGCGTAAGTGATTGCGTGTTAATTACTTAAATTTGATGTATTTGAATTGCGATATGCATGTAGCGACCAAGAATTTTTACGCGATTAATAATTATTTTAATAGAAAATCGTGTCGCTACTATTTCACCCATTTTTATTAAGTAACGCCGTGACGTATTCGTATAGCCAAGTCAAGAAATAATCGAGATCGTTCGATTTTAAATTAAATTCCGAATTTCTAAAAATACCTCCATTCTCTTGATTTAAAGTATATTAAGTCCAAGTACTTAATTCAATGTTATCCCAATATTTATTTATACACAAATTATTTTTTATTATTGAAATTAAGAAAATATATGCAAGCATGAGAGGTTCCATTATATATAATAATTATGAGAATCTTAATTTAATAAATATGGAAAAGTATATGAATAAATTATATACTCCATTATATATAATCATGAAGAGCATAATATTTGTATAAATATGGAAAAGTATATGAATGATTGATAAGACTCCATTATATGTAATCATGAAGAGCATAATATTTGTATAAATATGGAAAAGTATATGAATGAATTATATACTCCATTATATATAATCATGAAGAGCATAATATTTGTATAAATATGGAAAAGTATATGAATGGTTGATAAGACTCCATTATATGTAATCATGAAGAGCATAATATTTGTATAAATATGGAAAAGTATATGAATGGTTGATAAGACTCCATTATATGTAATCATGAAGAGCATAATATTTGTATAAATATGGAAAAGTATATGAATGGTGCTTTACTTTAAGAAAAGGATGTGTTAAAATTAATAGAATTGAATGATGATGTTTACATTATGCCAACTTTACACATCTATATAAATCCATCTCTTTTACACACAACTCTACACATATACACTTATTTCCAATCTCTTGACAAAATCCACAAGTAAGAGAAATTCAAGGTGGTCAAGAAAGTTTTGGTCCATTTACTACTACACTTCATTTTAATCTTTTAAAAGGTACGTATATCTTATGTTTTTATGAAAAGTAAGTATGTTTTTATGAAAGGTAAATACACCTTATGTTTTTATGAAAAGTAAGTATGTTTTTATGACAAGTAAGTATATCTTATGTTTTTATGAAAAGTAAGTATGTTTTTATGAAAGGTAAATACACCTTATGTTTTTATGAAAAGTAAGTATGTTTTTATGACAAGTAAGTATATCTTATGTTTTTATGAAAAGTAAGTATGTTTTTATGACAAGTAAGTATATCTTATGTTTTTATGAAAAGTAAGTATGTTTTTATGAAAGGTAAATACACCTTATGTTTTTATGAAAAGTAAGTATGTTTTTATGACAAGTAAGTATATCTTATGTTTTTATGAAAAGTAAGTATGTTTTTATGAAAGGTAAATACACCTTATGTTTTTATGAAAAGTAAGTATGTTTTTATGACAAGTAAGTATATCTTATGTTTTTATGAAAAGTAAGTATGTTTTTATGAAAGGTAAATACACCTTATGTTTTTATGAAAAGTAAGTATGTTTTTATGACAAGTAAGTATATCTTATGTTTTTATGAAAAGTAAGTATGTTTTTATGAAAGGTAAATACACCTTATGTTTTTATGAAAAGTAAGTATGTTTTTATGACAAGTAAGTATATCTTATGTTTTTATGAAAAGTAAGTATGTTTTTATGAAAGGTAAATACACCTTATGTTTTTATGAAAAGTAAGTATGTTTTTATGACAAGTAAGTATATCTTATGTTTTTATGAAAAGTAAATATGTTTTTATGACAAGTAAGTATATCTTATGTTTTTATGAAAAGTAAGTATGTTTTTATGACAAGTAAGTATATCTTATGTTTTTATGAAAAGTAAGTATGTTTTTATGAAAGGTAAATACACCTTATGTTTTTATGAAAAGTAAGTATGTTTTTATGACAAGTAAGTATATCTTATGTTTTTATGAAAATGTTTGGATCATTTCTATGAAATCAATCTCACAAGATTGTTATGGGTTCCATATGATATGTTTATGATTATGCTAAGGGGACCGGAGTTTAGTAGCGCTACACATAAGAATTCTTGCCATTTAAGTTCGGTAAAATTCTTCTGTCTCCCTATGTTTATGAGTATTTCGATCCTATCCTATGTTATGATGAAAATGATCCATATGCTTTCAGAAGAAAATTTATGCTTGGTATACTTACTGGGATTTTATAAATCGCACTCCACGATATTTACCATTTTCAGATAATTGAAGGTTCGAGGCGGTCAACATGGAAGTGGCAAAAGTGGTTAAGATTGATGAGATAATTATGTTGAACTTTATGTAAGAAAATTATGTTCTATTTTTATTCACAAATAAAATTATGGGATTCTAATTATTCTTTTGAAAAATTTTACATTACTATTTAAGTCTCGATAATATGATATGAGTCACTTTTAGTGGCACTCGAATGGTCGAGAATTCGGGTCGTCACAGTTGGTATCAGAGCAAAGAGTTTTAAAAACGATTCTGTAGATTTTTGAAATTTTATTTCTTTATAAAAAAAAAAAAAAAAAAAAAATCACTATTCACGTGAACAGTAAAACGACGTGCTATTCATGATGAACAGTGAAAGAAATCACTATTCATTATATAAAAAAAAATCTGGGAAATTATTTTTCAAAGACATATTTTCAAAATTTTCTAGAGTTTAGTTTCTTCTTTAATGTATTTGACCTTGAAATTTTAGTTGGGTTAATTATTTTATAAGATTTATGAGTTTAAAACAATGTAAAGATTTGCACTTTTTTTTTTACACATGTGATGAAATGAAAAGTTAGTCTATTGGCATGACTTTAAAAGCTTGCTTTATGATAAGAAAAGTTGAATTTTCACATGTCAAGTATGGTTATGATTTTGAAAAGCATGATGAAATTTGATGTGCGAATTTCAAGGACAAAATTCATTTTAAGCAGGGGAGTTTGTAATGTCCTGAAAATTTTATGGACTATAATTAGTTAGTGATATGATGTTTATATTGATGTCTTTGATAAATTTCTTGAAGTTCGGGGACTAAAGGAAAATAAGATTTGACGATAAATTTTATTTGGGTTAAGTTATTAATTATTGATGGGGAGATAATTACTATATCGATATTGGATTTGTTTTGAAGACTGTGATTAATTAGGAATTATGATTCAAGAAAATGTTGATTTGGATACAACCACATTAAATTATTGTTGATTAAAGGAAAATAAGAAATATTTTAACTCATCACTCTACTATGTCACTCTCCACGTATTGACTCCTCGAACCAGGTATGTTATATGCTTTGCAAGTCATTTACGATTTTATTAAGACATGTTAAGTATGAAATCTTCATATGTTATGAATCTTTAAGTGAAATATACATGTTGAGTATGATATGAATTGATAGAAGCCTGAATTTTAATTTATTCCTTTTAATGTAGAATCATGAGACATAGAGGATATTGATATGAATTTTGGTTCATATTAAGCTTAGTAAGACTGACTAAATTAGAAAAATAAGTTGGTTCGTAACTTTTGCCAAAAATATATGGAATAATATATTAAACAAACAAAATTAATAATGAATTCGTACAATAATTTATCCCTTTATCACTACCTTTGTGTAAAAACAAGGAAAAAAACTGTGGATGGTTATTAGTACTTCCTCTTCAAGTTTCAATTTTCGGTTCAATAATTTATCCCTTTATCACTACCTTTGCTTAAAAGCAAGGAAAAACTGTGGATGATTATTGGTACCACTCTTCAAGTTTCAATTCTGAAAAAAAAAAAAAATTCGGAAAGAAAGAAAGAGAACGGGTGTTGAGCATAATGGGAATAATATGACTTAAGAATGATTTTCAAAATAATTGTTGTCCTCGAGTTTAGAAATGATGAACCTTAAATGGACTTTGCATAATTGATTTTAGACATGGCACTAAGTATGAGAAGTCAACAGAAATGATTAGAAATATGTTCAGATTATCTATCATTTAGATTTAATGAGAAATAGCGAGCCAATTTTATGAAGTTTTATGAGATGTTAAGATTATAAGTGATATGATTTTAATGAGACTTTTATGAGAAGCATTATGAAGTTAGAGATTTAAAGATTTGGTTATTGGGAATTAAGTAATGGATATTATGTTGAGTAAGTGAATTATGCCTCTATATTGAAGAGAAATTTATTATGAACTTTGGCCTTGTGATTAAATTTTGGGAATATGATTTATGACTTATAAATATAAGTATGAGTAATCTTTTGAGCCAATTAAGATATGGAAGGAAGTGATATTGTGATATTGAAAAATATGATTTGAAATTATTATGTTGAGGAATTATGAATTGAATTATGAGATATTTTTGATGATATTGAAGTGTTGGAATCGTTTTCAATATTTTTAGATCGTTGTGATCAAATGTGGAGTTATTTATTATTGTGAGTTATGAAGTATACTTATGGTTTGGGATAAGTCCAAATTACAAGGGAGACTATGTCCAGAATTTTATCATTTGGAATTAAGAGCATGATATGATAAGCATCCACTAAAGGAATTAAGGTTAGACATGCAAGTTCATTTACATCACAAACGAGATTTAGTAGATGATAGCAGAGATTTTATTATTTTCTCATAAGGAGAACACACAAAGAGTCACACTGGAAAAGAAATACATGAAACACGCAAAAGCAAAAGAAAGCAACATGGGAAATTCCTCAAATTGAGAGATGTGTTTCCGGAGTAGCCGTATCCTACCACCTCTGACCTTTTGAGGAAATAAAGAAACCTTCAAAGAGGTGTGTTTCGAGAGTAAGAATACTCCGTAATCTACCACCTGGAACCTTTGAGGTACACACAAGATTTAAACATTAAGGAAATCCTAGGAAATTAGAGGGGTGTCTCGAGAGTAAGAATACTCCGTACTCTACCCCCACCTATTCTAAGATTCATAAAGTTAAGTTTACATTAACCGGACTCCATTTTCGCTTGATTCCCCTTCCTTGCGACCAATCTATCTTAACCCCTGCTGGATCTTGTATTGAGATATATGACTGCAGCTTATCCAGTAGTTCATCAATAGTAGGAGCAGAAATAAGGACCGTATTGAATCAGAATTCATACGTATATACAAGTGAAAGAAATACTTTGCAGGAAATGTGGTGATATTTAAGTAAAGAATCTTAGTTTGGGAGATATTTGTTTACTGAATTTTGGGTTACAAATATTGGAAAGATAAGTTGATGATATTATGTTGATATGTTATTGGGTATATTACATAGAGAGATTATTCAGGGAATTGTTTTGATTATTTTGAGAATATTCGATGATAAGAAGAAAAGAAAAATTATTATGGTATGATATGTTAGTAAAGATTTATTGAAATTTTAGAGATATTAATACGAATATTTGAGGTTACATGATACGATGATAAGTGACAGGTTACATGAGTACTACAAGATATGATGAAATATCACATACGATTGGAAATTTTCATTTTGAGTTAGAATTTATGAGTAGACACATATGTCTATTATTGATAAGAAAAATACATGTTCTTAAGAAAACAAAGAGATGCATTTAGTAAAAGTCCAGTGGGTTAGATATTATAATGATGAGATTACTAAGAGAAAGAAGAGAAGAGATTCTGATTAAGTGTTCAGAAATCATAAGATCAAGTAAGTTTAATTTCGAGGACGAAATTATTTTAAGGGGGTAAGTTTGTAGCGACCAAGAATTTTTACGCGATTAATAATTATTTTAATAGAAAATCGTGTCGCTACTATTTCACCCATTTTTATTAAGTAACGCCGTGACGTATTCGTATAGCCAAGTCAAGAAATAATCGAGATCGTTCGATTTTAAATTAAATTCCGAATTTCTAAAAATACCTCCATTCTCTTGATTTAAAGTATATTAAGTCCAAGTACTTAATTCAATGTTATCCCAATATTTATTTATACACAAATTATTTTTTATTATTGAAATTAAGAAAATATATGCAAGCATGAGAGGTTCCATTATATATAATAATTATGAGAATCTTAATTTAATAAATATGGAAAAGTATATGAATAAATTATATACTCCATTATATATAATCATGAAGAGCATAATATTTGTATAAATATGGAAAAGTATATGAATGATTGATAAGACTCCATTATATGTAATCATGAAGAGCATAATATTTGTATAAATATGGAAAAGTATATGAATGAATTATATACTCCATTATATATAATCATGAAGAGCATAATATTTGTATAAATATGGAAAAGTATATGAATGGTTGATAAGACTCCATTATATGTAATCATGAAGAGCATAATATTTGTATAAATATGGAAAAGTATATGAATGGTTGATAAGACTCCATTATATGTAATCATGAAGAGCATAATATTTGTATAAATATGGAAAAGTATATGAATGGTGCTTTACTTTAAGAAAAGGATGTGTTAAAATTAATAGAATTGAATGATGATGTTTACATTATGCCAACTTTACACATCTATATAAATCCATCTCTTTTACACACAACTCTACACATATACACTTATTTCCAATCTCTTGACAAAATCCACAAGTAAGAGAAATTCAAGGTGGTCAAGAAAGTTTTGGTCCATTTACTACTACACTTCATTTTAATCTTTTAAAAGGTACGTATATCTTATGTTTTTATGAAAAGTAAGTATGTTTTTATGAAAGGTAAATACACCTTATGTTTTTATGAAAAGTAAGTATGTTTTTATGACAAGTAAGTATATCTTATGTTTTTATGAAAAGTAAGTATGTTTTTATGAAAGGTAAATACACCTTATGTTTTTATGAAAAGTAAGTATGTTTTTATGACAAGTAAGTATATCTTATGTTTTTATGAAAAGTAAGTATGTTTTTATGACAAGTAAGTATATCTTATGTTTTTATGAAAAGTAAGTATGTTTTTATGAAAGGTAAATACACCTTATGTTTTTATGAAAAGTAAGTATGTTTTTATGACAAGTAAGTATATCTTATGTTTTTATGAAAAGTAAGTATGTTTTTATGAAAGGTAAATACACCTTATGTTTTTATGAAAAGTAAGTATGTTTTTATGACAAGTAAGTATATCTTATGTTTTTATGAAAAGTAAGTATGTTTTTATGAAAGGTAAATACACCTTATGTTTTTATGAAAAGTAAGTATGTTTTTATGACAAGTAAGTATATCTTATGTTTTTATGAAAAGTAAGTATGTTTTTATGAAAGGTAAATACACCTTATGTTTTTATGAAAAGTAAGTATGTTTTTATGACAAGTAAGTATATCTTATGTTTTTATGAAAAGTAAGTATGTTTTTATGAAAGGTAAATACACCTTATGTTTTTATGAAAAGTAAGTATGTTTTTATGACAAGTAAGTATATCTTATGTTTTTATGAAAAGTAAATATGTTTTTATGACAAGTAAGTATATCTTATGTTTTTATGAAAAGTAAGTATGTTTTTATGACAAGTAAGTATATCTTATGTTTTTATGAAAAGTAAGTATGTTTTTATGAAAGGTAAATACACCTTATGTTTTTATGAAAAGTAAGTATGTTTTTATGACAAGTAAGTATATCTTATGTTTTTATGAAAATGTTTGGATCATTTCTATGAAATCAATCTCACAAGATTGTTATGGGTTCCATATGATATGTTTATGATTATGCTAAGGGGACCGGAGTTTAGTAGCGCTACACATAAGAATTCTTGCCATTTAAGTTCGGTAAAATTCTTCTGTCTCCCTATGTTTATGAGTATTTCGATCCTATCCTATGTTATGATGAAAATGATCCATATGCTTTCAAAAGAAAATTTATGCTTGGTATACTTACTGGGATTTTATAAATCTCACTCCACGATATTTACCATTTTCAGATAATTGAAGGTTCGAGGCGGTCAACATGGAAGTGGCAAAAGTGGTTAAGATTGATGAGATAATTATGTTGAACTTTATGTAAGAAAATTATGTTCTATTTTTATTCACAAATAAAATTATGGGATTCTAATTATTCTTTTGAAAAATTTTACATTACTATTTAAGTCTCGATAATATGATATGAGTCACTTTTAGTGGCACTCGAATGGTCGAGAATTCGGGTCGTCACAATGCAAGTATGTATATTTAAGGAAATGTTCAAGCATGCACGTTATCATGTCATTGCATCATTAAGCATGCATTGACATTGAAATGGGGAAGTCAATTGTTTTAATGAAAGAAATGTGTCCAGGTGCAAGTTTGTTTAAATGATTATGTATCCCAAGTTTTTTAAGAAAGAATGGGTGTACTTCTAGTTCACGAAAGATGCGAGTGGGAAATGGGGCGCGGGGGACCGGCGTACCGAATGTAATGAGCCGCTTTGCGGTGGAATGAAGTGAATGAGCCGCTTTGCCGTGGAATAAAATGAACGAGCCGCTTTGCGGTGGAAATGTGAAAGTTAATCTGGTTCCAAATAAGAATTACCCACTGTTATCTGATTGACTAGAAGTTACATCAAGTGAGCTCACGATGGAAATGAAGTGAAAGTTTGAAAGTTCTGGAAAGTAAAGTAAATGGGGATACATATATGGAATTTTTAAAGCATTCATGTCATAAGCATGCATCTCATGCATAAAGTTTACTTACTGAGCTTTAGCTCACCCCAATCCCTCTCCAACATTTCAGGTGATGAAAGTTAGGTGATCCGAGAAGAGCACTTGGCAGCTGACTCAGACAGTACTCGCTGCCATTCTTTTTAAATAAAGTAAATTTGGGATTTAGTTAAGTTTTTCATTAATCGTTCCTTATTCGTTTATTTTAAAAATTATTTGATTGGATTAGTTTTGAATAAGTAATGGCATCGCATTGGCGATTAAACTATCTCTTGTTTTATTTGTTAAAGTTTGTTGGTTTGGAATTTTTGTATTGAGGAGTTTAGGATTTATTTTAGGATAATGTGGTGATGTGAGAGTTAATATTGAATTGTGATTGGGTGTTGAATGTGGTTGAATTGTGATTGATGTTTTAAATTGTTAGGTTGGGTATGATGTCCCTGTACAAGTTGGTTAAGTCCAAGTTACAGAGGAGACTCTGTCGAAATTTTTGTAAAATTTCATAATAGAAAATGAAAATGTTGATGTTTTAAATGATTCTTTTTCCGCATTTAAGTAAAGAAAAGTTAACACGTCTAGGTTTAAGATTTTGAACTTGGGATGTTACAAGTTCACTCTTCGTACTTGCTTTCTAGTTGATCCCTGTAGTGAGCTTTAGGTCGATGACTCCCAAGCCAGACGACTTTGGAGCACCAGGTTTGAAAGACCCCTCGGACTTAATCACCCGAGTCAAAAAGGCTTTTGAAGAGCAGAACAAGACCTTCAGCATTTTTCTGTTTTTATGCTGGTCATGGTTTATACCCGTTGATTAAAACCCCTTACACTAAAGATGGATCATTAAAAACTTCAGACCCTCAATCTGTCAATGCCTACTTGTACTTGACCTTTCTACCCCCAAACTGCTTCTTGGTTCTACATTTCGGGTCGGGATCTAATTTCTTAAGGTTTGAGACTTTTCACTCAATTCTATGTTCAATGTGCACAAGTTTACCCCACAAGTATCAAGCATATCCCTATACAAGTTATTTTTCGAAAGTGGCTATGTGCTCAAGTTTGATTAACATTTTACATGGATGAATGTCAAGAAATTTTTTAGTTCACATGTTGCCCAAGTTTTCTAACTAAAGAACAAAATTCAATTCAAATCATGTCATAAGTAATAAATAAATAAATCAACAAAAAATTTCAAAATTTTCACCCCCCTTTTTTTTAATGAATCCCAAAAACAAGGTATCGAATGAGCAAGATGAAGAAATGAGATAGCACCCCCCCCCCCCCCCCAAAAACTAAAAAGTTACATTGTCCTCAATGTAAAAGAAGATATATCAATTGATAAAAATACATAAAAGAGGAGTTAGATACTTCCCAGGTTTAGAGGAGCGATGTGATAACTTGAAGCTTGGTTTCGATCCCACTTGAATGATTTCGACCTGTTTCTATGCTTGGTTGGAAGTGTTACAAGTAGTGTGTTTCTCGCAAGTAAAAGATAAACAACATTAGAATCATACACACCATTAATAGAATGAAATATATCAACACAAACAATCCCAACTAAAATATAGCAAAATTTTTGAATTTTCGGACATGGTCGACCATCATGAACAATACAATTATCATGCATAATTTCTCAAAGCATGCAAAATCATGCATATGATTTGTTTTTGATATGATAAGAACAATGAGGTTAAAACAATGTGATGCAAAATTGTAAGCTCATGGATGATGTATGAATTAGAACTAAAAACGCACTTGAAGATGAAATCAAATGAGTTGGTGTTAGGGATGCTAACTACAAAAACTCCAAGAAGAAGAAAAAAATAAAATAAAATGCAAGTACTACCTAAAAATTTAAAATTACAAAGAAAGCAAAAATAAATAAAAGAGATAGAAAATTGGGTTGCCTCCCAACAAGCGCTCCGTTTATAGTCTTAAGCCCGACTTTTGATAGTGGTCGTTTAAGGAACTCTAAATAAGGCTTTTGATGACCTTCTTTGCTTGTATCGGTTGAACTTACTCCAGTTTTCATTTATACTCCAAAACTTCACTTTTCCCATGACATATGCGTTATCTTCACAATTCGCTTCAAACTTCAATATGTAAACTTCAATCATCTCCTCGACGTTGATGATGAAATCAATTATTAAGAGATCATTGAAGTCAGATGATTGGTTGGTGAAATCAGCATCATTAAATGTCGCTTTTTTAGATTGCTCGACTATTAACAATTCCACATTTTCCATCTGATCATCTTTTATTTTTGAAGTTTCCTCAAACTCGATGTCCAGATCTTGATTTGTTGACAATGAGACAATAAACTCTTCTTGGAAATTATTTTCTTCCTCTTGCATTTGTTGAAAGCTCGATCGAGTTGATTCATTTAATTGACACTCATTTTAATTTGGCGGAAGAAATAATTTCAAGGGTAAATCACTCTCATCAAATTTTGTGAATCGTATAAAAAATCCAGTTGGAAAGTCATCTAGGACAACTTCATTAATTTCATATTCAGCTCTTATTTCTTTTAATCGATCCCCTATGATTAAATCTCCCATAAGCATATCATTCTCTTCAACTCCTAGAGCTATCAATTGTTGTTGCCTTATAATGAAGTCTCGCACAAGCATTTTGTTGAAGTCAACATCGACCATCTCAAATATTGAGTATCAATACCTCAAAAGAAAAATAGAAAAAGAAAAAGAATTAAAAATGTACTAATACTAAATAACTAAAAGAAAACAATATCTAAAAGCTAAGAATAATAAAAATCAAAATAAATAAATAACAAATTAAAATAGTTCCCCGGTAACGGCGCAAAAAACTTGTTGGTGTGAAATCGCAAGTGTATGATATCGCTAACAAGTAGTAAAAGTGAACTTTTGAGTCCGAGTTGTTGATCCCACGAGGACTATTTATTTGTTATCGATTTGCTTTGATTCAATAGAATTCCTAAACTAGAACCAAAACTAACTAAGAAAATAAATTACAAAATAATAAAAACAAAAACAAAAAATGACAAGTAATTGGAAATCAATGAAATAAACAATGCAATTAAAATGAAAATAGAAAATTAAACTAAAATCAATTAATAAAAGTAAGAAACAAAGTGGTGGGATTTCTAACAATTGAATGAATATCGGGACTAACGATTTTGAAATAACGTTCTAGCTTAATTTCTCATCTCAAGTTGTTTTTTAAAGTTGTATTTGGTCGAATTCACGTATATATCTAATTTACCTCTCTCAAGTTCAAATTAGGCATATTTAACTAAGTCAACCATGTATCTCTATAGTGGGTCAGAGTTCTCCTTAGTTAAATGCATGCAATTTTCTAGGAATTCATAAGTGACCACAAGCAACCACAAATTCATATCTCTATCTTTTTGTTGAAATTGACGGATTCTATTACGTGATCTAATTGTTAACTCACCTCTCGGATTATAAAAACAACCATTAATTCATGAATTGGTGATCAAGCAATTCAAGCATTAAACGTAATAATAAAATCAATACATAAATATCAAAGCACCAACTTGAGAATTAAAGCCAAACAAGAAACATTAAATCTACATCGTAATCCTGATTATTAAATTAGCTACTCATGTTTTTGAAATTAAAAACAATAAATAATGAAAACAAAACTCGAATTTTAAAGAGTTGAAGAATTGACATCACTTAGCACCCCAAAAACTCAGCCTCGGCTGCTTCTCAATTCTTGTCTCCCAGCCACGTAACATTTGTTAGTGTAAATTCTCTCCTTTAATCATCAGCCACAATTAGCCTCCTTCAATTTTTTTTTTTGTTACACGGCAATTCACAGCCTTAATTTGCACTAGCCGACCAAAGTAATCTCCAAACCTGCCTGCAATTGATTCAATCCCAAACAAACCAATAAAAGTATGACAGCCGCCACTTCAATTCTCTCTCTGCTGATATCTTGTTTGAATTCCACCAATTATTCTCTCCTCTGGCTACAATTGTGTGTGTATATATCTTATATAAATTCCACCGGCCACACTAATTGCTTCCCTACGGCTGCTGCTTCTTTATTTTTCTCTCACGGCTCTGTCTCCCTTTTTTTTTTTCACGGCTGCTTAACCTTTTCAGCAATGTGTTACACCATTTAGCCCTAAGGCCCAAGTAAAATTTCTTTTAAGCCTCTTAATTCTTCCAAATTTGATAAGTTGGTCATTGAGTCTTCAATTATTCAATTAAGTCCTTGATTTTCAAAACGTCTTCAATTAGCTCTACTTTTCTTCCAATTATTATGTATTTGCTTCAACTTCTCATTTTTCTTGATTTTGAGATAAAAATCTGAAATAATGAAAAATGATAACAACTAAGTAGAATTTATTCAAGAAAAACATTAAAATATCTTAATTTCGACAAATAAATAAGTATATAAAATTCACTTATCAAATACCATGGAAACTTTTACTAATCAAACAAGTCAAAAGTAAGAATTGAAATACAAATTTCATTTTTCATAAAAAATATTGACGAATGAAACATAGCCTTAGCTATCCCAACATGCTAATATATTTCTTCTTAAGGAAATATATGACGCGAAACGGAAGTTCTAAGTTTACAAACGTAAACCCTACATATCAAAGAATGTAATTCACGAGAAATAATAGCCTCCAAAATATTGAATAATCTTATTTAGAAACAATACAGTATTTAAATAGTTCTCAAACCCCTAATTTAAGCAAAAAGACCAAAATAGACATCCACAAAATTAAAGGAATTAAAAACGGAAATTCTAAAAAAAAAAAAAAAAAAAAAAAACTTTGACTCCCCGATAACACGCCTTAAATTGTGAATTTGAGATTGAAAGGACCTCAACTGGGTAAACTTAGGTTGAAACGCTATATAGCGCTAAGAGACATTTCTGAAAACATATTATAAGAAAAAAATCAGACACCGGTGCAAAAAATTATGATCATTTCTTCGAAGTAGCTCTTCTACTCAATTTTTGGTCCAATCATTCTTCAAACTCTAACGCCAATTGTCCTACATCAATATATTAGCAACACTACATCAATATATTAGCAACAAAATTAGAACCAGAAAACTAAAACATGTTAGTTAAACATCAAAATAGTTAATTAACTTACAAATACTATTTTTCAATGAATCTTGTCTTGTATACAAACCAAGGATACTTGTTAATGATTATTTATCTATACCCTAAAATCATCATGTTAGAATTATCAAAAATCAAAACTGAAGTGGAAGCGTACCTAAACTCATTATTTTGGTTGATTGGACGGGTTATGATCTTTTAATTGATACATGATTTTTAGGGATGACAAAAAAAAATTCAGAGGACCCGAAACACCCGGCCCAAAACCCACCAGGTAGGGCCGGACGTTTCGATTTTCGGTTCGGTTATCGAATGAACCAAAATCGAACATGTAACACCCCAAGTTTAAAATCTTCAACTTAGGCATGTTAACTTCCTTTCACTTTAAATGCGGAAATAAAACATTTAAAACCTCAACATTTTTTACTTTTCTATTATAAAATTCTACAAAAATTTCGGCAGAGTCTCTTCTATAAATTGGACTTAACCAACCTGTAGAGAGACTTCAAAACCATTTTTAAAGCATACATTTCAACTCATTCAATCCCATACATCATCAAAACCATTCAATAAGTCCCAAACTCCTCAACGATATATTTCCAAGTAAATAAACTTTAACAAATGAAATAAGAGGTCATTTAACCTCTAATACTACACTAATACTTATTCAAATCTAATTGCAATCAAACCATTAACAATAATAAATGAAGGAATAATTACTGCGAAACTTAAATGAATTCTAATTTAACTTTATTTTCAAAAATTGAAGGTAGGTATAGCCTGAGTCTGTCGCCAAGTGCTCTTCTCGTCTCATCTAGCTTTCATCACTTGAAATATTGGGGAGGGATTGGGGTGAGCTAAAGCTCAGTAAGTAAACTTTATGCACGTGATGCATGCTCATGACATGAAATTCTTTAGACCATTCAAAGTAATTTCCCCCATTTACTTAACTTTTAAGACATTCATACTTTCCAAAATTTGCAACCGCCAAACGGTTTAGCAATCGTCACCGCAAAGCGGTTTAATATTTTCCACCGTCAACCGGTTTAGCTATCGTCACCGCAAAGCGGTTTAATATTTGCCACCGCCAAGCGGTTTAGTAATCGTCACCACATAGCGGTTTAATATTTGCCACCGTCAACCGGTTTAGCAATCGTCACCATAAAGCGGTTTAATATTTGCCACCGCCAAGCGGTTCAGCAATCGTCACCGCAAAGCGGTTTAATATTTGCCACCGCCAAGCGGTTTAATTCGAGAAGGCCGGTCTCCCGCGCACCATTTCCCACTCACACCTTTCATGACATAGAAGTACACCAATTCTTTCTTAAAACTTGGGATACATGCATTTTGAGAAAACTTAAACTTACCACATTCTTCATTTAAAATCATTTGACTTCCCTAACTCAATGAAAATGCATGCTTGACGATTTAACGACATGATAACATGTATGCTTAAACCTTCTCTTAATAACACATACATGTATAATGTTCATAGAAAGCACCACAAGCAAATAAATTTCAAGAATATAATTTAAGCCCATTAATTACACCTTAAACATTTAACTTCAACGAAAATAGGGGAAGTTTACTTACCTGACATCTTTAGTATTTACCGTTATCTGGATTTGCAAGTGGAGGAGCCTCGATTGCCCGTGTCGTCAATGTACCAAAATCCTAGTTGTATCCATTCATTTAGTAAAATATACTTTCAGTTCAAATTGATATATTCATCATTCTTTTAACATTACATTAAACAAGTTAAAATAATAAATCTTTTTTCCCTTTTTATTCTTGTGATCATTTATTCCAAACAAGGTATTAAGATATATTAAATACTTCCATACAATACTCGAAATCAAAAGATTTAAACCATTCGACAAAACATATAACTTTCAGTTCACAAACACATTCGTTATTCATTTTAATAATAATCAAACATTAACCGAGATTAAAACTTCAATTTAACCCAAGCGTGACTTTACATAATAACCAAAACACATAAAACCATATTCGAAACAAGAAATGAATCTTAATGCACATTAGAAGGCCTTCTCATCTTTTAAATTCAAATTCAAACTCAAAATTACATAACTTTAGAAATTACGTAATCGTGATTCTAACAAGTTCACAAATCTTAAAATAACCATTTATTACAAAATTTACCAAAAAGCAATTAACTCATTTCATAAATCTAATCAAATTCGAAAAACTGAATCTGTAACTTTTAATCCAAAATTAACCTAACCATTGGTCCATTGGTTAACAATTGGATTCATATATATAAATCTAAGAATTAACTAGCTAATATGACTAAAACCATTTATATCAATACATGAAAATTCTCAAATTTCTCAATTTACCCAGAATAACATAAACTTAATTAACTAACTCAAATTTAAACAACGTATTTTCCAAAATTTTTAAATTTGAAAAATTGTCTTCATAATTCAAACTTAACCAAATATTTAACTAAGTTACAAATTTATCAATACACATATATATATATATATATGCACACCACACACACATTGTCCAACATCTCAAATAAACAATTTGAAATTTGAAATCTAAACAAGTCCAAAATCTGAAATTTCATATGTGCCACATACATAATAACATCCCATATCCGTTTTAGTGTTGGTGTGTGTGTGAATCAGAGTGTGCGTGTGAGGCGCACTGAGATGTGTGTGTGTTGTGTCGTGTGTGTGTGTGTGTGTGCGTAAGGGAGCAGGGTAGGAGTTACCCGGTGGTGCGGCGACGAGAGGGAGGAGAAGCCGTGAGAGAGACGGAGAGGGAGAGACCAAGACAGAGCGAGAGGCTGAGAGCGAGACAGCGAGGGACGTGAGGCGAGAGAGAGATAGACGAATCTGAGGTAGGTTTAGGATTAAGATTTTAATCTTTTGAAATTTTGCAAATTACTCCCTCAAGTCTCCTCCTCTATCTAATTAAGTCCATAAGTTTTATTTACTCTCCAATTGTGACTAAACTTTCTCTCAATTTTCCATTTAACACAATTAAATAGAAAATAGCATGTT
The DNA here is from genome assembly GCA_963555705.1 of Ligustrum vulgare. Classification (NCBI taxonomy): domain Eukaryota; kingdom Viridiplantae; phylum Streptophyta; class Magnoliopsida; order Lamiales; family Oleaceae; genus Ligustrum; species Ligustrum vulgare. The sequence goes on from OY743187.1 coordinate 6,949,930, forward strand.
TAGGCAATAAAACAATTTATCACATAAAATTACACATAAACTATTAAAATAAACAATTTGTAAATTTTTAATTGGTACATTGATCGAGACGACATCCAAGTCCTTCAACTGCAAAATAATTCATATTATCGACATTAAAATTTCATTAAATTTAAAATTTATAATAATATTAAAATAATTATTACGTGAAACTTAAGGATACACGAAAAAAAATGAAAAGCGGTATTAAAATTCTGGTCTAATGGTAGCAGGATTCTAAGAATCATTGTACTAAACCCCTAGGTACATGGTTCGAATCCTGTGAAAGGCAAAAATTCACTTCTGGAGAAGGCCCAAGCGAGGGAGTCAGGGGGAGTGGAAAGACCATGAGTGCGGCTCGGAGAAGGCCCCAGCGAGGGAGCCGGGTCGTTACAGAACCGAACCAAAAATTTTCGATTTCGGTTATCAAAACTTAAGAACCGAATGATTTCGGTTATTTTCGGTTCTTTGTTCCATTCTTTTGTTAAAAAATTTAACTTTGAGCAAACGTGAAAATATGTTCAAAAAACAAATAAATATTGAGTCAAGATTTTCCAAACAAAATCATCTATGCGGTAAAATATTCAAATTAAATATATTCAGATCCTAAAGGCACCAAGGACGGTTATAATATTTTGTATATCCCCACAGGCAGCCATAAAAGTAAGATCTTTATCTTCTGTTGTTCTATGTACTACTTATGTTAAAATGTTCGGATCATCCGAATTAAAATATTAAATGATAATGATGACATATAGACACCTTTACCATAACATAAAACCATTTAGCTCATTTAAACTTAAATATACTTCGAAGATAAAAATGATTTTTAATGAACTCTTATCTCATACTTCAATATCAAACCACAATTCACTAATGCACCTCCACAAAATTCACGTATATTTCCTGAAATTAGTTTAGTACATATCAACACAATAGCTATTGTCTTAATTTGTAAATATTGCACCAAAAGATGTACTAAACCTGTGCGAGTGAGAGATCGGACATCCAATCTTCTAAAATTGATGCACAAAATTTAATGTAAGATGCAACATGATATAAACAATTCAACAATTATCATGTGAAACAATACAGAAAGTGTCAAAAGTGTCATGTGGACTTAATTTAAATTAAGAATGTTCGGTTCTTGGTTCGATTTTCAGTTTTCAAATAGGAACCGATTGATTTTCGGTTCTTCATTTTTCAATTTCGATTTTAGTTCTCATTTTTTTTTCCAAAGAACCGACCGGTTTTTATTTTTTATGCTCGTTTCCGGTTTGGTTCTCTCGATTCCGATTTTTATGATAACCCCTACTGCTAGGCCCCGAAACCCAATTTTTTTTTTTTTTGAATTAATTGGAATGAGAAATTGAAAAAAAAAAATTAATCAGGCCAAGAAGAATTAAACCTTGGTGGGTCTTAGAGGCTTGAGTATACACAACTACTATACTATTATATTGTTTCTTTATTTTTCCTCCTTCAAATATATACATATTATCTTTAAAGTTCAAACTCAAAAATTCTAACTAGTTCGAAACCTAAAATTTCATTACCAATTTTGCAAAATAATAAAATAATAAAAAATAATAATTTCGGGGCATTGGCGGGGTGAGTGGGTCGACCAGTCCCAACCAGTGACTAGTTGAGTCGATGGGCGGGATAAGAAAATTTGGGTTCCCCGCCTCACCTCGCCCCGCTCCGCACCATACCCACCTCATTGCCATTGCCAGTGATTTTTCCCCAAAAATTCTTCTTTGTTGATGGGGACGTAGAAATACGAAAAAACACACGTTCAATTGAAGAATTTGACTTGTATAAATAATTTCCAGACAGTTATCTATCAATACTTTTGAATTGGGCACTCATCAATTCAAAATAACAATTTTAGTAGATCACTTTATTGACTAATAATACCCCATTAATTCAAAATAACAATTTTAGTAGATCACTTTATTAACTAAACTTTAGCACTACGCATTTTAATATATACATACATGTTTGGCCCCATATATTAAATTTTTTCAACAATCTCCCCATTGGACCATACATGCATCCTTACAAATGTGCATAAGCTATGAGTTTTTTTTTTTTTTTTAACAATCATTAATAAGGGTATTTCAAAATAATCTCGTCCATAAGTTATATCGATATAGGATCAAAGCGATCTTTTGTATTAATTACCTCCTCAAATACTGCGCCTTAAAGGCTTTCGAAATACAACCCTTAAGGATCACTTGACTCATGCGATTTGAGCGATTCCACTTCACAAAGTTCCTCTGATTAGATGAAATTTCATCCATAAGAGAAGTGGGTTACTCAATCATTAATGCAAGGTCTAGATCCTTGCAGCCAAGAACAATATGAACGTTCTCTTTCCAATCCTTGAAGTTTATCTTATTAAGCATGGTGATTGAATTAATATTTGCAGATAATGTAGTAGCAAATGAACTATCTGTATAGAGAACAATATAAACAAAATAGCTCACGTAAGTACCTTATTATTTGGCCCCTCAACAATTTAAAATATTGTTTTCTTCCCTATACTTTATTTTCATGACATTTAATATCCATTAGTCCAAAATAATAATTTTAGTAGATCACTTTATCGATTAAATTTTAAGATAGCGCCACACATTTTAATATATACATATTTGGTCCCCAGATCTTAGAATTTTTTCAACATTTACAATCCGTTTCCCAACAAAGTTAGGAAATCCCAATTTATCTATTTCCACGAGCTCAACAATCACTCCAGATAAATAATATGGAATCAATGTTTGTCTTTGTAGCAAAGTAAAAATGTCTTCGAAGTGTTCATTTCTTGTAACCAATTTAGTAATATTAAAGATTTTCAAGTTTTCACAAGTACTAAAATGTATTTATAGGTAAAGTTTTAGTACTTGTATGATCAATTCCAATTATACTTGGGAACCTATCTAAAATGAACACGTGGTCAATCTTACAAAGTGAAAGAGAGGTAGTCTACTACTATTAAGGGTGGATAAAACCACAGCGATGAGGTGAATAGCTCAGTAACTTTATTAAATAAAATAGTCGGCAAAGTTTCCCGTTCGTCTTTATGTGAAAACTGGCACATCCATCAAGGATGGCAATGGAAAAGATGGGAGCATGATGCTCCATGAGATAGCTTATGATTGTGTTACCTTTTTTTATCCTCACTACTTAGGCTTATAGTCAAAACTTGAGAATTAAAAATAAAATAAAATAAAAAGTGCATTCTTCTTTTTGGGTCTTAGGTATTGGTCTGATAGAGAAGGTTCAACCGCTATATAATTTCCAAGGGGAAAGATGTCTACCTGCAAAGTTGGAGTGATGATTAGGAGCCCTTATGTTGGATGGATGCAATATTGTCTATGATGGTACTTCATATACAAAAGTTGACTTGCAATATACTAGGACATAAAAACAGTTACCGGTGATTTCAACTCTTGTGGTATTCACACTAGTTATACTTTGTGAAATAGAAGAATGATGTTGTCCACAATGAACATCAATTATGGAACCCAACATCGTCCGAATGATGACAAGTGTCCGACTATGACAAATGTCAGACTGATATAAGAATATTTAAGATAACGGACACTTGACAATATCTTAACTATGATAAGTACCATAATCGATGTCCAATATGGACACCATAAATGCTCCGTTCCGAAATAATATTCAATATATGTAATAACAATCACTTAGTATAGACAATGAAGGAGCCATTTCCCTAACAACTAAAGAAGTAGAGAAGTCATGCCCGAATAATAGTAGTAGATACCATAATTTGTCATTGTCGCTTGACACGCAAGTACGTTTTCCTTGATATTCAAAGTGACCATAATGTACAACGTAAAAAAATATTCGGATTGCCGACACGGCCCTATATGCGCCTAGCCCCTAAATCGAAAAATGCAGGTTGGGTTAATGGTTCGGCTTGGAATTTCCTTCATTTCTAAAAGTTGCACATGACAAATTGTCGTGAACGAGACATCTCATATATACAACTAAGAAATTGGTACAACAGTTACGGAATTTACGCCCACAATTAATTTAACATTAGATGAAGATCTGAACAAGAACGTGTAAGATTCCAACAACTCTAGCAAACACACTACAGACAAAAGAAATTGAAGTTAGATTTTGTAGTGGTTCAGTATGAGATCATGGCACTTTACAAGTACAAACCTGTTTTACTCTCTCTAACTAAGTGGTTGGATACTGGACCAAACACCACCTTTTGTTGGGAAATAGAGTAAATTCCACCCGTCGGGTGTTCAACTACTCGTGAGCGTAGCATAGCACTCATATTCTTAACTCACATATCTTTGTCAAACGGAACGGAGAATGTTATATTGTATGTGCCTCTGTTCGAGTAAAAGGAATAATTGATTTATAAATCAATTTATAATTCACACAATTTTTCAAATCACTTTTTAATCTTACATCTTTTCTCTCTTTATTTTTAACCCTACATTTAGTTTATAATCTGTTTGGTGGATCCGACTTGATGATGGGAATATGTTGAAGTAGAGGGTATACGTCTCATGAATTCTGATTTTTAATTTTAAGTAAAATGTGTGGTTAAAAAGTGATTTCAAAAAATGTCTGATTAAAAAATATTTTAAAAAATTATATTATTTATACCTTGATTTATAAATGGTAATGATTATGTTAAAGAATACGAGGTTAATCTATCTATTTGGATTAAAAAATGATTTCAAAAAATGTGTGTGATTCAAAATTGTGCTATTTATAAATTGATTTATAAATGATAATGATTACATGAAGTTAATCTATTTGGATTTTAATTCATGACAGTTTGTCATTTGGCATGTTTTAAACAAAGAAAATATTTTTGGATAATTTTACTATTCCCGTTCGAGTGTTACATGATCGATGGTCAAATAAATGTTTATTGTATATTAAGTTTATAATGTCCATATGTTTGATGGACATTATAAAGAGAAATTGATTTTTTTTTTTTAGTAATTTTTGAGAGAATGTGTGACTGAGAAATAAGAAAAATTTTAGGTTTATGTGTATAATATTTTATTTCTACTCTGTATAGTTAAAAATGATTATGATGGATCTAAAATGAAAACCATGAAATTCAATTTTTGCTAAGAAAAAACTAAAAAGGTAGAACCATGAATTCTATCCAAAATGGTGGAGGTTTTATAAATGAGATTCTAGAACAGTAGAACTAGTAAAACAGTAACGATAGGACTGTTGTTGAGTCAACCCTTCATTAGGCCTCATTATTTTACTTCAATACTTTTCGTAATCCTCTCTTCCTTGGAGTTAGGATTATGATCTCTGGCTCAGCATGTCTTCGGTAACTATTATTATAATACATCATAATTGGTATTATTTATATTTTTTAAATAAAATGTGTGATTAAAAATTGAAAAAAAAAATGTATGATTAAAAAATTGCATTGATTATAATCAAAGTTTACTAAACACAGCTCAATTAGCCCATTTTTACTCATTATTTCCAAATAATGTGACTTGTAATAATAAATTTTGAAAAATATGTACTTAAAAAGTAGATAATATATTTTTTTTAATTTATGTGTAAATTATTTTATTAATAGAAAGTGTGATTGAAAATGAGATTTGATATAATGTGTAACAAACAAGGGCTTAAACAGTTTATCAAATCGAGGCTATGTCAAAAGTAACCTCAATCTAGAAATAATTAAAGTGTGTTTGATTAAAACAATTTAACATTAAAAATCTCACTTAGAGGCAAAAATTTTCCGGCTTTTGTGTGCGATTAAAACTTTTGGCTTGAAAAATATGTTTCATGTACAATCATATAAAACATAATTTAGACGATTTTTCAAGCAAACATTTTCTCACCACTTTGGTGAGAAAATTTACATGAAAATTTTCTTTTCCACATGAATCAAACATAGTCTTAATAAAATATTCTTTCTTTTAAAAAAATGAAAAGAAATAGAAAGTACTTAATTAATTAAAATAAAATATAACAAAAAATAGATTCCTTCCGGCTTTGGCACTCTAACATCCAACAATCTTTGTCATTATCATATTAATTGTTTCTTCTAATTATTTTTCTGCTAAAAGATTTTTTTATTTTCATGACAATATTTTTATTAATCGGATAACACGGATCAATTTGACCGAAATCTTAGATAATAGATACATGTACAAACAGTCCGCTATATGTATATCCAAAAATACACAGTTATCAATATGGAGAAAGTTCTGATCTTGTTTCCTCTTCCCCGCTGTGCATCTATCCGTATTCTATCCCTGTAACGCACATACACATTTACATATGTATAAAAGAAATCGATTACTTTCCTTTATTTCCCCAACGATTTCACTTCAAGGTTCAGCTTCCTCGAGTTTTAATTCGATTTCTTTGATGGGGTATATTTTTTCTTGAGGAATTTTAGTGGGCCTCTATTATTTTTATCGAAACTGACGACTTTTGTCTTAATTTCTTTGTTTTTGCAGGACATTTCCTTGTGTTTTTATTGCAAATTCAATACTTTCTTGTTCCGGGACTGTGACAGGCGTGTTGCTGTTAAGTGAGATCTTGTAAATAGCGTGAAAAATAAAATTTCCCTTGAGAAAGAAAAGAAAGTAAAAATTGGAGTTTGTTTCTTAAATATGGGGAATAAATTGGGGCGGAGGAAGCAAGTGGTCGACGAGAAGTACACTAAGCCTCAGGGATTGTACCAACATAAAGATGTGGACCACAAGAAGCTTAGAAAACTCATTCTTGATTCAAAGCTGGCACCTTGTTACCCTGGTGATGATGAATGTGGCTGTGATCTTGAGGAATGCCCCATTTGCTTCTTGGTCTGTTTCTCAACCTTTCTCTTCATTACTTGTTTTTTGATTGTTTTATGCTATCATTCGATTTTATTTGTTGTTTAAAAGTAACTTTGCATCATGGGTATATTTGCTGTGATTTTAAGGAATGTCCCATTTGCTTCTTGGTATATTTCTTGTTTTGTATTGTTTATACTATCATGGGACGTTCTTGGTTGTTTAAATGTACTTTTGCTGCAATTTTGAGGGATTTCTTGGTCTGTTTCTCAAGTTTTCATGTTCTTTGGTTGTTTATGCTGTAGTTGAATTTTCGTGGTTGTTTCAAGAAAAATTGGTTCGTCGATATTTTTATAATTTGCTTGTTTATGAATTCAGCTTTTCCCACTTATCATAATGGGGATTTGATATGTTATCCCCGAGAAATCGAGAAATGAGGAAGGAAGTTACCTTGGAAAAATAGTTAGAAGTAATGTATAGAGGAAAAAATTTAACTGTTATTTAAAAGTTAGTTTAGCCTTCAAATTATGCTAAATTGTAATTTGGTATGGAAATGTGTTCATTATGATTTATTTGAGTTGAGACTGGAACATTGAGTGACCTATTTTTGTTTGAATTTTGGTTATGCCAAAATTGAGGTTCTACTCTTATCTACTTTCTGGGACTATAGAACAAAGATAAATGTTGTAGTGTTTAAATCAACAGAGCAAGTTTGTATTCTTGATCCTTGAGAGCTCAAAGCATATGAGTCATATAACATTTTTCCTACCAAAATGTACCCTTCTCTCAATATTTCCTTTTATGTTGCATTTTCTCAGTACTATCCAAGTCTTAATAGGTCGAGATGTTGCACGAAAGGCATTTGTACAGGTATGATTTGCACTCTGTAGTTCTTAATGAAATTTATAATCTCTGTATAATTCTAAATATTAAAATCCTTTTATACATTGGTTCTCTGTCTTATAATTCTTTTTCTTCGTTTCTATGTTCTAGAGTGTTTTTTGCAGATGAAAACCCCTAATTCTACTCGGCCTACACAGTATCCTCGATTTCATCCCGTTTGATTTGTCAACCTATTTTAGCTTCTTGGATCAAAAAGATTGTGCGCGCGCGCGCACTTGCTCATCATCACATACTCCAGTCCATTTTGCATTGTTACTTCTGTTTAAGGTTTCAAATTTTTATGCTTACCTTGACTGTAATAGATGTCCTTTCTGTAAAACCTCAAACTATGCTGTGGAGTATCGAGGTGTTAAGACGAAGGAGGAGAAAGGCATGGAGCAAATTGTATGATTTATCATGATTATTTCTTTTATCTTTTTCTTATTTAAGACATCTCAGACGGTGTTCTGACTATTAAATTGAACTTTGTTCTCATCATTTACATCTGCAGGAAGAACAACGAGTTATAGAAGCCAAAATAAGGATGAGGCAGAAAGAACTTCAGGATGAAGAGGAGCGAATACTGAATCGGAGAGAAATTAGTTTGTCGAGCAGTATGAGAGGACAAAATGAGGTTGACTATTGCTCCACAGCAGGTATATGACACGGGAGTTAACACCTGTAGGTTTGATTGCTGTGTTTTTGACCATTCATGTTTCAATTATTTCCCTCTCTATTGCAGCACCGTCTTTTTCCTCTGCTATCGAAGGTGATGAAATTGTTACCTCTCGGGACCCATGCGCTTCTTCAGCAATAGGGCAAAATAGGTATTTTTACTTCCTGTTGTTGTTGTTGTTGTTGTCAACGTACTGTTAAATATCCTTTACTGCTTTGATTCCATCCAGTTCTATGCTGTGGATGGACCACACAGTATTGGAAGATGTGACTGTCGACGATTGGGTTTTTTTTTTTTTTTTACATGATAATTATCTCACTGAAAAACTAATTTGAAGATGAAGTGTCTCACAAAATTATTAGTTAATAATAATTATTATGGGAAAATATATCTTTAGGAGCTTGCCCAGTCATTTAGCTGCAACAGGTTCATGTAGTACATGACTTACCACATCTCTCTTGTATTTTTATGCAATCCGTTATATTATGACTTAATTATTAATTTTGTATCCAGTTACTATTAATGATGATTTTCAAAATTTAAAATGTTGCTAGTTGAACAAGCGATTTGATATTTATGCTGAGTAATATATCTAACACAAATTAAATAAATGTATAAAGGAGAAGTAATTATAAAATTCTGAAATCAAATAGTTGAATAAACATATTGAAATTGAATATGAATTTGATTGTAGTATTAAGCTTATAAATGAATATTTTGAAGGCAATTTTGAAACCAGTCCGATGAAATTTGAACTAGAAAAAGGCGATTTCATGAACAACTCACTCGGAGGAGAAAAGGATGCTAATTGAGAGCTGGTTTGAAGAATTTATGACTATTTATAAATGAATATTTTGAAGGCAATTTTGAAACCAGTCCGATGAAATTTGAACTAGAAAAAGGTGATTTCATGAACTCACTAGGAGGAGAAAAGGACGGTAATTGAGAGCTGATTTGAAGAATTCATGACTATTTCTTAGTCATGTAATTATGGCTAAAAATTACATCTTTAAAGAGATACTACTTCATAATGTATTCAACTACATTTCTTTATTCAAATTTTATGCAAAAAATTATTGGTATGCTTCGATTGCTTTCTTCTTCATATAGTGTGTCAAATTGTTAAAAGTTGTTCTCCGGAAATTGTCCATAGTCTATGACAAAAGATAATCTAATCCGCCCCCCCCCCCCCCCCTTCCCTTTTTTTTTTTTTTTTAACATTTCAGTGGTCACAAAATAATTCCGACTATTTAATGTTTACCAATATCTTTAAGTTCTTTTTATTTTTATTTTACCAATATCTTTAAGTTCTTTTTATTTTTATTCAAAGTGAGAATTTCGTAATGCTGATATCTGCTTCCATTTTCCCTTAAAAGTTATGTGTATATATTTTTCTTTTTCTTATTTACTTATTTATTTATATATATATATGTAGGATCATTAGTTTTCTTCAAAAAATGAAAACCTTTGTCAAAAATTCAAAATCTTACAATTGTATGAAGGATATTATGGATTATTTAAGAGACTGAGTGAGAGAGAGAACATTTATGCTCATTGGTTATTATTCTTGGGAACATGTCCTCGTAAATTAATAGTTTACATCATCAGCTTGACTGACACGGGCTTGTTGTGGAGCATATCAATCCTCTCCCTAATTCTCTAGTACACCGCCTATGGCGGCATTATTTGTTTGTAGTCCTAGGTGCTAACTTATCAGCGAGAACTATGGTTTAAGTTTTAACTTGGTTTAACCGGTTTGGGTGTAGTCAAAAGGTTGGCTCAAGTTCTTACCTCGTCATTCTACAGTATTGCTACATTAATGGTTCTAGTGGTGTGCCTCAAAGTAAAATGGTACTTGGTCAATCTTGGGTTGGTGGTCCTAACAAGAGTATCAGATGGCTGCATCAACCCTATACGTGGTTTATCTTCACCATCGATGTTTATCCATTCTTCTTCATCATCATTCATCAACTGCAAAAATTATTACCCCTTCCCCATATCTTGTACCTTCCCCTTATCTTCTACCTTATCCTTCACCATATCGGCAAACGGGATAAAGTAGATAGAAAGAGACCATTAATAATTTTGTTACATAATTAGAAATTCTGTTTAATTGCAAAAATACTTGTAGTTGTACCTATTGCCGATAGTTTTCTTTTTCGTTGATTTGAGTATTCGTAGAGCTTCCAATAACTTCCTCATTTTCATTTGAAGGAACTTCATCTCCACTTTCACCATCATAATCAACAACCCATTCATCGTAAGATGAAGCCTCATCGCGAACCCAATGATCTACTACATCTTTTGGAGATGTCAATTGTCGACGTCGATCGCTAAGAAATTTACATAAACTAATTTTTTCAACCTCTTTGTTTTTTCTTAATTATTTGGAGGATTTTCATTGCAAAAGTCAATTTAATTTTCAGATTAAGTACAAAAATAAAATAAAAAAATTGGAAGTTTAATTCGAGGCGCACGCCTCATACGCCTTGAGGCGGGTGATTTGAGGCGTGCGTCTCAACATAAAAAATGCAAGCCTCGCAAAAAAAGCCTCATTTGAGAAGCCTTAAGGTGATTTTGTTGAGCCTCAAATTGAGGTGCACCTCGAGGCATGCCTCAATTAACCTTCTACTGGTGCCACCTATACATTGAAGTTGTGGGTTGAAGTGGGCCATGTGGGATAATATGCCCTTGGCCAGTAGTTATCTTAACCCTACAACTAGTTATGGGCACACCAATAAAATTCAAGCCTAATTTATCTCTATATTTTTTTATAATATTTTCCAGGAATTAAATACTGATCGATACTTGATAGGGATTATAATATCTCATCTTATTGTTGAAAAGTTGTAAAGAAGTAAAGAACCTTGCAGGATTTAGTCCAAATGGTAATGGCAAACTCAATCTGCATTGCAAAAATTTCTCTTTATCTTTTACTTAAATCAGATTGATCTATTTGAGCTTCTGGTGCTTGCTTGAATTTTAAATGGCTTCTTGATTTCCTCAGTTAGAAAGATCGTTCAATAGACTAGAAAGGGAAATGTGTTTAGAAAGTTATAGATAGAAGATTAGAAAGTTATGGTGATAACTGGATTAAACTTGGGTTTCACGTCCTTCCTCTAATGTCCTTCTATCTTTTAATTCAGGGAAGATGAGTTTGACCTGGATCTTGAGGACATAATGGTTATGGAAGCCATTTGGCTGTCTATTCAGGTAACTTTTTGCAAAATCATGCATTTTTACTTATGGTTGGACTCAGATAGTTCACAGGCTTTCCTGAGCTTTTGGTTTTTGTAAATTTTGATGTTGCTAAACACCTTGTAATGTTCTTAGTAGTTCTAAGCATTATTAATTTTATGTCTGGAAGCTTTAAAACCTTGACACTATTTGTATTTGCTCTAAAATTGGGACCCTCTGAGGTGCTAATGTCTTGAATACAGTCGAAAAATGCTAGAGCATCAACGCATATATCTTACTGCATGGTATTATTTTCAGTTTCTTTCATAATGTTTGCACGTTTGACCTTCAAATTTCTACCCTGACCTCTTGTTGACTTAAAGATGCTGTGTACTTGTTTTTTTGTGCACGTGTAATGATGATAGGAAAGTGGCAGGCATCAAAACCCGCCCTTTTTTGAAGCAGATGCATCAGAAGAATACACAGGAGAAGATCGTGGTGTCTCAGCATTGATGGCCCCGGTGGCTGTTTCCTCCCCAACTCCTCCTGGCGGTCTTGCTTGTGCAATAGCGACCCTAGCTGAGCACCAACAAGCGGGTGGAGAGTCCTCCAGTAACTATGGCGGCCACATGTCTACATATAACATGCCTGGCTCTAGCAGTTTTTCCAACCAGGAACGAGAATCGGAAAATTACTTTCCTGCAGAAAATGCCATTGTTGCATCACCTGGTAGACAGTTGGAAATGCCCATGGATTCTGGAGAATGGGTGGATCATAGATTGGAGGAGACTGAAGTGGGAACCAGCTATTCAGTTTCTGCTGCAGTCCCCCAACAAGGTGAGGGTGAGTGTAGCTTCCAACCTGTTGCAGGAACCATTGTTCCAGAGAGCTTTGAGGAGCAGATGATGCTAGCCATGGCTGTTTCACTGGCTGAGGCTCGAGCCAGGACAAGTGCACCAGGTGTCGCATGGAATTAGAAGTTATAGAGGAATTGCTTATCAATCTACACCTTACTCCACGTTGATTTTACCCTCGTAAATTCAGAAACAACGTAAGAAAATCTGTTCTTTCCTTGAATATAAATGTACACTTGAAAAAAAAGAAAAAGGTGAAAATGATTTCATTTCTAGTGGATGGAGGTTGTTTGGCGATTTGATTTCCATCCTTTCAGGTACCCTCTTTTTCATCAGTGGTGGTGCATAGCATCTAGCGTTATACCAAGTGCTTTTGGTCTGTATTTAATTAATTGATCGTATTCGTACGTCTTGTAATTACTTGCAATGACTTTAGCAGTGAGAATTATTTGCTTAATATCAAGGATTTGGGGCTCTAATTTGATGTGAGAATATGCAAATTTGAAATTGTATTTGGGTTTTGGATTCCATTTCAGGCCACCAAAAGTTGTATTTTTACAGCAAAAGGATAGGGTTACAGAGTACTGGCAATCTTAGGTAAGTATAAGATTATTGTACATATTTTTGACTCGATCTGGATTTTCTTTTGTCAAGGTACTCACTTATCGACCAAGGTTCATTCAAATTTATTTATTCATCTAGTTCAAAATTCATGCTTTAAGCATATTAATGGAGATGCAAATGCATTTTGCTGTTTTCAAAATGTACATCTCTATGTAATGTAATGTAATGATTCAGCGGGGAATTCACATTTGCTGTTGAATTTGGTGCTTTGGCATTAGCAGGATGAAGAATTTCATCATTTGATAAACAAAACTTATTTAGCCTTCGTTTGACTGCAATTATTGTGCAAAACTGGTTTTTGAATAGTGGTTAATCAGAGATTGTGTGGTTGTAAAGGACAAAAATGTTTTTGATTTAAATACAGAATACTTTATTGTTAAAATGTGTGTTTAAAATGCATTATTGATAACTTAATTGAAAATGCAAATTTACATAATTTCTTCAATTGATTCTTGTATTTAACATTTTTTTTTTCAATTTTCATTCAAAAAATCTATCACAATAATTATAAATGTGTTTAATCTCGACCCCCACAAATATTTATATTTACCAATAAATTATATATTTATTTACAAAATGAAGTTAAAATTATAATTACGAAAATCTCTAATTATTATGATACGGCAATCGGACAATGTGGGAGAGAAAAAAAAAATTATATCGAAAATTTTATTAAGTATAATTTTTACAAAATTATTAAAATTAAGAATGTTTAAAATATGTGTTTGGAGTGAGGAAAAAGTTTTTGATTTAGGTGCATAATATTTATTATTAAAATATGTGTTTAAAATGTTTTAACTTTATTGAAAATGCAAATTTACATAATTTCTTCAATCGATTCTTATATTTAACATTTTTTTTCAATTTTCATTCAAAAAATCTATAACAATAATTATAAATGCATGTTTAATCTCGACTGAACAATTATTTATATTTAACCAATAAAATTATACTTTTATTTACAAAATCAGGTAGTTAAAATAACAATTACGAAAATCTCCAATTATCATGATACTGCAATCAGACAATGTGGGAGTTAAAAAAATTATATCGAAAATCTTATACCATATAATCTTTACATAATTATTAAAATTAAGAATGATTAAAAATATTAGCATATGTTTAGTAATTTTATCTAGAAATTTATTTACAAACAACGCATTTTTCATCCATATTTATCTACGTAGATTTAAATATGAGATAATTCAAATAAAAATTGCATTAATTAACACGAATTTAAATACGACGTTAATTTACATATATTTTTATTTTATTCTAATTTTTTTGTTCAAAAAATGTAAGCGTATTTTGGTGGGAAAAATAACATTTTATGACTCTCTCTCATCACTTCTAGTTTTATAGAAAACTAGTTACAGGGATATATACACTTTTCAAATAAATTTTACTAAAACAAATGAAGATCGAAAAAAAATTAAAAAAGAAAGAAGAAGTAATGTTGCATGCATCAATTCAGAAAAGAAAACTCATTCTTATAAGTTGTATCGATGACATTACAAATTTTGAAAAACTTTCTTATACATAACACTTGCCGTTTCATTTATTGGCCTTTTGTCTTTATCGCATATCAATATTTTCAAACCAAAACGATTTATAACTCTAGAAATTGCTACATTCAGCTACCCATGATTGAACATTGACTTCTTCAGGAAGAGTCGTTCACGCGACAGTAACTGACTTTGACTTTTGTTAATAGTCATAACATTTGATACCACCAACGAAAATTGTCTTATCTGGAACTTGAAAAGCATTCTCACATTCGATGAAGTCAATGACATTCGTGGAATAAATACTCTGTCCATAGCATTGCTTTAAGACAAAATTTTAGGTGGCGTCCTGTTTGTATTTTTATTTTCGAAAATGTTTTATATTTCCTGTTTTTATTTTTATTTTCAAATTTACTGAAAACTCGTTTGGTTTGTCATTTCTGAAAACTGTTTTTAAAAATGAAAAGATGGAAAACATGTTCTGTTTGAAATTTTGTAGAATATTATTTAAACTATTTTTAATTAGGGTTAATAGCACAAAACGTCCCAACGTTTGACATGTATTGTGCAAAACGTCCCAACATTTTGATTTTTGACGCTAAACATCCCAACCTTTACAATTTTTGGTAGAAGACATCCTTTCTGTTAATTTTAACCCCATTTCACCGTTAACTTCAAATTGAACAGTAAATGTTAAGGACATTTTCGTCCAAAAAAAAGTAGCACATTCATAGTTGGGTAATTGGCACAAAACGTCCCTACGTTTGACACTTATTGTGGAAAAACGTCCCTACGTTTATTTTTTTGGCGAATAACGTCCCTACGTTTATTTTTTTTGGCGAATAACGTCCATACCTTTAAATTTTCTTTTTCATTAGTCCCCAAATTTTACTTTTCTTTCAATTTAGTCATTCCGTATTTTATTTAAAGGTAATTGTCTTCAAACGTGTATAACTTTTGATCTACAACTCCGAATTGCACTCTGTTTTTTGCGTTGAACTCCAAATTCAACCATCTTTCTTATGATGTATCATGTGCTCATTTATTAAACATTTCGTTTTGACTTTTGTATAGTAGATACTTATTTTGTTAGGGCATAATTGATTGACGTAAATTGATTTCTGTAAATTTTATTGAAACAGTGAAATTTTAATTTTAATGTGTGTTCGGCGGCCAGCGGAATTTATAAATTGGATTTATTTGACTTTATAATCTTTTTAAGGTAAAATATTTGGTTAAAAATTGGTATGTTTAGCCCCTGTTTGAGCCATGTTATAATCTCTAATAACTTTCTGAACAACACACATTCAAAATTCTTATCATTATTGGTATGTTTAGCCCCTGTTTGAGCCATATTTGAATTGCATTATTGGTCCATAATCTTTATACATTATTACATTTATGTTCTTTATTTTTTTCATCAAGTTCTTATCATTTAATTTCAACAATTATCAAAATTTGTTCTTCGTGATGGATTTTGTCCAATTTTTTAATTATTATCGTGCTTTAAAACAATGAATAAGTATTGAATTAAAAATTTGATTTTTTTTACTTATTAAGTGTACAAGCGGTAAATAAAATTTTTTAATACCTCTTAATAAATTTCTTGACAGAAATCGATAGAAGAGACAAGTTATACTAATTAATGAAAGAATTAAAAAAAGAGTACGATGAAAAAAAGTTGAGGGACATAATTGTATTATTGATTAAAGGTTATGGACATTTCTTATAATTAAAATGTGGTGCATATATAAGAAAATGTAGTAACAATATATTTAGTCTTCCTCAAATTTATTTTAAGTTACACATTTCTATGTGTCCCACCACTTTATAGACTTTTCAACAACTTTTTAACCACATATTCAAAAAATGCTCTAATTTCTCATACACCAAACCTGCATTTAGTAGACATTATTTTTCATGAAAATTTTGACAATATTGAGTTATTTTAATAAAAAAATATTATTTTTTAATTCTTTTTACATATTTATACTTAATAATAATAATATTAATTTTTGAAAAATAAATAAGTCAATTAACAAACAAAAAAAAGATCAAACGTGATGAAAAGTGTTTTCTACCAAATAAAAACCAAGTAACACCTAAGAAAGTGAATTCCTCAATTACATGGAATTGGTGGTCACGAGTCCCCAGGGCACATTTCCAAGTGGTGAAAGTTGGAGGTGGAAAGTCTCCAACCTAGCTTGTAACAGTTGTGGTGAGAGTTCGAATCCTGAAATATGGATGAGACCATTGGAAGCGAAGTCAAAAGGAAAGCCTCCTACCCTGCACCCTTGAAGGTATATTCTGCGATTTGTCTCCTTCACCAAGACCCATGATAGGGCAGGTGGGGGTACCTAAAGTGTGGGTTACACTTTTTTTTTTTTTTAGAAATTGGTGGTTACGTGATGGATTTGAGGAAAAGATTTTCGAGGTAAAAGAAAGTTTATCATATAGAGGAAAAGGTGAAAAATGGGGAGGAAATTCCATTTTCATGGAAAACTCATGCACATCAAAGGTTCACGTGTGTTTGATTGCGAAGTTGGAAAATAGGTGGAAAGAAAATATTTTTCAAGGAATTGATTTTGCTTGGAAAATATTTTCGTGAAAAATCAATTGAAAGTGTTTGATTGGTTAAATTTTCTAGGTAGAAAAAGTGGAGAATTTTTCAACTTTCGTTGTTTGATTGACATTATTTTTCACGAAAAATAAAGTAATTTTTTACTATTTTAATCATTTTTTAACACATTTGCACTCGATAATGATAATGTTATTTTCTGGAAAAAAAAAATATGTCAATTAATAATAATAAAATTGATCAAACATGACGAAAATAATTTTCAATCTACCATTAAAAATAAAAACCCACTAAAATCCAAAGTAAAGTTTTTCCACCAAAACCATGAAAATAGGTGCATGAGACATAAGATAGGAAAAAAATTTCCATACAACTTTTTGGTAATCAAACAAGGTAAACTAGGAAAGTTAAATTTTTTTATTTTTTTTTCATTTTCCTTGGAAAACTTCTCTATCAAACATGATCGGATCCTTGGAAATGCAAAGTCATGCTTGGAAGAAATCGGATCCATAAAAGACATGTACAGCAAAGATTATTGGATAATTTTTTGTTACTAACTTTTCGTTTTTTCAAATCCACCAAATATTTTCCATTTATTATAACATTGTCTTCACCAAATTTATTACTGATTTTATTCTTCTAAATTACTATTAATAAGAAAATAAATAAATACGATTGGCTGGAAACTTGCTATTCTTTCAACCAGATCCTCTAAAAACTGTACGTGTGGATCAGATTACAATATAACCCTCGTTTGATCCTCATTTTTTAAAATTATTATTTTTTTCATACTCATTTTTAACCACACATTTATACAATAAAATATTCTATACACGAGTTCAAATTTTTTTTTTCTTATTTTTAATCACAAATTCTCCAAAAAACACCATGATTGCGTTTGATAGTAATGGTAGAATTTGGATGGAAAGAAAATGATTTTCAGGGAATTGAATAATTTTCTAGGTGAAAAACATGGAGAATTTTTCAACTTTTGTTGTTTGATTGACATTATTTTACATGGCAAATAAAGCAAAATCTAGCTATTGTAATAATCTTTTTTCACATATATGTACTTGATACTAATAATGTTAATTTTTGAAAAAAATAAAAATAAATTAACAATAATAAAAGTGATCAAACGTAACAAAAATGGTTAAAACTTTTCCCTAGAAAATAAATCATGCTCCCCTCACAAGAAAATCATTTCCTCCTTTTCATGGAATTGAGGTGCGTGAGGGCCATGAAATTGAAATGATTTCAATGGAATTAATTGACAATCAAACAACCTAAGTTGGAAAATTGGGTAAAAATGGACATTTTTCGTGGAAAAAGAAGTGCATCAAACATAGTCTATTTAAAAAATCAAATTCTCTTTAAAATCATCAAATATGTGCATAATAGAAAATGTCTGAACTTAAATGTACAATAAATAACGGTTAGGGACCCTTATACAATTTAAACTAGTTGTATTTGCGGTTTGGACGTTCTATCTGCTTAACAGGTACTCTCTTTTCTGATCGTTTGATTGCACCATTCTAATTCTGAGGGCGCGGAAGATCACATTTTTCTTAAAGCTACGACGCTATAGCCTTCATCGCCCACCTCCAATGTCTTTACGCCAGATTGGTTTCCTTGATCACTATTCACCCTAAGTCTACGAGATGTTAAGGTAAATTAGCTTAACGTTTACACCTAAAACTTTAATTTGGATACAAACGGTACATTGTTTGCTGTTTAATAGTCCATTTGCATTAATCAGAAAGCTTTCTCTAATTTCTATAGAAACAGTACCTCTTGAAATTCCTCTTTGAGTGACTACCTTAAGAAAGAAGACTTATGCTTAGTTCTCCTCGAGATAAGTTGTTCTTGTTCTTTTTTCATAAGCAAATGCGGCAATCTGGTGGTATAGTGAGCTCTCTCTCTGGATTAAGCTTCACTCATTGATAGAGAGGAATCACCAAGCCTAGCATTAGACTAGACTAGCTAGCCCTCCTTGGGCATATTTATTTTATTAGCTATGTTTCGTAGCTTTGCTCCGGGAAGGAGACTTGCTTGATCAGATGTGGGATTACCTGTTGATGCGGTAGATGAGGTCTTTGCTTTTCTTGTTAGAGAATGAGTTGTTAGCCTTACATAATGCACTGGACATCTATCATCTCATGACGGCTCTTCCGCTGTTGGTGGTTGAATTGTAGTCAGGGAGGTAGGATGAAGATTAGGATATTGATTGAGTGGAGTAGGGTTCGGCG
Organism: Ligustrum vulgare; assembly: GCA_963555705.1. Classification (NCBI taxonomy): domain Eukaryota; kingdom Viridiplantae; phylum Streptophyta; class Magnoliopsida; order Lamiales; family Oleaceae; genus Ligustrum; species Ligustrum vulgare. The sequence goes on from OY743187.1 coordinate 6,969,308, forward strand.
AAAGATTAAATAGAAGTAGGACATCCAATCGGGAAGTGGCTGTCCAGTATTTGTTTTACATCATATCAAAACCCTTGCTTTAGTTTCTTTAGAAAAATATCATCTTTTGCTGTTTTGATTTATATTGCATTACATTGAAACCCTAGTTTGAATTTCTGTAAAAAGGGTATCCATTTTGCAACTTCATACTGTTTAGCATTCATCTCGGTCTAGTTTATGATGACATCTTTTCAGTTCCAATTTAAATATGGAGTTACCGATAAATAATGATATATGTTTAATGGTTTTTGAAAAATGGTAAGATTTGACCCTCTTAACTAATTTATGAACCTTGATGGCTAGACCACATTGGAGTTGGCTTTCTTGTTTTTGTGCTGTTATATTTTCATTTAGAGCAAATTACAAGTCTCTACGTCTCTAGTTTCAAAAATTACTTAAGACACTTCCTCAAGTTTTTATACAACTGATTTTGTTTATTTTTAAAGAATAATTCTGTAGAAGAATAATTTTATTCTTAAAATATCATATACAAAGTTAGCTACACACACACACACACACACACACACACACACACACACACACACACACACACACACACAATAGCCCTAGCACAAAAATTGGAAAGTAGGATATCAAATCCCATAATTTACAGGATAAACTCTAACTTAATCAGCCTATTTCTAGGGATACAGATCATTACAAAATTTTCTAAATAGCTATCCCTAATTAGACACGCATATTTTCCCACACTCACCCTGAAGTTGGTGAATAAGTGTTCTCCATTCCTAGCTTGGATACAATACTGTGAAACATTGAGCTAGTTAGCCCCTTAGTAAGAACATCTGCAAACATACGGTGTACAAATCAGCCTACTTTCCAATTTTTCCCTAATAAAGTGTGTCAATTTCTATGTGTTTTGTTCGATCATGTTGTACCGGATTGTGAGTTATGCTGATTGTGGACTTATTATCACAATAAAGTCTCATTGGGCCATCCCACTTAATCTTCAAGTCTTCTAAGATGATCTTTAACCAAAGTAGTTCACAAACACCTTGAGCCATGGCTCGGAATTCTGCCTCTGCAGTAGATCGTGCTACCACGTTTTGTTTCTTGCTTCTCCAACTCACCAAATTACCGCCAAGGAAGGTACAATATCCAGAGGTTGATCTTCTGTCAACTACTGACCCAGCATAATCAGCATATGTGTATGCCTCTAATATCAAGCCTCCATTTCTTTTGAACAGAATACCCTTTCCTGGTGTCCCTTTCAGATAATGCAACACTCGGTAAACTGCCAGCATATGAACTTCCTTTGGACTATGCATGAACTGGATAATCATGCTTACTGCATATGCTATGTATGGCCGTGTATGAGATAAATAAATGAGTCTTCCCACTAGACGTTGATACATTTCTCTGTCTACTACTACATCTTCATCTACATTTCATAGTTTGAGGTTCAGGTCTACTGGTGTACTTGCTGGTTTACAAACTGTCTTGCCTGTTTCTTTGAGCAGATCCGTAACATACTTCTGTTGAGAGATAAAAATTCCCTGCCTAGAGTGAGCCACCTCAATTCCAAGAAAGTACTTCAGTCTCCCTAATGGCTTGGTCTCAAACTCATTAGCTAAACATCGATTTAGAGATTGTCTCTCTTTGTCATCATTCCCGGTCACTATTATGTCATCAACATAAACCAGGAGTGCTGTAACTCCCCCTGATGATGAATGCTTAATAAACAATGTATGATCCCCTTGGCTTTGTCTATACCCCATAGAAATCATAACTCTCACAAATTTTCCAAACCATGCACGTGGTGATTGTTTAGGTCCATACAAGGCTTTCTTCAACTTACACATAGTATGATCAATCAAATTATTCCCAAAACCTGGTGGAACCTCCATATAGATTTCTTCTTCTAATTCCCCGTGTAAAAATGCATTCTTCACTTAGAATTGTTGTAAATCCCAACTATAATTGG